>OX155901.1:1493720-2987441 GCA_944588485.1 Phosphuga atrata
TTCAATCTGGAAACGAGAAAGTCAGCAATCATGGATCGATATGGACTGTGACGTGCTGGCCGGCATCAAATTTAAAGAAATATTTGCCAATGGTTCCAGCAGCCCATAAAGCACATCAAACTTTTGTTTTTGTGGATGTAACGGCGTCTCAATAATGGCTTCTGTATTTTGCTCGCTCCAAATCCGGCAGTTTTGTTTGTTTACGTAGCCATTGAGACCAAAATGACCCTCATCGCTGAACAACATTTTTTTGTGAAAATGAGGATCAAGAACAATCGGCCAATCGCCCGAACGTACGACGCATATGATAGTCACGCGGCTTCAGCTTTTGTACGAGCTGTGTTCTACGTTTTCTACGTTTGTTCTTCATCGGTCGAATTGCGTGATCTATTTCTTCGGGTATTACATCGGGCATCTCTTCGGACCCAACATTCTGGACTTTTCGTCGCTCTCATAATGTGCGGCTTGTTGATGTGTCGTCCCGCTTGTGTAGAGAGTCCGATAGAAATCCTCTGTTATTATAAGGAGTTGATCACGATCGGTGATGATTTCGTTTCTGTTATTAAGAAGTTTAAAGGTCTGTTTTCTATCCTGACAGATGTGCAGTTTTAGAACTCTGCTGCTAGTCTTCTTTTATGTAACTTAATGCATTTTTCAATACATTGTCTGTTTATTTTTATTTAATTTCGGTGATCTGCAAATTTTAGGCACTGGTATTGGGTATTTTAATCGCTGTATCTATTTTTAATGTAAATTTGGAACATAGGTTTCAAATAACAAAGGAATTTTATCTCGAGTCCTGGGAGTTTCGTCTTGAAGTTTAATTAGATCGACAAAACTTAAGAAAATAAACAGAGGGTGCGAACGAAAATGGGGTCGCCGCTCCACTTAAAACTCCGTAATAAGAATAACAAGCGGCAAGTTTTCCGAGATTTTGTTCAGTTTTCTATTTTTATTTGATACTTTGTCGAGTCACACAATATAAATATAACAGTTTTTAATTTTTCTACAAGACAAAAGATTTTGCTTTAAAGTTTCTATTTGACAACTAGGTTATAAAACTTAACGATACACTCCTCTACTCTTCTTTTTTAATTTTATTAGGTTTATAACTTCCTCCCGTTTCACATTTGGCAATCGCGTTTTATCTATACAGTGTGTAAAGTGATGAGGTTTCCTAGAGTGAAAACTTTTTTAATATGAGTTTTAGGAGAAAATCTTATTCTTTATAAAAAGTTTTTCTTGTCAAGGGGTTCCAACCTTATATTCAAATAAAAATCTAGTAATCACTTAAGATCAAAAACTTAAAACTATATCGAGTTGTTGATTTCAAATATGACTTTCTGTTTGTAAACCGGGATGGCACTGATGGTAATGTTATAAACAAAATATATTTCTGGTTTTTGTTGAGTGCCACGAAGGTGGACTGAAAGCTGTAAAATAACTTACAAATTTCATGTGAGATTTGTTTTGGTAGTCCTAAAAAGACTACCAAATAAAAATTAAAATAATAATTGTTATAGATTAATTGTTATAGAGATCCGGAAAGACTGAATATATTTCGATATTTTTAAATATATTCTATCCTTGTGTCTCCTCATCTTTACCCCACTGAATCCTTTTTCTCATGTCCTGATTATTTTCTCTAAAACTGAATTAAATAGAATGGGTGAGAGGCCATCTCCCTCTCTCACTCCTGTCTTGATTTCAAATGGTTCTGAGACCTCTCCCATGATCTTCAATTTTGATGTGGTATCTCTTAGTGTTTCCTGGATTAGATTTCTTGTCTTGTTGTCCACCTTCATTTCTTCCAATGTGTTGAAGAGGGAAGAACAGGAACTCAGCCTGAATATATAAATATATTCAGTCTTTCCGGAGCTCTCCGGAGGAAATTATAAACATCTAACCCTTAACACCACATGGGTTTTCAAGTGAGTGGTTTACAAATTGTTGTTCATGGAAGCAAAGCTGTGCTGATGAGAGATAAATCTCGCAACGCGTCACACAGATGGCTATCCACTTAAAGTATCGGAAGGACATAATCTTAAAAAACATGTTATTTTTATGGTTTTTGTTGAGTGCCACGAAAGTGGACTGAAAGCTATAAAATAACTTACAAATTACATGTGAGATTTGTTTTGGTAGTCCAAAAAGACTCAATAATTGTTATAGAGCTCCGGAGAGGCTGAATATATTTATATATTCAGGCTGTGTTCCATTTGTTTTAAGTTTGTATGATTTTCTATAACGTAGGATGGTTTCACCAATTCTTAGTTAATCTGGTTTATGTAGTAAATTTAGTCTACTTAGGCCATATTCACTCCGTGCGTAACCGCGCTTAGCGGCACCCGTGGCCAAAAAGACAACTTCGTCTCCAATAATAGTGTATAAAAACAACAGGCTAAAACAAAAATAATTAAATTAATAAAATATACAATATTTAACTGCAAACAAATTTGCCTATTCTGTCAGGTAATATCTTGCGAACGGAAGCGGCTAAGAAAATGCAATTAGTATATTTGCAACCATCAGGGAAAACACTTTGAATTTTTTTATTTTAGTGTTTTTTAAATTTATTTACCTGTCATGTTTGACATTTCTTGTTATATTTTATATTTCCTATCATTTTTTACCTTTCATATCGTTTTTGACATTTGCTGTCATTTTTAATATTGCCTGTCATTTTTGACATTGAAATTTTCCATTCACTTGATAAATAATGTTTTTCATGAAAAAAGGCCCTGAAATTTTCTGAAAAAAAATCGCCAAAAAAATCTATCATTTTGAATCAGGAAAAAAGTTGCATTTTCGGTTCTCTGCGATCCTCTCGGAAAGAAAAAATCCCAGCGAAATCATTTTCGGCACACGGAAACTACAAACAGAGAAAATATAATCAATGTGTAAATTGTTTTTAAAGATTCAACTTTTTATTGCGAATTCTGACATTTAAAATGTGACATTTGTTATGAAAATTTGACATTTTTGAAATTCAGTCATTTAAAATTCGACATCTGTTAAAATTTAAGAAAATTTAAATTTGATATTTCTTATCAAAATTTGACATTCTGCCATTTAAAATTTGAGATTTGTTCTCAAAATTTGACATTTTAGAGATTATGTAATTTAAAATTCGACATTTGTTAAAGTTAAAAAAAATTAAAACTAAAATTCGATATTTGACATTCCGACATTTAAAATTTGACATGTGTTATCAAAATTTGACATTTTTGAGATTCTGTCATTTAAAATCCGACATTTGTTAAAATTGAAAAAAAAACGATATTTTTAATCAAAATTTGACATTCTGACATTTAAAATTCGATATTTTTTATCAAAATTTGGCATTTTTGTCATTTAAAATTCGACATCTGTTAAAATATAAGAAAATTTAAATTTGATATTTCTTATCAAAATTTGACATTCTGCCATTTAAAATTTGAGATTTGTTATCAAAATTTGACATTTTAGAGATTATGTAATTTAAAATTCGACATTTGTTAAAGTTAAAAAAAATTAAAACTAAAATTCGATATTTGACATTCTGACATTTAAAATTTGACATGTGTTATCAAAATTTGACATTTTTGAGATTCTGTCATTTAAAATCCGACATTTGTTAAAATTAAAAAAAAATCGATATTTGTTATCAAAATTTGATATTCTGACATTTAAAATTTGAAATTTGTTATCAAAATTTGACATTCTGACATTTAAAATTCGATATTTTTTATCAAAATTTGGCATTTTTGTCATTTAAAATTCGAAATCTGTTAAAATTTAAGAAAATTTAAATTTGATATTTCTTATCAAAATTTGACATTCTGCCATTTAAAATTTGAGATTTGTTATCAAAATGTGACATTTTAGAGATTATGTCATTTAAAATTCGACATTTGTTAAAGTTAAAAAAAATTAAAACTAAAATTCGATATTTGACATTCTGACATTTAAAATTTGACATGTGTTATCAAAATTTGACATTTTTGAGATTCTGTCATTTAAAATTCGACATTTCTTAAAATTAAAAAAAAATCGATATTTGTTATCAAAATTTGATATTCTGACATTTAAAATTTGAGATTTGTTATCAAAATTTGACATTTGAGAGATTATGTCATTTAAAATTCTACATTTGTTAAAGTTAAAAAAAATTAAAACTAAAATTCGATATTAGACATTCTGACACTTAAAATTTGACATGTGTTATCAAAATTTGACATTTTTGAGATTCTGTCATCTAAAATTCGACATTTCTTAAAATTTAAAAAAAATCGATATTTGTTATCAAAATTTGACATTCTGCCATTTAAAACTTGAGATTTGTTATCAAAATTTTACATTTTAGAGATACTGTCATTTAAAATTCGACATTTGTTAAAGTTAAAAAAAATTAAAACTAAAATTCGATATTTGACATTCTGACATTTAAAATTTGACATGTTTTAACAAAATTTGACATTTTTGAGATTCTGTCATTTAAAATCCGACATTTGTTAAGATTAAAAAAAAATCGATATTTGTTATCAAAATTTGACATTCTGACATTTAAAATTTGAAATTTGTTATCAAAATTTGATATTCTGACATTTAAAATTCTATATTTTTTATCAAAATTTGGCATTTTTGTCATTTAAAATTCGACATCTGTTAAAATTTAAGAAAATTTAAATTTGATATTTCTTATCAAAATTTGACATTCTGCCATTTAAAATTTGAGATTTGTTATCAAAATTTGACATTTTAGAGATTATGTAATTTAAAATTCGACATGTGTTAAAGTTAAAAAAAATTAAAACTAAAATTCGATATTTGACATTCTGACATTTAAAATTTGACATGTGTTATCAAAATTTGACATTTTTGAGATTCTGTCATTTAAAATCCGACATTTGTTAAAGTTAAAAAAAATTAAAACTAAAATTCGATATTTGACATTCTGACATTTAAAATTTCACATGTGTTATCCAAATTTGACATTTTTGAGATTCTGTCATTTAAAATTCGACATTTCTTAAAATTAAAAAAAAATCGATATATGTTATCAAAATTTGATATTCTGACACTTAAAATTTGAAATTTGTTATTAAAATTTGACATTCTGACATTTAAAATTCGATATTTTTTATCAAAATTTGGCATTTTTGTCATTTAAAATTCGACATCTGTTAAAATATAAGAAAATTTAAATTTGATATTTCTTATCAAAATTTGACATTCTGCCATTTAAAATTTGAGATTTGTTATCAAAATTTGACATTTTAGAGATTATGTCATTTAAAATTCGACATTTGTTAAAGTTAAAAAAAAATTAAAACTAAAATTCGATATTTGACATTCTGTCACTTAAAATTTGACATGTGTTATCAAAATTTGACATTTTTGAGATTCTGTCATTTAAAATCCGACATTTGTTAAAGTTAAAAAAAATCAAAACTAAAATTCGATATTTGACATTCTGACATTTAAAATTTCACATGTGTTATCCAAATTTGACATTTTTGAGATTCTGTCATTTAAAATTCGACATTTCTTAAAATTAAAAAAAAATCGATATATGTTATCAAAATTTGATATTCTGACACTTAAAATTTGAAATTTGTTATTAAAATTTGACATTCTGACATTTAAAATTCAATATTTTTTATCAAAATTTTGCATTTTTGTCATTTAAAATTCGACATCTGTTAAAATATAAGAAAATTTCAATTTGATATTTCTTATCAAAATTTGACATTCTGCCATTTAAAATTTGAGATTTGTTATCAAAATTTGACATTTTAGAGATTATGTCATTTAAAATTCGACATTTGTTAAAGTTAAAAAAAATTAAAACTAAAATTCGATATTTGACATTCTGACATTTAAAATTTGACATGTGTTATCAAAATTTGACATTTTTGAGATTCTGTCATTTAAAATTCGACATTTCTTAAAATTAAAAAAAAATCGATATTTGTTATCAAAATTTGATATTCTGACATTTAAAATTTGAAATTTGTTATCAAAATTTGACATTGACATTTAAAATTCGATATTTTTTATCAAAATTTGGCATTTTTGTCATTTAAAATTCGACATCTGTTAAAATATAAGAAAATTTAAATTTGATATTTCTTATCAAAATTTGACATTCTGCCATTTAAAATTTGAGATTTGTTATCAAAATTTGACATTTTAGAGATTATGTCATTTAAAATTCGACATTTGTTAAAGTTAAAAAAAAATTAAAACTAAAATTCGATATTTGACATTCTGACACTTAAAATTTGACATGTGTTATCAAAATTTGACATTTTTGAGATTCTGTCATTTAAAATTCGACATTTCTTAAAATTAAAAAAAAATCGATATTTGTTATCAAAATTTGATATTCTGACATTTAAAATTCGATATTTTTTATCAAAATTTGGCATTTTTGTCATTTAAAATTCGAAATCTGTTAAAATTTAAGAAAATTTAAATTTGATATTTCTTATCAAAATTTGACATTCTGCCATTTAAAATTTGAGATTTGTTATCAAAATTTGACATTTTAGAGATTATGTCATTTAAAATTCGACATTTGTTAAAGTTAAAAAAAATTAAAACTAAATTTATTACTAAATTCGATATTTGACATTCTGACATTTAAAATTTGACATGTTTTATCAAAATTTGACATTTTTGAGATTAAAAAAAAATCGATATTTGTTATCAAAATTTGACATTCTGACATTTAAAGAGCAGAACACAGATAAGCAGAGAGCAGAACACAGATAACAAACCTGTGGCAGAAAAGAACTTGAAGGGAAAGGCGGAATGGACGCGAAGGCTCATACCAAATGTAAAAATTGGATAAACCGGGAGTCTGGTGAAGTGGACTATTACTTGACACAAGACACAAGTATTGAAGGGGCATGAATGTTTTGGCCACTACCTTAAAAGGTTCAAACTAGCAGAAACGGCAGACTGTTACTACTTTGGGGGAGGACGATGCAGCGGAACTACGATTGTCCAAGCTGGGAAGCGCAAAGGGAAAAAATGACGGAAAGCATTGGTGAAAGAGTAACTGCGGAAAATGTTAGTGGGTATATGCTGGAGAGTGAGGAAACATGGAGAAGCATAACAAGAAATTTAACAGAAATAATGAAAACGAAATAAAAGGACGAAAGAGGCGAACGGGATAAATAGACAGGAAAAATAGACACACCTGAAGTAATACTACGGTGGTTTCCAGGGGAAAGTGGGAGGAAAATGTGTTTGGTTATACTGTGTTTTTTTATATTGTAACAAACCCAAGACACAATGTTTTTTTATATTAAACATGCTCATTCAAGAGAATCCGAAAAGTTAGTCATCCGAATGGAAGTGAATCATTCAAAAGAATGTATTGATGTTCATAGTCTGCACAATCGTTCAGCAAAAACATTGGAAAGCTGAACTTGATTATTTACTACCGAAAAGAGCAGATAGAAATCAAAATATTTTAGAGCGTTGAAGGCCTGCTCCCCTTTTTTGCTTATCGATTTTATATTTAGTTGGAGCTTGACATTGACCTATATAAAAAGTATTTCCCATCCCAGTAATTAGCACTAAAAGCTTGAAAGCAACAAAGCCAAATCCTAAATTACTTTAACTTTAAATAATTACAACAGCATTACGTTACATTGAGCAATATTTCCACTAATCATATCTCCACTAATAAACTCAATTTACTCATTATAATAATTTCATTAAGATATATCTTAACTAATTAATTCAAACTGCTTTGATAATGCATTAGTATAGTAACTACATAAATCAGATTATTAGATACACTATAAGATAATCAAGTTAGAAGAGTCTCACAAAATGTTAAATAAATATTGTATATCTAGTCTTATCGAATCAAATCTTTTATGATAATTTACTATTGGTGCAACTATACTACATTATAGATAATCGTATAAACTTATTAAAGGATCTTAAAAACTATGTTATTTATCTAGTTCTTGTTTAGTGCCACGAAAGAGAACTGGGGGCTAGTAAATAACATACAAATATCTGTTTTATAATTCAATATCTTGCGTGGTATTAGCAAGGGAAGTAATTATTTCAACATAAGATTTGTTTCCTAAAAAGACTTATATTATAGAGGTAAGGAAAGGTTGAATATATTTATATATTCAGGCTATATTTCGCCTCTAATAAGTTTTTTAATCTTTAATGTCTAAGAATCTAATCTTCTTAATTTAATCCTATTTAGCTATTTTTTTTCGGTCTAATCTTGACAGTTGAATGCTATCGTACAATGTCTAATTTTATTTTCGTCATTTTGTCTATCTAGTTTCATCTATCAATAGTTGTGTGTTTAGTTTATTCGACCAGTCTCATTTGCCCAATCTTATTAATCCTATTTAACTATTTTTTTGTGTCTAGTCTTCTCAGTTTAATGCTATCGTATAATGTCTGACTAATTTTATCTTCGTCGTATTTTATTTTCAATATTTAGTTTCATTTATCAAGTGTTGTGTGTCTAGTCTTTTTGACCAGTCTCATTTGTCCAATCTCGTCTAGTTAATCTTACAGCGATTTATTGTAAAGCTTGTTTGTCTTCTATTAAAGTGTTATTTAAGTCTCTTCCCAATTGGTTTAAATACCTAGAGTTAATGGCTAATCTCGGCAAAGCCGAACTCCAAATATCTCCGCCGCAACTAATCTCCCTTCTTACTTAACTGGGTTAAATCATGCAATCTAACACCCCAAATACTTGCCTTCTAACTTGTTACAAATTATTATCTCTGCTTGCAAATCTGATTAAGACCGAAATATAGACAGAGAATTTATAGTGGTATGGCAAATTGGTCTTTGTAAATACGACTAGATTATAGATATAATATACGAAACTAATCTTTTGGAATGTAATATATATTATAGATCCATATGGGTAAGAAAATAAATATAACACGCGATTAGTTTTTCTTCGGCGAATAGCGGAATTTTATGACTTGCGGTTGCTCCCAGCTTGATTTAGGATGAGTAGGGATTAATTCCTTGGTTATCTCTAATATTGGTTATCTTGTGGCTATGCAGGTTTTCCTTTAAGTTGCGATGGTCTCATTCCACCAGTAGCTGCTTTTTCTCCTATGGTTTTTGTTTATTCCAGCCGTGGGAGCTTTGCATGCTTTTCTTATTGCTGCTATTAGCGAAGATCCTCCAGAATATTTCTGGAGACTTTTTCTTCGTTTTTAGGGTTCCTTACCGAAAACGGAACCTTTATAGGATTGTATTTTACACTTTGTCTGTCTGTCAGTCTGTCTGTCAATACGGTTTTTCTCAGGAACGCGTAGAGGTAACAAGTTGAAATTTGTATCAAATACTCGGGTCTGTGGTCTCTTTCAGCTGTGAAAAAATCAAACTTGTAAGTCAACGCGATCAAAAGATATGACCGTTTATGTCGCATATTTTGCGATTTCACAAGGGAATCAAAACCTATAGGGTACTTCCCGTTGACCTAGAATCATGAAATTTGGCAAGAAGCGGTGTCTTACAGCACATGTAAAGGGAAAGATCTGAAAACAGTAAATATGTAGTTTAATTACAAGAAAAATGCGAATTTACTATTAGAAACTTATGAAAATACACTAATGTGTTGCGTGGTATTGTTAGGCACCAGAAGCATATGGGTTGCATACAGTTAGGTCCTCCTAAAGATACCTTACTTACAAGTTTCTACGGAACCCTCGGTGCGCGAGTCTCAACTCGCACTTGGCCGGTTTTTATTTGTGATTGTCACTATCTTTGTCTTTTGTCGATTATGCATCTTACTCTTGGGATGTTGTTCCATTTGAATTTCAATATACCGGCGATCGCTTAAAGATTCAATGTCGAGGCCGAGATAGACTGTGCGATATCGCTTAAGCCAAAAGTAAGGTCAATGATGGAGAACGATTTCCCCTTTCAAATGTAGTCCTATTTCCATTTTTTCACAGATAGAGATCGAGTTCTTCAGCTCATTCCAGTATAACATCACCTCGGCGATCCATGTTTGAGCAATCCCAGTATGGCGATTTTGCATTAAAATTGCCCCCTATTATTTTCTCCTTTGCCTTTGTTCGTATATGCGTGCTTAGTATGTTAAGTGAGGTCGAAAGGTTGTTAAATTCGTCGTTCGGTAAGAAGTAACAGCTGTACAACATACATTTTTGTAGTTCTAGCCATGTATACCCAAGTCCACTATCTATGCCGACACTGTTTAACTCCTTTTCTGCGTCGGTGTACCAGTTAGGATCACTTATGGAAAGGTAGGCTAAAACGGAACTAGGTAGGGAAATAAACCTCTCAAAAAAATACACTGGGAAAGCTCTGCAAAAACATCGAGAGGATCACTTGGGGCGAAGAACTTGCGCATACGGAACACAAACTATAAGCCAACAACTAACAATGAACTTTTTTGTTAGGTTTACTTAGTATTACTTATCAGTAATACATCTGTTCATAGTTCTGTGGCTGTGGCATGCTAGATATCATGTGCTGCCCGGCATCTTATCAAATTAATTTGTAGGATTTTCAAGGCCATTTTATAAAATTGTTGCCATCTCGGTCGCTTCGCCTCCGCGATAGTTTTCTTGAATTCACAATGGATGGCCAGGGGGCCACAGGTGTCCAGAATGGACCTGTGGCCCTTCATAATACATATTGGGGAATAAGACTCATGCTTGCTGTCGTTTGACTTGTGGGCCTCTTGCCCATAATTGAAGCATAGATTTTGTCTGTCTTGTCCGTTACATGTGCTGCCGTAATGTCCTGATTTCCAGTATCGACAAAACAAGACAAGATTATAGACAAGATTAGACAGACAAGACTAAACTACATATGTACGTGGTCTGTTAGAAAAGTATCCGACCTTTAGCCGGTAAAAAAAAACTGGCATACCTGGAGCGTTGGAAATCTAATCACCCTCAATCTATTTCGATTCGTATTTCGATCTATTACTTGGCCCAAGTATTGGCTGAGAAATTTCGCCGTCGCTTTCATCACAAAGAGCTTTTTCTATTGCCGTTTCACGTTTTTGCTATATATATATTGTGCAAATACCGCAAAGAAAATAAAAACGTGCTGTAGTAAACTCATCTCATTTATAGTACTAACTGCCCAAGTCCGCCTCCAGACGGTATAACTTTTTGGGCAGGTATACGTGTTTACCTGAGCGGATTTTCTTTTCAAATAAATTTACTAAAAAGAGAATAAGATTTTTAACTTATCAGTAATTTTTATTTTCAAAAACCATCACTGATACTATTATATATATATATATATATATATATATATATATATATATATATATATATATATATATATTCTTATAATTCCTGAATAATGCGTACGTCCGTGTAGTAGCACTTTTCGCAGAAAACTAACGATTATAACCTGCACATATTTTTGCCGCGTGAGATATTTCTTGCAATGCACGTCTTGTTTATAGTGCATAATCGGCGTTAGTTATCGAACCTATGCAATATTTGAATTTAGCATTATATTAGATTTAGTTTTGTCCGCGTTGAGGTGGAGTTGGAAATTAGCGGGTTAATACTAATTATAACTTAATATTAATTTGTTTATTTCATTTATTGTTCTGCATAAATATGCGTGCAAAAACAGATACTTCAAAATATGTATTATAGAAATATATGTACATACATGTACTTTTATATACATACATACACTTGTATATACACATACGCACATAAAACATACACAAACACACAGATAACAAGATGACTCGTTTAGGCATTATAGGATTATAATGCACAGTCTTCCACCAGCCCTAGGATTAGATTATTATTAACAAGCAATTATTTAGCAATTACAGCTGTCTATTATATGCTAAACCTGTGTTTTATGAACAAAAAAATATACATTCCTCTTGCCAAAGTGTCCCAGAATCACTTTTTAGATTATTATCTGTATTTTAAATATTAATTTCGTTGTTATTTGTTAAGTTATTGACATTTATATATTATATATTTCGATTTAAGTCAGTGATCGAATTACGCCTGTGTTCTTAATAGATTTAGTAACGTTTTTTTTTCGAGTCCGTTTCGTGCAAAACAAATTATTAACTCACGAGCGAGTTGTTAAATCAAGTAATGAACTTCCATCTGGGTGGAAGATGGAAGTTCATTACTTAATTTATGAACGCAGCTGTAGAAATATTCAAAATTTCACAACCACATTCCAGATAAGATTTCTAATAATTTTAGGTAAATTTGAGGAAACAAAGAGAAGAGTTTAAATTGGCACATTAAAATTACGACAAGGAAAAAATAATTAAATTTCTTTCCGGATTCGTCTATTTTATCTGATATCCAGGCACTTCGGCCTTTGTTTATAAATATGATATTGGCCTTTTCTTAAATAATAATTATTAACAATAATAATTAATAACTATAATACTAAATAACAGTTATAAGAAATACCATTATTATATTTTAGTATATGTCGTAGTCATAAAGTGAAATCCGTTAGATTGTGTAAAACTGAGTCATTGCATGATCTGTCGGTAGTTCCTGTAGTTCGTCTAATTCATGTAGCTCATGAAATCGAGAATTTTATGAGACAGTTGTTTAACTGCGATTTACATTATTATTATTTTGTGTCAAACAAAAAACGGGTTGGTTTCGCTAAGATATTTGTGCATTTCATAAAACTCTTTCTTGATTTTAATCTAGACCTGTGTGTATTCTTGCCATGTAGGATATGTCGACTGTCAGTTTCGAGTTTGGATCTTTCTAAGTCTGCATTAATTGTTCGTCGAATGTTTGTAGGTGCGATGCCTGCGATTGGGAAGACTTTGTGGAGAGGTGTGCTCTTTAGGCACCCAGTTATCAAGCGGCAGGATTCATTCGGTGCCACGTCAACCTTTTTCGCGTGGGTGGATCTACACTACACAGCGCTTGTATATTCTCCTACTGAGAAGCATAGCGCTAACGCAGACAATCTGAGGGTATGGGCATTTGCTCCCTAGTTTGATCCTATAAGTTTTCTCAGTAAACTGTTCCTTGCAATAATTTTTTATTTTACATTTTCGCAGTGCTTTTTATATGTAAGGGATCTGTCTAGGGTAACTCCTAGATATTTAGGATAAGGTGTGTGTTCGATTTCGACACTTTTCCATGTAATATTCAATTTTTGATTGGCTAGCCTATTTTGGAGATGGTCTTTGGAGTCTGATGTCTTTGAGGGGTTTGGTCTCATATAATTTGAGTCGTAGTAATCTCCTACTAGCTGTAATGAACTTTCCAGTGCTTTCTCAACCACCTTAAAATTTTCACCTTGGGCTGCCATGGCTGTGTCATCGGCATAAATAAAATGTCTGATGCCTAAGGAGGATAGTATAGGCTGGTCGTTAGTGTATATATTGAACAAGGTTGGAGATAAGACACTACCTTGGGGTAAGCCTATTTTGGACTCCTCCACCTACTATTTTTCCCTCAAGTGTTTTATCAAAATATCGCCTCTTTCGGAGTATAATTTATATTATCTTAACTAGTTTGCTGTCCGAGGTTAATTTTTGTAGTTTTGATAATAGTATGTTATGATTGATTGTATCGTATGTCGCAGACAAGTCGATAAAAGTAACACCTGTGATTTTTTTTTCAAACCCATTTTCAATGTGTTGTTTAAGGTCTAGAACTTGTCCAGTACAAGATCTACCTGGTCTAAATCCACCTTGATCCCTAATAAGCTTATCATCAATATAGACTTTTAGTCGATTGAGTATCAATCTCTCGAAGAGTTTATAGAGGTGACAGAGCTGGGAAATTGGGCGGAATTTTTTAGGGTCATCTGGGGACTTTCCTGGTTTCAATACTGCGATAATTTTAGTTCTTTTTCAAATTTTTGGTATCAAGTGCGTAAGTAATATACCATTGAATAGATTTAGGATACATTTTTTGGTTTGTCGTCAAAAATTCTTAATTTGTTCAGAATATATGTGAATCCTGTAATATCATTATCAGATTTAAAAAAAAAACTTTCGAGCGGTATTTTCATCATTAGATCCAGTATTATTCCATAGATCCAGTCCTGCACCTTTCCGGTTTTTAAGTTCGTCCATGGCTTTTTGAAGTTTATGTACTGAGAAATTTTCTTTAAATATTTATATTCCTTGTCTTTCTCTCCACACTTTAGTCTTTGGGTCGTTGCTTTATTTTTTGTGATTTTTCCATTCAAGAGTAATTGGTGTGCCACCTGATTTGCTGTTACAGGTCCCAGCACTTTTGGTATTGATGGATCACAATCAAGTTTTTTTTATTAATCCCCAGGCTTTCTGGCTGCGTTTCATGTAGGTGGAGCTTATAAGTGAGTGCCAGTATGTTCTTTTAGTGTTTGATATTTCTTCCCTTAATAGGTCTTGTTCGGACCGTGTCTCTCAAAATTTCACATTTTCCAAACATAGGCTGGTTAGATCACTTACCTGATTGGGCTACCAGCGTCTCCGCCACGTGGAATCGTCCTTCCGGCGCTTCGTCTAAGGGAGGAAATGGGAATAAAAGGGTAAAGGAATTCCCTTAAATCGGCGTCTTTGGGACGTCCGGCTCCGCTTCAGCCCTTGGGCTCGTGATCACCCCTGGCTAATTTGGATGGGAAATTCGAATTACGCACATGTGCCAGTTTGCGTTGATTTCACGTTTTTCGTTCGCACTCGCCGAGCGTGTTTAGTCAACTCGCGAAAAAGATCACTAAATCGCGCGACTTCGACAACGATCGATACACCTGTTTCCCCGTCTATCGATTGGAGCTGAAATTAATCCAAATAAATGAATTGAAAAATCTGGACGCGCCAAATTGGCGCGAACAGGTCTCCTTTTTCAATTGTTTTTTCATTAAATGGGTCATCATTATATATTTCTCTGTATTTTTAAAATTGTTCAGACCTGGGATGTGTCTTGTTCTACAGCCTCTGGGAATAAATTTCCTCAACGTTTGCTTTACTATTTCTACAAACTTTCCGTATTTTTCTGCAGTTGCTCTCAAGGTCTTCACTTTGGTGTCTACTTCTTCCGAGAATTTGAGCCGTGGTGTAATAGACAGCCGTGATTTGTTGCGATCGTGGTATGTGGTTGCAAATTCGCTTGATGTTGTTTTATGTTTTCACTTACAAAAATTAGGTCCGGGTTGTATACTTTACTCTATTTACAACCACTGTTAAAGAAAAATGGAAGTTTTGGGCCATGAATGACTTCTAACGCTTTAGCTTCTGCCCATGTTTTCACTCTGTCACCATCGTCATTATTTTCTTTATAACCGCATGTATATATATATATATATATATATATATATATATATATATATATATATATATATATTGATTCCTATGGCTCCAAGGAGGAGCAAAGGGCCTCCACGAAACATCTCCATCTTGTTCTGTTTGACGCCAAGCACTTGACCTCATTCCAGGACTTTCCATTTCTCCTGGCTTCGCTATCCACTGTGCGTTTCCAGGTAGAGCGAGGTCTACCTACCCTGCGTTGGCCTTGAGGGTTCCACTCTAATGCTTCCCTGGAGATATCTGAGCTGGGTTTCCTTAGCGTGTGGCCTAACCAACTCCATTTGCGCCTCTTGATCTCCTTGGCAATTGATTGTTGACCTGTTAACCTCCATAGAGTAACATTTGAGACAACCTGAGCCAAGAATGCGCCGCAGGCACTTGTTGACAAAGGTCTGAATCTTGGGAGTAACCGCTAGAGTGTCTTTCCAGGTTTCGCAGGCATACACAAGAACTGATTTGACGTTGCTGTTAAAGACCTTGATTTTGGTACTTCTTTTGATGCATGGGTTATTCCAGAAATTATTCAATAGAGCAAATGCGTATCCTGCTTTACGAATTCGTATTTTGAGATCCTCTGAAGCTCCTCCGTCTGGAGTAATCTGGCTGCCCAGGTAGAAAAACCCCCATGTAGTGCTATGACTATTAAATTCACCCACAATAATTTTTGTTTTTTGATTGTCAAAATTTTTAGGATCTTGGAAGATCCTAAATCTTGGAAGATCCTGAAGGAAATGGTTTTGCAAGGGGCTTATAAATGGAAGTGACTGTGCAATTCTTCAGTTCAATAGTTAGAATTTCTATGTCGGACTGTTTTTAGATTTGGTTCCGCAAAGATGGCGCTACCGTATTTCTCATGTGGTCTATCAACTATGATCTGCATACCTTGAACATTTGGTCTTCTGTTATTGGCTGCCCGGTGGGTTTTCTGTATGCAGAGTATATCGGATGCGGTGGTCTTACACAGGTCTGATAATAGTTTTTCTTTCGGTTCTGATAATCCCTCAATGTTTATTGAGATAGTTTGTTTAACGTCTTGGCATTTGACTCTGAAGAGGGCCTTTTTAAAGGCATTATGTTGGTTGTTTGGGGTTGCATAAATTCTGGTGTGCACCTTTAGCGCGAGCTTTAGATTTTCTACGTGCACGGTAGATTTCACATTTTTTAGACAATTATCTTACATTATCTTACTTACCTACTTATCGATTTGACGTTTCAAAAGTGCAGTCATCTGATAGTAGGTATAAACCTATTTGTCTTAATTTTCAGACCTTTTAAAAATAGTAGTTTATGATACAAGTGTGTGACGAAGATTTTGCATGGGTTGCAAATTTAATCCTAAGTTGCAAAAGCAAGTTTAATCGCAATGAGTGCACAAAAGCCTTTCACATACATGTATCATACATTATTTTATCTACGAAGAATATTGAAATACTGTTCTAAAATCTACAAAAAAATAATTGTTTCTTACCAGCCATGTGACTGATATGTGATAGCAATGTATTTTTTGCAGTCTCAAATCTATTTAACACGGTAGATATGTTCCTCAGAAATTCGTGTAAGAAAAGATACGTTGGTAAGTTCTTTTACCAAACTTACCAACGTATCTTTTTTTACACGAATTTCTGAGGAACATATCTACCGTGTAAAATAGATTTGAGACTGCAAAAAATACATTGCTAATCAGTCAAATGATTTCTTTTATAGATCAGTACCAAAGACTTGATTAATTTAATTTTTTTATTTTTTACTTTTAAACCGGATAACCTTGTATAAAAAAACTAAAAAAAGTTGAGTGTATTTCCTGTCAAGGTAATAACTGTAAAACTATATACCGTTTGAATGCGTGTTTGGGAAATATTTGAATATGTTACCATGAATTAGAAATCTCACTGCTCCTCTGGCCCCAATCAGTTTTTTGACCATCTATCTTCTTCTTCTTCTGTTGGCTTTATAACCCGAGGTGGGTTTTTGGCTCAACAACAATCTTCTTCCATTCTGTCCTTTCACCGGCATTCTCTCTCCAATCCCTTACTCCCATCTTTCTGAGACTTTCCTCCACGTCTTCCATCCATCTTTTCCTTGGCCAGCCTCTTTTCCTTCTTCCTACTGGCCGCCAGTTGTACATTTTCTTGGCTGGTCTGTCCTCATGCATTCTGTACAGGTGTCCCAGCCATTGTCCCAGCCATGCTATTCTTTGAGCTTTTACATATCTCACTATGTCCTCTTCGTTTATTAACCTGCTTAGTTTATGGTTCATTCGTATCCTCCAAATTCCATGCTCATTTAGGATCGGTCCGTAGATTTTTCTGATGATCTTTCTTTCAAAGACACGTAGCGCGTCTTCCTCTGCGGTGGTTAGGGTCCAGGCCTCGCATCCGTACGTTACTACTGGTCTTATGAGTGATCCGTATATTTGAAGTTTGATTTTGTGACTCAATAACTTGGACTTTATCAGTTTTTGGTATTCGTAGTAGCATCGGTTTCCACTAAGTATTCGCAAGGTTGTTTCTTTAGCTATTACGTTTGTTCTGTTGATTTCTGTTTCCAAGTAGACGCAACTTTCAACCTGCTCAAAGCGATACTCGCCCAAGTTAAGGTCATTGTTATCGTGATGTTTTCTTCCTACTTGAATGTATTTAGTTTTTACCTCATTTATTTTCAATCCCCTTTTTTGCGTTTCATCGTCCAGCATCAACAGTGCTTCCTTTACCGCGTTCCTTTGCTTCTACATGTCAAAGTGACATCATCTGCATATGCAGCAACCTGTGTTGATCGGTTGCCAATGTATCCCGTTATATTCAGCTTTCTCATGCATGCTTCTAATGTTAGGTTCAATATCATGGCGCTCAGGGCATCTCCCTGCCTCACACCGATTTCGATTTTAAAGGCGGATGTAAGTTGTTGTCTACTCTAACCGAACCGGACAATGTGGCTTTTATTAGTTTTTCGTATTTACGGGGTATTCCTAGCATCAGTAGATCGTCAAGGATCGTGTTTCTTTTGACGGTATCGAATGCCTGCTTAAAGTCTATGTAGAGGTTGTGCAGCGATATATCAAACTCGTATGCTTTCTCCTGCATTTGCCTTATGGTGTATATGTTGTCTATCGTTGACTTATTGGCACGAAATCCGCTCTGGTATTGTCCTAATATCTCTTCGTAGTAGACAGCGAGTCTGTTATAAAGAACACCTGTTAAAACTTTGTATCTTACGTTAAGGAGCGTTATTGGCCGGTAGTTGCTACAGATCGTTTTGTCTCCCTTCTTGTGTATTGGCTGTATGATACCCAGTGCCCAATTCTCTGGTATTTTCTCTTGCTCCCAGATTTCATTAATCAGGTGTTTTAGTCTTACCGTTAGGTGTTCTCCTCCATATTTCAGAAGTCCGGCTGTTATACCGTCTGACCCAGGGGCCTTGTTTTTTTAGCTTTCCAATAACACTTTCTATTTCTCTTAGGCTGGGGTTCACAATCTTGGGGTCTACCGTATGTACATCTAGCTGTAATTGTTCAGGCTCTAAACTACAGTCTCTTTTAAAAGTACCCTTTGACCATCTATCTATCTTTTGTAGATCTATTGTATGCTCTATAATGGTCTAGATATGTGGTATTCCAAGAGATTCAATTCAATTTCTGTGTAATTTTTTGATTCAACATTTGGTTTAACAAATCTTCAATTATTCAGACAGATTGAATTTATTTTGTGTATTTTTTAAAACTAACATGTTCTGCAATTCAATATTTCTGTATATTCTATGAATTCTGCATGCTTCTTGGGTGTTGCGTAGTATCTCAATTACCCAGAAATCAATCGAAAATTTCCATACAAAAATTATATAAATCGCAAATACAAATTACATTATAAAGTTTATTTAGTATATATATATATATATATATATATATATATATATATATATATATATATATATATATATAATATATTATTTTTAGTTTTAGTGCAATTCATTTCTAAACCTATTAGTTTGTAATAAATAGGTTTAGAAATGAATTGCACATACGCTAGGGCTAATAGTTCCTTGAACTGTTCAAACTCATTTTGTAATCAGGAAATTCGGTAAGACTAAGTTCAGTCCAGAAGTCAAGGACAGATACGGGATTTCTGAGAAAAAGCTTTGTTAAACGAATTAATTATTAATAGGGAAGTGCTTAATTTCCTTAAATTATCTCTTTGTCTTTTCTTGTCGTCAATTTATATTAGATATATTAAAAGCACTCATGCAACATTTATGCAGACGAATTTACTAACTTCCAATACAATTTAAATAGATTATTCTAAAACATGTCGTTTCTGTGTCCGTGTTTTATAGTTTTTTGGGTTCTGCGGTTATCAACACGGAACCCTTATAGTTTTGATATGTCTGTCCATCCGTCCGTCCGCAGTTTAGTTCAGAGACTATTAGAAACATAAAGCTGTAATTTGGCCTGGATATACAGATTAGTCACGCCGACGAAGTGGTAAAATAAAATCTTGAAAAAATGTTTTAGGGTGCCTTCTTTACCCTGAATAAGTGGGGACGTTTTTGTTTTTCGTCTACCCCATAGTGTAGGGTGTCGTTGGATAGGTCCTTCAAAAATATTACAGGTTTATAAAAATATTATCGGTATAACCGACTTTTCTGCCTTTCTTAGCCATTTCTGATGCGAATCATCACTGGAGATAAGAAATGAGTTAACTTCCAAAATATCGTTAGAAAGAAATCACGAAAGAGAGATGAGCCATCAAAAAACTTTAAAGCCAGGATAGACTGTCAAAAAGATTGCTGCTGTGTATATAGTTTGATTCAAAGAAAAATGTTCATCATGAACTGCTATCGCATGGTTGAACGATTCTTTCGGTCCTGTACTGTGAGGAACTGGAGATATTACGCCAAGCGAAGACGGCCAGAATTGATCAATAGAAGGGCGTCGTCTTCCACTATGAAAACGCTCGACAACTCACATCTCTGATGACTCAAAAATTAAAACAGTTTGGCTTGGAACTTTTGATATATCTCCCGCATAGCCTAGACATAGCACCTTCAGGCTACCACTTGATTCGATCTTTGCAGAACTCTATGAAATTGTGGTGTCTTCAAGAGTGGCCTAAGAAAATTACTTTTCCACCCTGCAATTTTTCACCCTGAAACCACGGAAGTTCTATACTGATGGACTCATGGCTCAGTCCGCAAAATGGCCCAACATTGTCGATAATATTGGAGAATATTTGATTCAAAAAAATTGATTTTATCATTCTGATTAAAGGTCAAATCCCATATGCGCGACACTTAGCTACGCGACGTCGTGTGACATCGCCTATCAAATAATGACTACATTGTTTTAAATGGTCTCGTCGCGTAACCATAGTGAGAACGTGCCCATTTAAAACAATATAATCATTATTTGACAAATGCGCGCATGTCGCGTAGCTGAGTGTCGCGCATATGAGAATCGGCCTTAAGGATCGCACAAACTGGCGCGAAAGTTTCGTTGCCGCGACCGCTGCGATATCGGGGCTTACCCACATGTTCACACACATGTTCAGTTCCACGAGCGCGATTCTAGGCCCTTGTTGGTCTGAACATGTACATAAGCCGCCGTATCAAACGGTCCGTCGCGATATCACAGCGGTCGCGGCAACGAAACTTTCGCGCCAGTTTGTGAGATCCTTTAAAGCGTCTCTATTTCACTTGAGAAACGCCACGAACCTTTTCGACTAACAAATAGATTGTCAGATATTGACTAGCGTTTTTATTTTTCTTAAAACGTAAATATAATATGATGTGTTGTTTAGGGAAAATTGAAAAATGTTGTGTAATATTTTCGTGGCGGTGATTTTATCTCGAAGATGTTCTCGCTTAGAGGGTAGATTTATCAAAAGGTAATGTTTAGTCTCTCAGGAGAAGAGGAAATTGCCTAAGCAAAGCCGTAACAAAGGGCGGGTTTTAACGAAATTAATAATTTCACTTCCTGTTGCTTAACTTTACGATTAATTTTTTTACAAGGAGGAAAATAAAATCTGAGATTTTTTACGCAAATATTTACAGGAAATATAAACATCTTAAAAGCACAACAAACTTATATTTATTTTTTAATATTCTTAAACGCAAACAATATTTAAATAATTCAATAATTTTATATATAATTTATGCACGGTTTCTTTTTACAAAAAAGTTTTCTTTTCACTAGTTTTTTATGTTTTGTATTGAATTTGAAAATTTACAAAACTATGTGATATTTTCTAAAACACGGAACAGCACATAAAGGCACTTCACATTCACTGCAGTTTATTTATTTTTTTATGGTATGGCTATCTGACACATTAGGAAGTGAACCCTAAAATATAAAATATAACACAATACATAATACACAACAGCATAGCGAAAGATATGTCCTTCAGACAACACTGCATCAATACTAAAAGCAAAGTTAGTGCGCGTAATAACATATTGCGAAAACTCACAGGTACAGCATGGGGAGCTTAACCAGAAACGCTTAGGCGCTCGGATTTGGCGCTCTGTGTGTCCACTGCGGCATACGCCGCACAGGTTTGGGCAGCTTCAGCTCTCGCGAAACATGTGGACGTCGCAATCAACGAGACAAGCTGCCTAAAGCCAACTCCAGTTAATAGTCTGTACCTACTTATTGGCGTGGCACCTCCATCTGTGCGAAGAGCCGTCGCCACGGATGCTAAAAGGACGAAACAGGAAACCGATGCTCGCCATCCTCTGCACCAACACGAGCCAGCCGGTCGACGCCTAAGATCAAGGAAGAGCTTCATAGCAAGATCACACGCACTCGAGAGGTCCATAGAAAATAACCGTATCACTAGGTGGACCCAACAGCTAACTACTCGGGAACCCCCAAGAGAAGAAATGGCCCCAGCCAAACACCTCCCTTTCGCGGTATGGAAATCCCTAAATCGACTTAGGACAGGAGTGGCAAGATGCAAGACAAAGCTTTTGAGGTGGGAAATGTCTGAGAACGACGATGTGCTGTATGCGTGTGGTCAGCCCCAGGATATGAGCCACATACTGGTCTGCCCACAACTGGAAGAAGGATGCACGCACGAAGACTTAATTTTATGTAACGACAAGGCTATTGCAGCCGCTATTTTTTGGAAAGATGTCGTATGAGCCGGACACGGAAAGTAGGTTGCGAAAGATCACACTTTAAAAGGTTACAAGCGAACATCTAAACAAGAAAAGAATTAAGGAAAATATACTATTTTCTCTAATTCACAAATTGACTAATAACATAAATATAATTACTAGTACGGTGTGGCTCCTGTATTTTACTGCTAAGAGAGGCTACGTGGGTCGCTGGAACATCTAAACTATTTATGTAATCTGTCGACTCTGGGGTAGCTATCAGGAAGTCTTCAGCTCTACCAGTATATGCTCGTATGGTACATTCTTCTGTGATATGTCTGATGGTTTGGATTTCTCCGCAGTCACAGAGAGGAGACGGGTGCTTGCCCCATTTGTGTAGAGAGCATGCAAATCTGCCATGTTGAGTTCTGTTAAGTGTGGACCATGCTTTGCGTGGTAAGTCGAAACTAGGTGGCTTTTGGTTGATGTATAGTATGTTGTTGTTTTGTTGTGCAGTTCACTGTTGAATCGATGTGTTGGTGAAGTTGAATCTTCTACATTTTCTACATCCACTACTACACAGCCACACTCTTCTACTTACCGTTTTCGTTGGGTTCTTCTCAGGACCTGTTGACTAGAAAACTCGGACCCTCTGCCAAATTTGTCTCTCAATTCTCTTAAATATTCACTGCAGTAATATGTGGTGTCCCGTCGAACTTTTTTATCTCGACTATCCGTTGTGTCAGAGCAAATCCGACATTTTCGAGTGGGATTTGATTTTGTTGAGTTGGAGGTATGATATTCTGAAAATGTCGTGCGATCAACTTCAGAGGCGTTGGTTCGTTGGCCTCGTACATGGCCTCTGGTACCTCGTACATGGCGTGGAAGCTGGTTGAAGATAGTTTTCTATCATTAGTTTAACAAGTTTCAACCGGTATTTCAAAGCAGTATCCATCCCTCCAGTCTTCTTGTACAACATGAATGAATTCCGTAGTGCCAAATCAAACAAGTGAAGAAAATTTTCTTGTAATATTTTTTTATCGCGTTTCCGAGGAATAGTGTAAGATGTTGATCTACTCGATTTACTCCGCCCACGGTATGGTTATAATCCACCACTACCTTAGGTTTTTGAACATCAATTCCCCTTTTTGGCACCTCCACAACTTCCAAGTTATGAATGGTAGAAATGAGCGCAATATCCTTCTTATCCTTCCATTTCATTACGCTTACTTTCCCTTTAAAAGACAAAAATTCTCCTTTTCTGAATTGTTTGCTTTGTAGTTCCTTTCGTACTTCCTTACGATTCACTTGCAAAGTGCCTTACACGTCCGTTTTTTTTTCGGAAATTAGTAAATTTGATAAAATTGGAGAATTGTAAAAGTTATCTATTGCCAAACAGTATCCGTTATTGAGTAATGGCTTTGCTAGTGTCATAACCATCTGTGCCGATACATGTAGGTTTCAAAATTTTTCATCAAGAACGGTATTTTTTTCGGTATTGGTATATTATAAAGTTCCAAACGTATCCAGTTTTAGATTCACACAAAAGGTATGCTTTTAATCCGAACCGTGCACGTTTTCGGAGAATATATTGAGTCGACCCAAGTCTACCTTGTACAAAAGCAGACTTTCATTACTTACTTTCCGTGTCCGGTTCATACGGCATCTTTCCAAAAAAACAGCGCCTGCAATGTCGTTACATAAAATTAAGTCTTCGTGCGTGCATCTTTCTTCCAGTTGTGGGCAGACCAGTATGTGCTGACCACACGCACACAGCACATCGTCGTTCTCAGACATTCCCCACCTCAACAGATTTGTCTTGCACCTTGCCACTCCTGTCCTAAGCCGATTTAAGGATTTCCATACCGCAAAAGGGAGCTGTTTGCCTGGGGCCATTTCTTCTCTTTGGGGTTCCCGAGTAGTTAGCTGTTGGGTCCATCTAGTGATACGGTTAAGGAGAAACTTAAAATCTCCTGGTCTGGAGGAATAGACCGATGACCATAGTGAGCCTGTAGTCTTTTGTTGTCTCATAAAGCTTTCTTAACAGCCTCCTGTAGTTGAGAATTTGGCCACAGGATGATTTCCATGGACGAAAGCCGAGTTGCAGAGTTGGCACAGAAGGGACATGGGTCTGAAGTTCTTAGGGTCAGTCGGTTCCTAGCCAGGTTTCAGTAACGCGACCACACGAGCCTTCCTCCATTCTTTGGGGATCTTCAGTTGCGTGACACATACGTTGAACATATTAAGGAGCCATTGAAGGGCCTGTGGTCCAAAGTTCTTGATCTGTTCTGCCCACATATCGTCCACGCCCGCCGCTCGGTTGAGTTTCATCCCTTTAATCCCAACCAACAAGTTCAGTCATGGAAAAAGGGGCAGCGAGGGAGTTGTTCTCATGCTCCATGTCCCTGCTAATGTGCTCTTTGGACTTCATGCCTTTTGTTTTACCATTCACTAGCAGTTGGGTAGCTACTTGATTTGAAGTGACTGGAATAAAGTTCCGAACTGGTTTTGTGGCGTCACCACTCAGGTTTTTTAGGGTCTTCCATGCCCGTCTGCTGTTGACCTTCATATCTAGGTTTTCTAGCATGTTGCACCACTTGGCCGTTCGGTCCTATGCCATTTTTGCAATCAGTATTTCTCCGGCCTCAGATATTTCCTCGGCATAGGGGTCTACGTACAATTCTTGTTAGCGTGAAAGATGGGGTTTCGCATCTCCAGATTGAGCAGGGATGTACTCGGTGCGACAGCCTCTGAGAATGTTTTTTCTTGAGGCCTTCCCAACCAATTTTATGAATGCTTCGTACATCTCTGGCTGAGGAGCGATTCTCGTTTTCTCTACATCGAGGTCTTTACTGAACTTGTTCCAATTAGCCTTCCTGAAATTAAAGCGTCTTTTGAAGGGTACGTCCTCTGGTTTTACCACGGCGCTGATGGAACATATTAACGGTCTATGTTAGGTTCGCGGTATTAGTTTCCCGATGCTCTTTTCGCATTGTGTCGCCACCCCTATACTCACGAGGATGTTGTCGGGGTTATATCTACGTCTCCAACGGCCACTGTGGAATGAGGGTGGGAGTTTGGGATCGTGTATTATCTGCAGTTCGTTGGTTTCGGCCCACTTTTCGAGCTCTGCCCCATTCTCATTCGTTTCACTGTGGCACCAGGCCAGGCTTTTGCAGTTGAAGTCGCCGATGACAAAGTTGATGTCCTGCTGGCGGAAATCGTTCGGATTTGAGAACTTGAACATGACATCCGGGGGTTTGTACACTGACGTCAGTGAAATATTTGGAGTACGGATGGTCAGCAGCTCGATATTATCTAAATCTGTCATGGAGGTGGAGATGACGTCAACACCAGGCATCACAAAAATAGCGCACCCATACTGATGATGTGGTCTCTCATTTTTCAGTAAAAACTGAATAATAGCCGTTCGTTTTTGGTTGATTAAATTTGGTCTTCTCATCGTTTGAAACTTCCGGCATTAGAAAACTTTTCCGATATGTTATAATCGATAATTGTTGCTTTTGAAGAATTAAACTGTCAGATATTTTGACGTCTATGGCACATGTTATTAGGAATTTGGTGTATATTAAGAATATCAAAATAGAAATTGAAAAAATAACTAAGTGTCAATAAGTTTGAAAGAAAACTCAAATGGCTCACTTATTATGGAACAGAGGTAGTATTAAATATTGTTTTATTAAACATAAGCTCACATGGTGTACTAAATGTGACAAATGTAATATTAGCTTAGAAAACACTCTGAAAGTAAACTATTTCCGAATATCAAGAAGTTCAACGGGTTTGCTAAATCGTATCTCGGTAGGTTCTAAAGATTTCGAGGCAAGCTCTCTTTTAAATAACCCACAAACTATAACAGAAGATGTCAATAGCAATGTATCTATAATAAATGAAAAATTTGTTACTCCTACTGTAACTGCAAACATTCCCATTCATTAAATTTGCCCACTTCCAATAATCACGCAATAAAGAAAAATTGAAGTTCTACTGGGGGTTATGATTCAATGCGTAAAATGTTTTATGTCGGTACATGAGTCATGTGCCCATTTTATAAAAGCTAACAAAATATATTATTGTCCAGAATGTTAAAAAAATCTTCCCGATACGATTTACAGTATCGGTTTTGAATTTGTATCTTTGTGTTAATTATTTAAAAATTAAAATAAAGTTATAGTTATTATGTTTATAAGATAATTGATAGTGTACACATGTTTTTTAAATGCCATTTTATAAAACTACTAAGCTAAAGTCTCAGAGGGACTTTCCGAAAGTGTGCAATAAAGGTTAAAAGTTAAGTGGTACGATTTTACCAACTCCCCCCTATAATGCTTTAAATGTGCTATAAAATTTTAAAATACGTAATACTCATAAGAATGGTTCGTGAAGCTAGAACTGAGTACATTTTCAAAATTTTTAAAGCAAATTTTTAGGAGGTTGAGTCAGGATCGATGATCCTGATGGTGGATGTGCCGGGTAGATGTGTGATGGTGGATGCGCGGGTGTACATCAAGTTGTTTTTTGACGGAAGAGCAAAACATTTATAAACTAATAAAATGTCTTAGGTAACTTAGGTAATAAAACCACTCACTGATATTTTTATAAAGTGTGATATTTAAAAAACCATCTCCCAAATCTCCTCTGTGGAAATCGATACCTGCTCATTACTTCAGCAAAAATCGTGCTGACCAATCTGTCGACCAATATTCTTCATTCGGGTTTTTGCGAACATGGACCATTAGTAGAAATCATCCGAGCAATTTTCCACTTTACA
The DNA here is from genome assembly GCA_944588485.1 of Phosphuga atrata. Classification (NCBI taxonomy): domain Eukaryota; kingdom Metazoa; phylum Arthropoda; class Insecta; order Coleoptera; family Silphidae; genus Phosphuga; species Phosphuga atrata. Next base: position 1,520,891 of record OX155901.1, read on the forward strand.
GATTTTGCATCTTTAAATGACTGTAAATTTTGTACATGATAGCAATTTGTTTGAATCGCCATATATTCAAATAAATCGTCCCCAATAAATTGCTGAACCACTTTAACTACACTTTCCGAACTGTTTGGCTTTACAAAATACCACTTTGTCCTTAGAATGGTTCGATAATTAGCACATTACCATTTGCTGACCAGTCCAGTACTTCATCATCACTTTCTTCAGAGTCGCTAGATGGTATTGACAAGATTCTATTTCTTCTTGGTTGGAACAACTTCTCGTCACTTTTGCTATCAAATACACGAAACTCTGCGTCACTTGAAATTTGCGACAAATCATCTGCATAGACGCTTTGTCGCAATCCATTGTGGGTGAAACGGGGTTCAAATATATCACTCACGTTTTGTAATAATTATGAAAAGTTTATTTACAAATACACTAACATATAATGCATAAATTGCGGAGCTACAGCTTACTCTGATAACTTTGATGTGTTTCGGAGTCAAAGTTATCAGAGTCCTGAATGATGTCCTGTAGGTAAAACACAAACAGAAGAACGGAGAATGTTACATACCCGGAAATTATCGCATTTTATAATACATTTATGAGGGGCGCAAACATACATTAGATCTGTTAAATGGTTGAGGAAGGCATTTTACAGGATGATAATCGTCAATGAATACCTGGATAAAATATGATGAAATGAATAGAAGAATGGAAGAGTTTATTGAGTTTCTGGGATATTTGGCCGAAGAAGTACATGAATATGGGAGGGCATTTACAGGAAGAAACGGATATACAAATATAAACGGCGAAGTATTGGAAGACCTTCGAAAACCAGCAAACAATTGCCTGATGTTAGAGGTCATTTGCCAACTATAGGAGATACTAGAAGACGTTGTGCTAAGAAGTGGTTGAGTGCTATCAGTAGTATATAGATGGAAGAGTGGTATACAGATGGAAGTATAAGCTACATATGCAAGAGTGTTTGGACCTCGTACCAAATACTTCGAATACATGGGAATCCAAACAAATATCTTCCAAGCAGAAGAACACGAAATCAACAGATGTGCACAATTTAACCTGACCTGATAGGAATGATCATCAAGACCTTTATATTATCAGATCCAAACTAGTATGAGCTTTGAGAGGGAAAACTAAACATAGCCCAGTCATTTTAGCATATCACCCCGGAATCTAACGGAAGAAGCTGAATGAACATGTATTATAAAAGTTGTAGAGAAATTTATTCTCTACAAATTTAATCTTCTTTTATTCGTCGAACTGTTTTTGAGATAGGGGACGCAGAGTGTGAAGCGCTCAGCCATACGTACCTTGGCGCAAGGTAAATTCTGAATCAAAGTGTAACACCTTTGTGTATCGGAGTCGGAATCCCTTGAGGGGTATTATTTCTATAATTCGATCGAAAAGTACCCATTACGAAATTTACAAATCATAAATGGGATTATAGAAATAAAGCCCATCGTTTGTTCCTTTATAATAATCCATACCTGGAAGGATTTAATATCACCGGCGCCTAGTCGCACCATTTTAAATAAAACTAAAGTTTATGTAATTATAAAAAAAAACTTTGCGTGAAGTGTTCTAGCATAATAATGACAAATATTGACGACAAACTATTTAATTGTAGTGTGGTGTCGTTGTCACGCGATTTTCGGAAGAATTCATTCACAAATCGAACAAATGAGACGATGAAAGAAAAGAGTGTGTAATATGAGTTATAATAATAAATATTTTTAAAAATGTTTATTGGAAGGCAAAAGTATATAATAACCATATACATATATGATATCTTATTTAGTTAAAAATCTCTTAGAATTTATTGCGCTTTAACGCCAATACGTGCATTATACAACAGGTATTAGTACTTTGACCCAATTTCAATGTAGGTACTTTTATACGGTTACTAATACCCGCTGATAGACGGCATTCCGAGAAACGCGTACATTACCCGCTCATAATGTGTTAACATCTAAAGCATTTAATAAAACAACTATACTTTAATTCAATAATGATTTAATTTAATTATTGATTAATTTAATAATGATTTAATTTAATTATTATTTGATTTAATAATTAATTAATTATTTTATTTATTTAATAACTTCACTTTTGTCACGAGATTCATAAACATCTCCGATATAAGTTTTACTTGACGGTATCACGAAGGAATATTATATATAATTCACTATTTTGTTACTTTATGTCTAATTTAATCTGCAATAATTTTATTGAAGTTTTTAATTTCTAGGTGAATATCAGTAATACATGGATGTTGCCGGAAGAAGGATTTCCGGTATTCTACAGATACTTCCGAGACCGCATCTCGTGGAACGAGGCGGACGCAGTTTGCCAGTTCCATCATGCTAATCTAGTTACAGGTAAGTTAACTGACTAATGCCTGGTTAAATGAACACCCGCCTTGCCGATGGCATTACGGTCCATCGATTTTTTATTATTACCGAAGAGCACGTTCATATTTTAACTACGTCAAATCACATTACATTTCACATACTTTGTTCACTAAAATTTGATCAACAATACAAAAATCTGCAGTTAAAACAAAACTCCTCAATCTTGAAAGTCAGTATTATTACAAACATAACTTTACAATAACCAAGATTAAGTAAGACTTGGTAAAACCATACTACATTATAGATAATCATATAAACTTAATAAAGTCGGAACACAGCCTGAGTATATAAATATATTTAACCTTTTCGGATCTCTAGCTTGGTAGTCTAAAAAGTTTCATTAGTGTTATAGAGCTCCGGAAAGGTTGAATATATTTATATGTTCAGGCTGTTTTCCGACTTTATTAAGTTTATTAGATTAAGTAAGATTAGAGAAGACGAAACAATACCAAGCTAGACAAAACTAAACTAGACTTTACAAAACCATACTTAATTAGCCCTAAACTTAATGGTTAAATGGATATTAGTGAATGATCTAGAGTTAAAGCTGATAAAGCAAGAGATATATCAGCCCACAGAATCAATGATATCAGCCCACGTAACAAACAGATATATCAATAATAAATCACATTTTTTCACTACAGTCTGGCTTCATCCGGTGATAAATTATATATTTCATCACCTGATGAAGTCACAGCATAGTGAAACATATGTAGTATACTACAAATAAATTTAAAACGTTTAAGAACTTGTGTTTTAGTTTTCATTATTGAAAATGAAGTTTCAACTAGTAACTCCCCAACAAATCAACCATTAACCAGATAGATCCTTGTTTAATCTTGATGTATTCGTTAGATAACTTCAATCAATCACAATGATGCAAATGCAGATTTATGTTGTCGTTATTGAATACTGTTAATGAGTGAAAATTCATTGATTAGCCTGTGTATTGATGCCGCGAGCAATTAGCACAAGTACTAAATTATATATGGATTACTGCAGAGGCCAGGAAATAATTGCTCTACTTAATTTGCTTCGACCTGATTACTGCCGAAGCATAATTGGAATCTATGATATCCCCGCTTTTATGAACATTTTAACATACATATGCAAGTATAAACAAATATCACACAAACAAAACAATTTAAATAATCCGCAATTAATAGTCTGCTTTAAATGTATTTAAAGAATCAACAGGTTCAACAAGTTCTGATTAAACGAAGAAGTTGTTATATATGCAATCTTGTTTGTTTAGTACTGTCAGCATTGCCTTGATTGCCTAGTCTTTTTATATAATCTTACCTCTCTAGCCTTGCCTATAGAATCCTATTTATCTGGTCTGGTCTGTCTAATCACGTTTACCTAGTTTTGCCTATCTAAACTTGTCTGTATAGTCTTGTCTGCCTATCTTGCCTGTCTAGACTTGTCTATACAGTCTTGTCTGTCTAGTCTTGTCTATCTCGTCTTGTTTATCTAGTCTTGTCTATCTAGTCTATCTAGTCGGTCCAGTCTTTTCTTGTCTTGCTTGTTTGGTCTCGTCTGTCTAATCTCGTCTGTCTAGTTAGGTCTATTTACTCTTGCCTGTCTAGCCTCGCTTCTCTAGTCTCGCTTGTCTTGTCTCTCTAATGCACAGATGGTCATCAGCCACGGTAATCTTCAGGTGTTCCTTTGGTGTTTTGTAGACCGTTAATCACCCGTGTGCGGAGATGAAGATGTAGCTTGGCATATTTGCTTGTCCAATTGCCCAATTTAATTATGTCACTCACATGATGCATATGCGTATCGTATATTTTTTGAATTGCCATCAATTTGCTTCTCATCGTCGTCCACTCCATAGCATCAGCCCCTATCGTCTCATATCAATCTCGTTTGTTTAGTTTCGTCTGTGTAGTCTCGTCTGTTTAGTTTTGTCTATCTAATTTGGTTTGTGTAATCTCGTCGGTATAGTCTTGTCTGCCTAGTGCGACACACAAGACTCGACCGTCGCGTCAGTCAGTCTTGTCTGTCTAGTCTCGCCAGTTTAGCCTTATTCTTCTAGTATTATCTGCATAGCCTTGTTTATTTAGCCTGGCATTCTCTACCTAACATTATATTATTTATATTTCTAGAGTATGAATATGTGTTGATAGTTTAGTCAAATATTCCATGTAATAATACTTGAAGATATTCAGGTAATTTGCACTTCCAAACTATTTACGATAACTAAATGCAACGAGATTCAACACTCTAACCATATGCGAACTAATGCCAGTTGAACTACATTATGGAAGTTGGAAATACTGGCAAGTACAGGTTGAAAGATGTCTTTTAAGATCCTAATTTGGGTCTAGAAGGCCATCCTTAATATGCACGTTCGACCAAGTTCATAAATTGCAAAATTTCAAATGAACTTATTTTCAATTTTCAAATGAAATAGTCTCTTAACAGCTTCTAGTAAATTATTATTACTGGAACACAGTTTGTTGGCGTGTTAATCTTTTTAAAAAATTTACTTCGTTAAATAGTTTTTACTGTTAAATCTTAGCAGCTTATACATACAAGGCAGATACTCAAGCTTAACATGAGTTTAGAATTTAAAGATTTATTTCATCAGAAAAATGAGTTGTATTTATATTTACTTTTTCTCATATTAATCGTTGTAGCTCATTCATAGTCATAACAAGATCGTCATATGTGTGCCAACTAATTAAATTTGTAATTCATCTGTAAAGTAGCTTACAATTAAACAACGAATGTTAATTTTAAAACCGCAAAAGCCTTGTATTACATGCAGTTTGGTCTTAAATTGAAACAATGTGACGTGCACTACACAAAACGGGCGTAACTAAATTCCAGTCTAACCGAATTACAGAAAACACAAGACCGATACTGACAAAGCTCTATTTCCGTCTGAATATATGTCAGTCATATATTCAACCCAACAATATCTCATACAAAATCCTTATAGACAGGTTTAATATTAGGGTCGTTGCGGGCTTGATATAATATTTGGGTCGTTAAACAAAAATAGGTACGGTCGTACAAAAATGTCTAAACCAAAAGGCAACAGTTAACTAGTATTATTTGAATAATTGTGTTTTTTTTTAATGGAGACATAGCAAAGCACATTCAGTTAACATGATAAATGGCACTTTTGAAACTCTGGGGCATCTCGGAACCGGTTTCTGCATATTTTGAAAATGGAGTTCTATTTGGACTCATTTGTGGCGAAAGTGACGAAAGTGTCATGAATGGCGAAAGAAACGGTCGGAAACGGTCGGAGAATGTCGAGAACCTACTATAGGGTTGTATGCAATTTATATATATATATATATATATATATATATATATATATATATATATATATATATATATATATATATATATATATTTATATATATATATATATATATATAAATATATATATATATATATATATATATATATATATATATATATATATATATATATATATATATATATATATATATATATATAATATTAATATATATGCATATAATTAATGAATGCATATATATAATATTATTGCAGGTTCATTGATTAAATGTTACTGCTATACAAGGAATTTTCACGCTTGGGAAAGTTTAAAATCTTGTTACTGCTTTAGTTTTTGCGTATTCGGGTGTAGAAGGGAGGTCGGAATATATTCTCATTGTAAATATCGCCACAGCGAGCGGGCGAATTTTACAGAAGTACAGGGACAACCCTCGGGACACGGTTGTAGATTTTATCAGATACGACGCAGCAGCGTTTATATTTAATGTTCAGTTTACTAGAAATCCCGAAACCATTCACCGTCCCGCCGCACGAATCTCCAGACTAAACCGCAGTGTTACATTTATAAATACCACCCGAATAAATCCCAGATTTGAATTTAACAAAAATAGACATACAGCAATTTAATTGTTTAAACACATGTTAATTTTTTGTAAATTTGTCGTGGAAACTACATTCGACTCGGTTTTTGTCGTTAGATTCAGACAAAACTATCTACATTTATATTACTAATCTGTTTGAAATACAAAATCATGTCAAGACTCCGTTTCAATCGAAAAAAAAACATAATAACTTACAGAAAATTCCATTGCTAATCAAATATTGATCCTTGTTTTTTGTAGCTTTCCTTTCAAATGCGAAATTATTTACATGTCTTTCATAATCCAGGTCTATGTAAGAGGAAAAAGAATACGGGATTATTTTTCCTCCGGAAAAATAAGATCTTATGAGAAAAATCTACAAAGGGAATTCGAGATTTATTTTTTTTGATATACGTAGAGACTCGGCCGGGGAAAATGTATAAACATTATTATAGGCCCTAAATCAACATATCTCGTGTTGTCACATAAAGCGGCCAAAAATGTCATTTATTCCTATTTGCAGAAGAGATTTTCTACTGAAATATGAATTTTTTTTATGAAAAGATTCCCGCACAAAAATATCAATACAAAATATTATCCATGTTATATCATAATTGTGAATTATGTATCTTAGAATACATATAGTAAATATACATATTAATATTAATGTTAATATGTATATTAAGTTAGACAATGTTAATATGTATATAGTCTTAGACTATATGTATATTAAATAAATATGTTCAGTATTCCCTGTTTAGTAGGTACAACATCTTTTCAATATATTACCTATCTAATATTCAATGGGTTTTGGTCGAGTATTACATTAATATTGGTGTGAATTCCAACATCCGGTAGTCGATCATTTCCGTCACATTGGAAATTAATCTCTATGGTCAAACTGTAAACTAAGAGATCAATAAAACGAATTACTTCCAGATGCTGGCTCTTTATTTCTGAGAAGTGTACACTACAAACTATTTATGTTCTACTTAAATATTCTTTAATGAGAAGGATGGTGTTGTGATCTCGCGATTTTGGTTTCAAAGAATTTGAGTTTCTCACGAGTCGGCAAAGAAAACTAAGTGGACACCCGATTAGTTTTTGTTTATTTAGGACCATTAGTCTGGTTTATCTAAACCATGCGGGCAGACGCTCGAACTTAATGATCGTGCCGAGACGCCGAGAGGATTTTTTTTATGAGTTCTGGAAATTTTCCATAAAGATTAGGGGAGGACTCACACCAAGACCGAGGTGATGAGGTAGAAGGGAAGTTAAAAAGGGGCAGTTAGAATTGATCTAGCAAGAGAGTAATTTGAGTTTTGAAAACGAACCTCCGTATTTTCGTCGAAGTAAATTCCGGGTTTCGACCACAAGTATCGTAGAATTATGTGTATTGTTGTTAGTTAGTTATTATTGTAATAAGTTAGCGATTAGTTGTACATATTGTAAGATATTAGTAGATAAGTAGTATTTAATTACATATAAAGGACATATTTGCGTGTAATTAATTCATCTATTGTCCTGATCCTGGAGCAACACCATACCAAATTACCAGTTCGCAACAATGGTTTCAACCGTTATTACTTGGTAATCCATACTTAGTCTGAATTGGAAAAATTGAGTAAGTCTTTACGACTGATTGTTGTGAAAATATTAGGGGAGAGTTGCCCAAATCGTACTGGTTAATCATTCTGTGATATATTGATAAGAAAACATGTTTTTATAAGATCTTTTTAAGTTTATTTTCATTAATCGCTCATTTCTGCTTCTCCTAGTTGCATTTTCTTTACTAAAAATATATAGTTTCTTTTTGGGAACTCTCCAATCAGTACGATTTGGGAAACCAGGTACCTAAATCGTACTTGTCGGTTACCAAAATTGTACCAAACAATTGTGCATAAGGAAATTGAACTATTAATTTTTTAGAAAGTTTTATTCCTAAAATTTGAAATATCGCTAAATATATGACATAATTGTATTAATAAATAACATATATTTTAGAAAATAAAATACAAATTCAAATATATGACATATATTTTAATGTCGTTAACATGTTGAACAATAATACATCTTATCCTCCTTCAAAACCACGCCGCAAGATTCATGCATCCATATTTTGCACGTCACGCATTGGATCATGTTTTCCAAACGTGCTTGTTGACACAAAAAGCAAAACCAGTCTTCTTCGTTTAAGGATGGATGTTGATGGACTCGGTTGGTCACAATTACGTTTTCTATGCTCTCTTTTGGAGATATCCTTTACATTTTACAATTTTTTTCTATCTTTGCTACCTTCCTTTCCTTGAGAGCCTGAACAAGTGGTTTATGCGGGCTACTAGTAAGCACAGTTGCTATTTGAGCCGCTTTTCGTTTCTTACCAGCAATTTTTGGAATTGGTAATACTGCAATAATAGAACCATTTAAGGAACAAATAGGTTCCAAATTTTCCTTTGCTACATCTGTGCCCTCAATGTTGGATCCAATTGTAACCTCAGGAAGTTTAACTTCAACATCATTGCACTCATTCTCGGAAAAAATTGTATTGCTGTTTGAAATATCTTCAACTGGTTCAATACCTTAAACTAGGTGCAAAATCGGCATCACTAAGTACGAATGGATTCATGGGCCAACAACCACTACTTTTAAAAGCATTCACTACATTTCCAATAGGAGCTACAGTATGATAAGCCGTAGTAATTAACTCACATATTTCATATTGAGTAATGAATTGGCCTACATGATTCGTCATCCAGTGGTTAAGATATTGATCATAGAATATTTGCATGGGCCCAAAAACACTAACATCCAGAGGTTGTAGTCCGTGTGTGGTATGACCTGGTAACTGTAGAAGTATTTCTCCATTTGCGCGTGTCAAAATGTATGCCTCTAAATTTTTTGTATGAGTCGTGTGGCCGTCAAGCAATAATCTTTGCTGTTACGGTCTGGTTTAACAAAGTTTATAAAATGCTGGCTAAATGCCATTTCAAAAATAAGTCACTGGTAATAAAACCGTCTTCTGCAACTTCAATCAAGCTACCTGTTGGTGCTCCTCTACCTTGTTGTGGCGCTGCTCGCTTTCGTTTGAAAATAAACATAGGCGGAACATTCCGGCGGCACTGGCGCAGCAAACAGAAGTTGTGTTGGTTCCCATTTCACCACTAACTGCCCTTCTAATTCGTTCCTGTATGGCCCACTATCTTTCTACATTTTTTTTGCACTGTGGAACAAACACTTTCATCAACATTAAATATCTTTTGTGCATCAATTTGTTGTTCTTCTATCAATTGTGGCAATAACTTAAAAAAAATCAACAATAGCTTTTCAACAGCAATTCAACAGCTTCTTTATTAAAACCCGTGGGACGTGTCATTGGAGTGTTTCCAGGTTGCCTAATCGGCAGATTTGGATGCCGTTTCATGAAATTATAAAACCATTTCTTTCCAGCCAATTTGGAATTTAAGTCAAACTTATGATTAATATTATTTTTAACTGCTACTTGAAATGCTAGCCTTCTTATGTCAGTTATAGAAAGACCAAAAAATGCTGATTCAAGATATAAAATGTGTTCAACCAGTTCATCTTCAATTTTCAAGACTTCAAGACAATTTTTATGAAATACTGGAACAAACACTAAATGAAATACCAAAGTAAGATATGCTGCTGGTTTTAGGAGATTATAACGCCAAAGTAGGAAGAGAAGAAACATCACAACTACAATTTGGAAGACACAGCTTACATGCTTCTTCTAATGACTATGGAACCAGGCTGATCGACCTTGCTGTCTCGAATAACCTGCTGATAAAATCAACAATATTCCCTCATAAAGAGTTACAAAAACATACTTTGATATCTAACGACGGTATAACGAGAAATCAGATAGATCACGTATTGGTAGACACTACACACGGATCAAACATAACAGACGTTAGAAGTTGCAGGGGAGCTGATGGAGCTACGGATCATATTTTGGTTAGGGCCAAAACTAGACTGCGACTAGCTGCAAGGAAAGAGAAAAGCCACAAGAAAGAAGTACAGTGGAACATAGAAAAGATAAAACAACCAGATGTTAAGGATCAGTACCAACAAAGAATAGAACAGGCATACAGAGAAATACATGTACAGAACCTAGGTGTAGAGGATACTTGGAAGACAATAAAGGAAGTAGGAAGCCAACAAAGAAATCCTTGGTAGGAAACAAAATACAAAAAAGAAGATGTGGTTCGATACAGATTGACACAGACTTAATGGGGAAAAGTATGGAGCAAGAATCAAGATGTTACAAAATCCATCGGATGAAAATAGAAATAAGTTCCATAACCTAAGAAACAAAATGCGAAAACTTATGAGAAAAAAGAATAGAGAATGGCATAATGAACAGCTACATGGAGTGGAAAGAGCTAGAACACATGGAAACACAAGAAAATTCTATAAGCAAATGAATCTACATAAAAAAGGATTTCGCCCAAGAACCTGTACAATAATTAAGAATGATGATGGCGAACTTATGACTAGCAAACAGGAGATCATCAATTCCTGGAAAGAATACTTTCACAACCTACTCAATATAGAAGGTCCGATATATCAAAAAGGGGATAAACGACATAGCGCTGAAGCCTGGGTTGATCCACCATTTAGAGAAGAAACAGCTCAAGCCATTAAAGAGCTAAACAATAATAAAGGATCAGGAAGAGATGGCATTACCGCGGAATACCTGAAGGAGGGTGGACAGAAACTAGGAGATACCATACACCAGCTGATACAATAAATATGGGAACAGGAATCGATTCCAAAGAACTGGAAAGAAGGAGTTATTATACCAATACATAAGAAGGGAAACAGAGTGTCATGCAACAACTATAGAGGTATCACACTCCTTAACTCATCATATAAAGTTCTGATCGACATAATTAGGAACCGAATAACACCGAATGCAGAAAAATAGTTGGAAAATACCAAAGTGGGTTTAGAAGGAAACGATCAACAACAGACCAGCTGTTTACGTTAAGACAACTGTTAGAAAAATGCTAGGAATTCGATAGAGATTTGTCCACTCTATTCGTGGACTTTAAACAGGCGTATGATAGATCTTCAGAGCAAGCTTATGGTAAGCACTAGAAGAGCTTGGAATACCCAGCAAACTCGCGACAATGATTAAAGTATGCGTTGAAGGATCATATGGTACAATTAAAATAGAAGGCCAATACAGCGAAATATTTGATATAACAACTGGCCGTAAACAAGGTATGCACTGTCACCGGCTTTGTTTAACCTAGCCTTGGAGAAGATGATAAGACTAACCGAACTAAGTATGAGCATATTCGAAAATAGCGGACCCAGACTGATTCTAGCGTATGCAGATGATCTAGATGTTGTGGGAAGAAATACAATTAGCGTGAAGAAAGCCTTTATAAAATCCGAAAAAGAGGCAAAAAAGATGGGATTGAAAGTCAACGAGGAGAAAACGAAGTATATGCATATGACACGAAACACAAGACAAGACGAGATCGAACTCAACAAAATGTTACCATGGATGAGTACAACTTCGAGCACGTACAGTCTTTTTGATACCTAGGGGTATTAATAACATCAGATAACAACGTTAAAGTAGAAATAGGACAGCGCATTCTACAAGGAAATAAATGCAACCCAGCAATTATTACGATCAAGAATCCTGACCAGACAAACAAAAATAAATATATATAAAACTATTATAAGACCAGTGGTAACTTACGCCAGCGGAACATGGACTATGACCGTACAAGACACGTTACTACTCAATCGTTTTGAAAGAGAAATTCTTAGGAAAATATTTGGAGCAGTCTGGGATCAACAAACGTTGCGGTATAAGATGCGCACGAACAACAAGGTATATGAACTAAATAATAGCCCAAGTATAGTACAAGAAATCAAGTCAAATAGATTAAGATGGCTGGGACATGTCCAGAGGAGTAATGACTCAAGACTATTTAAAATGGTCTGGGAAAAAATCCTAACAACAAAAGACCACTGGGGCACCCAAAGCTTCGATGGCGAGATAATGTCAGCAAGGACCTTCAAACCCTGGGGGTGCTCAACTGCGAAGAAGCCACTCAGGATCGGAGAGAATGGAGGAGAATTGTTGAGGCGGGCAAGACCCACCCTGGGTTGTAGAGCCATGCTTGGATGGAGTTCATCTTCAACAGCTGGAGGTAATACTTGAAGTAGTCATTTCTTTTTGGTGATTCCAAGGTTCTTTTAACTTTCCCATCAAGATTAATTTTAAACGAATGTTTTGGAATTCTGATTCGTCGGCAACATTCGTTAAATCCATATTTTCCATTTTGTATGCCTCTATGGCCTTCTGCATGGCTTCTGCACTCTACTAACTATATTCTCTTTTTTCCATGCTATGAAAACAACGAACCATGAAATAAAAATCTAAAGATCAAAAATGTAAATTACATCTAAAAATGTAAATTATTAAAATTTACAGATTGGTTTCTTAAATCATACTGGTACGATTTGAGAAACTCGACTGGTGTAAGTTCTATGAAACTGCCGCCTTTTTTAATAAAATCTACATAACCTGTACAAAAGTAGCGAGATTTTGTAAAACAAATATGAATATGAATCCCAATTAGTTTAGTGATAAAATGACATTAGTGACTTATAATAGCAGGTTTTTACCCGCTAAATATCATTTATTGAAACAGACGCAAGATTTACATCGCGCTTACCTGATTTTTATGAATTCTTCTTTGCACTTGAATACGCAGGCATGGCCATTAAATACCTAGTTAACATTAGATGATTCAAAGTTGAGAAGGTACGATTTAGTAGACCAGTAAGCTACAGGCCCCAATTTTGCGTGTGAAGTTACATAACACTACACGACTTGAGTTTCGAATGTTGAAGGTCATTTTAAATTGTTTTGATGTGTCATTTTGGAAATGACCTTCAATAGTGGAAAATCGACTCGTGTAAAGTGTCTAGAGTTATATAACTTATTATAAGTGTCTAGAGTTATTAACTGTATTGTTATAAAAGATACACATACATGTATAGATACATCCATAGGGGAATTGTGCTTAAGATGACATACTTTTTGTTTGGAAGCCAATATTTGATTATTCAAAGGAGATAAAAAATAAATCTAAGGGTACACATTAAAAACGTTTATTTACGACGCACACAAAATTATCTTGACGCCAAAAAAAATTACAGAATTGAAATTAAATAACAAAAACATCAATCATGCCCAAGTGGATAAGTTGACACACGTCTGTCTAAGTTGACATAGCTAATTATCGGTGCACAATTCACATTTGAATAGCTTAGTTCTTGCTTGCACCATCGCTTACATAACTGACAACATACCCAATGCTCTCCTAGCTTCGATTTGCTATATAATTCGTTGCAATAAAGGCATGCATCATCGAAGTCATCGCGAAGGATAGCACGCTTCACTTGCTTTCGATATCTAATGCTCTGGCGAGTCAATAGAACGGGATTTTAAGGTATTCTTACACGTCGAGAACTTCAGCATAAGTTGACATACCATGTCAACTTAAGCCGACGGTTACTATGTCATCTTACCCTACGAGGTAAATAATATTTGCCGCCTTTTGTGACTTAAAAAAGCTTTGAGGTTACTTAAATTATTCCTCGATATTCCTAGCCCATATTAATCGCAGTTCATAACAAAGTAGTCAGTACAACAAAAAAAAGTACCTGATACAAAATTATGGGCAGGAACACTTTCATTACAAAAATATTTTTGGGTGACAAAATCATAACATTGCACACCACATCCAACCAGTCTTGTGAAGTTAGCAACCGAATTTGCAAAAATATAATATTATATCGGAGTTCCCGGCAAATATGAAATAGTTCTAGAGTACTTTGTGCAAAAGTTCAATAGTTCTGCAGAATTTCGCGAAAAAAATGGAAAATACCAAAACTGAGCTAGCAACCACTTTTGAGAAAAACTGTGCGTTTTTTACATATTCCTGTACCTCGACCATAGTTCTGGAGTACTTGATCAATATTGCAAAAAGTTCTGCAAAAATTTACATTTTGCAAAAAAAAAATTGAATTTTGAAACTTGCAAAAACAATTCTATTCGCGGATCTGAATAGCACCCTAAGAGTTCTATAAATGATCCTTTTGTCATTTTTCGATAAAAACCTTAGTTCAAAAGATATTTGCATTAATAAGGGACCCGTTATTTTGAATTAAAATTTAAAAAAATCTCGGAACAGTTCTGTGTGGAGTTCCCGATAGAACTCTTAGTGTTCTATCGAAAATCCTTATAATTTTTTTCTGTAAAGTTAAAAATTAGGAAGATTTGCGAAAAATTAGACTTCACCAATGCGACGAAGTGAAGATGAAAAAAAATCGCGCGACATTCTGTTTGTAGTTCCCAGTAGAACTCTTAGAGTTCTATCGAAAATCCTTATAACATTTTTCTCCAAAGTTAAAAATTCGAGAGATATGGGAAAATTTTTCACTTCAATGGTGAATTCGAAATTCAATCCTGAACTTGTATTTTTCATATATCTTTACAATTTTTAACTTTACAGAAAAATGTTATAAGGCTTTTCGATAGAACTCTATGAGTTCCACCAGGAACTGCAAACAGAACTATTGCGCGATTATTTTCTCTTTGCTTCGTCGCATCGGTGAAGTTTAATTTTTCGCGTATCTTTCGGATTATTAACTTTGAAGAAAAATGTTATAAGGATTTTCGATAGAACTCTAAGAGTTCTACCAGGAACTGCAAACAGAACTATTGCGCGATTATTTTCTCCTTGCTTCGTCGCATCGGTGAAGTCTAATTTTTTGCGTATCTTTCGAATTATTAACTTTGAAGAAAAATGTTATAAGGATTTTCGATAGAACTCTAATAGTTCTACTGGGAACTACAAACAGAACTGTCGCGCGATTTTTTTTCTTCTTCACTTCGTCGCATTGGTGAAGTCTAATTTTTCACAAATCTTTCTAATTTTTAACTTTACAGCAAAAAATATAAGGATTTTCGATAGAACTCTAAGAGTTCTATCGAGTACTGCAAACAGAACTGTTCCGCGATTTTTTTAAATTTTCATTCAAAATAATGGGTCCCTTATTATTGCAAATATCTTTTGAACTAAGGTTTTTATCAAAAAATGACTAAGGGATCTTTGATAGAACTCTTACGGTGCTATTCAGATCCGCGAATAGAACTGTTTGTGCAAGTATCAAAATTCATTTTTTTGTGCAAAATGTCAATTTTTGCAGAACTTTTTGCAATATTGATCAAGTACTCCAGAACTATGGTCGAGGTACAGGAATATGTAAAAAACGCACAGTTTTTCTAAAAAGTGGTCGCTAGCTCAATTTTGGTATTTTCCATTTTTTTCGCGAAATTCTGAAGAACTATTGAAATTTTGAACAAAGTACTCTAGAACTATTTCATATCTGCCGGGAACTCCGATGTAATATTATATTTTTGCAAATTCGGTTGCTAACTTCACAGGACTCATCCAACCAACGCAAGCGGGCGGTCACTAAAGTTTTGAGTGGTGGCACTGTATGTGAGCCAACATGTAAACTCCATCTACGTACTTGTGGCACGTATAGTTTAACAGATGTTAGCACTGTGTCATCTTACCTGAGTATGTCATCTTAAGCACAATTCCCCTATATAACTTATAAAAAAAAATTACTCAAACACACGCATACATACATATACACACATACATTAGAAAATTTGCAAATAAATAGACTAACGATGTTAGTGCACAGTTCATTAAATCACTTTGTTTAGAAGGAATTCTTCAACACTATAAAATTGTTTTTCAATTAGAATATCCTTCGGCTTTCCTCCTTAAGGATTTGAAAAGCTCTTTCCTTAGCTTGTACGGAATACAGTTATATATGCGTATTCAAATTCTGTCGGGCACTTTGCTGCATATCGTTAAGTTCGACCTATTCGCTAATAAACTTGATCCGTGTCTAGTGTTGTGGTTATGATGGTCTTGGTTAGTCCAGAACTTTTTTAGTACTCTGTGCATATGTGGATAGGAGCCCTAAATAATTATTCCATATGCTAATACATAATGTATATCAGCAAAGTATATATTAATGAGCACTGAACTGTTAACAATGTTCTTGAACATTCGAAGTTGGTAGATTTTGCAATTCAGTTTTACAATTTGCAATTTTGCAATTCTGTCTAACCTTATCTGTCTGGTCTTGTGATTATATACCTTGGATTTAAAATGAATATGATTTTATGGTGACTTGGTGATTAAAGACAAAAACGTATTCAGCGAACCAAGAAAAAACCCAAAAGGCGTCAAAACATCTAAACGTAATAAAGAAGTCCTCCTGAAAAAAGTATCAACAAATCGCAAGAAATCGAGAGCGAATCTGAGAATGTTTCCATAAAAGTGTATATTATCTTCTGTCTAGTCTTGTATGCCAAGGGTTGTCGGGTCAGTCTTGTCTGTCCATTCTGTATAAAACGTCTCGTCTATTTCGTCTTGTCTCTCAAGTATTGTCTGATTATTCATATCTGTCTAGTCCTGTCTGTCTAGTCTTGTTTATGTAGTCTTCTCTGTCTGGTCCATATGAACCATACACTGTAACTAAGTAACTATTTACAAAGTATTAAAACACCAAACTTTATGCGTTTCATAGTAATAAATTATTCAGTGCGAGAATGTGATGGGGCAAGTTGAAAATGATTATTTTTCCTATCGAACCGAATCAGCACTATACACTACACATGTGTGAACCCTTCATTTCATGCATGCGGCGCCCTAAAAAGAAAACGATTCTCTTGGATTTCCTTTTACACATGACGTACAGATAAATATTGATTAAAGCTGGACGAGATGAAAGGAACTTACAAACAAACGAACGACTTGTAATACACTTTTATCGTAGCATTTTCGTCTTACACTTTCCAGGCGTTGCATATAGATTGGACCGCATGAAACTCGTTTTCCAGAGGAACTCTCCAAGTCAATGTTTATAGATCTTCCAAAAGCAATCAACATATTTAATAGAAGCATCAATCAGTCCACATGGAACTTTATGAAAAACGTTGCCTATCTAGTCTGTTATGTGTCGATTTCTCTGACTAGTCTTGTCCGTCTAGTCTTGCCTTTTCGGTTTAGTGTTTTCAGACAGAAAACACTAAACCGAAAAGGTAAGACTAGACGGACAAGACTAGTCAGAGAAAGCGACGTTTTAAACGTTTTTCATAAAGTTCCATGTAGACTGAATCTTCGCTTTCTAGTCTATTTATCTCTGTTTAGTCTGGTTTCCCTTATCTCTCTAGTCTTGTTTTAGTATTATTCTGTTCAAGTTAGTTTTCTAGTCTTGTTCTATCCAAGTTGACAAGTATACGGGGTAACAAAAGTATTAGATATTCAATATCTTCGAAAACATCTAATATCTCTATTAGTCTTGCACACTCTGTGATCTGTTTAATCTTTTTAACATTTGCGATTTAAATCAGTTTGAATGTGAGATGTGATTTTTTTTTAATTAAAAAAAATGTTTTGTTAATGATTTTTCCTGAGGCACTCTGCGCATGTATAGAAAATGCGAATTTCTGTTACATAATAAATGCGTTCATTAGAAAAATTAACTTTTGTAGGCGAAGGCGAGTCGCTTTTAAATAATTCAGGCGCTTCGAGCGAGCGAAATACCAGATTCGGCGTAATATACAAGAGGCCGAGACTCCATTATTGTCGCGTCTCACTGTACCGGTTTATTATATTCTACACTCAATGACAATTAATATTAATGCCCATTGATATTTAAGTGTATAATTTTGGACGGTCTAATTACCCCAATTATTTCTCCTTTACAAAACCATTCTACAGTCAGCATTCTAATTGAGATAACTCAAACATATTACCAACATTTACAAAGTAAATTGCCTAACAAGTTTAGTTCATTTTATATCATATACATGTTCAAATTACAGTTTTAATATCTTATTAATAATCTTATTAATAGATGCACCTGGAACATCGGAATCTGAGACAGTTCATCATTATCATCATAAATAAAATATTCGGTACTTACGTACTAACGCCACCACAGCTACAGACTTGAACAAAATGGATGGTTGGATTAGGTTATATCTGATAAATCCAGACCACATATCGCATAGACAGCGCGACCTCTCACTGAGGTGGCGTTAATACGTAAGTACCAAATATTCTATTAATAAAATATTCGGTACATACGTATTAACGCCACCACCGCTATATATTGGACCGAGAGTTTGCGCTGCCGAGCGTATGTTGTTTTGATTTATCTGTCCACTTCGCGGCGGGCAACCTAACAAGTGTTAAAAAATAGTATTTTGTATAAATGTATTTTGAGTTTTAAAAATGTTTTAGTTTTAAATAAAATGTTTTATTTCAGGATTTATCATAAAATTTTTAAGTGTATATTGGCGGCATTTAAAAATGTAGCAGTGGTGGCGTTAATAGGTAAGTACCAAGTATTTTAAGGAATAAAACACAGCGCCAATATTTATAAAAATTCCGGTAGTTCATGCAACGCAGCGGACTCGAGTTTTCGACGAAGTTCTTTAGATTGAACCTGTGGCTTTGCGGAAGCGTAACCGGCGCTGCGGCGTCCGGCGTTATGGAGGAGCAAAGGATTATAAAGGAGCTCTATATTCCGCTTTTGATCAAAAGGTGATCAATGTGAAAGGATCACCTTTTGATCAAAAGCGGAATATAGAGCTCCTTTATAATTCTTTGCTCCTCCATAACGCCGGGCGCCGCGGCGCCGATTACACTGCCGCAAAGCCATAGATTGAATCTAAAGAACTTCGTCGAGAACTCGAGTCCGCCACTGCACGTTGAACGCAGACGGCAGCAAACTTGAAGGTGCACTTTTACAGTGCACCCTGCACATTTATGAAAATATTTCTGGCTTGGATCGCGAAACCATAGATGTAAAAGAGGCGCGGGCGTCCGTTCCGAATCGACTGCGTGCAATTTCGAGTCGTTGCGCCCAGAAATGGCGAAGCTGTAGCGGGCAGACTGACAGCACCTTCCAGCGAAGGAGAGCCGATACGTTTCGAATTGTGGCGTGCGACTCTCTGATCGCAGCGACGCAGCGCTGGTACCAAAATGCGCGTCTCTGTGGGACCCACGTACGGGTCAACTTGGAATTTCAAAAACGCGACATCCTGGTGCCCCAAATCGACATTCAAGTTTTTCTCTGTGCTGATTAACAGTTATAAGTGGGCGTCGCGACGCGATTCCGCGATGTCCAATTATTGGTGCTGATATCCAAAACACCATTCTACAATCCACTGAAAAATCTAGAACATTCACCGGGCGACTGCAATAATATGGACGTTTTTCTTTCCACATTTGTTTCCTGCAATGCGGCGAGTTTCGGCGGGCGTCGCGACGGTTGCAAAAGACGCAGCGTGATGCGGCTTACACTAAAAGATAAAACGTTCAATTCTCTGCCAGAATCGCGCGAAACCGTTCCAGCAGAGCTTTAGTTGGCGATTTTGTGGGAGTTTTACTGGACGTCCTGACGTTTTTCGTTTTTATAGCGTGGCAACGCCATCTTCAACGCAATCGGGATTAAACTCCCAAACAAACTAATAGGTTCTATGCCCGATGGAACGGCGCCGGTCCTGTTCCGATCCGTCAATTTGTTCGGACGTTCTAGGTACCGCCGTAAAGCGCCTCTGGTTTTTTTTTCACTTTTTGCACACTCTTTTCTTTGAACTGCCGCAGATTCGCAAAAAGTCGTCGCAGTTTAAAAATTCTTGCCGGAATAGTTGCGGGATAGTGTTCTAAAAAGAACTAATCCAACCGGCAACCTGGAGCCATTTAAATAAGAGTAGGGCGTCCGTGGATTTAATTGCAAAATCGGCAAAAAAAAGTTGCATTTTCTCTTGCACCAGGTGAACGGGACGTCGCAGGACGGCGAGCGAGGCCTCTTAAAACGTGGCGCCGCGGCAGTCAAACGATCCGGAATTTTTGAATTTTTGAGATCCGACAAAATATGCGCCTCAAGGGTTCAAAGTTCGTGGATTTATGATGCCGTTTACACTAACAGATAAAACGTTCAATTCTCTGCCAGAATCGCGCGAAACCGATCCAACAGAGCTTTAGTTGGCGAGTGTGGGAGTTTTCCTGGACGTCCCAACGTTTTTCGTTTTTATAGCGTCGCAACGCCATCTTCAACGCACTCGGGATTAAGCTCCCAAGCAAACTAATAGGTTCTATGCCCGATCGAACGGCGCCGGTCCCGTTCCGATCCGTCAATTTGTTCGCACGTTCTAGGTGCCGCCGTAAAACGCCTGTAGTTTTTTTCACTTTTTGCGCTCTCTTTTTTATAAACTGCCGCAGATTCGCAAGAAGTCGTCGTAGTTTAAAAATTCTTGCCGGATTGGTTGCGGGAAAGTGTTCTGAAGAGAACCAATCCAACCGGCTACCCGAAACCCTTTAAATAAGCGTAGGGCGTCCGTGGAAGTGATTGCAAAATCGGCAAAAAAAAGTTGAATTTTCTCTTGCACCAGGTGAACGGGACGTCGCAGGATGGCGGGCGAGGGCTCAAAAAACGTGGCGCCGCGGCAGTCAAACGATCCGGAAGAATTTTTGAGATCCGACAAAAATTGTGCCTCAAAGGTTCAAAATTCGTGGTTTTAGGTTTCGGTCTGGTGCGTTCGAACCTGGGAACCGGGAGTTGAGTCGCGAAAATGGCACCGCTCGACGTAGCTCTCGGTTCTACACGAGAAAAATGTAAAATCCCGTCTTGCGCTGTCGCCTCCGCTTCCGTCGGGTCGTTTTGGCCTCAATTTTCGGTGGGGTTTGACCCTCTGGATAGGCGCGACAGGACGGAGGACGAAACCTAGGACTGCGCAACGTGCGGACGAACATTTGCAGTTAAAGCATCAAAGATGTGCCGTTAAAACACCGAAGATCTGCCGCATAAAAAAGCCTAAAGTGTAGATTGTCAGTATTTAAAAATGTAGCGGTGGTGGCGTTAATATGTAAGTACCAAATATTCTATTAACCCTTTCACTGCCATGACAATTTTAAGGAATAAAACACAGCGCCAATATTTATAAAAATTCCGGTAGTTATGCAACCTCTTTCACATTGATCACCTTTTGATCAAAAGCGGAAAATAGAGCTCCTTTATAATCTTTTGCTCCTCTATAACGCCGGGCGCCACGGCACCGGTTACACTGCCGCAAAGCCATAGGTTCAATCTAAAGAACTTCGTCTAAAACTCCAGTCGTACCGACGCAGCGCTTGTACCTAAATGCGCGGCTCTGTGGGACCCACGCGCCGGTCAACTTGGAATTTCAAAAACGCGGCATCCTGGTGCCCCAAATCGACATTCAAGTTTTTGACATTCAATGCGGCGAGTTTCGGCGGGCGTTGCGACGGTTGCACACGACGCAGCGTGATGCCACTTACACTAAAAGATAAAACGTTCAATTCTCTGCCGGGATCGTGCGCAACCGTTCCAGCATAGCTTTAGTTGGCGATTTTGTGGGAGTTTTCCTGGACGTCCTGACGTTTTTCGATTTTATAGCGTCACACCGCTATCTTCAACGCAATCGGGATTAAACTGCCAAACAAACTAATAGGTTCTATGCCCGATCGAACGGCGACGGTCCCGTTCCGATCCGTCAATTTGTTCGGACGTTCTAGGTACCGCCGTAAAGCGCCTCTGTTTTTTTTTACTTTTTGTACACTCTTTTCTTTAATTTGCCGCAGATTCGCAAAAAGTCGTCGCAGTTTAAAAATTCTTGCCGGAATAGTTGCAGGATAGTGTTCTAAAAAGAACGAATCCAACCGGCAACCTGGAGCCATTTAAATAAGAGTAGGGCGTCCGTGGATTTGATTGCAAAATCGGCAAAAAAAAGTTGCATTTTCTTTTACACCAGGTGAACGGGACGTCGCAAGACGGCGAGCGAGGCCTCTTAAAACGTAGTGCCGCGGCAATCAAACGATCCGGAAGAATTTTTTAGATCCGACAAAAATTGCGCCTCCAAGGTTCAAAATTTGTGGTTTTAAGTGTTGGTCTAGTGCGTTCGAACCTGGGAACCGGGAGTTGAGTCTAAAGAATCTAAAGAACTTCGTCGAAAACTCGAGTCCGCCGCAGAACGTTGAACGCAGATAGCGAAAAACTTGAAGGTGCACTTTTACAGTGCACCCTGCACATTTATGAAAATATTTCCGGACGGCTTGGATCGCGAAACCATAAATATATATAAGAGGCGCGGGCGTGCGTTCCGAATCGAAAGCGTGCAATTTCGAGTCGTTGCGCCCAGAAACGGCGAAGCTGCAGCGGGCAGACTGACCGCACCTTCCAGCGAAGGAGAGTCGATACGTTTCGAATTGTGGCGGGCGACTCCCTGATGGCAGCGACGCAGCGTTGGTACCAAAATTCGCGGCTCTATGGGACCCACGTGCCGGTCAACTTGGAATTTCATTAGCGCGACATCCTGATGCCCCAAATCGACATTAAAATTTTTCTCTGTGCAGATTAACAGAGGGCGTCGCGATGCGATTCGGCGATATCCAATTATTGGTGCGGAAAGCCAAAACACCATTATACAATCCACTGAAAAATCCAGAACATTCACCTCGCCACTGCAAAAATATAGACGTTTTTTTTTCGTCATTTGTTTCCTGCAATGCGGCGAGTTTCGGCGGGCGTTGCGACGGTTGCACACGACGCAGCGTGATGCCGCTTACACTAAAAGATAAAACGTTCAATTTTCTGCTGGAATCGTGCGCAACCGTTCCAGCATAGCTTTAGTTGGCGATTTTGTGGGAGTTTTCCTGGACGTCCTGATGTTTTTCGTTTTTATAGCGTCGCAACGCCATCTTCAACGCAATCGGGATTAAACTCCCAAACAAACTAATAGGTTCTATGCCCGATCGAACGGCGCCAGTCCCGTTCTGATCCGTCAATTTGTTCGGACGTTCTAGGTACCGCCGTAAAGCGCCTCTGTTTTTGTTTTACTTTTTGCACACTCTTTTCTTTAATTTGCCGCAGATTCGCAAAAAGTCGTCGCAGTTTAAGAATTCTTGCCGCAATAGTTGCAGGATAGTGTTCTAAAAAGAACGAATCCAACCGGCAACCTGGAGCCCTTTAAATAAGAGTGCGCGTCCGTGGATTTGATTGCAAAATCGGCAAAAAAAAGTTGCATTTTCTCTTGCACCAGGTGAACGGGACGTCGCAGGATGGCGGACGAGGGCTCAAAAAACGTGGCGCCGCGGCAGTCAAACGATCCGGAATTTTTGAATTTTTGAGATCCGACAAAAAATGCGCCTCAAGGGTTCAAAATTCGTGGATTTATGATGCCGTTTACACTAACAGATAAAACGTTCAATTCTCTGCCGGAATCGCGCGAAACCGATCCAACAGAGCTTTAGTTGGCGATTTTGTGGGAGTTTTCCTGGACGTCCTGACGTTTTTCGTTTTTATAGCATCGCAACGCCATCTTCAACGCAATCGGGATTAAGCTCCCAAACAAACTAATAGGTTCTATGCCCGATCGAACGGCGCCGGTCCCGTTCCGATCCGTCAATTTGTTCGCACGTTCTAGGTGCCGCCGTAAAACGCCTCTAGTTTTTTTCACTTTTTGTGCTCTCTTTTCTATAAACTGCCGCAGATTCGCAAAAAGTCGTCGTAGTTTAAAAATTCTTGCCGGATTGGTTGCGGGAAAGTGTTCTGAAGAGAACCAATCTAACCGGCAACCCGGAACCCTTTAAATAAGCGTAGGGCGTCGGTGGAAGTTGCAAAATCGGCAAAAAAAAGTTGCATTTTCTCTTGCATCAGGTGAACGGGACGTCGCAGGATGGCGGGCGAGGACTCAAAAAACGTGGCGCCGCGGCAGTCAAACGTTCCGGAAGAATTTTTGAGATCCGACAAAAAATGCGCCTCAAAGGTGTAAAATTCGTCGTTTTAGGTTTCGGTCTGGTGCGTTCGAACCTGGGAACCGGGAGTTGAGTCGCGAAAATGGCACCGCTCGACGGAGCTCTCCGTTCTGCACGAGAAAAATGTACAGTCCCGTTTTGCGCTGTCGCCTCTGCTTCCGTGGGGCCGTTTGCAAAAACCTCGATTTTCGGTGGGGTTTGACCCTCTAGAAGGGCGCGATAGGACGGAGGACGAAACCTGGGAATGCGCAACGTGCGGACTAGGGCATTCAATACCGGAATCCCGGGATCCCGAAAACCTGGATTTTAGTCTATTTTTGTCCGGTGTTAGAAAATCGGTATTACAAAAAAATACCGGTATTTCGGTATTTGTATAAAATACATTATTTTTTATTTATATTTGTCATTTCAATTTGCAAAAATAGTGAAGTTAGTCACTAACTGCAAAAATATTTAAAACAAGAATTTGGTAGAGAAACTGCTTCAAAATTAGATAGTACAACAAGATGGATTATCATATTATTTATGTTAGAAACATTTTACCAATTGAGATATTGTGTTCAAAAAGCCCATTTTTTGCGACAGGGACTTTTATTTATTATATGAAATTACCATTACCCTTACTCCTACAAAATTAGCTGTTGATGCAGTATATCGCCAAGATTTTAATCTTCTTAGAGTAGATGAAACAATAAAATTTTCGAATCGATATTTTGAAATTCCGCAAGAACTTTATGACGCTTTAAAAATTCGCATATTACAAAGACAAAATGATTTATCGCAGGTACTTCAGTACTTACGGTACATAGTGGAGAACAAGATAATAGGAGATGGAGAACAAGATATCCACGGCTAGCTAAAGCTACTATGATAAAAATTATAATTCGTTTGAATAATAATAATAAAAAAAAAGTTATTGTTATAAATAAATACAAATATAACAATTGGCCATCGAGCAGCGGTCTTTCAGCCGGAGGTTACCAAATATAAAACATATAAAAAAAAACTCGATGAAGATGGATCTGTCAGTCCTCGATTAAGGATTCAAGGAGAGTTTTAGGGAGGTGTTGTGTGATAATATGTCTAGTTGGTCGTTTTAAGCAAAGTTTGCCAATGATGTTGAACGTCATGGGGTTGCTTTTAAACTTCTTTCTAACTCTGTCTTGAGTGACCTGAGTTCGTTGGAGGGGTTGTGGAGAGGGCTGTTGGGATGTCGGAGTTTGGTGATGAGGCGTAATGTGATACGGTCAGCGTTATCAAGAGTTCGTCTGCATGAATTATTGGTTGAAGATATTACATGTTCATAATCAAGAATGGGACGACAAATTGATTTATATATTCTCGAGGCGGTCTTTGTTGAAATGCCCTGGTTGCCGTTAAAGCTCTGTAGTGTTTGCAGCGTTTAATTATGTGGGACTTACTTGATTTGGCATCTATTATGAATTTGTGTTTAGAGTCTAAAGCAGGGGTTCCCAAAGTTTTTCTTAGGCGGGCCAATTTAATATTACCGAATTTTTTGCAGGGCCAAATAATGAAAACATTTGTTGAGCATGTTTTCGTATTTTCGGATAATTCACGCATGATAATCCTTTTTAAAAACCAATTAAGGAATTGTTCCGATAAGAATTCTTAGTATCGATATTTTCCTGTAATTCTATCAATTCAAATTGCATGTCTTCAGGAACGTCAAGCGGATTGCAAGAAAAGGAATCTGAAAATAAAATGTAGTTGTCCGCGAGACTCTTAAAATCATCGAAAGCTTTGTCAAAATCTTCTAAATAAACTGTATGATTTTGTAATACTTTGCCGATTGAAGAACTGATGCCTCGGTATTTTCCTTAACTAATATCGCACATCTTCCAAAATGACAAAAGTTACCAATATGTAGCTGTTCTTGTAATAAATGAATTTTCGTGGAATTTACATATTTAAGAAGATCATAAATAAGCTTACCATTACCTTGCAGTTCTCAATTTAATTCGTTCATAACACCAATTACGTTACTAGAAATGTCAAGTCGCATAACCAGTTAAGTTATTTTGTAATGAAGCTACCTCACGATTTTTTTCTGTTAAAAACTCTGTAATTTCTTGTCTTAAACTGAAAAACCTTTTTAATGATTGTCCTCTCGAAAGCCATCTAACCTCCGAAAAAAAAAACGTTTCCAAATGGATAAATTTTGAATTGGTAAAACCATACAACATTATAGATAATCAGCTAAACTTAATAAAGACGGAACAAAGCTTGAATATATAAATATACTCAACCCTTCCGGAACTCTATAATACACTAATGAGTCTTTTTAGGACTACCAAAAACAAATCTCTTATGAAATTTGTCAGTTATTCTATAGCTTTCTGAGTGCCACGAAGGTGGACTCTTCGTGGCACTCAACAAAAACCATAAAAATAACATTGATTTTTAAGATCATGTCTTTCCGATACCTTGAGTGGATAGCCATCTGTGGACGCGTTTCGAAATATATCTCTCATCAGCACAGCTTTGCTTCCATGAGCAATATTTTGTAAATCAACAAAATGTAAACAACACATGGGTTTTCAAGTGAGTGATTTACAAAATATTGTTCATGGAAGCAAAGCTGTGCTGATGAGAGATAAATCTCGAAACGCGTCCACAGATGGCTATCCACTCAAGGTATCGGAAAGACATGATCTTAAAAATCAATGTTATTTTTATGGTTTTTGTTGAGTGCCACGAAGGTGGACTGAAAGCTATAGAATAACAGACAAATTTCATACGAGATTTGTTTTTGGTAGTCCTAAAAAGACTCATTAGTATTATAGAGTTCCGGAAGGGTTGAGTATATTTATATATTCAAGCTTTGTTCCGTCTTTATTAAGTTTCCAAATGGAGATTTAGATTCTTGTAAAAGAGTTTTAAATTGACGGTGATTGATGCTTTTTTCTCTTTACTCGTTTTCATTTCGACTTAATTCATTTTCAACACCTAAACTATAAGATTTTCCTGTTGAATAATACAGTGATAATGATGCAGCTTATTTGAATTGTTAGAGTCCTCCAACTTGTTTTTTAAAAAATGTATAAAGTCTTGTTTGTGGCCCATCATAGATGGAGCAGCACCTGTAGTTACACCTACCAAATTGTCCCAATTAATATTGTTCGAATCAAAACCATGTTCTACCGCGGAAAATATATACAACCCATTGGACGGTCTTTTAAACTTTCCTTGTTGTGCTTGAAACTTTCCTTGTAAACTTGACAATAACTATTAACAGTTGTGCCGAATCGCAGATATCGGTAATTTCGTCCAATGCAATGGAAAAAGCAGTACACGATTTTGAAATTTCTTGTAACTGATGTAAAATATTCTCATCAATATCTTGAATTCTACGAGTAATGGTCATTTTCGGGCAACTAATATCATTGAATAACGACTTTTTATTTCTTTTATAATTCCTTGCGCAATAATAGCTAGCCAAAACGGAAGATTCATTCTGATTGAAAAGATTTTTAAACTCTACTTTTTGACCACTAAAGGACTTTTGTAGGGATTCATATTTTATTTGTCTTAAATATGACATGCTCAGGGAAACTGGGTGGCAGGACAAGGTCTGGTGGTACAGTTGTAGTATGCGGCACAGCGCACATCATTGAAAAAAACGAAAAATTCGTTACTGACTCCTTGAAATAGTGTGTTGCATTAGATGCGCCAGAAAATGTGTAATAACTAGACTAGACAAACTACAATATTTTTTTAAATATAAACTAAACAATATTTTATTAATACAAACGCTTAAGGTTAAAGTTCTGTAAGATTTTTTTATTTCTTACAATATTTTTATTTATTATTAAAATATTTTATTGTATCTTATTTGTAATATTTATTTTAGTATTTACTTATTTACTTTTTAATAAAAATATATTATATCGCATCGAAATCGCGGCCCGAATTCACAGGCTTTTCGGGCCGCATTTGGCCCGCGTGCCGCACGTTGGGAACCCCTGGTCTAAAGTAAGTCCCAGATATTTGATGCTGCTGGAGGGCAGTATGTCGGTGGACCATGTGTGGATGTGAGGTGAATTTTGTGGTTTGGGATGATGAGTTGGCATTTGGATGGATTTGGGGATAAGCTCCACAGATTGAACTATGTAACGGTTTTGTTGGTAAGGTTTAAGAGTAGGTCGATGGTGGATTTGAGGGAAATCAGTGCGTCTCGTCAGCGTACTGTAGTGTACAGGATGAAAATCAATGTGGGATTTTTCTATTAGGTGGAAGTTGTAAATGTCACGACAGTAAATGTTGTATAGGAGAGGGAAAAGTGGAGAGCCTTAAGGGAGACCTTGCAGAGGGGAAAATGCGGGAGATGATATGGAGTTGATTTTAACTTTTGAGGATCTGTTTGAAAAGGAAACTTTTAGTTATGTGCATCAGGTAAGGAGGGACATTGACTAGCGACATTTTGAACAAAAGGCCGGTATTAAAAAAATCCGCAGCAATTTTCCTAGACATTCCTAGAAAAAAGCATTTGATAGCGTATGAAATGCTTTGTTGATGTCTAGGAAGAGGGGATTTTTTTATTTTGGAGGTATTGGGATTCGGATGAATAGAGGATGGATAGTGGAATGGGAGGGCTTGAAACCAAATTGATGTTTGGGGATGTGGTCGGAGACGGAATTTCATAATCGGGTTTTAAAGGTATGTTCAACGATTTTTCGAAGGACAGGGAGGAGAGAGATTGGACGATAACTGCTGGGGGTAACTGTTAACTGACGCATATTTCTTAACTTAAACTAACCTGCGTGTACCTTGGCACGTCCCTTGCCCCTCGTACCTCGGCGCAATACAGCTGCATTCTCTCGCCGGTTAGAGTATAGAATCGGAAAGGTCGCTTTTTACAGCCAGTCAATTGAGAAAAAAGATTCGGTCCAGTCTGAACGACTGGACAATAGATTGTCTAAGTTTTTTACGGGCATATTTAAATTAAACAAACTCAAATTGCGAAATGTAGTAATGCATATGATAATTTTGTTCTAAATGTATCAATAATGTGTATACATTTTTTTTTATATATACAGAAGGAATAAACAAATGTTTAGTTTTAATACCTATTTAATTTAAATAGTGTACTATTCTTTTGTAAAGTTTATAATTAAAGAAATATGTTTTTAAATTATAAATATATATATTATGTTTTCTTTTTAATGTCTGACGAAAATATTTTTTTCTGATAATACCGGTATCAATACCGGTTTTCCGAACAAATAATGCCAAAATACCGGTTTAAATTTTTCGGTCCGGTATTGGAAGCCCTAGTGCGGACGGACATTTGCAGTTAAAGCATCGAAGACGCGCGGTTAAAACACTGAGGATCTGCCGCATAAAAAAGCCTAATGCGACCCTTTTAAAAACCCACGTGGTGCGGTACCCCAGGTGAAATTCGTGAAATGCACACGTCAGTCGTCTCAAAATTGATAGAAATTTGCGATTTAGGCCGAATGCTTCCCTACAAGCACACCAAAAGTTTGCATTATAAAAATTACCACTTTTACGGAGATCATGGTGAAAATACCTAGGAAAAATTAAATTCACGAAATGATTCCGGTAGATAGCTCGACGCCATTCTCATGGCTGCGCGACTTTTGTCTGCGATGTTATTCACATTTTCTGCGATTCCGGGTCGCCCAACTAAAACGCGGTGCCCGCCACCCGGTGGCAGCCGTGCATCAGATTCTTGTAGCCAAAAACCAAAAGAATGCCCCCACGTGCGGCGATTTTCGATAAGACTTCCGGATCGCGTTATTTAGGCGTCTAAACCTGAGGAATATTTTGCAAAGAAAAGTAAGTTTTTCGCATTTTGCAAAAATGTTAAGTGAAAATGTCGAAAAGTGAGGTTTTTTTAGTCCGATGTGTGGCGACGTTCCGGACACACCGACGCCGGAACCACGTCTGCGCGTCTAAAACTGTCCAAGTTGTGTGCAAGAAAGTGAAAAACCTGGAAAATTTCACCCAGCCGTCCCGGAGACGGCAGGTCAGCGAAATTATTTTTTAAAAATACCCGATCGGTTACTGGAGATTTCCAATCGTTAAAGCGTAATATTTAAGTATTTAAAAAAAAAAATACAAAAAACCGCGTTTTCTCTTCCCCTTTAAGTACAGTAACAGCTCGTTACTCGTTTAGTAATCCAGTGCAAAACTAGATGACGCTAATAAAAAAAAGAAACCCCGGGTTACATCGCCCGGGATGGCGCTGTATAAATTCAGGGCCCCGGGTCACATCTCCCGGATTGGCGGTGAAAGGGTTTATAAACCAAAGTTTGATGATTGTTCAACAATTATATATGTATTGTATTTCTCAACTACATTCGTGGAGCAGTTTATTTTGTTGATTCGAATTGTGAGAAAATTATAATAAATGATTTGTTAAATTGGAATATTAGTGATAGATTACAGATTGATTAATTTCACTCATACATAATCAACAAAATTGGGAAATATATCAAATTTCAATGAAATTGTCAGCGTTTCTGCGAATGCACTTTCGCATACATCAATGTCAATCGCTGGAAGCAATAGATTTGCACGAATTTGCAGCGATAAGCAATTTAATGCAACCGAATAAGAATAACCGAACAATATTAAAACTAATTTTTGTTGAAGCGGATTTGTGCTGTAGTTTTGCAGAAACCGCGAACTCGTACCCTTCGTCGTAACTATATAAACATCCTCTGCACACAACAAGACCCTTGTTTGTATTTACATGTGTAATATGTAATTTCCGAAACACAAAACTACGTAATTAGAACCATTATAAAATATAATTACTACGTAATGCACGCTTACACTTTCAAATAAACTTATTATTCGACCGCCATAAACTTTAATATCTAAAATGATGTTTGAATTTCTGACATAATCAGTCTGTTGCGTGAATGAAACAATGAAACTCATGAGACCAATGTATCTGGATGATAAGATAGAATTGGTAAAACCACTCTACGTTATAGATAATCATACAAACTGAAAACAATCGGAAGACCGCCTGAATATTTAAATATATTCAACCTTTCCCGAGCTCTATAACAATTACTGAGTCTTTTTAAGAGTAAGAATCGTATGTGAAATTTGACAAATTTCGTCAATGAATAATCAATGAAATAATCTCTTCGTATCCAACAGGGGACGCAGAGTTTCGTTTCTGCAGATGATTGTGCCATTACTGCCCGAGCCAGCTGGTTTGATACTGTTGAGCAGAAGCTGATGAAAGCATTAATAGAACTATCAACTAACTACAGAGAAAATCATCCAAATCCTAGTAAAACACAGACTTGTGCTTTTCACCTTAAGAACCAGCAAGCAGCCAAGAACCAACAATAGCTATCTAAATTACCTGGGATGGAGTCATGCTGGAGCACTGTATGTTTCCAAAATACCTTAGAGTCACCGTTGACAGCTCTCTAACTTACGAAAACATTGCTTGAACACCAAACAAAAAGTGGCTGCCAGAAATAAAATCATACGGAAGCTAACTGGCACAACATGTGGAGCACACCATGTCACTGTCGGAACATCTTCCTTGGCTCTATGTTGCTCGGCTGGAGAATTTTCGTGCCGAGTATGATCAAGATCTAGCCACGCCAAATTGGTCGATGTGGCTCTTAATGATACTTGCGTATCATCACCGTCTGTCTAAAACCTACTCCACTGGATAAGTTATACAGCTTAGCTGGTATTGATCCACTTGACATTCTTTGAGAGATTGCGGCCAATTATGAGAAAAAGGAGGCCCTAACAACTCCCTCTATATGGAAACACATCCTTGCCCATGAGCCCGCAAATTCACGACTCAAATAAAAAAAGGCTTTCTGAAATCATCAGTGACTCTCGCCGGGACACAAAAGCAATCCCGTGCGGATTTGTGGAGAACAAGGTTTAATAGCTCCAAAGACTGACTGAAGCAAAGTGAGAAACTACCTCCTGGCTACAGAGATAAATAGAGTACATGGAGATCACTCAACAGACTACGGTCAAGAATAGCAAGATCTAAAACCAACTTGATAAAATGGGGTTTCCAAGTGTTATGTTTAGAAGTATTAGTTGATATAATACTTAATATTAGACTTTAACGTTAGACGTTAATACTTAGTATTAGATTAGTACGCGAAGGAAATCAAACATGTTATAGGACGGAAACCAATTTTCCATTATCAAGTTATAATCAAAAGATGTTCATTTTGAATATGTTATATCGCAGCATTCACGGAGCAAATTAACTCGTCCCTTTGTCTACATGCCCGACAATATATTTGTATACTTGAAAATGCAATTTAGATTTGTTAAATGGTCCTGTATCCAACCTATTATCCCTCGCAAACTGCTTGCATTGTTACGCCACGGTTTCTCTTGAAGGTGTTACGTAGATCTAACAAACCCCTTTTTGTACATATCGGATTAAACCTAACACTTTCATTAAGGGAAATACGTAATCGATATGAGGTGTGGCGATCGAATAAACAAGCAAAACCGATTAATAGATTCGATGGGCGCCGCGCCAGTGTGAATTATGTAACGAGGATAATTATCGTTTCAAACACGAACAAGAACAAATAAGTAAAAATTGTTGACGTTTTCTTGTTTATGAATAATCTATGAGACGCGTTTTCGTTTTCGCTCGTGGAGAAACGGTCAAGGTTTAAACCCGAAGAACTTTCCCTGGTCCAGAATTACCCTTTTGCCTAATTATATATACGTGAGCTCTACGCGGATTCTCGTATATACATTTCACTTAAATTAAAAACTCTTTTAACGCAATTCAAATATGTACGTCCGAGGCAATTATTAACATTATTTGTTCGCTAATTGGCGAACTCATCAGAAAATTAAAAAAAATTCTAATTAAACAAGTTCATATTGATATTTAGTCTCCAATTAAAATGAGTAGGGAGACAGAGATATCTAAAGCACAAAGGATATGTTATTAAACAAGACTTCGTGAACAATATTACATATTAAAATACAGATTAGGTACAGATGTTTAGGCTTGTATTGCCTCGTTCCGTCTTGTCTGTTTTATTTTCGTGTTGTCGCAGTTTCGTGTAATCCTCTCCAGTTTTGTCCAGTCTTGTTCAGTCTTTGTTTAGTCATCATTCATCCTAGTCTAGTCAACAGTCTTAGTCATCATTCATCTAGTCTTCATCACTTTGTCTACATTCTTGTCCAAACTTGTATATAACGTGAGTCCCAAAAGTCTTGGAATCCACTCTTGCCATGAATTTGAGGCAGTAGGTCATTTCTTGATTCAGACACATTAAATTAAACAAATGATCAAATGTCATTTTTAAGTAGCTGTCAGTGGTCTTGAGGTTATGTCGTATTGTTTTTAGTGTTAAGTTCAACAATTTCATTAGTTATAAATAAAACGCCTTCTTATAAATTTAACACTGATTTATTTATAGTGTTGCGAATTATAAAATTAACAAAGAAGAACAAACATTACAACAGATGTTGAATGTGTTGTCCATTTCCATGAATACACAAATTAATTCGCCGTTTTATGTTATTTTTACCGGTCTTACTACTGTTACTTACTACTAATTTGTGTATTCGTGAAAATGGACAACACAGTCAACACCTGTTGTAATGTTTGTTCTTCTTTATTTAATTTAAAATTTTTTACAAAAGAGCAGAAAACTTTTATTGTCGAAAGTTATTTTCGTAATGGTAGACGCCTGTAAAATGGTGAATGGAAATACAGTATCGACTCATGGTTATATTTAATAGGAATCAGTTTAGAAGGCAGGTATTACGATCAGTTGATTGCTTTCGAGGTACTGGTAACATTAGCAACAAATCAAGAAGTGGAAGGTCTCGTATTAATAATGAAAATATTATAAACAACATCAGAAATGCAGTCCAAGACGAACCTACCAATTTAATTAGGAGACTAGCTCAACTGTTGAAATCAAGTCGTACTACCACTCACAGGATTATTCGTCAAGATCTTCACATGAAACCATATAAGTTGCAAATGTACCAGGAACTTTTACCACTCGATTATAATAAAAGATTGGCCTACTGTCGGTGGTTCAATGAAAATATGAAAACAACGAAGTGTTAAATTTAACTTTTTTCAGTGATGAAGCCAGATTTCATCTAAACGAATACATTAATTCCCAAAACATGCTCATGTGGAGTGTTGACAACCTACATTTTTTTAGAGAGACCCCGCTGCATCCAATAAAAGTTGGTGTGTGGTTAGCAATGTCAAGACGCAGAATTATTGCTCCAATATTTTTCGATGGTAATTTAAAAGCTGCCACTTATAGAGCCACTATTTTGCAATAATTTATTAACGAACTTCATGATGATGCACTCCAAAATGGCTTCTTCCAACAAGATTCTGCTAGACCGCACATTCCCCGTGAAAAATTAAATTATCTTCATGAATTCTTCGACGACAGGATAATAAGCAGTCGCTCGCGACACTTCAAACTGTGCAGACGTACTGCGAGCGAGTAACTTTTTCAATTTATTCTCGTGAATATTTTAATATACAGTGCGTTCAAAATCTAGTGTAATAGTAAAGGGACGCAAGAGCAACAAATGGTGTAAAAGCCATGGAAATTGGCTTGTTAGCTTATAGGCCACCCAATCTAACACCTAATGTAACCCCATCAGTAACAACCATGAGCGATCTACGTGTAACCCTAGCAAGAAACCCAACTAAAGCCAGTAACGACGATCCACCAACATTGCAAATTGTCCATAACAAAAAAAGACATAGGTATTCAAACGCATCTGCGACCAGCGTCGAAGAAAGTACCCCAATCTCGACT
The DNA here is from genome assembly GCA_944588485.1 of Phosphuga atrata. Classification (NCBI taxonomy): domain Eukaryota; kingdom Metazoa; phylum Arthropoda; class Insecta; order Coleoptera; family Silphidae; genus Phosphuga; species Phosphuga atrata. The sequence goes on from OX155901.1 coordinate 1,555,918, forward strand.
AATAACAGATTTTCTCCAGATAATCAAAAAAGATAATCAAGCCATGGACGTAGCGGCTAGCGTGAGAATCCCAAAACCGCTGCCAATATTTATACCGGATGTGAAATCTATTACTGCGCTGGAGAAATGCTTCGAAAATATTGTCAACAAAAGCGACTATACACACAAAACTATCAACACCGACAGACATATCAAAATAATAGCCAGGGACTCTGAAACTTATAGAAAAATAATACACATGTTATACGATCTAAAGGCATCGTACATACTTATCAACAGAAACAAAACCGTGCCTACAGAGTGGTACTAAGGTCTCTCCATCCCACAACTCCCGTCGAGAATATAAAAAGCGCTATCGAGGACCATGGACATCAAGTGCGAAACGTAATAAACATACTCCATGGAAAAACTAAATAGCCGCTACCTCTTTTCTTCGTAGACCTAGAACCGATGTCACACAATAAGGATATCTACAAAGTTGATCGCATATTAAACGCCAGAATTGACATTGAACCGCCAAAAAAAAAAACTCGACGATTGTACAATGTACAAGATGCCAGCGGTACGGACACACCAGGACGTTTAGATGTGTCAAATGCAGTGGCGACCATAACTCAACGTCTTGCGTAAAATCCAGAGATACCCCTGCAAAATGTGTCGTCTGCGGTGATAACCACCCAGCCAACTACAAGGGTTGTCGCGTGTATCAAAACATACTCAACAAAAGAGCCTCCTCCACACAGAATCCCCACTGGCATAGATCAGGACCACAACGCGTAAACCACACCAGCGAGGACGAATCCAACCAAAATCCCAACCTAATACTACGCCTGTGAGTGATGCACGCAATCTGAGCTATGTACAATCGGCTGGAGCAAACACAAGCTCTCACACGAACAACCCCAACGAAAACTCACGGGTAAATTTACGGGTATAAACTTAATAGCACTGAACACCCGGATGGAACGGCACATGGAGGTACGGTGATTCTCGTTAAAACAACCATCAAACACCACGTGTTACCGCCTTCAGCCAAGGACTACCTTCAGGCGAGTAGTATAGCCATCGATGATGCGAAATTCGGATTAATTGTAGTATCTGCAGTCTACTGTCCTCCACAACATAATATAAAAGACAAAAAGTTCACTGAGTTCTTCCACAGCTTGGGTCCTCGCTTTTTAGCTGGAGGAGATTACAACGTCAAACATCCTCTAAGGGGATCTAGGTTGAGTACAACTAGAGACCGACAACTACTAAAATCATTGACTTCAATAAATTGTAACCAACTTTCAACAGTAAAACCAACCTACTGGCCAATCGACAGAAATAAAATTGCGGACGTACTCGACTTCTTCGTAACCAAGAGAATAGCTAAACCCTTCACACACGCCAAAACAAGTTTCGATCTCTCATCGGACCACACCCCAGTATTGCTGACACTGAGTAGTGGAGTTATAAAAATTGATAAGCGACCGACACTTCACAACAAAAATACAAGCTGGCTTACGTTTCGTGACTTAATCGATAAACGCATTTAAACTAAACGTACCTCTAAAAAGTGAATTCGATATAGATGAGGCAATCGAACACTTTCGTCCAAATAGTTCAAAATGCTGCATGGGAGCCACCCCGGATACAATTGATACCCCCACGACCATAATATATCCTGTCGATATAAAAAAATTACCGAGAAAGGGAGAACAAGGCGACAGTAGCAGATGAGCAGTAGCCCGGTTGATAAACGACGATTAAATAGATTATCCCAACAACAAAGGAAAGTAATCATCGATTTCAATATCAGCAATGTGGTACAATATCTAAAAAACCTAACAAATACAATTGCTACGGATTACTCACTTTGGAAAGCAACTAAAAGAATTAACCATCCACAAAACCATATACCACCTATCAGGAAAGCCGGCGACGCCGAAAAAGCCGGAATATTTTCAGAACATCTCGCGCGGGTATTTACTCCATTTCCAGCCCAACAACACGATGGAGATATAGAAGACTTCCTAGATGGTCGCCTCCCTCTGGACCTACCCATCAGGCATATTTCTCCTGTGGAAGTAAACAGCAGGATACACAAAGAGGTCAATGCGAATAAATCTCCTGGATACGACCTGATCACAGGTACCATCCTCAAGAAGCTACCAAGGAAGGGCATAGTATTCCTGACCAATCTATTTAATGCTATAATTCGTACATCACACATACCTAGCCAATGGAAAGTGGCCCAAATCATAATGATTCAGAAACCTGGCAAACCACAAAATGATATTAAATTGTATCGCCCCATAAACCTCCTGGCCCATAACATCAAAGTTATTTGAAAGACTACTGCTTAGAAGAATACAACAATTGATCGACAAGCTTGACGTTGTCCCAGAACATCAATTCGGATTTAGATCCATGCATTCAACGATAGAGCAAGTCTTTAACACCATAGCTAACACGCTGGAACGAAAGGAATACTGCTCTGCAGCATTCCTCGACATAGAACAGCCCTTTGACAAAGTGTGGCACCCAGGTGTACTCTACAAAATCAAAAGGCTTTTACCGCAATACTATTTGCTTCTGAAATCCTACCTAAGCAACCGCCAATTCCAAGTACAGTGTGGCACGGAGCTATCACCTCTTTGCTCGATATGAGTAGAAGTGCCCCAAGGTAGCGTATTGGGACCAATATTCTATACACTGTTCACGGCTGACCTGCTTGTAGCCCACAAAACCATGGCTGCTATATTTTCCGACGACACCGCTATCTTGGCAACTCATGAAAATCTAGACGCAGCTTCAAGATCACAAAGCGGGTTCAACAAGATCCAAATATGGCTCAAAAGACGCGAATGAAGCCAAGTAATACAAAGTCTATCCACATTACCTTCACTATGAAGAAAAAGGACTGCCCAACGGTTTCACTCAACAACGAAGAACTCCCGAAAGTCGAAGAAGTAAAATATCTAGGCATGCTCCTGGACCGCAGGCTAACCTGGACGAAACATAATAATAATAATAATAAACTTTATTGCCCAACAGGAAAACCTTTTAACAGGACAAATAATATTTACACAAAAATATAAAAAAAAAAAAGTTAAATGAAGATACAATGAGAATTAAAATATAAACATATTCCTCATAAATAAGTTACCATGCAAAAATAAACAGTGATAAAATATGTACGAAAGTGATATAACACGCTACTATAGATTACAAAAAAATATATCTTCTTAGAGCTTATCAGTGTTGTGGCGCATGTGGGTAAGAGGTGCTCTTCGTAGTATGTTGCTTCGTGATGCCGGCAGTGCAAAGGTGGCTACATATCGAGAAGCATCTCTCGGGACGTGGAAGTAGAGACTGGCCATCAAAGATGTACTGTCAATCTTACCATGAAGCAGCTTCCAAGCAAATCGAGCACTCTGCTGTTGTCTGCGCACCAGAAGGGATTGGACATCATGCCAAAAGGCATCCGCTCTAAAAGGGAATCATATTCGATGTTTCGGACGGGATAGTGACCATCGATTTTGAAGGAAAGATATTTCAGAAAACGACGCAATGTACCCTTTCAATAGGTAGATCTTGAGAAGCATAATATGGGTACCATATCAACGCTCCATACTCGAGCTTACGAACAATAAAAGAAAAGTACAGTTTTTTAAGCAAAGTAGAATCTCTGAAGGATGCAGAAATGCGTAATATAAAGCCTAGCATTTTAGATTCGGATAACGACACGGTGCTTATGTGCTGTGAAAACGACAGCTGAGAATCAAATAAAATCCCAAGATCCTTAACGCCCTCTTTCTTTTCCAGTAATTGACCAGTTACTGTATAAGAAGAATATATAGGCTGTTTTTTTCTAATATAAGTCACAGTACAGCATTCGGAAATATTTAGTTTCAGCTGATTTTGTTGAGACCAAGCAACCAGTAGATGTTGTTTTGAAGGGTTATTGTGTCAGAAATGCTGTTAATAGAGGAATACAATTTTACATCATCAGCAAAGACCAATGCTGGACATTTTAAGGCAGTTAACAGATTATCGATAAACAGCACAAATAAAAGAGGACCCAGATTTGAACCTTTTGGAACCCCTGACGAGGATATGAAAGAATTAGACTTAAAACCATTATAGAAAACGTAGTTCATTCTGTCAGATAAGTATGAAGCAATTAACTTTCAAAAAGATGGAGCAAAGCCTAGGGAACTAAGCTTATTTAAAAGTAGCTCATGATTTATAGAATCAAAGGCACTAGAAAAATCAATGTATACTACTTCAAGTTGTCTACGGTTATCAAGTTTTTCACTTATATATTGAGTGATTACGGCCAGGTTCGAAACAGTTGAGCGTCCGGGTAGAAAGCCATGCTGATACTCAGAAATGAGGCTGCGAACATTGAGAAATATGTTTTTATCGATAGCTTGTTCAAATACTTTTGCAAAGTTTGAAAGTATCGCAATATGCCTGTGATTCTCTAGGTGATTGTTCTTACCCTTTTTGAAGATTGGTATTATCCTAGCACGCTTCCAAACATTTGGGAACGTTGAAGTTTTTATTGCTAAGTTGAAGATAGTAACCAGTGACTTGGCAAGATAATGTTTAGCATCTTGTATTAGAAAACTCGAAATTAAATCATCGCCTGCCGTAAGTTTGTTGTCGAAGGACGACATTATTGTTAGCACCTGTTCTTCTGTAATAGACTGAATGATAAATGATTAGAGTCAGCATCGGGAATATTATAGTTAGGTATGGAATGAAACGCATTAGAAAACAAGGAGCCAAATGCATTGAAGATATTTTGAGGATTGTCATACTCTTTGTTGTCATATGTCAATTTACCCGGAATACGTGTCGAGCCTTGCTTAGCATGAACATATTTCCAAAGATTATTTGGAGTAGAATAAAGGGGGTTCTCAATATTCGTTAAGTACGTATTATACGCAAAAGTAATGAGCTTATTACAATACGAAGGTTTTTGTATTCTAGAAGGTAAAACGGACTTGGATGAGCTCTGCATTTCTTCCTGTATCGGTCTTTTAACTTTAATGTCGCAATTATATGAGGAGTAAACCAGGCAGGATACGTATTTTGCTTATCTGTGGAGCACTGGGGTACTGATGTATTTAAAATAGCATAAAGCTTATCATAAAATTTATCAACCAGTATATTCACATCATTAAAAGAATCTAAGATCGACCAGTCTGTGGTTACAAGATCATCATATAGTTTACCGTAGTTTGCTTTGCGGAAGTTGTATCTTATATTATTCGCCGATGGAAAGCTGGAGGATTTCGACGCTGATAATGCTTCGACTGAAATAGATAATGCAGGATGGTACAGGTCTTCCGGAACTAACCAATGAAGGTCTTGTGCTATATTGAATGTAAATTAATTACTTGACAACACGAGATCCAATAGACGATTATCACAATTTAGAATATTGTTATGTTGAATGAGATCAAGTGTTTTGGAAAAGACTAAGAATCTGTGCATTTTATAACAGGGAGAAATGGTCATAGAAGAGGTTACACTGTTATGATAGTTGGGAAGATTGAAGTCTCCAATGAGTATAAGAGGGTTGTTCAAAACCAAAGCTTCAAGAGCCTCAAAGAACAGTTCAAAGTCATTGGCAGATGTGTCAGGTGGTGCATAAACCGCCACTAAATCAAAATTTAATGAGACTAAGCTGTATCGACAAACAACTTGATCAATTATAGGAACGAGTTCCGTAATTACAGAAGTATCAACAACATCATAAATAATTTTGTTAGATAGATTATAGCATTATAATGTAATGAGAAAAGTTCGGAGTTATTAAGTGAATCGTTTAACCATGTTTCAGTAATTATGATAACATCAAGATGAGGGTCAGATGAGTTAGAGTAGAAATGATGTGTCTTAGATCTTAAACCCCGCGCATTTTGATAATATAAGTTTACATTAAGAAGCTTCTTGTCAGGCGATATTAGTTTTCCGAAGTGACAATATGTGGTATATTGTTTTTATATTTGATGCTTTTCGCCATTTTGCTCTAATTCAGACTTAGCATTGCGATATAATTGCATTTGCATGGGTGTACGATCCCGAGAAATTGAAATACTTCTCCAAACGGGAAAGTTTTTCAACTGATTTGCGGATCGTAATAATGACAGTACAGAATCCTCAGATGGTAGGGTTACTCTAATCGGTCGAATTTTGGATGGATCAAATTTTCCTAACCGGACGTTTCCAAGTTCTTGCTGTCGTATACTCCAAGGTTAGTCAACACATCCTTAACAAAGGTTGAGTCTTCATTTGGCTGATCTTTAGATGAGTTATTACCATTGCTAAGTTCCTTTTGTCCATAAAAGATCACATTACATTTACGTTTCTTGCGTTGAGATATTTCATAGATAAGTTTTTCTTGATCTAGTTATGAGGCAGCTGGTGTGGCGGTAGTTTGAACTACAGCAGTTTTTAAAGTTTTTATATCGTTCTGAAGGGAAACAGTAAGCGCATTAAGATCATTAATATCGTTACCCATTTTAGCACAATTTTTACATGACCAGGACAAACCAGATTTCAGATGATTTTTACGGGCATCCGCGTTTGTTAAATCGACACATTCTATTTTATAAGGATTTTTGTAAATGCAACAGACGGATCTATGTGGTTCTGTTGGTTTACCACAACAAGTACAGGGTAGGTTCATAATACTTACTAACTATGTTCTTGAGGTGTAGTACTAGCTAATCATCATCAAACAGCCCTTTGCGTCCACTGCTGGACATAGGCCTCCCCAATTTCCGCCCATTTCCTCCTATCCTGAGCCTCTCGCATCCAGGCTCCTCTTGTTCTTTTTATATCGTCTGTCCATCTTGTAGGGGGCCTCCCCCTGCTTCGTATATCTGCTCTTGGCTTCCACTCCAGTAGTCTCTTGGTCCATCTTCCATCTGACATTCGGGCCACGTGTCCAGCCCAGTTCCACTTTAGCCTCGCCATACGCACAACCACATCTGTGACACCTGTTGTTCGGCGTAGGTCTTCGTTTGTGATATGGTTTCGTAGCGACACGCCGAGCATCGATCTTTCCATCTTTCGTTGTGCAATTTGGAGCTTTTTTGCAGTGGCGACGGTGAGTGTTGCGGTTTCAGTGCCGTAGGTCATAACTGGCAATACACATTGATCAAACACTTTCCTTTTCAAGCAGACTGGCAGATCGCTTTTGAATACGTCCCGAAGTTTTCCATATGCGGCCCAAGAGAGGATTATTCTTCTTTTAAATTCGCATGTTTGGTTGTCTCTAGTTATGCGTATTTCGTGACCTAAATAGGTGTATTTGTCTACGAAATCAATATCTCTATCGCCTACATCTATCTGTCTGCTCGGGACCAAGTTTGTCATACATTTTGTTTTGGAATAGTTTATTCTTAGGCCTACGGTATTACATGCTTCCTGGAGTTCTAATAGCATTGTTTTTATATCGTTAAGATCGTCAGCAAGCAGCACTATGTCATCTGCAAATCGCAGATTTGATAGATTTTTGCCATCTATGGTTAAGCCTTTTCTTTCCCAGTTGAGCTTTTTGAAAGCGAGTTCCAAAACCGCGGTGAACAATTTAGGCGATATCGTATCCCCCTGTCTCACGCCTCTACCAATTGGAATGGGTTTGGTGTTTTCATGGAGTTGAACCGTCATACTGGCGTTTTTGTAGATGTTGTAAATGGTTCTCGTGTAGCGATGGTCGACACGGCATTCCTGTAGTGCTTCCATAACTGCATCTAACTCGACGGTGTCAAATGCTTTATGGAAATCTATGAAGGCCAGTACGAGTGGCCTGTTGTATTCAATACTTTTCTCGACTATTGTTTTAACACTTTGTAGAAGGTCATTGGTTCCGTATCCTGTGCGAAATCCTGCCTGTTCCACTGGTTGGTAAGTCCAGTTTATTTTCAAGTCTATTTGTTATTATTCTTGTAAATAGTTTGTAGAGATGACTTAGAAGGCTTATCGGCCTATAGTTTTCTAGGTCAGCTATATCTCCTTTTTTGTGCATTAAGATCACAATAGCGTTGTTCCATTCATTTGGTACTGTACTGTTGAACAGGCAAAGATTGAACAGGTCTCTGATTTTTCCTAGCAGGTGGACACCTCCGATTTTGATGGCGTCTGCGGTGACGTGGTCATCTCCGGGGGCTTTGTTTGTCTCCGTTTTACTTAAGGCTAATTCTATTTCATCTAAAGTAATATCTAGTAGTAATTCAGACCCTTGGTTTATGATGCCCTTTTTATTTGATACGATATCTGGTTCAGATTCCGGGATTGGTTCTTTTTGGCTTGTATATAGAAGTTGGTAGAATTCTTCAACGATATTTAGGATCTCCTCTCTGTTCGTTGTTATATTTCCTTGTTTATTTCTGAGTTTAGTTATTTGTCTCTTCCCACTTCCCAGTTTTCTACGCAGGACCTTCATACTTTTGTTGTTTTCTATGGTTTGTTGAATTTTATCTTTATTATGTGCTCTTATGTCGCTCCTTATTGCCTTCGATATCTGTTTATTTATCTCTCGTAGTTCTTCGATGGAGGTTGTCTCTTCACTTCTCATGTTTCTTCTACTTTGCATCAGCTGTATTGTTTCTTGGCTGAGTTTTTCTTCTTGTTTTGTTCTAGGGCAGCATGTACTTTGACTTTCTATTATGGCATTTGTTATTCGGTCGTTTAGGTTGTTGATGTTTTCATTTTTGTCCGCGTTTCCACTCGTCAACCGGTCTGCACGTCGATTGTGCTCGTCGATGCACTGTTGGTATTCCTCTACATCTAGTGGGCTGTGCCATTGTTGGTTGGTTGTCTTTTTAACCATTTTGTGTCTTTCTTTCTTTATATCAATGGTTATTTTTGATCGCACCATTCTATGGTCGCTCCCAGTATCAAATCTATTTAATACCGTTACGTCCTTGATTATATGTTTTTTATCCGTTATTACAAAGTCTATTTCATTTCTTGTGCGGCCGTCTGGACTTTCCCAGGTCCATCTTCGATTTAGTTTTTTATAGAAGAAGCTGTTCATTTGAAATAGGTTGGTTTGTAGTAGGAAGCCCAACAACGTCTCACCTCGGTTATTCCTGCCTTCCAGTCCAACGTTTCCTAAAGAAATTTCCGTATCATCGCTTTTCATTCCGATTTTGGCGTTGAAGTCTCCGCATACAATGGTGAATTGGACTGGTTGCTCTCTTAGGGCCGTAGATATATCGTCGTAGAAGATGTCTACTTCCTCATCACTGTAGTTGGTCGTCGGTGCATAGATTTGTACGATTTTTATGTGGTATCTTGTATTTAGTTTCAGGACCAGGCTAGTCACTCTATGGGAGATTTTCTTTATGGAAATTATATTCTTGCTGTGACGTTTATGTATTATAAAACCGGTTCCACCATTAGAATTTTCGTCGTTTCCCGCATAATATAGGCTATGCCCAGATTTTAGTTTTATTAGTTGCTCTCCGCGTCTTCTAATCTCGCTGAGACCAACAACATCCCATTTTATATGATCTAAATCTCGCTCGAGTTCGGTGAGTCTTTCCTCTGATTGTAGCGATCTTGTGTTGTAGGTTGCGATATACATGTGTATATTCTGCTTCTTTGTTGAGTAGGTTTTCTGCTTCATTAGATGTTTGTCCCCCCCAGAATCCGTGGGACAGAATGATTGGTTATCATTGCGGAACTGTGGAGATATTCTCCTATCCGCCTGGGGTATTTGTTTGTTTACATCTATCATTTTCATGGGTAAAAATAAGGGTTTTTTTGCCGTAAAACCACGCTGGCAAGACGGGTTTGGTTTTCGGTTTTTGGCCCATTCTGGGTCAGACGCCGTTTGCAGCCGCCCACTCTGGGTCAGACGCTACTGTTGTTGCTAGTTTCAGTCCGCCCCGAGTATTTAATTTCCCCGATACCACCCATATCTGGGAGGCTTTCCCCTACCCGCCCTCTGGGGAGGCGCCCGCTGGGAGACTAGCAACCCCTCACGGTGAGAATACATTTCCTTTATTCTCGTTTGAATGGTTATACCGCCATGACTCGGTCGCCAGAGCCTCGTTCGTTATCTAGCAGCGGGCACCGCGTGCAGGAGAGGTTGACATTTGGGTCGGACTTACATGGTGGTTATTGCCGTCACCCCTTACCCACCCCAAGCAATGCTAATACCTAGGAATTATTACAAGGACACACGTTTCACGCTAGTGATACCTGTCACAGCGACTTTCAAAATAGACACAAACAGGTGTAAATAGGCAATGGAAGGATAGGGTTAGAGAACAGAGGGATAAGTTTATATTAATTAGGTGATAATAGGGGGATAGGTTTTACTTTAAATTTTTATTTATCAGTAATAGCGGCTGATAAAGAAAAAGAAATAATAAATCTAGCGACTAAAAAATTTATCTAGCGGCGATAGGCAGTGGCGATAAGCAGGTGTATAGAAAGATATATTGTTACAAAAAACACTTTCGGGTCAATTTGGTATTACACAAAATTCAAGCATATTTATCAATCGACCACTACTTACTAAACACAATGATATAATTTATTTTAATAACTGTCAACTGTAACAGAAGTTATAGATGAAAAACAGTATTCACAAAGCGTGCACGGCGCGCAGCGGTTTCGACTCAATTTTCGAAACATATTAGGAACAAGAGGAAACAACTGGATGTAAGGCTGAAAAAATGTACTGGCTCATAGGAAGGAGATCTAAGCTATCCCTGCATAATAAAGTCCTCATATACAATACCATACTAATGCCAATCTGGACCTACGGTATGCAGCTCTGGGGTACGACCAGTAACTCCATCATAGAGATCCTACAGCGATTCCAATCCAAAACGCTGAGAACCCTAGCGAATGCTCCATGGTACGACAGACCTTGGAATTGACACGGTTAAGAATATAGCTCAAAAGGTATCCACCAACTACGAGAAGCGACTCGAAGGCCACCCAAACCCGCTGCCACACAGCTTGCTAGATCAAGGGTCAATCATAAGGAGATTGAAGAAATTCAAGCTGGTGGATCTGCAAGCACGGTTCCGTACAACCTAACTGTCCAAAACTAAAAAATGGAGAAAATGGGAGAAATGGAGAAACCATAGAGCAGCGTGTGTCATAGGATGCACTCTCTACTTCCACATTTCCTACCAGTCATCAAAACTAATAAATGTTGCTTAATGTAACAGCTTGTAGTTCAATGTAATATTGAGAAAATAAAAAAAAGGATAATAAGCAAAGACCGATTTCCACGACGTTCTTGTGATGTTTTTTCAATTTCCATATTTAAAAAATTCATTATTCAACAGTTCAGTGCATACAGTAGAAGATCTGCGAAACAAGGTAATAAGAAAATGTGAAGGGATAGACAACACAGTATTGCAAAATGTGTTGGATAACATAAAACGGCGAATTAATTTGTGTATCCGTGAAAATGGACAACACATTCAACATCTGTTGTAATGTTTGTTCTTCTGTGTTAATTTGATAATTCACAACACTATAAAATAAATCAGTATTAAATTTATGAGAAGACGTTTTATTTATAATTAATGAAATTGTTGAACTTAACACTAAAAATAATGCGACATAACCTCAAGACGGCTCTGACAGATACTTAAAAATGACATTTGATAATATGTTTAATTGTATGTGTCTGAATCAAGAAATGATCTACTTCTTCAAATTCATGGCAAGAGTGGATTCCAAGACTTTTGGGACACACGTTAGTTATTTCCAGTTGTTTAGTAATTTCCAATCTTGTTCAATTTTGTCCAGTCTAGTCGAAAGGCAGAGGGCAGCAGCTCTTACATTTCCAGATGAAGGTGGAGATCAAAATGATCGGTACAGCTACATCTTGAGGAGCACATATAGCCGAGGCGGCAAGAGTACTGCCATGAGGAAAGCAATGGAAAACTACCTCATAAAGAAATTCCTAGTACAATCAACATGGCTGACAAAACAAACAGTGGCCCTTAGTACTGGCAGCTCTTAAATGAGCAGAGGGTGCTAAGAATCACCGGGTCAGCTACGAAGATAGGCACATGGAATGTGTGAAGCATGTTTGAAGCAGGGAAGACACACAATGTAGTGTACGAAAGTGAAAAATGTAGTCCGAGAAATGAAATGAAAATGGAATAAGTAAGATGAGATGGATAGGAACTGGAAAGTGTAGATTTGGTGACCATACAATATATTATTCAGGCAACACCGGCAAACACCACAGAAACGGTGTTGGAATCATTCTAACAAAGGCAGTAAATATGTCAGTGAAGAACTTTGTACCTCACTCAGAGAGTCATGCTGCTACAATTAAAAGCAGGCCCAGTAGACTTAAACATTATACAGGTCTACGCCCCAACAGCAGATAAGAAGGTTGAAGTAATCGAAGACTTTTATGGTCAAATTACATCCGTCATGAAGTACACAAAAAACAACGAACTGAATATTGTACTAGGTGATTTCAATGCAAAGGTAGGGCAAGGAAAAGTGGACCGCATCGTTGGCCACCACGAACTCGGAACGAGAAAGGTGACCGCCTTATAGAATTCTGCAAAGAGAATGATCTTATACTTACCAGAATCTTCTACAAACTACCCCCTAGGAGACTATATACATGGAAGTCGCCAGCCAACACACATACCAAGATAGTAAGGAACCAAATCGACTACATCACGATTAAAAAGAGATTCCGTCAAATCCATAAAAAACATATCCTGGAGCAGACGTAAATTCTGATCACAATCCTTTAATATGTAAACTTAAACTAAAACTAAAGAAAGTATGCAAAATTACACGTACACCAAGGTTGGACATGAGAAGAATAAATGATGATACAGTTAAAGAAGGATTACAGAAATGCTTCGATGAAGGCGTAAAAACTATAAAAGAAATATCGGAACCGGAAGGAAAATGGAACGCAATAAAAAAACTAATTTGCAACGCCTCTCAAAGATACCTAAACCAAGTAAAGATAGCCAAACAAGAGTGGCTGACACAAAATATTCTGATATTCTGAACCTAATGGAACAAAGAAGGAAAGTGAAACAAACAGACGGTACCAGTTACCGTGAAATAAACAAAGATATAAGGACCAAAATCAGAGAAGCCAAAGAAGGCTGGCTATCGGCCAAATGCGACGAAATAGAAAAGCTAGGCCGCATCCACGATCACTTCAACGTACATCGGAAAATTAAGGAAATGGTAGGAACGAAAAACAACAACAACAACGAGTCTGGCTGATGAGAACGGTAAACTGGTCACGGAAACCTCGCACAAACTAGAGCTATGGCAGGAACACCCTATTTAACGACACTTCTCGCTCAGAGCACCCCGATAACAATAACAACACGACAGAAAGCGGTCCAGAAATCACGAAAGACCAAGTAAGGAAAGCCATAGAACTAGCAAAGAATAATAAATCCGCAGGTCCAGACAACGTCAACACCGAAATGTTAAAGGCAATGTGCAATGCGAACACTGGGAACGATTATCTAGACATCCTAACTGCTCCCTTTAATAATATCTATAACACCGGAAACATGCCAGAGGACTGGTTGCACTCCATATTCGTCACGATACCCAAGAAACCAACTGCAAAGAACTGCGACAAACACAGATTAATAAGCCTAATGAACCACATAGTTAAAACCTTTTTTACAATCTTACATGCTAGAATCTATCAAAAATGCGAAGAATATCTAGGTGAAAGCGAATTCGGCTTCAAGAACGCACTGGGAACAAGAGAGGTTATTTTTAGAGTCCAGGTTCTGATTCAGAGATGCAGAGATATGGGCCGTGATGTCAATGCCTGTTTCATAGATTTCTCCAAAGCCTTTGATAATGTACAGCACGATAAAAGATCTAGGTATTGCAGGAAACAGGCATAGATACAAAACACATCAGAGTAATAGCCAACATGTATTGGAATCAGACAGCGTCTGTAAAAGTAGATGACAACAACTCCGCAAAGAAGCGCACAAAGACACCAGCGAAGGCATCAAGATGAATGGGTAGCTTATAAACAACAGCCGATACGCCGACGATACCATCGTACTTGCTAGCAGTTTGGAAGGCTTACAAGAACTTATAACCAAGATTCACACCACTCGCTCGGAATATGGCCTCAAGCTCAACCAAAGCAAAACAAAACACATGGTAATAAGCCGAAATACTTCAGATCCCAGCGTATTGATGCTAGAAGGAGAGATCATCGAAAGAGTAGAGAAGTACCCTTACCAGGGAACTATTGTCAACGACAACTGGGAGCACTCCGTAGAGTTGCACTGCAGAATAGAGAAGGCTAGAGCGGCATTTAATAAACTCAAAACAATGCTATGCAGCAGCGACCTGACAATACAACTAAAGGTCCGAATGGTCAGGTGTTACGTTTTCTCTGTTCTGTTGTACGGCGCAGAAGCATGGACGCTAATGGAAGCAACAGAAAGGAAGATAGAAGCGTTCGAGCTCTGGGTATATAGAAAGCTCCTCCGCATATTCTGGCAGGATCACATTACGAATGAGGTGGTAATGCAAAGAATAGACACGCAGAGGCAAGTTCTGAGCACAATCAAGAAGATAAAAACTGGCCATCTTGGCCATATAATGAGAAATCAGAAATATCGCTTACTACAGCTGGTTCTGCAAGGAAGAGTAGATGGACACAGAGGAAAAGGTAGAAGAAGAAACTCGTGGCTAGGAAACCTGAGGCAGTGGTTCTCGCTCACTTCCACACAACTTTTCAGACAGGCTGTAGATAGAGCGGAAATTGCTATGTTGATCGCCAACATCCTGAAGGGATAAGGCACGCAAAGAAAGAAGAAGTCGAAAATTTGCATTTTATGAAATATAAACTAAACAATTTAAAAATTGACTTCTTAATGCTCGTAAATCTCGTTTCTTTTCATCATATATTTGTTTGGAACGAGGATTTTCTGAAATTCTATTGGAATTAGAATTTAATGCGGGCACAGTGAAAAAAGTCGTTTGATTTATGAAATAGTGATAATAAAAAAAAACTGTTCTGCTTGACTTTTTGCGTGCCGTCATATATATTATCAGTAATAAAATCCATATTTCGGTTTACATAGACGATATATTGAACACCTGTTGGAATTGATAAGTGTGTGTAAACTAGATATATTTCACACGAAATGTGACACTAATTGCTTTTTATCAAATTCGAATTTCATTGATCCACCTGCGACAGAAAAAGTAATTTTTCCGTAAGACAGATTCTAATAAATGTTTTTATATGTTGGAATGGCAAAAATTTCGCGTTCGCTCTAACTGGAGTCGCATTGTCCGCATTCCCGTGATTGTCTGCCCATTGAATATGCGGCGCGTTCAATAGCCTTTCGTGCACAATAAAAGTGAAAACAAAGGGCTAATTTACTTCCATTCAAATATAATTACTTCGTCCTTATACATGAAATCTACAGAATTCAAGGTAAATTATAAAAAAAAAATGTATGTGTCCGCGTGTGCGTGTTATCCACACTTGTCTAGCGCCTTACCTATCCTATATTGCCTGTATAATCATGTATGCCTAGGTTTGTCCGTGTAGCATTACCTATATTAGGTATTACCTTCCTGTAGTATTACCTCTTCACTCCCTAAACATCCTTCTCTAGTATGCCGTTTTTTTTTATGGGGACGTAGTAATCCTAAAGCTAACTTCTCAACTGCCCCCCTGGGAATTCACGAACATCCCATTACCACTTTTCGCATGTCGTCGGGATTTTTTTTTCTCTCTCTAACCAATGTGGGTCCAGGGGGGGTTAGCCCTTAAAACACTGCGGCCCATTGGCCTATTGTATTTCCCCACATTGTTTTGTTCATGCAAATAGATCCAGTCCCTCTATTAGGTCCAGGATTCTATGTGCCATGTTTATCACGGGGACTCTTTCAGCTGTAATATCAAGCTTGTGTCTTCTACGTGCAATTGCTTCACAGTGGAAGATTATATGGGCGGCAGTTTCGTCCTCCTCATAGCATAACCTGCATCAAGGTTCATCCTTCCAGATACCCATTTTATGCAGGTGTTCTCGTAGAGGGCAGTGTCCTGTAAGTAGGCCTACCGCAATTGCGATCTGCTTCCTTGGCAGTTGCAGGATTTCAGCAGTTAGAGTTTCCGATGGTTTGGCTACCATTCGTTTGCTGTGTGTCAGACCATTCAAATTGACCCACTGTAGACGGTGCTTAGTTGCTACCCATTTACAAATTTTATTTCGGGTCGTGGTCTTTGTAATGTAGCGTCCGCTTTCAGTAATGATGTTTGCCTTGCAGGCTCCATCTTTTGCTAGCTTATCCGCCATTTCGTTACCCACCAACGTCTTGTGTGGCTAGGCACCCAAGCGAGTGTGACCTTGTTATGCTTTGCCAGGGCTTTTAGGTCCCGAAGACAGTCCCTGTCGTCGGGATGCCGTCTTTATTCTAACACGCATTTGTTGCCTTACATCCCTCATTTCACAGTATATGCTTAGGAGTTCAGGCATATTGTCCGATTAGTTTGTCCCTGGCTTCTTCTGTTCTGTCTGTCTCTTTCATGCTGATAATCTTCTTCTTGAGAACCATGTCTTTCTAGAACAGTGGTTCTCAAACTTTTTTTTGCCGTGGCACCCTTGTCGAGCTCCATTAATCCATTAATAATAGTCCATTAATCACGTGATGTTTTTTAGCAACTTTTTAAAGTTTGTCATGTTCATCTTTCCAAAGCGTACCGTTTATGCAGAATAAATTTATTCGCAAACTTCTTGTCGCGTTCTCCATTTAAACCCATGTAAATTGAAAATCGAAATTCAGAGAAGGGTACCCCCCTCCGTAGAAGGTAAAAATTGTTGCATGATATATTTTTTACTTTTGTGACTAAATCGCACGATTTTACGAAATTTGCAAAGAATACTTATTTGTAGACACGGACAAACTACATACGGAGATCCCGGTCGTAATTTTATATTTTGAGGTGTTACACATTGGGACGGATTAGGCATTTACGGCGACAAAAATAAAATGTTACAATGTCTCACAATTAAGCAAAACCACTTAAAATGTATTGTTAGATAACACATAATACTATAAACAAATAAATGCGAAAAACCAATTCCATTGTTTGTGGGAACGTGTTAAACATCGCTCTGGTCCCTTAGGTACCAAAAAGGAATTAGTTGCGCTGGATTTTTAACAAAGTAACTACGTCTGTTTTGTGTTTGTGTTAAAAAATTGTGAGCTTTTTAAATATGGAGAATAATATAGCTTCAAGTATGTATTTACATGTTATAATATCAAATTTGTAGAAAGTTTTAATCAATACGGTTAAAAAAAAATTTTTTAGCGACTATCGTAAATTAAATTTTTTTTGTATTAAACTGCAATAAATTGATTTTTAAAATTAAAAAGATCCGCATAGTTCCGTTAAATTAAATATCTTGTAAAACAAAACAAACATTCACAATTTTAGAAAAGCAAAAATCCCGTCCACATCGTTCCACCTTACTGAGAACTACACTTTTTTCCAGGTAGTCGTGATGACCACCATTTGCATGAGAGAACGTTGAATAGAAATGAACTATATTTGTATTAAGAGATGAAAGTTTCTATAAGTTTTCTTCGTTAAAGTGTAATGAACAATTTTGATGATACGATAACGATGATTTTGACGAAGATCGGTTGTGAATTTTTAAAAATATTTTTTTCCACTTAAATTTGCATTTTTATTATTCGTGTACATCTGATATAGACTAATTTTATATTCGAATCATCAGAATGTCATCATAAGGTAATATGTGAGACAAAAATTTGAAATGAACTGGATTTTATTTTTATATTTTATTTCCGTAAATTCGTAATCCGTCCCAGTGAGACAAAAAAAGCAAAAAATCTTCGAAGCAAAAATAATTCGCCACGCTGCCCCCATTGGGGGCGGAGCTTTCAAATTCGGTCTGCGGGTACTTCTGGTAGATACTCATATGCCGTAAAAGTTGCATTGAAATCTATGAAGGGTTAATAAATTTTTTGGCTATTTTTGAATATTTTGATATTTTCGAGAAAAAAATATTTTATAAGTTTCACACTACGTGAAACAATAAAATTTTACAAATTCGTACAGAAAGGTTCATTCTATCAAATCCCCTTGTGTATTTTTCAAAATAATTGATCTGACGGCAGCCGCCGCCCTCAAATTCAAAGCGCCCCAGGTGGTAAGATATTTAAATAACTATATATATTTTGAAAAATGCAACAGATACATTAAAAACTCTTTCAGCTTTTGATAGCGCATACGTTTGTCTATTGAAATTGACATTGCAATTTTTTGAAAACCTCCATTCGCGTTCTCCAGTTAAACCCATGTAAATTAAGAAACGAAATTCAAAATAGGGGTATTTTTTACTTTTGTGACTAAACCGAAGGATCCAAATTAGAATAATGTGGCAAGGACCGTTGGTTTAACCCAGGTTAGATTAGGTTGCCCACCGCGATGCCGCAGATAAAACATGACCACAAACGCACGACAGCGCGAACTCTCGATCGAATATAGACAATGTAGCAAGGACCGTTGGTTTAACCCAGGTTAGATTAGTTTGCACACCGCGATGCGATACATAACTTGGGACTCCACACACTTCTCCCAGCAGTGCCGCCATTGTTGGAAGCATTCCGAAAAAGCCTCTTTCGGATTCTACTTTAGCTCGGCTGTCGTTGCAGCCATAATGTCCGCTCTTGTCTGAAATCGCGTTCTTTCTATGCCCTCTAGACTTTGGGTAATAGCCAGAAGTCGCAGGGGGCCTTATCAGGAGAGTAAGGAGCCTCTCGAACTAGAGGAATCTGGTTTTTCGCCAAAAAATTGTGAGCCAAGTGCGAAGAATGTGCTGGAGCATTGTCGTGACGTAGTCGCCAATTTGCTATTGACCACAACTCCAGTCGCTTGCGCCGCAGAGCATCACGTAGGCGACGTAGGACATCCCTCATTTTACTTGTCATTTTACTTGCATTGAAAAAGCGACGAGAGCACTACACACTACGTCACTCGAACACTGCTCGACAGCAACTGACGCTATCTACAGGCGGAAAAAATTCAAGGTTCAAGGTCGGCTTATGCAAGCGCGCTTGAATCAAATCAATCAGATTTTCAAAATAAAAAATAAGGTCGTATACTTTTCTAACAGACGACGTATTATGGTTGTTTGATCTGGTGTCATTGAAAAGTTCTTGTACATACTTTTCTAATACCTCCGCTTTGTTTGTGACTTCGGTTACAAGTCTGCCATTATCATCAGTTAAACTTGATGGCGTTTTTTCCAGTTGGCCTCGTCACTTCCTTTACTTTGCGGTGCATATTAAAATTACATTTAGCTCTTAGTTATCTTTCCTTAGCCAGTCTTATTTCATTATGGATCTCTTTATATCTGTTTGTATTTAGCTGTTGAGCGTATCTTCTAAGTTCCATTAGCTGAAGAATTTCTTTCGTCATCCATTCTTTCTTTATTGTCTTATGGTACTTCAAGTACTTTTGGCTTGTATTTTGGATAAGACGTTTTAAGACGTTCCAGTTTTCTTCAGTTTGTGTTACTGATGTGGTGTTATTTATACCATCGCTTAAATATTGGCACACCTGTTCATTAATCTTTGCGTTCTTCAACCTTCTCATGTCTAGTATCGGAGCGCTGGCTTTTCGTGCTACTTTCTTTAGTCTAACTTGTAGCTTACCAATTACTGGATTATGATCGGAGTTTACGTCTCCAGTGGACGTTTTTACAGCTTTGACTGAATTGCGAAATCTTTCAACAATTGCTATGTAATCTATTTAGTTGCGTACGATCTTTTGTGGTGTATGGGCAGGTTAGGTTAGTTTAGAAGAAGAATACAAGAAGAAGAAGAAAGGCAAGAAGACTATACATATGAACGACACCCATATGTATAGTCTTGTCGGAAACTTGAAGAAGGTGTTCATCAAAATCAGGTCTTCTTCTTCACAAGAAAACCTGATTTTGGCAAACACCTTCTTAAAGGTAGAGATAGATAGCAAGAAGAACTAGACCATCTTGTCTCGTCTGTTTAGTCTTGTTTTTCTAGTTTAGAACATCAAGAGGTAGATAACAAGAAGAACTAGACCATCTTGTTTAGTCTTGTTTATCTAGTTTTGTCTATATAAGTCATGTTCATATTGACATTCTCTTAGACTTGCTCACAAGTCATATGCGCATTCTAAATGCCCTCAAAAAAAGGTAATCTATAGAGACCCACTGTAACGAAGACTTACTTTAACAGTGAGATTAACATTTCACATTTAATGAACTTAATCTATTTGTTGGTTCAGTATCTCTGTAAACAGTGTTTCTAGAATTGTTTTCTAAGCCTATGTAGTGTGCATAGTTAGAGTCTACTGGAGGACCAAAACTCCCAGCGCTGTTAAAAGAAAAGGGAAAACGATAGAAAAAAATCGGAAAAGAGGTTTCCTTTCTAATCTTGACTTGACGAACTTATCTATTCTAGACTTGTCTAACTAGCTTAGACTAATTATAGAATCTTGATCTCTCCATCTAATCTTGATGAAGTTACCAATTCTAGACTTACTCCATATAATCTAGACTAATTGTGGAACCTTGAGGAACATCTCATCTTGAGGAAATAATCTATTCTAGACTTGTCTAACTAGTTTGTATTAATTATAGTATATTAATCTCTCCATCTAATCTTGATGAAGTTATCAATTCTAGACTTACTCCATATAATCTAGACTAATTGTGGAACCTTGAGGAACATCTAATCTAGAGGAACTAATCTATTCTAGACTTGTCTAACTAGTTTGTATTAATTATAGTATATTAATCTCTCCATCTAATCTTGATGAAGTTATCAATTCTAGACTTACTCCATCTAATCTAGACTAATTGTGGAACCTTGAGGAACATCTAATCTTGAGGAACTAATCTATTCTAGACTTGTCTAACTAGTTTGTATTAATTATAGTATATTAATCTCTCCATCTAATCTTGATGAAGTTATCAATTCTAGACTTACTCCATCTAATCTAGACTAATTGTGGAACCTTGAGGAACATCTAATCTTGAGGAACTAATCTATTCTAGACTTGTCTAACTAGTTTGTATTAATTATAGTATATTAATCTCTCCATCTAATCTTGATGAAGTTATCAATTCTAGACTTACTCCATATAATCTAGACTTATTGTGGAACCTTGAGGAACATCTAATCTAGAGGAACTAATCCATTCTAGACTTGTCTAACTAGTTTGTATTAATTATAGAATCTTAATCTCTCCATCTATTCTTGATGAAGTTATCAATTCTAGACTTGTCCATCTAATCTAGACTAATTGTGGAACCTAGAAGAACATCTAAGCTTGAGAAACTAATCTATTCTAGACTTGTCTAACTAGTTTGTATTAATTATAGAATCTTAATCTCTCCATCTAATCTTGATGAAGTTATCAATTCTAGACTTGTCCATCTAATCTAGACTAATTGTGGAACCTAGAGGAACATCTAAGCTTGAGGAACTAATCTATTCTAGACTTGTCTAACTAGTTTGGACTAATTATAGAATCTTAATCTCTCCATCTAATCTTGATGATGTTATCAATTCTAGACTTGTCCATCTAATCTAGACTAATTGTGGAACCTAGAGGAACATCTAAGCTTGAGAAACTAATCTATTCTAGACTTGTCTAACTAGTTTGTATTAATTATAGAATCTTAATCTCTCCATCTAATCTTGATGAAGTTATCAATTCTAGACTTGTCCATCTAATCTAGACTAATTGTGGAACCTAGAGGAACATCTAAGCTTGAGAAACTAATCCATTCTAGACTTGTCTAACTAGTTTGTATTAATTATAGAATCTTAATCTCTCCATCTAATCTTGATGAAGTTATCAATTCTAGACTTGTCCATCTAATCTAGACTAATTGTGGAATCTAGAGGAACATCTAAGCTTGAGAAACTAATCTATTCTAGACTTGTCTAACTAGTTTGTATTAATTATAGAATCTTAATCTCTCCATCTAATCTTGATGAAGTTATCAATTCTAGACTTGTCCATCTAATCTAGACTAATTGTGGAACCTAGAGGAACATCTAAGCTTGAGAAACTAATCTATTCTAGACTTGTCTAACTAGTTTGTATTAATTATAGAATCTTAATCTCTCCATCTAATCTTGATGAAGTTATCAATTCTAGACTTGTCCATCTAATCTAGACTAATTGTGGAACCTGGAGGAACATCTAAGCTTGAGAAACTAATCTATTCTAGACTTGTCTAACTAGTTTGTATTAATTATAGAATCTTAATCTCTCCATCTAATCTTGATGAAGTTATCAATTCTAGACTTGTCCATCTAATCTAGACTAATTGTGGAACCTAGAGGAACATCTAAGCTTGAGAAACTAATCTATTCTAGACTTGTCTAACTAGTTTGTATTAATTATAGAATCTTAATCTCTCCATCTAATCTTGATGAAGTTATCAATTCTAGACTTGTCCATCTAATCTAGACTAATTGTGGAACCTAGAGGAACATCTAAGCTTGAGAAACTAATCTATTCTAGACTTGTCTAACTAGTTTGTATTAATTATAGAATCTTAATCTCTCCATCTAATCTTGATGAAGTTATCAATTCTAGACTTGTCCATCTAATCTAGACTAATTGTGGAACCTAGAGGAACATCTAAGCTTGAGAAACTAATCTATTCTAGACTTGTCTAACTAGTTTATATTAATTATAGAATCTTAATCTCTCCATCTAATCTTGATGAAGTTATCAATTCTAGACTTGTCCATCTAATCTAGACTAATTGTGGAACCTGGAGGAACATCTAAGCTTGAGAAACTAATCTATTCTAGACTTGTCTAACTAGTTTGTATTAATTATAGAATCTTAATCTCTCCATCTAATCTTGATGAAGTTATCAATTCTAGACTTGTCCATCTAATCTAGACTAATTGTGGAATCTAGAGGAACATCTAAGCTTGAGAAACTAATCTATTCTAGACTTGTCTAACTAGTTTGTATTAATTATAGAATCTTAATCTCTCCATCTAATCTTGATGAAGTTATCAATTCTAGACTTGTCCATCTAATCTAGACTAATTGTGGAATCTAGAGGAACATCTAAGCTTGAGAAACTAATCTATTCTAGACTTGTCTAACTAGTTTGTATTAATTATAGAATCTTAATCTCTCCATCTAATCTTGATGAAGTTATCAATTCTAGACTTGTCCATCTAATCTAGACTAATTGTGGAACCTAGAGGAACATCTAAGCTTGAGAAACTAATCTCTTCTAGACTTGTCTGACTAGTTTGTATTAATTATAGAATCTTAATCTCTCCATCTAATCTTGATGAAGTTATCAATTCTAGACTTGTCCATCTAATCTAGACTAATTGTGGAACCTAGAGGAACATCTAAGCTTGAGAAACTAATCTATTCTAGACTTGTCTAACTAGTTTGTATTAATTATAGAATCTTAATCTCTCCATCTAATCTTGATGAAGTTATCAATTCTAGACTTGTCCATCTAATCTAGACTAATTGTGGAACCTAGAGGAACATCTAAGCTTGAGAAACTAATCCATTCTAGACTTGTCTAACTAGTTTGTATTAATTATAGAATCTTAATCTCTCCATCTAATCTTGATGAAGTTATCAATTCTAGACTTGTCCATCTAATCTAGACTAATTGTGGAACCTAGAGGAACATCTAAGCTTGAGAAACTAATCTATTCTAGACTTGTCTAACTAGTTTGTATTAATTATAGAATCTTAATCTCTCCATCTAATCTTGATGAAGTTATCAATTCTAGACTTGTCCATCTAATCTAGACTAATTGTGGAACCTAGAGGAACATCTAAGCTTGAGAAACTAATCCATTCTAGACTTGTCTAACTAGTTTGTATTAATTATAGAATCTTAATCTCTCCATCTAATCTTGATGAAGTTATCAATTCTAGACTTGTCCATCTAATCTAGACTAATTGTGGAACCCAGAGGAACATCTAAGCTTGAGAAACTAATCTATTCTAGACTTGTCTAACTAGTTTGTATTAATTATAGAATCTTAATCTCTCCATCTAATCTTGATGAAGTTATCAATTCTAGACTTGTCCATCTAATCTAGACTAATTGTGGAACCTAGAGGAACATCTAAGCTTGAGAAACTAATCTCTTCTAGACTTGTCTGATTAGTTTGTATTAATTATAGAATCTTAATCTCTCCATCTAATCTTGATGAAGTTATCAATTCTAGACTTGTCCATCTAATCTAGACTAATTGTGGAACCTGGAGGAACATCTAAGCTTGAGAAACTAATCTATTCTAGACTTGTCTAACTAGTTTGTATTAATTATAGAATCTTAATCTCTCCATCTAATCTTGATGAAGTTATCAATTCTAGACTTGTCCATCTAATCTAGACTAATTGTGGAATCTAGAGGAACATCTAAGCTTGAGAAACTAATCTATTCTAGACTTGTCTAACTAGTTTGTATTAATTATAGAATCTTAATCTCTCCATCTAATCTTGATGAAGTTATCAATTCTAGACTTGTCCATCTAATCTAGACTAATTGTGGAATCTAGAGGAACATCTAAGCTTGAGAAACTAATCTATTCTAGACTTGTCTAACTAGTTTGTATTAATTATAGAATCTTAATCTCTCCATCTAATCTTGATGAAGTTATCAATTCTAGACTTGTCCATTTAATCTAGACTAATTGTGGAACCTAGAGGAACATCTAAGCTTGAGAAATTAATCTATTCTAGACTTGTCTAACTAGTTTGTATTAATTATAGAATCTTAATCTCTCCATCTAATCTTGATGAAGTTATCAATTCTAGACTTGTCCATTTAATCTAGACTAATTGTGGAACCTAGAGGAACATCTAAGCTTGAGAAACTAATCTATTCTAGACTTGTCTAACTAGTTTGTATTAATTATAGAATCTTAATCTCTCCATCTAATCTTGATGAAGTTATCAATTCTAGACTTGTCCATCTAATCTAGACTAATTGTGGAACCTAGAGGAACATCTAAGCTTGAGAAACTAATCTATTCTAGACTTGTCTAACTAGTTTGTATTAATTATAGAATCTTAATCTCTCCATCTAATCTTGATGAAGTTATCAATTCTAGACTTGTCCATTTAATCTAGACTAATTGTGGAACCTAGAGGAACATCTAAGCTTGAGAAACTAATCTATTCTAGACTTGTCTAACTAGTTTGTATTAATTATAGAATCTTAATCTCTCCATCTAATCTTGATGAAGTTATCAATTCTAGACTTGTCCATTTAATCTAGACTAATTGTGGAACCTAGAGGAACATCTAAGCTTGAGAAACTAATCTATTCTAGACTTGTCTAACTAGTTTGTATTAATTATAGAATCTTAATCTCTCCATCTAATCTTGATGAAGTTATCAATTCTAGACTTGTCCATTTAATCTAGACTAATTGTGGAACCTAGAGGAACATCTAAGCTTGAGAAACTAATCTATTCTAGACTTGTCTAACTAGTTTGTATTAATTATAGAATCTTAATCTCTCCATCTAATCTTGATGAAGTTATCAATTCTAGACTTGTCCATCTAATCTAGACTAATTGTGGAACCTAGAGGAACATCTAAGCTTGAGAAACTAATCTATTCTAGACTTGTCTGGATGGATGGAACTAGTTTGGATTAATTATAGAATCTTAATCTCTCCATCTAGTCAAGACTAAATTAAAGTAGTTCAATAATAGTATAAAAATATAGACATATCATTTGAAATTAAAATGAATTGTTATGTGATCTAAACTAACTATATATGAAATGTTGTCTCATTAATTATGAAATTTTCTATTATTTAGGCATTACAGCAATGCCAGCATTTTCGCGTCTCTCGGGAAATGAGAGCCGGCCCAGGGAAAAAATCGAAATTGTTGTACGTCCGTTATGGTATGGGAAAACGAATAATAGACCTGTTTCCGGCTCGTGTATATATGAATTGTTAGTCTCCATGGACCTAGTCAGCCTTTATGTACGTTCAACAATAAAATACATAAATATCGAAAAAGGGAAATAGCAGAAATAAAAGATAGTATAATATACTATCTTAATAGATAATATAAGATAATAGACTATGTGGATATCAAAGCGTGAGAACAGTCACGACCAGAGAATTAAGATTAGACAGACAAAACTTGTCAGACAAAACTAAACAGACAAAACTTTTTTTAAAAGTGGTTTGGCGGAAGCTCTCACTTCGGAATAAGTGATATGGGCGGAATAGGGGGTTTTATTCCACTTTGGCTTTTAGTATGCGCCACCCCGATATCGCATTTTTGCGATAATCGCATAGTATATTCACTCAGGGTAGGCACCCCGGATGATTAGTAAAAACCGCCCTAGTTGTTGCCTAAAATTACCTGAAACTTGTTTGAAACCTAACTCGACCAGGAATCGAACCCGGGTCTCCCACATTGCCAGGCGAGTATGTTGTCAACTATACTACCTAGGAGGAAAGACAGACAAAACTAGATAGACAAAACAAGACAAGCAAAACCAGACAGACAAGACTAGACTGCAGATAATTAAACGTGGTATATAAAACACGTTAAACCATTTAAGATTAGATCTATCAGTTTTACCTTTCCTAACTTATTCTTAACGAATTAACTTTAAGAGACAAATAATTAAACTTTATCCTATTGATCTCCGAAGAATTTCGATTTAAAGTTTCTGCAATCCCACCCGAAATTCAAGATCCTACGACAAGACACGCAGACACGCGAGAAAGAGTAAAAGTGGGATGAAAGCGGAGATAAAAAGAAAGACTTTATCGAGAATTCAATCTACTTTGTAACGTAATACCGCACCGTGAGCAGCGTCGATATTGTATTGCAGTCTTGGAGAATAATAAATTTCGGTGTTGAATCCAGATAGAGTGATATTTCCTTTGAACTGAACATTCAATTCGAATTATAACAGAATCAAATTTGAATCTTATGCAAACAACAAATATTTCAAGAATATCACGTCGCATTGACTCAGTCGATATTATTACAATTATTAAGGTGCAATAGACCTTTAACGGGGTCTAAAAGGTCTAATAGAGCTTTAGATAGACCTTTTACGGTTAGTAAAGCGCATGCGCGTCACCAACAATGTTTAAAAGGCGAGAATATGAAAGTTTCAGACACATTTTGTTATTTTCGTTATTTTATTTTTGTTATTTTTGTTATTTTGTTATTTTGGTTATACGTCAAAAAGTGCTCGAAAACATGGCGGAAATTGATACATGCGCACAAAAAAATTTAAACTATGAAAAGGTCTATTAAAATCTTGTCTTGTCTAGTCGTGTCTGATCTTGTCTTCTCATCTTGTCAGTCTCTCTCTTAGTTCCTGTTTCCCCCAGTGGGGCATAGAGCTTCCGTGTCCATGTTTTCATGCTAAAGGTCGTGTATCGTAGATCCGTCGTGTTCATTTTCTTAGTTGAAGTTTCGGTGATAATTTGTTTTCGGATATGTAGGCTATCAACCTTCAATACCCTAGTTCGCCGGTGGGGCTGCCACCTTTAGGCATGCGAACCTACCCTGGTTTTCTGTCGGTGTTTTCCTTCTCTTAGCCAAGTGGTTCCCGTTTTATGGCGCCGGAGATTCGCCAGACACCCCTCTCTATTTGCTACAACATCGTTGCATTGGCCGGGGAGTGCCGACAGGAGGCTAGAAATAGGATTCGTTGTCTGAATAATATTCAAAGGCATTTCCCAGTATTTTGGCGTTGCACTCCTATTGGCGTCGGCGCGCAACACTGAGACCTAAACCAACATTACTCCCCCCATCTCGTCAGTGTTATCTAATAAAATCTGATTTTTCTGTCGTCTTCTAGTTTAATCTGATCTTATCTATTTTGACTGTTGAGAGCTCTTGAGGCCTACTTAAGGTAGACTAAAATATATGAAGCGCCGTTAGAGCGCAGCGTCACTGACGCACTGACGCTCAGCGCGTCAATATCGCTGCGCTCGAATGGTGCCTCATACATTTTCATATTTCATAATACTATCGCTATGTCGCTGCGTCAGTATCGCTGCTTTAGTGACGCCAGAGTCGTTTTGCTCAGAAGTCTGCCTTAAGTATCGTTTATTTTGTATTTAAAAGTATTATAATACTGTCAAAATCCATTTTCCGAATAATTTAATGAAATACCAGAATTTGCAAATTTTCTATTAAAACACGTATTTAAATAAACCGGAAGGGGTGCTTTGAATTAAATTTGCATTTATAAAAGATTCAACTGTTTTGTTTTTCATTGTTTCAACTGTATTATTATGAACCTGTCTATGTAAAATACAATTAAAACTAAATGGGCCGGAAGGATAAATAAAAACATCTTGAGAGTGAAAGTTTCACGGAGGGACCCGGAGTTTGCGGAAAAGCAAGGATTTGAATTTTATATAAGGAGGAATTAATGAGGAATTATTTAAATGCTGTTGGTAAAATGTTTTCACTTGGAATAAATCTGTCTTGGCTAATAGTTTGTCAAAAAGTAATTTGAATGTTTTTTTAATGATTCTATTTGAGAATTAAACAAAGAACTAAAACTGCTTATGTGACTTGCTTCATATTTACTTACTTTCCGTGTCCGGCTCATACGACATCTTTCCAAAAAATAGCGGCTGCTATTCCTTCTTCCTGTTGTGGGCAGACCAGTATGTGGCTCATATCCTGGTGTTGACCACACGCACACAGTACATCGTCGTTCTCAGACATTCCCCACCTCAACAGATTTGCCTTGCACCTTGCCACTCCTGCCCTGAGCCGATTTAGGGATTTCCATACCGCGAAAGGGAGGTTGAGGTTAGGTTTTTTAGGAGGTTTAGGCCTGGGGCCATTTCTTCTCTTGGATGTTCTGCCAACAATCCAGAAACGATTCTAGCACTTTAGGCTAATATCATCCACGCAATCCGTGAGCTACAACTCGGAACCATCAACATGATCTTGGAGAATTGAAGTGACAGAATGCGCTACTGCGAAGCCAGCCAAGGCAGCCACTTGAACGATGTTGTGTTTCATAATTAATGGGAATGTTTGCTCTAACTAAAAAAGCATGGACATGGACAAGCATGAACAAAAAAATAGTTTTGTTCATATTATTGCATTTTTTAAAAGAAACTTGTATTTGGCCCACCCGATATTACTACCTACATTGCATAGTTATGCATTCATGTGAAACTATGGGTTATGATTACTAGATTCTGAAAATTGTAAATTTTTAGCAAATTAAATTTAAAAACAAATGGGCGATTGTCATTCATTTATCGCCCAAAAGGAGAAATCGCAAAATGTGGCACTTGATTGTGTGGCAATAATAATAAATGTAGGCGAAGATTCCAGTAAAGATAATGCAGATTAATTTAAAGATGACTTTTTTAAGCAACCCAAAATACTATACACGATAATTGTCTTTAATTTTCTACTCCATTCAATCGGCTTAATTGTGAAACTGGTTTATTCTTGTCACGTTCTACGCTCACATTCTATTTTATTACTATATCAGTTGAGCGAACCGAGAAAAGGCTTTATCCACACATAGGGTTAATGATCTAAAATTTCTGTTGGATTTTATGCAAATTGCACCATTAAAAATTTATTTATTACAACGTACGAAATATTTAATAGAAAACGGCTTGCGGTTCGAAAATAATGTTTACTGTTTAACAATTTATAAATGGTAAATGCAAAAACGAAACAACCAAAATATTTATAACAAAGCACTCGAATAATTTCGTTGAAATCTATACATCGGCGTTCAATGGAAACTACGAACATAAATCTCGTGCAAAAATAAAAATATTTAAATTCATAGCGGCCGTGCGAATTAACATTCGCGAAAATAAAAATAAATGATTTACTAAAAACACTGACAATGAACTAGCAATTAGGGAATACATTTTCAGATACTATTTCTCGTTCAAACTCAAAATACGCACCAGCCAAAATATTGTGGGCAAAGTGGATAGATACCGACGATGTGGCGGACATATATCTCGTCAACATGCCACATGTTGATGGATACACACCAACATTGGTCGGTATGCCATCAAGGAAATTTATTGGCTGTTGTTTATATCCGTATTTTCCATTTCAAACGAAGAGCGTCGCTCATTGTGGACGGTGATGTAAACATATTACATCAATCACAGTATCACGGTAGTTTGTGAGGTTTCACTATCAGTGTAGTTAAGGCTTAAACATCCAATCCTGCCGGTATTTTCGTACTTGCCGCATCATGTCTGTTTACTCTGGACTCACTAATTTCTTGTCTGTCTAGTCTTGTCTGTCTAGTCTTGTCTGTCTAGTCTTGTCTGTCTAGTCTTGTCTGTCTAGTCTTGTTTGTCTAGTCTTGTCTGTCTAGTCTTGTCTGTCTAGTCTTGTCTGTCTAGTCTTGTCTGTCTAGTCTTGTCTGTCTAGTCTTGTCTGTCTAGTCTTGTCTGTCTAGTCTTGTCTGTCTAGTCTTGTCTGTCTAGTCTTGTCTGTCTAGTCTTGTCTGTCTAGTCTTGTCTGTCTAGTCTTGTCTGTCTAGTCTTGTCTGTCTAGTCTTGTCTGTCTAGTCTTGTCTGTCTAGTCTTGTCTGTCTAGTCTTGTCTGTCTAGTCTTGTCTGTCTAGTCTTGTCTGTCTAGTCTTGTCTGTCTAGTCTTGTCTGTCTAGTCTTGTCTGTCTAGTCTTGTCTGTCTAGTCTTGTCTGTCTAGTCTTGTCTGTCTAGTCTTGTCTGTCTAGTCTTGTCTGTCTAGTCTTGTCTGTCTAGTCTTGTCTGTCTAGTCTTGTCTGTCTAGTCTTGTCTGTCTAGTCTTGTCTGTCTAGTCTTGTCTGTCTAGTCTTGTCTGTCTAGTCTTGTCTGTCTAGTCTTGTCTGTCTAGTCTTGTCTGTCTAGTCTTGTCTGTCTAGTCTTGTCTGTCTAGTCTTGTCTGTCTAGTCTTGTCTGTCTAGTATTGTCTGTCTAGTCCTTCTTCTCGTGTCTGTCTAGACCAGCGTGAACATACCTAAAGATTTTACAACTGAAATTATTCGAACTAAACTAAAAATCAACCGTTAAGAATGGTTTAATTACGTTTTCTCCATTCTTCCAAGTCTAGGCGTCTAATCTTTTCAATAATAACGCGTTGACTACGTATTCATGTCTGTCTAATATTGTATGTGTAATCCTTCGAAGCAAATCTCCCATTCATTGTGTATGTATTAATGAAATGGCATTTCATGAGAAAAACCTAAAGAAATAGTTGAGGAAGTAAAGAGAAAAAAAACGAATTTTGCTCCCGAGAGTTAATTGCGGGACTAGTTCTCGTCCAGGTCGGCGAGAACTCCCAAAGGATACTTAATATTATCCAAGAACTTCATTACTGTTTCACAGAAAGTTTTGGAATACCGACGCGGTCGATTTCTATGAGCCTGGCGTGTTAGTCGGATTTCCACTAAAACCCGATCACCAAATATCTTGGATAACACTAACCGGCTTCAAATTACAAAACATCTCCACGTCGGTTTCAAAACACACTTAGTTTTACCGTCTATTAACTGATTACCGAATAGTTTATCGACTTCATTTACATAAGCTAATTATTACACCAACAAAGATTTTAGTGTTTACTAACATCAATTGTAATATGTATACGCTAGTTGTTCATAATGTAGAATCGACTACTTATAAAATTGAATAATAATAATATACTTTATTGCCCAACAGGAAACCCCATTTACAAGACAACAATAAATTTAACAATATATAAATAATGAAAATGTATTGGTTTAAGTTATAACTTGTCAAAAAAATATCTTTATTGCGTGCCATCGCATTCTGACACATTGCAGTTACTGGTGAATTTTTTATTGTGAATCTATGAATCTATGAATCTATGTGAATCTATGTGAATCTTTTAACGATTTTAATTGATATTGGGAATAATGGGTGATTAATGATGAGATTATAAGAAGATATTATTATTATTGAAGAGATTATCAGAAGAATGTTTTGCAGGTACAACAATAAACGGACAACCTTTTAAGAGACAATATTAGATAGATTTAATCACGACAAGGCAGGCAGGTGATATTAGACAGTATTAAAGATAAACAGACAGGAATGGGGATATACCATAAGACGAACGAGATCAGACAAGTCTGGAGCCACGGTACAGAAACACGGTATAGACACGGTATAGAAAACACACGGTATAGAAAACTAGCGTATAGTCCTGCTATAGTTTGACTATAGCCGTGTGACCGCCTCGTATAGTTCAACTATACGAATAGTTTTGGACTATACTAGGCGTTTACAAAGCTATAGTCAAATTATAGCGTTTTAATTATAGCTAGTTTTCTATACCGTGTGTACGTACCGTGGGTAGAGAATACTGTATATTGTGAGAGTAAATAAACGAAGCTAGTTAGATAAGATCGTATAAACAAGAGGTTTTTTGATATTCATGAAGTGGAGAACAAAGTGAAAATAATAAATATTGACGTGGACAATTGTGTATTTGCATACGTGTATCATATTTGTTTTATCAAAATATTTGTTCTGTCAGGACTTAAACCGTATGGCACATGCAAATCCGTATTTGCACAGCAATTTATCTGTTTTTCAGAAAAAATTAAACAACACATTCAATTCAGGTTTTCTAAAAAATTATTTATTACATTAAATATCTTAGACCGGCAAGAATGAACAAATTACTTTAGGATTTAAAAGACAATTCGTAGATAATGCAACGATGACGCAAATCTATGAGTTTACCCTCTACCCAAATGTCATTCAGCGCGGCTATAGAAGTTTTTACTTCAAAAAGTTATCGCAGAAAAACCGTAATTATTCTCAGTAAGCCTTGGATTAACCTTAATCTGACCTTGTCGGGCATTTTCCACGATAACTTTGGAATGCGTTCTATAGAGCGCTGATTTTCTGAAAGACGCTCCATTTAATTGTTTTAATTGACCGTATCCGTAATAATTAACAAGAACTTCTTCTTCCTAGCGTTTGTCCCGCCTGGTGACCGGGTTCGCTGTGAGGATTTGTTGTCTCCATTTCTTTCGGTCTTGAGCCATATCTGGGTGTAGATGTGCAGTCTTTAGGTCATTATGGATCGTATCAACCCACCTCTGCTTTGGTCGTCCTTTGGGCCTCTTCTACGTAACTTCCAGGGTATATGCTGACTTAGCTATTGTGTCTTTGGCGAAACCAGCGTAAACGGCCTTCCCGCAATTTCTGATGTATCGGCACCACTCCGAATATATGAGACAACATTTCCATAAGGACCAGACGTTGAGTTTTACGGTGGGCTTGTCACAAAGGCCTGTCACCAAGCATTTTAGAGCTACTGCCAGCATATAATCCGGTCGCCCCTAACATGGAGTACAGACGCCGTGCGTAGCCGCCCGCTCCGGGTCAGACGCTACAACTGATACCTACTCTCAAAATGAGGACGATGCCCTTTACTCAATTAATCCCGAGCACTGGGCTGCCACATCCGCCATCTATACTGTGTCGAAGATTATCCTCTCCACTGTAGATAACGTTGAGGACTTCACCGTAACCCTGGCAAGGGACCCTTACAAGGTACCCCTACCAGCCGGGTCAGTTGGCTCCAGTCGCCCTTTGTCCAGACTTGTGACAGGCATAGCCTGGCTTCCCAAACATTGGGCCTGGGTTAGTGGGGTTTATAATTAACAAGAACTACCAAAACTAAAGTGAAATAATGTACCTATGCATCCCAAAGTTGATTTAAATAGCTAGGAAGGTCTAGTTTAGGAGTGTAGGAGCTAGTCTTGTTCTTGAAAACAGACGAAAATGTTTGCAACTGACAATTTGACTTAAGTCAAGTGAAAATGAGGCATCTCAACCAAGTGAAAGTTGTTCGTACTATAACATTCATTGAAAATGGCGAAAGCCTTCGACAAGTTTCAAGAAACTTCAACGTAAGCTTGTCTGTTATTCAGCGATTGTGGAACAGCTACTTGGATACAACTCAATATAACAGGAGCGGTGGGGGCAAGGTCGCAAAAGAAAATTCGATTTTTGCTAATTTTGAGTCTTCGCAATAGAGTTTCTACGGTGAAAAACCTCTTAATTTGCCTCAGGACGGCGCATGGGGCCACTGCATTCAACCAGAAAATTATAAATAATTTGAGGGAATTAAATTTGAGGGCAATACGACCTGTCCGAAAACCCTCTTTGACACGACGCCACCTAATAGCACGGATGAATTTTGCTCTTGAAGATCGTCGCATAACAACTTCGTCATTGGAAATCTGTGCTCTTCACCGATGAATCAAAGTTCCGTATTACTCGTGGCCGAGTTCGTGTTTACAGACGCCTAAGAGAACGCTACACACGAACTGCTATTGTCCAGGAAGTCGAATGATATGGAGGTGGGATTTCAGTTACGGTTTGGGGTGGGATTAGAATTGACCGTAGAACCGACCTTGTTATAATTCCACGAAATCTTAATGATAATCTCCATGTTGACATTGGGAGAACATGTTGTCCCTATGGCGTATATAATAGACTTTCAACAAGAACTGAAAATTCATACAATGGTGTGGTCTGTGTTAAGTCCCGATTTAAATCCCATAAAGTATGTTTGGGATATGCTGCAACCTCCTCAGACTATCCAGCAGCTAACGGCGGCTCTTATTGAAGAATGGGACGCTATTCCACAAGAAGACCTTAGAAGACTTTTACGAAGCATGCCAAGACGGTGTAATGTCGTTGTTCGTGCTATGGGAGCGCACATACTTGTTGTAAGGACACCACTTTAATAATACATATGTTCATGCAATTTGGAATCTTCTTGTCTACGATGAATGCTGTGCCGAGATTTGGGACGGTTTTAACTGCACGTATGCCGGTCTTGCCTTTGAAGATCCTCTTACTCAAAGGCATGTTCATCTGTATATCTCATTTCCAGAATCGCGGCAATTAATATTTCATGATGGGAATGCGTGTCGGTGAGTTGTTTTAACTTGCCTACTTAAAGAAGGGAGTTCACATTGAAGGCGGAAAATTAGTTCTTGCGTTTGTGCTTGATCTTTCCTGACTCTCGAATACCTCCAAGCATGCCGGTCTAGGCTCCGCAGAATTCGAATGCCTACTTGCGTCGTCCAATGTGACGGTGGATACCACCTAGGGCAGGGATCCCCAATCTTTTTGCACTTAAGAGCACATTCTAGAAAGTCGGTCGGGCGACGGGCATCTTTTTCTATTCAAGATGTCCTCATCTGATACATTAAATTTTATGAAAATGACGTTTTGATGGTCAAAAATTTCTTTCTGTCCTTTTTTAAATAAGTTGCTATTTTGGTTGCGTCTACTTTCGATGGGCACACGTAAAACGGTCGGCGGGCGCCAAGGTGCCCGCGGGCATAGGGCTGGGGACCACTAGCCTAGCAGATATTGTATCTGGGAAATGCAATACCAGCAGCGGACCACATCTAGCACTGGGTAAAGGCAGCAGCGATCACCCAGTACCAGGTATGGGGGTAAAGTTTCTGTCAGTTAGCTCTTCCATAATCTTTTCCCAGGATGCTTTAAATTCTACAGCCTAGAAACAGATTATGGAAGAGCTAACTAACAGAAACTTTACCCCATACCTGTTGCGGCTGGTGCGCAGCTACCTCTGAAATAGGAGAATACAGATGTAATCCAGCGAAGAGGTCGTCGAATGCGAAGTAAATAGTGGTGTTCCTCAGGGCTCGGTATTGGACCCTATCCTGTGGAACATTCTATACGATGGCGTGTTTGAAATTTTATGGACTGTATTAATAATACAAAAAAAAAAATGGGATTTTATCTTACCGTTTCCTCCGCTGCTCGCTCGCGTCCGGACGTCCACCTCAATAAGGGGGGCACCAGGAAGGGTGAACAAAGACGGATACCTTAGGATACCTTACCACCGATTTTCATCCGTTTTCGGCAAAACAGCTCGAAGAGGTCGAATCGGAAAGACCCAGAGCCACGACGACGAAATTTTCGTGAACCAAAAACTACAATGGCGATCAAGAATACCCAGAGAACTGACGACTCACGTGTTTCAGCCAGATTGCGAAATTAATCTCTTTTTTCTTGGGTCACAAAAAAATGATATATCCGCGCGTGTCTCGAATCAATCCAAAATACGTGTTATATCCCGGAGCTACACGAAACGCTCCGCCAGAAGTCAGCACATCCCGGCCTACCTTCCCGGCAACCAAAGATACAATTCGGCCGGAACAGCGTGTTAAAGTGGAAGTAGTAGGATTCGCCGATGACCTAGCTTTAGTTGCAACAGGGAAAACTGAAGAAGAGCTAATGAGAAAGGCAAACGTCGACATAAAGCAGCTCGATTAATGGCGAGAGCGTAAAAAACCCTTTAAAGAGCCCCCCTGTGGGAGGAGGCCAAGGCCCGTCCTGGGCTGTAGCGCCATGGGTTTGTTTGGTTGTTTTAGCCCTTGAAAAAACAGAACCTTCTCACTGGCAATAGGAAAAACCTATAAAATTCAAAATTAAAAAAGTGGACATTACACCGAAAGTATCTAGGTATGTCTTTCAAGGACACCTTAAGAAAACTGCAGAAGAAGCCCTAAAAATCACACTGGCCCTAGAAAAAATATTGCCTGACACCGGCGGTTCGAAAAGCAGCGAAAGAAGGCTGCTGTGCTCTGTGGTTCACTCGACCATTCTCTATGGAGCCCCCATTTTGGCTAGAGACATTGAAAAAGGGGATATGAAACAGATACTCACCTCTGTACAGAGAAAAATGGACATCAGAGTATGCAGCGAATATAGGACTATCTCCAGCGAAGCTGTGTTGGTGATTGCTGGCATCGCCCCGATAGAGTGCAAAATCCACGAGAGAGAGTCCAATTATATAAAACAAGGAACTGGGCAAATAGGACAGAATGACACAAAATTGCAAACAACTAAATACTTGAAGTCTGATAAAAGTCATGGAGCATGCCCAAAACAGGACATTGGACCAAACTATTGAACCCAAAACTTAAACCTTGAGTTACACGGAAACATGGAAAAAACTATCTAACATCTAACACATGGTCCACGGATGCTTCATAGAGTATCTACATAGTTTTGGCAGGGCAAGTGACGCAATGTATACTGCGGCGTCGTGGACAGTACACTTCATACCGTGTTTGAATGCAGGGACAGATGGAAGGAGCAGACAGGACTCAAACTCGAGGTTCAAACACTGGTAGACGCGATGCTAAGATCACCAGAGGACTGGATATGCACGGAGACAATGATACGTGACATCTTGACACAAAAAGAACAAGACTAACCGACCAAAATCAACTACAGAAAGAAAAACCAAAATACACCTTAAGAAAACTGCAAAATTAAAGAGCCAGATATAGAAACGATATAGAAACCCCTATACATTCCAGTGAAAGGGGGACGTACGGAAAAAAATGTAGATGCCAATCGCAGAGCAGCGACAACCTTAAGGTTAATGCTGTGTAAAGAGCGGTTCCAGGATGTTCGTGATTCCGGGTGGCGGACAAGAAAATGCCTAGCACAGGGATCCCCAACCTTTTTGCACTTAAGATCACATTCTAAAAAGTCTTTTTCTATTCAAGAAGTCCTCATCTGATACATTGAATTTTATGAAAATGACGTTTTGATGCTCAAAAATTTCTTTCTGTCTTCATTTGAATAAGTTGGGATTGGTTACCCATCCTTCCACTGGATTCCTCGGCTAAACAGCGGATTGCCGAGTAACCCTTGTAGATTACATGCTGTAGTTGGAGCTGGAGTGAAAGAGGCTAAGTTGTATTCTCTTGCTGAATCCAATATGTTAGAGTTGCAGGTGACAGGCAACGACGATCATTGAATTATTTAAAAAAAACGCGCGAACAATCCGCGACCGGATAATCGAAAGTATACTGTATATTGTTTTAATATTTTGTTAATAATAAAACATTTCGTTTATTTAACGACTAGATTTCTATTTTGTTGATCAGGAATTTCGCATTCTCCATTGAGGGTTACAATGGCTAAACCTGCAACTTTCTGCAGCTAATTTTCAGATATGTTTTGTATAAATATGTAACCTATCATGGAATAATTAAAAGAGTGCGGGAACTAGCAGGACTTTTTTTAAAACTCAGCGTGAAATAATTGAAGTAAGGTACTTCAATTATTTCACGCAAAAAAACGCAGTCCATTGTCTATCAATTTAAAATTTCCATTGTTATGATAAATATTTATAATCAGTTATTTATTAAAGTACTTATATTCTTGGGAAAAATCCATATTTTTATATTCACATTAGTCACAGGATATAGAAACTGTACACTTTTCAAAATCTTGTATTTTTGGACGTATTTAACGTCTATAAATGATAATAAAAGGGCTGTTCAGAGCACCTACCTGTTCTCAACTGATCTTCTCAAATGATGCTAGGAGCATCGCTGCAATCATTTAAATCTAAAAATACCAAAAAAATGATAATTTTTTGGAACGAAGTTCCTTTACGGAGGTCTCTGTATGAGTGATTCAGCAGAAAACGTTATTACGCCGTGTTAAGTTATACGCCTTTCTCTTTCTCTGTGTATATTTCTATAATGATTAAACACGAAAAAAAATTGGTAAAACTTTTTTGTTTTAAATCATACGAGAGTTATATTGTATTGTATACTCTTTATTTGAATTAGGTTTTGAGAAACGAAAACTCATGCGGTCAATGCATGATCTGCCGACAGTGCATATATTCTATTTGAAATACTCGATGACTAATGCAATGTAGATAACGGGTTAATAACCCTTCAAACACTACGGCCAAGTAGCCTATTGTATTTGGCCCAAATTTTAGAGACCTAGATGTTAAATAAATTCGCGTTAATTAATTACGTATTTTTCTTCCGGTACAAATGCGGCAGACACTCGCTCCCGGGATAGAACTCGGGACCTCCAGATTTGTTAGTTAACGCTCTTACTCTAGACCACGAGGGCGACGATAGCTAACTATACTTTGTTGTAATGGATTAGTTTATTGTTTTTTCTCTAGTACCATCGGACCTCCTCCTAGATAGGACTAGCTAGTTCATGAAACAACCTCAAATATGTTTACCTCTCTATTAATAGGTCTGATATTTAATAGTAGTAATTAATAATTGTTTCACACAATCTAATGGATTTCACTATACGTGGTCTGTTTGAAAAGTATCCGACCTTTAGCCGGTAAAAAAAGACTAGTATACCTAGAGCGTTGGAAACCTAATCACCGTCAAAGTAGTCTCCTTGGGACTCCACACCCTTCTCCCAGCGGTGCCGCTTTTGTTGGAAGCATTCCAAAAAAGCCTCTTTCGGAATCGACTTTAGCTCGGCTGTCGTTGCAGCCATAATGTCCTCTCTTGTCTGAAATCGCGTTCCTTTCAATGGCTTCTTGACTTTGGGGAATAGCCAGAAGTCCCAAGGGGCCATATCAGGAGAGTTAGGAGCCTGTCGAACCAGAGGAGTCTGGTTTTTCGATAAAAAAATGTGAACCAAGTGAGAAGAATGTGCTGGACCATGGAGTCGCGAATTTCCTGATGACCAGAACTCTAGTCGCAATTTCTCTGATAGTCACACGACGGTCCCGCATCACCACAGCGTTCACTTTGGCAATGACATGTTCATTTCGGCATGTTGATGGCCGACCAGAGCGTGGCTCGCTATCCACCGATGTGCGACCTTCTTTAAACTGGTTGTACCACTCCTTAATCTGTGTGATGCCCATAGCATCGTCACCGAAAGCCGTCTGAATCTTCCGAATGGTTTCCACATGATTGTCGCCCAGTTTCTGGCAAAAGTTGATCCAGTAGCGCTGCTCCAGTCGTTCCGTCATTATACTTGCATTGAAAAATCGACGAGAGCACTACAGACTACGTCACTCGAACACTGCTTAACATC
Organism: Phosphuga atrata; assembly: GCA_944588485.1. NCBI lineage: Eukaryota > Metazoa > Arthropoda > Insecta > Coleoptera > Silphidae > Phosphuga > Phosphuga atrata. Next base: position 1,595,872 of record OX155901.1, read on the forward strand.
AACTGACGCTATCTATAGGCGGGAAAAAATTCACGGTCGGTTCATGCAAGCGCGCTTGATTCAAATCCATCAGGTTTTCAAAATAAAAAATAAGGTCGGATACTTTTATAACAGACCACGTATGACTACGAGATACATTTTAGAGAAACTCAATAGTGAAGTCACAAGCTATTCGTGATGTCACAAGATTTCACTATGAACATCCATAGACGCGTTTCTACCTCTCGGCTTCATCAGTATGTATTTATCTCAAATTAAATTAGAATTAAATATAAACTACAACTTACTCAATAGAGTGTTCGAAGGGAAATTATGTGACATTTAACATTATCATATTTATATAGAGCCAAAGTCAGAGAGTTTCGAGATTTATCTCTCATCAGTGCAGCTTTTCTGTTATGAATTATAACTTCTAAAACACTTACTTGAAACTCTCGTGGTTGACCAGTGGTTAGAAAAAATATCTAACCTCTAGTCAACCACGAGAGTTTCAAGTAAGTGTTTTACAAGTTATGGTTCGTAACAGCAAAGCTGCACTAATGAGAGATAAATCTCGAAAAGCGTCTGCAGATGGCTATTTACTTAAGTTAAGACATGGTCTTCAAAACAATGTTATTTTTCAGGTTCTTGTTGAGTGCCACGAAAGTGGACTGAGAGCTAGTAAATACATAAATTTCACATGAGATTTGTTTTGGTAGTCCTAACAAGACTCAATAATTATATAGAGCTCTGGAAAGGTTGAATATATTTATATATTCAGGCTGTGTTCCGAGTTTTATATAGGTTTTATTTAGGTTAAAAAATGCGCGAGGAACTTTGTTCCTGACGGGATCCCCTGACCGCATACGTTTTTTGTTTGCATTATGGCCATCCCTCTGGCGGAGTTTTACCCACTGGCGACGGGTTTAATTTAATCTTATTTGATATTCTATATGATTATATAACTTCCATAATATATTACTATATTAATTTCCAATCAATTACATATCAAACTTTACGAATCTATTACACTGGTTAAGCAATTCATGACAAGTCGATCTAACTCGGTTTATTTACGTGCACATGTTACACAAATTAAACTTGCTTGAATAGCGAAGGATGTCCATGTCCCAGCTTGACATGATTGTCCATGTTAAATCCATTATATTAAAGCTCAAGATATTAAATTGCATCTCATTAAAACTTTAGTAGTTTCCTAAATTTAATAGGATTACGTGGAAAAGTTGCGCCTGCATTGCCATTAACTACACTCTCATAAATTCAACTAAATATTTCAAACAACCAAAATAATTTAAAAAAAAGTTATATTTAGCTATTTATTAATATTTATTATTTTTATGAATATTTCTTATCGTTTGCAAACTAGGCTCCGCTGGCAATAATTTCTCGATTATTTTATATTTTGTGTGTTCTGGTTTAGAAAATGAGGAAAAGTATTAGATATTTAAGAGACCTTAGAGAGATTCATGTTTCAAAATAAAATATTTTATGACCATGAGGGCGATCTGGGAAAATTTACTAGGAAAGTTTCTTTCAAAACTGCTTAGAAAACGAAGAAATAAATTTATTTATTTTTAAAATAATTTGGTTATTTTAAAAATAAACTAATTTATTTTCTTTTATTTTTTCTTTATTTTATAATAACATTATTTTCCTATGCAAGTTGCTTTGACTATTTTAGATTATGTCTACTATAGCTTCTATATCTTCCAACCTTTACGTTCCAACTAGTCCAATTAAAAACTTCTGAACTTATTTTTAATCTATAATCGTTTTATAATCTCTTTCTTGTTTCCGATGAATAATAAATGCGTTTAAATTAAGGTGAATCTAGCGATATCTAATTAGATATGGTAATGGGCAAAATGGAAATTTAGCGATTCTTTTTAAGTTTTCGAGCGCTTTAATTACATTGAATTTAGCCTGAGTAATATCTACTTTACGCGAGCCAATTTTATACATCCGAAACGAACTTTATTAAACCATTTAAATTTGCATGTTCTCGCTAATTCCCATAAGCGGTGGAAGCAAGCGAAACGAAGAAAAAGTAAAATCTTAATTAGAACTTGAAATAAAGTTTTTTTCAAAAAAGAAACAGTTTTATTTGTCTAGTCTTGATTGCGTAGACCAGTGGTGGCGAACCTATGGCACGCGTGTCACAGCTGACACGTAGGAAAACTTTTTAAGCGAACTACTTCTCACGCATGCCCTCTAAACTTGTTAAACTATCTTTTCTAAAATAATCTAAAATAATTTATAAAATAATTTTTAAGTTTCCCAATCTGCTTTTGTGCAAGATCAATGGTGTAAAATATAAGACGTGTTCAAAATCCGTCGATTGGTTTGCCCGTAATTGCAAAAGGCGAATAAAAAATTTCAAATTTAAAAAATTCGCCAAAAGCCGTATTTACAAAGCTACAATTTTGAAATTTGTGAGATTTCGTAAGAATATCAAATCATACCACGTTTTATCAAAATCCGTCGATTGGTTTTTTGGCCCGTAATTTCAAAAGGCGCAAAAATTTCAAAATTCACGAAAGCCGTATTTACAAAGCTACAATTTTGAAATTTGGCAGTTTATGAAATATCGCAAGAATATCAAATCATACTAAGTTTCATCAAAATCCGTCGATTGGTTTGTCCGTAATTGCAAAAGGCGCACAAAAAAAATTAAAAAAAATACTTTTCATCAAATTTACAAAAGCCGTATTTACAAAGCTACAATTTTGAAATTTAGCAATTTTTGGGAGCTTTTAAAAATATCAAATCCTACTACGTTTTATCAAAATCCGTGGATAGGTTTGCCTGTAATTGCAAAAGGCGCACAATAATTTCCAACTTTCACCAAAGCCGCATTTACAAAGCTACAACTTTGAAATTTGGTAATTTGTGATATCTTGTAAGAATATCATTTCATACCCAGTTTCATCAAAATCCGTCGATTGATTTGTCCGGAATCTCAAAAGACGCTCAAAAATTTACAAACTTGAAAAATTCACGAAAGCCGTATTTATAAAGCTTCAGTTTGGAGATTTATGAGATCATCAAAATCCGTCGATTGGTTTGCCTATAATTTCAAAAGGCGTACAAAAATTTCCAAAATTCACGAAAGCCGTATTTACAAAGCTACAATACTTAAATTTTGAAATTTGTGAGATTTCGCAAGAATACCAAATCATACTAAGTTTCATCAAAATCCGTCGATTGATTTGTCCGTAATTGCAGAAGGCGTACAAAAATTTACAAATTTCAAAAAATTCACGAAAGCCGTATTTAGCTACAATTTGGGAATATGTGAGATCTCATAAGAATATCAAATCACACCAGGTTTTATCAAAATCCGTGGATTAGTTTGCCCATAATTTCAAAAGGCACACAAATAATTTCGAACTTCAGAAAAGCCGTATTTACAAAGCTATAATTTTGAAGTTTGGCAGTTTGTGAGATTTCGCAAGAATATCAAATCATACCAAGTTTCGTCGAAATATGTCTATTGGTTTGTCCGTAATTGCAAAAGGCGCACAAAAATTTACAAACTTCAAAAATTCACAAAAGGCGTATTTACGAAGCTACAATTTTGAAATTTGGCAATTTGTGGGACCTCATGAGAATATCAAATCATGCTACGTTTCATCAAAATCCGTCGTTAGGTTTGTCTGTAATTGCAAAAGGTGCACAAAAATTTACAAATTTCAAAAATTCACAAAACCCGTATTTAGAAAGCTACAATTTTGAAAATTGGCAATTTTTGAGATTTAACAAAAATATAAAATAATACCAAGTTTCATCAAAAGCCGTCGATTGGTTGGTTGTGTAATTGCAAGAGGCGCACAAAAATTTACAAATTTCAAAAATTCACAATAGCCGAATTTACAAAGCAACAATTTTTAAATTTGGCAATTTGTGAGATTTTGCAAGAATATCAAATCATACCAAGTTTCGTCAAAATCCGTCGATTGGTTTGTCCGTAATTACAAAAGGCGCACAAAAATTTACAAACTTCAAAAATTTACAAAATTACAATTTTGAAATTTGCAGTTTGTGAGATTTTGCAAAAATATCAAAACTTACCAAGTTTCATCAAAATCTGTCGATTAGTTTGTCCGTAATTGCAAAAGGCGCACCATAATTTACAAACTTCAAAAATTCACAAAAGCCGTATTTACAAAACAACAATCTTGAAATTTGGCAGAATATCAAATCATACCAAGTTTCATCAAAATCGGTCGATTAGTTTGTCCGTAATTGCAAAAGGCTCACAAAAATTTACACAGATCAAAAATTCACAAAAGCCGTATTTACAAGCTACAATTTTGAAATTTGGCAATTTGTGAGATTTTGCAAGATTATCAAATCATACTAAGTTTCACTCAAATCCGTGGATTAGTTTGTCCGTAATTGCAAAACGCGCATAAAAATTAAAAAACTTAAAAAAATCACAAAAGTCGCAGTTACAAAGCTACAATTTTGAAATTTGACAATTTGTACAACATCGTAAGAAAATCAAATCATACTACGTTTCATCAAAATTCGTGGATTGGTTTGCCCGTAATTTCAAAAGGCACACATAAATTTCCAAAATTCACGAAAGCCGTATTTATAAAGCTACAATTTTGAAATTTGGCAATTTGTGAGACTTACCAAGGCTAGAAAAGCACACCAAGTTTCATCAAAATCCGTGGATTGGTTTGTTCGTAATTACAAAAGGCGCACACAAATTTACAAACCTCAAAAATTCTCAAAAGCCGTATTTACAAAGCTACAATTTTGAAATTTGGCAATTTGTGAGAATCCTCAAGAATAGCAAATCGTACCAAGTTTCATCAAAATTCGTCGATTGGTTTACCCGTAATTGCAAAATTAGCACAAAAATTTACAAACCTCAAAAATTCACAAAAGCCGCATTTACAAAGTTACAATTTTGAAATTTGGCAGTTTGTGGGACCTCGTAAAAATATCAAATCATACTACGTTTCATCAAAATTCATGGATTGGTTTGCCCATAATTTCAAAATGCACACAAAAATTTCCAAAATTCACGAAAGCCGTATTTACAAAGCTACAATTTTGAAATTTGGCAATTTCTGAGATTTCGCAAGAATAACAAATCATACTACGTTTCATCAAAATCCGTGGAGTGGTTTGCCCATAATTTCAAAAGGCCCACAAAAATTTCAAAAATTCACAAAACCCGTATTTACAAAGCTACAATTTTGAAAATTGGCAATTTTTGAGATTTCGCAAAAATATAAAATCATACCAAGTTTCATCAAAATCCAAAATCCGATTGGTTGGTCCGTAATTGCAAGAGGCGCACAAAAATTTACACAGATCAAAAATTCACAAAGGCCGTATTTACAAGCTACAATTTTGAAATTTGGCAATTTGTGAGATTTTGCAAGATTATCAAATCATACTAAGTTTCACCCAAATCTGTGGATTAGTTTGTCCGTAATTGCAAAAGACGCATAAAAATCTAAAAACTTTCACAAAAATTCACAAAAGTCGCAGTTACATAGCTACAATTTTGAAATTTGGCAATTTGTGGAACGTCGTAAGAAAATCAAATCATACTACGTTTTATCAAAATCCGTGGATTGGTTTGCTCATACTTTCAAAATGCATACAAAATTTTCCAAAATTCACGAAAGCCGTATATGCAAAGCTACAATTTTGAAATTTTGCAGTTTGTGAGATTTTGCAAGAGTATCAAATCATACCAAGTTTCATCAAAATCCGTCGATTGGTTTGTCCGTAATTGCAAAAGGCGCCCAAAAATTTACAAACTTAAAAAATTCACAAAAGCTGTATTTACAAAGCTACAATTGTGACATTTGGCAATTTGTGGAACATCGTAAGAAAATAAAATCATACTACGTTTCATCAAAATTCGTGGATTGGTTTGCCCATAATTTCAAAAGGCCCACAAAAATTTCAAAAATTCACAAAACCCGTATTTACTAAGCTACAATTTTGAAAATTGGCAATTTTTGAGATTTCTCAAAAATATAAAATCATACCAAGTTTCATCAAAATTCAAAATCCGATTGGTTGGTCCGTAATTGCTAGAGGCGCACAAAAATTTACACAGATCAAAAATTCACAAAGGCCGTATTTACAAGCTACAATTTTGAAATTTGGCAATTTGTAAGATTTTGCAAGATTATCAAATCATACTAAGTTTCACCCAAATCTGTGGATTAGTTTGTCCGTAATTGCAAAAGGCGCATAAAAATCTAAAAACTTAAAAAATTCACAAAAGTCGCAGTTACATAGCTACAATTTACACAGCTAAAATTTTGAAATTTGGCAATTTGTGGAACGTCGTAAGAAAATCAAATCATACTACGTTTTATCAAAATCCGTGGATTGGTTTGCCCATACTTTCAAAATGCATACAAAATTTTCCAAAATTCACGAAAGCCGTATATGCAAAGTTACAATTTTGAAATTTGGCAGTTTGTGAGATTTCGCAAGAATATCAAATCATACCAAGTTTCATCAAAATCCGTCGATTGGTTTGTCCGTAATTGCAAAAGGCGCCCAAAAATTTACAAACTTAAAAAATTCACAAAAGCTGTATTTACAAAGCTACAATTTTGACATATGGCAATTTGTGGGACCTCGTAAGAGTATCAAATCATACTACGTTTCATCAAAATTCGTGGATTGGTTTGCCCATAATTTCAAAAGGCACACATAAACTTCCAAAATTCACGAAAGCCGTATTTATAAAGCAATACAATTTTGAAATTTGGCAATTTGTGAGATTTACCAAGGTTAGAAAAGCACACCAAGTTTCATCAAAATCCGTGGATTGGTTTGTTCGTAATTACAAAAGGCGCACACAAATTTACAAACCTTAAAAATTCTCAAAAGCCGTATTTACAAAGCTACAATTTTGAAATTTGGCAATTTGTGAGAATCCTCAAGAATATCAAATCGTACCAAGTTTGATCAAAATCCGTCCGTTGGTTTGCCCGTAATTGCAAAAGTCGCACAAAAATTTACAAACCTCTAAAATTCACAAAAGCCGCATTTACAAATTTACAATTTTGAAATTTGGCAGTTTGTGGGACCTCGTAAAAATATCAAATCATACTACGTTTCATCAAAATTCGTAGAGTGGTTTGCCCATAATTTCAAAAGGCACAAAAAAATTTCCAAAATTCACGAAAGCCGTATTTACAAAGCTACAATTTTGAAATTTGTTAATTTCGGAGATTTCGCAAGAATATCAAATCATACTACGTTTCATCAAAATCCGTGGAGTGGTTTGCTCATAATTTCAAAAGGCACACAAAAATTTCAAAAATTCACAAAACCCGTATTTACAAAGCTACAATTTTGAAAATTGGCAATTTTTGAGATTTCGCAAAAATATAAAATCATGCCAAGTTTCATCAAAATCCGTCGATTGGTTGGTCCGTAATTGCAAGAGGCGCACAAAAATTTACACAGATCAAAAATTCACAAAGGCCGCATTTACAAGCTACAATTTTGAAATTTGGCAATTTGTGAGATTTTGCAAGATTATCAAATCATACTAAGTTTCACCCAAATCTGTGGATTAGTTTGTCCGTAATTGCAAAAGGCGCACAAAAATTTACAAACTTCAGAAATTCACAAAACCCGTATTTACAAGCTACAATTTTGAAAATTGGCAATTTTTGAGATTTCGCAAGAATATCAAATCATACCAAGTTTCATCAAAATCTGTCGATTGGTTTGTCCGTAATTGCAAAAGGCTCACAAAAATTTACACAGATCAAAAATTCACAAAGGCCGTATTTACAAGCTACAATTTTGAAATTTGGCAATTTGTGAGATTTTGCAAGATTATCAAATCATACTAAGTTTCACCCAAATCTGTGGATTAGTTTGTCCGTAATTGCAAAAGGCGCATAAAAATCTAAAAACTTAAAAAATTCACAAAAGTCGCAGTTACATAGCTACAATTTTGAAATTTGGCAATTTGTGGAACGTCGTAAGAAAATCAAATCATACTACGTTTTATCAAAATCCGTGGATTGGTTTGCCCATACTTTCAAAATGCATACAAAATTTTCCAAAATTCACGAAAGCCGTATATGCCAAGCTACAATTTTGAAATTTGGCAGTTTGTGAGATTTCACAAGAATATCAAATCATACCAAGTTTCATCAAAATCCGTCGGTTGGTTTGTCCGTAATTGCAAAAGGCGCCCAAAAATTTACAAACTTAAAAAATTCACAAAAGCTGTATTTACAAAGCTACAATTTTGACATATGGCAATTTGTGGGACCTCGTAAGAGTATCAAATCATACTACGTTTCATCAAAATTCGTGGATTGGTTTGCCCATAATTTCAAAAGGCACACATAAACTTCCAAAATTCACGAAAGCCGTATTTATAAAGCTACAATTTTGAAATTTGGCAATTTGTGAGATTTACCAAGGTTAGAAAAGCACACCAAGTTTCATCAAAATCCGTGGATTGGTTTGTTCGTAATTACAAAAGGCGCACACAAATTTACAAACCTCAAAAATTCTCAAAAGCCGTATTTACAAAGCTACAATTTTGAAATTTGGCAATTTGTGAGAATCCTCAAGAATATTAAATCGTACCAAGTTTCATCAAAATGCGTCCGTTGGTTTGCCCGTAATTGCAAAAGTCGCACAAAAATTTACAAACCTCAAAAATTCACAAAAGCCGATTTTACAAAGCAACAATTTTTAAATTTGGCAATTTGTGGGATTTCGCAAGAATATCAAATCATACCAAGTTTCGTCAAAATCCGTCGATTGGTTTGTCCGTAATTACAAAAGGCGCACAAAAATTTACAAAGCTACAATTTTGAAATTTGGCAGTTTGTGAGATTTTGCAAGAATATCAAAACTTACCAAGTTTCATCAAAATCTGTCGATTAGTTTGTCCGTAATTGCAAAAGGCGCACAAAAATTTTCAAACTTCAAAAATTCACAAAACCCGTATTTACAAGCTACAATTTTGAAAATTGGCAATCTATGAGATTTCGCAAGAATATCAAATCATACCAAGTTTCATCAAAATCTGTCGATTGGTTTGTCCATAATTACAAAATGCTCACAAAAATTTACACAGATCAAAAATTCACAAAGGCCGTATTTACTAGCTACAATTTTGAAATTTGGCAGTTTGTGAGATTTTGCAAGAATATCAAAACTTACCAAATTTCATCAAAATCTGTCGATTGGTTTGTTCGTAATTGCAAAAAGCGCACACAAATTTACAAACCTCAAAAATTCACAAAAGCCGTATTTACAAAGCTACCATTTTGAAATTTGGCAATTTGTGAGATTTACCAAGGTTAGAAAAGCACACCAAGTTTCATCAAAATTCGTTGATTGGCTTGCCCGTAATTGCAAAAGTCGCACAAAAATTTACAAACCTCAAAAATTCACAAAAGCCGCATTTATAAAGTTACAATTTTGAAATTTGGCAGTTTGTGGGACCTGGTAAAAATATAAAATCATACTACGTTTCATCAAAATTCGTGGATTGGTTTGCCCATAATTTCAAAACGCACACAAAAATTTTCAAAATTCACGAAAGCCGTATTTACAAAGCTACAATTTTGAAATTTGGCAATTTCTGAGATTTCGCAAGAATATCAAATCATACTACGTTTCATCAAAATCCGTGGAGTGGTTTGCCCATAATTTCAAAAGGCACACAAAAATTTCAAAAATTCACAAAACCCGTATTTACAAAGCTACAATTTTGAAAATTGGCAATTTTTGAGATTTCGCAAAAATATAAAATCATACCAAGTTTCATCAAAATCCGTCGATTGGTTGGTCCGTAATTGCAAGAGGCGCACAAAAATTTACAAACTTCAAAAATTCACAAAAGCCGAATTTACAAAGCAACAATTTTTAAATTTGGCAATTTGAGGGATTTCACAAGAATATCAAATCATACCAAGTTTCGTCAAAATCCGTCGATTGGCTTGTCCGTAATTACAAAGGCTCGCAAAAATTTACACAGATCAAAAATTCACAAAGGCCGTATTTACAAAGCTACAATTTTGAAATTTGGCAGTTTGTGAGATTTTGCAAGAATATCAAAACTTACCAAGTATCATCAAAATCGGTCGACTTGTTTGTCCGTAATTGCAAAAGGTGCACAAAAAATTACAAACTTCAGAAATTCACAAAACCCGTATTTACAAGCTACAATTTTGAAAATTGGCAATTTATGAGATTTCGCAAGAATATCAAATCATACCAAGTTTCATCAAAATCTGGCGATTGGTTTGTCCGTAATTACAAAAGGCTCACAAAAATTTACACAGATCAAAAATTCACAAAGGCCGTATTTACAAGCTACAATTTTGAAATTTGGAAGTTTGTGAGATTTTGCAAGATTATCAAATCATACTAAGTTTCACCAAAATCCGTGGATTAGTTTGTCCGTAATTGCAAAAGGCGCATAAAAATCTAAAAACTTAAAAAATTCACAAAAGTCGCAGTTACATAGCTACAATTTTGAAATTTGGCAATTTGTGGAACGTCGTAAGAAAATCAAATCATACTACGTTTTATCAAAATCCGTGGGTTGGTTTGCCCATACTTTCAAAATGCATACAAAATTTTCCAAAATTCACGAAAGCCTTATATGCAAAGCTACAATTTTGAAATTTGGCATTTTGTGAGATTTCGCAAGAATATCAAAACTTACCAAGTTTCATCAAAATCTGTCGATTAGTTTGTCCGTAATTGCAAAAGGCGCCCAAAAATTTACAAACTTAAAAAATTCACAAAAGCTGTATTTACAAAGCTACAATTTTGACATTTGGCAATTTGTGGGACCTCGTAAGAGTACCAAATCATATTACGTTTCATCAAAATTCGTGGATTGGTTTGCCCATAATTTCAAAAGGCACACATAAACTTCCAAAATTCACGAAAGCCGTATTTATAAAGCTACAATTTTGAAATTTGGCAATTTGTGAGACTTACCAAGGTTAGAAAAGCACACCAAGTTTCATCAAAATCCGTGGATTGGTTTGTTCGTAATTACAAAAGGCGCACACAAATTTACAAATCTCAAAAATTCACAAAAGCCGTATTTACAAAGCTAAAATTTTGAAATTTGGCAATTTGTGAGAATCCTCAAGAATATCAAATCGTACCAAGTTTCATCAAAATCCGTCCGTTGGTTTGCCCGTAATTGAAAAAGTCGCACAAAAATTTACAAACCTCTAAAATTCACAAAAGCCGCATTTACAAAGTTACAATTTTGAAATTTGGCAGTTTGTGGGACCTCGTAGAAATATCAAATCATACTACGTTTCATCAAAATTCGTAGAGTGGTTTGCCCATAATTTCAAAAGGCACAAAAAAATTTCCAAAATTCACGAAAGCCGTATTTACAAAGCTACAATTTTGAAATTTGTCAATTTCGGAGATTTCGCAAGAATATCAAATCATACTACGTTTCATCAAAATCCGTGGAGTGGTTTGCCCATAATTTCAAAAGGCACACAAAAATTTAAAAAATTCACAAAACCCGTATTTACAAAGCTACAATTTTGAAAATTGGCAATTTTTGAGATTTCGCAAAAATATAAAATCATACCAAGTTTCATCAAAATCCGTCGATTGGTTGGTCCGTAATTGCAAGAGGCGCACAAAAATTTACAAACTTCAAAAATTCACAAAAGCCGAATTTACAAAGCAACAATTTTTAAATTTGGCAATTTGTGGGATTTCGCAAGAATATCAAAACTCACCAAGTTTCATCAAAATCTGTACATTAGTTTGTCCGTAATTGCAAAAGGCGCCCAAAAATTTACAAACCTAAAAAATTCACAAAAGCTGTATTTACAAAGCTACAATTTTGACATTTGGCAATTTGTGGGACCTCGTAAGAGTATCAAATCATACTACGTTTCATCAAAATTTGTGGATTGGTTTGCCCATAATTTCAAAAGGCACACATAAACTTTCAAAATTCACGAAAGCCGTATTTATAAAGCTACAATTTCGAAATTTGGCAATTTGTGAGATATACCAAGTTTATAAAAGCACACCAAGTTTCATCAAAATCCGTGGATTGGTTTGTTCGTAATTGCAAAAGGCACACACAAATTTACAAACCTCAAAAATTCACAAAAGCCGTATTTACAAAGCTACAATTTTGAAATTTGGCAATTTGTGAGAATTCTCAAGAATATCAAATCGTACCAAGTTTCATCAAAATCCGTCTGTTGGTTTGCCCGTAATTGCAAAAGTCGCACAAAAATTTACAAACCTCAAAAATTCACAAAAGCCGCATTTACAAAGTTACAATTTTGAAATTTGGCAGTTTGTGGGACCTTCGTAAAAATATCAAATCATACTACGTTCCATCAAAATTCGTAGAGTGGTTTGCCCATAATTTCAAAAGGCACACAAAAATTTCCAAAATTCACGAAAGCCGTATTTATAAAGCTACAATTTTGAAATTTGGCAATTTGTGAGATTTACCAAGGTTAGAAAAGCACACCAAGTTTCATCAAAATCCGTCGATTGGGTTGTCCGTAATTGCAAAAGGCGCACAAATATTTCCAAAATTCACGAAAGCCGTATTTACAAAGCTACAATTTTGAAATTTGGCAACTTCTGAGATTTCGCAAGAATATCAAATCATACTACGTTTCATCAAAATCCGTGGAGTGGTTTGCCCATAATTTCAAAAGGCACACAAAAATTTCTAAAATTCACGAAAGCCGTATTAACAAAGCTACAATTCTGAAATTTAGCAATTTCTGAAAATTCGCAAGAATATCAATTCATACCAAGTTTTATCAAAATCCGTGGATTAGTTTGTCCGTAATTTCAAAAGGCGCACAAAACACCTCAAATATTTACGGTAATACGGTAACTGATTTTCACTATTACGTTGTAAAAGTAGACCTGGCACGTCAGCATTTCAAAATGTGAGAATTTAAATCAAATTGACACGCGGCCTTAAAAAGGTTTCCCACCCCTGGCCTAGACTCTGTTTAATATTCCCTGTCTAATCTGGCCAGTTTTGTATTATCTAGGGCAGGAGTCGACAAAGTGTGGCTCGCGAGCCACATGTGGCTCTTTTGATGTGAACTAATGGCTCTTCATAAATATATTGAAATATAAACAAAAATCACAAAAAGGTACAAAACTATACCTGTAGTCTTACGACCGCCGCAGCCAAGTTCACTCATAGTCAAAGCGCGGCTCGTACATATTATCTCAGATTTCGGTTGTTTTAGTTATTGTGTCTCTCAGTTAAGTCTCGCATAGTGTTGGGATTGCGGCGATCTACCTACATCGTATGCGTTAAGTGATTATACGAAAAGTATTAATTTAAAATCGAAAATAAATTTATATGATTTATAAATATTTAAGAAAATAAATTTAAAATTAAAGTATGAAAAAAAATTACATTACATCACTAAAATTGTTTCAATTGCAACAGATGAAGCTAAAAGTATGGTGGGTAATAAAAAAGGACAATTTTAAAAGCAAAAAATGATGTGATGTGGACTGGGGGCTAGTGAATAGCATACAAATATCTGTTGCGTTTCAACAGGAGATATGTTTTGTAGTCTTGTAGATTGACGAAAAAGACTTACTAATATTATAGAGCTACGGAAAGGTTGCAATATTCAAGCTATATTCCGCATTAATAAATTGGTGGGCTGAAATTAAGTTTAAAAAAATATTCAAAATAAAGATTAATTTTGAGCTTGAGCTGTTTAAACGCCGCTCTTTTCACGCGCTTTGTTGATGACGTCAAGCACTATGTCCAGTGACAGTCCAGTCCATTGTTTACTGCAGGTGTTCTCGTTCTTAACTTATCTTGATGCTCGGTCATAACTTATTTCAATTGAAGTAGATCGCCACACTTTTATAAAAATGAACAATACTCTGCTGTCGGGATATAAGATTCGAACTGAGAATCAAAACGCTAAAAAGCTATATATTCTCCAATCTATTGCATGGAATGGATGCTTGGACACTCGAACCAGAAAACATCAAGAACATAGAAGCATTTGAAATGTGGTGTTAGTAGGGAAAGATCCTATGTTCTGGAACCGCCTCCGCCTCCCGACCAGTGCGCATGCGCGAACAGAGGATTTAATCATCTAATAAACAGGTTTGATCAGCTAATAATCAGGTTTAATCAGATGATAATCAGGTTTAATCAGCTAATATACAGGTTTAATCAGCTAATAAACAGGTTTGATCAGGGTCATCGCGCATGCGCACTGGTCGGGAGGCGGAGGCGGTTCCAGAACATAGGATCTTTCCCTACTGGTGTTATAGGTTGATACCATGGGACGATAAAGTTTAGTCGATAAAATGAATAAAACATATACAGAAATTAGTAACACCATAAAAAGGCTATTTAGGTCTGTTTGTATTATTTAGGCTATTTGGCTTAATTTTATTGAAGGCTAATTATTATATCAAGGAAACGTTCTGACAGGAGATGGGTACAACATCGTTCAGCTGATTATTCAAGGAAAAATCAATGGGAAGAGAACGATCGACAGAAGACGAATCTCTTGGCTGCGTAAGTTAAGGGAGTGGTTAGGTTGCACGTCCGCAGAACTCTTCAGACGGGATGGTTTCCAATCTGCGATAGGGGAGGAAATCCTAGAAGAATAAGGTACCGCAAAATATGGCGGATCTCTTAAAGTGGCAGAGTGACTAGAATAGAAAAATTGTAGAAAATGGAAAAGTCAAAATTCGAGTCGTGATAAGTGTCCAAATTTGTGAATAAATATTTTTTACATACTAAGTGTGGTTAAAACATTTAGCAATTTATAAATTCAGTATAAGTATGTTTTACCACGTAGTAACCGTCATAACCATCCTATTCATTATAATACTTAGGTCACATAATGAGAGTACCTAAATATCCACTGCTACAACTGATAATACAAAGGAAGATTTTGGGAAGAAAGAAAATTCAAAAATCGTGGCTTAATAACCTACGGGGGCTTGGAATGGGTGTGCCAATAATTATTTCGCGAACAATGACTTGCTATCTTTCCAATGCATAATTCATCAGGAAGAACTGCGAACAAACATTTCCAAAAAATATTGGTAAAGTTGGATGGATTTCTTAGTCAAGGCCTCCAATAATATTATCGCAAAGGCGCATCGTCAATTGTGAAGAAAATACAAAAACATGACTTTATGAAAAAAAATCATCCGTGGCTCTTGGTCCAGTTTGAAATCATTTTAAATAAAATTTTGGCTCTTAACTTTATAGAGTTTGCCGACCCCTAATCTAGGGTCTAGTTTTATCTGTCAAATCAAATCAAATCAAATAAGTTTATTTCATTATTTAAGGATATAAAATATTCTAAATGAAATGTGTGAAAGGAAAAAAAAAGTGATGCTGTGATGTCTAATTATCATCTGCATGGTAATTAACTTTGTTGGCCTCTAAGAAGAATTCCTCCAATTTATATGGTTCTATATCCGCTAGGAGTTTATAAAGTTCCTTTTTGAACAGGTTTAAATTCACTAATTGTTTTATTTTTCTTGGTAGCATGTTGTACATTTTCATGTTGCTGTAAGGTGGATTTTTTTCTGTAAGCGTCAATCTATGGTGAGGGAGCTGAAAGTCTTCCTTACTGAATATTGTTATTTTTTCGTTGGGCTTGTTGAAACTCACGAATAAGTGCCTATGTTTTGCAATGAAAAGTATGGATTCATATATATATGTTGCAGTGGTAGTTAAAATGTTGGCTGTTTTGAACTGACCTCTGCAGGATTCTCTATATTGTAAATGATTCAGAATACGAATAGCTTGTTTCTGAATTCTAAAAACATTTTTTATGTGGATGCTATATCCCCAGAACATTATACCAAATCTTAAATGGGAGTGGAATGTGGCGAAATACACCATTCTAAGAGCTCCTGTGTCTATATAGCTCTGGAGTGATCTCATCGCAAAAACTGCCTTGTTCAGACTTTTTGTGACACGATGAATATGTGTAGTCCAATCGAGCGATTGTTCTATATAAACTCCAAGGAGCCGAACTGAATGTTGCACATCGAGGTTTTCTTCATCAATTCGTATTGTCGGAAAGTATTGGTTTGTGTCTCTTTTAGTTTGAAAGATTATAACTTGAGTTTTATCCTTATTTATTATTAATTTATTGATATGAAACCATGAAATCATTGACGACATCATAGTATTCGCATTTGGAATAATATCATCTACGGTCTTGTTGATAATGAGTAAGGATGTGTCGTCTGCATAATTAACCATCAAATGGTGTAGATCATTAATGAATATTGTGAATAACAGAGGCCCAATCGTACTTCCTTGAGGGATGCCCATGTTGACAATTCTTGAAGAAGAATAAACAAATCCGTGCGGAGTATGAAGCTTGGTTATCTGTTCTCTATCATGTAGAAATGATTTTACCCCATCAAGAGCAACGCCCCTTATTCCATATTTATACAGTTTCCCTGACAGCAGGTTATGGTCCACTAAGTCATATGCCTTTGACAGGTCCATCAACATACCGGAGGGAATATTACACTCTTCTAGATTTATTGATATTGCATTTATGAATTGGTAGCAGGCAGTTTCTATGCTCCGACCTTTAATAAAGCCATGTTGCTGGAAATTTATTATATTATGTTTATCTAAAAACGATATTATTCTCGAGCAAACAATTTTTTCAAAAATTTTAGAGAAGATAGATAAAATACTTATAGGTCTATAGTTTTCTATATCACTTTTGTCTCCGGCCTTAAATATTGGGGTGATGAGTGCAAGTTTAAGTTTTTCAGGAAATATACCAGCCATTAAAGAGTTATTTATTATAAACTGCAAGGGGCTTAATATCGAAGCTAACACAATTTTTATAACATTAGGGGGGATATCGTCAATGCCCGCACTTTTCTTATTTTTAAGATTAACAATTATATTAAACAGTTCAGCTTCACTAATGGGCATTAAAAATATGGAATTTTGATTTATCTGGATATTGTCATAATAGTGAGTAGTTGGTTGAGATTCAGATAGTATTCTCGCTCTGTTCACAAAGAAATTATTAATGTTTATGGCACTACTGCGTGGTTCTTCATTAGCGTTAAAATACGAATTGTAGGGACTCATTATTGACAAGATGAGTTGCACAGGTTCGGGTTTTTCCTAAACCGTTTTATGGCCCAGACCGTTTTATAAGCGGGCTGGAGCTGATCAAACAAAGCCGATAGGGTCGGGTTTTTCTTAATCGTTTTATGGCCCAGACCGTTTTATGAGCGGGCTGGAGCCGATCAAACAATACCAACCAGCTGATCAAACAATGCCAACCACCCGGTCAAACAATACCGATTTTTCCTCCCTCTTACTTGGCGTCAGCACCAATAGGAGGGAAGAACGAACAACCAATCGGGACAACGAAAAACCTCTCCCACCAAAGTTACCAGAGAGAAGATGCGTTTGACCGAGGGATAAAAGGACGGGACGGGAGTGACAAAGGGACAGTTTCGAGAGACAACTTCGAAACAACATCCAGACCACTTCCAGCAGAACGTCAGTGAACACAACTTCCAGCAGAACATCAGAGACAACTTCCACAACTCGCATCAAAACCGGCACGCGTCACGTGACGCGCAATAAAAAGTTACATCGTCTCCGGGTTTGTTATTTTTCTTTTCTCCACACACTACCCCGTCACCAAAGAATTATTTTTCTTTTTAAGCTCTGTTACTTCTCTTATAATTTTCCAAGTTGTTTTTTGTAGGTTAGTTGATGTTTCAATTTGTCGTTTGAATACCTCTTTCTTGCAATTTTTTAATAACTTGATGAATTTCCTACGTTGATTATTGTAAAAAATTTTAAACAATCGACTAGAGTAAGATAATGTTTGGTAGAGTTTCAAGTTCTTTTCAAACAATATAAGTTGAGGGTTGTTAAAGACCCTTACACTTGTACATTTATTTCGCCTAAGGACTTTGGGAAAGGCTTCATTAAAATTCCTCATGAAAATGTCCTCGAACAGGTTCCATTGCTTATTAATGTTATTACAGTCAACATCAAATAATTCATTCCATTCTACGATTTCCATAAGTTGGGTATGGTGTTTCAAATTCACTTCATTATATAATCTTATAGCTTGTTTTATATTGGTACATGCATCCTCCTTTTCGAACTCCAGAGTTAGCTGTTGAGTATAATGATCTGAGATATGATGGTCTCTAGTTCTAATGCTGAATGGTACATTAATTTTAACAATGAAATTGTCAATACATGTTCCATATTCAGGGTGACTTACTTCTTTTGAAAGGAGTCTCGCGTTAAACGACTCTAGCAATGATAAAAATTGCTGGCTAGTATTCGTGTTTTTTTAACACATTTATATTAAAGTCTCCAGCTATTACAAAGTGACTATTTTTCTTATGAAGCAATATTAGCAGTTGTTGTAATTTGAGGAAAAAACCTTTAACGTTCGTTAATGGGGCTCTATAGATGCTTATTATTATTAGTAACTTCTCGTTAATTTTTGTTTCAATTCCAGAACATTCAAAAACTCGAACTTCTGAAATCCTATTAATATCATATCTTGTTTTAAATATTAATTCATATACACTTCTGCAATAGATAGCCGAACCCCCATGCTGCTCTTCTTCTCGATAAAAGTAAGAGGCCAGTTCAAATTTGCAAATTTTTAGTAGTTCTAGTTGCTGGGAGTTTTTCCAATGTTCAGTAAGTATCAAGAATCTGCAGTGGTAATACTTTTCCAGCATGTATTCAATCCTGTCAATCGAGTTCCCAATTGACTGGACGTTTTGATTAATGAACATCACATAGGGGGTGCTGTTCGAATTTATTTCCACTTTTTTTTCGCTTTTGCTTTCGTTTTTTCTATAAACCTGAAAAAACGATTTATGCAGACGTTCCGCGGCCAAGTATCGGGATTCATTAAATCGTTGTATTTCTCAGCTGGAACCGAGATTTTGAATGAGGAGTACTCCTCCGAGTGTTTTGATAACAATTTTTTACAGCGTATAGATTCAAAATTTTTTGCATGTAAATATTGGAGTACGTCATTTTCCGTTAATGTAGGCTCTAGCCTATAGACATGCAGGTGTTGATATCTAATAGCCGCCTTGATTAGGATACAATCGTCGTTAGTCCCGTGGATTGTGTTAATTTTACGGGAACGTCTCTGTTTATATTTGGGTGTCTCCCAGACATCTTTTTTATCCAGTTTATTTGGTTCCTTATCTTCAATTGATATTAAATTCGAATCATTTTTTGCGGTGGAACATTCTCCTCCGAATAAATTTTTTTCCCAGGTTTTTATCGGGTTTTGGGTCCGCCTCAGGTATATGGCTTTCTACTTCTTTGCGTTCATTTGATGGCCTTGATTCATCCTTGTCGGCAGCGTGGATTTTTAATAATTCCTCGTTCTTACATGTTAGAATTTTCAGTTGTTCCGTAAGTTGAGTTATGACAACAGTTAGAGGTTCTACTTCTTTTCTAATCATACCCGAAATCAATTCCAGAAATTCAGGATCATCAAGGAAATTCCTTTTTTCCGAAGTGGAGTTTGATCTAAGCTCTCGGTTTCGAGTAAGCATTGTTCAGATTAATATTTTTGTTATTGTTCTGAATATAACTATTTTTTATATCAACCAAAACTTGTATTAATATAACTAAACACTAAACTAACTCACAGAAATTAGAAATTATTTTTGCTGATAGAATAACTGTGTTCGCTCGCACAGCCGTTCACGCTCGCAGTAAAACGCAGACTCTGTCTATCTAAGCTTAGCTGTCTAGTCTTTTCTCTCTAGTCTAGTATTGCCTGCCTTGTTTTGACTGTCTAATTTTGCCTTGTCTAGCTGATTTTTTTTAGTTAATATTTACAATTGCAATTGCAATTATTGTTATTCAATTTAAATATGATTTAATTACTCTCTTAGGAAAATGAAACAAACAAAAAATATAACGCGAGAAATTGAGTGAAGAGTAAGAGACGAAAACCTATTTCCGCCTCGCATTTCCAGCTGTTATTACCATTTATGTTTGGATTAACTTTTCCCTCTTTGTGGTAGATATTTTATTTTATTACTTTGCTGCGGTACTAACAAAGGCCCGCTATTGCAGATTCATTTCCACATTAATAGCAAACATTTATTTCGCTGAATTAAATTACAACAAGAGCAGAAAAGAGTTTTAATTCAGAATTTGCATACATTTGCCCCGTCGTTGTACGTGTCGGTCTTGTCCGTTAAATTGTTAAACCGCAGATGTCAATGTCAATTAATGAACGGAAAATACTGCACGAGAAACGTTGCAGGAAGATAAGGCTGTCCTAAATCTAATGCGACATATAACTTCGGATTAATTTAATCGACCCTCGTCTATATTGGGATCTGCGATAATTTATAATCGGTTCAATGTAATGTTGGTAAAAACAAGAATAGATTTTAATCTTAGTATTTATTTCTTGGACTTAATACAATTCTCCTGGGCCAGGGGTCGGCAACCGGTTCTGATGCCGTCGATTTTGCTTTTCTTTCGACCCGCCCTCTTCTACAAAGATGATAAGTACTCGAAAATCTGTACTTGAATATCAGCGTGTTTGTCTGTGTGTTTATCTGTTTGTTTGTCTGTGTGTTTGCTGTGTGTTTGTCTGTGTGGTTGTTTGTGTGTTACATGGGCATTTGAGTTTGCGTGTATGTCGGTCCGTCGCCATTGCAATTCACATGTACTGCTCAAAATTGTGTCCATGATGATCTCGAGAAATTTCATCATGTTCTGGCGCGTGGTTGCAGGATCGCGGAAGACGACGCCTTTAAGGTAACCCCAAAAGACAAAATCTGGCGACGTCAAGTCCGGAGATCAGGGTGGCGAAACAATATCCAAATCCAGTTCGCTGGAAACAGCACATCCAAATGTTGTCAAACAACAAGAGCGTAGTGTGGTGGAGCACCGTCCTACTGAAACCACATCGTCCTCCAAGTACCTCGCGCCATTTGACACCTCCTCGAAGAAGAATGGTCCGATTATCTGCGAGCCGAGTCCACACCACACGTTGACACTCCATCGCTGCTGTGCGTTCACTTGTCGAACCCAGTGGGGATTTTCAGCACTCCAATATTAGGCATTGTGGGTGTTGACGAACCCGGTATTCTGGAAAGTGCACAAGTTTCGGTGGAAGAATAAACGGTCACGGTCGATCTTCTGCAAAGCCCAATTGCAGAAATCCACGCGATTGGCGAAATTATTTCCATGCAGTTCTTGAACGCGCATGATGTGGTACGGATGGTACTTCGCCGCGCGGAGTAACCGTTGAGCCGTTGATTTCGGTATGCCGATTTCTGCCTAGAGTTCCCTGACACTGCTGCGGGGATTGAGATGTACAGCTCCAAGTATGGCGATGGTCCGATGGTCCGGGGTTGAAGGTCGGTGTTGTTGTAGGTGACCTTGGCGCAAACGTTCTTCCAGCTCTCGCATTGTACTGATAGAGGGGTCCGACGATCCGGGAATCTTTGGCCATACAGTTCTACTGCTCTGGTGTAATTGTTCAGCGACTCTCCAATAACTTTTAGGATGTCCACAATTTCCGTCGGTGAGTAGTCCATAATTACTCAACGACTTGAATTTGCTGACTAAACAACTATTTCTTTTAGCTTTTTGTGGATGTTCAATATATCGTGTTTGTCTTGTAGTTCTTCAAGTTCTTGGCATCTTTCTTCCAGTCCATTTTTCTTTGGCTTTTCTAATGTTTCTTCTTATGTTTGAATGCAGTTCATTATATTTCCGTTGGTCCACATTTTTGTATTTCCTTCGTTCATCCATTAAATTCATGATTTCTTCCAATGACCCAATGAACACATGAACGCGCTAGACAGCGTATGGCAATACACGAAGAAGAAGATCCCATACGGCCTCCACCGTTTGCTCTTCTGGCGAGCAGGCCTTTTTTAGTATTGATTTAATCTTTGAGTGCCTCGATGTTTGGTCTTCTATTGATTTTACGCTTTATCTTTTTAAGGCGGAATCTTACTTCAGCTATTAAGGGGTTATGATCTGACCCAATGGCCGTCCCCGGATACGTTCTCACTTTAAGTACACCATTGCGATATCTCTTGTCAATGTTGTGGGACAATGATGTTGTGGGGATGTCCAAGTGTAGATTCGTCTATTAGGTAGTTGGAACCAAGTGAATCATAAGGTTCTCTTCTTGGCAAAAATTGCACCAGAAAGTCGCCTCTGTCATTTCTATCATATAGGCCAGCGGTGGCGAACCTATGGCACGCGTGTCACAGCTGGCACGTGGAAAATTTTTGTGGGCACGCGAAAGAAGGAACAAGGGAAGGTTTTTGTTCATCAAGCACAACATTTTAAAGCTTGAAAGAGGTGCTTGATGAACAAAGACCGTCAGGATTGAAGAGGGTTGTGCATTGAACATCGCTCGTAATATCTTTTTGTGCATTTTATATGACAAGCTAGACTGAAGCTGATGGCGTAGTAAAATATTTGCAGAATATCAACTTTTACACATCATCTTAGGTTTCGAATCAGATAACACACAGTACTTAATGTAGAACATGTTAGTTCAGTTCAATATGGTCCCATTTTAGCTTTTGATGATGTTTGATTAAATCTTAGAAGTGAACTGTAATCATGTTTTGCGTATATTTAAAGTCCATTAAAGATGTATAGATTATCCCCCTAATGTTTTTGATTTTAAATTGCAACTTTTAATAAAGTCGTGTATGTCTGGTTTAGATATTAAAATGATGATTAAAATGAAGCGTACAATAGTATATTGTGCAACTAGTGCGGCAAGTTGTCAATTGCCTACGAGAGCGAAATTGCGCCCATTCGCTCGAGAGCGCAATTGACAATACCGCACGAGTTGCAGATAATATTTTTATGACTCATGCAAGGGACGTATCTTACATGTTTGGGGTCCAAGGGCCATAAAAAAATGAATCAAAAATGAAGAATTTGCTTTTTCAATTATATCTTCAGTGGTGTATCTTCATCATAAGAACTCTCATCAGTCTCCGGTAACCATAAAATTTTCACTCATTCTAAAAGTTTTTATTTAATTTCAGTTTCTTAATGAAAAAAAATTCTGTCACTTTCACATTACTTTTTTAATATTGATTTTGATTTTAGTTACCTATTCGATTTTTATTGAAAATTTGCCTGTGATAATTATACTTTGCCTGTGAATTAACAAAGTGCCATTTGTTGCACTAAAAAACGGGGGCCAAAGCAGTACTTTTCTCATATGAGTAATAAAAAAAAATAATTGCAGCATTATTTGTTTGCGTCAGATCACTAACAAATATCAGGAAGAGAGTTGGTCCCATTAGAGAGCCCTGGGGTTATAATTTGATAACCCACATTTGAGTTGGTCCCATTAGAGAGCCTTGGGAACCGTTTGCGATCACTGTTCGTTTCCTTTGGTGCAACGAAGATTTTACCCAGTTCTTGGCGCCGCCTCTAACTCCAATTTCTTCGTTTTTTTTTTTTTTTGAGGAAGGAGCATGTGATCAAAGAGTCTTTGCGTAGGTCGCAAAATAAAGCAAGAACTTCCTGATTAAAATTTAGAGAAGTAATTATAAAATTAACACTATCCAACGGAGCAGTATCAGTTGAGCTACTTTTCCAGAAGCCTTGTTGACTGCTTGCCAGCATCTTATTACTTTCCAAGAAGCTTGATAATCGAGTCGGAAATGCTGTCTTAAAGTCTTTTGAAAATTGGCTTTCAATACGTGTCGGTCTGTAGTTAAAGCGATTCCGCTGTGACCTTTCATTTTTGTAAATCGGGATGACTTTTGATACTTTCAAACATCATATGCCGGCTAATAAGGTATTTAATTCAGGTTTTGGGCGAGGCTGCACTACGGTTTTTTTCCCACGAGAGGAAATCGCTATAACCGCGAAACCGCTCGGGAAACACACAGTACGCTATGGGAAAAATCAGTCGCGGGAAAAACCGCAAGATTGTATTAGCAATTGTATTAGAAAACCGATTGTATTAGCTTATTTGAGTCACAAAATCACACGATTAAAAACCGCGGCGGTTTATCTTAAGACCTAATACGGTAAATGATATTCAGGCAGTCATTAGGCACGTCAGCATTTCATGTAGAAACTTTAGAAAAATGGCACGCGGTCATAAAAAGATTCGCCACTGCTGACCTAGGCCATGGTTACCGACAACATCAACGACTCTTCCTTGCCCACTTTCCCATTGAAATCTCTCATAATTAATTTCGTTTTTCTACGTACATGATTTTTGTTCTTTTAATTGTGCATAGAAATCAGATATTTCTGACTCCGGTTTGTCAGCTGTTGGTGCATAGACTTGTATGATATTAATGTTTTTGGGGTTTGCTTTTAGTTGTATTAGCATTGCTCTGCTGATACAACTTAAAGCAAACATATCGAAAAATTTGTTTATCTACGACCACTATTGAAAAATGCCCATTATTGTACAGTTCGTAGACTATGTAAATACATCATAACACACATGTGCGTTTGGTTTACGATTCGTTGAGAGCTGCTTACGCACGATTGGTTGAGAGCTGCTACTACGTGCTCGTACATTCTGCGCCCCTCGTGCCACAATTCAAACTAACGGAAATTGACATTGCGTATATTGGGTTGTATATGTCTGTGAGCACTCTTCTTCCAGTTGAACCAAAATAAGTACTAAATAATAAGGTATGTAACCATTATGAATGTATTTCTTTTCATTTCTATCAAGTTAAATAATGTCGAGTAACAGTTATATATGAAAATACAACTGTTTATTATAATATTAAATTAATGTTAACATTTATTATAATGTTAAATAATGTAAGTACATAATACATAAATAAATTTCTTACATCAAACATATTTTTCTTATTAAACCGAAACAAATTAGTCTGGTCGTATATAAAGTATAGTACATAACTCGAGTTGTAAGGCAATTACGTACTCGAAGAATTACGCACTTTTCGCTACGCGTGTCGTGCGTAACTGTTCCGTTAATATGTTTCTTACAACTCTCGTTACGTAATATACTATTACATATCTTAATGAAATCTCTTATTGGAAGACCCGTTATGCAATCTGTTTTGAAAGTCAGATTTTGTAAGTCTGATCTTCTTTGTTTAAAATTATATAATTTGTGTTTCTGCACTTCTGCATTGTGTTCTGCACAGTTTATGCAATTGTTTTAATCTCTGTCTAATCTCAATTCTCTTTATAATTTGGTTTTCCTTCGTCATAAAACTAGACGAACAATGTATTATATTGGTTTTTATAAGAGTTTATAAAAACCAATACTCGTAAATGTTGGTCTCTATTAACTCAATATATAGTGGTATAAACTAGCCATGCAGCAAACACTTTAAAAAGTACAATGACCGATCAATACTTCCACTTTGTCACATTTGTGAAATTTTATTGAAAAATCAACCGCAACCAAAGGAAACTCTTGTAAAACCGATAACACATAAAATAATTTATATACTGTGTATATTCAAAATTTACATTAAATATATTACGCCAATGTATCCCGTTATATTCAGCTTTCTCATGCAGGCCTCTAATGTTAGGTTGAATATCATGGCGCTCGGGTCATCTCCCTGCCTCACACCGATTTCGATTTTAAAGGCGGATGTAAGTTGGTTGTCTACTCTAACCGAGGCTTTCGAACCGAATATGTAGCTTTTATTAGTTTTACGTGTTTACGGGGTATTCCTAGCATCAGTAGATCGTCAAGGATCGTGTTTCTTTTGACGGTATCGAATGCCTGCTTAAAGTCTATATAGAGGTTGTGCAGCGATATATCAAACTCGTATGCTTTCTACTGCAGTTGCCTTATGGTGTATATGTTGTCTATCGTTGACCAATTAGCACCAAATCCTCGCTCATATTGTCCTAATATCTCTTCGTAGTAGACAGCGAGTCTGTTATAAAGAACGCCTGTTAGAACTTTGTATGTTACGTTAAGGAGCGTTATCGGTCGGTAGTTGCTACAGATCGTTTTGTCTCCCTTCTTGTGTATTGGCTGTATGATACCCAGTGCCCAATTCTCTGATATTTTCTCTTGCTCCCAGATTTCATTAATCAGGTGTTTTAGTGTTACCGCTAGGTGTTCTCCTCCATATTTCAGAAGTCCGGCTGTTATACCGTCTGACCCAGGGGCCTTGTTTTTTTAGCTTTCTAATAACACTTTCTATTTCTCTTAGGCTGGGGTTCTCAATCTTGGGGTCTACCGTATGTACATCTAGCTGTAATTGTTAAGGCTCTAAACTACAGTCTCTTTTAAAAATATCCTAGAAGTACCCTTTCCATCTTCGGAGTATTGTTGTGATCTCGCGATTTTGGTTTCAAAGAATTTGAGTTTCTCACGAGTCGGCAAAGAAAACTAAGTGGACACCCGATTAGTTTTTGTTTATTTAGGACCATTAGTCTGGCTTATCTAAATCATGCGAGCAGACGCTCGCACTTAGGGATCGTACCGAGACGCCGAGAGGATTTTGTTTTATGAATTCTGGAAATTTTCCATAAAGATTAGGGGAGGACTCACACCAAGACCGAGGTGATGAGGTAGAGGGGAAGTAAAAATGGGGCAGTCAGAATTGAGCTAGGAAGAGAGTAATTTGAGTTTTGAAAACGAACCTCCATATTTTCGTCGAAGTAAATTCCGGGTTTCCCTCTACCTCATCACCTCGGTCTTGGTGTGAGTCCTCCCCTAATCTTTATGGAAAATTTCCAGAACTCATAAAACTAAATCCTCTCGGCGTCTCGGTACGATCCCTAAATGCGAGCGTCTGCCCGTATGATTTAGATAAACCAGACTAATGGTCCTAAATAAACAAAAACTAATCGGGTGTCCACTTAGTTTTCTTTGCCGACTCGTGAGAAACTCAAATTCTTTGAAACCAAAATCGCGAGATCACAACAGTATCTCCTAGTTCTCTGTGAGCATGTTTCCGTCTTTATACTTGCATATGTTATCTTTGGTCTAAAACCCTGAGTGTTTTGTTTTATTGCCTTGTAAAATTTTCTTGTTGCGTTTCTAGAATGATTCAGTACCATTTCCTCTACCTTTCTGTTTAGTGACTCTCTTTTCTGTTTTCTACATATTCTAAACGCATTTATTCTTTTCCTATTGTAGGCTGCTTGGTTAACTCGTGTGCTTCTGTCTAACAATTTTAGTCTAGCCTTGTGCTTTAGGAGGTTGCTTTTCGACATTCCTCTCGTCATACCATTCTTCGTTGTGAATTCCTCTTTTTTCTCCAATTCTTTCCATAGCACTCTCTGTTATTATTTTTTCGATGTTCATCCAGTCTTGCACTATGTCCTGTGTTTCTTGGTTTTCTTGTAATTTAGTTCTGAGACTTTTCTGGTAGGCCCTCAGAACTTCTGGTTTTTTTAGGCGATCTATGTGCCATTTTGGCTGCTTTGCAGTTGTTCCCCTAGCCACTGTCGATAGTTTTTGTTTCGACCTTGCTCCAACAAGGTAATGGTCGGAGTCCGCGTTGGCCCGCGAAAGGATATGACCTGTTCGACGTCCGTGTCCCATCTTTTGGTGATAAGTATGTGGTCTATTTGGTTCGTGTTTCGTGATCCAGGTATTTTCCAGTTGTCCTTATAGATTTCTTTCCTGGGGATGAAAGTACTTACAGCAGAGTAGTTATTAGACGCGGCAAATTGGGCAACTCTTTGGCCATTATTTTTGGACTCATCATGCATGCTATGTGTACCAAATACGCTAGCGTAGGCCTATTCTTTACCCAATTTGGCGTTATAGTCGCCTAGTACTATAGCTGCGCCATGTCTCGGTATTTTATCGCAGACTTCATGAAGTGCTGCGTAAAAAACGTCTTTGGTTTCCTCTTCTGGTTTTCTTTTCTCCTCTTTTGGTTTCCTCTTTCCTCTTAGAACATCTTTAAATAGACGAGAAAATAAAGGAAAATAAATGTAAATCCCAAGAACAAAAAAATAACAGACAAATTCAGATTCTATCAATGCCATGGAAGAAGAGATATCGGAAAGCCGAGAAAAAGATGGGCATCGTAACAGACAAAGTGCCAAAAACCTGATGTGAAGAGGAAGAAGTGGTTAAAACAATGGCAGTACAATACGTGTCTTTACTGTCTACCTAGTCTTGACTGTATAATTTCGCCTATCTACTATTTTCTATCTGACAGTCTAATCTTGTCTGTATAGTTTTTAATTATTACGCAAAAACAGTAATATATTCAAAAGATCCCCGCGGAATGATCAGTACATTCCGCTGGAACAACCGAGGATCTTTTGAATATATTACTGTTTTTGCGTAATAATTAAAAACTATACAGACAAGATTAGACTGTCAGATAGAAAATAGTAGATAGGCGAAATTATACAGTCAAGACTAGAAGGAGAATTCTAGATCGATAAGACTAGATGCATATCAGCATTTAATTTTATTTGGAAATAAATTTAATTTTTTAAATATTTCTTTGCAATTAGTTTTTAGAAGTAATATTTTCTTATTTGATTTTTTTTAGAAAATCTTTTTAGAATATTTTGTAGATCCGCGTGTAACAATTTACATTTCGATTTGAAAGGAATGGGATCATTTAAACACGCCCCGACGAATTTAACAAGAATTTTTTGAATAAAAGACGAGAATTTCTGCAATTTCTGTTGAATGTATCGATTCAGCGCAAAATGCGGACTACAAAAAAAAGAAATAAATTTTCTTGAGTTGAAAATCCCTTGATGTTGAAAATATTACGTTCTTATAAGTTCTAATAAATTTGGTATATTTCTAAAGATAATATCACAGTTTTAAATGAGATGTTATGGTTTGAACCAAATTAATAATAGAATTGAAAATAGGAGTTTATCACTACGATATCTTCAAATCTGTAGCTGGAATTCACACCACGCATATAGAGCGTGGTGTGCCAAAGAGTAACAGAAGATTTTCGTGTAATTCCAGCTACTGACAGATTTGAAGATATTGTAGTGATAAACTCCTATTTTCAATTCGATAATATCACATTTACATATTTACAAAAATCAGAGAGAAATACATTTTATTCCTCGTTACCATTTCCCTCATTTCTGCAGAAATTGAAATACATCACTTAAATTCAAACAGTTCAACAGCGGCGTTCAACGTGAGTAGACGTACGAGTGAAGTTCTTAAAAATTAAAACTGTTTGTTTTTAAATGAATATTTAAAAAGTGTTAATTGTAAATAATAATCATTGTAGATTGTAGATATGGTGGTGACGACTTGTACTGCGACCTTTATAGATCTATTGTACCCCACCCTCCTCCTCCAAGTGTTGGTGTACTTACCCATTTAGAGCGCCTCCTCTAATCCTGATTCCTTTAGGAATCTCAGGATCTGGGTGGGATTCAAGGCCTGCAGCTCCTCTGTGTTCAAGCAGTGAGCCCCAAGGTACATCTGTCTCTTGCGGAGTAATGCTCCGCAGTCTTTGAACAGATGTATGGGGGTTTCCTCTGCTGAGCCACAGAATCTGCATCCATCATCCTCCTCTAGGCCTAGGGCCTTGAGATGTTTCCTAAGTCTGCAGTGTCCCGTCAGGGCTGTCAGGGCTGTCAGAATTCTGAGCTTGTTCCTGCTTAGTTTCAGGCAAGCTTTAGTTCTCTTCTGGTTAAAAGATCCCAGCATCACTTTGGATTGCCTTAGCCCTGGAAGTTCTTCCCACGTTTTCATCCATTTTCCTCTTATTTCTTCATCTAAACTTTTGCGGATGGTGTTCACGCTCATACCGCAAAAGGGTTCCGGACCTATAAAGGGGCTACTGGATCCCTTGTTTGCTAGGTGATCGGCTTCTTCGTTTCCGTCTATACCAGTGTGTCCTGGTACCCAGTATAGCGTTACTTTATTATCCCTGCCAAGCTTGTTCAGCTTCCCCACACAGTCCCATACCAGTTTGGATCTGATGGTGTATGAGCTAATGGCCTTGATGGCTGCTTGGCTATCTGACAGGATAGCAATTCGTTTTTTGCGGTACTTCCTGTCGAGGTTAAACTGTGCACATCTTTCGATTGCGTGTACCTCTGCTTGGAAGATACTTGGGGATGTTCCCATGGATTCGGAGTATCTGGTACGAGGTCCAAACACTCCTGCACCAGTGCCTTCCTTTGTCTTCGAACCATCTGTATACCACTTGATGGCAGTTTGCTCTATGTGGTATGCTGAGGATTCGTCGCTCCATTAAAAACTTTTTACTTACGGTACTGTTATTGTCAACCATGCCAAGGGAGTTAAGATCGAATATGCCCACAGAAAAGCAAGCTGAATTATTAACTGTTGCAAAGTTCCGAGTTTAAAAAAATTATATCGGAAGTAATCAAAGAACACGTTGACCACCTGGAAAATCTGATAACCGATTTAACCAAAAAAGTTACGCTGTTAGCGGATAAGAACGAGAAATTACAAAATCACCTGACTGCCTTTGAGCGGGAAAAGCCACAAAATTGCCAGATATCAAGTCAAGAGAAACAATGTTCAGCGAAGGTGAGTGATAGCGCTCCAAATCACACGACTGATAAGGCCGAAAAAATTAATCCTCCGACGAATGGGTGCGCTAGCGCAAAAAAGGACAACAAACAAACTATCTCGGAAGATATGGAAGGTCGACCGGTTAGAATTGTAAATAACGATAATTGGGAATCGCAAAGACACCCAAAAAGAAGAGCTAGGAAATCCAACATAATTTTCGGAACTAGTGATGAAACTACTCAAATACGAGCGGCTACGAGATACGCGCACTTGCATGTTTATCGTCTAGACCCAAAGCTTTCAGAAGAAGATGTTAACGAATATTTAACGACTTAACCACTTACGAATTAATGCTACCGCATCCGGGGCAGCCGATGTGCCAGCTTTGGGAACCAGGGATGCTGGTGAGAAGTGGACTACTGGCCAAAGACTCAGGTTAATCACACCGAAATCAGAAATACGAATCGCCGCATGGAATGTGCGAACGGGACATCACGTTGGTCAAAAGGAAATTATCGCCAAGGAATTATTGAAATGCAAAATATCGATCTGTGCATTATCAGAACTGCGGCTCACAGGATCTGGGACAATGGAGGTTGACCCACCATCAATCGACGAGACGATGACGCTATTCTATTCTGGTGGCGACAAACGAGAAGCGGGCGTTGGCTTTATGGTTGATCGACGGGCCTCTGCCAGTGTTATCGCATTCCAACCGATATCCGAGCGTCTGGCGGTTATCACTATTGATGGAACGATTAAGACCCATATCGTATCCGTCTACGCCCCAACTGAGACCAGCCCGGACACAAACAAGGATGAATTTTATGCCCAGTTTCAACACACACTGGATACAATACCCCAAACCGAATTAATCGTACTTATGGGCGACTTTAATGCACATACGGGTGCAGATCGAACCGGTTGGGAAGAAACGATGGGAAAATTCGGATACGGGGAAATAAATGACAACGGATTACGCCTCTTATCATTTGCAGCGTCAAACAACTTGATCATCGGCAACAGCATCTTTCGTCACCCCCTCAAACATCAACTCACGTGGCGAAATCCATCCGGCAACGATTCGACGATGTTGGACTACATTTTGGACACCAGATTCCGATCGACGCTCAAAGATGTACGTGCGATGCGTGGACCCGACTGTGGATCAGAACATTATCTTGTCCGAGTGAAACTACAATTGAAATTACAAAGAGCAAAGAAAAAGGCACCACCATCAGCCAAGAGGAACTGGGCCTGTCTGCGAGACCCTGAAACCAGCCGAAAATTTCAAATCGCATTATCCAACAAATTTGCAGCACTCACGATACCAGTCGATATCAACATAGAAGAAAAACAACTTTCTGAGTCTATTGTGGGGTGTGCAACGGAGCTGTGTCCGCCCATCCGTCGACGGACGCAGCAATGGATATCGGACGACTGTCTCAATCTAGTCGACCAGCGGAAGCAAATGAAACACGTCGATTTCAAACAATACCGACGATTGAACAAAGAAGTTCGACAGAAAATGAAATTGGAACGGGAAGCTTACTGGAATAACTTCGCGGCTGACATGGAAGAAGCAGCGTCAAGGCATGAGTACCGGACGCTGTACCAGACAATCCGACGGTTAAGTGGCAAAACAACATCAACAAATGACAATATCAAAAAATTGGATGGAACTTTCGTGACCTCTCCTCAGGAACGTCTACAGCGGTGGAGAGAATTCTTTCATCAGTTGTACAACCACAATCCGCCAGTAGGTCCAGCACCCGAACTGCCGATTATTGAGCAGCCGATAAATCAGTTTCCCGATACTGAACCAACAATCAATGAGGTGAAGGCGGCAATAAAATCCCTGAAAAATGGTAAAGCGCCGGGAGGAGATCAAGTAACTGCCGAAATGATCAAAGCCGGGGGAGACGTCTTATTACATCAACTTCACGTTCTCACAGTGCATATATGGCATTCAGATTGTGTTCCATCCGTGTGGAAGAAAGCGATTGTTGTGCTTATTTTGAAGAAAGGCGACAGTCGGGAATGCAAGAATTACCGTGGTATTAGCCTCCTCTCGATCGTCGGCAAAGTATTTATGAAAATCATACAATCAAGACTACAGAAACATCGAGAGCAAACAAGCCGGGAAGAACAAGCTGGATTTCGACCACATCGAGGATGCATCGATCAGATATTTGCTCTCCGTCAGCTAATGGAAGAAAGAATTCGATGTGGCAAACGAACTGTCATCGTCTTCATCGATTTCAAATCTGCTTTTGATTGCATCGATTGGACAAGCTTGTGGGAAGCCCTGAAGAACGAACACGTGCCACTGAAAATCATTCAACTTCTTCAAGCATCGTACGACGGCTCAACCAGCAATGTTCGTATCCGAAACGACATGTCTGAGGAATTCCCGATTCGAACCGGAGTCCGGCAAGGAGACGTGGCCTCGCCGCTCCTTTTTAACATTGTGATCGACACGATTATGCGAAAAGCGTTTTATGGGCGACGCGGAGTTCGATATGATGACAAAAACTTCCTAACCGATCTGATGTTCGGCGATGACAGTGCGGTTTTCGCCAACACAGATGCCGAAGCAACAGACACCTTGTATGACATTTCCCGCATTGCCCAGTCATACGGACTGAGAATCAATGCGGATAAGACCAAAGTGTTTACAACGGATGGATCTGAAGCCAGAGTTTACCTCGACGGAACCACAATCGAGCAGGTACCACAGTTCAAATATTTGGGATCACTGGTTGTGGAGAAGAAAGTAGCTCTGACAGCCGAAGTTCACAGCCGGATAGGCTAGGCAACAGCAACGTTTGCTTCACTCAAGTGGTGCATATGGAAGCGGACGAATATTACCATCAAAACCAAAATACGCCTATACCGGACGCTGATCCTCCAAATTCTTCTTTATGGATCGGAAACATGGACATTACTCAAACCAGACCTTAACAAGCTCGAGGCCTTCCAAATGCGATGCCTGAGACAGATTCTCTGCGTCTCACTCCTCAACCACCTCCGAAATGAGACAATCAGAGAAAGGTGCGACCAACAGACACCGATTGTTGAGGAAATTCAAAAACGCCGATTACGATGGTTCGGCCACATCTGTAGGATGGGCGACAATCGAGTACCGCACAAACTCCTATGGAAAAAACGACCTCTTGATTGGAGAACACAAAAACAAGCACCGAAGACCACATGGTTGAAACACGTAGAGAACGATTTAAAAAACCAGCGAATAACAACAGCTGAGGCAAGAACCGTTGCAACTGATCGATTAGCATGGAAGCGTATAGTGAATGGAGCACGGAATCTAGCGGCACCAACAGCAGCGTACTGGCTACGAGGTCGACCACCTCTCCATGCGCCGGCTATGGATTAAAGAAGAAGAAGAAGAAGAAGAACGAATATTTATGTAAAAAAAAAATTGATCATGTCGTATGTAAAAAACTTGCTTCAAAACACCCTGATGAGTATTCATCTTTTAAAGTTTCTGTACCTAATATAACAAAACCTGAAATTTGGCCAAGAAACAGTTGTCTGAATCGTTTTTTGTTAAGACTGGACAAATACCGAATGTCACAATAAACCAAAATAAGAGCTCGAATGAACAACAAAGTCGTACAGAATCAATAATAACAAGGGAGATTTTATATCTAAACATTCAAAGCGTAAACAAAAAAATCAATGAATTAGAGTTATTAACAACCTTACATAAACCAGAAGTATGATGTCTTGTAGAAACATTGCTGATCGAAGAAAAGTTGCTTCATCTATACATTGAAAACTATAAATTAATAAGCTTCTACTGTCGAACAAACTTCAGTGGTGGAGGTGTAGCTATTTGGGCTAGAAATGATCTAACCGGCTATACAGAAAATGCAAATATAGCTATTAACACAATCGAAAAGCACATAGAAATATGCGGAATAGATTTAAAGGAGAAACCAAACAAGAAAATAATAATCAACCTATATAGACCACCGGCAGGATGCATGGACACCTTCCTATTGGCATTAGAAAATCTGCTGGAAAATATCTTTAACCAATATGAGGAAATTATCATCGTAGGTGACTTCAATGTCCACTTCGAAGACAACTTTAAGGAAACAAACAATTTAATAAATCTAATGAGATCCTACGGTCTAACTGATCGTGTGAAGCAGTATACTAGGATAACCGCGACTAGTCAAAGTCGAATAGACAACATTTTCACTAATTTGTATAATGTTTCACAAATCAGGGTAGAAGATACGACAATTTCGGACCACAGGCTAATATTTATGAGCAAGAAACCAAATTACCCCAACAAACAAAAAAACAAACCAGGAATTTTGGAGCAGCTAACAAAGCGCGGTTTGAACACGCACTACTGCAAGAGTCGTGGGATTGTGTATACAGCAATCAAGTTGCTAATAGGAAAACGATCGGATTTATAAAAACTATGAAGCATTATTTTGAGCAATGTTTCCCATTGGTAAACTCAACACATCAAGGGAAACCATGGATAAATATGGAGTTAAGAATTTCCAGTTGTAAATTAAGAGATCTTTTTGTTCTACAGAAAAAGCATCCACTTTTGAAAGACATATATAAACAGGAAAAGAAAAAACATCACAAACTATTACGGGAAACAAGTATAACTGCGGAATTATTGAAAATTCTCCAAATAAACAAAAAACTATGTGGCGAATATTAAATCAACTATCGAATAAAGAAGAGCGCACGACTAGCATAGAATTAAAAGAAAAGAACGAGATAATTGATAATCCAAGTACGATAGCTACCATGTTCAACAACTACTTCAAAACTGCCCCGGAATTGGTTGCCACAAAGATTAAAGAGATGACCATAAGTGATGCGCACATGCAGCAGAACTACAATAGCATGTACCTACAAGATTTTACTCCACAGCAAATGATGTCAATAATACAGAAATTAAAAAACATAAGAAGTAGCGGACCTGACGATTTACCATGTAATTTGATTAAGCAATTTGCAATTCCGTAGCAACCAATAACAGACATAGTTAATTGCTCTTGTCTTCAATGTCTGAAAATGTCTTCAATAATTCCGATCTTCAAAAAAGGAGATAGAAACAATATTAATAATTATCGACCAGTGGCTCTTATCTCTGTCTTAGCCAAAATAATTGAATATTGCATGGAAGATAGACTCACACCATTTCTTGAAAAATACAAAATGATTCCGCCTAAAACAACATGGTTTTCGCAAAAACAAATCTAGCATCACAGCTTGTCAAGAACTCTATGAAAAGATAACATCGGAAGTGGATCGTGGAAATTGCCCAGTTGTTATATTCTGCGACCTCAGTAAGGCTTTCGACTGCGTGTCTCACTCCAAGCTCCTAGGAAAACTTTGTACGTATGGAGTACGAGGAAAGGCTGGGAAATGGTTCCATTCATACTTTCAAAGCAGAAAACAATATGTAAGAATTGGACAAACTAGATCTCAGATACTGCCAACTTCCGTTGTAGTGCCACAGGGGAGTGTACTAGCCCCTATATTATTTTTGATGTATACCGCTGACTTAGTCCATTATATTGGAGAAAGCGAATCACACTGTATGCTGACGATGCCAGTATATTCATTTCCAATGCATCTGTGCAACAAATGCAGCGTGAAGGGAGTGAGGTAGTTTCTAATTTATATAAATGGTTTTCTGCCAATAACCTATACCAAAACGAGATATATAAGATTTCAAACTATCAGAAGGCAACCCACTGAGGTTATTGATCTAAGAATTGAAAATAACAACATTCAACGAACAGGATGTCTGAAATTTCTGGGTATATTTTTGGATGAGCATCTCACATGGAATGTCATGGTGGACTATATGATAAAAAAAGTACATATAAAGACATACCTAGTAAGAAGGATTAGACCACTTCTACCCAAATCCGCGATTCTAAACCTAAATCACGCGGAAATTAAATCATTTTTATCCTATGGTATTCTAATATGGGGAGGTTCTACACAGCTGAACAGGGTATTTTTGGCTCAGAAAAGGGTGGTATGAGCAATTTCAGGCAAAACAAGAAGACAATCCTGCAAGCCTTGTTTTAAAGAGCTAGAACTGTTAACAATACCAGCCTTATATATATATATATATATATATATATATATATATATATATATATATATATATATATATATTTATATGGGAAGTCGCATGCTATATGCACAAAAACAAAGTCACTTCAAGATGAATAAAGACAACAATACGAGAAGCTGCTTATAACTCTATACCCCGAGAAGCAACCTAACTCTATGTTCTAAAACAACTAATAGAATAGGAATTAAAATATATAATTGTATACCAGCCGGTATAAAAGATGAAACAATATAGAAGGTTTTCCGGAAAAAATTAAAAATATATTTAATTGAAAGGTGTTATTATGACATCGATGAATTTTTAAATGAACTTATGTATAAAGTGCCTATATTAACTGTATACTCATTTATACTCATATACTCATTTATGTCATCATCATCATCATCATCATCAAGCGACCAATCACGTCCACTGCTGGACATAGGTGTCCCGTAGCTTTCTCCATCCTGGCCGATCCTGTGCTGCCTCTATCCAGTTGGTCTTTATCCTTTTGATGTCGTCGGTCCATCAGGTTGGTGGACGGCCTCTACTTCTGTATGCGTCTTGGCGCGGTCTCCACTCAAGTATCCTCTTTGTCCAGCGATTGTCCGTAAGTCGCGCCACATGACCAGCCCAGTTCCACTTTAAGGTTGTTATACGGGTAACCGCGTCCGTCACTCCGGACCTCTCCCTTAATGTTATATTTGGGGTCCTGTCTCCTAGTGATATACCTAACATCGACCTCTCCATTTTCCTCTGCGCGATACTTATTCTATTTGTAGTGTTCTTTGTGAGGGTAAGTGTTTCAGCCCCGTATGTAAGCACAGGCAGCACGCACTGATCGAATACTTTTCTTTTTAGGCATATTGGAATGTCTGACTTAAAAATATTGCGCAGCTTTCCAAAGGCCGCCCATGTT
Source organism: Phosphuga atrata (assembly GCA_944588485.1). Lineage (NCBI taxonomy): Eukaryota > Metazoa > Arthropoda > Insecta > Coleoptera > Silphidae > Phosphuga > Phosphuga atrata. The sequence goes on from OX155901.1 coordinate 1,633,442, forward strand.
AGGCCTATTCTTCTCGACATTTCACAGGTTTGGTTGTCTCTACCAATAGAGATTTTGTGACCAAGGTAGCTTACTTGTTCTATGCTTACTCCGCCTATCTTGATTGCCTCACTCATAACAAGATTTGTCATGTATTGAGTTTTGTTGGTGTTGATTTTGAGTCCAACAGAGTTCGATGCTTCCCATAGCCTCCGTAGCATTTGTTTTGCTTCGTCCATACTATCTGCGATAATTAAGATATCGTCGGCGAATCTCAGATGGTTTAGTTTTTCGCCATCTATGTTTATGCCCATGTCACCAAAGTTGGCCTGTTTGAACATATGTTCTAGGAGGGTTGTGAATAACTTTGGCGATATGACATCTCCTTGGCGTACACCTCGTGCAATATCAAAGTCTTGGGAATCATCTTGCAGCCTAACATAAGCTTTTGCTCTTTGGTACACGTGTTTGATGACCTTGATGTATCTATGATCGATACGGCATTCAGCAAGGGCTTGTAGCATTTTATGCTGGTTTATTGTGTCGAAGGATTTTCGTAATCGACGAAGATTATGCAGAGGGGTTTATTGTACTCGATGCATTTTTCGATAAGGGACTTGACTATTTGTAGATGGTCATTTGTGCCAAATCCGGCTCGAAAGCCAGCTTGCTCGCGGGGTTGATATAGGTCGAATTTATTTGTCAACCTCTTGTTAATGATTCTCATGAATAGCTTATATATATATGCGATAGTAAACTAATGGGTCTGTAATTTTGCAAGTTGGTGATATCTCCTTTCTTATGCAGTATTATAATTATTGCCCGATCCCACTGGGAAGGTGTTGTCCCAGTTTGTAGGCAAGCATCAAATAACTTGCATAATGCATTTAATAACGTAGTTCCGCCGGCTTTTAGGGACTCGACTGCTACGCCGTCGTCGCCAGTTGCTTTATTGTTTTTCATATCTCTTAGTGCCGCCCTTATTTCGTCTAAGGTAATATTTGGAATATCCTCGGACCCTTGATTTTGCACTCTATTTATGTTGGTGTCCAAGCTCACTGCATTTTTATCGCTATATAGTGTCGCGTAGAAGTCTTCTACAACCTTTAATATTTCCATTTTATTTGTTGTCATTTGGCCACTTTGTTTTGCTAGCTTGCAGATGTTTTTTCTGCCTTCGGCGAATGGCTTCCGTAGTGATTTCATGCCCTTGTTTTGCTCAATTGCCTTTAAGATTTCATTTGTGTTATATGTTCTTGTGTCCCTTCGCACTGCCTTGGATATTTCTCTATTTAGGCGTTTTAATTCTGTTGCGTTTGTTGTATGTTTATTTGTCAGATTTCTTCTCCTTTCCATTAGTTGTTTAGTGCTTGTACTGAGTTTTTCTTTTCGTTGGGTGCTTTGTGTCTGGCATTCTTTTACTGCGGTTTTTATAGAATTTGTAATAAGTGCGTTCAGGTCCTCCACATTCCGGTCTAAAACACTTTCCATATGTGCTAGCTGTGATTCTATTCTATGTTGATACTGGGTTTCGTCTCTAAGCGGTCTCCATTTGCTGGATGTTGGTTGTTTAATAAGCTTTCGCCGCTCGTTCTTGATATTAATTGAGATTTTGGATCGGACCAGGCTGTGGTCGCTGCCTATTGAGAACTTATTTAGCACAGTTACATCTCGCACTATTTCCTTTCTGTTAGATATGATGAAGTCGATTTCATTTTTTGTAGAGCCATCGGGGCTGGCCCAGGTCCATTTTCGCTGTGGTGTTTTGCGATAGAAGCTGTTCATTGCAAATAAGTTATGTTGCAGGAGAAATTTAAGAAGCGTTTGACCTCTCTCATTCCTCACTCCAAATCCGTGGGTTCCCAACGGTGTTTCGGTTTCGTCTTCCTTATGCCCCAATTTAGCGTTAACGTCCCGTATTAGCATGCTGTAGTGGGTAGGTTCTTGCTGTATTGCGGTATTTATATCATCATAGAATACCTCCACCTCCGCGTCCGAGTGTGCGGATGTAGGTGCGTATACCTGGATAATTTTTAACAAGAATCTAGTGTTTAGTTTGTATATGAGGTACATTACTCTATTACTGATACTGTGGATCTTGGTGACGTTTTGTATATGCTCTTTATGTACTAGGAACCCGACTCCTCCTTCGTTTATGTGTTGGCCTCCTCTGTAGTGTAGCAGATGGCCTGAGTGAAGTGTTAGTTGTTCCTCATCTGTTCTTTTATGTTCGCTTATTCCTAGTATATCCCATTTGATATGGGAGAGTTCTTCCTCGAGTTCTTGTAGTTTCTGAGTTTTTGATAACGTTCTGGTATTTAGAGTAGCGATGGTCAGTTTTCGGTTCTGGTAGCCTATCCTGTACCGGAGATTCTTCGCACCCTCTGCTCGCTTCCTTGTCCTTCCGCTACCTTGGTCGGGGATAAGCGAGCTGCCGGGGACTGAGGGCCGTGTGTTTTGATGTACTATCATTACGGGGGTTTTAGCCATTTGCCCTACCACGCTGGCCAGTGCGGGTTGGTAGAGTTGAGAATTCATTTCCTTAGTTCTCTGTTTTAATGGTTATACCGCCATGACTCGGTCGTCAGAGCCTCTTTAGTTTTCTAGCAGGGAGCACCAACGTGCAGGCGAGGTTGACATTTGGGTCGGACTTATCTGTTGTTTTGCCGTCACCCCTTACTCCCCCCTATGCTCATTTATGTACCTATGTTTTAGTATATGTTATTGTTTGTTATCTTTTCTGTCGTGTAAGAACACACCCCTTCATTATTTTCTTGACATATCAATATGTATATTAATGTACATCATATGGATGAATAAATATTTTGACTTGATTTAAAATTGAATATACAATCCAACGTCGTTAACTAATACGAAAAAGGTTTTACATTTATTACCATACCTCCTACTGGTATAATATATCAAACAATTTACCTGTTTCTTGTTTTTCAAAATTATCTTTATCAATCATTACTCACGTAAACCGCGGTCTTCATATTTTGTTTTTCGTGAGAGGTAAATTAAGATTGTGAATCTTCATATTATGGACGTTATTCGGTTCGTTATTTACATTATGCAAATTCGGAGAACAGAGGGAAAGACCCTTTACAATCTAAACTACATTTTCTAATTTACGTGAAATATTCTGTTACGTATTAACCCGAAATGCTCGAGAAAATCAACGATAATTCTAATTTTATTTTAGCTCCCATTCTAATTTAATATTTTAAAAAACAATATTTTTATTGAATCAGTACAATTCTATTTGGAATTCTTAGGCGTGTGCCTAGAGGTAAAAGATTTATTTCGACGAGATTAAATATTTGTGGAAGCAGAGTGGAAGGATCCCATTAAACGGATGAACGTAGTAAATTGTGTCAAAGGTTTTGTTTGCGTATTTAAACTCGGGTTTTCTTCGCCAGCGATTTCAATCTCCGAAACGAAAACAAGGTAGATGTTTTGCACGATTTTCCACAGACGAAAATACATAAAATAAGAACGTTTGAAAAACGACTTGCTTTATATAGGGAGCTTCGCGAGGAAATGGAAATATTTTAAAGCAAAAATAATCAAAATAAGTTCAAGTCCAATTTGCATTTGTTTCATAGATATTTTGAACGATAGTAATTTATAAAATTAAAGAAAAATACTATTATTGGAACGGTAACTTCGTAGGGAGGAGGTTCTTTGTGTTAAAAACAAAATTACGATTTAATCATCGACGTTTCGCCTTTATTAATTTAGGCCTCTACAGGATGCTAGAACGGAACAATACTTGCTTATTTTATCAATTCTTAAATAATCGATTCCTCTTACCTATCGTCTAACACTACAAATTAATGACATTAATAACAATTAAAAATTACAAATTAAAAAGTTAAAACTTAAAAACATGTTTCTTATACATGTGGTAGTCATCATTAAATGTTAGCAACCAAAATTCCTTCTAATATTTTACCATAATTTATGACATATTCATCGGGACACGATGAAATAAGTAATGTTTTACTGAGGAATATCAGTCAATATATTTTAGAACCTATAACTTACATTCTGAATGAATCCTTTAGACAAGGCATCTCTCCCACTAAGCTGAAGGTGGCAATTATTAGGCCATTGTTCAAAAATAAGGGTGATCCACTTCTAGTGGAAAATTACAGACCCATTAGTTTACTTTCATCCTTTTCTAAATTATTTGAAATTATTATGTGCAGAAGATTCGTTCCATTTTTGAGGGCAAAAGAGTGATAACAAATAATCAGCATGGATTTTAGAAGGGTAAATCTACTACAACTGCCATTTTCGCTTTTATTGAGAGGATCCTTCATTATCTGGACAATGGCTATATTGCTCATGGTGTATTTCTGGACCTGTCGAAGGCTTTTGACTGTGTGAACCATGAAATACTTCTGTGCAAGTTATATAAAATGGGGATTCGCGGAATAGCACATGACTGGTTTAGATCTTATCTTTCCAACAGACTACAAACAGTATGTGTAAAGCATAATTCAAAAACATATTTTTCAGTTGAGAAAAGGGCTGTACCACAGGGTAGTGTACTTGGTCCGATCTTGTTCATCCTATATGTAAATGGTATGTCAAATATCATAACGGACCCATCTATTGCAGTAACTTCATATGCCGATGACACTAACTTGCTTATAGTAGAAAAGGACTATACCCTATTGTGTGACAAAACTATCAATGCCACAGAAAACATTGCAAATTGGTTCCAAAACAATGCTCTAGTTCTGAACACATCCAAAACAAACTGTATTCTTTTCAGACATTGTAGAAATACTTCACTGTATCCAGACTCCATCAATCTTTATAAGACACAAATATTATATGCCAACAAAACAAACTTTCTTGGAATTACCATTGATGAATTTATGTGTTGGTCAGAACATGTTGGTCAGGCTTAGTAGAATTTGTTATGCACTTAAGGAACTGCGGTTACATAAACATTCACTGTCGTAGTTGTTAAAATAATGTTATTTTCTTGATACACATTTAAAATCTTCAAGTTCAAATACTAAACTGATTACGTAAACTTAAAAGAAAGAATACAATTTCTCACTCAAAATTAAACCCTAATAACAGAAATATTTTTTTATTTATATTAAATATTTAAATAATTAATACGATAAAGGATACAGATGAGTTTAAATAACTTATAAATTTCTCCGAATCACCCAGACAAGTTGGAATGGGAAAATGCTGACTCGGCGGTTTTAACTTTCTCACGATTCTTTGCACGGGGCAAAAACTAGGTCAAACTCTTAATAGGATAAACACAATAATTCTAGGAAACTGCCAGTGTTTATTTCTACGGTCACGTTTCTAGAATAAACATAGAACAATTACAAGAAACTGACAGTCACGTTTACAGATAAGTTGATACAGGCAAATGCTGACTTTACGGTTTTAACTTTCCTACGATTCTTTGCATGGGTTCACCAAAAACTAGGTCAAACTCTAAGATAAACACACAGATTAATTCCAAGAAGATGACAGTGTTTCAACACTCACCATCCCGCAACCCATTTTGAATTTTCCCGCTTAGTCTATTCGTGTTCGGTATTGTCCGCTCTTGTCCGGTCTAAATCCCTCTTTCCCTCCGGTACCGCCTCTCCGTAGCGCTGGCGCCATCTACAGATACACGCTCGGCTACGTTCAGAACTATTTTCTATAGGATCCCCCATACGGAGGGGTAGGCTAAATTTTACATGTAATTTCCCATAAGGCGGGGAGCTTAGATTTTACATGTAATTTCCCATAAGGCGGGGGAGTACATGTAAATCCTTATATAGGCTCCAGAATGCATCATCTTTCCCTACTGTAGTGTTTTAGAGTGCTCTTCCCATTTTTTATTTCTAATCAGGTTAATATTTACTTCGTCTTTCCTCTCTTTTCTAAGGTTTTTTATAAATTTCCAAGTCTGACTGACTCTAGTTCCTCCTAAGTATCTTTCCACCTCTTCACATTTTTGCTCCCACATTTCGTTTTTTCTTTTGGTAGCTAATCTCTTTGTTTCTCTGTTCAGCCTAATGTATACTTTCCTGCCTTCTGTGTCTTTTGTGATAAGCCATGTTTGGTACGCTTCCTTCTTATCGTTCACCGCTCTTTCTATTTCTTTACACCACCAGTCCGGATTTTCATGCTGGGCTGTTTCCTTAAACCCTAGAGCTTCTTTCGCAGCCTGCTGAACGCACTCTTTAACATTCTGATATTGTGCCTCAGCTGTGTCCCTTCTATTTAAGCCTGTTAGTTTTGATGCTAGTCTTAGCTTGTAAGGAAACTTTACTGATTCTTGTTTTAGGCTATCGATGTTATATTTTATATTTTATAGTTGGGAAACTTGCTCGTCCTTCGTCTAGTTCTGGTTGCTTGTTCTTATGTAGCGCATGACATATAATGATCAGACCCGCATTCAGCGCTAAGATCCATAATTGACTATTTAATCTAACCTCAAAATTCAAGACTTCAAACGAATGACGTGAGGGTCTATCTCACGTCATTCGTTTGAAGTCTTGAATTTTGAGGTTAGATAAAATAGTCAATTATGGATCTTAGTTTTTTCTCTGGTTGTTCTCATGTGTACTTATGATTGTCCTTGTGCTGATAAAAACCGTAATTTAATTTAAAATAAAATGTTTTATTTGATGATTTATCATAAAAATTTTAGGTGTAAATTGGCGGCATTTAAAAATGTAGCGGTGTGGCGTTAATACGTAAGACCCAAAAGGTTTTTTTTTCCTGTTTCAGCTTTTATAAAATGCCCTCTATAATGTTTTTCTTTATTTTTTCGCATTTTTGAATTATTAAAAATAAACTAATAATTAATATTAATAGGCAGGTAATGGATTAACAATACTTCATTCGCCAATAACCTCTTTCATCTGGAAATAATAATAACAAGAAATAGTTAACGGTCTTTTTTCCCTTTTCAACGAAAAGCTTTTCCTTTTGAATTTAAGTGAAAAAAAAAACGATAAAATGTAAGTAAATTTTCGCCTACAAGAAACAAAATTAATCTTCATTAATCCTTTCAATAAATCATAATCTATTGCTGCAAGTCCGCCCATAAAAGCATATATAAACCCTTTAAACGTTTCGTGCGGAGGACACTCCCAGGGATTACTATCTCCTGCAGGATATTACAGATACCATTTATATGTTTATTTTACTGAAAGCTGCCTAGCTCGGCGAAATAAAATCAAGCGTGCTAAATGGCCGGCGATAAACTCACCCAGCTAGGAGTGTATATGTAAGCTAAATTAAAATATTAAACTCATCGTGATTTATTTTTAGGATAATTGCTGCAAAACTTAACTATGTCATTATAGAGTTGATTGTTTTAGCCTTAACTATATAAAGCGACATGTTAAATTATTATTCGTTTTATTATTAATAAGTATATGGCAATCTGTTATTACAACACTCAGCTGTTTGGTTGACATTAAGATGGGTTTGATGTGAATTCTAGGTGGGTGTCCAGTGATAGCTCTCCCTAGTGTTTACGATTGTTTGTGCGCTCGCACATTCACTCGAACGCATGTACTCGGTTTAGGCTGGGAATCGCTCCGGGAGGTCTTTTGGTTTGAATCTTTTAAGCCGTCTTGTTATTATGTCTTCATTTAGAAGGATGGAAGCCAGTTGATTGAGGTGCTCGGTGATCCTCTGCTGTTGAAAACTCATTGAACACACGCTGATCAACACAAAATTCAAAATAAAATTTATGGGAGAAATCTCGTAACCTTTCGAAATTCAGACATGCGTGTGACAAAGAGATGGCCTCTCCCCTCTCTTGTTCAATATCGTCTTGGAAAATGTCGTGGAAGAATGGGAAAAAGAGCTCAAGATAGAAAATGTCTGGAAACCAGTTACACTTGGCTTATGCAAAAACAATCTTTCTATACCATACCTTGCCTTCGCCGATGACTTGGTTATACTAACAGAAGATCAAGAGAACAAAAAAAAACAAATAGAAACACTCCAAGAATGCGCCGAAAAAGTAGGACTTCAAATATCTTTCGAGAAAACTCAAGTGTTAAGTCACAAAGGCGAGAACATACAGACAAAATACAGAATGATTAAAAGAGTCACACATTTCAAATATCTGGGAGAATTTATCGAGCCTACTGGATCTGAAAAAGTCTCACGACAAAACTGTTTCCAGAAAAACCTCTATAACAAAAAATGCATGTCAAGACAAACTAAACTACAATACTGTCATCAAACCGGCAAGTCTCTACGCTAGCAAAACACTTACACTCAATAAGAAACACGAACTTGAAGAAATAAAGAAAGAAGAAAGAAAAATCATTCAGAAAATACTAGGAGCAAGACTTAGTCCTGACGGGTACCGCCTACAGTCAATCAAGACAACTGAAAAATACTCAAACATCGAAATTGATATTAGAAAAAGACGAATTAAACTCTTCAGGAACATAGATAGACTACCGAATACCCAACTGACCAAAAGATTTTTTTTTTTTTTGATAGTATTTATGCAATCTGTTTCGTGCGAACATTCAGCATAAGGTTAGGAATTTATCAGTTGACTTGGAGGGCAGTCAGTCCAGCGACGTGCCCTTTATGTATAATATTCCCTATAAATCTCTAGGGGACTTTCATTTTAGCCTTTTGAATGCTGAATTATCATTCATTAAGTATGTAGCCAGTATGTTTGGATGATTATCAAGTCTGTACCTGTACGACTTCATTGAGTGTTTAATCTCTTCTCGAACTGTTGTGATTTCAAGGTCATGGTGTAATTGTTGGTTTGTTACGAACCACGGAGCATTAACATTTATCCTCAGAATTTTGGACTGAAACCTCTGTAATATTTCCAAGTTTGAATTGGAGGCTGTGCCCCAGAGTTGAACTCCGTAAGTCCAGATTGGTTTAAGAATACATTTGTATAACAGCAGTTTGTTTGCCAGTGACAACTGTGATTTTTTGCCCATCAACCAGTACAGTTTCCTTAGTTGGATCCCTAGTGCTTTTCGTTTTGTGAATATATGTTTTTTCCATTTCCAGTTCTCATTAAGACGACGATCCAAATAGAGTCCAAGGTATCTGACTTCGTTCGCTTGGGGAATCAGTACTCTATTGAGCGACACAGAGGGGCATGTTGCGCGTCGCGTCGTAAAGATCACCTGAACCGACTTAGTCTCGTTTGCTTTTATCCGCCAGGTAGTTAGCCATTCCGTGATGTTGTCTAAGGAGCGTTGAAGCATTATACTTGCTTGTGCCGGTTAGTCATGGACAGCTAATGCTGCTGTGTCACCAGCGAAAGTGCCGATCACGACTCCGTCTGTCATGGGCAGGTCTGAGGTAAAAATCAGATAGAGGATCGGACCAAGCACGCTTCCCTGTGGTACTTCTGCGTGAACCCTGTGAAGTTTGGTTATGTCTTCTCCTTGCTTATCATAGAAAAACCTGTCGGGAAGATATGACTTTAAGAATATGTATTAGTTTGTCAGGATTTGGTTTTTTATTTTGTACAATAAGCCCTCATGCCAGACTCTGTCAAAGGCCTGTGAAATGTCGAGAAATGCCGCGCAACAATATTTTTTGTTTTCAAAAGCTTTATGTATTTCTTCTACTAGCCCTTGCACCTGCTCTATGGTGCCATGATTTTTCTAAAGCCAAATTGGTGGTTAGGTATGATCTGATTTAGCTATTACTGCGTTTAATCGCTTTAAAAAGAGTCCTTTCAATTGGCAGGTCGAGTTGGTAAGGTTCATTAAGGGAGTTGATGAGTCGTTCACTGTCCATATCCGACACATTCTGGGCAGTGTTTGGTATGAAGACATTAACAAGATGAGAAGCAAAGGCTTCCCCTTTCTCTGGGTCACTTTTTGCCCAGGAACCGTCCTTCCTGCGTATCGGCGGATTAGAGGCAATGGGTCTTTTGAGTCTTTGGGTTGCTTTCCAAAGGGAATAGTCACTAGCAGCAGTAGCATCTAGATTACGCAGGTAGTTCTGTACATTTTCATTTCTTTCAGTTTGTAGTAGTTTCTTAAGTTTAGCCGTTAGGTAGTTCAGCTGTGTTTTGTCCCCTAGGAATCTAGTAGTTTGCCACAATTTACGAGCCTGTCTTTTTTCGGCTACTAGTTCACGGATGGGCTTCGAGCAGTCTAGTTTCGTGTATTTATTGATAGGAGGTGTGCTATCCCAAGCAGCATTCTGGACACACTCGTTGAAATGTTCGACCGCTGTCTTAATGTCCTCTTCGGTTTTAAGAGGCAGGTCGGTATTAATCGTAGACTCTACTATGGAGCGGAACATGTCCCAGTTATATAGCCTTGCTGTAGGTTTAACATTAACGAACTCTTGGGAAACCTCTAGTAGAACTACACTATGGTCAGATGAGAGTTCCTGAAGGGAAGTACATTTGAAACAATTAGTAGGAATCCCCTTTATGACACTGAAGTCTACCAAGTCTGGGAGTTTTTTTGGGTCAGTAGGTCAATACGTTGGTTCCCCGTTCGATATTGTATCTACATGTAGATCATTTATAGCTGCCTGTTATTGTCGACCTTTGGGAGTTGTTAGGCGAGAGCCCCATTGGGTATTTTTGGAATTATAATCTCCACCTGCTATGAACCTAGGTCCTAGCGTTTTAAAGAACTTGGCGTAGTCTTCTTTTTTAATTGTATGTTTTGGGGGAGAATATAGTGCAGTTACAGTCAAGTGTCTCCGCCAATCCTCAATAACAACACTTGTGGCTTGTATCTCAGGAGTTTTAAATTGCTCGGTCTCATGATGTTTGATATTATTCTTAATGAGAATTGCGGATCCTCTGTGTGCCGTGCCATCCAGGTGCATTGTTTGGTAGAATTTGTAATTGAAGCTGTTTCGGTAATTCTTTTTTGTAAAATGTGTTTCAGATACAAGTAAGATATCAATTTTGTTTATTTTTAAAAATGTCTCCACTTCTGGGACATGGTGTGAGAGCCCATTAGCATTCCACAGGGCTATTTTTAATGAACCGAATGTCTCAGTTTTGTCATGATTTCCATTAGAAGGTTTGTTACTGAAGTTAATTGTTGCATTAGTTGCATCATAGTATTCATGATTTCTTTCATGTCATTGTTATTTGTTTGGACTTTTGGTAATTCATTTGGACTTTACTTACCAGCTGGATCATGCAAAGGCTTTTTTTAAAAGACTTTAAGAAAGAGAGAAAAAAGTTTAAAAGAATATTAAATTACATATCATCACTCAAAAGTACAACACCATGGATGAAATAAGTACAAAATGACATGCTATCCACTAACATAACCGACACATCAGACAAAGACTCCTTCTGTAACAAAGTGAACAACTGGGAAGTTCAACCAGAGCAAACAAAATCTAAACCGTACAGACCTAAATGGTTTGATGAAAGAAAATTGGCATTCTCCAACAGAATGAGAGAATACTGGCAAAATAAGAAGAACGTCAAGAAGTGAGTCAAAGTGCTTAACGTTTTCCAATATTGGGAATATATGCTATAAATAAATAATAATATTGAAATCTACAATCTGTGAATATTTCAATGAAACTTTGATATTTTCTGAAAATTTTGCAATTTCTCTGAAAATTTACTGCACTGTGTGTAACAAAATAAATTTAAAGCATTTTATATTTAGATTGTCTCCTTTATCCCGCAAAATTTAATTGGGCTGTCCAACGCAAAGGACAATTACCAGCCATCAAATCTGATGCCAACACACAATTTTTCTATGAAAATCATTAGTTACAAAGCCAAAACTCTTTTAAATCCCCGTTTAAAAAACATGACAAACTGGCAAAACACACCTCACTGCAAAACAAAACAAATTATTTCTGTAAAATCTATAAATAGATCCCGAAATAATTTTTTAAAACAAAATCTTAAAATGAATTTTTCCCTGAATTGTCGTATCTCCTTTTTTATCGTATTTATATTGAGGTCCTTGTAGATTTGTTTATTCGTCACGTACCAGGGGATTAGATTTTTTGCCAATGAGCCAATACATTTTGCCGACTGTTAGATCGAGTTGTTTTCTTTTTGTTTTTATGGGCTTAGTCTCCTGTTGAGGAAGATTCCCAGGTATTTGACCTCATCGGTTATTGGAAGTGGCTGACCATAGAGTTTAACATGTGGGCAGTTCCTCTTTCTTGTTGCAAACGTGATGTGGACGGATTTAGTTTCGCAAGCTTTTAATCTCCATTTGTCAAACCATTCCTCTATTTTATTTAGCTGTACTTGGAGTATATTAGATGCTGCGGCTGGATCTATATCAGCTGCTAGGATTGCTGTATCGTCAGCATACGTTGGGACCGTGGTATTACCTTCGATGGGTAGATCGGCCGTGAAGAGTGTGTATAGGACGGGATCAAGCACGCTTCCTTGCGGTGCGCCTGATTCTATTGAATAGAGTTGTGAGAACTCTTGTCCTTGTCGTACTTTTTCGTAAATTTTCTCGCGTTGAGATATGATTTCATGATTAAAAAGTATTGAGGTAGGGTTTGTTTTATTTTGTATAGGAGTCCATCGTGCCAGACTTGTTTTATGTCTAGGAAAACAGCCGAACAGTATTTCTTTTCCTCAATCGAGTTTGATATGGCGTTGTAGACTCTATTCTTCTTCTTCTTCTTCCTTTGGCTCTACAACCCTTTATGGGTTTTGGCCTCCTCTACTATTTTATGCCATTCTCCACGATCTTCTGCTGCTCTTTTCCAATTCCTTACTCCTAGTGCTTTTATGTCTTCTTCCACGCTTTCCTTCCATCTTTTACGTGGTCTTCCTCTTGGTCGGCTATTGGTGGGTTTCCGTTCCATGATAAGCTTGGTGTTTCGATCTTTTTCCATTCTTTGCACATGGCCTATCCACCTCAGTCTCTGTGCCTTTACATGTTCTACTATGTTGTTGTTTCCAATTAGAGACTCTAGTTCGTGGTTCATTCTTATCCTGTATGTTCCGTCCTGTTCCCTTATCGGACCATATACTTTTCTTAATATTTTTCTTTCAAATGTCTTTAGTTCTTCCTCACTTTTCTTAAGGAGGGTCCATGTTTCACAGCCATAAGTAACTACCGGTCGTATTAGGCACTTATATATAGTTATCTTGGATTTGTGACTTAGTAGTTTGCTGGTAAGTAGTTTTCTGTTCGCATAGTAGGTTCTATTTCCTTTTAATATTCGTATCTTTATTTCTTCACTCTCGTCGTTGGTTTGATTTAGTTGAGATCCCAAATACGTGAAATCTTTAACTTTTTCAAAGCTGTGGTTGCCTACTATGTATCTATCTTCATTTTGTGGTGCAGTTCTGGACATCATCATATATTTTGTTTTTTCTTGATTGACTGTCAGTCCTACTTTCCTTGCCTCTTTTTCGAGGTCCTTAAATGTGTCGTTTACTGCCTTTGCCATGCGCCCTGTGATTACTATGTCATCTGCATAGGCTCCGATTTGTCTACTTTTTGATGTTAAGTTTCCCGTTATCTTTAGTTTTTCTATAGCCGCATGTAATGTTAGGTTGAAAAGTAGAGCGGATAGCGCATCACCTTGTCTGACTCCAGACGTAATGGCGAATTTTTCGGTTTTATCGTTTTGTATTACTACTGCCGCTGACGTTCTTTCTAATGTTAGTTTAATTAGATTGACAATCTTTTTTGGTATGCCCATATGTATTAAGTTCAGGTATAACTTATTTCTATTGACTGAATCGAAGGCTTGTTGAAAATCAATGAAAAGGCAGTGTATGTCAAAATTGTGTTTGTATCCCTTTTCTAGCAGCAGTCGCATTTGGTGTATTTGATCTGTTGTTGATCCGTTAGGTCGAAATTCACATTGATAGTAGTCATTTAGTATATCTTCTGCATATACGTTCAACCTTTTGTGAATGAGGTATGAAATGATTTTATATGTTACATTTAATAATGTAATTCCTCTGTAATTTTTACAATCTCTTTTGCTTCCTTTCTTGTGAATAGGATGTATAAGGCCTAAATTCCACTCTTCTGGCATTGTTTCTTCCTCCCAGATTCGTTTGGTTAATTGGTGGATACGGGCCCACAGTTCTGGGCCTCCTGCCTTTAGTAGCTCTGCTGTAATGTTATCGCTACCAGGCGCCTTGTTATACTTAAAGGCAATTATGATCTCAGTTGTTTCTTCAAGTGTCGGTGTTTCAACTTTTGGTTCAGCTGTTTTGTACTGAGTTAGTTCTTCTTCTGAGTTTGTTTCATTTTTATTATTAAGCAGGTCGCAGAAATATTCCTGCCATCGTTTCAGGACGTCTGATTTCTCTGTTAGGATCGTTCCATTTTTGTCGTCGCACAACATTTCTTTCGCTTTGTACTCCGAAGAATGTAGTCTTATTTCTCGGTAGAACTTTTTGTAATTTTTTCTGTTATTGCTCTCGTCTATTTCTTCTATTTCCTTGTTATAGTATTCTCTTTTCTTTCTTCGACACGTTCGGTATGCTTCTGTTCTTTTTCTTTCATAGTCTTTCCTTTGGCTTCTCGATTCACGCTGGAGGCACTTGTTTCTTGCTTCATCTTTTATGTCTATCTTCTTCCTGCACTCCTAATCAAACCATGCTTCGTTTCGTATTTTTTGCTTTTCTCCTATCTTTTCAGCTCCTTTTAGAATACTATCTCTGATGTGTCTCCATTCATTCTCCACATCGTCTTCGCTTGGGTTTTTACGTAGGTGTTCCAGTATTGTTTCTTGATATTCTCTTTTTCACTTTTCAGTTTTTCCACATTCCACTTCTTTGGTTTATCTCCTCCGCGTTTTTGTATGTTGCTTATTCTCTGTCTTACAGTTGCTATTACCAAGAAGTGGTCGGAATCGCAGTTAATTCCTCTGAACGAGCGTACATCTCTTATATTTGATGTCCATCTTCTTGATACTGCGACATGATCGATTTGGTTACATTTTCTCGTGCCCGGAATTTTTCATGTTCCTTTATGTATGCGCTTGTGCGGAAAGAGTGTACTACTTAATATCAAATTTTGCATTTCTGCTAGGTGGCATAATCTCTCTCCGTTTGGGCTTGTTTCTGCGTGCAAGCTGTGTCGTCCAGCAACATTCCTGTACCTCTGTTCTTGTCCTATCTTTGCATTAAAATCTCCCATCAATATCAAGATGTCGTGATTGGGTACTTTGTCGCATTCTTGTTGGAACCTGTCATAGAATCGGTCGATTATCATTTCGTCTGTTTCTTCCGTTGGAGCGTATGCGTTTAGAATGGTTATATTTGTAAATTTTCCTATTAAGCGGATCTTGCACATTCGTTCGTTGATTGGTTCGAAGTGCATAAGCGTACTTCTCGCTTTCTTGTTTAGTATGAATCATGTTTCATATGATCCTTGTTTTTCACTCCCGCTATAGTATAGTGAGTATTCTCTTTTTCGTACTTCGCCCTGTCCTTTCCATCTGATTTCTTGCAGGGCTGTTACATCTATATTTTATAAGTTTTTCGGCAATCTCCTGCATTTTTCCAGGTCTTAGCATGGTTCGTACATTCCATGTGCTTATTTTCATTCCCAATCTCTTGTCCTTTTTTCGTTGCGTGGTTCGTTGTCGTGGTTCCAGTCCGGTTTTATTTCGTGGAGTTTTCGTAACAAGTTTGTTTTTCCGGTGACGGGGAGTTAACCCGTCGCCCAACCCCCATTTCGGAGGGCCATTTCGCCTGCTCTCGTTTGCCCTCATTTCCGCCCTTGTCCATACGGGTTTTCACCGCATCTCAAAGGGTGTCCATGAGGTTACCAGGGATCACCAAGCGTGGAGGTGAGAGTCAGACTTGGGTAGGAGTGGCTATGCAACTAGTTCATTCCCAATGACTGTTGTGCGATACGCATGCACTACCCCCTTTGATATCCTGTAGACTCTATTCACTTGCTCTATTGTCGAGTGTCTGTTTCTGAATCCAAACTGATGTTTCGGGATGAGCTTGTCGCTGTCAATTAATATGTTCATTCGTTTCAGCAATATTTTCTCGAACAATTTTGACTGAGTGGGTAACAGGCTAATTGGTCTGTACGATGTGACTTCGTTCGGGGGTTTGCCAGGTTTTAGAATGTGTATAATTTGTGCTGATTTGCATCGCGACGGTATATAAGATTGCCGGATTATGGCATTGAATAATGTGGCTATAAAGACAATGGCTTTACTGAGCAATTCCTTGAGAATTTTTCCATTGACGAGGTCATGACCAGGCGCTTTTCTAGCTTTGAATTCGTTTACTATACAGTATCGAATTTCGTTTGGCGAGGTGTGTTGTATCGGTAGGTGCATTGGGAGTGGGTTTCTCGAGGTATTCAGGTATTTCGGGTATATTTTGAATTGCAGGATACGGTTTGAAAACGTTGGCTAGGTGATTGGCGAATACCTCTGCCTTTTCCGCGTCGCTTCTGGCCCAGCTGTTATCTGGTTTTTTTTATTGGTGGACTTTGTTGCTGAGGCTGCTTTATTCATTTTGTCACCTTCCATAGTGAGAAGTTTGTGTTTGTTAGATTATGTAGGTTATATTGGAAAGATTCATTCTGAAATTCTCTTATTGACCTTTTTAGCTCTCGGATAGCTCTACTAAAGTTCGTTTTATCTATGGAATTTTTTGTTAGCTGCCATTTTTTTCTCAACTCTCTTTTTCAACTATTTTGTCTTTTATTTCTCTCGGATAGAAGTTCTCGCGAGATTCTGTTTCTATTTGGGGTGTGGCTAGCCGAGCTGTATCTTGTATTAGTTTTGTTAGATAGTCACTGGCTGCATTAATATTGTCGCCATTGTTTAGGGACAATTTCAGGTTGATGTCGCTTTGTATTATATCTTGGAACATTTTCCAGTCCGTTTTCTTGTTATGTAGGAAGGGTAATCGTTGCCGGAAGAGAACTCTAGTACTAATGGTCAAAGTGACGGGAGTATGATCTGATGAGAGATCTAAATCGGCTCTTATTAGTGTATGACTCTTGACTATTCCTTTCGTTACGAAAAAAACTCGGACTTCTGGTATTTTGTTTACATCTGTGGGCCAGTATGTGGGTTCCCTTGGTGACAATTGATCGTAGTTTTTCTCGTACAGGCTTTTATAGAGTTCCCGCCCTCTTGTAGTATCTAGCCTCGAGCCCCAGAACCGGTGCTTCGCGTTAAAGTCGCCCCCCAGCGATGAAGCGCGGTCCCAGACTACCGAAAAAATCCAGGAACATTTATTTTTTTATTACGTGCTTTGGGAGACAGTACAGGCTGCTACAGTTATGGGGCCGTGTTTCCAGTCTTCGATGACTATGGAAGTTGCTTGTAAATAATCTTTGTCGCTTTTAACTGATTCATAATGTTTAATCGATTTTTTTGACAATTGCTGTACCACCATGAGCCGTGCCATCGGGATGTTGTGTTTCATATATATTGTAGTCTCGAATTTTAAGATAGCTTCTAGCAGTCAAATGAGTTTCGGAGATCAGCATAACATCTATTTTGTTTGTGTGTAAATATGCTGTTACTTCTTGGCGGTGTTGCACCAAGCCATTTGCATTCCATACGACTATATTGTAAAAGTGAATTATTTTGTGTTGGCGAACTTCGAAAGTACTGTTGTTAGTAGTTGTAGCATTGTGTTTAAAAGTTCGTTTTGCTGCTTGAAGGCGGCTTTAAATTCGTCAAAAGATTTTACAAGGAACGATGATATTTCTGTATTTGTTGTTTTGTTGTTATTTGTATCAGCGCTTGGCCTTGGCCTTACAGTCTCCGCATAGCTTGTGTGATTATTTCTGTCATGTCTGTTGCGCGGTGGTCTTTGGAGCCGACTTGCGGGATCTCGGGTATTATTGGCTATTGATCGGAGCCAGTGCGATTTCTGGGAGTTTGCATTTCTTTTTTCTATCATTTCTTGGTATACAGGACATCCTTTGTAATTAGCTGTGTGATTTTTATCACAAAGTGCGCATATGGCAGGGGTGTCTTTCGGTGTTCTACAGTTTGCAGTACTATGGTCGTCTCCGCATTTCACGCATCTATATTGCATGCGGCAGTAGGTTTTCGTATGCCCGTATCTTTGGCACCTGGTGCATTGCACTATTTCCAATCTTTTTTTGGGGGGTTCGATTAGTACTTTTGCGTGAAGAAGGAGATCTAGTTTATAGATATCTTTATTGTTATTGGCCGGTTCGAGATCTAGGAAGAATAGCGGGAGCGGTGGTTTGGTTCTGCTTTGTCTGATGTTCATTACATTCCTCACTTGGTGGCCATGCTTTTCGATTTCTTCTTTAATATCGTTGGGAGAGGTGGAGGGATGCAGTGATCTTATTACGACTCTGAAGGCTTGTTGTTGTTTAAGTTGATAGGTGTGAGAAGAGGCACCTATTTCGTCTAACTTGCGTACAATTGATCTGAAGGCGTCTGTGCTCTTAGCCAGGATTTTCAGTAGGCAGCCATCGTTGTTTATGGATTTGTATGTATAGTCGTCATTTGGAACAATTTCGCTTAGTGTTGCGGTTAGAGCGTTCATTGAGTCCACTGCCGGTATAAATATGGGGGGCGGCTTCGATTCGCTACTGTTGTTTGTTGTTTCTTGCTGATTTTTGGTTTGATTGTCCGATGTGTTTACATTGTCAGTCACCGTTGGGTTTTGGGTGAGGACAGAAAATCTATTTTGGGTGCTAATATATTGTGGATCAGGGTCGTTTCCTGACTAGTTATCACGAGAGTCTCTTCTTGGGCGTTTTTTTGCGTGAAATACCTGCCAAGAGGGTAATTTTCCTGGGCCGTTCGTTTGAGTATCAGCCCTAAGTCATCTCTTTCCTGGCTTCTTGCGAATGACGTAGAGGGCAATTGGTTCGTTTGTAGGTGATGGTTAAAAGTCGAGGTGTCGTCCTTTTTTGACATGTCCAGCGTGTCCATGTCCTGCTCCGGATTATTGCCGCCTCTTTTTACTACCAAATCTCGATAGCACAGCAGCACTTCACTGATTTTTATAGTATATTTCTATTTCACAATAGGGGAATTTAATATTGTCCGTATACGTCCGTTCTCTACGACGGCTAGCACGAGAGCGATGTTAAATTATTTGAATAAAACTAATTTTGTGATTTGTTTCATGCGACTGATTTATCACCAACTGATGTTGGTGAAACTATAGTCATAAATATGTCATTTCATTCAACTAAATATTCACAAAGAAACCCAGATTTAATTTACAAATTATTTTATCAAATCATCTAATTTATAATAATTACTAGACTATACAACTAGATAATATTAAATTAAATCGATAACACTAAACTAACTAAGCTGATAAAACTAGACAAAGCTGATAAATTTATTAGATTTGGTATGGTAAGTTATTTTAGTTATCAATGCGATCTGGATTATATTCCGATTCGAATTTCATCTAGATTGGGATTCAATTGAAATTGGATGGGTTTTTGGAGGGTCGTTTTATCAGATATGATATGAAAAATGTCATCGATTTCAAATAAAGATGAGACGAAAACCATATATGTTACATAATACTGTGAGCGTGAGAATGTTATTGACTTTTTCCCAGCTAATTAAAATATAATCGCGTATGATAAATGCAAGTGCGACATTGAAACATTTATTCGTTTAGAACGGAAGCTTTGTTGAATTAATTTGTGTTTCTTGTTTGTCTTAAGAGCTTTAATTTAAAGCGATTAATATATACATAACTGAATAATTCCTTAAACAAATAAAATAACTTTAACAATTATAAAATCATAATAATCTCTTGGAAATTTAATTTTTCTAAAGAAGAAAACTCACATATTCTGAACTTTATATAAAATGTTCTGAAACTTTCTATAAAATGCCATCATAATCTAGATTCTAGTTTCTGACAGAATTATACCTAGATACTAGAATTTCCCAAATCTTGATTAGCAAAACTGAGTACATAAATGGCCTATTCTATTTTGCGCCTTTTTATGCCATTTCTAAATTAAAAAATCGCCGATACATATTGAGAAATGTGTATCGCACTCGGTGTGAGTTCATTACAGACGCAAAATAGAACAAAAACCGGCCAAGTGCGAGTTGTGACTCGCGCACCGAGGGTTCCGTACAAACTTGTAAGTAAGGTATCTTTTTTTTGTGGAGAACGTAGCAAGCACATTCAGTTAACTTGACAGGTGGCCCTCCTGAAATCACGACCATCTTAGTACCGCTGTAAGCATAACCTCAAGATGTTGCTGTCGTGCGATAGAATTCTACCCTATGTTTTATTACCATACATAGTGAAATCATGAAATCATACATCCAGAAATATTTACAAAAATACTTCTAATTATAAATTTTCTCAGACTAGGAGGACTCCCCCCCCTTTCTAGGATTCTTTCCTAAATGACTTGCTACACTATGAGTGTTTAGGGGTTCTGGAACTTCACTATTTGGTTTTTCTGCTCAATTTTGCCTGTTTACCTATATACCCTGTATAAAGGTATACAGAATATTTTTTTTAAATAACGCGAATATTTTTAAACTTATAAAAAGAAAACTTTATTTTAGTATTACACGTATTCACTAACTTATATTAACATCTAACTATTTCTAGATCTAATATAAACTAATATATTAACTTTTTCTAGATCTATTTCGATTCTCTTAACATTCAGTTGTTCAACTGACTGCTTTTGGGCAATTGACTACCAATAAATATAAGGCGTACGTGATTTAAATATATGTAGATTATGTTACGAGGCGCCCGGTATATTAGCAGAGCGTCTCGTAGTGCTAGTAAATGCGCACATTGTATCCCTATAAACTTATTGTGATTGGAGTGGGGATACACACCGGTGTCCGGAATTGGAATCCGGCCATCGATGAGGGGCAGATTGGAATGGGAATTCTAGCAAGACGATTAGTTAAAGCCACATATATTTAAATAAATAATAAGTTATAGTGCTGTCTCTGTAATTTATTTGGACCTAGCACTAACAATAAGTGATGCTAATATCCGCGCGTCACATTTTTTCGCCAGGTGAATCACACCCCTGTGGACATTCCCAAGGACTCCATCTCCTAAGTTGAGGCCACGAATGGACCCCTTGATAATTCCTGGAGTATAGGAATAATTCAGGTGTGAATTGGCAACCTACGAACAGAATTGGCAACCTACGAAATTTGCCTCGTAGCAATTATAAAGAAAAATTAGACGAAATATAATATATACAGGATGTTACGGGACTTGAGTATGTCGCATGTCGGTTATAAACAAGCAAAATTTAGACATAATATATACCCTGTATATATTTAGTATATAGAGCGTACGTGATGAAATGCATAACGAATATAAACAGAGAAAACTCAGAATAAACAGCTTGGTGCCGACACATACTTTTTAACCTTCGGACCTAACCGACGAGGACCTAACTGTATGCAACCCATATGCTTCTGGAGCCTGACAATACCACTACGACAACATTAGTGTATTTTCATAAGTTTCTAATAGTAAATTCGCATTTTCCTTGTAATTAAACTACATATTTACGGTTTTCAGATTTTTCCCTTTACATATGCTGTAAGACACCGCTTCTTGCCAAATTTCATGATTCTAGGTCAACGGGAAGTACCCTATAGATTTTGATTCCCTTGTGAAATCGGATAATATGCGACATAAACGGTCATATCTTTTGATCGCGTTGACTTACAAGTTTGATTTTTTCACAACTGAAAGAGACCGCAAACCCGAGTATTTGATACAAATTTCAACTTGTTACCTCTACGCGTTCCTGAGAACAATGGTCTTGACAGACAGACAGACAGACGGACAACAAAGTGATCCTAGAAGGGTTCCGTTTGCTGTACGGAACCCTAAAAATGGCCTTTTTCGGCTCTTCGTATAGAAGAATTAAGCGGAATCTATGCTCTGCATCTATGTTGGCCAATACTCGTTCACGCTTGGTGCATTTTGGTGAAAACTGTTATAATGTGTCTGCGTTTGGACCGTGTCTCACGAAAATTAATTTCTTTTCTAATTTACGAATTGGGATAGTGCCGTCACTTACCTTTAGTCTACGGCCTGAGTGCCCGCTCAAACAGAGCGTGGAGCGGGGTGTGGCGTGCAGCGTGCATCTCAAACACATGGTCTTAATAGCAGGCGTCCTGAGTAAGTAAGTGAGCGGGGCGTTTGGATTTGCCTGCAGTGGGGCAGGCAGCGTGGCGTGCACTCTCATTTCAAATCAGTTTGTGTTTAGCGTTCCTCTACAGCGTGCAGCTGAGATGAGTGGGAGACCGTCGCGTCGGATGCAGCTTCAAGCTCATAACTCAGGCCAGACATTGGACGCCCATTGCCCGCTTAAACTGCACGCGCCGCTCAACGCACTTTCACTCAGGCCGTAGCCTTAGGGTTGCTCGCGTCTCCGCCCCGTGTAGACTGTCCTTCCGTCGCCTATTTCAAGGGAGGAAAATGGGAAAACAATAAATATCGGGATATATGTGGGGAGGGATACCCTTAACATGGGTCAGTCCGGACGTTGAATGCCGCTACAGCCCTTCGGCTCGTGATCACACCACCCTGGTTAAACTTGAAACGATAAACTTAAATTCGTGCACGTGTCGCTCGAACTTGGTTTGCGCTTCGATTTTGGTCTTCACGCTTCTCACACTCGAAGCGTACTACCGGAACTAATAGGTAAATCGCGCGATTTCGTCCCAGCTATCACGTCTATCTCCTTCTTTTAATCGATGCCGAAATCGATTCGAATTTTGAATTAAAATATAGATTTATTGAAATTGGCGCGAGCAGTCTGTAATAATCAAATTGTGTCTTTGTATATAACATTGTGTAATGTGTCTGTATAATCAAATTTATTTCGATATTTACTCTGAATTGAATTCCATATTTCTTCTTCTTCCTCTGGGTAGCACTACAACCCTTGGTGGGTCTTGGCTGCGTTAACGATATGCCTCCATCGGTCCCTGTCCAACATGGCCTCCTTCCAGTCATATACCTGCATAGTCTGTAGATCTATTAAAATGTTGTCCTTCCATCTGATTCTCGGCCGCCGCAGCGGTCTCTGTCTTGCTGGGTTTCTTTCCCATACTATCTTGATCAGTCGGTCGTCAGGTGCTCTTTGGATCTCATACGCTGGTATTTTATTGCTTTGACTATATCTCTGACTTTTGGAGTTCTGCATTCGTCCTTATGCGATATTGTTCCGTGTGTGGATCCTTGACGAGGCCAAATATTCTTGTCAGGATCTTCCTTTCAGCCCGCTTTAGTAGAAGCTCATTGTGTTTCGTAAGGGTCTAGGTCTCATAGCCATAACAGATGATCGGTTTGATTACAGGCGGGTACACCCTCAGCTTTGATATTCTCGACACCGTTTTGGATTTCGTGAGGGTTCGCATGACAAAGAAACACCTATTGCCACTGTGTATTCGCGTTTTAATCTCTTCGTTGCTGTCGTTGTCTGAGCATATCGTGGCTCCAAGGTATTTTATCTTTCTTCTTACGAGTTCAAATTTGCTTGGATACGAATAAATTGTGTTTTCTTTTTATTCATACGGACAAATTACATTTTGAAATGTTTTTACGATAAAATGAGTATTCACTCGATGCTTCGGGCTTTATACGTTTAATTAAATTTATTGTTTTTTGCTATACGCATTTGCCAAATTAAATTTTTTTAATTGAAATTCACTTTTAAATCACTTGTATCATGATTATTTGTTATTCAATTAATTGCATACATAGTATTTAAACATATTACATTGACGTTTTCATAATAAAAGTGTTACACAAGATCAAGTATTGATAAACACTATCTTCTTCTTCTCTTCTTGTTTCGAATAGGCCTACTTTAGACCGCGCTTGTACAACTGTTGGGCTTTGATCTTTGCCCAGTATTCTCGCATCTTCTGTAAAATCCACGGAAAATGTTTTACTTGCTTACTTCGAATTACTAACGTAAGAAGTATATACCATCAAGTTTATGGACGATATATTCTATGTTAAGGTCCTGTTTATCTATACATAAGGATGTGGATATATCCAAATATTGTAAATTGCTGGCCTTATTGAAACGGATATATCAGGGCTATGCACATAAAAAGTCTAAGATTTTAGAAGAAGATATTCATGAATTTATATATATGGGACGCGGATGATAAGTCTTATCCGGCTATAAAGGTGGATAAATTTGTATATATATATATATATATATATATCGCAGCTTTGTATGTAATGTTATTCATTTTAGATCGTCTTGATAATGGGTTATAATGGTGTGCTTAGGCGTCAGCACATTTTCATCTTCTGCCGCTGAAACTCCTTTCTCTCTTCTGTCCAGGGGGTACCTTTCTTTCGGAGTTTTTTCTGAAATCCACGGACTTACTTCAGGGTGTGTTTCTGATTTGAAGATCTTTATTCCCAGTTCTTTAATATCCTTCTCGGTTTCTGTCAATCCAGTGGTACGCACCTCATTGTTTTTGCCAGAAGGTGAACAGACGGTTGGTTAGTCAGTTTGAGGGCAATTTTGCAACGTGGCCATAGAAAGCTACCCTTCGTTTCCTTGCAGAGTCAGATAGCCTCTCAATACGTTCGTAGAGCTCAAAGTTATTCCCCATATTCGTTAGGAATAAAAACCTAGGATCTTCCTTAGGATTCTCCTCTCTCTGATTTCCAATTTTTTACCAAACCTCTTCGGTTCAAGGAAAGACACTCCACGGCATTCTGGTCGTAGAACTGATGTGTAGTGCTTAAGTTTCAGGTTGGGTAACTGGCATTTCTTATTGTGTTCTTAGTCGGTCGATAGGCTAGTTTTAACTTGTTGATTCTCTTGGATAATGATGCCCTTTCTGATAAGTTATTCTGATAAGTCATTGTTTACCGAAAAAAATTACATTAATTTATATATAATATAATATTTGTCTTTTTCATAATATAAGTGTTAAAGATCAAGATCAAAGATCTTATATTACAAGATCAAGTATTAAAAACACAGTATCGGTTTCAGTAACGTTGAACTAAAACAGAAAATAATTGATGTATCGGTTACATTTACATATTTGCAGCCCCGTGAGTTCACTATCTGCGTACATATTAAATAAACGGATTTATCCAATCTATTGATTCAATTGAACGACAATACTGTTTGCAGCACTAATTTCACATATTAATTTTGAGTGTTTAGTGCGATGCGGTAACAGATGGAACATTTTTTGTGTTTACTGTGGCCGTTAGAATGTGGATATGGGCATGAGGGCATAAGCATACAACATTTGTTAATAATTCGTGTGCATCAATTTCCATAATGGAATATATGAATAAAGCTCGTAAAAAAGTTCGGTACAGCGTGTGCTCATAATGATTTTATTTTCAATTCGGTTTTAATTTTATCTTTATGCAATTATTTATAAATCGCTTTGTTTTTATTTTGGCTGTATAAAATGTATATGTTATATCAAATGATACAAAAATGATAATGAAGCGAAGCCATGAAAAATATAATTTTAAACAATTAAATCATTTCCTGTGATATCTGCCAGTTTTTTCGTTGCAATTATTTACATAAGTTGCAAAATAGTTTTCACAAAATAACAAATAGCATCTAATGACTTTCGAAACGATGGGTTCGATAATATTGAACAGATTTCTATCCGCAAAAATAAATTCTGTTTTAGTTGTTTTTATAAAAGTTTTGGTTTCTATAAAGAAAAGTTATAATAAGTACGGGTTAAAGACAATTGAGAAGGTAATGGAGGTAAAGGAAATGGAGAAGGCACCACTAGCCTGCATGCATGCAGAGCAGGGAAATCTACAGATACCGCCCTGTATCAACTGACAAATGAAATAGAAGCAGCACTAGACACAAAGGAAGTATCGATATGTGCCTTTTTAGAAATTGAAGGAACCTTTGACAACACCTTTCACAAGGCTGTCAAATCGCTTCTCGAAAGTAAGGAATAGGAATATCGACAATAATATCTCAAAGTGGATGGGAAAAATGCGGAAAACTAGAACGACGTGTGTTATCACCACTGATGTGGAGCCTGGTAGTTGATGAATTACTAGCTAGGCTGAACGACCTAGACATTAAATGTCAAGATGACGCCTTAGTCATCATAGCCAGTGCAAAGTACCAGGCTTGGTAAGAATTGTTCGAAAAGTCTGAGTTTTGTCCGACAACAAATTTTTCAGCGGTCGCAGTAGATTTCAACTGACTGACGTTTGGGTTGACGTTTGTGTTTGCGTCCCGTCAGTAGCGCCGATGTGTTTTCTTGGTGAATTCTTGGTTCAGAAAATGCGGAAAAAAATTGAAAATTCGAATCATCTTGCGACGGGACTTGCAGGTGAAAGTGCAAAAATGTGTTACCACCGATTGGTGTTCTTCGTTGCAGCGTTAATGTCGTTGTAAGAAAATTCCGATTTTGACGTTCCCGAAATTTGAGGAATTTTGGAAAATTCTCCCTCAACGAACCTCAGCCGCCGAAGAAGCGAAATTTACTACCCTTGCAGAAAAGAGTTGAAATTTGCGAATTGCCGCGGTAAAAGTTTCTAAAGTTGAAAGACGGATGAAATATGACGTGCTAAAATAGGCTACGAATCCCAGAGCTCTGGGGGGCGCACCGTGTAAATGAAACATACAAACTTAGTTCCAGAATGTCGGCAATTTCCGCCGGAAGGACACCGTTCAAAAATTTCTGAAAAATTCGCATGCGCCTCTTAGCTAGGACTCAAAATGCGAATTTCATTTTTTTGCAATAACTATGCCAGTTGCGAACTTTTTGCAACTTTTAATAGCCTATGGCACGGTCCAGTCTGTTTCCGATCTGCCACTGTAGGGCAGGAAGTTGTGCCTTTTGTAGATCTCGATTGCGGATTGACATCCTACCGGTTTGCTACTATCGGCCGTGGCGACCTCGTGGTTCCTGCGAATCGGCAAATCGGCACATCGTACGCAAGATACCGTCGCCCTCCATCGAACGGTTTAGGAGAAATTGCAAAATTCCACCCACTTCCGGTTCGGCAGCCGATAACGTCTGGTTTCCCAAAAACATGTACCGCATGGCCAGTTTTGCAAAAAATCGCACGGCCTCTTCGAAGACTCAGAGAGAAAGTACCAACGAAACCGGACCAGCAAACGGGAAGGCGTTCTGTTCAGCGGTCGGCTCGCCATAGAACGTCAAAGAAGATCGTTTTTTGCGATATTTTTTTTTCGGTTTTTCGCACTTTTCTCCAAATTTTCAGCAAAGACTCAAAAAATTTGAGGTAACAGTTTTGTGTGGAAAAAATCGGCGCTCCAGATAGCACCATTCGCGTCGCGATCGGTCCAAATTCGGCCGCTCGGCGGCCGAGAAACGGAAATTTCGTTTTAGTGCCGCACCCCCGCCGCCTTCGGCAGCACCACAATTTCTCAAAGATTAGTCAATTGTCTGGAGTTTTCTAAACATTTTACTACTTTGTCCCGTCAAAATTTCTTTCGAAAATCACTCAAAACGTGCGTTTTCATTCTACAAACCCGATTTGACGCATTTATCCCGCCCCCTCCCGGAAAGGCGTACCAAACTATTTTAGTATATGTAATTGTTAAATTTTATCGAATATTTATTTAAATGATATCAAAAATCATGAGCGATTGGTCCCAAGAACTCCAGTTATAATTCCTTGAGGCTTTTATTTGAATTCATTTTTGTTCCCACGAGTAGCTAGGGAAATAAGTGGTCCGCCCCTGCAGAGCCCGGCATGCAAGAGTAAGGCTAAGTACACCGGGAGGGCGCCCTAAATCCCGTTTGCACCGTTAGCGATATTAAAATCACCCCAGTGTTATCCATCCATCACCACGGTATCTTACAGCTTGGATTAGGGTTTGAAGGCGGAAAAAGATAGATTACAGAAGAACCTTAGATTGAAGTGAACAAGAGTTAGGCCAAGTGAGGCCTTCGACGCGACCAAGCGCAGGCGGTGCGCATCGTCGCCGGACGTCAACGTGACGAAGAGGCAGGCGACGGACCACTTCGCTCAATTGGGAAAGAAGATTGCTGAGTTGTTGGACCTCGTCGCCTGGAACACCAGGAACACCAAAGTCGAAATTAAGGCGGTCGCGCGCGACATGGACAGGATCTACGCCATGGCGAGAGAGGAGATGGAGGAGCTACGCGACGTGGCGGCTACGGTCCCCAAACCCAGGAAAACGGACGTGTGCGTCCAAACGGACAGGGCCCCGCCCATACAGAAGACCAGGCAGCAGGACAAGGAGGAGGCTGAGGCCTCGTTTCTTGCGAGGGTGGCCAGTGCGACCACATCGCAAGCGGCCTGCGAGCTGGCCAGGGAGTTGTGGCCTCCGGCAGCGTGGGAACTAGTAGAGGGACGCGTTGGGAACCCACTGGCGCAAAAGGATCGTCAGCACGTGGCGATTTTCACCGCAGAGGGAGAGGGCACGGGGCTGCTTGACGGCTACCCCATGGACGAGGCGGAGGAAATCACCGTCGAGGGAGGCGGAACCATCCAGCACTTGGCAGTGGTGTTTAAAAAAAAAGAAGAGGATGCCAAGGAATGGACGCTGGCTAAGGTGTCCTACACTTCAGGGGTGGACATTGAAGGGCTGTACTTGCTGCTAACTTCGGTGAGGGACCTACTGGCGCGCCAGGGAAGGAGGGGCGTGGATATTAAGGTGCCGTCAAAGGCAAATATTGCAACTTTCCGTAAGTTAGTGGCCTGTGTGTTCCACGGGAGCAACATGCTCGTGCGTGTATATATCTCAGAGGGGGCAACGGTGCCAAAGCAGAGCGCAGGAATGGCGCCTAACGCGCAACCGAGCATGGCCACCCTGGTCATTAAGGCCGGGGATGGCAGTTACGCAGACCGAGTCCGCGAAGTTAGAGAGGGCGCGTCGGGAACCGGAGCGCTGGATGATGTGCAGTCGGTAACGAAGTCGGCGGACGGGGACGTCATCCTCCGCGTTCGGGGTGATGCCGGTGCACTCCGTAGGGCCTTGCAGGCTAAAGTAGGGGACGACAGCGTCAGGTTAGTGCAGGCAAACCGGTCTGCTCTAACCCTTAGGAACTTGGACGCTGCTTCAACAACTGCCGAGGTAGATGTGGCGCTTAGGCACGCTCTAAGTGCTGGTGGCGCGGACGCGGGCGGCATCGGACATATCGAAATCGGTGTGCTCCGGGAGTGCCGCGACGGTACCTTGATGACAACAGTGACGGCTAGTAAGCGCACGGCGGCCGCTCTGCTGAAGGTGGAAAGGGTCCGGGTGGGGCTCTCAGTGGCGCGCATCGGCGAGCGCACTCGCCAAGACCGTTGCCACCGCTGCTGGGAACTCGGCCACAAGGCGGCGCGCTGCGAAGGCGTGGACCGTAGTAAATGTTGCCACCGGTGTGCAAAGCCAGGGCATCTAGCGCGGGAATGCAGGGCCAAACCCTACTGTCCCTTCTGCGATAAAGAGGGGCACAGGGCGGACGCGGCTAACTGCCCGCACTTTGGGGCTGCAAAAAACAATAAATGGCGGAGTTCGTTCAGCTAAATTTGAATAGGTCGGGCGGGGCGCACGACTCCCTCGAGGAGTATGCGGCGGAAAACCGGGTGCACGTGGTTCTGGCTAGCGAGCCGAATTACGCGAGGCGGCGACCCGGTTGGTTCGCCGATGCGCACCTGGATGCGGCCATCTGGTTGTATCCAGGGGCGCCGCGCGTCCTGGCTTGGGGGTCGCCGTGTCGGGGGGCAGTCTGGGTGGCGTTTGAGGGGGGGGTGGTAGCTTACAGCTGTTACTTCTCCCGCAACAACCCAAATGAGGTTTTTGCGGACTGCCTGGACGGCGTGGCGCGTTCCATCCAGGCGCATAGCGGGAAGGCGCTCCTTATTGGGGGCGATTTTAATGCTTGGGGAATCCAATGGGGCGGCGACGTCACGGACGCGAGAGGGAGGATGGTCCTGGACTGGGCGTCGGCACTGGACCTCGGTATCTGCAACCGGGGAAAGGTTCCGACTTTCAGGAGAGGTCCGCGAACATCAATCGTGGACTTGACGTTCGCATCGCAGGGACTGATGGGAAGAGTCAGGGATTGGCAGGTTAGGGACGATTGGGAGTCGCTGAGCGACCACCAATGCGTTTCCTTTCACCTGGACAGTAAAGCCATCGAGGGGCAGCCGCGCGAGCAGCGCGCTCGTTGGATACTTGGGAGAGCTGACCGGGAAGCTATTACTCGGGAGATGGCTCGAGCAAATGCACCGCACGGGCTGGCCGCGGAGGATCTTACCGGGGCATTCGTGAACAGGGTGGTTGACGCGTGCAGGGCTGGCGTCCCTCAAAGACGTCTGTCCTCAGGGGGGCGGAAGCCGGTTTATTGGTGGACGCCTGAAGTGGCGCAAGCGAGACGCGTGGCGGTGGCGTCTAGGCGTCAACTTCAGAGGGCGCGGCGCAGAGGGGAGCTATGTGAGGCTGCGGAGGAGCGGGCGAAACAGGACCGTGGTAGTTTTCGACGAGCGATTGCGCGGAGCAAATCCCAGCGGTGGCAGGAACTCTGCCTTCTGGTCGACCGCGATCCGTGGGGCTTGCCGTACCGCATAGTCACCGGTCGGTTCGGGCACCGAGGGAAGGGTCCTGACGCGTGCGTGTTGGGTGGAACCGAAGCTGTGGTTGAGCACCTTTTCCCCGCCACGGCGAGGGGGGTGGGACGCGCTGTCGTGGGGCGGTACGTTGCGGTGGACTCCTTCACCGTGGATGAAGTCCGCAGAGCGGTAGCCTCACTACCCGCGAAAAAGGCACCCGGCCCAGACGGGCTGCCTAACGAGCTGTTCCGTCTGGCAGCAGGGGGGGACCTCGAAGGACTTGCCGACGTCTGCAACAGATGTCTGGAAGAGGGAGTGTTTCCCAGGTGTTGGAAAAAGGCAATTTTGGCCCTTATTCCAAAGCCGGGTAAGGATCCCTCGACGCCTGGTGCGTACAGACCGATCTGTTTGCTGGACGGTGGGGCAAAAGTTCTGGAAAGGTTGCTCCTATGGCGGTTACAAGCCGTTATAGAGCAAGGGGGCGGACTCGCTCCGGAACAGTTCGGCTTCCGTAAAGGGGTTGGGACGGAGGATGCCATTCGGGCTGTCCTTCGTGTTGCGGAGGGGGCCAACAGCGGACCGTACCGCACCAGGGGGCATTGTGTGGTCGTCAGCTTTGACGTCGCCAATGCCTTCAACACGGTACAATGGTGGTTCGTTATTGAGGCCCTAGCCCGTTGGAAACTACCGGACACGTTGCTGAGGCTCACTGCCGATTACCTGCGCGACAGAACCATCAGTTACCGCGAGGGGGAGAACTGGCGTGAGCGGGGGTTGTCTGCCGGGGTTCCGCAGGGATCGGTTCTAGGACCATTCTTGTGGAATGTCGCCTATGACGGCCTTTTGCGGACGCTGAGACGGTTACTGCCCACAGGGGTGGGTATTGTGGCATATGCAGACGACCTTGCACTCGTCTTCACAGACAGGTGCTGGGATATGCTGCGTCTCAGGGTCACGCGCGCGGGGGAACTCGTTCGGGAGTGGATGGAGACGGCGGGCCTTCAGCTCGCCGCCTCTAAAACACAGGCGGCCCTGCTCTCCACTAGAAGGTCAGGCAGAGGCATTCTGGAGATTGAAATTTTGGGAGAGAA
This sequence comes from Phosphuga atrata, assembly GCA_944588485.1. NCBI lineage: Eukaryota > Metazoa > Arthropoda > Insecta > Coleoptera > Silphidae > Phosphuga > Phosphuga atrata. Next base: position 1,665,005 of record OX155901.1, read on the forward strand.
GATACCGGTCGAACGGTCGATTCGGTACCTCGGTGTGATCCTCCAGGCGGGTCAGTGGGGATTACACGTGTGCCATGCCGCCGGCAACGCGGCACGCGCATCACAACAGGTGGCGCGTCTCATGCCGAGGGCCTCCGGGCCTGGTAAGGGTAGGAGGAGGCTTATGGCCAGTGTGGCCACTAGTAGACTCCTATACGCGGCACCGGTGTGGGCAACGGCGGTGAGGGGTAACGCTCGTAACAGGGAGCGTTTGCGACGGGCACTACGCCCGGTGGCCATCAGGGTCGCCCGGGCTTACCGCACTGTTAGCAGTGACGCCGTGGAGGTCATATCACGGATTCCTCCCGCGGACCTCCTTGTTATGGAGCGCGCGTCGGTGAGGGACGCAAGAACTTCTGGTGGGAACCGCTGAGAGGCAAGGAGGGCTGCTCGGGAGCAACTACTTGCCTGCTGGCAGGAGAGGTGGTCACGTGGCGGAAACGGCGCGTGGACTCGTCGTCTCATCCCTGATTTAATTCGGTGGATGGGGCGAGGGCTGGATGAGGCGGGTTCGTACTTTCTCACCCAGCTTCTTACCGGACACGGGTCCTTCCGAGCGTATCTCCATAGGATTGGGAAAGCCCCAGACGACAGGTGCATATCCTGTGGAGAGGGCGTGCGCGACGACGCGGAGCACACTCTCGTGGCGTGTCCGCGTTGGGAGAAGGAGCGACAGGCCCTGGCGTCGGCCCTGGAACGGGAAGTCACGGTCGAAGCCGTGGCGGGTGGCCTCGCCGGCGAGGTGGGGCGGGGCGTGTGGGCGGCCTTAAGCCGATTCGCGGCCACAGTCATGCGGGCTAAGGAGTTGCCTGTGTGGGAACAAGGGCGGTAGAGTTTTTTTCTTGTTTTTTTTTTTTTGTTTGTCTCTGTTTTTGTTTTTTTTATTACTTGTGTTGTAATTGTTGCAATTGTAAATGCTATTGTATAGCATATTTTGCTTTACTTTTTTTACTTTCGTGTAAATACTGTTGTATTTTTATTCGAAGGGTGGGCAGAGGCAGTAATGCCATCGCTGGCGGTCCCTCTGTCCTTCCGTTTTAGTGGAGTCACTTTGGAAAATAAAAAAAAAAAAGTGAGGCCTTCACAGTATAGAAAGGGAAGTAAGTGGGTGCCTACCGTAAGTCAGGAAGAGTTAGACGGCAGTCATCCAGCTAGGGCACCCCGTTTCTGCCAGGTACTGTTTCGCCAGATTGCGAACCCCTCGGGTTGGGAAGTTCTTAGTTGTACGGCACCCAGAGTCCGCCCCGACACGAGTCGCCCTGCCTGGGCAGTGCTCCTCGCATAAGCAACGTCCAAAGGGCAGCACGAAGCTAAGCCCCCGCACCACGACAAGGTGACTTCCATTCGCGGGAGCTTAATAGCAATAGCTAAATTACAAATTTTTGTAATGGATATTTCACTAACATAGGTACTGCTAAAATGATTGAAAAAATAAATATGCCCGACGATTTCTCATTAAATAATATTCCCAGTAATAATAACTCTTTATTTTTAACTAATGTTACAGAGAAGTATTCCTCCGCATCAATTCATTAAAGAATAGTAGTGCGCCTGGTTATGATGGAATCACCCCCTTTTTATTAAAACTAGCTGCAAAATACATTCTACACCTTCTTAGCCATAATATTAACTTAATATTTAGTAATGGAAAATTCCCCAAACAATATAAAAACCTAGTGATAATCCCTATTTACAAAGCAGGTGACAAAAATACAATATTAAATTATCGCCCAATTAGTTTAATTAATAATTTTGGAAAAATTACTGAAAAATGCCTAAAAACAAGCTTAATAAAATTTCTAAATAGCAACAAAATATTAACTGAATATCAGTATGGGTTCCGAGAAGGCAAAAGCACATTAGATGCCATGTATGAGGTTATTAGTATGAAGTTTCAAGCAATCTTAATGACAGTAAAAAATGCATAGCAGTATTCTTGGATTTGGCAAAGGCCTTTGACACGGTACATTATGAAAAATTTCTACTAAAGTGTTAGTAAGAAAGTGTGTAAAGAGCGGTATGGAATTCGTGGTATCAAGTCTTTTCAGAGATTATCTAAACGACCGCTCACAATATGTAAAAATCAATAAAAGTCTAAGTGAACCGCAACTGGTGAGAGTGGGTGCGCCTCAGGGGACAGTTCTAGGTTCTATACTCTTCACCATTTATATAAATCATCAATTAACACTTAACATAGATAGCAAAGTAATATCATATGCTGATGGCACTGTAGCCATATTTAGTGGGTATGATTAGGAAGTCACCAAGAAAAGCGTTCAAGAAGGTATGAGTGTCATAAAGATGTGATTGGATGGGTATCAGCTGTCTTTAAATGCAGATAAGGCCAATTATATAGCATTTACCATCACAGATATAAACAGACCCAAATTTCACAGCATTAATATTAAGGGCATTGGAGACATAAAAGAAGTTGAAAATACAAAATATTTAGGAATTATTATAGATAAAAATACAAAATGGAACCAACATAGTCAACTAGCATATTTAACAAAGCGAATTAGAAAACTAATTTACAAATTTTATCAGTTAAGGGATATCTTGAGTAAAAATATATTGATTTTGGTATACAAATGCACTATATGAAAATTCATTAAAAACCTTGTCTACAATTCAAAATTATATAATGAAAATTATTTACAAAAATGGTAGACGATACCCAACCAGACTACTTTTTGGAAGGGATATATGCAATATAAGATAGCTGTACTTTCATACATTGGTAATATTTATGCATAAAAACGAACGTTTAAAAAATCGTATCTTGCATAATATGGTGACTCGTACTATGACAAACAAATTTCTGGAAGTATCTAACTCTAATAAAACTGTATAAGCAAGATTTGCTTACCACCTAGCCCCAAAGACTTACAATACCTTTGAGTATTAGAGATATTAAAAACTACAAAAAATATTCAATGCAATGTAATACGTTTATAAATGACTAGAGGTCGGACTTTAAGGTCGCAAAAACTATCAGAAAAGGTAGGCAAAAAGGCAACTAAATTAATGAAAAAAGGCTTTAAATTTAAAGTTTTAGGTCGCTAAAAAGGCTATTACTTACTCAAAATTTTATTTATAAATTTTAATTTTTGTTGGAATCTAGGTCAGTTCTTGGGTATTTGGAACAATGATTAATACTCTTAGTCTTTTGCAAGGTTTCGTCCATTATTATCGGACTTCTCCAAAGAAGCTACAACATTAAGAAGCTACAACATTACATTATCTTCCACTTACCGAACTATTTCTATAAAATTGAATTCACCGTCATAAAATTCAAATTATTAAATTTTGAATTTTATGACGGTGACATTTAAATAAGTTATTTATTGTGAATATGTAATATTGTAGCTTCCTTGAAGAAGTCCGAAAATAAAGGACGAAACGTCGGAAAAAAGACTAAGAGTATTAATCATTGTTTCAAATACCCAAGAACTGACCTAGATTTAAAAAAAAAATGGAACGAGAACCTGAAAACATAATAAATTTTAATTTTCATTAATTGTTGTCTGTGTAGCACACCATCAGTTTTTCTTAATTATTTTCCGTCAGCCGTTGACGACGGTCAGATAATATGGTCTTGTAGATGGAAAATGACCTCTCCACATCGCACGATGTTAGTGGTGCAAATTTATAATTTGGGATGTGTGATATGGTCAATTTTTCTGGCATTTCAGCATTTTTGCCAGCCAATAATTTTGAAATATTATTCAGAAAAGCAAATCCAGTGTTTTTATTTATTATTTTTGTCAATTTTTCGTATGCTTTTCGACCCACTGTTCCTGGGGTTGACATCATGGACTCCGTTACATTATTGATAATGCCAATTGTTTCCACCAAAGGTGAGGTATTTATTTCAAGTAGCTTTATACCATCAACAAGAATTTTGAAATTATTCTTGATATAAATTAAATCGTTTTTGATGTTAGGTTTCGCAAAGCATTTTTGCATCTTTTAGAGCCCTAGCCGCATCAGAATCTAAATCTTCTATTACCTTAAACATTTGAAATTTACTAGTAGGAATATTTTCAACAAATAGAGAATCAAGTCTTTACCTCCTGTTTAAGTGATTCAAAATTGTCGCAATAAAAAAAGGCCGCTTTCAGCCAAGTGCCCCATCGTGTTATTATTGGCTCAGGAGGCAGCGGTAGGCCATGTAAATGGTCTATATATACGTTATGAATTCTTAACGGAGATTTGAGAAATACCGTTTTTGTGCTGGCAATTAGTCCGTTTACGTTTTCATATTCGTTACGTATTACTTCACATACCAAATGCAATGCGTAAGCTAAGCAAGTGACATGTATAAGATTTGGGTAAAAAATCTTCAAACTTACAGCAGAAATCACCATATATGCAGCTGCATCTGAATAATATAATTTAACTTTATCATGCTGGATACCATTTGGCAATAATAATGCTAAAAAAAATCTGTAGACAAAATTTAGACTCTTACCTACTTAAATTATCGTTAATAAAACGTGATATTGTAGCATGATTTGCTTTTTCTAAAATTTTGCAGGCCAATAAATGAGCTTTTGAAGGATCTTCATCGGTTAGTTTTCCTACTATCAAATTTGCAACATATCGTCCCATGGCAGCAGTTGTTTCGTCTACGCATATGTATACAGTAGCGTCGCTAGCGTCGGTCAATCGGGCGAATGCCCGGGGCCCACGGACTAGGGGGCCCCCACAGTGGCTGCAGATCGATTCTGAGACGACTGACGTGTGGCGTTTCGCGAATTTCACATGGGGCACCGCACCACGTGGGTTTTAAAAAGGCTCAAATTTTACATTTTTATGCCGCTGGAGGCGGCAGATCTTAAGTATTTTAACCGCGCGTCTTCGATGACTTAACTGTGAATGTCCGTCCGCACGTTGCGCATCCCCAAGTTTCTTCATCCGTCCTGCCGCGCCCCTTCGGGATTCCAAAACCCACCCTAAAATCGTGGTTTTTGCGGAAACGGCCCGACGGAAGCGGCTGCGGCGGTGCAAAACGGGATTGTACATTTTTCCGTTGTAGAACCGAGATCCCCGTCGAGCGGTGCCGTTTTCGCGACTCAACTCCCCCAGGTTCGGACGCACCAGACCGAAAACTAAAATCACGATATTTTACTTTTTTGGTTGGCGCATTTTTGGTTGGATCCTAATTCTTTTCCCGAATCCTCTAGCCGCCGCCGCGCCACGTGTTTAGAGCCCTCGCTCGCCGTCCTGCGACGTCCCGTTCACCTGGTGCAAGAGCAAATACATTTTTTTTTTGCCGAGTTTGCAATCACTTCCACGGACGCCCAGGACTTATTTTCCAGCTCCAGGTCGCCGGTTGGGTTCGTTCTGTTCAGAACACTCGCGCACAACCATTCCGGCAAGAATTTTTAAACTGCAACGACTTTTTGCGAATCTGCAGCAGTTTGAAGAGAAAAATGCGTAAAAAGTGAGAAAAACCAGAGGCGTTTTGCGGGGGTACATAGAACTTCGGAACCAATTGACGGATCGAAACCGGACCGGTGCCGTTCGATCGGCCATAGAACCTTTTAGTTTGTTTAGGAGTTTAATCCCGATTGTGCCCAAGATGGCGTGGCGACGCCATTAAAACGACGTTTTTTGGACATCCAGGAAAAGTCTCACAGAACCGCCAACTTGAACTCTGCGGGAACGGTTTCGCGCGATTCCCGCAGGGAATTGAACGTTTCATCTTTTACTGCAAGCGGCATCGCGCTGCGCCGTTTGCAACCGTCGCGACGCCCGCCCAAACTCGCCGTATTTTATTTACTGGGGGCCCCACCTCAATATATATGCCCGGGGCCTCCAAATCCAAACGACGGCGCTGTATGTATATATCATGGAGACCAATAGCAGTTCGTGTGTTTTCAATAGACTAAAAATTTTAAATATTTATTATATATATATTATATTTTTTTTTTATATTAGGAGCAATTTTGTCTTTTTTAAACTTTAAAGGTACCTACAGTTAAAAAAACAGAATTGTCCAGATAATTTAATTTCATTAAAGTAGAAATCAAGATTTATGTAAGTATCCTATGATTTTGTTAAATTAATGTGCATACCTTGTCGTTGCATTTAGACAAATAGTTTTTTCGTAGTGTAGAATCACTGGGTACATTCTTTTTGCAATAGTTCTCCAAGAATCCCTTAAATTCAGTGATTTACAAAAAAAAGGTATATTTGCGGCCACTAAAGCTGCACATAAATCTAAATAAAACTAATTTTTCACCTGAGTTTGCTCATTTAAAGTACTTGGAGTTAATAGTGATTGCCTCAAATTTTTGGTTTTATTTTCTTTATGGAGAGATGTTTTTAAATGCTGCTCAACATGGCTACTCTTTTTAAATACCACCTACAATTATACATTTAACATCAGTAATGTTTCAGTTTGTGTTTAATGGTGAAAAATTGTAGAACTTACTATTTTACTGCAGGCGCTGCAAAATACACCGTCCCCATCCAATTTCAGTTCGGATATACCTGATATCCATTCTTTTAATTTTCTATTAAGGGGTGTCTTTTGTTTTGGCATTTTGATAAAAAAACGTTTAAATTCACTTTTGCTCAACTAAAACACAAGACTACAAGGGCCAAACAAACAGCAGAAACAACTGATATAAAGGCAATGACTACAGTGAAAAGGGAACTTTCAAATATTACGTTAGTTATTCACGATCTGTAGAAGGACTAGGTTTTCAAGGATTGGCTGAGAAAATTAAAGAGTGGAGGGAATAGTTGGTTGCGAAAGTTTCGCGGTATTTTAATAAAAGAAAGGGGATGATCAAACAAATCGGTCTGTGACACCGCTAAAATCAGAAAAATCTGAAAAAAAAACAATTTCGTCTGGTGAAAGTAGGATGGCTTCTCAAAGACTGGTCACAAATCTAATTATTGATAAATAGACCTAAATTGCATAAGAAAATGCCAAGAATACAAAATAGACACAGAAATAGACAAATATAGGTAAAAATAAACGAAAATAGGCAAAATACCTGGTAAAATACTTGATACAAAAAAATAGTACAAAAAAGGCAAAATCAAATAGGGCTCTAATGATTCAGAATTTACTAAAACAAATTTGTGTATTAATAGAAAGTCGATGCCTGAAAAACTGACGATAGGTGTTTTGCCTAAAATCCGATCTCTATAAATGACTATGTTTCATTCAGAAAACTAATTGATTAATTTACTCTACTTTGTATTTATAATTATAAAATTGTTTTATTTAGTATAGGAAAAATATTAATTATTATTATTATTTTTATATTATCAAATTTGCTAAAAAACAAAAACTATGATAAATACGTTCTGCACAAAACAAATGTGAAATCACTTAGGTGCATATTTGTAGAAATCAATATAGTGGTAGGTATAACCAGCGAAGTAATTTTTAAACATTTTGCGTTAAGTTTATTTTATTTCAACTGCATTATATTAGGTGATGACCCTCCAATGAATAAATAAATACAAATAAATAAACTGTAATTTTAACAAAAAGCAGTTTGTCGTTTTTACAGTTTCAAATTCGTAAGACTTTTTTTTTCCATGTAATCGTATGAGAGATGTTATTAGGACAAGAAGGGGTCTAGCCATTATTAACAATTATGTGTTAATTTAGATAATTGTCAATAACCACACTTCTTTTATTAACAAAATAAAAGTTAAATTGTTTCATGAGTTAATTTGACTATGTTAAACACAAGAAACAGAAATAAATTTTAATAAATTTAAACTCATATTAAAGCATATTAAAATGTCTTTCAAATGGCACATTTCTTTATTTCGTTTCATAAATTGTTTCTAAAAAAAATAGTTAAAGATCGCTCGGTATAATTAACACGCAAATAAAACTAAGCTACACAACTACCATGATATTTGACAAACAAATTCGGGCGCACAATTTAGTAATCAAAAATGTTTTGAAAAATTATCTATTCGAATTGTGTGGATTCAAATCACGAGAAAACTAAATAAATGAAATCCCTTTTAACAACGTTCGTCTGCCAAGAAATTGGATCAAGCAAATCGTTTCATATTCTCTTTTTTTGTGTGTGTTTCAGTGGACACGACCTCTCAATACGACGCAATAAGAGCCTACTTGAAGGAACTAGATATAGCTAACAACGTATGGATCGGATTGTCAAGGGGGAGCGACACGAAAAACTTCACATGGAGGTAAGATATCGTCGGATCATGACGCCGAAACGCGACTCTTATTTCATCCAGAATTTCAAGTATAAAAGCACCGGCGCGTGCTTCCATTTACCGCGTCATCTTAACAACACGACACTTTTCATGTAATCACGAGAAAACTTTTTATTTTTCCCTTGTTTTCTGCTCGTTGCTTTTTCTTCACCACCATTATTTCAAATAAGGAAAAAATCTTATACAAGAACACATACAACGGAATAGACATATATTCAACACTAAACTGGCATGACAAATCTAGGCAAACAATAATAGACAGATAAGACTGGTCTAAGAAAATAAATCCGTAAAAACAAGACATTCAACATAAAATATACGTTATATACATACAATATATGTTGTATGTAGACATACAACATATAACTCTGGACAGATAAGACTTTATGGACAAAACGTTTTCTTTGTTTTTTGGGGACGTAGCAAGCATATTCAGTTGCCTTGTTACGTAGCCTGTGAATTCACGAGCATATAAACGCTTTTTTAAAATGATCAAGATGACATTGTCTAAGTAGTTTCCAGTGATATTTATTTTATTTTCAAGTCTTATATCCCCCATCCACACTAAGTGATTGGGGATTAAGGAATAGACTTTTTCATAGTTGAATTTTTTGTGCGCATGTGTCAATGTCCGCCATTTTGACGTCAAAAAGTGCCCGAACTTTTTGACGTATAACTAAGTATGAGCTCGAAACTTGCATATTCCCGCCTTTCTAACTTGGTGGATCCGCATGCGCTTTCTTCTTCTTGCAGTGCTTCTCCTACCGGAGGTTGGACACCATCATGACTATTCTTATCCTGTTCACCGCTGCTCTGAACAGTTCCGTGCTGCTACAGCTGAACCACTCGCGCAGGTTCTTCAGCCAGGATACTCTACGCCTACCAATACTCCTGGTTCCTTTAATTTTTCCCTGCATAATAAGTCTTAGAAGACTATATTTGGGTCCTCTCATGACATGGCCTTGATACTCCAGTTTCCTTTTCTTAATGGTCAGCACGACTTCGCATTCCTTTTTTACATTAAGCATGCGCTTAACTAACCGTTAAAAGGTCTATTAGTGTTGATTCCGTTCTTAATTCTATTTGTCCGTTCGTCCTTTTCTTTCTTGCCAAGTTTGTTTCTAGTCAAGATCTCATTCAGTCATAACTGTCATGAGTTCATACTACCTCAGTTCTTATCTTTATCTTTGTCAGTATTTTTGCTTATACAAGTTCCTTTGTTCTGGCAGTCCAGTTTTCTCTTTCCAGTGTATAGCTTTTATTTATTTTTTTCCCAGTGTCAACCTGGGATATTCCGTGATAGTGTGAGACACTGTATGTGTTCCCGCAGTGGATGCATACATCATCTGCTATCCTCGTAATATTATAGGTAGTGTCTGAAACAACCAGGTTCGCTCAATGCTTGCGTCAGATAGTTTTAGACTTCCTCGTGCTTTACTGTTAGCCAAGGCTCCACTTGTGGTATCTGGAGTCGTATCCACTCTCCTTTGGTTGAGTTGATCCAGTACTTCTACCAACATTTGTGACAAACAAGGACGAACAGAGGAAAAAAGCATTCCTCGTTTATCTCGACAGCCCTTCTTCTTAACTTCTACAAGATGCTTGTTTCTCCTACAAGGCATTGTATTGACGCAATACCTACAATCACGAGAGCAGCATCTCCTAAGACTGTCCTATATGCACTACTAACGCACAACGCCATTTTTCTCAGACTCTTCTGCTTTGAATGTTTCCATGTTGCCGCGCCGTAAAGCATGGCTGAGTCCAATCGAGCTTAAGAACTTTCTTTTGCTGCTCTTTGATTCACCCACGTAGAGGAGGTTTGGATAATACCGCGCCCTGAAGAGAATATAGCTATAATGTTCTACTAGTGCGGATCATTAGATCTCTATCTCTTTGCTCTACCAGCAGCCATCGTTGAGAGAAGGCAAAGCACCAGGACCGGACGGAATACAGACACAGTTCCTTAAACTTTTGGATGAAGAAACAATAAAAATGATCTGCAAAATATTCAACAAACACCGGCAATATCCCGAAAGAGTGGCTCATTTTTTAATTTATATTGCTGCCCAAGAAACAAAGGCCTAAGAAAAGCGGAGAATACAAAACCATAAGCTTAATGAGCCATTTACTCAAACTTTTCCTTAAGGTTATCCATCGCAGAATATACAAGATATGCGGAGAGAGAGAGTAGCAGACACACAATTTAGCTTCATGAAAGAAGTATTCAGGAATAGAATTTGAACACTTCTTATTTTGGTACATATATGTTAAACTAATGGCAGGTAAATTTTCTATACGAGTACAATTTGCAAATCAATTTTCGGATGATTTGAAATTTTGGTGGGACATATGTGTACCATTCGGGGCGAAAGGGTTGAAGTTTGAAAGTAATTCAAATATGAATTAATATGAGTCACCTTTAAATGGGCGTCAATGCGACCTTGTTTCATTGATTCGTTGATCAAGCATTGCTTGCATAAAATACAAATAGGGCATCGTGACCACCGGGTATGAACTCAAATTTAATTTGGATATGAACCCCAAAACTGCGTTGTTTAGCGAGAATTTAGAGCGTCCGGGAGTCCCCGCGGGGCCAACAGTCTGCCTACGGGAGGTTAACTTCACGACGCAAAAAAAAACAGTTTTGCTATAGAGGTATTTTGGCCTCGTCAAACCAATTTATAATATTTGTTGGCCGAAATTATTTAAGAATTTGCTTTTTTCTTTCAATTTTATGGAGAAATCTAGCATTGCATTTAAATGGCGCGGAGAAAAATGGTTAACTCGAGAGGAGGGAGTTCATTTTCGAATTGCTCCCCATAACAATCAAATGGCCCCCCTGTGGGGCGTGGGCCCCACGTTGGGAAACACCGCTTTAGAACGAAATGAACTGAAAACCCGTTTTCAGCACTTCGATTTCCTTCGTGTAACCAGAAAAAAATCACGAAAAAAGTTTGCAAAAAAAATTTCAACAAAAATTTTCCATCATTTCGTTCGAAAAATACATGGTTTTTCAGTTTTTTTAGATTTTTTCGTAAACGGTAAAAAGCAGCGAAATCATTTTTGGCACACAGAAACAACACGACAAGACGAACAAGTGGATGTATAAATTATCTGCAATTATTCAATAATTCGTCGAGAGATTTCAAACTGAAATGTACCCGATTATCGAATTGCTAAGTAGATATCTCGGAAACGGTTGCGGACAATCAAAAACGGATTGCGGCATCGTTTTTAGAAGGTCATTTTCCTGTTAATACACTAAGATTGTCCGCGGCAAATCCACGACTTTTCGAGATCTCTACTCGAGCACCGAAATTTCTTAAAAATTTCTTAATTTTTTGCAGGCGAAAGTGAACCGAAATAGCTAGCAAAATTTAATTTGCATATCTGTAATTAGCAGCAAAAATGCTTTCAGAAACGTTTTTAAATTTTGCTGTGACTTAAAAGATAACGATTTTGACAAAATCGATTTTCTCGCATTTCGTCGTTTCCGCGGCCTAGACTTCCCGTGTCGCTGATATTTCTTAAATTAAAGCTTCACGGAGAATATTATACACGTTCTCCGACTAATTTTGGGACGCTGAATCGATTGGTGGTGACTAGAAGTATTTGTGGTGAGCGGTTCAAAAATTAAGACAGTCGGAAATGCGTGATTGTGTAAATCGAAAAAATATATAAAATTTGTTTATTTGTAACTTTCGAGCGAAATGGACTGGAAAACCGTTTTCAGCACTTCAATTTGCTTTGTGTAACGAGATAAAAATCACGAAAAAACTTTGCAAAAAAATTTTCAACAAAAATTTTTCAGCATTTCGTTCGAGAAATACATGCTTTTTCGGTTTTTTTCGATTTTTTCGAAAACGGTAAAAAGCAGCGAAATCATTTTTGGCACACAGAAAATACACGATAAGACGAACAAGTCGATGTATAAATTGTCTGGAATTATTCAACAATTCGTCGAGAGATTTCAAACTGAAATTTACCGGATTTTCGATTTGCTAAGTAGATATCTCGGAAACGGTTGCGGATAATCAAAAAGGGATTACGGCATCGTTTTCAGAAGGTCATTTTCCTAATAATATACTAAGACTGTCTACGGGAAATTCACGACTTTCCGAGATCTCTACTCGGGCGCCGAAATTTCTTAAAAATTTCTTCAATTTTTGCAGGCGAAAGTGAACCGAAAGAGCTAGAGCAATATAATTTGCATATCTGTAATCAGCAGCAAAAATGCTTTCAGAAACGTTTCTAAATTTTGCTGTTACTCTAAAAATAGCGATTTTGACAAAATCAATTTTCTCGCATTTCGTCCTTTCCGCGGCCTAGACTTCCCGTGTCGATGGTATTTCTTAAATTAAAGCTTCTCGGGGAATATTGTGTACGTTCTCCGACTAATTTTTGGACGCTGAATCGATTGGTGATGACTAGAAGTCTCTGTGGTTAGCGGTTCAAAAGTTATGATAGTCGGAATTGCGTGATTGTGTAAAGCGAAAAAATATAGAAAATTTGTTTATTTGTAACTTTAGAGCGAAATGAACTGGAGAACCGTTTTCAGCACTTCGATTTCCTTCGTGTAACCAGAAAAAAATCAGGAAAAAAAAATTCCAAAAAAATGTCAAAAAAAAATTCCATCATTTCGTTCGAAAAATACATGGTTTTTCGGTTTTTTTCGATTTTTTCGAAAACGGTAAAAAGCAGTGAAATAATTTTTGGCGCACAGAAACTACACGACAAGACGAACAAGTCGATGTATAAATTGTCCGGAATTATTCAATAATTCGTCGAGAGATTTCAAACTGAAATTTACCCGATTCTCGATTTGATAAGTTCATATCTCGGAAACGGTTGCGGATAATCAAAAACGGATTGCGGCATCGTTTTCAGAAGGTCATTTTGCTATTAATACACTGAGACTGTCCGCAGGAAATTCACGACTTTTCGAGATCTCTATTCGAGCGCCGAAAATTCTCAAAAAATTCTTAAATTTTTGCAGGCGAAAGTGAAGCGAAAGAGCTAGCGAGATATAATTACCTGTAATCAGCATACCTGTAATCAGCAGCAAAAATGCTTTCAGAAACGTTTTTAAATTTTGCTGTGCCTCAAAAAATAACGATTTTGACAAAATCGATTTTCTGGCATTTCGTCGTTTCTGCGGCGTGGACTTCCCGTGTCGATGGTATTTCTTAACTGAAAGTTTCCCGGAGAATAAATAATATATACGTTTTCCGACTAATTTTGGGACGCTGAACCGATTGGTGAAGACTAGAACTGAAGATTGGTGAAGACTTCTAGTCATCACCGATTGGTGATGACTAGAAGTCTCTGTGGTTAGCGGTTCAAAAGTTATGACAGTCGGAAATGCGTGATTGTGTAAAGCGACAAAATATAGAAAATTTGTTTATTTGTAACTTTAGAGCGAAATGAACTGGAGAACCGTTTTCAGCACCTCGATTTCCTTCGTGTAACCAGAAAAAAATAAAATTTTTCCAAAAAAATGTCCAAAAAATATCAACTATGTACATATACAAGGTGGGCCATTGAAAACGAAACAGTGGGATTTTCGGATGGTTAAAGATGAAATCTCAGAGAGAGAAATTCTTTTCGCCTGGGGAGCATCACCGTGGCCTCCGAAAAAGCGGTCCATTTTTTTGTGTCCGAGTTTTGGAGTTCGTGCGGAGAGAGGTCAAGTCGAAACCACCAGGTCACGACGGAATCGAAAATTTCAATCGATTCCGAGACGACTGATGCGTAGCGTTTCCCAAATTTCACCTGGGGGACCGCACCACGTGGTTTTTTGAAAGAACGCGTTCATAACTTGAAACTAAATAATCTCGACAACAAATGGATAATTTTGGAAAATGTTAACCGTTTAGTATTCAGGGCAAAAAGAGCTTTCCAATGAGGTAATACTTACCACACCGTGCCATTTAAAATTTTAGGGGTTGTGGTCCCAGCACGAAGGGGTTAAATGATTTTTTTGTCTACAAATTTTCTTGTAAAAGGTGTCCTCCTCATAAACAAAGTTAACGTGTCAGAGCGTTTTTTGAGAATTCGTCTTTAACTATCCGAAAATCCCTCTGTTTCGTTTTCAATGGCACACCCTGTATAGTAACTTGTAAAATTGTTAATATTTTATTTCAATCTGGGTCGCTTTCGAGGGGGGCCCTCCGAGGTTACATTTTGTTTTAATAGTTTTTTATGGTGTGCAATTTAGTTAGGATTAATATATTAAAAAAAATTGTCGATGTACCGAACAATCTGATTTACTTAACCAATCGGACACAACTATATTTTGATTAACCCTATTTAAAATATACGTTTTTATATTGCGTCTATGTGGCGTTTTTGTTATAATTTTGTCATACAAGGTTAAATTAGCTTTAGCAACGCGATATGTTTCTTCCCGAGGTCTAAAGAGGAATTCAATTTTATCATTTTCTTTAGAAAATCTCGATTTAAAATTAGAATTTCTTTCTGATCGTTTAATATTTTGTCTGTGTGAATTAAATTTTGCTTGCATTGGTCGCATTTAAATCTGTTAATCATTTTTCTTATTGCATAGCCGGCAAAATAATTAATTGAACATGATTCTAAAACATTTAATTCTTCGGAAGAATCAGAATATGTTACCGAGGAAGAAGATGACTTTGTGGAAGTGGGTTGACCTATTGTTGATAAAATAGTCCCTTGGAGTTCAGGATTACAAATATCTTCATTTTTTTTAAATAAAAACATCCTCATCGTTCTCACAGTTCGCTTTTGCACTGCATTTTGCAAGAGACGTAGTTATTACAGCTTGTAAGGATAATCGAAAGTGTTCTGCCGATGGATAAAGATCAAACCCACTCCTTTGCCTTATTTTAGAGAATAGATTTTCAATTGGATCTTGGTTGAGGCGACTTGTCAGAAAATAATCTACAGAATCTTTCTCGGCGTCCCACAGTCCCAAAATGGCATTAATCGTTTGTATTAACCCATCAAAACAAAATGGTCTATTTTTTGTACCGACCAGGTTTTAATTAAATCTATTGCACATTTAAAATTTTCATTCATTGGCACAGCATGCGACAAAGCGCATTTTGCCGGATTTTAAGAAAATTTAGTTCTAGAGTTTAGATGGTCAAAAATATGGTTCATCTTTAATAAAAAATCGGCGGTATTGTTCGCGGTAGGTGATATTAATTTTTTGCTTGGTAGGCACGTTTTCATAACGGCATAAAATGTTTTGCTGAACACTTGTGTAGCTAGGCTGATGTTTTTCAAAATGATTGGGTCTCATGTGTTTATCTGTAATTTTTTTTAGAGCATCAGATAATCTTTTTGTTTCATTTATTTCATACGTGCGAATAACGTCATCCCAAAGTACTTGTTTTCCAGCAACCAAAATGATGTAACCAAAATGTGTATGATGTCTCATTATGTATAAATTGTCCGCAATTATTCAATAATTCGTCAAGAGATTTCAAGCTGAAATTTACCCGATTCCCGATTTGCTAAGTAGATATCTCGGAAACGGTTGCAGATAATCAAAAACGGATTGCGGCATCGTTTTCAGAAGGTCATTTTCCTATTGATACACTACGATTGTCTGCGTGAAATTCACGGCTTTCCGAGATCTCTACTCGAGCGCCGAAATTTCTTAAAAATTTCTTAAATTTTTGCAGGCAAAAGTGAACCGAAAGAGCTAGCGACATATAATTTGCATATCTGTAATCAGCAGCAAAAATGCTTTCAGATACGTTTTTAAATTTTGCTGTGACTCAAAAAATAACGATTTTGATAAAATTGATTTTCTCGCATTTCGTCGTTTCCGCGGCCTAGACTTCCCGTGTCGTGTATTTCACAGGACTGCACAAATTTAAATTTGTTTGTAGATAAATTTAAGCTTGTCAGACAGTAATGTCTGGTCTCCTCTTGTCAAGTATTGAGTTTGTAGTTTGGTCTGTCTAATCTTGAGATATTAAAATATTAGAGAACTTGTTTTAGTTTCTTTTTTTTTTGTAACCGCATGGTGAGAATTATCCCGCGTATTCTTTCTTTCGCGCGAAAAATCTTAACTTAATAAACCTACGTGGAGCACACAATATTTTAAACAACTATAGTAGCTAATAGCTCATAGCGCTAGGCACCGAACTCTTGTGCCCAGACTAAACTAGCCCTCTACGCCGACGACACAGCCATTTATAATCATTCATGCAGTACGATAACAGCCCACAAAAAGACAGAAATTCACATCCAACAGATTATCACATTTTTCAAACTCTGGAAAATAACACTAAATTCACAAAAAACAGAGACAATCACATTCACACGCAAGTTCACCAACACCCGACTAATCTACCCACCCACTGTCGACTCTCACCCCATCGAACCCAACAAAACGGTACAATATCTGGAAGTATATCTAGGCGCGAGACTGTGTTACAAGACCCACATCAAACACACAATAAACAGGGCCTTTGGCGCTCTCAAGAGCATATACTCCCTAATGAGTAAAAATAGCCAACTTTCAATGCAGAACAAGCTTTTGCTATACAAAACGATCATTCGGCCAATCCTGGTTTACGCTGCACCGGCGTGGTGTAGTGCCTCACCAACCAAGATGTTGACTCTACAGCGCTTCCAGAATAAATGTCTGAGGCTGGCGTTAAACAAAGACAGATACACTAAAATCAACGAACTCCACGAACAAGGACAAATACCAAGACTGATGGAATACATACCACAGCAATCACAGAAATTTTACAAAACGCAGACAAACAGAAAACACCCAAACAAACTAATTCAAGACATAGCACACATTAGACTAGACTACATAACACACCAATCGAACTAATACACAAGCTCCCTTATCAAAATCTGCTAGTATTTGAAGAGAACATTGAGTGAAAAGGAATAAATGTTCTTGATATTATTATTAAATCCAAAATTAATTTTCTTTTGTATATATTGTATATTTGTATATATCTGTTTATGGTTAGGAATCTTAGTTTTACTTATTTAAGAAAAAGCGCTTGTTACTTTTATACTTTTAGTACATGAAATGAAATTATTATATTAAAACACCTCACCAGAAATGCATTAAAAAAAAACAAATCTGTAACTAGCAAGAGTTTATGTGTTCACATGCGCACATGTGAACATATAACCATTGCTAACATTATAAAGTTAAAAGTTAGAAGTAGGTACCTTCATAGGTAGGAACTCTTGAAATACCACAATTGTACATATGTCTCCACCTGATGTAATAACTAATTAGTAAATAAAGATCTGAAAGAAGAACTCTTGCGCCGGCAAGCCGGTTTCGATACACGCGCTTGGCAGTAACGAATACTATTCCGTCCTTGCCTCTTTTTTGACGAATGTGTATGCTATACCCTTTGATTTAAAACCAGAGTATATACCGGGTCTTTGCTATAAGACAAGCTCAATTTATCTGTAACTGCCGCTTTACGGTGCAGCATAATGTAAGGAAACGAAGAACCTGATGGAAGTAACCCATTCTTGAGGAGAGAAGGCTAAAACGGTCACCACCCGCTAATCCATGGATCAGAGAAAGATCCTTCTCCTTAACGGAAAAACGAGACTACAAGAAAATTGATCCACTCCATAGAGTTGACCTACAATCTTCCCCGGTAGAGCAGCCTACCAAGAGGAAACGTCAAAATATAAACAGGCACGAGCCTAGCGAAGGAACGGGAAAGGAGCTAGAAACTATCACTAAGGAAGTAATAGCGAAAGCAAATGAACGGAGGATGCTTGTAAAGGCGAACTCAAATACAAAACCTAAAGTTAATAAAGCAACCGATGAGATGTGTACATTGGCAGATGCCCTCGAGAGAATATGGATAAGTGGGCAATTGACTCAACATGCTGAGAAAGAATCTAGTCCTAAATGGAGACCTGTTACCAAAAAGACTAGCACGCAGACAGGAGATTCGGAAAACGACAAAGAAAATGAGTTTCTGGAAACATTGCTACAGGAAATAAACAACGGTAACGCCCTTGATGAATTTATAGAGATAGAACAAAAAATATGGCCCCAAAAAGCCTTTCGTACTGCTAAAGAAGGGCAAGGAAATGCGCTGCTAACATCGATAGAATGGGACTTTGCCTGGTGCATTGCCGAAAACCTAAATCCTGACGGAGGTGTACCCAAAGCACTCCTCGAGGCGTATGCCAGGCTCATAGAAATGTCCAAACAAGACATTACAATAGGGAATACTTGAAGCACACGATGGAAGCACCGTCGGATGATGACATCACGACAGATATGTTTACCAAATGGTTATGGAGGAGAATTCAGGAGGACACGTGGAGGTACAAACCATTTTTAGCTGTCTACAAACATTGAAAAAACTCATGCAGCACAGCGGTAGAAATAAAATCGCTATTTATAAGCCTACCGTAAAGAACTGGTTAACAGTGAAAAAAACAATTGAATTCACCTTTGCCAGTACAAATATTGAAGTGAGGATCTATAACAATCAAGTACATACTGCTACTAACATAGAGCCAACGCCGTCGAAAAACGGCACAAATTGGACAGAGATTGTTAAAAAACCTAGGCAAAAAAGGACAGAGGATCCGAGGAAAAAACATACTGATGCAGTTTTTGTAAAAGAGGAAGGGCGATCATATCCTGATCTGGTCAAGATGATACGAAATGAAATTGACACCAAAACATCAGGAATAGTCATCACAAAGATGCGCCAAGTCAAATCAGGAGAACTTTTACTAGAGGTAAAAGGTGGCCAAGGACAGGATCCCAAAAGTGCCCAACAGCAAATGTTCGTGCCATGACTGACAGCGTAATACTGCACGTCAAGGACCTAGATGCTGTTACTACAGCAGCCAAAGTAGAAGACGCTATAAGAGAACACCTCGACATTGGTGAACATGAGAACAATGTGGAGGTAAGAAACCTAAGACCGTGCTATGGGGAAAACCAGATTGCAACAGTAGCACTTCCAATGTCCAAGCTCTAAAGCTACTCGAAAGAAACAGTATTAGAATTGGACTTGAATGCAGAATAAGGCCACGAATAAATCTTACCATGTGCCACAGATGCTGGCAGATAGGACATACCGCAAAAGAGTGCAACGGACCTGACAGACAAAAACTCTGTTTAAGATGCTGCCAAAGAAGGCAAAGAAGGCCAAACAGTGTCAAGGCGAAGAATTCTTTTCGTTTTGTCAAAGTAAGGGACACCGGGTAAATTCTGGCATGTGCCCAAATTTCCAAAAAGCGCTGGCGGAGGCCAGGCAACACCAAAAAAATTCAAAATGTTAAAAGTCCTCCAATTAAATGCAATGAGATCCCGTGGGGTGCATGACCTGCTGCATGTCACAGTGTCTGAGTAAAATATTGATATCATAATACTAAATGAGCCAAACAAAAAAATAATTAGTAATACAAAATGGTATGCAGACCAAAATAAAGACACCGCAATGAGAGCCATAAACAAAACCATTCCAATATTAGGCAGTGGATGTGGAACGGGCTACGTTTGGATAGAGACTGCAGAAATGATAACTGCTACTTTTCGCCCAACAAAAATCTGGACCACTTACAAAGGGCATTGGACGATCTGAGCGACTCCATGCGAAGCCAACGAAAACCAAAACTTATAGCCGGCGAGTTTAATGCGAAATCACCATATTGGGGCTCACCAAAAATGGATCCACGTGGCGATATTATAATGGACTGGATCTCTACCATGGACCTGTATATAAAAAATGAAGGTAATGAACCAACTTTCCAGATTATTGACCTCACACTCACAACTAATAATTTAGCGAACAAAATAGGAAACTGGAAAGTCCTACAGAGGGAATCCTTAAGTGACCACAATTATATCTTCTACACGATTAAAGACTGTGGAACGTGCATTTCCCCTAGGTACATGGGTAATAGGAGATGGCCTACCAGAACAACGCCCGAAATATTACAAAACTTCGGCCTTAATCTTGAGGAACAAATTAAAAAGCCACAAGACCGTACAGCAGAGTCGTTTATAATAACACTAAGCAAAGCATAAGAGGCAGCATTCCCACAAAAAAAGCGGTTCGTAAAACCCAGGCGTGTCTATTGGTGGAACGATGAAATGGCCTATGGCCGATGAAATAGACGCATATATCTGCGCAAAGGAAGAAAGAATCTAGACCTCAGGGAAGCTGAGGCGGAAAAATACAAACAAGAATATGTAACTGCCAAAAAGTCTCTCAGACAAAAAATAAATGTTTCTAAACGTCTTCACTGGCAAAACTTGTGCGAAAAAATTAACGAAGATACTTGGGGGGGATGCGTATAAAATCTCAATGCGAGGGCTGACAATAAGGCACCCAATTTTACAGGTTCCGATGGAAAAGATGTTGGAGGTGGTAGACAAACTGTTCCCCACTCATGAGGAGCCGAGCTGGGAGCAACCCAACGTGACGGAGGTAGTCCCGTTTACGGAAGATGAATTGCTGAGGGCCAGCCAACGTATTCGTAATGGTAGAGCGCCAGGACCAGACGGACTATCACCTGAGGCTCTAAAAGCCGCAGTGGATAAGTTCCCAACATATGTCCTAAACGTAATGAATCATATAGCTAGCGATGGGATCTTTCCCGACGACTGGAAAAAAGCCAAGCTGGTGCTAATTAAGAAGGGTGATAAAGCACCACAGGAACCTTCCTCATATAGGCCCCTCTGCCTCTTAGACGTCTCGGGCAAACTCTTGGAACACCTGATACTTTATAGACTAAAACTAGAACTTAGGTCAGGCAAACAACTGTCAGAAAAACAATATGGCTTCCGAGAGGGAAAATCAACAGTAGACGCTATAGCAAAAGTCATTGAAGTAGCAAAAAAAGCGCAAGCGGGTACGCAAGGAACTAGAAAGCTATGTGCCCTTATCACTCTTGACGTAAGCAATGCTTTTAACTCAGCTGCCTGGCAAAACATTCGTGAGGAGCTCTCAGCAAGAGGTATCTCACCATACCTGCTACGTCTGGTACGAAGTTACCTACATAATAGGAAAGTTGTTCTCCAAGAAAACAACAAATTAGTGGAGCGAGATGTCTGTGGTGGGGTTCCGCAGGGCTCTGTTTTGGGACCGACAATATGGAATGTCCTTTACGACGGAGTACTCAGACTGCAGCTACCGGATGGTGTGAACATCGTGGGCTTCGCTGATGACTTGGCACTTGTAGTGTCGGGGAAGACGGAAATGGAAACTATGTCGAGAGCAAACAGGGCCATTGAACAGGTGAATAAATGGATGGAAATCAGGAAACTAAAGCTGGCACCAGAAAAGACAGAAACTGTATTGCTAACTGGACTAAGAAAAACGAAACCCATCACATTTAAAATAAAAGGAGAAAAAATAATCTCAAAGGAATCGCTAAAATATCTAGGTGTAACATTTGACAAGAGCCTATCCTTTAATCGCCATATCACCACAGTGGCAGCCAAAGCACTGAAAACTGCAGCAGCGCTAGATAAATTAATGCCCAACGTAGGAGGACCCCGCAGTAGCGAAAACTTCTTTGCTCGGTGGTTCACTCCACAATGCTCTACGCAGCCCCAATTTGGGCAAACAAGTTATTCGACAAAACTTGGTAACCGTTCAAAGGAAATTGGCGCTAAGAGTATGCTGTGCTTACCGAACTGTCTCTAGGGATGCTGCCCTAGTGTTAGCCGGCATACCACCCATAGAATTAATGGCAGAAGAGAGGGTAGAAGTCTACAATGGCAGATCAAACGACGATGGTATACAGGCCGACAAAAAGGCTCTAGCGAAGGCCCGAATGTACCAGGCTTTGCAAAATCAGTGGAGCCTATCCACTAAGGGATACTGGACCAGAATCCTAATCCCTGATGTGGAGGGTTGGGCAACTGAAAACACGGCGAAACAAATTTTTACGTTTACGTTTAAGTTTTGAGCGGACACGGCTGTTTCAGAAACTTTCTCCATAGCATCGGTAGGGCCACAGATTGCCTCTGTATTTACTGTAGACTCACAGACACCGCGGCGCATACCGTTTTTGAGTGTGACAGGTGGATACCTGAAAGGGATAAATGGAAGGATAAGAATGGACAAAGACTAGACCTATCAACTATGGTTGAACAAATGATCTCGTCGGAGGACTTATGGGCAGATACATCAAGCATGAACCAAGACATCATGACAATAAAAATGCTATAAAAATGACGAGCGGAAAGGGAAAGAAGCCGAAAAGATAAAAATGTTTGTACCTGAAGCCCTAATCACTGTAAGTGGAGGGGGGATGTAAGGGCAACACTATGCAGCAATATCTTGAAAGTTATGCGAAAAGCGATCCCAAGATGCTTGTGTTACTCCGGAGGGTCCACTTGCTAAGTTAACCGTGAGGTGCTTACTACGACCCCAACAAAAAATAAAGTCTGTCTAATCTTGTCCTATTTTAATTTATTGTTACCCATATATCCTTGTCCATCTCCTGTATTTATATTCTCATGAAGTTGATCGATCTGTTTTTAACTTTATACAACAAATCTCTCTGTTTATACATTTTTAGTCTAGTAGTAACCATCTACTCTACTTAATACTTTAGTCCTTTAGTGTGTCTACGTTATTTATATTTTCGTCTGCAGCTTGATAGTAGTTAGCATTTTAGTTTGTGATAGTTATAAACTTTTCCATTTGATCAGTGAAAAGTAAAATCATTCAAAGCTCGCCGAACATAAATCTCTCAAAGGCAAAAGTACAGTTAGAAACAGATTTAGTAGTCACGTCGATATCAGCTTTGTTGATATAATGTATGGAATGAACACACATTCAAATATCATATGGAGTTAATTACGTTCCTGGGTTCTTTTAGTATCTGAAACTAGCTGTTGATTTATTTATCATATGTCATAATTTCAGTAATCAATTAAATTATTTGCTAAAACAATTATAATCGCTGTGTGCACAAGAGAATTTAATTATTGAAAATAAACTTGCGTTTAAATTTTGCCAATATTAATCCGCGAGGTTTCGTCGGCAATAAATGTATCCCGCGCTGAAAGTTGATTTCCTCCGGGGCACTAAAACCCCGCCGTTCAAAGGAGATAAAGTCGAAAACCTCGAAACGCCGAATAAACATTAAAATATCAAACTGGAATTCATTAGCGTTTCACATTTGATATTCCACGTTCGGCGGAATACAAGGAGTTCTGACATATTAAGGGTGCGTTAACCCACCAGGAATTTCCTGATTATTCTACTTTATGCTTCGCATAAACTCTATAGGAAATTACATAAAAAACTGAAAGTTTAAATGGAAACTGTCGTGTATGAAAATACTTGAAGTAAAAACATGCTTTTTGCACATTATACAAATTGAGCAACGAGCCGTCACTGAACTTAAAGGGGTACAGAAAACACCGATTTTTTGAAAATTAATTATAAATTTTCGAAAATTGTAAAAATTTTCGAAATTTTACACAAATTATTCGAAAAAGATAAAATTTTACTCTAAAAATAATTTGGACAATCTACCGTCTCCGGGGGCGGCTGTACCGGTTTTTGAAAATTTTCTACAAATTCGCCGAAAACTCGGACAGTTTTCATCGCACGGATCTGACACCGGCACCGGCGTGTCCGGGACGTTGCCACACGTCCGACCGTCACCTCACTGTTCGACATTTTTGCTTAATTTTTACGCAAGAGGCAAAAAACTAACATTTTTCTGCAAAAATTGCGTCCATTTTTAGACGTCTAAGTGACGCGATCCGGAAGTCGCATCGAAAATCGCTATACGTGGGATCGTTGGTCTGTTCTTTGGCTATAAGAATCTCATGCACCGACTCTCCAGGACCAAGGGAGCCGGATTCGCAGAAACATGTGAATAACGTCGCCGATAAAAGTCGCGCAGCGACGAGAGTCGTGTCTGATGACACGTCTCGAAGTTTTCTACCGGAATCCTTGCTTAAATTTAATTTTTCCCGGGCATCTTCGCCGCGCCCTCCGTAAAAGTGGTAATTTGTTTAATGCAAAATTTTAAAGTCCGTGTGGGGAAGCGTTCGCCCTGAATCGCCCGGTCGCGACGGAATCGCTAATTTCGATCGATTCTGAGACGACTGACGTGTGGCGTTTCCCGAATTTCACCTGGGGGACCGCACCACGTGCATTTTAAAAAGCTCAAATTTGGCTTTTTTAAGCCGCCGGAGGCGGCACATCTTCGGTATTTTATCCGCGCGTCTTCGACGGTTTAACTGATGTCCGTCCAAACGGTGCGCATCCCCGAGTTTCGTCCTCCGACTTGCTGCGCCCCTCCGGGGTTCCTAAACCCACCCGAAAATCGACGTTTTTTGACGAATCGGCCCGACGGAAGCGGCGGCGCCGCCGCCAAACGGGATTGTACATTTTGCCGGTGTAGAATCGAGATCCCCGTCGAGCTGTGCCGTTATCGCGACTCGACTCCCCCAGGTTCGGACGCACCAGCCCGAAAACTGAAATCACGATTTTTTTACTTTTGAGGCGCATCTTTGCTCGGATCTCAATTTTTTTCCGGATCCTCTAGCCGCCACCGCGCCACGTGTTTAGAGCCCTCGCTCGCCGTCCTGCGACGTCCCGTTCACCTGGTGCGAGAGCCAATAATTTTTTTTTTTGCCCATTTTGCAATCACTTTCACGGACGCCCAGGACTTATTCGAGGGGCTCCAGGTGGCCGGCCGGGTTCGATCGCTTCAGAACACTTGCCCGCAGCCGTTCCGGCAAGAATTTTTTAACTGCGACCACTGTTTTCCAATCTTCGGCTGTTTGAAGAGAAAAATGCTCAAAAAGTGCGAAAAACCAGAGGCGTTTTGCCGGGATCTCTAGGGCGTCCGAACAAATTGACGGATCGGAACCGGACCGGTGCCGTTCGATCGGCCATAGAACATTTTAGTTTGTTTGGGAGTTTAATCCAGATTGCGCCGAAGATGGCGTCGTGACGCCATAAAAACCACGTTTTTTGGACGTTCAGGAAAACTCCCACGGAACCGGCAACTTGGGCTCTGCGGGAACGGTTTGGCGCGATTCTCGCAGGGAATTGAACGTTTCATCTTTTACTGCAAGCGGCATTGCGCTGCGTCGTCTGCGAGCGTCCCGACGCCCGCCCAAACCTGCCGTATTGCGGAAAACAAGTGACGACAGTAAAACGTACATATTTTTGCAGCGCCCCGGTGAATGTTTTTGATTTTAACGTGGATTGTAGAACGGTGTTTTTTGGCTTTCAGCACCCATAATAGGACGTCGCGAAATCGCGTCGCGACCCTTACTTATAACTGTTAATCTGCACGTATAAAAACTTGAATGTCGATTTGGGACACCGGGATGTCGCTTTTTTGAAATTCCAAGTCGACCGGCACGTGGGCCCCGCCGAGATACGCATTTTGGTACCGGCGCCGCGTCGCTGCAACCACGTAGTCGCCCGCCACAGATCGAAACGTATCGGCCCAAACGGCGAAATTTTCGCCGGAAGGTGGGGTCAGTCTGACCGCAGCAGTTTCGCCGTTTCCGGGCGTAGCGAGTCGAAACTGCGCCCGTTCGATTCCGAAAGGACGCTCGCGCCTTCCTTACATTTAAGGGTTCGCGATCCGAGTCTTCCCCGTCGAGCTGCCGACGTCTGAAAATACCACTCTTTTTTTTTGCACGGTTTTTTGACAATTACCTCCTCACCGCGCGGCCGAATCAGTGTTTTACGGCACGGGGCGATGCGGCCCGCCGATACGCGTATTTCGGTAACTCTCGCGGCTTCCTGCGCCGCTCCCTTCACCCGGTGCGCGCTGAAATGCCGAAAAAAAATCCGAAACCACCTTTTTGGCCGCCAATCTGCGAGTTCGACGGTCAGCGGCGAGAGTGCGGGTTCACATCGCGGAGGATAAATGCGGGAATCTAGAAAACCGAAGCGCACCTCCGTAGGGCCCTCCCGGCCGGAAATATCTCCATAAATGTGCCCGGTGCACTGTAAAAGTAAAATTTCAAGTTTACCGCCGTCTGCGTTCAACCTGCCGCGGAAACTCGCGATTTTCCGACACAGTTCTTTTGATTGTATAGATTACACAGTTCTTTTTATAGATATAGATATAGATTTGATTATATAATATAGATTGAACCTTTGGCTTTGCGACCGGCGCCGCCGGCCGGCGTCGCGGCGCCGAGTTGCAGATGGACAAAGACGTCGAGATTTTTCGACGTTTTTTTCAACACGCCCGCAAACCACCGAGACGCGGTCCAACCACAAAACCGGCACCTTCACCCTGTAGCCCGGTCTTTTTTCTATCCGGGGTGCGAGTTTGGCCGTTCCGCGGCTCGTAAATATAAACTAAGATTTTATGTAATCCAACATTATGGTGGAGAGCGTTTTCCATATTGATTGCAGACAAGACTAGACAGGATTGTCTAGTCTTGTCTGAGAGTGTTGTCAGAGGCTCAACTTCAAGGAGCACCTCAGATACGCAGGAAACAAATCCGCTACAACTGTCGCAGCTATCTCGAGGATACTGCCCAACATTGGAGGTCCGCGTGGTGCCAGGAGAAAGGTGCTCGCCTGCGTTAGCAACTCGATCTTGCTGTATGCGGCGCCAACCTGGGCAGAAATGAAGGAGGTTCCCGCATACCTAAGACTGATAGCCCCCGCACACAGGACAAGTGCACTGAGAATCGCATGCACCTACCGGACTGTGCCCGCAGATGCAGCACAGGTCATCTGCCCATTCTAGAAGAAAGTGTTGTGTTTGTAGTTTAGTCAGTCTAATCTTGTCTTATCCTATGCTGTCGCAATGTCAAGACAAGTCGAAACGTATTCAAACAACTTCCCATAACAACTCGTTAACGTCGAACAAATTCCCATAAACGTAAAATCCATTCGTTAAAATCTGTCGATACTGAAATAATACATACATACATATATTTCTCAAAAACCAAACATTCTATTAAAGCTTAGTTTAAAGTTAGTCTTATCGTTAGGTGAGGAGTGATTTTATCGTCGGCATGCCTGTCTTCTCATTAAGAATGTGGTCGGGGCTAGTGATAGGGATGCACGGGTTTATCTGTTATCCTTGTGTAGGTCTGTAAAGCCCCGAATATTTCATTGCTTAATAGGGGGTCGAGACTGCTAAATGGGAACCTTAACTACCGCCAGAATTGATATAAACATTGATATAATGTGAAAACACTTTGAAAGAAATAATTAGATCGCCGATAAGTTCCAAGTAAATATTAAAGTTCCATATAAAATACAACAAAACTGAAAAAAGTCATCGAGCTTTTATAGTTCACGCGATTATGATTCCATGCCTCGTTTTCTCTGAAATAATTACAAGCTAGGAAACTATGCAACGGTTCTAATTAATGAACACTTGACCCCTTTGCAGCTGCAAGCTCTTGACTGCAGAAACACACTCGAGTCCTTTTCCAACCCTTTATACTACCAACTTTTTTAATTCCCGTTTTAAAAATCAAACTGCTGCTACTTTACACACACACGCCCAATGGTGCGTAAAATTATCCTCTCGAACTTACTACAAAAATCGTTACTTTCTTAAGGGTATGTCTTCCAGGTGCATTTACTATTGTTTATGTACCTTTTTCTCCTAAACTACAAAATATATCCGAACGATTTTTTGTTTGTTTTCATTGTTCTAAACATATGTAACATGTAGACATGAGCTCTTTTAAATTATAGATTTGCATAATTTTTAATAACGTTTTGAATAATAGTCTCACAAGGGGACCGTATGATAAGGAAATCACCGATTCGATTCATTTTTAGTACACACGTAGGTGATGACCAGTAGTATAACAGGTGCAAGTAGTAAGACGCAATACTCATCCATTTCCGAGAAATTAATTAATTGAGAAATTAATTATTTGTAGTGCGTTTGTCTGCATTATACGTTAACAAAAATTGAACAAGCGAGTGGCGCAATGCTAACAGTCGCGCTTAGAATGCGCGAGGTTGCAGGTTCGAACCCGCCAGCGTGCTTGCGTTTTTTATTCAAATATTTCACATTTTGTACAAATTGATGTCTTGAAATGTGTTGAAATGTTTATTTTGGAATCAATTGTAAATATTTATTATTATATTATTTATTTGCCCCCTTACATCCCTCTTCCATAATATAGTGAACATTTATTTTACCCTATTCACTATCGTCCTGTTCGAGCGACGTATTACTGCACGAACTTGGATGATATTCGTCATAGAAGAAAATTAATAGTTCCTACTTGCACGACACAAAAGATTATTACAAAAGATAAGCATTATTATAAAAGATTAGCAAAGAAAAAAGAAAAGCATTAGGTATACATTTTAAATGAGTTAATTTGTTGCGAAGTTTTCGACGCATATTTTCCTTTTTATAATTTACTTTGGAAGCACGTAAAAACGAGTTTATTAAATATTTGTAGTGTATCCAGCGGTAATGGAAAAAGTTTTTTCTTCATTTCACTTTAAACCAAAATTATCTCAATAGAAGATGACCTCAAGATCAATTGAAAATATTTAATTAGATTGTTGTTGCCAGGTTGACTATTGGGCCGAGTAAATTTCTAGTAAATAACATAATTTAAATAATTTCATTCCTTTATTCTACGTGAAAATAATATATTAGTTTGATTTAGCTACAGAAAGGAGACGGAATAAAACGTGTGATTCATTATATTTATATTTTCGAAATATAACGGAAACGTAGTAATAAATCTCGTACGTGGAAGGTCAGAAATAAGGTAGACAACAATATTGACCAGAATATCCAACTAACAACAAGGAAATGTTATATCCAAGTGTTTCTATTATGAAATGGACAGCAAATCCATCACTCACTAAAACTAAATTTCACGATACTGTACCAGACTGTAGTAGCGTATAAATACGAGAAATAAGTCGACCAATTTTTCGATGAATATTGATGAATAATATAACTTAACATCTATAAGCATATCTATACTTTATGAAGAGAACTAATTTTATAATGTGAGACTAGCGAAGGCAACAACGAAAATAAAATATTCTTTATTCTGCGTCGTCTTTTTACAATTGTCGTTCTCTGCCGATAAGTGGTGCAATTTATGGCAGTCGTTGAATCAATAAATGGAACACTTGGTGTTGTAAAGTCTGTTGAAGAACTTGAAGCAACTCGTTTGGCTGTCCACAAACAGCAACAGCATTTGTTAAATGCTCAACTCCTTTCTCAAGGTCTTCTGCCCCTATCAACAAACTCCTCATTGTTCTATCAACTCTTCTCTTAATTGTACTTCTTGTAGGAAGAATCTTTGTACTGCTTCATGATCTTTCATATTAGGGAAATTGGTAGTGGTATGGCGGCCTGGTGATTCTTTTTAAAATCTGTTCAGTCTTGTGCAGACTTGTACAGTCTTTTCCAGTCTTGTCCAGATTTGTGTAGTCTTGTCCAGTCTTGTTTAGTCTTGATCAGTCTTGTCTAGCCTTGTCAAGTCATGTCCAGTCTTGTTCAATCTTGTCCAGTCTTCTCCAGTGTTCATGCAGTACAATGTTGTGGAGTCTTGTCCAGACTTGTCTAGTTTTGTCTAGTCTTGTCCAGTCTTGTCAAGTATTGTCGAGTCTTAACCAGTCTTGTCCAGTTTTGTCCAGTCTGGTCTAGTCTTGTCCGGTTTTATGCAGTCTTGTCCAGTTTTGTCCAGGATTCAGTCTTGTCCAGTCTTGTCGATTCTTGTTCTGTCTTGTCCAGTCTTGTAAAGCCTTGTCCCGATCTGTCTCGGGATAATTAAACGTATTTTAATTTTTACTTTCATGGTAATTTTCTTTGCATTTGGAATTATAGTTCTATAATTTAGTTCGCTTGGTCGAAATGAAACAAAATATTGTGCAGAATTATTTGGAATAAATCTTTTGTGGGGCACATTTTCGGAATTCGTTGCACGTTTCAGTTGTGGAGGCAGTTGAGCGACTGATTGTTTTATAATTAATGCCGGATTTAAAAGCGGAGAGAGAATTTCTACTTGCGGAAAAATATAAATTATAATATTGTTTTGTAATTTATTCATGAATTGATTGATTCAAATATTTTTTTCTTCTGCAAAGTTCAAGAGTTTTACGAATTACGCATTGAGAATACTCATTACAATATAAAATTGTGACCTATAATTGTCAAATTTTTTTAATCGATCAATTTACTAACAAATTCAAAGAAAAATGTAACAATGGATAAAAAGTAAAAATAGATTCTTCTTCTTCTTTATATAGCATCTCCTTTCAGGAGGTTTGTAATCATCATCGCTATGTAATCTTCATCGCAAGATGAAGCAAGCGGTAGCTCGGAATAACTCTTGGGATGTGGTATCATACCACTCTCTTAGGTTATGCAGCCATGAGTATCTGCGTCTACCGCTGTTCCGTTTGCCTATTACTTTGCCCAAAAATAGATGCAATATCCAAATTTAGAAAAAAATATATAAAACCCGCAAAATAAGAAATGGCTTCCAAGCGGTAGCTTGGACTTTCGCTGTGTTCCAGCGGAACACAGCTTGAATATATAAATATATTCAACCTTTCCGAATCTCTATAATATTCTTAAGCCTTTATAAGACTATAAAACAAATCTCATGTTGAAAGACAACAAATATTTGTTTTATTCACTAGGACTCAGTTCATTTCCGTGACACTAAAATAAGACACTCGATGATTAACATTGCTTTTTAATATCAGATCTTTCTCATTAACCCAAAGTCAATAGCCATCTGCAGATGCGTTTCGAGATCTATCTCTCATCAGTGCAGCTTTGCTCTTATGAATTATAAAATGGAAAACAACATGAGATTTGTTTTAAAGTCTTAAAAGAATATTATAGATTCGGAAAGGTTGAATATATTTTCAAGCTGTGTTCCGCCGTAATAAGTTGATACGATTTTATCTGTAATTAGTTTAGTTTCACGCTATATAAGAATTCGCTTAAAAATGGATCTTAAAATACATTTTGTACAATTCTGCACGATTGTATAATTATATGATAAAATAAAATCTAATATTATTGTTTGGGCCGTGTCTCACGAAAATTAAATTTTCCCGTTTGAAACGGGGCTAGTCTAATCACTTACTTGTTAGGGTCGCTCGCGTCTCCGCCACGTGTGGTTCATCCTTCCGGCGCCTTTTTTAAGGGAGGAAATGGGGATAATGGATGGAGGGAGCCCTTAAAATCGGAGTCTTCCAGACGTTGGATGCCGCTTTAGCCCTTTGGGCTCGTGATTACACCCCTGGTTAACTTGACTTGAAACGATAAACTTAAAAATGCGTGCACGTCTCGGTCGAGCTTGGTTCGCGCTTCGATTCTCGTCTTTACGCTTCTCCCACTCGAAGCATTCCACTCGACTAATATAAATTCGATTCAAATGTTAAATTAAAAATACAGATTTACTAAAATTGGCGCGAACAGTTATAATAAAATATTAAATAGAATAAGAAACAATCCTTGTTTCTTGTTCTACATGTAAACATAAACAGATAATATTAAACTAAATCGACCAGACTATATTATTCGATACGATAGTCTAGAATATAATTTACTGCGTTTTGTTTGAAATCTCACAGGTCATTTTCAGATTTCGACGTGGTTTTACCGCCGAAATTTTATAGTGAAAAATATAAACTTTTTCGGATAGATCTAAGTGATTACCACATTTTTATAGACGAATGAAATCTATAAACTCTAAAGATAAGTGCTTTCGTACATTTTATATGACTATCGATAAAAATATAAAGAAATTTATGTCTTAATATCATATTTTTCAGAAAACTTGAGAGACTTCACTAAACTCTTTGGTTTTACTGCTTAGCGCTGTAGGAACAGTATTTCCTAAAATATTTTCTCTTTCATCTAATCGATCTACTCTTACCTCTCTAGTTTGTTCTATCTATTGTAGCCCTCTAGAGGAGGTCAAGACTCAACCCGGGTTATCGTGGCAATGATGATTGTAGTCCTATTTGAGTATCTACAGTATTCAATACTCTCAATATTAATAAAAGAAAAACTTTCATAAGAAAAACATAAATCTGTAGGAAAATCAAAATCAAATACCAATAGAAGTATTTTCTTTATATTTTTATAGGCTGTTCGTTGACACGTAGCGAAAAAAAGAAGTTGTTTGGAAAGAAATCCGAAATCCATTCCAATAGAAAAGCAAACTCGCAAAAATAAATCGTGTTTTCATTTCCTCGGCGCAAAGAGGCGCCATTCAAGGAACACGCGAATTACATATTCCTTTATTTGTTCGTTGCCGGCAAAAAATATCCACATTCGCCTCAAACTCAATCTTTTGTATTTCACGACCGCCCGAATAATCTCATTGCGGTTCGCTGATTTTTACAAAAATAATTTCCTTCCCCGGGTCCCGTCAAGGAAAATAAAATCAACACAGAAAGGGGTCTTATAAATATTTGATACAGAACTTAAACAAAAACATCTGTCTATGAAATAATCACGGTCGGCATAAACTCATAGACCAAACCAAACACAGATAATATTCGACACAGATAAAGCTAGATATATACAATGCTAGCTATAGACAGGGGCTTTGCTCGGTTTTTTGTCCATTCCCTATGAACATGAGTAAGTATTATTTCAATGTTCTGAGCAATTATGTATTGCAGAGTTAATTTTCCGATTAAGCTAGACCGTAAGTAGAAGCGCACGCAAGACGCATATGTTAAGAGTTAAGGGATGTATATACAAAACCGCAACCTGATAATCAATAAAACTCAATTTATACTATGTTTAATCACCTTTAGAAAATAATTATGTAAAACATATTTTTCTTATTAAACAGAAGCAAATTAGTGTGGTCGTAGATAAAGTATAGTACATAACTCGAGTTGTAAGACAATTACGTTCTCGCGGAATTAACTGTTCCGCTCGTACGTAATATGTAACTCTCGTTACGTAATATACTATAATCTACTTTAAACCTATTATGAATTCATTTAAATAGTTTTAATATCTGCGAAGATACTTCACCAAATTACAAAATTGTTACGTAAGCGTCATAGTCAATTACCTAAGCATAGTTACGTAAGCATTTTTACTACATAGACGTATTATATAAAATTTTAAAGCTAATTTAATCTAGTCGATGGATTTTATTAAGTCAATACAAAATTCCTTTTATTGTCAATAATATTGCCATTTTTCTGTGGCACTATTTTAATTAGTTTTGTATCTCGATTAGTTCGAAATTAATTATAATATGTGACATCTAATTTTGTGAACACTTTAGTCTAGTTTTAATAAATAATAACTTCTTAGGACGTCGTCTCCTTAACGAAGGTTGGCGATCTAACTTGTTATAATGGTGCGCGAAACCGCACCTCCGAAAATCTTTATAGATGTCCATCCGAACCATAGACGCAGATCCTTTAGCCATGAGTTCTTTGCCGTCTGCCCACAGATCGTTTGCCCTCGATCTTTCCTTCGATGAGGAACTCGTACCGCTCCCCTCTCATAACGTGTCCGATCTATTGGAGTTTTCGTTCTTTGATTTACCTTTACCTATTCTCCTTAACACTTCCTCGTTGGTTGTCATATCTACCCAGGATATACGCAGTATACAACGATACAAGTACATCTCGACATCGGCGATACAAGTAGTTGGCGTTTATGTGTCCAACTCTAGGAGCTATAGATTAGCACTGGGAAGATATAACAGCGCAATATGGGTATGTGGAGCTGTAGGTTTAGGTCTCTACTGGTAAAGAGGTTCTTCATGGAGATGAATCTCCTTCTGACCTGTTCTATCCTTGATCTGATTTCCATTTTGTGGTCACTGTTATCGTTGACGAGAGCTCCAAGATATTTAATGGACAGCACTTGTTCCACAACCTGGTTGTTAATTTGCAGGGTCGTCCGTCTTGTTGCTTTTGAGAACACAACCACCTTGATCTTGGCAACGTTTATGTGTAGACCATACTCTGTGCTATGTTCAACGATAAGATCCATCATATTCTGGAGATGTGGGAGGCTGTCGGCGACCACGATCGTATCGTCGGCGAATCGTATGTTATTAATAAGGATGCCGTTGATTTTAAGGCCCTCTTTCACATTCTCCAGTGCTTCCCGGAACACTGCCTCCGAGTATATATTATAGAGGAGAGGATGACCCCTGTCCTAACACCTCTTCTGATTTCTGTTTCTTCGGATGTTATGCCCTCTATACTATTCTCTGCAGTTTGATTCCCGTACAGCTGCGTGATGATATTCAGCTCTCTCACATCGACTCCGGTGTATTTTAGGATCTCAATGAGCTTCTGGTGCCACTCCATTCTTAAATATAAATTAGGTTTCTCCAGCCTGCCCCTCATATCTGGCGTATATGCGAGTGTGGACGATGCGGAGAAATACCTTGAGGACGTGAGACATACGGCTTAGCATTCGGTGGTCGTCGCATTGAGAAGCGTTCGGTTTTTTTGGCAGAGCGATGCACGTTGACCTCAGCCAGTCTGTTGGTATTTTTCCAGTTTCATATATTAAGTTGAACAACAATGTGAGAAGTTTTAGGCCTTTATCATCTGCATTGACCAATTTTAAGGTCTGGTCCTACAGCCTTGTCATTTTTCTGAAGTTTTATAGCAAGTCTCACTTCCTCTGTCGTGATAACAGGGCTGGGCTCGTTGATATCATCATAGTCTCTAGGTGGTTGGTGGGGTCGTGTGTCATTGAAGAGGGCCTCAACATTCTCCTTCCATCTTTTAAGCTTTTCCTCAACGCTCGTTAAGATCTTGGTGTCTTTCAAAATACCGTGGATCTGCTTGCGTTGTGTGTTTGTGAATTCCTTGATCTTTTTGTGGAGATTAAACGAGTCGTGCTTTTTCTCTAGTGTCTCTATTTCACTGCATTTTTAGCTAGCCATCCTTTGCTTCAGCTCCCTGTACCGGTTATTGCGACACATCGGACACGTTATGAGAGGGAAACGGTACAAGTTCCAACGATCTGTCGGCATACGGCAGAACTCATGGCTAAAGGATCTGCGTCGATGGTTCGGATGGACATCTATAGAGATTTTCGGAGGTGCGGTTTCACATTGTTCTCGTTCAAAAGTTGGAGAATTTCTACTGTCATCCACTGTTGCTTTTTAGAGGCTTATGTAGATCCAATGCCCCCCTCCTGGGTTGCCAAAAGTGCCTTCTTAATGGCAGTCCACCGAGGCTTTACGTCGTCGTCACTTCAATAGTTAGTTATTTGTAGATTCTCGGTTGCTCTGGCTCATGTTTTAGGATCGAGAGTCTTCGGACATCGACTCGTTTAGGTTTATCTGGACGTTGGACTCTAGTGAACTAGCGAAGCTGTAGAGTTATTACTACGGGGTTGTGGTCGCTGTTGACGTCGGCGTCAGGGTATGTTGTTGCTGATTTGACAAACTTCATTAAATAGCTCTTGATGAGAACCAAATCTATTTGATCTCTCACTATGTGGTTATCGCGATCGGTTGGGGATTTCCACGCGTATAGACGTCTAGGATGTCGTTTAAAAAATGTTTTGGCAGCAGAGAGACGGTGCTCTGTACAAAATTGCACTATATAATAAATAATAACTACTTTGAATAATTAATGTTAATTTATGTATTATGACCAATTTTACTAACAATTTTTATGCATTGACGTTTTATTTTAATTACAACAAAACTCGTTAAACTGTGTATGTAATATCGCAATTTAAATCGTATAAAAAATCGATAAGAAATCTCCAAGCTCAACTCCTTGAGCGAGGAGCGATGGAGTGTTTCATGTTTAAAGAGCCGCCAGTACCTAAATGAAGATCATGAGCCGTGGTCTGGGCAAGATTAGACAATGACAATACTAGATTCTGTTTAGGTTAAATACCGACCAAACACAGACAATACTAGACATCGACAAGACTAAACACAGAGAAGACACAAGCATTGACTAATAGTCCTTACTAAAGTATAATTTTCAGAAGGCATTAATTCCCTTGGTTGTTTTTTAGTTCTAATATAAATAATGTATATATAAGATTGATTTGCTCGCGTTCTCGTTGCTAAGTTGTTATGTAACATAAGCATTTAATCTTGGTAATCCGCAGGGACTTCCGTGCACTAAGCCTCACCGACTACTGGCAGGAAGCGATTCCCACAGGAAATGATCCACTGTGTGCCGCCATGGACCCAGCCGCCGACTTCCGTTGGCACGCTTTGTCATGCGGAGGACCAGAGGTTGCCGCATTCATATGTGAACTGCCAGGTAATTACACTAATTTCACTAGTTTCGATTACAATCTAGATAATTATATGGATTTAATGCAATAAACTAAGCTAGACAATTTAATTAGACTAGGGCCAAGTAAATTTGGATGTGTGATTTCAAACAAAAATTTCGTGTTTTATACAATTTTTATTGCTTTCGTTATCAAAAATCTAAACATGTTATTAATTGGGTACTTACGTATTAACGCCACCAAAGCGAGAGGGCACGCAACCGCGCGATATGTCGTCTGCATTTATCTGCTCTAGTATAGCGTAATCTAACCCTTATCCAATATTTTTTGTTATTTCGTATGGAGAGGTCGCGCTACCATATATGTAAGCGATAACATATATGGTCTAGATTTAACTGCTCCGTTATAACCTAATCTAACTTTCCATTTTGTTCAAATCTGTAGCTGTGGTGGCGTTAGTACGTAAGTACCTAACTGTCAAATTTTATTCTTAACAATTTTCAAATATTAAATAATAGCATTTGTATCTTTTCTTAAAAGATAATAATTTCTAGGAAATTATTCTATACATATCGTCAACAAAGTTAATATATCATTTGTATAACTAATCTTTCTTTAAAAAACTTTCTTAAAAACAACTACCTCACTGGCAAACACCACGACTGACATTGATATTGATATTTTTGCACAGACATGGATATTGATTATTGATATATGAGTTTTAACTGAAAAAGTTAAAAATGGAAATCTAAAACTCTTCCAAGTTTCTTTTAACGTGTGGGTTAAAATACGACCATGTAAACTGGCTCTTAATTGTATGATATATAACGTTCGTGATTTATGTGTGTTTGCGTCGTTTACGTTTTTTTTTTTCGTCGAAGCGCCAGCCATAAATCAAAAAAATGGAAAACTGGGCCGGCAATTTGCGCAGGTTGCAAAAATACTGTATGTCATGATGTACAATAAGATGAATAGACGACAAAGGCAACTTTTTTCTATAAAATATTTATTAATTATAAGACGTGATGCTGCAGTTTGTTACATGACGAGGACATATCAAATTTAATCAATAACTAGCTATATTAGCAAAGTTTGCTTCTACTCATTATATTTTCTACCCTGTGTAATCTCAAATAAAAATCGTTTCGTGTAAATATTTAATTTCGCATTGACTAGAGTGCAATTAAATGTAATATAATTAAATAAAACTATTAAAAAGTTTCAGTTTTAAGCAATTCTTACTTTTTTTTTTGTAATTTAGCTAACACATACCAGAAGAGAAGGCTTTTACACTGAAGAGTTGTCGAGGACCTCAAGACATAGTAGTTCTCACTTTATTATAAACAAGAATACAAGTCAGTAGGGAAAGATGATTCGTTCTAGGCCCGCCTCCGCCCTGATCAAACCTGTTTATTAACTGATTAAACCTGTATATTAGCTGATTAAACCTGATTATCAGCTGATTAAACCTGATTATTAGCTGATCAAACCTGTTTATTAGCTGATTAAATCCTCTGTTCGCGCATGCGCACTGTTCGGGAGGCGGAGGCGGGCCTAGAACGAATCATCTTTCCCTACTAGGGAAAGATGATTCTTTCTGCCAGAGATTCCGCCAGAGGCGGGCCTAGAACGAGATCTTTCTCTACTCAAGTCTCTCTAGTTTTATAAAGAATATAAATAAATTCATGGCTTTTATTTAATAATAATATAATAGCCCCTTTCTCCTAGCATTTCCATGCCATAGGGGTAGTAGCCTTTATGTAACTTTTTCAAAATTACGGATAAAACATTCCAATTCTATGATAATTCAATATAGGGGTGAAACTAAGCTAATGATAGATACAATCATACCAACTTATTAAAGCGGAACATAGCTTGAATATATAAATATATTCAACCTTTCCGTAGCTCTATAATATTAATAAGTCTTTTAATAGTACAATTTTTAAGACTACAAAACAAATCTCAAGTTGAAACACATCAGATATTTTTCTGTTATGTACTACCACTCAGTCCACATTCGTGGCCCTTAAACAAGAACTACATAAGTAACATTGTTTTTAAGATAACATCTTTCTATTAAACCCAAGTGAATAGCCATCTGCAGACGCGTTTCAAAATCTATCTCTTATCAGTGCAGCCTTGCTTTATTGAATTATAAAATGGAATACACTTACGTTAGTTTGGTATTTCCAAGCTTCCAAAAAAAGAACTCGTCATTATTCTAGGTGACTTTAATTCTAAAGTTGGTGACACTAAATTGGACTCAGGATTGCGTAACATAGTTGGGCAGTATGGACTAGGTGTCAGGAACGACATAGGTGACCGCCTTATACAATTCGTTGCGGAAAATGAGTTGACCATTATGAACACTCTCTTTAAACATCACCCAAGGAGACTCTGGACTTGGATATCACCAAACGGCCTACATAAAAACCAAATTGACTACATAATGATTCGAGAAAGATGGAGAAGTTCGATTTCCAATGCTCACACTCTACCAGGAGCAGACTGCTCGCGGATCATCAATTCCTGATTTGTAGTTTAAAGTTAAAGTTACGCAATTCAATCAAAAAGAGCAATTCAAAGCGATTACAAATTCAAGACAAGGAGTCGTTTCAGAAAATACTCCAGGACGAGAAACAAGAATGGTCCTTTAACTCAAATCGCCTGAAGTTCTGTGGCAAAAAACTAAGACGCTAATAGTAGACTCTGTAGACCAGTCACCACCAAACCCGTACAAAGTAAAAAAAAACAACACTGTATGTTAAATGAGACTTGCGAATAAGGCCGAGGCCGCACTACGGTTTTTTCCCGCGAACGATAACCGCTATAACCGCGAAACCGCTCAAGAAACACAAGGTACGCTATGGGAAAAATAAGTCGCGGGAAAAAACCGCAAGTGAGGCTGCTTGTATTTGCTTACTTTAGTCACAAAATCACGCGATTACAAACCGCGGCGGTTTAGCCGTAGTGCGGCCTAGGACGCAGATATTAAAAGCCGAAGGCAGAAGTATTCAGGAACTAAACAATTACGGAGCCAAACGGATTCAAACAGCTTGTCGAAAAGATCGTCATCTAGCTCTAAAATCTGTACTGAAGTACGGAAAGTACGAAAGTAGTGTACGGAAGTGAACAACATAGTGAAAAGTATGATACTAGGGATTTGTATATGAAGATATAAACTATAACCAGACAGTTTAAACCAAAGACCGGGGCTATTGAAAACTCCGCAGGTTTTGTGGTACGGAGATTAAGGAGAGTGCAGATGTTTGGCGAGATTACTGTCGTTCATTATTTCCTAGCAGAAGTACTGCTCTCAGTGTACTTAATCCTACTACCTTAGACGCAGAAAATAGGGAACCTCCAATTTTAAAATATGAGGTAAGGGCCGTTATAAATCATCTCAAAACGGTAAAGCAGTGGGCACTAACGAGATACCCATAGAGGTTATCAAAGCTATGGGAGACTTCGGAGTAGATATAATGCACTGCATCTGCTCCAAGATCTGCGTGCCTGGAGAATGGCCGAAGGATCCTTAGTGAGGGCAAAGTCACTATTTATACCTCTCCATTAAAAGGGATCAACCAAAAAGTGCAATAACTATCGTCTGATTTCCCTGCTATCACATAGCAGCAAAATTCTTCTACATATATTGAATACCAGACTTCAAGCTTACTTGAATAGCGAAATTGCACCACAACAGGCAGTTTTTGTCAATGGTCGAGGAACTCTGGAGCAAATACTCATCTTGAGACAAACCATCGAAAAGGCCCGAGAGTTTAATAAATAGCTGTACATCTGTTTTATCAACTTTAGCAAAGCCTTCGGCACGGTGGTCTGGTCCAAATTATGGGAAGTACTGCTGGTGATGGGCGTTCCGCGCCATTTAGTACATCCGATCGAGAGGCTCTATAAGAACGGCACAGCATGTGTGCACTTGGAAGGAGTAGACTCTGAATCCCTTAAAACACAAGCCAGTGTCAGACAAGGATGTATATTATCACCGTTACTTTTTAACATGTACACCGAATACATTATGCGTATTGTTCCAGAGAAATGGGACAAAGGTGTATCGGTCGCAGGTACACATAGAACATATCTAATTTGAGGTATGCTGACCATATAACGCTTCTGGCTTCATCCAAGGACGATATCACTAACATCCTGCGGATACTCGAAACCACTAGCCTAGAGTTTGGACTCGCCTTGAACCGCGAAAAAACAAAGATGATGGTAGTTGATAGAGGTAATGAAAGCAATCCTGATACTTCGCACATTGCCAACTGTGAGGTTGTCGGCAGCTACATTTACTTAGGCTCCACTATCAGCAATAGCGGGGGATGTGACCTCGAGATTAAACGACATTGCGGCATGACATGGTCCGCTGCGCAAAGGCTGGACAAGATATGGACTGACTGCTGAATCACGAAAAATACACGCCTTATGGTATATACGCCCAGTATGGTAGAACAACCTGGTATTTCCGAT
This sequence comes from Phosphuga atrata, assembly GCA_944588485.1. NCBI lineage: Eukaryota > Metazoa > Arthropoda > Insecta > Coleoptera > Silphidae > Phosphuga > Phosphuga atrata. Next base: position 1,705,958 of record OX155901.1, read on the forward strand.
ATTTTTGTATGGAGCGGAAACATGGACCTTGCGGATGAAGGATAGACGACCTAGAAATGTGGTGTTGGAGGCACATGCTGGGAATCAGCTGGACCGCTCACCGGACTAACGTCTCCATACTCAAGGAATTAAAAATTGACCAGCGTATCTCGTCGCTTGTTCAGTTACGAATCCACAGATTCTTTGGACACGTTACCCGCAAAAGTGACTCAATGGGGCGGCTGGTGATTCAGTGCAGAGTAGAAGGTAGCAGACCTGGTGGCCGATCACCAACTCGATGAACAGACGATGGCACATGAAATTGCAGGTACAACAATTAAAAATGCTGATGCACTTGTTCAGGTCATGAGCAGGGCATGTAATTCAACGTTACCCAAGAAAGGTGGACGAACTAGGAGGAAACTGGTGTACTGGTGGTCAGGCGAAATATCTAACCTGAGGGCATCATGCGTTGCTGCTAGAACATAATGTCTGCGACAAAAACTTAAAAAAGACGTTGATGAAAAGCTCAAAACGCTAAAACGCTAAGGGACCAATATAGAAGCAGAAAAAGAGAAGTGAGACAAGCAATAGCCAAGGCAAAAGAATAACATTGACAAAAACTCTGCGAGGACCTAGACAAGGAGATATTCCAGCTATGCAAGAAGAAACTTGTGCTACCGCCAAACACACACATGCCAATGAATGACCTGAAACTAGTTGTACATGTACTGTTCGCACAAGGAACCTTTTGTCTGGGAACAACCAGAGGATAATGAGATACCGCTATTTACCGAGGAAGAACTCACCACAGCAAAAGACCGGATCTACAACGCCTGAGGTTATTAAAATCGCAGTCCTCGATCAATCAAAATTTGTTCTAGATGTAATTAATGCAGAACTAAGTGCCGGCAACTTTCCCAAGAAATGAAGGTGCGTAACGCTTATCCTGCTCCTTAAGGGTGACAAACGGTTAGACGATCCCTCATCGTATTGACCCCTGTGTATTCTTGACACGTCGGGGGAACATGCTAAAGCAACTCCTGGTGGACAGACTTTTAAAGCAAGAACGGTGGTGATGGGTTACAAGCTGCAAAATAAATAAAACTGGGATAGGATATTCAGTTTTCTTAAAATCATTATTTCCTCTAAGGAAAATGACGAAAGACTGTGACGAGATAGCAATAGAAAGATCCACCAGTAAGCCAATATGTTCTAAATGTAATGAATGCAGAACTAATTGCCAGGAACTTTCCCAAGAAATGGAAGTGCGTAAGGCTTGTCCTGCTCCGCAACGGTGACAAACCGTTAGACGATCCCTCATCGTATAGACACCCCTGTGTATTCGGGACACGTCGGGGAAGCTGCTAGAGCAGCCCCTGGAGGATAGACTTAAAAGAGTACCTGAGGCAGGCATCGGATTGTCCAGGGGACCATTTGGATTCAGAGAGGGCAGATCCACTATCAGCGCAATAGAAGCGATCCTAAAACTTGCAGAAGAGGCTAGAAGTGACACCAAAAGGACAAGGAAGGTATGTGCACTAATTATATTTGACGTTAGAAACGCTTTTAGCAGTGCTAGTTGGAAAATTCTAAATGAAAAATGGGAGATGGTGGCTCAGATAGCTAGGCACTTGGCTCTTGAGTCAGACAGCGTGGGTTCGAAAACCACACAGAACTAAAGCAGCAAAAATTAAAAACTAATGGCTGCAAGCCATCACACTCAATTCCCCAATCCGGCTTAGGCAACGTGGGGTCTCAACTGCCTAACACCTTCTCTGGAAATTTGTGGTTCAGATTCAACGTTAAACAGCTAGGTCCCCGATATTCAAATTTTAGTGCTGAGGTTGGATATGTGGCAGAGAAGAGAGTGGGACATAAAAAGGCTGATAGAGAGAGAGTTGGAAAATAATAATGAAGGAACTAACCAAAAGGAATAGCGCCTTACCTCCTTCGCATGGAAAGAAGCTACTTACATAATATAACACTGCTTCTACAGGCAGATGGAGTTTCGGTAGAGAGAGAACTGAGTAGCGTGGTCTCACAAGGTTCAGTCTTAGGCCCTAAATTGTGGAACATCCTATATGATGGCGTCCTAAGATTGACACTTCCGGAGGGTGCCACACTCATTGGCTTCGCGGACGACCTGGCGCTCGTGGTCTCAGCAAAAGCGGAATCCATGCTAATGCAAACGGCAAACCACATAATTTGCCAAGTAATCGATTGGATGACATCAAATTACCTGAGCATTAGTAAAAATCTTAATTTCATGACAATTTAGTTTATTATCTGTCAACACTAGAGCGTGTCTACTTACAAGACATGCCCACTATTATTATACCTACTTGTTTAGTTATTTTCTCCTCTGAAGGCATCAAAACTTCTTGCGTGAGTACCAGCAATGAATCGAATATCTTCGATCTTTCCTTTCGCTTTGATCTCGATCTTTCGCAAGATATTTACTAGGAATATTTTTAGACCTACCATTGACAACACTCGCCCTTGAACAGAAAAATATAAAAACCCGTTCCTCCAATAAACAAGATGATGCACTTACCCATGCATTCTCTGGACCCTACGCCGTAGTTATTCAATTTACACAAATCCTTAGCTTTCATAGTTTTTGGATTTAAATGTTCGGGATTGAATTCATTGGGACGATCAAATATTTCGCTTCTGTACATTAAATAATTCGGAAGTAAGATGGTACAGGTAGGTGGAATTTTTATACCATCTACAATATAGTAAAGATCAGATATCTATCTTATTGAGTACCTTTCTTGAAGACAAGACCAGACAAAAGCAGACCAAGACCTGACAAAGCCAGACAAGATCAGACTAGAGCAAACAAGACCAGACAAGATCATATGAGATGAAACGAGACCAGACTAGACGACACAAGAGCAGACAAGACAAGACAAGATGTGTCACTAACTAGTAGAATTGTTACTAACTGGCCTGAGGAGACTTAACGCAATAAAACGCAACATACATATATAAGCCCAAAGAACGAAATTACAAAGCTCGGGGTAGTCATAGACGAGAGCCTTTCCTTCGGTCCACTCCTCACGAAGGCAGCAGCTAAAGGCATGAAGGTAGCGGCGGAATAGGACATAATTATGCCCAATGTGGGTGGGCCGAAAAGCTCCAAACGTAAGCTGATTGGTACGATCATACAATCCACAATGCTATATGCTGCACCAATATGGGCTTAAAGTATGGCAGTAGAAAGCAAATCTACAAACTTGGAGAATACATAGAAAAATTGCACTCAGGATCTGTAGCGCATACAAGATTATATCGGTTTTGGTAATAGCTGGTATAGCCCCTGGTATAGAGCTAATGGTGAAAGAATGAGCTGAACTACATGAGGCCGGTTGTGATAGGCAATCTAGAATTGCTCCTAGAAAAAATCTCCTAACAGAATGGCAACAAAAATAGTGGCCGTCCGAGAAAGGCCAATGTAGTCGAAGTTGATCATACCAGATATTACCACATTGGCCAACAGGAAGCATGGTGAGACTAACTTTTACCAGACCCAGTTCCACACAGGGCTTGGCTGATTTCGCGCCTACTTGACACAAATATGCACCGCCGTAGATGAGCTGTTTGAATTATATGGCGATGTGGACTCTGTAGGACACACAATGTTTAACTGCTGGAAATGGGAAGTAGAAAGGTATATGTCTGTCTAGATGATCTATCTGTCTAGATTGATGGCGAGATTCGATAAATTCATTATTTCTTCTAAGGAAAATGACGACAAACTGAGACACAATAGAAAGATACATCAGTAAGCCCAAATGAGATGAATCAATGAAAAAAAGATCTTAACTACAACAACCACTGTGAAGATATATTACCAGCGGTTCCTGCGTGATTGGGGATGTTCGTAGGGCCACTTGTCCCTTCAGCTCTCAGCTGCCAGCTACGTCCGTAAACAAAATCTAGTCTGTCTAGTCTTGTCTGTCTAGTCTTGTCTGTCTAGTCTTGTCTGTCTAGTCTTGTCTGTCTAGTCTTGTCTGTCTAGTCTTGTCTGTCTAGTCTTGTCTGTCTAGTCTTGTCTGTCTAGTCTTGTCTGTCTAGTCTTGTCTGTCTAGTCTTGTCTGTCTAGTCTTGTCTGTCTAGTCTTGTCTGTCTAGTCTTGTCTGTCTAGTATTGTCTGTCTAGTCTTGTCTGTCTAGTCTTGTCTGTCTAGTGTTGCCTGTCTAGTCTTGTCTGTCTAGTCTTGCCTGTCTAGTCTTGTCTGTCTAGTCTTGTCTGTCTAGTCTTGCCTGTCTAGTCCTGTCTGTCTAGTCTTGCCTGTCTAGTCTTGTCTGTCTAGTCTTGCCTGACTAGTCTTGTCTGTCTAGTCTTGCCTGTCTAGTCTTGTCTATCTAGTCTTGTCTGTCTAGTCTTGTCTGTCTAGCCTTGTCTGTCTAGTCTTGTCTGTCTAGTCTTGCCTGTCTAGTCTTGTCTGTCTAGTCTTGTCTGTCTAGTCTTGTCTGTCTAGTCTTGTCTGTCTAGTCTTGTCTGTCTAGTCTTGTCTGTCTAGTCTTGTCTGTCTAGTCTTGTCTGTCTAGTCTTGTCTGTCTAGTCTTGTCTGTCTAGTCTTGTCTGTCTAGTCTTGTCTGTCTAGTCTTGTCTGTCTAGTCTTGTCTGTCTAGTCTTGTCTGTCTAGTCTTGTCTGTCTAGTCTTGTCTGTCTAGTCTTGTCTGTCTAGTCTTGTCTGTCTAGTCTTGTCTGTCTAGTCTTGTCTGTCTAGTCTTGTCTGTCTAGTCTTGTCTGTCTAGTCTTGTCTGTCTAGTCTTGTCTGTCTAGTCTTGTCTGTCTAGTCTTGTCTGTCTAGTCTTGTCTGTCTAGTCTTGTCTGTCTAGTCTTGTCTGTCTAGTCTTGTCTGTCTAGTCTTGTCTGTCTAGTCTTGTCTGTCTAGTCTTGTCTGTCTAGTCTTGTCTGTCTAGTCTTGTCTGTTTAGTCTTGTCTGTCTAGTCTTGTCTGTCTAGTCTTGTCTGTCTAGTCTTGTCTGTCTAGTCTTGTCTGTCTAGTCTTGTCTGTCTAGTCTTGTCTGTCTAGTCTTGTCTGTCTAGTCTTGTCTGTCTAGTCTTGTCTGTCTAGTCTTGTCTGTCTAGTCTTGTCTGTCTAGTCTTGTCTGTCTAGTCTTGTCTGTCTAGTCTTGTCTGTCTAGTCTTGTCTGTCTAGTCTTGTCTGTCTAGTCTTGTCTGTCTAGTCTTGTCTGTCTAGTCTTGTCTGTCTAGTCTTGTCTGTCTACTCTTGTCTGTCTAGTCTTGTCTGTCTAGTCTTCTCTGTCTAGTATTGTTTGTCTTATCATTGTAACATCATATCATAATCACATCACAATACATTATGATATACATACATGTCTATTTAATATTTTTATGGATATTATTTTACAATTTCGAGGAAGAATAGTTTGATGAAATAAATGGTATAACAGAACAAAACAAAAAATATAGAAGATATTTCAGGTTCCCGCATAACGCCCAGTCGGCATTAAAACAATTTCCATTAAAATCCTGGCGACAATTCCGAACGTATTTCAAATATTGTCAGTTTCTCAAACTACCGAGGTGAATTCATCGAAAATTTCATTCGTTTCAATTAAATGTTGCTGCCTGTTCACGCCTCAACTATTCCATACCAGGTCGAACTCGCTTCCTCAATAATAAAGTTTTCTGAAATTTTAGTCAGCAACGATCTCAATAGAATTTATTGCGTTGTTGAACATTTCGTTTCAATTCCACGCATCTCACAAACATTTATTTAAATATATTCTCTATAGATTATTCTTTATTATTAATGTATAAGATAGTGAAATAGATTAACAAAAACTCAAACGGAATCAAAATAATTATCAAATTTAGAGTCGGGCTCGTTGTCTTCAGAGTTAACTACAAATCTGGAGGTTGGTAACAGAAGATAAATGGGTACTTAGGTATTAACGTCACCGCCGTTACATTTTTAAAAGCCGCCAATCAACACCTACAATGTTTATGATGAATCATAAATTAAAACAATTTATTTAAAATGAGATGTTATGGTTTGAACCAAATTTATAATAGAATTGAAAATAGGAGTTTATCACTACGATATCTTCAAAATCTGTCAGTAGCTTGAATTACTCGGAAATCTTCTGTTACTCTTTGGCACACTACTCATTTATTTTCACTATATTTTCATTAATTTCAACTATCATTTTCACACTACTTATTTTCTTTACTCTTTCATAATATCTGTTGGCCTTCAGCCCCTGACAAAAATTGGTCTTGACCGTTCCCGTTCCTTGCTTTGACGCAGCGAACGGCTCACACTACACATATAGAGCGTGGTGTGCCAAAGAGTAACAGAAGATTTCCGTGCAATTCCAGCTACTGACAGATTTGAAGATATCGTAGTGATAAACTCCTATTTTCAATTTGATTTAAAATTAAAACATTTTAAAACTCAAAATTTTTTCCTAACCTAAAAAAACCTAACCTAACCTAACCCCGGTTAGATAAGGTTGCCCGCCTAGAAGCGGACATATACATCAAGACAACATACGCGCGGCAGCGCGAACTCTTGATCCAATATATAGCGGTGGTGGCGTTAATACGTAAGTACCAACAAATGGGTAACTATTTAAAGCCAATTTAAGTAACACCTAGGTTTCTGGGCCTATGAAGTGAATAATGTAAGCAAAATACAATAGCGCACTTTGGTAGCAGTGTTTGAATAGTAGTTAATAACCAATGTAGATAGCGTTCTACATTGGACCGAATTTAAAAAGAAGTTTAAACAGGAACAGTCTGACAGGATTTTGTGGAGAAGGTTATAAGTCGAAATGAAAGGATTAAGCGGACAAAGTTATAAAATAAAATTGGACAAAAATCTAGGTAAGTTAGTCAATAAGAGACAAAAGTAATTAGATTAAACTTGTATCTTACTATACTGGAAGCCAGGAAAAGTAGGAAATATCTCTAATATTTCATATTTGTACCGAAAACAAGAAGATTAAATATCACTGATCTATGTCCCGGAAAGAAATATCGCATTCTTTATCCCGAAAAGCATTTTCACGACGTTTCTATTAAAAGTTTCCTCGGATTTCTTTTTGTTTTCCTCTCCCACGCACTTTCATTAAACTAGTAGAGAAATCGCAGAACAATGTAACGAACTTTTCCTGAATACTCTTTTCTTATAATTCATACATTCTAGGAAAATAGATTTTTTTATACTTAAAATAAAATTAATTACATTCTGTTATCCGGTTAAATAACATTATGGTAATTTCATATTGAAATTAAGAAAAATCACAATCGTATTCTAATTCTTCTTCTTCTTAATGGCACTACAACCGATTGCCGGTCTGGGCCTCCTTCAGCATGTTTCTCCAAGCGGACCTATCACTCGCCAACGTTCTCCAGCCCCGTACTTGAAGTTTTTGTAGGTCAGTTGTTACCGCATCCTTCCATCTCCCTCTTGGCCTTCCGGCCCTTCTCCTTCCCTCTGGTTGGCCATTGAACAACTTTTTCGGAACCCTATGATCACCCATTCTCTGCATGTGTCCGAGCCATCTCAATCTTGCCACCTTGATGAAACTCACAATATCTGGTTGATTGTAGAGCTGATATAGTTCGTGATTATATCTTCGGCGCCAGATTCCTCGTTCTTGGGTCGCTCCAAATATTGCACGTAGCATTCTTCTCTCAAATACACTTAAAGCCTGTTCTTCGCTCTGTTAGGCTCCATGCTTCTGCACCATAGGTTACCACCGGTCTTATCAGTGACCTGTACAGTGTGCACTTATGCTTGGGGTGGATTGTTTTGGACCTAAAAAGTTTAAGTAGCCCATAATAGCACCTGCTACCAAGAGTTATCCGCCTTCTAATCTCCTCGCCCATCCGGTTTACGCTGTTCAGTTGCGAGCCCAAGTACACAAATGTATCTACTGTGTCAAAGTGCTTTCCGTCTAGTTCTAGCGTTGGTCCTACCTTCCGATGAGTTTCATTAGCCACCATGTATTTTGTTTTGTTTACGTTGACAGTGAGTCCTAGGTTACTTGCTTCCTTCTCCAGCAGCGAGTAAGTAGTTTTGGTCGCCTGTTCGCTTCTGCAAATTATATCAATGTCGTCTGCGTAAGCCAATAGTTGTATTGACTTAAAGTACACAGTGCCGTTAGTATCCACTCCACTACTCCTAACGGCCTTTTCTAGTACGATGTTAAACAGTAAAGTTGCCAGTGGGTCTCCCTGTCGTAGTCCTTCCTCTGTTATAAAAGTCTCAGACAACTTGTTTCGTATTCTTACTACAGACGATACTTCAGACAGTGTTACTCTGGTTAGGGCTGTCCCCCACAGTTTGTGTCTTATAACGCTGTCGTATGTTGCTCTGAAGTCCACGAATAGATGGTGTGTCGTGATATTGGACTCATTACATTTCTCCAGGATCTGCCTAATGCCAAACAGTTGGTCTGTGGTTGACCTATTTGTGCGGAAACCGCACTGGTATTCCCCGATATTCTCTTCTGCGTATGGTAGTAAGCGACGGTACAACACATTAGCGAAGACCTTGTATGCAATGTTTAGCAGCGTTATCCCCCTGTAGTTAGAACAATCTAACTTATCACCTTTCTTGTACAATGGGCATATTATCCCTAGCTTCCATTCATCCGGTAGCTTTTCCGTTCTCCATATGTTTAATATGAGACCATGCATGCACGATATTAGGGCTCTACCTCCATACTTCAACAATTCTCCTGGAATGCCATCTGCACCTGGCTCCTTATTTTTCTTGATACTGCGCACTGCAGCCTCTACTTCTTCTAAGGTGGGTTCCTCCACTTGCTCAGTCCCTAATATTGATGTTGATGTTGGCGTTATACTTTCCTCTTGGACTACGCGAGTGTTCTGGTTGAGCAGGTCCCTGAAGTACTGACCCCACCTCTTGATACACTTTTCTGTGTGTCCGATTACTCTGCCGTCCTTATCCTTACACAGAAGTTGCTGCTGTTTGTAGCCAAGTCTCGCATTTCTGACGTTTTGATAGAGTCCCCGAGTTTCGTTGGCATTACTCATTCTTTCTATTTCCGCGAAATCTTCTTCATCTTTTTCAGATTTCTTTCTTCGGAAGAGTTTTTCTCAACTTTCCGTTTGTTTCGATAATCCTCTACATTCGCTCTAGTATTTCGTTGTAGTACTTCTTTTCTGGCTTTGTTCTTCTCTGTCAGAGCTTCCTTGCATTCTTCATCGAACCAGTTATTACGCCTTTGTCCCTTCTTCCACCCCACAACCTCTGCTGCTGTATCTTCGATGTCCTGCTTGATCTTTTGCCACGCTTCATTGACCTCTACTAGAGCGTTTTCTGGCCGTTTGGATATTCGTTCCTGCATTTGGTACTGAAATCTCTCTTTCATCTCATCGGTTTTGAATTTTTCCAGATCGTATCTCTTAACTGCCGGCTGTTGTGTGCGTTGACAATCAATTCTAGCCCTAAGCACCGCCCTTACCAAATAATGATCCGAATCTACATTGAGGCCTCGACAGGCTCTTACATCCAGGATATTTGAACAGTGTCTCCCATCTATCATCACATGGTCTATCTGGTTCAATACTCTACCACCTGGTGATTTCCATGTGGCTTTGTGAATATTTTTGTGTGGGAAATATGTGCTACTGACTACCATGTTGTTGGTCGTCGCAAAGTCTATCATCCTACTTCCGTTTTCATTAGTCTCAGCATGAAGACTGTGCAGTCCGATTGTCGGTCGGTATATCGTATTCTAATTAGTATTTGAAATACAATGTTATTAGTTTATCCGGATATTTACAAACGGAAATATTTCAATAAATTTTTCCATTTTTTTTTATCAGCCTGTATTAATTAATCCACTCCTGGACATCGGCCTCTTCCATTTCCCTCCATGTTGACCTGTCTTGTGCTGGGAGCATACAGTTCTTTCCCCCTCTTCTTTGTATGTCATCTTGCCATCTTAGCATGGGTGAAGCAGAAATTAGCAGAAGCCTGCCTCTGCTTCTTTCTGTTTTCCCTGGTCTCCACTGCATAATGATATTTGTCCATTTCTCATCATTTCGCGCAACGTGTCCTGCCCAACGCCACTTGATTTTTGCAGTTTGTTCTATGACGTCGCTTACTTTAGTTCTTGCCCCAATATCCTCGTTTCTTTGTTTATTCCTTAAGCTAATTCCCAAAATCGCACGTTCCATCGCACGCTGACAAACCTGTAGTTGTTGTGCACTTTTCTTTGTCACGGTGACTGTTTCGAGTCCGTATAATATAACTGGCAATACGCAGGCGTCGTATTCTTCCCCTTTAAGATTAATTGGTATCTTCTGTTTTTTGAGGATATATGCGAGTTTTCCAAATGCTGCCCATGCCAAACTGATCCTCCTCCTTACTTCAATTGTCTGGCTGTCTTTGCCTGATGCTGTGTCCCAGATAAATATATTCTTCCACTAGTTGAAGTGTGTGGTTATCGATATTGACATTGTTGTTGGTGTTGAAATCTTCGTTTTCTGGAGGTTCATTTCTGGTCCTGGCTTTCTCTGACTCCTTCTTTAGTTCGCATATCATGCTGTTAAGTTCGTCCTGGTCCGTGCTCATGATCACAATGTCGTCGGCGAATCGGATGTTACTCAAAATTCTCCCATCTATGTTAATTTTCCCTTTTGTTGCCATGTCAGGTTCTTCTAATGCCAGGGTAAATAAATTTGGAGAGATTGAATCTCCTTGTCTTACCCCTCTCCGTATAGGGATTTTTTCCGTTGTTATATTTTCGTCTACTTTGATATGTATTGTAGCATCCTTGTAGATATCTTTAATGAGGTTGGTATATCTTGAATCAATCCTTGCATTGCCCATTGCCTCCAGCACCGCCCAGGTTTCCAGCAAATCGAAAGCTTTTTTGTAGTCGACTAGTGCGAGGTTTAATGGGATATTATGTTCAGTACACCTCTCAATAAGAGTACGTATCGTTTGAATGTGATCCTTCGTATTATAGCCGCTTCGGAAACCGGCTTGTTCCACTGGTTGGTAGAAATCGAACTTTTTGTTGAGTCGGTTGGTTATTATTTTGGTAAAGATCTTATACAAAACGGACAAGAGACTGATCGATCTATAGTTTTCTATGTTGGTTCGGTCTCCTTTTTTGAAGAGAATTTTTACTTTACTGCTATTATTACTAGGCATTTCTCCAGGCGTCGGGAAATTTTCCCTCCTCCATACATCTGTTAAGAAGGATTATCATTGGTTTTTCCAGAGTTGTTCCCCCATTCTTCACCATTTCCGTTGTAAGGCGGTTATGTCCTGGGGCCTTTCGGTTTTTCATCTGCTTCAGTGCAATTCTCAGCTCTGCAGTATTAATCTTCGGGAGGTCCCACATTCAGGACTATCTTCTCTATACGGTTTGGCTTAGGTACCGATTGGCTGTAGAGTTTCTGATATACATGTTGGATAGTGGATGTGATCTGTTCCCTTTCTGTCACAACTTGTCCTTGTTGGTTCCTAATTTTGTATATGAGCGACCTCCCCTTTGTTCTTTTTGATCGGAGCACTTTCATATTCATGTTGTCTTTGATGGCTTCTTGTATGATCTTTGTGTTATGAGATCTTAGGTCTTTTTTAATCGCTTTCTTTACTCGTTTGTCTAGTTCTCGGTATCCTATTGAGTCTCTGTAGTTAATAACCAAGTCTCTGTCGATTTTTCTGCGTTCTGCTAGGAGTGCGTTTGTGCTCTGACTGAGTTTCGTATTGGTTTTTTCTGCCATGTAACATATTTTCTTTGCTGCTACTTGTATGCTCCTAGTGATTTTTCCTGATAACTCATTTAGACCCATATTTTTCAGATCTTTACTTGGTTCTAGTTTTTTGTTGATTTGGGCATTGTATTCTTCCAATTTGTCTTTGATCTGAATATCTGTTAGACGAACATCTTTATCGATGTGCTTTTTTCTTTCGAAGCGTCTGTTTATATTTATTGTGGCTCTTACGATTCTGTGGTCGCTTCCGCTATTAAAACGGCTAGTAACTGATACATCGGTACAGGGTTGTCTATCCTTAGTGAGTATATTGTCAATTTCGTTCTTAACTGTGCCATTCGGACTTCTCCATGTCCATTTTCTCTGATGTTGTTTCTTGAAAAACGTGTTCATGCAGTTCATTTGTTCTTTGTTCATAAAATCAATCAACATTTCGCCTCTAGTCAAAAATTACCGATGTTCGATGTACCGATTGGCGTCGCAGTTTTACGTTCTATCTTAGCATTGAAGTCCCCGATAATAACCTTGAACTTCGTTTTCTCTTGGTTTTTAGCCATCGTCAGATCTTCATAGAATTGCTCGATAACTTCGTCAGTTGATGTTAATGTGGTGCAAATGCCTGTATTATCTGCATGCTGTATCTCTTGTTCGATTGGAGTAATGTAAATAACGCGGTCTGATATAGCTTTGCTTTTCGTGACCAGGTGTTTTCTCTTGCTGTTTACCATGATCGCAACTCCTCCGATATGATGGTTTGTTTCGGAATTTCTCTGAAAGAGGATATTTCCAGATTCAAAATCGTGTTGGCTTCGCTTTTTTGTCGGGTCTTGCTAATTCCTTCTTCTTCTTCCTTTGGCTCTTCAACCCTTTATAGGTTTTGGCCTCCTCTACTATTTTATGCCATTCTCCACGATCTTCTGCTGCTCTTTTCCAATTCCTTACTCCTAGTGCTTTTATGTCTTCTTCCACGCTTTTCCTTCCATCTTTTACGTGGTCTTCCTCTTGGTCGGCTATTGGTGGGTTTCCATTCCATGATAAGCTTGGTGTTTCGATCTTTTTCCATTCTTTGCACATGGCCTATCCACCTTAGTCTCTGTGCCTTTACATGTATTACTATGTTGTTGTTTCCAATTAGCGACTCTAGTTCGTGATTCATTCTTATCCTGTATTCGTCCTTATCCTGTATTCGTCCTGTTCCCTTATCGGACCATATACTTTTCTTAATATTTTTCTTTCAAATGTCTTTAGTTCTTCCTCACTTTTCTTAAGGAGGGTCCATGTTTCACAGCCATAAGTAACTACCGGTCGTATCAGGCACTTATATATAGTTATCTTGGATTTGTGACTTAGTAGTTTGCTGGTAAGTAGTTTTCTGTTCGCATAGTAGGTTCTATTTCCTTTTAATATTCGTATCTTTATTTCTTCACACTCGTCGTTGGTTTGATTTAGTTGAGATCCCAAATACGTGAAAAATTCCTTGCTAATTCCTAGTATGTCCCATTTAATGTTTTGGAGTTCGCTTTCTAGACTTAGTAGGTGTTCTTCGTGTGCGAATAGTTATATGTTAGTACTAGGATGTTCTCGTTTGTTTTCCGTCTTTTATCTGCTAGTGTTGAGGTTTTGCCTCAATACGTTTGAACGTGTTGGCGAGTCCTGTGCCTAGGGATTAATTCAGCCGCCCATTTTGGGTCCGACACTGTTTGCAGCCGCCCATTCTGGGACAGACGCTGCTGGTTTGTTTCGCATATCTGGCTACTCTAATCAATTTGCCTGTGGGTCAACACAGTTTCCAGGATGTGGCATGTGGAGCCTTGAGTAAGAGCTAGGCACCCCATGAGGACCAGTCACTACAATCTATCTCCCGTCTATGACGCTTGATATGACCGATTCTAGTGAAAGGTGCTACCTCTATTGCGTGACCCCATTTACACCCCAATTTTTTCCATAAGAATTTTAAATGAAGTGATATTATTGCTGGATATGATACATTAAAAGGGGTATGATTTAACGGGTTATAATTACAATAGAAATAGGCTATAATTATAATAGAAAAAACGAAAACACAACACGAATGCACTGGAACAAAAAGCTAACGAGACAAGTTGGCTTTATACAATGGTAGACCAGTCTAGACTGGCATGACTTGAGAGCAAAACTAGGTAAGCAGGTATGAGTACAAGCACATAAATAGGCAACGCTAGACACAATTAACACGTTCGTCGCCCAGCACGATCCGAGCACTTGACTTTCTGCGGGGCCCAAATCCGCCTGTCGGGGCGCATAATCAGGAATATAAGATGTATGTTGAGTATTAATATTATATATATATATATATATATATATATATATATATATATATATATATATATATATATATATATATATGTATATATATATATATATATATATATACATCCGTTTAGCTCTCTAAGGAGCGCGTAGAACTATTACTTGGCACTGGTCATCTTGTTCTTTTTATCTTCCCAAAACTTCCTCATCCTTCCGCTCTGAGCCTGTCTTCTTGCTTCCATGCGTTTTTTAGTTTCAAACTCTTAGCTGTTGGATTCTTTGATGTGAAGTTATGTGAATTTATTTCCTGCCTGTATTTAGTTCGTGTAGTTGCCAATGGGTCTATATTGATTACTGAGAGGTCATTTTGGGTGTCTACCAGCAACCGTACTTTGGACTGTCGGGTTCCATTGTTGATGTGGAAGATTTTTCATTTCATTCATTCGTACCATATGACCGTAGAATTTCAGACGTCTGTTCCGTGCAACTGAGGAGAATCGTTCTGTCAGGGAATACAGTCCTTGTGAGTTTTTACGTATTCAGATACCATTTTGTACCTTGCGTCCAAATATTTTTCTCAGTATCTGACGTTCTACTTTCTCAATATCATTGATGTAAATGGTTAATGTTGAAGTCTCAATTGCATAGAGTGCTTCTGGAAGAATGACTGTATGTTAGTGACGGAGTTTTGCTTTGGTAGAAAATGATTTCTTGTTGTACATATTCCAGGTGATTGTATCGGCTTTGCGTAACTTTTCTGCACGTGTTTTGTTAGCCATTCTTTCCTTAGAAGTGTTTCTAATTATTTCACTTGAACTGCTTAACTTATATGATGTATCCATATTTTGTTGCAAGATGTGTCATATTTGGTTGCAAGATGTGTTGCATTTCTCGTAAAAGATTTGGAGGCCGGTCCTGATGACGATTTCATGAAGTTCCTCGATGGCGTGTTTGGCTTCTTCTGTAGCCCGAGTGATTATTGCAAGGTCGTCAGTAAAAGCGAGGCACTTTATGTTGATTCGTTTGTTCTTTGTTCCCATATATACTCCAGGTACTTCTTTCTCCCATATTTTGATTACCTTATCTAGTACCAGGTTGAAGAGGAGTGGGGACAATCCATCACCCTGTCTTACTCCAGTACTGATTTGAAAGAGCTCGGAGATTTCCCCCATGAATTTTACTTTAGATGTTACGCCTGACAAAGTCTATTCGATTAATATGGTTGTTTTACTATCCACACCGTATTCATGAAGTATAAAAAAAAACGGAATGAAGCTTAAAAGTTACTTTGGGTTGTCAAATTTAAGGCATGATACCAAATAAAAAAAAATGTATGCAACCCCCACACAAAAAACTTCTAAAAAGCAAAAAAATAAAATTTCTTTCGTACCCATTTAACTCCATTAAAAGAACCTATTACTATTTTGATGATGAGCGTCACCGCGTCGGGGGACCGCTATGTGAAGAAGTATAATCAGTTATATCTACATAGGTATAACGATTAGAGAATACGTATGAACTTAGATGTATCAATCTATCTTACAAGATCTACTAAGTTCCTGCAGAGTTTCGATATGGTATGCGTCACGTTGGCGTTAAGGAGAACGCGCAGACATTTGAGAACAGACGTTAACTATTGTCTTTATTTTGCGATTTTTTCTGAGTAAATGAATCAAAACTGAAAACTAAACGATTGGATATTGTTGTTTTGTTACTTACGTACGTTGCTTACAGAGAGTAAGTATAATCCACAATTTATCATTATCAATCTTCTTTTTATTTCTTTGCATTCCGGTTCTTTTCTTAGCAGTTCTCCGACGCGGCGACGCTCATCATCAAAATATTAATATGTTGAAAGGATCATCAAATGCCTGAACAGATCTTCATAAACAATAGCTAAGAACCTTCTCGATCACGTCAGTTTTCAAATAAAAAAAACCGCATCTAAATCGGTCTATTTGTTTAGGAGCTACGATTTCACAAACAGCCACATATAGGGACAGCCGGACAGAATGACACACAATAAAGTAAAGAATTTAGAGAAACGTTTTAGACAAAACTTGTTGAAAATTTATTGTTGTCTAAGAATATTTTTAAAATTTGAAAAAAATTCGCATGGCGTTATAAGAAATTGATATTTACTTCACAGGTGTAATAGCCGGTTATTTTGAAAAAAAGCTGAATGTTTGACAGGCTATTACTCAGAACCTAGAGAAATATGCAAAAGTGTTATAGAGAATTTAATTCTCAATAAAAGTAGTTTTAACCAATTTTCTGCAATTTTGCTTTTTATGCAAAAAATTGCAAAAAAAAACGAGTGAAGGTTCAATTTGTGCCAAGTCAACTTTAAGGGATGATATCAGGAGAAGTAAGCAAGTTAGAGTTAAAGTTTAGTTAAATAAGATATTGAATAGAACCAATGTTTCTTAGAACGTTCAGCGCCCCCGTGGCAAAAGTTGCTAACTAGTAAAAACGCTCAGCGACGGGAACACCATTTGGCCTTTGTCGATGTAATCTAGGTAAACGTAGATTTAATCTGGATTAGATTAAGTTATGTTAGAGCCAGACAAATCCAGACTGAGGGGCCGAGACTTAAAATTAAGTAAATTTTAATAGAGGTCAGAAAATTTTCACCACGTCTATGTTTTTTGTTTAGTGACGCGAGTTGTTGCTATAGTACCAACAAACAGAAATCATTTAATAATGAAACTCCATTTGATTTATATTGGACTTTTACGCACGATTTTTATATTTTTATACACGATAATAATAATGGTCCTTCACATACAATAATTTACTTATTAATGTGTTCGTTTTGGTGTGCGAGTGGATAAACATATTTAAAATACAATAATTGGAGAAGAAATTTATTTTTGATATATTTAATATCCATACCTTTTTGGTTGAGAAACTTTGATAAGAAAGTAATAAAAGTTAGAAAATCAAGGCGTGGGTCACTTAAAAAGCCTGTTCTTCCGTCTGTTCTTCCAGTTTTGTGAGGAGGGCACGTGAGAGAACTTTGTAAGCGATTAATAGAAGGGAAATGCCTCAGTAATTGTTTGGTTCAGTCTTGTTGCCCTTTATGTGTAGTGGGTGGATCAAAGCATTTTCCCAGTCCACTGGTATTATGCCGCTCTTCCATGTATTTGCAATGCTAGTTTGCAGTCTGTCAATCAAGAGTTCACCTCCGATCTTGAGCATTTCAGCTATTAAGCCGTTTTTCCTGGTGCTTTGTTGTTTTTTTAGATGTAAAATGATGTTTAGTTTTTCCTCATGTGTTGGTGGAACAGAGTCTTGGTTTGCGGCGGCTATATAGCATTGGAGTCTTTCTTCAGGAGGTTCACAGTTGTGTAGCTTCTCGAAGTACAGTTTCAGAATTTCACAGTTCGCTTTTGTGTTGGTTTCAAGGGTTCCATTAGTCCGACGGAAGCAGAGGCTCGGTGGATTTTAGTTCATCAGTTCTTCCCTAAATGTTCGGTAGAAGTTTCGCGTGTTATTTCTTTTGAACTCATTGTCGATTTCCTATATAGTTTTTTCCTCTAGTTTAATGCGTTTGATCGTTTTGGATGTCTCCCTCTGCATTTTTAAAAAATTCTGCCAATTCTCTTGTGTTTTGTTGCTATGCCAAGTCTTCCACGCAAACATACGGGATTCAATGGCTCTGTCTCATTCAACATCTGTGTTACCGTTTTCGTAGCGGTTGACCGAGTTTCCTTGCTGATTGCTGGATTGTCTGAAGAAGTTCGTCCCATGTTTGTGTGTCGGTCTGTAGTGATTGCGCGAACACCTCCTTGTGTTCTCTTAGTTATTTTGGATCTATACGCGGGAATTTAGATTTTTGAAACTTCTTAAAAGAAATTAGGTAAGAAGTAGGTTTTAATTTGTGAAAGATAAAGGTCGGACTACACGTAACCCTTGCGTACCCACACGTTCACGATTTCTGGGGCGGGCTTTCTAGTTATCGCTACGTGATCGATTTGGTATTCCCCGATGTGGTTGATTGGTGATTTCCAAGTTGTCATCTTGCGGAGTGGTTTCTTAAAGTGCGTCTACGTTAGTTGGAGGTTAGCCGTTTCAGATACGTTGATTAGGCGATGTCCATTGGCATTTGTCGTTTTGTGTGCGGAGAAATTCCCAGTGATGTGCCTATACTCCCTTTCCCCGCCGATTTGTGCATTGAAATCTCCTAGGAGGATCTTGATATGGTTTTGAGGGATCTTGTGCCCGTTCTAGCTGTGACCAGAACTTCTCGACTTCATTCTTGTCAGGGTTATTGTTAACAGGAGCTTGTGCGTTATTCAGTATGTAGGCCTTATTTAATTCTGAGTAGGGAAATCCGTTCCGAAGTTGATGAGAAATCTAGCAGAGAGTTCTGGATACTGTTATTTACTAGAAATGCGGTTCCCAATATATGTAAATTTCTATTTCTTAGATTGGCTGCAGGCTTTCCCTTGTAGATACCAAAAAGTCAAAATGATCACAATCACGAAATCGTGTTTCTTGTACTGCAAGTATGAGGATATTGAATTTATGGCTGGTGGCCGTTAGCGTCTTTAGTTTTCCTGTTTTGGTCAGCGTCTGTACGTTGAGAGTACCAACGAAGTGCTTACTCTTGGGTTTGAGTAGTTTTGGGAAACTCCGACTCTTCCCTGCATGATGTCCTGGTTCCCCAAAATCTGAATGACAGGTTTGCCTTCGCTCGTCATAACTAGGGCCTAAGGTAGTTGCATTGTAGCTTGTGTTTCCATCATGCCAAGTTCGTGGTTGATTTTAGCTGGTGGGCTTGAACCCAGGGCGAGTGAGTAGCTGATAATAGATTCCATTCACTTTCATTGTACGGGTAGTAAGTCTGTACGACAGCAGATGTTTTGCTGTGGTTGACATTATTATTATCTCCTTTTCCCTCCTTTTTTACGGGAGGAGCAAAATTCAAAATCTGGAAAATGCCAGAATTTCATGGCCAACCGAGTATTTTGAATATATAATGATATAATTTTGGATTTATCGCAAAAAATAAAGTATATATTTAGCTTATCTCTCTATAAGTTTATAGAAAAATCTAAAAAAGGGAGCGTAGATATGCAAATCAATACAATAATCATACTGTACCAATTTTTTGTAAAATATATTTTTGTAAGAACATATATTTAATATTCTACGTTTTAATATTTCAATAAATTTGTAATCAGCACTCGGTTCATTAAACAGAGAAAAGTTTTGATCCACAAAGTCGATGTATATTTTTTTTCGGTTTTTCTTAATTGTACTCTCTTCTCGATCGGTTTAGAATGGTATTTTGAATGTGTTTCGGGTTGAAACTTTGCCCCGTATTGATTTTTAAATGGTCCGCAAAATGTAACTGTCACTGGCGTTATACTACTCGCGAAGTTGTCAAGATTATTTTTAACAGCCATATATTTTTTTCAATTTCATAATTTAATTTAAAAAAATAAGTACGTGAGACAGTTTTTTGTAAAATGTAGATCAACTCAAATTAATTTTATTTTAACTAAGATATACCGAAGTACATATTAAAAGATGTCAAAATTACAAAAAATAAAATACTAAATTGTAGCTACATAAGAGAAGTTCCACAGAACAATTTAATATAAGTAATTAAGCCAAATAATAAAATATACAGATCACAGACGTTTTTTTATTTTTTATTATTATTACCTTTATTGGCATATTTACAACAATTACTATAAGACTAACAATACAACATATCAAAACAAAAAAACAAAACAAAACAAAAACACATAGAAACAATTACAAAAAAAACAACAAAAAACAGAACATAACTAATAACCCGACCCAAAAATACCCCAAATACTCAAACTTAAAAAAACTACACTTTAAAGAAACAAAAAAATACAATAATTCTTCGCCCGCACTAACTTTTCTCCCTCCCTAAACTCTTTCCACAATCACTCCCTTTCGCTCTAAAATTTCCCGCATTATGGGCCACGCGCTACCTGACTCGTCCATGCACGCTTCCCAGTCTTTACATTTATTTTTCTTTCCTTCTTCCCATGTTAGCCCTTTGCATTCTTCCATCCAATGTGCCCACCTGTCAGTACCCTCTCCGCATTTGGTACACAAATTCTCCCTTTCATTCAACCAGTACCTTCTTCCCTTTTCTTCGTTGCCGCACCGAAACCTGGCTATTCTATTTTGGCTACCGCTGGACCCTCTGCTTAGGTACAAAGGGAGTCTGCCGTACACTTGTACCTTGTTGTACTCCCAATTGTACCTGCTTTCGTCTATACGGCTTTGTCGTATCTGCAGCTCTATCTCCCTACTCCTTTCACCCAACAATTTTTCACACTTTACGCCTTCCCTTTTCATCCTTTCTACCTCCTCTTTCGACCACCCTACTCGTTCATACATTTTTTTCCATTCAGTTCCCCATTTTGTTAGTCTATCCCACCGACACCTTCCTTCCTTAAACTATTGAGCACCTCTTTGACTATCCTTTCATTCCCTAACCTATACACTTTCCTTTCGTATCTTGCCACTCTCACTGATGCTTCTACTGCAACTTTATACGCATTCGCTTCTTGTAGCACCAAGTACCCTGACGTACTCCTGTCTAATTTCAACGCCCTTTTTATAAACTGTTCTTCTTTTTCCATTTCGTTCATACCCCATATTTCCGCTCCATACAACAAAATACTCCGAACACACGCTTTCCACACTATCATTTTTGCCACGAAACTATCTTCAAATTTATCTTTCCAAGCATTCCAAAACCTATTACCAGCCACCCATGTTTTCTTACATACGAACTTAATGTGCTCATTATTGGACCCATTACTACCAAACATAAATCCCAAGTATTTGAACCTGCTAACCTGCTCTATAACCTCTTCCTCCACATCAAGCTTTCCTCTTTCTTACCAACTTTCTTTCTAAACACCATCCACTTAGTCTTCTCTACATTCACACTTAATATTCTTTTCTCAAAATATCTTTTAATCCTTCCAATCATCTCTTTCATTTCCCCTTTTGTTCTTGCTAAAGCAACTATGTCATCCGCGTAAGCTAGAGACCACACTTTCATCCTACCTATTACCACTCCTCCTGCCTGCCCATTTTTTAAAACCTTTTCTAAGTCATTTATAAAAACATTAAATAGGACAGGGCTAAGTGGACACCCTTGCTTTAACCCTTTGCTAACCCAGAATCTTTCGGATTTTTTTTCACTTATTCTAACTCTGCAGCTTGTCTTGCCATATAGATCTGTAACCGCCTTCACTAGCCACCCACTAATTCCTTTTGCTCTCATCATTTCCCATAGCATGTTTCGGTTTACTGTGCCATATGCCGCTTTCAGATCTATGAATACAGCATACACCTTTCCACCTTTCTGTGCCAGCTCTTGCTCTATTACGTATTTTAAGGTAACCAGCTGGTCCGTTGTTCCCCTCCCTTTTCTGAATCCCCCTTGTACTTCCGGAATCACTTCCTTTTCCTCAATTTCTTCCTGTATTTTCATCTCCACTACTTTTGCATATATCTTATATGATGTATTCATCAGTGTGATGCCTCTGTAATTTTCTGCTTCTCCCTTATTTCCTGCTTTGAAAATTGGTACGATGTCCCCTTCCCTCCAGCTTTCTGGAATTGCTTGCTGTCATTTGAAAATCTTGTTGTATAATTCGTGGAGTTTTTTTTGTATTGACACCGGCGCTAGTTTCCATGCTTCACTTGGGATTCCATCCGGACCTGTCGCTTTTCGTCTTTTCAGCCCACCCAGCACTTACTCCATTTCCTCCCACATAATTTCTGGTCGATGGCCTTCTTCATCTTTTCCGTTTTCTTCCAATGTCTCCTCTGCTCCCTTATCTTCTTTTCCGTCCAGCAACTGCATAAAATGTGCTCTCCATCTTTCCATCTTAATTTCATTAACTTTCCGGGTTGCTTTTTCCACATTTTTGGCAATAAACTTCCATATTTCTCTTTCACTATTGAGCTTCCTAGCCTCCTCCATTTGCTTTCTTTGCCACGTTCCTTTTTTGTTCTTCACAAGTTCTTTCATTTGGTCCTTCATATTTTTTAATTTACCTGGAGTTCCTCCGCTCTGTCTCTATCTCTTGACATCCTCTCTCAACTGTTTTTTCTTGGAGATATATTCTTTATCAATCCATGCGCTGTTATAATGATCACTCCTGACATTTTTCCATACTATCGCCTCATGGACTTTAGATACCAGTTGTTCTAGGCTATTTATTGATTCTAGCTGACAGTTTTCCAGGTTGCTCTTAAATCTTTGTACCGCCTCTTTATTCCATATCGCTACTGATTTCTGCTTCTCCGTCTGTCCACTAACCACCGTTTTTCCTTTTACCGTTACTTCCAGCGGGAAATGATCCGACTCTATCCTGTTCCCTACTTCCATGCTGATTATATCACTTGTTGCTGCCTCGTTTGCTACAACATAGTCTATCACTGACATCCCTCTTCCCCCTACGTACGTTGTCTCTCCACTCCAATCTCCCTCCGTGCATCCATTTAATATGTTCAATTTTCTTTTCTTCATCCAGTCAAGCCATTTTCTACCATCCGCGTTGATTATTTTGTCTTTGGATTTTCTTGTTACTTCATGTCCTCCTTCCCCGAGATTCCCAACCTGGCTCTAGCCCCCTATTCTTACGTTCCAGTCCCCCGCAATTATAACTTTAGACAAGGTTTCCTCGTTTGCTTCCGTCTCTATTTCCGTTAATAATTCTTTTAGTCTTTTATGACTATAAACTTTTATTACTATAAATGGAAATGTATTACTTTCCATTTATCCCCGTTTAATTTTATCTTTTTTATTTGAATCCCTTCGCCGTAATCTTCTCCCCTATAATTTTTCTCTTCCTCTATGTTCTTCTTTACTCCGGTTATTACACCGCCTCTTGGTTGCCCCATGTTGAAATCTCTTTTTGCCCATTGGCACTTCCACGCGAAGTTATCTGGCAGTTCGTTCTTCACCTCCTCCCAATCCTTTTCGTCAATCCATGTTTCCACTATTCCAATTATATCGAAGCTCTTCATGTAAACCAACAAGTCATCCTTATAATCCGCTCTTTATTTTCTCTGCTACATTCCAACACAATATCTTCGTTTGCTTCGTGACCTGCTGGTTTTCCATCTCCCCATTCTTTCTTACTGAAATTTTATATCCTTTATTCCTGTAACATCATTGTAGTGGTACCACCTCTGGTCTACTTCCATTTTTCGGTATCCTACTCTTACAAACTTGCCTCTTTCCCTCAATTCTTTAGCTTTCTGTCTTATCTCCCTATGCACCTCTCTTTCCTTCTCTGTGAGATCATTGTCCACGTAGACCTGCGATCCTTTTAATTGGTTTTTCATTTTCATTATCCTTAGTTTTTCCTCTCAGTTATTCATTTTAATTAATATTGCTCTTGTTTTTCCATTTATCGGGCTTCCTATTCTGTGCATGTTTTGTACCGCATTTATTTGAAATTTGTCCCTTAGCAAGTCCTCTACTTCCTTTTCCTACGTAGCTTCTTCTTTAATTCCATTCATAACTATGTTTAACTTTCTTTCTTTCTTATCCTTTTCTTCCCTAAAATTTTCAATTTTAACCAATTTCTCTTCCATTTGCTTTCTATTTGCTTCTATCTTAGATTCCCTGTCTGCATTTGCCTTCTTTAAGTCTCTAATCTCATTCTCCAAGCCTATAATTTTCTCTCTTGCTAATTTATTTTCTTCCCTCATCGCTTTTAGTTCCTCTGTTAATTCCGTTCTCCACTTTTTCTCCTCTCTTTTATCTTCTTCTAATTTCTTCGTGAATCGCATCACGTTTTATCTCCGCCATTTCCTGAACCACTGAGAGATTTGCTTCAATCAGCGAACGATGCGATTTGTGGCCCTCCTTCGGGCTAGCCTCTTTTGGGCTGGTCTCCTTTTTTCTCTTAGAGCAGGGGGAACGGCCTAGCCGTTTTTTAGATTGGAATGGGTTGGCCTGTTCACTATCGGAACTGCGATTGATGATTAACTATGCGAACTATGATTCCTGCTCACTATACTCCATGTTATCCTTTTTTTCTCTTTTTTTTTCTTTCTTTTCTTTCTACCGTTATCTTTGCTTTTTTTCTTTTTCTTCTTTCTGTTTCCTTACACTCAGCCCCCTTTTCTCTTTCCTGTTCTCTTGGTATGATTTATTGGCTTTTGGGGTTTTCGTGGCCCCTTCTGTCGTAGGGCTGCGCTGGAAATTCGACGCTAGCGAACTATCAGCGGTTATACTCGCAACTAAACTTTTTGTCAAACACTCGCACGTCTTACTTACTCGAACTCTCGAACCGAACCGATCACAGACGTGTTTTGCTTGCAGTGAATTCTTCAACACTGTAAGGCATCTCGCACACTGGATCCGCTCGTCTCCGCTCAGCTCAGCCTTTCAGCCAAGCAAAATATAAAACCCTTGTATTTAAATAGAAACGCACATACTGCGTCCGCTGAGCTCGGCTCCGTTGCGCTCCGCTCCGCTCCGTATCCTCTGTTTGTCAAGAATTCGGATGTTAGTCCGGATGTTAGGATGTTAGGATGTTAGATCTCTGTTAGTCCGTATTTCGGATGTTAGCGGATGGATCGAAGGCGCAACGTTTTCATATATGCGCAGCATAGCCATATTTAGCCCTATACGTAAACTGACAAGTTGACAAATTAACTGAGTGTGTGGAAAAGTGACGTAGCTGAGCGGATGCAATATGTGGAAAAATGACGGAGCTGAGAGGAGCGAACCCGATCGGATCTGAGTTGATCCGAGCGGAGCGGATCCAGTGTGCGACAAGCCTAACAGGCTTTTTTGGTTAAAATAGTTTTAAATTTTCTTCTAAAAGCTTCGGTGTTTTCTTGCTTTAAATAAGTTGGAATACAATTATATATAAATTTTCCTATTCTGATTGAGGCTTTGATACATATAGTGAGGTTTCATGTATGCGTGATCACATTTGTTCCGTTCCATGTGTTATGGTTGTGTATGTTAACGTTGACCATGGACAATCTTTACGATGTGAAACGGCAAGTTCTAGTAGTCAATGGCTGTATGAGTAGAGTCTCCTATGAGGAGAGCGATGAAGGAACTGTGTCAGACGTACGAGTACAAGGATCGTTTGCACAGTATGTCGCTCGAAAAATTTCTAGAATTCCTCTCAAAAGAAAAATCCTACACGATATTGTTCGCGAAAGCAATACCGGAGCATTTCGAGAAATTACTCTACCTGAACCACAATCTCGAACTTCAAGATTCAATTTCTGCCTCATCTCCAAACATAGGCAAGATTATTGGCACACCATCGACTGCTCCTACAGTACCAACAGGTGCCGGTGTGCTAGACTGCGCGAAGTCCTATCCAAACGATTCGTCGGGAGAAGACGAATTCTTTGGAGAAGGGATTTATCTGCTCTCTGGATTTATTTTCAATTCAATGTCCTTTTCGTCCTTTTCAGTATACAAAAGGAGATTGTGATCTGCAGAGAAAGTATGAATTACTACGTAGTAACAGTCGCAACCATCCTATTCATAATATGGGAGAGCTTAAGTTCGACACGACGAGATCAAGAATTTTATTATTAATGTTTGAACAAGTATTATATTGAGTAAGACCAAGTATGTTACAAAAACAACGATATGAAATGAAAAATTTGGAAATATTTGTATGATAGAGATTTGATAAATTGATATCACCGATAACTATTAAAGGCTGATCAATTATTAAAAGTTCCAAAGAATTGAAGTATAACTCCAGGTCATCTAATATTGTATCGGGTGGAATGTACAAATAAAAAATACAGCACCGTTAAGAATCGTGTAATGAGGGAATTTTTAATCGTGTAATTAGGGGATATTTTAGCTAATTGATAAAAATTAAATAGAATTTCTGTTGTGATTGATATTTCAATAAAACCAGAAATAAACCACACACATCCTCACACATCCTCCGACCGAGTCCAATACATTATCATATCGATTCTATAATTTAATTATTTCGGAAATATTTTCGCGTGAAACTTTTCTAGGCGGTTTGCTTCCTGCTTCGCAATTTACTACTACATTACATTATCTTAAATTACGCGTCCAGACCGGAAGTCTCAATATTGCCGCTCCCCCGACAACACGTTCCAAACGATCTAATCTGGCCATCGGGGTTAAATCGAAAGGTCAACGATTTTACATCTACAAGTTAATAAATATTTTATAGAAGTTTGTAAATTGGACAAAAATTAGATTGAAACATTTCATTGGGAAATAATGAGACCATAAAATGTAATTTAAACCAATTCGTTCACTACCTATACGTCACTAAAACTAATATTTATTAGCTAATTGAGTATTGAGTATTTTGAGAATTAATTAATCTAGACTATATATTTAAAGAAATAAAATCACTGCTTTAAACTACATTATAATCTCGGCACCTGTCGTCACTTCACGAAGCCATAAAGACACTTTTGACATTTGACAGGTGTCAACAGTTAGTTCTGTGAGCAGGCGAAATGAAATGCCCTTCCAATGTTTTAGTGTTCGGGCTCGCGGTGTGACGTTTTATAAGCAGAAATACGTCAAATTTGACATTTGGCAGGTGTCAACTGTCAGTTCTGCGAGCAAGTGCAATGAAATGCAGTTCGTGCAATGTTTTACTGCTTGGGCTCGCGGTCTGACGTTTTCTAAGCACCCATACGTCAAATTTGACATTTGGCAGGTGTCAACTGTCAGTTCTGCGAGCATGTGAAATGAAATGCAGTTCGTGCAATATTTTACTGCCCGGACTCGCGGGTGAAGTTTTCTAAGTAGACATATGTCAAATTTGACATTTGACAGATGCCAATTGTCAGTTCCGACAGTTTCAACAGTAGTCAGTCTACTGCCACCTCATTGATGAAATACCGGTTGTGCAATTGCTTTTTTTTTTAAATGTCGGCTGTCAATCAACCGAGAAAAACTTGGAAAATTAAGCATGCATGTGCGAGGACAGCGCTCGAACGGGTGACCTCTCGGCATCACCGCGTATCGTTTTCTATGCAGACACACGTCACTTTTGACATTTAACAGGTGTCAACTGTCAGTTCTACGAGCAAGTGCAATGAAATGCAGTTCGTGCAATGTTTTACTGCTTGGGCTCGCGGCCTGACGTTCTCTAAGCACCCATACGTCAAATTTGACATTTGGTAGGTGTCAACTGTCAGTTCTGCGAGCATGTGAAATGAAATGCAGTTCGTGCAATGTTTTACTGCCCGGGCTCGCGGCGTGAAGTTTTCTAAGTAGACATATGTCAAATTTGACATTTGACATATGTCTACTTAGATGCCAACTGTCAGTTCCGACAGTTTCGACAGTAGTCAGGCAACTGCCACCTCATTGATGAAATACCAGTTGCGCAATTGCGTTTTTTTTAAATGTCGACTGTCAATCAACCGAGAAAAACTTGGAAAGTTAAGCATGCATGTGCGAGGACAGCGCTCGAACGGGTGACCTCTCTAAGGCCTCTAATCTTACCTCTAAGGTTAAGGCCTCTGATCTTACCTCCGTAGGTCCAGGGTTCTTGAAGCAGCGCTAGCCCTAAGTGCTGCTTGGTGAACATCCTAGCCATCACAGCTGAAGCTGCTTTGGCATGATGGATGTTCACTTGGGCTATTTTGGTGCGTCTGCTGGTCATTCTTGTTTTGTGACAGGAGGCGGCAAGTCCTCCTCTGTCCCTACAAGAACATCTACCTCTGCCTCTGTAGACATGGCTGGACTGCTCATGTCTACGAGTGTGAGGTCAAGGTCGTCTTCCCGGGAATCCGGGCTGACTTCCTTGTTCTCTGTGTCGGTTAGGTCCCGCACACATGGATTATTTTTACTTTTGGAATTCATATAAATCCCACGAGTAGCAAGGGAACTAAAGGTCCGCCACGTCAGAGCCCTGCTGGACATGGTAAGGCTTGATACCCTCTGAGGTCGCCAGGTATCAGAGGGGCTCCGTTAGCGATGGCCGGTTGCCCTTGGCCACCAACCAGTCCGTCCGGCACGGGTCGCATGACACCTTGGATTAAGGGTTTGGAAGTTCTTGGTTGTTCGCTCTCCGCTGACCGCTCTGACCGGAGTTGTACTCTGGTCGGTAACGTCTAACGGTTTGTTGCGAAACTAAGCCCTCACACCACGACAAGGTGACTTCCAGAGTGAGGGTACTTAACCTAACCATAACCTAATGTCGATTAAATCTAGGTTAACCTAGATTACATCGACAACGACCAATTAGTGTTCGCGTCACTGTGCGTTTTTACTAGTGAGCAATTTTTGCCACGGAGGCGCTGAATGTTCTTATATGATAGTATGTCAATGATATGAAGTAATTTGTGTGTCAAAATTACAATTTTTGTAATATTATGCGTAAGAAATCTTTTTTTTTTTGTAGATTCTGTAGATTTAGTAGATCCGTAAGAAATCCTTTTTTTTTTCTAGAACTGTATTTTAACATGCGTAGATAAAGTAATGTATGATGCACGTGTGAAAGGCTTTTGTGCGCACTTGTATCATAAACTGCGACGATTTTAATGTAGGACAAATTGAACATTTCAGTTCCACTAAATATTTAGACTTTCAAATTTACACTCTAAAATATCTTATTTTCGATAAAACGGGAAGGCTCAGCATTATTGGTGGTTTTCCTGCATCACGTTCCAAGCGATAAAATCTAACATTTGGGATTACATCGCGAGTTCAACGATTTTATATTCAGTCAATAAATGTTTAATATAACGATCTCGAGCTCTCGCAGATTTAAATTCGAGTTTTATTATTATTTAAACTATAAAATTTAATACTTATTACTCAATATAATCATAAAATCATAATTGAAACTCAAAAATTAAATTGCAAGCTTTGGATAAAAAAGTATTTGGTTTACAAATCATTGTTGATGAAAGCAAAGCTGTGCTGATGAGAGATACATCTCGAAACGCGTCTACAGATTGCTATCCACTTAAGGTATCGGAAAGACATGATCTTAAAAACAATGTTATTTTTATGGTTTTTGTTGAGTGCCACGTAGGTAGACTGAAAGCTGTAAAATAACATAAAAATTGCATGTGAGATTTGTTTTGGTAGTGCTAAAAAGACTCAATAATTGTTATAGAGCTCCGGAAAGGCTGAATATATTTATATATTCAGGCTGTTTTCCGTTTGTTTTAAGTTATAACAATTGTTATAGAGCTCCGGAAAGGCTGAATATATTTATATATTCAGGCTGTGTTCCGTTTGTTTTAAGAAAAAAGTATTCGTTTCGACTGTACATGCATTACTAGAAATTGTTGCTTTGATTAAACTTTCATTAAACTTCTCTCAAATTATTTGAGATTTTTATTATCATTAGTCCGCTATTGAAGTTTCTTTGCTTTAATTTTTATGTTTGTATTTTTAACTCTATTTCCATCTATATTCTTATATATCGATGCCTTAGCTCACAGATGTGTTAAGTGTAAAAAACGAAATTTTACAGTTAAATGCGCTTACAACATTTGTAGCACAAATACTCTATTTTTACGCAGTTAACACATAAGAAAATAGTGGTTTGTGACGTCATTATTAATCTTTTATTTACGACATGTCTGCACTGAAACAATCTATATCTGAATGCTTTAAAGATGTAAAGATGTGCTTAACACATTTGTGAGCTAAGGCATCGATATAAACTAATATAATAATATAAACTAATATAGATACATGTATCAAGAGTAACAAGAAAAAAATAATTGACATTATTCTGGACTTTTCTAAATTTGAAATCTATGTGAGGTGAATACAAAAAATCTATAAGTCGCCAAGTTTGAAAAGGATAAATGGAAAACTGTTGACCTCAAAAACTTCGCCAATCTTGCGAGGTGAAAATAAAAATAAGAACCAAGATTGTATTGACGCAAATCCACGAGCAACTTCAATTTGACCAATAGGATCAAACTAAAAGAAAAATATTTCCAGAGAGGAAAAACTAAAACGAAATCCACTAAACTCTGTTAAACACAGTTTCCCATATATTTTCTACAGACGCCAGTTTTATCTTCAGCATAGTAAATTTATGTGAGATTGTTTCCATTATCCTAATTTCCGGCTATGGACGCCAGAAAATTGTTTATAAATCATTATAAGTTGGGAATGCAAATCTGTAAGAAGTCGATAACAGGCTCGAGTTAATAAACGGCCGCGACTAATCTTCCCTTAATCACCACTTTACAAAAATAGGGAGGATTTAAAGAAATTTTATGTAATTCTGTGTCACGCTCAGGCTCCACATAAATTAATTTTATTACACCATAAATAGAATAAAGAATACATATCAAAGATAATTTTTAACGTTAACTTTTAAAATTAATTAAACTTAACTTTTAAATTTATAACAAATTAAAAGGTTTGGTTTCATTAGTTTGATTTTTATTATGCTACACGTCTCGTTCTCGATGATAATTTGTAGTAATGCTCGTCATTGCTAACATTTCAAATTATCACCTTCGAGCGAGACGCTTCGTATAATCAGGATCGAACTTCGCCGGGCTCGTTTGATCTTTCAATAATACTTAAGGTACGTCCACACTATGCCGAATGGTGCCGATCGACATTGTAATGATCGACAAGTATGAACGTGCCGCCCGGCCTTGTCGAAAGATGCTGGACCGAACCGAACGCAACCCGAATCAAGTCGGTACGGATCAAAGGAAACCGAACCGAGCAAAACTATCAACAACAGTGTGGACGCGTTGATCGACTGTTCAGTCATTCCGTGTTTGTTACGCTATTGGTTTGGTTTATTTAGTTTATTAATTATTTAGTTATTTATACGCCATGAGTTGGAGTGACGAACAAACAATTACAGTGGGATCTTACAAATCCCGACTACAAAAATCCAAATAAACGACACGATGGCCTAATAGAAATCGCCGTTTCGTTTGGTTGTCTGATTTGGCAAAAATGAAGTTGGCGTGTCTTTTTTTAATTATTTTCGGCGCAATAATACTTAAAAGAGTTTCAAAATCGGAATTTTTCATTCTAAAGGAGTTTTTAAAGCCAATGTCATTTCTGTATTCTAAGTTTAATTCATCAACATCATCAAGCACTAAATCCTTTAAAAATTCCCCCGTGATATACTTATTTCTGCCTCAGACAAGATGGGGCCTAACTCAAAACCTTCTTGGGCGGTGACGACAACGATGTTGCTGACTTCCAGTAACTGCAATGATAATTGCCGCAGCCGCCTCTCCAAATCACTCATAAAATTAAATTTTAAATTAAAAATTAATATGAATATGAAACAAATAACATTTCTTCCATGTGCAAAGAATCTAAAAAGATCGAAACACCAAGCTTATCATGGAATGGAAACCCACCAATAGCCGACCAAGAGGAAGACCACGTAAAAGATGGAAGGAAAGCGTGGAAGAAGACATAAAAGCACTAGGAGTAAGGAATTGGAAAAGAGCAGCAGAAGATAGTGGAGAATGGCATAAAATAGTAGAGGAGGACAAAACCCATAAAGGGTTGTAGAGCCAAAGGAAGAAGAAGAAGAACATTTCTTTAAACACTTTTAAACTACTATCTAAACTACGCATTTAAATTCATTTGTGCCGGTCAACACGTCCACACATACTGAGTTAATGTGGACAGGGCAAAAGGCGACCATGTCGTTCAACATTGCCTTGCCGATCGGCACAGTGTGGACACAGCTTTACAATTTTTTTTTTAATTTGAGATCCGTGGATTTTATTTTCCGCGTTTAAATTATTCACACGAATATAAAACCTTGAATCTACAATTCAAATACGCCAATTAATTAAACGTTTGTAGATACATAATTAAGTTGTTGATTTTAAATACGACTTTCTGTTTGTAAACAAGGATGGCACGAAACTCAAACATTTATCTTATTTTCTGAACAAACAAAATTTTGTTTTTAATACAATCATTTAATTTTTAATTGTACAATTATTCCACAAAGTGTGAATGGACTGTACTTTAACGTTTGTATATCAAATCGGGATGGTCCCGTCACTTAGCTTCAGGCTGCAACCGTCTCTGACTCGCTACGCGGAACGTTCTTCCGTAGCCTATTCTAAGGGAGGAAATAATATGAGCAGCAAAATACAAATATGGACCCTTAAATCAAATTGTTCCGGACGAGAGAAAGGCCGATGCTGCCTTCCATGCGGTGATCGAACCACCCGATAAAAATTCATATCAAATTAACTAACACACTCGAGTGATGCCAACATGTCGGCTGAAGTCAGATGCACGATCGGACTCGCCGAGCTCTCAAATCAAATCGCGATGTGATTGATGCTAATTTATCGCCGTCTCGACCCAGGTCGGGGCACCTGTCGCCCTCCTTTGGATAGAGGCCGAAAACCAATAATACCAACAAAAGTGACCCGAACATAATGTCTGTTCCAGATCCAGCGCAATCTTCAGCTCTTTTTCGAACTGCCTCCGCAATCCGCATATTTAGGAAATTTTAGGAAAAAAACCTTTCCCATTGGTTCCCTGTAAACTTTTTGCTTTAGGTAATCCCAAAGAAAGAAATCCAAGGGGGTTAAGTCTGCACCAAACCCGAAGATCACACTACCGCTGCAGGACCGTGAAGGAGTTTTCGACCAACTTTTCATCACTAGCGGGGAAGATAACCATCGATGGGATAGACCTCTCCACACTTCCTCAAACGGCCATGATCTTAATGAAGACGAGGTGATAAGGGCATGTAAAATATATAGCTAAAATAATAAAGCTGGGCAAGTCTCCCAGTCCGGATGGAATACCGCCTGAAACAGTAAAGGCAATTATAGGCAGTAATACACAATATTTTGTAACCCTCTTCAACAGCCTTCTGGAGTCGAACCGGTTCCCCGATACATGGAAACTCGCAAAATTGATCCTAGTTGAAAAACCTAGGAAAACAATGGACGAGGCAGTTAAATATAGACCAATATTCCTGATCAATGTACTAGCTAAGGTATACGAAAATATTGTAAACCAGAGAATTCAGGAGGACATTGAGACCAACGGGGGTCTACATAGAAATCACTACGGATTTCGTAGATGGAAAACCACAATTTGCGCGGTAGAGCACGTCATCCACAATGCAGAAAAGGAAATGCAACAAGGTCAATGCAGTGCCCTCGTCCTTATCGACGTACAAAACGCTTTGTGGCACATAATTCTGTCCAAACTTGAAAAATGCGGAGTTAGCCAGTACCTAATCAACACTGTGCAATCATATTTCAGAAATCGCGTCATCCAGATAACATCCAAGACGAAAAAGAAAATCCTGGGAGGTGTACCGCAAGGTTCGGTCCTCGGGCCAACCCTATGGAACGTTTTGTATGACGATGTCATGTCTATAGATACGGAGGAGGGAGTCGAACTTGTGTGCTATGCGGACGACCTGGCCGTATTGGCATCTGCAAAAAATCCCGAAGAACTGGTACTTAAGGAGAATGTAACGTTAAATACTATAGACAGATGGATGAAACGGAACGAATTGAAAGTGTCCGTGAATAAAACCGTAGCAATAATCCCAAATAGGAAAAAACTACCTCCTATAAAGTTTACCATGGCAGGAGAAGATATCTATCCCGTGCGACAGATAAAATATCTAAGCATAATAATAGATAGGGGACTATCGTTCGGACGACATATCCACTACGCGTACGAGAAGGCGAAACGTACAATGAAGGCCCTAGGCAGCATACTGCCTAATATTAGAGGTCCAGGACAGAAGAAAAGGAAGGTACTAGCGATGGCAATGGAGTCGATAATGATGTACGGGGCTCCGCTATGGGTAGGGGCAGCAAGACGTAAAATCTATCGAAAAAAAAATCACGTCCACCCAAAGACTAATAGCCTTGAGAGTATGCAGTGCATACCGCACAACATCTGCAGATGCCGCGCTCGTAGTGGCAGGCCTCGTACCGCTACACCTCCTTGCCGAAGAGAGAAAGCGACTATATGACCTACACAGGACAATAACAATAACAGACCGGAAGGGAAATGACTTACCAGAAGTGGCAGACAGAATAGGACCTCGCTAAAGTCGGAAGGTGGGCCCATAGGATGATACCGGACATCAAGAAGTGGATAGAGAGGAAGCATGAATCGGTAAATTTCCTCATTACACAGTGCCTTACAGGACACGGAGTCTTCTGCTCCTACATGGAGAGAATTGGAAAGAAGGGAAGTGCACTATGCCGATACTGTCCAGAGCAAGTAGATGATACTCCAGAACACACAATATTCCACTGTGGGAATTGGGATAACGAAAGGGACAATGTAAAAAGAAACCTACCTGCGGCAGCCATGTCCCCGGAAAACATAATAGAGGAAATGAGGGGACACAAGGACAGCTGGGAAACTGTGAAGAATTTTGTAGAAGAAGTGATGCGGAAAAAGGCAAAAGATGAATTAGAAGAACAGAGCAGAGAAAGAGACGACAACCGATAAAGGATATTAAGACCAAACCTGTAGCATGTAAGGCTGAAAGGCGGGAACACTACAGGAGAGAAATAAAGAGGAGATGGTTTTAGTGGGTATGACTGCCTTAGAGGACTGGTGAGTCCCACACTGCCCAAAATTGAAACCGTATCTGGGGGTGCGTAAAAGCATTTCCTCTCATTTGTAGAAAAAAAAGGGGGTTAAGTCTGGTGACCGAGTTGGCCACTGTATTGGTCTATGCCGTCCAATCCATCTCAAATATACAGGCAAAATTGAGCAGTAAAAACAAATAGTGAAGTTCCAGAACCCCTAAACACTCATAGAGAATGGGGGATGTTTGGTAATAAAATATAGGATAGAGTTCCATCTTACGACAGCGACATCTTGAGGTTATGCTTGCAGCGGTACTAAGATGGTCATGATTTTCGTTTGTACGGAACCCTCGGTGCGCGAGTCACAACTCGCACTTGGCCGATTTTTTTTAAGAATGCAGTAACTAGAAACCTGATTTACACTATGATAAATGTTCAATCTAGATACAAAATTTGGCGCTAAATTCAAATATGGTTACTTGAATATAAAATTGGTAATTTATTAATGGTTTGATTGAATATCTTAATATTATTGAATAACTTATACAATACTAACAAATAAATGGAGAAAAACGCAAAAAATCTAAATGAAACAAACAAATCAGATGACAATTGTGAAGTGACACGGCAGCCATTGACAACTAACAGCTGCAAATGTATGTGGAAAGAAAGAGAGAAAAGAGGTTCAGATGGAGAAGTAAATATCGTCGGTGTGAACTTCTCCTCGATTTAAGCCAATCAGAGAACAAGGTCAAATAAGCCTTATCTTCACTGTACTGCATTCTTAAAAAAATGAACTATATCAAAGTATGCACTTCTGTTCTAGCAATTTTTGTCCTCTCTGCAAGTTTAGTTAAGGACCTGTTCGACGATATTTTTCGACCCATCTTGCAATTGTCCGCTGGCGTACTTGGCGGCGCCAGAAAATTAAACTTGAGGGAGCGTGGGGTAATATTCCTCAATGGCGTGTCCGTAGATATTGCAAAATGTGCATTGCGGGCGATGTATCTGGGTTTCTGGTCGAAGATTTTGTTTTTCTCGCAAGTGTACTCCCAGCGGTCCTGCTAGATCTACTAATCCTTTAAAATTGTTCGTCGCGGAATAATATCCCTGTTTCCAAGCAATCTGATAGTTAGTTAGTTTGCTAGCTGTGCGAACAGCACACGTTTTCAAGAATTCGCACGTGGGTTCCGCTGATTCCTGGGTTGTGTAAAAAAATTCCATGAAAATCCTGTACGCATTTTTTGCCTGTTCCGATGTTTCCACCGTATATCTTACTCCTGTCCACCAAGTGTTTACGGGTTTTATCTATTAACATCTGCATCCCTTGAATGGCGTTTTCGTCAGTGATGTTTTCGATTTTTTTCGAAAAAATCGAAACTCTACGCTGCCCAAAAAGTCTTGCACCACCTCTCGATTTCTAGTACCTAGGAACCAAGCGGTGCAGTAGGTGAAATGCTTTTGATTTGTTTGGTTGGATGGCCTGGATGAGTTGCTGTGGTTGCTCCGCATATAATGCCATCCTTCCGGTGATTTGGCAGCTTGTGATCGGAATTTTAATCTTCACTGCGTGGTAGTTTGCCCTTGCTTTCCACGAGGTGGTGGCCACAGCATAGTTCCGTGAAAAAATTCCACGGTTTGGCCGAGTTGAACCCGGGATCTCATGTATAGCTAGCAGACGCGGTCTCCACTACACCACTGTGACCACTAATTGTAAGACTACCAAATCTAAACCATGACCTTCACGCTAAAACTACCTATAATGCTATGTCTAATCGCTAATCTACATGGAAACATAAACAAGACGGTAGCATAAAACTATCCTAAAACACAAATTCTACATCTAATCGCTAATCTATATGGAAACATTATGGCCACGTTATGGCCACAATAAATCCATGTCTAAATATCAAGACGCTAGCATAAAACTATCTTAAAGCACCAATGTTACATCTAATCGCTAATCTACATGAAAACATTATATTCATGTCTAAATATTAAGACGCTAGAACAAAACTATCTGAAAGCACCAAGGCTATGTGTAATCGTTAATCGACGTGGAAACATTAAGATTTTTATTAAGATGGACTACAAATTGGGCGTCAGTTTGTGGGGGTGGTTGCGTGTACAAATTTACAAGGAGGATACGTTTTGGGATTCTCGGCGTGGAGTCGTGGGACAGCGTGGCGAAAGGTCTTGAAACTCGTAGATGGCGACGCGACGTCCTTCTTAGGTCGGAGATGTCTCGGATGGAGGGACAGCAGCGGCAATCTACTGAGGCTCTATCTACTGAGTAGTATAGTTGTCGCGTATGGATGCGCATAGCTAAGGGTAGTACGCAGCGCTCTGCTACCACTGGCCGGCATGACGTGTGTGCCCGTTACAATCTGTTGTCAAAACCACCTCTGAGTTTTAATACTGAAGATCGTGTTGTGACGCTGCCACTAATGTTGTGGGGCTGCAACCAATGTTGTGAAGGGGGTTATGGTGTGAATGACCGCCGACTTCAATGTTGAGAGGGAAGGACTGCTGGCCAACAATTCTTCTGACTCTGAGATATATCTAAATATCTCGGGATCTTGTAATGTAATGCTCACCGGGATTCGCAAGGCACGTAGTTTGTAGAATAATAGTCGAGTTGGTTTTAACAATTTAATTAAACAATAATACAACGAAATAACTTAAGAACTTATAGCTTACCACTCTACTCTTTTCTCTCTTACTTCTTACTTGTTACTGACAACTGGGGAATGGTATTTATACCATTCCTAGTATAATATATCTGTAAGAGGGGTTAAATCATCCCTCTAATTCAAATAAGGGGGAGATTGAATTTTCTTGGCTCCTCCCATGAAAAATCGAGGCTTAAATTCTCTAAATCCCTGAAAATGTCTTGTCCTCTGGTTAATCTCTATAAGAAGGTTTTTATAGGCTTTCTTCGTACGTTTTCTAATATGTTTGGGGGAGGTAGATTTGAGCGTGGTACTAAAAACCCTTAGTTTCTGGACAAACTATAAAACAATTGCATTTATCCAAAACGTGGGACAAAGGGCACGTTTTGGAATCTGCGCTAATGGCACAGATGTCCAATCCTGGTTTTTGTTACAACAATCGTTCTTCTAAAATGCTCTACACAAGCAATCCTTTCTTTAATCCGCCACCGCTATGGCAAATAGCGTTAAAATTATGGAAAATAAGTTATTATTTATTTTTGTTTTTAATAGGTAAAAACAGGACACTCTTAATTTGTCACCCTCTACATATCTTAAGGCTAGTTGTGAGAGACATCTGTTAAATTGTTAAAATGTTAAATAACTGCTTATAACATATTTATGGCAAGAATTTGAATATTTTAACTTTCATTACATGCCTACCTTTTCATTATTCATGTTTTAATTAATAATAAGTTAATATAATTATATTATTAATAATAACTTACATTTATTGTTTATAAAAAACCCAGAAATATTTAGATTAAATATTTATTGAGTAGATATAATATCGTTGAACTAGCTAAGTAATCACATTGCTTTGAATTGATCGTCTAGAACGGGATGCAGGAAACCAACTGCAGTATTGCGATTTCCTGTTTTATCGTAAATATAACTGAGGATATTATACGCTGCAAATTTGAAGCCGGAAGTTTCTATAAATTCTCTAGCAGGTCTTCATGAGAAATTTTATTTAAAGTGGAAGTTTATTTTTACATTGAAATTTCTATTTAAAAACTTATTTTGATCGATCGAATGACTCAAAATTTAGCTAAATATTTTCGTTCGAAATGTGTGATTTTTCTAATTTATGCAGTTCAATAATTAGTATTTGTATTCAAATTTCCAAATAGAAAAAATATTTTTTTTAGAGAATATATCAAAATATACGTTGGAACACATCCGAAAAGCATTGAAATTTGTAATTGATTTGTAATCATTTGTAATCATTGTTTAAAGTAAAAGCTTATATTAAACATACATTTCAGGTGTTTAGATTAAGTAAAATTTATTTTATTTGAAACTCATTTTTTTTAGTCTCGTCTTCTTCATGAATTCGTTTCAATCGAACTTTTGTTTAGAGTTTTTCATTAAGCGCTTCCTATCTTTAAGTTTAAATAAAACAAAGTGTGTGTGAGATATCATCGAAATTTCATCATCTATTTCTATCATCTTTTTTAATTAGGTGTCATTTTCAATCTGGCCGGATCCGGCCGAATTTCCACACTTCCGGTAGAGATCCGGCCGTATCGATGGAATTAAATCTAACAAAACTATTTATATACTAATTAACTTTACTTAATCTACTGAGATCACAACAATTAGGTATTTGAGCATGCTAATAAGTCGTATTCTTATGTTTATGTCAGACATCATGATGAATCTGTCTAATGAAATATAATATCTATTTAAATGTCTATTTAGTTTAATCAACTTACAAAATCAACATTTGTAGACTCTGTTTTCCTCACTGCGCGACAATTTGGAAGAAATTTGAAAACCTAAAAACCACAAATTTCTCCAAAATTTTGAAAATCCGTGTTTGCCGGCGCATAAGGCGCACCCTAAAATTCAACCTACTTTTTGTGCGCCTATAACGCGGGCCTATGTTTTAGAACTCAACCTCATCTTCATTGATCTGTCGCTGTCTTATTTTTAAAAATAGTAACAAAACGGTTTCAGATTTTCAAAATTTAGTCTTTTTGGAGAATTTCGAGGTTATTCAAAATTCCTCCAAATAGTCTCCTCCAAATAGACAGTAGAGAAAATAGCGAGAGTCTATGAATGTTAATTTTGTCAAATCTTAACCTCGTCTTCAGTAATCTGTCGCTACCTTATTTTTTTAAATATTTACAAAACGATTTTAGATTTTCAAAATTTTGGAGAAATTTGTGGTTTTTAGATTTTCAAATTTCTTTCAAATAGTCGCGCAGTGAGGACAATAGAGTCTACAAATGTTGATTTTGTAAAATCTTAACCTTACCTTCATTGATCTGCGCTGTCTCATTTTTTTAAATATTAACAAAACGGTTACAGATTTTCAAAATATGGACTTTTTGTTTAAACCCAAAATCTAAAACCAAATCTAAACAAACCTAACCTAAACAAACCAAACCTAAACAAACCTAACATTTAATGTTTCTCATACAGGCCCTTGTGACTAATTAAACAAGCAATTAGAAAATGTAACTTAAGGCCGATTCCGTTAAAATACCGCCCACGTTAAAAAACGTAAGGGCCCCCTACCCTTGTGTCTAAGACTTATACACCAAATACAAGTATACGTAAAGGAAGGAGACCTACGTCTCAGTTAAGCTGTTGCGCCAAAAAGAAGAAGAAGAAGAATTATGAAAATATATTTTC
This sequence comes from Phosphuga atrata, assembly GCA_944588485.1. Taxonomy (NCBI): domain Eukaryota; kingdom Metazoa; phylum Arthropoda; class Insecta; order Coleoptera; family Silphidae; genus Phosphuga; species Phosphuga atrata. Next base: position 1,745,895 of record OX155901.1, read on the forward strand.
CGATGAGTTCACTTTGATTTGCCACGGAAGAACTCAGATGCTTTGCGTGGAGACTCCTTCCGTGCCCTCCCGGTGTTAGATATGGAACCCCACATTCGTTTGCTGGCCCATATTAATTGACGCCCCGTCTTTTCGTTTCGCTCCAGACCTAGATGTAGATTTGGTGGTGACTTGTACTGCGACCTTCATAGATCTATTGTACCCCACCCTCTTCCTCTAAACGTTGGTATACTTACCCATTTAGAGCGCTTCCTCTAGTCCTGATTTTTTCAGGGATTTCAGGATTTTCGTGGAAGTCAAACACTGCAACTCATCTGCGTTCAACCAGTGGGCCCAAGATACATTCAGCACGCACCCAAGCGTAACACTGTTGCGTTGTACTAGACGTTTTAGGTTTAGGTTCTAGATTTTGGTACTGCGATCTTCAAAAATATATTGCACCCCACCCTCTTCCTCTAAACATTGGTATACTTATCCATTTAGAGCGCCTCGTTTAGTCCTGATTGCTTTAGGAATTCAGGATTTGAGTGGGATTCTAGGACTGCAACTCCTCTGCGTTCAAGCAATGGGCCGAAGATACATTCAGCACCCACGCAAGCATAACACTGTTGCGTTGTGCCAGACGTTTTAAGTTCTGAACGTACTCCAAAACTGTCCATTCCATGGCATGTTTATCGCAGCGCGTTAATCGCAGCCTGACTATTCGTGAAAATATCGTTGTTTCTACTTTTGTAGTTCGCTCTTAATTTGTCTTGATTTCGCAAATTTCCGCTTGAAAGACCGTGGTGTGGCAAAGTTATGCGAGACAATCCACAGACTACGGCGCTAGTTCCACTGCCTTTCATCGAGCCGTGTGTATCAGGATAAGACTTTTCTTGTGATAGTTTCCTTCTGTTATAATTGTGTGTTGAATGATAGAAAGCCTTTAAGGCATCGAGACTCCCTCCTTGTTAAGGATCGGCTTTTTTATTACATCCGCTATTGTGGTATGCCCAGACTTTGCTAAGGTTTGCCTTGTATTGTTGCACTTCCATCTAAAAGCTCCCATCCTTGCCTCACTGTGATGACAATATCAATGGGAGGGAGGCTTAACGTTGTCTCGATCGTTCTCATCGATCCTGTAATTAGTAAAAGCTTTGTACGTAGTTTCAGTTTGCTCCACCAATTTTTTTAAGATGGGTCTTGTAGATTGTAGTATTGATGGTGAAGACTTGTACTGCGACCTTCGTAGATCTATTGTACCCTTCTTCCTTTGTATTAAATTGGTATACTTACCCATTTAGAGCGCCTCCTCTAGTCCAGATTTCTTTAGGAATTTCAGGATCTGGGTGGTTAAGATGGGTCTTACTGCCGCCCTGTACAACTAGTGTAGCATGTTTGGTTTTAAGCCTCGCGTCTCCGGTCAACATCAATGCCATTTTGCATTTGTTGGTCGCTCTTGTAAGGTGTTCAGATCAGTTTTGTATCCGGGACTATGCCTAGATATTTGACCTCTTCGCTTGCCTTTAATTGCCAGAAAATTTCCTCATTTTCGGTGGTTAACTCGAAGGTTTTCTCCCTTATACCATCTTTTGCCTCGTTCAGTGCTGCTTTGATATAATGCAAGGGGACTTCTCCCTTATGAATTGCAGACCTTACATTAAATCTTAATTTATATTCTCCATGTAGATTTAACACAAAGCGTTTCTGCAATGATTAAAATCCATTTAAAGAATTGTTAAACGCTTGTTCCATTTGTAGTCGCCCTATCATAATTTTGAAGCGAAATTAGAATGAAAATTTGAGATTTCCAAAATTGACATTTCTTTCCTAAAAACTTTTAAACTTTATAAAATTGGAATTAATAATACAACTAAAAAATGTTGCAAGTTTCATAAAATTCTGTTAATAAATAAAGAAATTAGCAGAACCGGCAGATTTAAATAAAAATTTGAGAAATTTGTGATTTTCTAATTTCCAAAATTCCTCCAAATAGTCACACAATAAAGAAAATAGTGTTCGGACGGAAAATAGTGTCTCTCTAAATTTCACGATTTCCAAACTTAATACAGGCCGGTTAGATCACTTACCTGATTGGGCTGCCCGCGTCTCCGCCACGTGGAATCGTCCTTCCGGCGCTTCGTCTAAGGGAGAGAAATGGGAATAAAAGGGTAAAGGAATTCTCTTAAATTGGCGTCCTTGGAACGTCCGGCTCCGCTTTCAGCCATTGGGCGTGTGATCACCCCTGGTTAGTTTGGATGGGAATTCGAATTATGCACATGTGCCCGTTTGCGTGGATTTCGCGTCTTTCGTTCGCACTCGCCGAGCGTGTTTTGTCGACTCTACGCAGCTAACTGATTAATTCAATCAACTCGCGAAAAAGATCACTAAATCGCGCGACTTCGACACCGATCGATACACCTGTTTCCCCGTCTATCGATTGGAGCCGAAGTTAATCCAAATAAACGAATTGAAAAATCTGGACGCGCCAAATTGGCGCGAACAGTGTACAAATGTTAATTTTGTAAAATCTCAACCTCATCTTTATTGATCTGTGGCTGTCTTATTTTTCAAAATATTAACAAAACAGTTTTAAACAGGTTATCCAAATTTGGACTTCTTGGAGTAATTTGTGGATCTTAGATTTCCAAAATTCCTTCAAATACATAGTTGAACAGTCAGGAAAATAGTGAGAGGCTACAAATGTTAATTTTGTAAAATTTCAACCTCATCATCATTGATATATCGTTGACTTATTTTTCAAAATATTAAAAAATTAGTTTTAGATTTTCAAAATTTGGACATTTTGGAGAAATTTATGGTTTTTAGATTTCCAAAACTCCTCCAAATAGTCACACAGTAAAGAAACTAGTGAAAGTCTACAAATAATAATAATAATAATATACTTTATTGCCCAACAGGAAACCCCATTTACAAGACAACAATAAATTTAACAATATATAAATAATGAAAATGTATTGGTTTAAGTTATAATTTGTCAAAAAAAATATCTTTATAGCGTGCCATCGCATTCTGACACATTACAGTTACTGGTGCCCGCCGAAGACAATTGGTACGAGCCCCTGGGATGTAAAATGTGTTAATATACCTAGAACTTGACCTGGGTATATGGAAGTTTATTTTTGACAACAGAAATGAAGCATCCACTTTATTATGAAGAATCTTCCAAAAAAACTTAGCAGTAAGCTCTTCTCTTCGGGCGGCCAGCGAAGCGATACCATGTTGGTCCAAGAGAATATTTTGATCCACACTGCGATCGGGATAGACACCATCTACTCTGTACGACAAATACTTTAAGAATCTGCGGTGAATACGGTCCAGTGGCATTATCTGAATCATGTAATATGGATACCAAATAAGACACCCATACTCAAGTTTGCTTATTACATATGCAAAATACAATGACTTTATGAGGTCAATGGCTCTGAAAGATGCACAAATTCTCATAATAAAACCTAACATTCTGGAAGCAGACATTGCAATATTAGTTATATGTCTAGTAAAATTTAAAATTTAAATCAGAGGTGAATAAGATGCCCAAATCCCTTATCTCCACGCAGCATTTAAGTTGTAATTCATTCACTGTGTATGATGTTGTGAAATGGTTAGATTTTCGGGAATATGACATGGAGCAGCATTTATCAACATTAAGGTACAGTTTATGAGTTTCACACCAGGATACTAATTTGTTGATGTTATGTTGAAGAAACATAACATCATTTGGCGAAGTGATGCTTGTAAAAAGTTTGATGTCATCTGCATAGGCCAGTACATGACAGTTTAAGGATTTTAAGAGGGAATTAATAACAATATTAAAAAGTAGCGGCCCCAAATTTGAACCCTGCGGAACACCAGAATCCATTGAAAATTTGTACGAGTGAAAACCATGAAAAGCTACGTATGCTTGACGATCAGATATATATGATTTCATAAGCTGTTGTAGACTTGGAGCAGCTCCAAGTTCAGCAAGTTTCATGAGTATTATGTCGTGGTCAAGGGTATCGAAGGCTCGAGAAAAGTCCGTATATACTACGTCTACTTGACCCCTGTTATCTATCACTTCCGAAACAAATTGCGAGAATGATGCAAGATTGGTTGTTGTAGATTTACCTGGCATGAAACCGTGTTGGTTGGAAGAAATAAATGAATAAACATTTTTGAAAATAGTTGAATAAATAACCTGCTCGAATATTTTTGAAAAATTACTTAATAAAGCAATTGGACGATAATTTCTCAGAACATGTTTTTCTCCCTTTTTATATACCGGAGTAATTTTAGCCAACTTCCACCTTGAAGGAAACATGCACGTGCTAATAGCAAGATTTATAATAATATGAAGGGGCTTAGCAAATATGAATCTACAATCTTTAATTAGGAAGGAAGGAACAGAGTCATCTCCAGCTGATAATTTATTAGGTAAACGCGCCATAATGCTTATTAAATCATTTTCTGAGATTGAGTTTAAGGTATAAGACAGACAATTACTATGATTGTCAGACAAATTAGTGGCGTTAGCAGGTTTATAACTTTTAGAAAATAGTGAGGCAAAACCGTTAACGATGTCACTAGGTGTAGAATACTCCTGACTTTCATCGGTAATTCTGCTAGGTATTCTTGTAGTACCTTGTTTCATATGAGCATAAGTCCATAATCCGGTCGGATTTGATTTGATATTGTCTTCTAGTTCTTTAAGATACAACTGATATGTTTCACTGATTTGCCGTTTAGTGAGTGATCTGAGCCTTTTAAATTCATTATGATATACTTGTTTCTTACTTGATAGCCATTTTTGTCTATAATATGCCTTAGTTTTTAAGTTCCTTTTTATTTCAAAAGTAAACCATACAGGGAACTTAGATCTGCTACTATGGGAAAGGGGGATCGATTTATTAAAAATGTTGTATAGATTCGTATAAAACATATCCAAAGCTTTATTCACATCAGTATATTTGCTTAAGAATGACCAGTCCATATTGCACAGTTCACTATACAGTGTGACAAAATTAGCTCTTTTAAAGTTATATCGAGTATTAGTATTTGAGGGAAACCTACTATTATCAGAGATTGCCCTTAGTTCAAATTGAATAGATAATGATGGGTGGTGTAGATGTTCAAACACCATTGAAGTATCAGCACGCTTGACTAAAATGGGAGAGCTTAAGTTCGACACGACGAGATCAAGAATTTTATTGTTAATGTTTGAACATGTATTATATTGAGAAAGATCAAGCATGTTACAAAAACAGTGAAATGAAAGACATTTGGAACACGAAATATTTGTATGATAGAGATTAGGTAAATTGAAATCACCTATAACTATTATTGGCTGATCCATTATTAAAAGTTCCAAAGAATTGAAGAATAATTCCAGGTCATCTACTGTTGTATCGGGTGGAATGTATAATGTACAAATAAAAAAGATAGCACCGTTAAGAATACATTTACTTAATAGAACATCAATTAGTGGAACACTATTAGTTAATAAAGTTGTATCTACTATTTCATATTGAATGTCGTTGTCGATTGCGATTAACACTCCTCCACCTTTGGTGCGCCCCACCGAGTTAAATTTCCTGTCACAACGAATAACATTATAGTTTGGAGGGAAGAGTTCCGAGTTTTGAATCGAATCATTTAACCAGGTTTCAGATAAACAAATAATTTCATAGGATGAGTTGCAGCAGCTGATATAAAATTCTTGTGTTTTAGAACATAATCCTCGGGTATTTTGATAGAAAATATTTAATAAAATGGGGGATCGGTTAGGCTTGGCTAGTTTAAATTTTCAGTAATTGTAGGAATCCCATTCACATATTTTATATGTAAATTAGTTTCACCATTCGCTAAGCGTGTATTTAACTCTTCTTTAGTCGTTCTGTATAATTCCCTCTGCATAGGAGTGCGATCTCTAGAGAGATGTATGCCTTTCCATTTATTAATTGTTTTTAATTTATTTATATTTTTCATAGTTGTAGCCATGATTTCAAGGGACGGAACTTTAAATCTTATTGGGCGAGACTGTGATTTGGAGGGATCATATTTACCGAGACGTTCAGTCTTTATGTTATTTACACGTACACCAATATCTGCTAACAGATTTTCCGCAGACTTTGAGTCCGACACCATTTGTTGTTGCTTAGATTCCGTATTATTTTCCTTAATTCCAAATATAAGTAAATTACCGGACCTTTTCTCTCTTTCTGATATTTCATATATAATTTTCTCCATAACAATTGGCGTAGAATGTAATTTATTAGGGTCTTCAACCTGTTTTGAACTTTTAAGGGCGAAAATTTCGTTTTGAAGATTTATAATTGCCGCTTTGAGAGAGATTAAATCGCTGCCGATTTTATCGCAATCACGGCAATTCCATTTAAGTCCCGATTTTAAATGAATCTTTCGAGCCTCAGAGGTCGTTATGTCAGCACAATTGATATTATACGACTTATTACAAACACAGCATGTAACAAGTTTGTGTGTCTCAGACTCTTTACTGCAGCACGCACAGCGATTCATGATTATAAAAATGTTACTAAAATATAAAAATACCAGTAAAGGAAAATTTCAGGGACACAGTTTTTTCACACTCAGGGGTCTGTCAGAGTGACTAACAGTAAAACAGAATAAAAGCAGACCACGGAAGGGTTAACAGTAGAGAACAGAGGTAAGAATTTTTATTTTAAATAAACAAACCCGGGAAATAATTAGGTGAACAAAAACGATGAATGTGAGTCGCAGATTTTGCGAGTACCGGGCAGCAAAAAGTTATCAGTAGATAATTCGTCTCCTATTTTGAGAAACAATATATTGACGATTTCAATTTATATGAATTTTTATGGTTTTTACACGATGTTTCAATAGATAGTTAAAAAATTATTTCATTCATATATGCACTAACCTTATGTACTGTACAAATTTTAGAAATTAATTCCTTCTAAATGCAAGCGAAAACTCGAGTTAGTTCGGAGCACGACACATGCACATTCATTCACCTTCTAACATTCTCGATAATAAGCCCAAATTAACAAATGTTAATTTTGTAAAATTTCAACCTCATCTTCATTGATCTGTCGCTGCCTTATTTCTCAAAATACTAACAAATAGGGATTGCAATACGGTGTTATTTTTAATTCAGCCGGATCTATTGAATTAAATCGGACATAATAAATATTGCCGCATTCTAAAATTCAACTTTTTGTGCGCCTATAACGCGGACCTATGTTTTAGAGGCAATTTTCTGGTAAAAAGGTGCGCGTTATACACCAGCAAATACGCTAATTATTTTAAATATACATTATTTAACACAAAATCTATTTTTTTAACCTTTTAAGGCGCAGACCTATTTTTGACTTTTTTTAACAAAACGTTTGTGTTTTATATTTCTTTATGTGTTAATTAATAGTAAAAAAATATTTAAAAAAATCAAGGATTTTTACTAAGGTCCTGAGGGTGTGGTTAATACACTAACCACAGATCATTTAGGACTACATGTAAATTCAAGGGAGCTGTGGTTTATAAAATGATCACATTATAAACAATAATTTATTGAATAAAACTTATTATCAAATTATTATTATTCTTCATGAAAAGGCGCAAAACAATCACGACATAAAGCTACATTACATTTTTTACAAATCGTTGTCGAGCGAACAGGTTTTGCGGCAGTACTACATCGGGCACAACGTCGAATTGTTCTCTTTATTGGCAAGTGTTCCCCACAATTCGAACGTCTTGTAGAACTATCCACGCCAACTGATCGTCCAGTTGGTTTCTTCATGTTATTGCTGCCAATAACTAGTGTTGGTGCAGGCCGCTTACGGCAGCAGAAATTCTTTACTAATTTATCTGCCAACGTACTACGGAATAGTAAATGAGACATTGGCTTTTTTCTGGCAGTTTTTACCGATGTTTTGTGACATATGTAACTATTTACTATAGCCGCATCTAGCAAGTAACAAAATAGTTTCATCCACCAGCGACGACTCTTCCATGCTATATTATAATACGACATATATTGGTCGAATGTATCGACAGCACCCATATTTCAATTGTAATCATAGATAGGTTATGGGACAATTTATTTGATCCTTCCTCCCTGCTTTGTTAGTTTTCGTAACTATAACGGTATCTTCGGGATTATGGAAAGAACTTACGACTATAACTAACTCTCTTCTTTCCTCTGTCCTTCTATTTACAAACAGAAATGTCTTTGCTACTTGCATAGTCCCCAACCCTCATTTTATTATCTTTTTTTAGTATCTCTTTATCACAAGGAAACGTATTTTTCTGAAGCAAAAGTTGAATGAAATTCAGAGATGTAAAATAATTAAAAATAGTAAATAATAAATCAAAAATTGAATAATAAATCAAAATAGACGCAGTATCCCTTATTGCTATATTTTGACGTCAAATCTAGTACTGTTCTTTCCCCCAATGTTCCTTCTGCTGCACCTTTAGATTTCCATTCATACACATTCAAGTTCAACATATATCCAGATGATGAACAGGCAAGGACCCAAATTTTGAAGCCCCGTTTTATTGGTTTCATGGGCATGTGCTGCTTTAGGGTACTTCTCCCTTTGAAAGGTACCATACTTTCATCTACTGCCAAATTTCTTGATGGCAGAAACGAATCGTGAAACTTTTTTTGTAGATTGGAAAGGAATGTTCTTACTTTGTATAGTCTATCAAAATGAATTGAGTAACAATAATAATTAAAATAAATTAATAATTGCCCGTTTTGCAAAATATTTATTTATTTAAAAAATTAAAAATATCTTAGAAAGAAATAGTAAATTAGCAAATTCAAGGAAATTCACTTATGACATAAAACTGACATTATCGTAAATCGGTAAAACTACGTCCTTCCCTTGTTTCAGCGTGTCTTTTCCTGTGTAGTTTTATCTTGTATGGGTCGGTCTTGTCTGGTCTTTTCAAATCGTGTGTGATCTTTTCTGGTTTTGTAATAAATACGAATGCATATGAATATTCCGTAAACAAGAGTGTGCTTAGAAAAAAAAAATTCTTTCTAAGGCCTGCAATTCAATTTACAAAACTCCTTTAGTAAAATCACCATCAATTATTCAAACAAGTCTTCGTCTTGATAAATAATTTGCAATGGAAATTGCGGATCCATAAACCACTTGCACTAATAACCCGAATAAAATATTTCCTTATCCCGTCTTCTTCTAATTCACTAAATCCATTTTCTGCACAATAAATCACCCAATACTTTGATAAATATTTAATAGGAAATTGAATTTAAAGACATCTGACAATATAGTTTACCCCAGTGATTGGACCCAATCCTCATTTTTCTTTAATGTAACGAGTACAGTAAAGAATTTCCTTCAATGCTCTTCAAAACCATTCAATAAATAATTAATACTAAAATACTACTACTCGTTCTTAACCTACTCGTTTCAATTCTCTTCGATAATAACAGATTTAATTTTTTACAAATATTATTCCAGGCAGGAATTGACAAATAAAAGATAAACGGGTGTATGAGACAACACCGATAAGACCAAATAAATAAGACTAAACAATTGGCTAACGGAATTGGGTATGTCAAACATTAAAAAATGAGTATGGTAGATAGTCTAAAACGCGTCGCAGTCCAACAAAATTCCTTCAACATGTAATTTACTTCGTCAACAAACTTCCATGTACACATAATTACCGGCGCAAACATCAGGTTCTACTTGACTATCCTCGAACAGGATAGTCTTGCTACAATCACGAACTACCAACGCCGTTATACAACATTATCTCATTACGTGATTACGCTCTATAACCTTTTATAAAAAGAAACGCTTAATTAAGATAATGAGCTGATGATGTTCGCAGAATTAATCAAATGTATATAAGTCGATCTGAGTAGTTGTGAGCTCTTGTCTAGTCTTTTTGATTGTATAGTCTTGATTATCTATGCGTGTCTATATAGGCATGTATCTCTAATCTTGTCTGTCTACTCTTGTGTGTCAGGTCTTGTCTGTCTAGATTTGTCTTTCTATTCTTGTCTGACTAGTTTTATCATTCAAGTCTTGTCTGCCTAGTCTCGTCTTATCTAGCCTCAATCAAATAAAACAAGTTTGTCTTGTTTACGCACTCTTGTCTAGTCTTTTTGTTTGAATAGTCTTGATATCTGTATAGTCATGTCTCTCTTGTCCGTCTACTCTTTTGGCTCAGGTCCTAACTGCCCAGTTTTATATTTCTAGTCTTCTGTGACTAGTTTTGTCTTTCTAGTCTTGTCTTCCTATTGTCGTCTTTTATATCCTCAATCGGGCTCTTTTTGTTGTCAATGTAATTTAGGCGATTTAGATTTAGTCTAGATTAGATTGAGTTATGTTAGAGCCAGATAAATCCAGACTGAGAGGCCGCGACTTCTTAATACAAAAAGAGACAAATTAATTCTTTTTTTTTGCGAACCGGCCGTCTAAAAACCACGCAGATATCACTGTTTAGTTCTCACTCTCACCACACTTTCACTTTTCTTCCTCCTCCAAAAAGCCTTCATTCTCTCCGATTGCCCGATTCGTTTCTCCTCCGTACAATTGATATTCCGTGTGAGGCGACAGTCGGCGAGAGTAGGCGAGTAGGCCTAGGTAGAATAGTGCAGTAGGCGACAGTTCCGGATGCACCGGCGCCGGAACCAGGTGCGTGCAACGCAAACTGTCAGAGTTGTGAGTGAAAAACTAGGAAAAATTCGCCCAGCCGCCCCCGGAGACGGCAGGTCGATAAAATTGTTTTTAAAAACATACCCGATTCTTTTGCAATACATTCACGTTTAACTTTCTCTTCAACTAGAACTTCAATGCTGTTGAGTCGTTTTCTGTATCCGTCTCTATCTTGGCAATCCTCATCTGTGTTTGGACCGTGTCTCACAAAAATCTAAATTTTCAATCAAAATACAAGGCTGGTCTAATCACTTACCGGTTAGGGCGGCTCGCGTCTCCGCCACGTGTGATCCTCCTTCCGGCGTCTTTTTTAAGGGAGGAAATGGGGATAGTAAGTGGAGTAATTCCCTTAAAATTGTTGTCTTCCAGACGTTGGATGCCGCTTCAGCCCTTTGGGCTCGTGATCACACCCCTGGTTAATTTTACTTGAAACGCTAAACTGAATAACGCGTGCACGTGTCGGTCGAACTTGGCTTTACGCCTCGATTTCGTTCTACATGCTTCGCACACTCAAAACGTACTTCGCGAAATAATAATTGATAAATCGCATGATTTCGGTCCAGTTCGATACACCTTTCCCCTTCTATTGATGGGTACCGAAACCGATTCAAATGTTAATTTTAAAAACACAGATTTACTGAAATTGGCGCGAGCAATCTGTTATTCCAAGTCTTCTTAATTCTTCCTTCATCTGCTTGGCATAAGCACTCTTGCTTTTCAGGTTATATATTTTGTCGAAGATTTGTTTATTTGTTCTTGCAGGATTAATTCTAACCATGTGATCGTAGAGTCTAAGTCGTCTCTTCCTTGTAGTTGTTTCCAAATCTTCTACCTGCTCATAAATTTCCTTGTTCGATCTCAATCAGTATATCCTCCTTGTGAATTCCAGAAGCTTCTCCAGGTTTTTTTGTCACTGGCTTTACCACAGCATTATAGTGCTTTATTTTTGCTTTAATACTTGATGATCATTTTGAAGCTCAATATTTGCTCTGGACAAGAGCGTCCTCTCCTGAAGCCTCCTTGATATTCTCCCAGCTTTGATGGACAAGTTCTTTTTGTTGTAGATATTTTTAGTGATGAAATTTGGTTTCTCCAGTTTCAGTCTTTTATTGTCTATTGTAGTTTTATCGGATCCATTGTTGCTGATAATCTATCCAAGGTATTTAAACTGTTTGTTACTTTAATCTGCCCATATTTCGTCTTCACTGGTTTCTTAGTATAATTTTTCTTGGTCGTCATTATTTCGGTTTCCTGGAAGGAAATCTGGAGTCCAGCTTTCTCTGCTATTTCCTTGAGTTCATTGATTCGTATTACAGCTTCTTGTTCAGTCTCAGCTAAGAGAGCCAGATCGTCTGCAAAGGCCAGGCATTTGGGATTGGCGTTTTTGTTCTTTGATCCAATTATAGCACCAGAGTAGCTATCCTGCCAGAATGTCTTCATTATCGTATCCAAAATCACATTAAACAGCATCGGTGAAAAGGCATCACCTTGTCTTAGTCCTGTCCTCACATGAAATGGTTTGCCGATCTCTCCCTGAAAATTTACTTTTGATCCAGTGTTTGTGAGTGTTCATTTGATAAAGTTTAATATTTCTTGATCAACTCCATATTCTCTCAGTACATCGACTAGTGTCTCTCTGTCTACAGAGTCATAGGCCCAAGATATAAAGATGTCTGTAGCTCGTGGGGTGTAATACTTGATGATCATTTTCAAGCTCAATATTCGTTCTGGACAAGAGCGTCCTCTCCTGAAGGTTCCTTGGTATTCTCTCAGTTTTGAAGCAAGTTGAGGTTCAAGCTTATATGGTAGTATTTTAGAGAATATTTTGTAAATAACAGCTAGGAGTGATGACCTCGATATCCCTGAAAGGGATAGATGTTTCCATCTGTTTTTATTACTTTTTCAAGCAATGGGTGTATGAATGCCACTAGCCAATCCTCTTTCTAAATTTCTTGAAACAGTTTTGTTGTTTTAGTGATAAAAGCCTTATGAAAAAGACTTCCAGAGTTCGGCTATTAATCCATCTTCCCCGGATGTTTTGTTGTTTTTCAATGAATTTATTGATTTTCATACTTCTGTTTCATCCGGTGGTTCAGAATTTGGATTCTGTGGTGTATCCATTTGAATGGACTGTATTTAACGATAAATTTAGCGTTTGTATATCAAATTGGGATGGTCTCGTCACTTACCTTCAGGCTGTAACCGTCTCTGACCCGCTCCGTGGAACGTCCTATTTAAGGGAAGAAATAGGAAGAAATAATATGAGCAGGAAAATACAAGGATGGAAACCCTTAAATCGAATTGTTCCGGATGGGAGAAAAGCCGATGCTGCCTTCCGTGCGGTGATCGAGCCACCCGATAAGGATTGACGTCAAATTAACTACCAAACGCGAGCGTGGCCAACATGTCGGCTGAGGTCAAACGCACGAAAATGTCGCGGACGCGCCGAGCTCTCAAAACACACTGCCCGATATCTCATATCGCGGCGTGATTGTTTTGCTAATTTAACGCGTAATTAATTTTGCTATTTTTTTTAATTAAAATATAATGACCAAAATCATAGAAGCCAAAGAAGGCAGGCTATCGGCCAAATGCGACGAAATAGAAAAGCTAGACCGCATCCACGATCACTTCAACGTACATCGGAAAATTAAGCAAATGGTAGGAACGAAAAATAACACAAAAACAACAACAACAACGAGTCTGGCTGATAAGAACGGTAAACTGCTCACGGAAACCTCGCACAAACTAGAGGTATGGCAGGAATACATTGAAACCCTATTTAACGACACTTCTCGCTCAGAGCACCCCAATAACAATAACAACACGACAGAAAGCGGCCCAGGAATCACGAAAGACGAAGTAAGGAAAGCCATAGAACTAGCAAAGAATAATAAATCCGCAGGTCCAGACTACGTCAACACCGAAATGTTAAAGGTAATGTGCAATGCGAAAACTGGGAACGATTATCTAGACATCCTAACTGCTATCTTTAATAATATGCATAACACCGGAAATATGCCAGAGGACTGGTTGCTCTCCATATTTGTCACGATACCCAAGAAACCAACTGCAAAGAACTGCGACGAACACAGATTAATAAGCCTCATGAACCACATAGTTGAAACCTTTAATCATACATGCTAGAATCTATCAAAAATGCGAAGAATATCTAGGTGAAAGCCAATTCGGCTTCAGGAACGCACTGGGAACAAGAGAGGCTATTTTTACAGTCCAGGTTCTGATTCAGAGATGCAGAGATATGGGCTGTGATGTCCATGCCTGTTTCATAGGTTTCTCCAATGCTTTCGATAATGTACAGCACGATAAAATGATCGAGGTATTACAGGAAACAGGCATAGATACAAAAGACATCAGAATAATAGCCAACATGTATTGGAATCAGACAGCGTCTGTAAAAGTAGATGACAACAACTCCGCGAAGATTAACATCCGCAGAGGCGTACGACAGGGATGCGTATTATCTACGACTCTATTCAACCTATATTCGGAGAAAATCTTCAAAGAAGCGCTCAAAGACACCAGCGTAGGCATCAAGATGAATGGGGAGCTTATAAACAACATCCGATACGCCGACGATACCATCGTACTTACAAGAACTAATGACAAAGATTCACACCACTAGCTCGGAATATGGCCTCAAGCTCAACAAAATCAAAACAAAACACATGCTAATAAGCCGAAATGCTTCAGATCCCAGCGTATTGATGCTAGAAGGAGAGATCATCCAACGAGTAGAGTAGTACCCTTACCAGGGAACTATTGTCAACGACAACTGGGAGCACTCGGTAGAGTTGCATTGCAGAATAGAGAAGGCTAGAGGGGCATTTAATAAACTTAAAACAATGCTATGCAGCAGCGACCTGACATTACAACTAAAGGTCCGAATGGTCAGGTGTTACGTTTTCTCTGTTCTGTTGTACGACGCAGAAGCATGGACGCTAACGGAAGCAACAGAAAGGAAGATATAGGCGTTCGAGCTCTGGGTATATAGAAAGCTGCCGCATATCCTGGCGGGATCACATTACGAATGAGGTGGTAATGCAAAGAATACGCACGCAGAGGCAAGTTCTGAGCACAATCAAGAAGATGAAAACTGGCTATCTTGGCCATATAATGAGGAACCAGAAATACCGCTTACTACTGCTGATTCTGCAAGGAAGAGTAGATGGACACGGAGGACCAGGTAGAAGAAGAAACTCGTGGCTAGGAAAACTGAGGCAGTGGTTTTCGCTCACTTCCACACAACTTTTCAGACAGGCTGTAGATAAAGCGGAAATTGCTATGTTGATCGCTAATATCCCGAAGGGATAAGGCACGCAAAGAAGAAGAAGAAGAGGCCGAAAACCAATTAGACCAACAAAAGTGGCCCGAACACCATTTTTATTTTTAGTTTTTCCTGAGGTCTTTCGCAGTTGATGAGTTCTTCAAAATAATTGGCAAGCATCTCACAGTTGTCTTGGCTATTAAGAGCAAAAGTTCCATCCTTTCTCTTGAAATTGTCTTGACTGGGTGCTTTGTATTTTATTTTGATCTTGAAGGATTTGTAGAATAAACTGGCGTTTTTCTTCTTGAAATTTTCTTCCATTTCTATAACTTGATCTCCATGATATATTCTTCTCACTTTCCTCAAAATTTAATGCGTCTTCTTTCTTATTTCTTTCAACTTTTCCAAATTTTCTGGCGTCTTGTTATGGTTCCGCAGTTTCGATGTGTCAAATCTCTCTCTTACCTAACCTAACGTAATTTTTAATCAAAGCATCCACTGTAAAATAACGAGATTACCTAAGCACCCCGTTTAATGCGAATCATCCTAAAAAAAACCAGAAGTTCTGAGGGCCTACCAGGAAAGTCTCAGAACTAAACTACAAGAAATCCAGGAAACACAGGACATAGAGCAAGACTGGTTGAACATCGAAAAAATAATACCAGATCGTGCTATGGAAAGAATTGTAGAAAAAAGAGTAGTTCACAACGAAGATTGGTATGACGAGGAATGTCGAGAAGCAACCTCCGTGAAGCGGAAGGCTACACTAAAACTGTTAGACGGAATCACAGGAGCTAACCAAGCAGCCTACAATAAGGAAAGAATAAACGCGTTTAGAATATGTAGAAAAAAGAAAATAGAGGCACTGAACAGAAAGGTAGAGGAAATGGTACTGAATCATTCTAGAAACGAAACAAGAAAATTTTGCAAGGCAGTAAAACAAAAGACTCAAGGTTTTAGACCAAAGATAACAGTATGCAAGGATAAAGACGGAAACATGCTTACAGAGAACGAGGAGATACTCAGAAGATGGAAAGGGTACTTCTCGGATATTTTTAAAAGAGACAGTAGTTTAGAGCCTGAACAATTACAGCTAGAATGTACATACGGTAGACCCCAAGTTTGCGAACCCCAGCCTAAGAGAAATAGAAAGTGTTATTGGAAAGCTAAAAAATAACAAGGCCCCTGGGTCAGACGGTATAACAACCGAACTACTGAAATATGGAGGAGAACACCTAACGGTAAGACTAAAACACGTGATTATTGAAATCTGGGAGCAAGAGAAAATACCAGAGAATTGGGCACTGGGTATCATACAGCCAATACACAAGAAAGGAGACAAAACGATCTGTACCAACTACCGGCCGATAACGCTCCTTAACGTAACATACAAAGTTCTAACAGGCGTTCTTTATAACAGACTCGCTGTCTACTACGAGGAGATATTAGAACAATATCAGAGCGGATTTCGTGCCAATAGGTCAACGATAGACAACATATACACCATAAGGCAAATGCAGGAGAAGCATACGAGTTTGATATATCGCTGCACAACCTCGACATAGACTTTAAGCAGGCATTCGATACCGTCAAAAGAAACACGATCTTTGACGATCTACTGATGCTAGGATTACTCCGTAAATACGTAGCACTAATAAAAGCTACATTGTCCGGTTCGAAAGCCTCGGTTAGAGTAGACAACTAACTTACATCCGCCTTTAAAATCGAAATCGGTTTGAGGCAGGGAGATGCCCTAAGCGCCATGATATTCAACCTAACATTAGAGGCATGCATGAGAAAACCGAATATAACGGATACATTGGCAACCGATCAACACAGGTTGCTGCATATGCAGATGATGTCAGTTTGACATGTAGAAGCAAAGACGCGCTAAAGGAAGCACTATTGATGCTGGACGATGAAACGCAAAAAAGGGTATTTAAAATAAATGAGGTAAAAACTAAATACATGCAAGTTGGAAGAGAACATCACGATAACAATGACCTTAACTTACGCGAGTATCACTTTGAGCAGGTTGAAAGTTGTGTCTACTTGGGAACAGAAATCAACAGAACAAACGTAATAGCTAAAAAAACAAGCTCGCGAATACTTAGTGGAAACCGATGCTACTACGGATACCAAAAACTGATGTCCAAGTTATTGAGTCACAAAATCAAACTTCAAATATACCGAATACTCATAAGACCAGTAGTAAGGTACGGATGCGAGGCCTGGACCCTAACCACCGCAGAGGAGGACGCGCTACGCAACTTTAAAAGAAAGATCCTCAGAAAGATCTACGGACCGATCCTAAATGAGCATGGAATTTGGAGGATACGAATGGACCATGAACTAAGCAGGTTAATAAACGAAGCGGACATAGTGAGATATGTAAAAGCTCACAGAATAGCATGGTTGGGACACCTGTACAGAATGCATGACGACAGACCAGCCAAGAAAATGTACAACAGGCGGCCAGTAGGAAGAAGGAAAAGAGGCAGGCCAAGGAAAAGATGGATGGAAGACGTGGAGGAAAGTCTTAGAAAGATGGGAGTAAGGGATTGGAGAGAGAAAGCCGGTGAAAGGACAGAATGGAAAAAGATTGTTGTAGAGGCAAAAAAACACCGTGGGTTATAAAGCCAACAGAAGAAGAAGAAGAATGGACTCATAACAGCACTCATATGCGTGCGGTTATGGCTCGCCGAGTGATGTCTCAATATGTATCGGCGATTTTTTTATTTAGAATTGGCATAAAAGGGCGCAAAATAGAAAAAATACTATAAAAAACTCGTTCGTAAGGCAATGGACTAAGGTCCATTGGAAAACTCGTCGCTGCGCTCGTCGTTTTCCAAACTTGCACGCGTGCTGCAAAATCGCACTTACTAAACTCGTCCTTTAATATACTATTCCTTCAGAAAACAAATGATTCAAAAAATCTACAAAAATCTTAAATTTCCTATTTTCGCTACGTCTATGCTTTTTTTACGTTTTTTGCATAGTGACGCGAGTTGTTGCCATAGTAACAACAAACAGAAGTCGTTTAAGAATGAAACTGCATTTAATTTACATTGGACTTTTACGCACGATTTAGATACTTTTACGCACGATTATAATGGCGTGCTTCACATACAATTATTTATTTATTAATGTGTTCATTTTGGTGTACGAGTAGATAAAATGTATTTACGATGATCTGAATTGTTGCAAATACTGTCAAATAGTTTTTAGAACTTGGAATATATAATGTGATAACAGTTTCCTTAATAAGTGAAATTTACGAAGCTTTGTTAACATTTGAAATTTCTAGATATAAGCTCTTTGCTAAATATAAAACTAACCTTTTGTTCATTTAGAAACATAATAAAGTTTAATTAATTAAGTAAGATTAATTAACCCAACAAACAATTTTAGCAAAAACATACACATTTTGTATAATTCACGATCCATCAAATTCTATAAATACTCAAAATATAATCGATGGTGATGGATGATAATGCGAAAGTGAAACATTTTCTCGGTTAATTACTTAACCAAATAACTGTATTTCAAAGTTATATACACTTGATATATCACCTGTTATAAACTAATATATAGATTAACCTGTTATCTAAACCGCAACCGAATAGCTCTAGACTAATTAGTCTCGTTCGCGCAAAGTTTTGAGAATCCACCGAATAAACCGAATATTACTAATATATTTGAATTAATCTGAATTGTTTTAGTACCTTCGTGGGCGACCGGAGCTAAGGGCTGTCTGCTGACCGAACTGCCATCCCTCACGGTCCTCTACATTCCCGAGCAATCTGCAGTAGAACTAACGTCCGATTGCGGATTAGGCGGAACGAAGCGGATAGCTTGCAAGGGAAATACGGTAAGGGTAATTTAAAACTCCGTCTTTTTTCTCCTCTTGTCCGGCGAAAATCCTCTCCAATAAATTACCGACAAACAAAAAAGGAATAAAATAAGTAAAGATTTTATTCTTATAGTTTTGCTAGTAAGTCTTATTTATTCGTATCTAATCGTATCTACTCGTGTTTAGACTAGTTTAGGCTACTTGGGCAAGACAAACACTAGTAGACACGAGTAGAAACGACTAAATGAGACTTAGCAAAACTATACGAATAAAATCTTTACTATTACTTTAACTTATTATTTGTCCCGTCTTGCCCATCCGTGTCCCGGTTTCTCCATTTCTTCTAGTCTAGTTTTGTAATCTCATGTCTTGACCAGTCTTGTTCATTCTTGACCACTCTTTAACTATCTAATCCAGTCTTGTCCAGACATGTTCAGTCTTGCCCAGTGTTGTCCGGCCCTTTTTTATCTAGAGTTGTAATGTTTTTCATTAAGAGTGATGCGTTTTGCTTTTTCAATTAAAAGACTTGTGGGTTAATTATGGAAATGATTATTTTTGGAAACAAAAGTACAATCGATGCCATTAACCCTTTCACCGCCATTCCGGGAAATGTGACCCGGGACCCTGAATTTATACAGTTCCTTCTCGGGCGATGTAGCCCGGGGTTTTTTTTACCATCGCCATCTAGTTTTGCTCTGGATTACTAACCGTGTAACGAGCCGTCACTGAACTTCAAGGTGGAGAGAAATTGCGATTTTTTTGCAAATTTTTCTAAAAATATTTAAATATTACGCGACGTTTGGAAATCTCCCACAACAGATTTGCAAAAGAATCGGGATTTTTTTTTTTAAAATAATTTCACCGACCTGCCGTCTCCGGGGGCGGCTGGGCGAATTTTTCCGGGTTTTTCACTTTTTCACATACAACTCGGACAGTTTTCGTCTCACGGACGTCTGTGTGTCCGGAACGTCGCCGTTCATCCGACTGTCACCTTGTCACTTTTCGACATTTTTACTTCAAATTTTAGAGACGTGCGATAAACTCACATTTTCTTGCAAAAAAATCGCCTAAATGACGCGATCCGGAAGCGTCATCGAAAATCGCCGTGAGTGAGGTCGTTCGTCTATTCTTTGGCTACAAAAATCAGATGCACCGCCGCCACAAGCGGCGTTTGAGTTGGAGGACCCGGATTCTCAGAGAAATGTGAATAACGTCGACGACAAAAGCGCTTAAACAGCGTATCGACGAGAGTGATGTCGAAGGACGTGTCTCGAAGTTTTCTACCCGAATTCTTTCGTAAATTTCATTTTCCACGAGCATTTTCGCCGCGACCTCCGCAAGTGGTAATTTTTGAATTAACTTTTGGAAGTGAAAACTTTTGGGGTCCATGTGTGGATGCGTTCGGCCTGAATCTCCAAGTCACAACGGAATCGCAAATATCGAACCATTCTGAGACGACTGACGTGTGGCGTTTTCCAAATTTCCGCTGTGGGACCGCACCACGTGCATTATTGAAAAGGTCAAATTCGGATTTTTTATGCCGCCGGAGGCGGCAAATCTTCGCTGGTTTAACCGCTCATCTTCGATGATTTAACTGCGATTATCCGTTCGCACGCATTGTGTGCGCATTCCCAAATTTCGCCCTCCGTCTTTCGGGCCTCCAGGGGTTCGCCCTCCGTCCTGCGGGCCTCCAGGGGTCCAAAACCATACGAAAATCGAGGTTTTTGGAAGCGGCCCAAGAGAAGAGAAAGCAGCGGTGCAAAACGGGATTGTACATTTTTCTGGTGTAGAACCGAGAGCCTCGTCGAGCGGTGTCATTTTCGCGACTCAACTCCCTCAGGTTCAAACACACCAGACCGAAACATAAAGTCAACGAAATCTTCTACGGGCGGAGAGCCAAATCCTTTCGTAAAATTCGCCAAAAACTGGTCACACTAATGTTCAACGCCTGCGATGGGCGTGGACTCGACATTCTTGACTGCTCACGCACACTGTCTCGAACAGCCAAGTAATAGTTATTTACATTAGAGTGTGGAAAGTTAGATTTTACAACGCGACAGCTCGTTTTCCTCATTAGCTGGAACGCTGTAAAATCATTACCGCACGAAATTTGTAAAAAAATTTTTGGCCAACAATTATTATTTAAGAAACATATAGACCCTCCGCCTCTACTTCCGGTCCCCCACTCCCGCCCCCACGTCCGGTTGCCACCATATTTCCTGTTCCCACCTCCCACTTCCGGTTTCAACCCCCTCCGGTACCTACCCCCATTTCCGGTTCCCACCCCATTTCCGGTTCCAACCCACTTCCTGTTTCTACCCCACTTCCGGTGTCTACCCCACTTCCGGTTTCCACTACACTTCCGCTTCCCACCCCACTTCCCCTTCCTATCCCACTTCCAGTTCTCACCGCACTTCCGCTTCCAAAACAATTCCCACTTCCGGTTTCGCTAAGTGAGAACCGGAAGTGGGAATTTTTTTGGAAGCGGAAGTGCGGTGAGAACTGGAACTGGGATAGGAAGAAGGAAGGAACCGGATATGGGGTGGGAACCGGAAGTGGGAGCGTAATGGGGGGCTGGAAGTGGAAGTGGAGGGTTCAGAACGAACCATCTTTCCCAACTATTTAGATTATTTACAGTATTGGAAATTATTTTATTTTATTATATTATTTTATTCTTTGGCTTCAATAACCTGATGCACCGCCGCCGCAGGCGACATTTGAGTCGGAGGACCCGGATTCTCAGAAAAATGTGAATAACGTCGACGACAAAAGCGGTTAAACAGCGTAACGGCGAAAGTGATGTCGGAGGACGTGTCTCGATGTTTTCTACCGGAATTCTTTCGTAAATTTCCGTGACCTCCGCAAAAGTGGTAATTTTTGTAATGCAAACTTTAGGGGTCCATGTGGGGATGCGTTCGGCCTGAATCGCGAAGTCACGGAATCGGAAATATCGTTCAATTCTGAGACGACTGACGTATAGCGTTTTTCGAATTTCACCTGGGGGACCACACCACGTGGGTTTTAAAAACGGGCAAAATCGTTTTTTTTTTATGCCGCTGGAGGCGGCAGATCTTCACTGGTTTAACCGCGCGTCTTCGATGCTTTAACTGCGAATATCCGTCCGCACGTTGTGCATTCCCAGGTTTCGTCCTCCGTCCTGCCACGCGTCTCCAGGGTGTCAAAACCCCGGCAAAAACGGCGGCGCAAAACCAGATTGTACATTTTTCTGGCGTAGAACCGAGAACCCCGTCGAGCGGTGCCATTTTCGCTACTTTACTTTCTCAAGTTCGGACGCACCAGACCTAAAATCACGATTTTTTTTACCTCTCGAAAATTCTTCCCAGGCGCTTTAGTTGCCGTCGCGCCACGTTTTTAAAGCCCTCGCTCGCCGTCCTGCGCCGTCCCGTTCACCTGGTGCAAGAGAAAATGCAAGTTTTTTTTTGCCTATTTAGCAATCACTTCCACGGACGCCCTACACTTATTTAAAGGGTTCCAAGTCGCCGGTTGGGTTAGTTCTCTTCAGAACACTTGCCCGCAGCTATTCAGGCAAGAATGGCTGCAGGCAAGCTGGGTATAATTTTTAGGCTGCGACGACTTTTTGCGAATCTGTGGCAGTTTAAATTGAAAAGTGTGCAAAAAGTGAAAAAACCAGAGGCGTTTTGAGGTGATACCTAGATAGTCCAAACCAATTGACGGATCGGCAACGGACCGGCGCCGTTCAATCGGACATAGAGCCTGTTTGTTTGTTTGGGAGTTTAAACCCGATTGCGTTGCGACACCATTAAAAACGACGTTTTTTGAACTCCTGTAGAATGGCCAACTTAAGCTCTGCGGGAAAAGTTTCGCGCGATTCCCGCAGAAAATTGAGTGCTTCATCTTTTAATGCGAGCGGCATCGCGCTGCGTCGTTTGAAACCGTCGCGACGAAGGCCGAAACTCGTCGTATTGCAGGAAACAAAGTAAAACGTCCATATTTTTGTGACGAAAGTAAAACGTCCATATTTTTGCGTTGCGTGTCGCGTTTGCGTGTTGCGTTGCGTGTCGCGTAATTCCAAGTTGACCGGCAGTTGACCGGCACGTGGTCCCCGCATTTTATACCGGCGACTTGGAGCACTTAAAATAAGTATAGGGCGTCCGTGTAAGTGATTGCAAAATTTGGCAAAAAAAAGTTGCATTTTCTCTTGCACCAAGTGAACGGGACGAGGCAGGACGGCGAGCGAGGGCTTTAAATACGTGGCGCGACGGCAGCTAAAGCGTCCGGGATTAGCAACCTATCTAGACTGGAACGTGCGGAGGAATGTGCGTACAGTCTCACCGCTGCAGTTTCGCCGTTTCTGGGCGCAGCGACTCGAAGCTGCACGCGTTCTATTCGGAACGGTCGCCCGCGCCTCTTTTGTATTTATGGGTTTGCGATCCGATCCGTACTCGTCGAGCTGCCGACGTTGGAAAATATCACCCTTTTTTTCACGATTTTTTACATTTAGGCGGGTAAAACGCTCGGCCGAATCCGACTTTGCGGCACGAGGCGATGGCGCCCGCCGATACGCGTATTTCGGTGCCACTCGCGGCTTCCTGCGTCGCTCCCTTCAACCGGTGCGTTGGAAATGCCGAAAAAAATCCTTCTTTGGTCGTTTCCGAGGCTCTTGTTGAGGTTTCATAACAAATAGGTTTTTACGAGATAGGTTGTTAGCCTTATGCTCAACCCTCCTCCTTTATCCAGGCTTGGGACTGGCAAGATACTTGGATATCTTACGACGGTATAGCGAGAAATCAGATAGATCACGCATTGGTAGACACTAGACACGGATCAAACATAATAGACGTTAGAAGTTGCAGGGGAGCTGATATACGGATCATATTTTGGTTAGGGACAAAACTAGACTGCGACTAGCTACAAGGAATGAGAAAAGCCACAAGAAAGAAGTACAGTGGAACATCGAAAAGCTAAAACAACCAGATGTTAAGGATCAGTACCAACAAAGAATAGAACAGGCATACAGAGAAATACATGTACCGAACCTACGAGTAGAAGATACTTGGAAGACAATAAAGGAAGTAATTCAAGAAGCCAACAAAGAAATCCTTTGTGAGAAACAAAATACAAAAAAGAAGATGTGGTTCGATACAGATTGTCACAGACTTAATGGGGAAAAGTTGAAGCAAGAATCGAGATGTTACAAAATCCATCGGATGAAAATAGAAATAAGTTCCATAACCTAAGAAGCAATATGCGAAAACTTATAAGAAGAAATAAGAAAAGAGAATGGCATAATGAACAGCTACATGGAGTGGAAAGAGCTAGAACACATGGAAACACAAGAAAATTCTATAAGCAAGTGAACATACATAAAAAAGGATTACGCCCAAGAACCTCGACAATGATTAAGAATGATGATGGCGAACTTATGACTAGCAAACAGGAGATCCTCAATACCTGGAAAGAATACTTTCACAACCTACTCAATATAGAAGACCCGACATATCAAAAAGAGGAGAAACGACATACTGCTGAAGCCTGGATTGATCCACCATCTAGAGAAGAAACAGCTCAAGCCATTAAAGAGCAAAAAAATAATAAAGCAGCAGGAAGAGATGGCATCACACAGATGGTATCACACTCCTTAACACATCATATAAAGTTCTGTCCAACATAATTAGGAACCGAATAACACCGTATGCAGAATAAATAGTTGGAGAATACCAAAGTGGATTTAAAAGGAAACGATCAACAAAAGACCAGCTATTTACCTTAAGAGAACTGTTAGAAAAATGCTGGGAATTCGATAGAGATTTGCACAATCTATTCATAGATTTTAAACAGGCGTATGATAGTATCTTCAGAGCAAGCTTATGGTCAGCATCAGAAGATCTTAGAATACGCAGCAAACTCACGAGAATGATTAAAATATGCGTTAAAGGATCATATGGTACAATTATAATAGAAGATCAATACAGCGAAATATTTGATATAAAAACTGTCACCGGCTTTGTTTAACCTAGCCTTGGAGAAGGTGATAAGACGAACCGAACTAAGTATGAGCATCTTCGAAAATAGCGGACCGAGACTGATTCTAGCGTATGCAGGTGATCTAGATGTTGTGGGAAGAAATAAAATTAGCGTGAAGGAAGCCTTGACACGAAACACAAGACGAGATCGAATTCGACAAAATGTTACCTTGGATGAGTACAACTTCGAGCACGTACAGTCTTTTCGATACCTAGGGGCATTAATAACATCCGATAACAACATTAAAGTAGAAATAGGACAGCGCATTCTACAATGAAATAAATGCTACTACGCAACCCAGTAATTATTACGATCAAGAATCCTGACCAGACAAACAAAAATAAATATATATTAAACAATTATAAGACCAGTGGTAACTTACGCTAGCGAAACATGGACCATGACCGCACAAGACACGTTTCTACTCAATCGTTTTGAAAGAAAAATTCTTAGGAAGATATTTGGAGCAGTCTGGGATCAACAAATGTTGCTGTATAGGATGCGCACGAACAGCGAGGTATATGAATTATATAATAGCCCAAGTATAGTACAAGAAATCAAGTCAAACAGATTAAGATGGCTGGGACATGTCCAGAGAAGTAATGACTCAAGGCTAGTTTAAATGGTCTGGGAAGAAACCCCTAACCACAAAAGACCACTAGGGCGCCCAAAGCTTCGATGGCGCGATAATATCCACAAGGACCTTCAAACCCTGGGGGTGCTCAACTGGGCAGAAGCCACTCAGGATCGGAGAGAATGGAGGAAAATTGTTGCGGCCAGGACCCACCCCGGGTTGTAGAGCCATGGATGGATGGTCTCTTTGGCCGGCAATTTGCACCGCGGCGCCTAGTTAAGGCCGATTCTCATATACGCAACACTCAGCTACGTGACGTCACGCGACATCGCCTGTCAAATAATGATTACAGTTTTTTTTATATGGGCACGTTCTCACTATGGCTACGCGACAGCTACGCGACGTGCCCATTTAAAACAATGTAATCATTATTTGACCAGCGATGTCGCACGACGTCGCATAGCTGAGTGTCGCGCATATGGGAATCGACCTTTATGGAGGAGCAAAGGTTTATAGAGGAGCGCTATTTACCGTTTTTGATCAATAGGTGATCAATGTGAAAGAGGCTGCATAACTACCAGCATTTTTATAAATACTGTCGCTGTGTGTTTTCCTTAAAATTGACATGGCGGTGAAAGGGTTAATTATGGAATACGACATCGTCCATATGTCCGCCGCGGAAGTGCTGGAGTGAATACGCTGGACCCAATTTTCCATGACTCGAGCACATAAATCGGTCGAAATACCAGGAATTTCGCGTTCGATATTGGCCTGCAGCTCCTCTAACGTTGCTAGTTTGTTGGCATAGATCAGCGGTTTGATGTAGCTCCAACGAAAAAAAGTCCAAAGGGGCTTCAACGAAAAAAGTCCACGAAGGAGCCGGCCATTCGTTAGGACCGTTGCGTGAGATAACTCGTTGGTGACCGAATTTGGTCACCAATAATTCGATTGTGCCGTACGGTATATGGCACGTTGCGCCTTCCTGTTGGAACCACAAGTTGGGCCAAGTCCATAGCGCCGAGCTGGTCCCAAAAAATACTCCGATATCATGGCCCTGTAGCGATCGCCGTTGACGGTTGTTGGCGCGCCGTTTTCATCAAAAAAGAAAATCGCACCAAACACTTAATTATTTCGGATAAAGTTGTGTCCTGTGCATCAATTCAGGATGCTCACTCGACCAAATGCGGAAATTTTGATTGTTGACAAAACCATCGAGCTTCATCCGAAAAGATGATCTTCTTGTGAAAGTTGTCATCGGTTTGCATCCAGAATTCAGTTCTTGAGTCAACACAATCTTATATGTGCGGAGAGCCAAATCCTTCCTCAAAATTCGCCTGCGATACGTGTGGAATCGACATTCTTGACTGCTCACTCACACTCTCTCGAACGGTCGCGATATTTTCTTTACTTCGAGCATTACGTTGTCGCACAGTTACTGGGACATTATGCAATGCATAAGTTGTTTCGAATTTTTGCACCAAACGTTCAATAGTCTTGTTGGGCGCTTTCGTGGACCTAAAATTGGCATAAGCGCTCGTAAAGTAGTCGCAATAAATCTTTAAAAGTTTATTTTTTGTTTATTAGTTTTTTTCTATAAAACATAAATCAACCAAGCCTGGGTTTGGAGGGGGGTTAAGCGTAAGGCTAACAACCCTACCTTGTAAAAAAACAGATTGTTACGAAACGTAACGACTAGCCTCGGAAAAGGACGGATATCCGGAGACTCAAGCAAGGACTAAGGAATATGATTATTGGAACCTGGAATGTGCTTAGCTGGTTTAGACCAGGGGCAGCAAATAGAGCCATAGAGCAGATAGAGAAATATAACATCGACATCACGGCAGTACAGGAAATCCGGTCACCCAACAACGGGAACCTCAATATCAGTCAATCAGTAATATTCTATAGCGGCAACTAAGACGGACGACATGAATTCGGGACAGGCTTCGCAGTAAGAGAGCGGTTGGTGGGACAGATAATATCATTTAAGCCATTAATTGAGCGAATTTGCTATCTTAGGATGAAAGGAAAATGGCAAAAGTATTCATTAATATCAGCCCATGCGCCGACAGAAGAAAGAGATGAGACAGACAAAGACTCCTTCTATAAACAGCTAGAGGACTATATCAAAACAAGATATGCTCATCCTACTAGGGGACTTCAACGCCAAATTGAGTAGAAAATCACGATATTTCAAATGACAACGGCCAACGATTGGCAGGAGTAGCAGCGACCAACAATCTAATGGTTGTGTCAACGCTGTTCGAACACAAAAACATACACAAAGAGACGTGGGTCTCGAATGACCACAGAACACGAAACCAAATAGACCATGTGCTGGTCAATGCTAGGTATGCAAAAAATGTCATGGATGTTAGAAGCCGAAGGGGTGCAGACGCGGACTCCGACCATTTCCTAGTACAGACAAAAATGCGCCTGAGAATCAAAAGCATAAAAACAAAAGAAAAACAAGCCACACATACAGCAAGATGGGAAGTAAGCACACTTAGAAACGCTAAAATACGAACCAAATACCAAACCGAAATTGAAAACCAACTACGACAAAACATCCCTGAAATAGAAGATATAGAAATAGCCTGGGGCACCCTCAAATCAACTATAGTGGCGGTCACGAAGAAAATACTGGGAAAGAAAAGCAGGTCAAAGAAGAATGAATGGTATGATGCGGAATGCAAGCAAATCCGAAACACAAAAAATAAATCCAGATTACACATGTTACAAGACAATAATAACGCCAACATAGAGAAATTTAAAACATGCAGAAAGGAGGCTAGGAAACTTATAAGGAACAAGAAAAGAGCGGCCTAGAATAAAGTACTACAGCAACTAGAGGAGGATGCCAAAAGCAACAATAGTAGGAGATTCTTTCAAGAAATAGTGCGCATGAAGAAAGGATATAAACTCATAACAAGCAGTATTCGAAAAAGCGATGGTGACGAACTAATAACTGACCCGTCGCACATACTTAAAACATGGAAAGAGTATTTCAACAACCTTCTTAATGCAGAATAACGGCATAACAGCAGAAACCATAACATACCAGACAGCCGAAATAGCCGTAGAGGAGCCAAGCTTCCAAGGAATAATAGTGACAATCAACAAACTCAAAAATAACAAAACCCCTGGATGCGACACAATACCAGCAGAATGCCTAAAATATGGAGGAACGCCCACAAGGGTCTACATAAACTAGTACTAGACATATGGAAATGGGAGGCCTTGCCAGAGGAATGGAACAAAGGTACTATCATCGCCATCCATCAGAAGGGAGACCGCATGAAATGTATCAACTACAGGGGAATATCGCTACTGAACGCAGTATACAAGATACTCTCCAATGTGCTATTGAGACGCATATCACCGTATGCGGAGGAACAAATTGGCGACTCAGTGTGGATTCCAGATATTCACAATTAGACAACTACTGGAGAAACACTGGGAATTCAATAAAGATGTGCACCAGCTGTTCATGGACTTCAGACAAGCTTACGACACCATTATACGCGACAGTGTCTGGATAGCCATGGTCATATAGGTATACCACAGAAAATTATCACTCTCACGAAGTTATGTATAAACAATACCAGATGTCGCGTTAAAGTAGGAAACTATATAACAGAGGAACTGTTGCCCCTACTCTTTAACATAGTCCTAGATAAGGCTATCAAGAGGACGAACATCACCACGGAAGTATTTACTAACCAGGAGCCACAGATGATCCTGGCCTTCGGGGACGACATTGACGCGATCGGAAGAAGTACTGTCGAAGTCAAGGAAAGCTTCCTGAAAATAGAGAAGGAATGTTAGAAAATGGGCCTCAACATCAACGAGGAAAAAACCAAATACATGCACACCCGACAACCAACATGCATTACCCGATAACCAACCAGGGACATAATCCGTCAGAATATAACGATGGACACCTATAACTTCGAATGTGTCAGACAGTTTAAGTACCTTGGAGCCACGATATGCTCAGACAACGACAGCAGCGAAGAGACTAAAACACGAATACACAGTGGCAATAGGTCTTTCTTAGCCATGCGAACCCTCATGCAATCCAAAACGGTGTCGAGAGTATCAAAGCTGAGGATGTACCAGGCTGTAATCAAACCGATCATCTGTTATGGCTGTGAGACCTGGACCCTTACGAAACACAATGAGCTTTTACTAAAGCGGGCTGAAAGGAAGATCCTGAGAAGAATATTAGGCCTCGTCAAGAATCCAAACACGGAGCAATATCGCATAAGAACGAATGCAGAACTCCAGGACCTATACCAAAAGCCGGATATAGTCAAATCCATAAAATCCCAGCGTCTGAGATGGGCTGGACATGTCCAAAGAGCACCTGACGACCGACTGATCAAAATAGTATGGGAAGGAGACTCAGCACTCAGCAAGAAAGAGACCGCTGGGGCGGCCGAGAATTAGATGGAAGGACAACATTTTAAAAGATCTACAGACTATGCAAGTATATGAGTGGAAGGAGGCCATGTTAGACCGGGACCGATTGAGGCAAATCGTTAACGCAGCCAAGGCCCACTAAGGGTTGTAGTGCTACCCAGAAAAAGAAGAAGAAGGCATGTTTGTCTGAAAAACGTAAAAAACTGAAATGTAATTTCGTATATTTTAGAATTTTTGAAGTCAAGATAAAATTTTGGTTTTGACAGCTTGTAACTCAAAAACTAGCGAAAATCTTGAAAAATCTTTTGGATAAAACTTGTAGAGAATTTAATTTTCTATAAGAAATGTATGAAATGGATTTTTGATTTATAAAGTCACATTTTTTCAAGTTCACATAAAGTTACATTTTTGTCTAAAAAACGTAAAAAACTACAAGGGAATTTAGTAAATTTTATAATTTTTGAAGTAAATATAAAGTTGTGCTTTTGACAACTTGTAACTCAAAAAGTAACAAAAATCTTGGAAAATCTTTTGGATAAAACTTGTAGAGAATTTAATTGTCTATAAGAAATGTATAAAAAGAATTTTTGGTTTATTAGGCATTTTTCTCTAAAAAATGTAAAAATCTAAAATGGAATTTCGTAAATTTTAGAATTTTTGAAGTCAAGATAAAATTTTGGATTTGACAGCTTGTAACTCAAAAACTGGCAAAAATCTTGGAAAATCTTTTAGATAAAACATGTAAAGAATTTATTTGTCTATAAGAAATGTATTAAATGAAATTTGAGTTTATTAGGCATTTTTGTCTGAAAAACGCAAAAAACTGGAATGGAATTTCGTAAATTTTAGAATTTTTTGAAGTCAAGATAAAATTTTTGTTTTGACAGCTTGTAACTCAAAAACTAGCAAAAATCTTGGAAAATCTTTTGATTAGAACTTGTAGAGAATTCAATTGTCTATAAGAAATGTATTAAATGAAATTTTAGTTTATTAGACATTTTTCTCTAAAAAATGTAAAAAACTAAAATGGAGTTTCGTATATTTTAGAATTTTTGAAGCCAAGATAAAATTATGGTTTTGACAGCTTGTAACTCAAAAACTAGCGAAAATCTGTTTCCATTTTTTTTGGAAAAAACTTATAGAGAATTAAATTGTCTATGAGAAATGTATGAAATGAATTTCTGATATATCAGGCATTTTTGTCTAAAAAACGTAAAAAACTAAAATGAAATTTCGTAAATTTTAGAATTTTTGAACTAAAGATAAAATTTGGGTTTTGACAGCTTGTATCTCAAAAACTAACGAAAATCTTGGCAAATATTTTAAATAAAACTTGTAGAGAATTTAATTGTCTATTAGAAATGTATTAAATGGATTTATGGTTTATTAGGCATTTTTCTCTAAAAAACGTGAAAAACTAAAATTGAATTTCGTAAATTTTAGAATTTTTGAAGTAAAGATAAAATTTTGCTTTTGACGGCTTGTAAGTCAAAAACTAGCAAAAATCTTGGAAAATCATTTGGGTTAAACATGTGGAGAATTTAATTGTCTATAAGAAATGTATTAAATGAAATTTTAGTTTATTAGGCATTTTTCTCTAAAAAATGTAAAAAACTAAAATGGAATTTCGTAAATTTTAGAATTTTTTGAAGCAAGGTAAAATTTTGGTTTTGACAGCTTGTAACTCAAAAACTAGCAAAAAACTTGCAAAATCTTTTGGATAAAACTTGTAGATAATTTAATTGTCTATAAGAAATATATTAAATAAGATTTTAGTTTATAAGACATTTTTCTCTAAAATGTGTAAAAAACTAAAATGGAATTTCGTAAATTTTAGAATTTTTGAAGTCAAGATAAAATTTTGTTTTTTTCAGCTTGTATCTCAAAAACTAGCAAAAATGTTAGAAAATCTTTTGAATAAAATTTGTAGAGAATTTAATTGTCTATAAGAAATGTTTTTAATGAAATTTTGGTTTATTAGGCATTTTTGTCTGAAAAACGCAAAAAACTAAAATGGAATTTCGGAAAATTTAGAATTTTTGAAGTCATGATAAAGTTTTGATTTTGACAGCTTGTAACTCAAAAACTCGAAAATAAAAAAAAAAAGTTTAACAATTTGCAAACTCTGTTGAGCGTATAACGCTTCCATGATTAAATGCCATAGACTATCGTTTCAAAATATGAAAGAATTGTGAAACCAACTTTACTCCCATTCGAGAAATTCCAAAAACAAAATACGTCGTCCTTATTGAAAAACCCAATATATTCCAATCTAGTCTTCAGTAATTCTAGAAAATAATTTTGTTATTGACACTTGTATTTTTGTGTGTTGCAGGATCGCGAGGACATTATGAGACGTTTGGCCTGCACTGATTCCTCTGACATATTAGAGGATAAAACGCAATCCCCGGTTCCGACAACGGTGAATCAAGATTCTACTTTTGCCAGCACAAACACGGCACACGTTACAAACACGATGAAAACCACTAAGCCCTGGATCTGGACATCAAACACAATCGACACGGGCGATTACGGATTGCCGACGCGTCATCGACGCGAAACGGAGGATACTTTGGGCCCGGCCTCTACAATCAGCACAAACAATTTTTCGACGAAACAAACGTTCACTCCGAAAACTCCGACTAAAATAGAGTTATTAACCACCATTACTGAAACGACCGCTCCTTCAGATTTGAGCACAATGGAAGCTGAAATTGAAACCACCACGGAAACGAAAGCTGAAAGTGTCGATGAATATCCTAGCGCCATTAACCAAGGCCAGTTATTTTCAATTATCGAGAATGGAACGATGTTTGATATAATCGAATTAAATGGAACAGAAGAGAATAAAACGCAAACTGACACCAAAAGTACCGAGGCTACTCTGTATACAACTGTCATTTATCATAAAGAACCAACTGAGGATGTTGTAACTACTAATTATAAGATTGTACCGACAGCTGTCGAAGCCAAAAACGTCCATAAAACTTCTTTAAATGATTTGCCTCAACACAATCTCGATAAAACCTTGTCTAAGGAAGTAGAAATGTTTCCTATAACGGGGAATTCAATGATTAAATTAAACAGGACGAATCGCAAAGAGCTTCCCATTTCAACTAGAAACAACATTGACGGCTTCGAGAAAGAATCCGTTCACAAAACTGTGGAGATTCGAATTCATGAGCCGGGTAATAAGAATTCAACGAAATCAACGTTGTTCGTAACGACCCGACGGAACACTGATAAAAATATTGATAAAACGTCCGGAGTTAAAAAAGTTTCTGAGGAAAGTTTATCCAAAGAGATAGGTAACGAGGCAAAAACTGCGAATAAAGGGGAATATAAAAGCACGGCGAGCGGTGAATACGCCACTAAAGCTCGAGAATTTACCACGGACAGCGATGCAGAATTTACAACTGTTAAGGCCGAGCGGACTAAAGCTCCAGTGGAAGAACCTTTCGACGCGGAACCGACCACTAAACCAAATAGACAGCGGCAATTAACAAGGCCACAAAGGAGGTCTTTTTATCCCTACTTTTTTAGCAGAGTGCTAGGTTGAAGATTTATTCATTACACATCTTTCATAGGTAGGTACATTCTATATATTGCTTATAAAATATAGTTTTAGCACTCTCGGAAACGTTTTCTTTTTATAAAAAATGTGTAGGCTTTATTCAAATCGAGATTCGGTGTCCCATCGGATTTCCATTTCGGTTTAAATTACACAACTCAGGGCGAATCGAACGCGCACAGTTTTATTTTGTTTCGAAAATGATGGTAGTTTAATTACTTCCAAAGCGTTTAAATCAACGCAAACGACAAATTTTTACGCAGTTGATTAGAATAAATCAATTGACGGGGTAAATTTCATTATCGAACGGTCGTGGCAATGTTGCAATCATGTTCTCTATTGAAAACGTTTGATTTCAGTTCGTGATTATAAATTAAACAAGCTCATTCAAAACCCAATTGTACTTTTGTATATATCATTTGTGGGATTTTTGTTTGTTGTTTTATCTGATTTTGTTTATTTTTGTAAAATAATTGCAGTGTATTCATCAATATATTATTACTTTATTATCTCGCTCTCATTTGCATATAACTGAAATAAAAATAAAATTAGTACAAATGTAATACCGAACATTCATAACCACATCATATAGCTAGGGCAAATTATGAAGGGGTGCGTGTTGTCCTGGTCTAAGTGCTGCAAAACCGGTTATCAACGTGTTAACAGATCTTTTATAATGCAAACCCATCATGTAGTCTGAATTAATATATTTGCACAGAGCATACTAAATGCTATTATCAAATTGAATAGGTTTATGCATATTTTATGCACTCGTAACTTGTGTTTAAATACGCCAATATCTACATATGGTATAGTAGTCACATCAGCAAATTATCTCCAATTTCTCGCACAAAAATATTTTTATGTTTAACATAAATAACAACAATTTACAACAATTTAATTTTTTTAAATAAATATCATTTAAAACATTATTAATATTGATAATCCATCCTGTATCAATTCTTAAATAATGTAAGCTTTTTGGTCTTCTTCTTCACGTACAATGTCCTCCGCGGACGTCGGCGATCATCATAATGATTTTTATTCTATCAGCAGCGGCACAAAACAGTCTAGTAGAACTGACACCATATCACCCTATCAGGTTTTTAGCCAGGACGTGCGTCTTCTTCATGGACCTCTTCTAGCTTGGATTTTGACTTGCATGATACTCTGCGAGATACGGTACTTGTTCCCTCTCATAACCTGTCTAAAACATTCCAGCTTCCGTTTTTTATGGTAAACATGACTTCTAGTTGCTTCTAGAGACGGGCAAGCACCTCGGTGTTTCGGACTCTGCCTACCCCTGATATTCACAGCAGGCGGCTGTAGCACCACATCCCGAACCCCTCCAGGCGGTCACACATTGCCTTTGTCAAAGTCCATCCTTCCATTCCATAGTACAAAATTGGAAATACATGGCACCGTAGTAATCGGATATGCAGGGGTATTGACAAGTTTCGGGATGTAAGAACATTCTTCATATTGCTAGATGCTACTCTAGCTTGCTCGATGCGGGACCTTATTTCCTGCTTGTTATTCCACTCACTGCTCAACAAGCATCCCAGATATCTGAAGCTCGAAACTTGCTGAATCTGTAGGTTGCCTCTACTTAGGTTTGCTAGAAGCTCTCCATTTTTACTAATAACCATAGCTTTGGTCTCCCTAATATTTAACTTGAGCCCTCTTTCTTCGCTTTTATTCGCAACCCTATTCAGTAGTGCCTGCAAATCATCAGCACAGTGCCAACAGAACTGTATCGTCCGCATAACGCAAGTTATTTATTAATTCTCCGTTGACAACAATTCCTTCACGTGCTTCGTCCAATGCTTCGGCGAAGATTTGCTCAGAGTATATATTAAAGAGAGGTGGAGAAAGGACACACCCTTGCCTCACGCCTCGCTGAATGGGAACGTACTCAGTGGTAATGTCTTCAACTTTGACCGCAGCGACTTGGTTGTACTACAGATTTTTTATAATTCGGACGTCTCTGTCATCTAAGTTCATATTCTGAAGGATGCTGACAAGTTTCCCGTGGTCAACACAGTCAAACGCTTTCTGGTAATCGAGAAAACACGCGTATACATCGGTGAACATGTCAGGATTTCTCTGTATTAGGACCTGTATGTCCAAGAGGGCCTCTCTGGTCCCCAGACCGCTACGAAATCCAAATTGAGTATCAGAGAGGTATTCCTCGCTTTTACGGTATAATCGACCATGTATTATTGTAAGGAATATCTTCAGCGTATGGCTCATTATGCTTATCATACGGTAGTCTCCGCATGTTTTTGGCCACGTCTTCTTAGGTAGTGTGAAATACAGACTCCAACCAATTCTTTGGTATCTTCCCAGAAACATAGATTGCAGAGGCTGACCAATTTATCTGTGGATTTGTCGTTGAAAAGTTTGAGTACTTCTGAATAGACATCGTCTGGTCCAGCTTTCCAGTTTTAGTTGCCTTGATTGCGTGAACCACCTCCCCGTGTGTTATTTCTGGGCCCTCACAGAGGTTGTCGCAAATGTTCACTTACTGGCGGTCGCTGCCGAAAAGTTCTTCGACATACTTCTTCCACTCTTCCAGCTTTTCGTTAAGGTCTAAGATAATGTTGCTATCATTATTTAGCAGAAGTGCCGCGGACCGATTAAATTTTTTAGTTCCTGCAGCATCCTTGATTTTCTTGTGTAGATTTAAGGTATCATGTTTCGCATCTAGACTCTCGATTTCATCTCATTTTTCAGAAAACCAACTACTCTTTGCCCATTTTATTTCTCTTCTAATTCGTCTATTAAGGTCTAAATATTTGGGTTTATCATTCTTTAGATTCCGACGTAATTCCATCATATTTAGGATCTTGTTTGTCATCCAAGGTTTTATCTTGTCATTTCTTGACTGCTTAAGTACTGTTCTGCTGATATTCATGACAGGTGTTTTCATTCCGATCCATGCTTCCTCCGTGTCTGGTATGTTCTCGAAGTTCAGTGACTGCATAGCTGAATGGATCTTTAAACCGATGTTGTCTCGGATTTCAGGAGAATTAAGCAGCCTCATGTATAACCGCGACACTGCTGATTTGGGTGTTCGTCTCTTGAGCTTAAAGTGTTGTGTAGCTACTAGGGGGTTGTGGCCGAAGTTAACGTCAGCTCCTGGGTAAGTTTTGACTGCGCGTATACTGTTTTTGATATTTCGATACTTTATCCTGATGTAAGCGATCAGAATTCTCACTACCCTGTCGACGCAATCAGCATTTAATTTCCATGTATACAATCTTCTTGCTGGCAGTTGTAAGAAGGTGTTGGTGATCATTTCGCGTACCGTGCCCATACCTTCCGACCGTCCGCCCGCATTCACCCCTTCCGACTTTGGCGTTAAAGTCTTCTAATAATATTGTTAAATCTGATTTTTTACATGCGTTGAGTATAAGAGAAAGTTGGTTGTAGAATGATTTGTAGATGTACGCCTGAATAATCGTCAAGTTGACGGGCTGAGCTGCTAGTTGAAGAACAATCAATCGGACACTAGCGTATAACTGAGGACTGATTTCTGGATTTCGCTGTTGACCATTAGCGCAACACCATTTCTGTGATGCGCATCATTATTTCCTGCGTAGTATATGTGGTACCCGTCTGTCTGGTAAGTCTGGCCAGCGCATTTCACTGATTCCTAGGATACTAATTTGAAGCATTTGCATTTCTTTGATAGTGTTGTATGCCTTGTCTGCTTCGAACAAGCTTCTCATATTCCATGTTGCTATTTTCAACTTCTTGTTCTTTTGACCATTTTTCACATTCTGTCTTGCTAATCTAATTTTTGGATTATTCAAATCTTTCCACCCCGGAGATCCGAGTTGGGGAATTGAAGCTCCGGATAATTTGAAATTGAGTATTACCATCATGGTGATTTTTCTGGGGATATCCGTACGGATCTTTAATGCAGTGGTTTCCCGTTGCCTTCTGCATTCACATGCCGTTGATCAACGGCATGGGAATTATTTCTTTTGGAATTATTTCTATTCCCAAGGACAAGAGAGTGCCCTTATTCTTGCCAGCTCGTCCACCCGTAGCTGTTGGCCAGCAAGAGGTGACTGCTTATTCCGGCAGTCGTTCGGTCGACAGAGCCTCGTTGGTTATCCAGCAGGGTATACCACGTGCAGGTGAGGTTGTCATTTGGGTTGCCTAATCACTATTCACTAGTGCCTAATCTCCAGACATCACCCCTTATACCCCTCATTTTTGGTACTTACGTATTAACGCCACCGCAGCGAGATACGTGGTCTGGATTTATCTGCTCTAATATAACCCTTATCCAATATTTTTTCTTATTTCGGATCGAGGGGTCGCGCTACCGCGCGATGTGTAGGATTTATCTGTTCAATTATACCC
Organism: Phosphuga atrata; assembly: GCA_944588485.1. Lineage (NCBI taxonomy): Eukaryota > Metazoa > Arthropoda > Insecta > Coleoptera > Silphidae > Phosphuga > Phosphuga atrata. The sequence goes on from OX155901.1 coordinate 1,783,668, forward strand.
AGGGGTGGGCTAGGTGTCGTCGCGTGAGCCGGTTGTTAAAATGTTTGAAACTCGGCGAGCCGCTTTTTAAATTACCCCTAAAACAATAAAGTAAGCTATTTTAATAGTATGTTTATGCAAAATATGCACATCGCGCTGATGTACCACACACTCGCAAACATATTATGTGCCCAATACACAACACACCTCATGTGCGTACCTATAATACGAAATGCTTGCCTTTAGCTTGTGAGTGAGTCATAAGTTGTGAAGCTTCGGCATATTGCACATGGTATCGCCCGCTTTATTATTTCCTTCGTTACTTGTTGCAACTTTATTTTTTTATAATTTGTTCGTTTTCTACAAATTATATATAGGGGAGGTGGGGGAGAGATGAGCACTTATTCACATAATAGGTAATAAAAAAGCACTTTTTTAATATATCCAATATGTATTGCCTAGGTCAAGTGGACCATACATTTGGCAAGATTGTTTGCAAATAACAGTCTACAAATTATAATCAGTCTCAAAGTTACAAAAGAATTTCTGAAACAAGTCAATTGTGCCCAATGCTCCCAATGGTAGGGAGGTTCAGGCACCCCCCTGTGGGAGATTTGGCCATGATACTATTATTGGAACGGTAACTTCGTAGGGAGGAGGTTCTTTGTGTTAAAAACAAAATTACGATTTAATCATCGACGTTTCGCCTTTATTAATTTAGGTCTCTACAGGATGCTAGAACGGAACAATACTTGCTTATTTTATCAATTCTTAAATAATCGATTCCTCTTACCTATCGTCTAACACTACAAATTAATGACATTAATAACATTAACAATTAAAAATTACAAATTAAAAAGTTAAAACTTAAAAACATGTTTCTTATACATGTGGTAGTCATCATTAAATGTTAGCAACCAAAATTCCTTCTAATATTTTACCATAATTTACGGAACTTTATTGTATATAGGCTGCACACATTCCGTTTGTGACAACACACACAACACATAATTAATATAACTCATCAATATTACAAAATTGCCAACATCTAATCAATATGAGTTGGATTAATCAGATTAGTGTATATGCTGCTGAGGCCCGCTGTGTCCATCTTATCGTTTATACAATTGTTGGTCCTTTTTATGAACCATATTTCCGAAAATAGTCGTTTTTTTAAATTTTCTTCAAAGTGTAAAATTTTTGCATTTTGCAAATCAAATTTGTGGCCAGTAGTTATGGCATGGTTGGCCAATGCTGTCTTAGGCTGTTGGGATTTATTAAATGGTCTGCAATCAAATCTGTGTTGGGCAATGCGGGCTGATAGTCTTTGTTTCTTCGGCTGATAGTCAATTTATTTTGTATATTAGGTTACTGCTATCCAAAGTGGGTGTACTATCTTTTAGTTTCGAGAATAGGTTGCAAATAGCATTTTTGTTGTAAAAAACCAGTTTTGTGCCCTCATTTTCAAACAGTCTCCTGAACTTATGGTTCATTTTTGTACATTAATGAGCTTTTTTTGTATATCACTGGTTGGTTGGATATGAGATTAGATTTAGTGCGGGTTGCCCTGTTGTTGAGCACTCTTCTTATTACATAGGTTGGGTAATTGTTGGCCACAGCCAACTCTGTTATTATTTGCAGGTTTTTTTCTTGGAACGAGGGGTGACTAAGTTTAAGGACTCTATTTTTTAGGGCAAACAAACAACCAATCTTTTGGTGGAGTGGGTGGTCAGACAGATAATTCAGAAATCTTCCAGAAGCTGTGGGTTTACAATACCAATCAGTTATAATAGATTGGTCATCATTTCTGTAGACAATCGTATCTAGAAAAGGTATTGCTCTGTTGTTTTCTGGTTCAAGGGTGAATTTTGAATGCGGGTCAACGTCATTGAACACATCGAATATGGTAGTCTGGGTATCCCGGGGAATCGCGGTTAAAATGTCATCCATGTATAAGAACAAGACGGGGACGCGGAATGTTAGGGTGTTGATGCACGATGTTAGTAGCATATGCATAACTAAATTCGCTATAATAGGCGAGGCAGGGTTGCCCATAGCTGTTCCGAATGCTTTTTTGAAAACTTTGTTATTATACGTAAATATGTTAGAGTCATAAACCGTAAATTCAATCAAATAGTGCATTCATTATTGCTTTTGGGATTGTTGTAAAGTCAGTTAGCGTTTTCCACCAAAAGTCTAGGGATTTTTTTGCTGTGGCTTTTGAGATGTTGGTGAAAAGGGAAGTGACATCTAGGGACACCAGTATGTAATCGGGGGGTAAGACTATTTCAGTAATTTTATTTACAAAATCGTACGAGTTATTGATGTTATAGGTCAAGTACGGTTCTAAAAATTTTAAGATTGATACAATGTATTTAGACAGTTCGTATGTTGGGGAATTGATGCAAGATATGATAGGACGCATAGGCCAATTTTCCTTATGTATTGTACACAAACCGTATATCTTACCCGGTGTACTGTTGTGTGTGGTCAATCTGGCGTGGGTGCCTGCTTCAATGTGGCCGTTACCAAAAAGATTTTTTGCGTATTTATTATTCTGTTTTTCGATGGATAAGATGGGGGAGTGATTAAGTTTCTCGTAGGTTTGGGTGTCATCCAACAATGCAGCATACACACTAATCTGATTAATCCAACTCATATTGATTAGATGTTGGCAATTTTGTAATATTGATGAGTTATATTAATTATGTGTTGTGTGTGTTGTCACAAAAAGAATGTGTGCAGCCTATATACAATAAAGTTCCGTAAATTATGGTAAAATATTAGAAGGAATTTTTGGTTGCAACATTTAATGATGACTACCACATGTATAAGAAACATAGTTTTAAGTTTTAACTTTTTAATTTGTAATTTTTAATTGTTAATGTTATTAATGTCATTAATTTGTAGTGTTAGACGATAGGTAAGAGGAATCGATTATTTAAGAATTGATAAAATAAGCAAGTATTGTTCCGTTCTAGCATCCTGTAGAAGCCTAAATTAATAAAGGCGCAACGTCGATGATTAAATCGTAATTTTGTTTTTAACACAAAGAACCTCCTCCCTACGATGTTACCGTTCCAATAATAGTGTTTCCCTGAGGAGTTAATAAAATAGTTTTGGGCATGATGTTTAAAACACCCAATATCCATGATATAAACAAAAAATCAAAAGTTAAATAATCTTAAACAGTGTATAAATCACAAACGTAATCAACGAAGTTAATTTTTGCAAGTTGCAAGTTTGATCTGGGATATCATATTTATCCGCAGTTGTTTTTATCTTAGCACCTTTTGACACTTCTTCCATGGCACTTAATATGTCTTTTGGAATTTCGCGTCGTTTACCCTTTTTTTATACACAAACGGCATTGTTCTGCAATTTTAATTAATTTAAACATTTTAATTAAATCAGGTAATTAATGATGGGAGCATTGCGCATACCCAAACCTCCCTTAAAATAACTGCCCAATGCTCCCTCTGCATACTTTTTCAACTTAACTCTGTCATTAAGTTTTTTTGTTAGATATTTTGGCGTGACTTACGGGTTAATTTATACGTTAGTGAATATACAATAGAAAGAAAATTAAAAAAAATCTTATACCTTTCGCTGGTTCTTCGTTTATTAACTGCGAAACCACAACAAAATATTTACATTGACGAGCACCCAATCCTATAAAGCGTTTGAACGCGACAATTGAACGAAATCTCAAATAGTATATGTATTAATAGAGTTACCAGGGAACAAAATAAACCATCAACCTAAACATAAAATAAAAACTACAATTAAATTGGAATTACGAGGGGGTGTCCATGTCTCCCGACTGCCCATTCCTCCCCTATCTCCCCTACTATAAAAACTTACTTTGTTTAGTAAATTGACAATACAAAATACAATACTAATCAGTCTAATTGCTAAAGTAATTAATATAAGTAAAATTAAATTTTTAATTTACATAGACTTTAATTATAAATTATTATTTGTAAATAATATAAATTCTAAATTCATCTAAAAATGGTGTGAATATAATGTAGTATAGCAGTATTTAAACTTTAGATTTTTTTTAATGAAGAGAATCTAAGGAAGTTTATTGTGTTCCGTAAATGTCAAAAAAACTAAACTCGGTGAATAAATACAGAAAAAGAGGAAACAATAAATTCTGCAGATACCAACTTCAACTTCAAATGAAATATCAGCTTCATGTTCATTGGCATCACATCATTGGAATCATACACAGTACGTAATTGTCAACTACCAGATTGTTGGACAGAAAAACAAGCGAGTTTGTTCACAGAACAATATAAATGGTTAGTGGTAAACGATGACAAATTAGGTTGTAAAGACTGTTAAATAGAAAACACAAAACATATTCACGTATCAAATCAGTGGATTTCATGTACAATAATTCCTAATGCAATTAAAAAAGACACAGGGCAAGCTTCTCTACGCAAAAAAAAAAAAACATTCCACTTCCTGCTCACATTGAAAAATTCAAGAAACAATTATTCAATCTAACAAGCAAGTTTTAACAAATGTAGTTAAAATATTAAATTCTGAAGAAATTAACATTACTGTAAAAGATTTTAACACAGTTTATAGTCTTGTTAAACGAAACAGACCATTGTCTGATATAGAAGAATATTTATAAGAAGCAGCTTTGGAATTACAATAAAAAAATGGTGTTAATATAGGAAATTGTTTACATTCCAGACGCACTGCCACTAGAATTGTCGAACATATAGAGATGCAGATTAAAAAAACTATTTTAAAACATTATCAATCAAAATTCAAAAATTTGTATCATAATTGACGAAGCTTCTACACTTGCTGAAAAAAGTATTTTGGTAATATTTTTACAGTGTGAAGTACAGTCGGCAATTGAACCTCTCATGATTTTCGTAGATTTAAAGAATTAACTTAAACAACTGCCGAAAATATTTTTATAGCGTTAATAGACTGTGTTACTGACTATGGATTTGATAAAAATTATTTACAAAGAAATCTCATAGGATTCTGTTCAGATGGTGCATCCACAATGTTACGAAGAAAATCTGGAATAGCCACAAAATTAAATTAAATGTGTCCAAATATAATCGTGTGGCATTGTTTGAATCACCAATTGCAATTGGCACTAGTTGATTCCTTAAGCGATATTAAACAAGTAAATCATTTTAAAATATTTTTAGACAAAATATATGCGATATATCCTCAGTCAAATTAAAACCAAGCCGAATTGGAAACTATTTCTAATGATTTGAACCTAGAAATAATAAAAAATGGTCGCGTTTTTTGGACCTCGTTGGGCATCTTGTAGCTTACAAGCAGCTACTGTTGTGTGGTGAGCATACCCAGCGTTGTATAAACGTTTTATTCAGTCCAAATGAAATTCAGTAATGGCCAAAAGATTAGCTAATACACATTTTATTGAAGATTTAGCTTTAATGATAGATATCTTAGAAGAATTGTCAATTCTATCCAATGCGCTACAATCAAGAAAAATTACTATATCTAAAGCTGATTAATTAATTAAGCGTTCAATAAGAGCTATATAACTACACAAGAATAATAATTTTGGTGTCTACGAAAAAAAAGTTCAAAATTTAATTTCATCAAATGAGTTCAAATGCAAACCATTTGATTACAATAATAAATTTGTAGCTCTTCCCAGAGAGCAATTAGATATTGTGGCAAAGAATACGAAAGCAAGACTTATCGTCCAGTCATATAAACATTAATGAGGATTAGAATGATAACAATGACACTGACAACTATGAAAAATTCGAGCAGCTCTTCGAGATTTTAGATCTTCTACCTAGTCATTAGATAAAATTATGCCACCATGGCTAGAAATTTTAAAGATTCAAGTAGATGATACAACTGAAAAATGTTCAGTTACCTAATTCAATTTTAAGGGCTAAAAAATAGCAAGCACAATTGCTATTATCAATTTAGAAGCTGAGGGAGGTTTTAGCCATATGAATTTAATTGCGTCAAAATTAAGAACAAACCTTACTGTGGAACATATTTCCAATCTAATGACAATATATTTATTGGGAAAACCAATAGCAAATTTCGATGCCATTCCATTTGTTACATCTTGGATGAACCAAAAGCACAGGTTAGCAACATAAACAAGGGTAATAAAAGGGAACAATTATATATTTTATACTGTACGAAAATAAACGAAGACAATGTACTCATTTACCGTTTTTTTTTCTTCGAAATAATAGCGAGCCGGTTCAAAATTTGGCAGCCCACCCTTGATTATAACCTAATCCATTTTGTTCAAATCTGTAGCTGCGGTGGCGTTAGTACGTATGTACCGCATTTTTACTTATTTTGTATTCAATTAATTTAGGGTTATTAAAGGCGGAATGTAGCCTGAATATATAAGCCTGAATGTATTCCATTTTTTAAAGTTTTTGTTGATAGTAATCTGTTCAATCACTATCCTTCGTTTTCGGTGTAATTTATAAAGTTAAATAACGACGGATTAATTATTTCCGTTAATTTAAATGCACACGGATGAAAAAACTTTGCGCAATCGATTCGAATAAATCAGTGGATGCGATGCGATCATTGTCGGACGACGGATACCGATGGGTTCGAATAAAATAAGTTTATTTAAAACCGGACCGATGCTGTAAGAGAAACTTAATTGAAAAAGTTAATTGAAACAACGTATTCGATATTTTCGTAACGTTGATATTTTCCTATTTCCGCTAATAAACAAAATAAATAAATAAAATTGTAAAGATACTAAGATATGACTACTAGTACCTCTTTTATTTCATTTATTTATTTTTAATATTGTTATTAAATTAACGAAAATAAAAGAAAATTAACGGCATATTTTCGATTAACTTTTAACGTTTCTCTTACAGTATCGGTAACTTCACCGCGGTTCGCACGGCTGCAGTGATTCTTTTAAATCCGTGCGAATTAGGGGACTGATAAATGGAACCCAAAAAACACCTCAAATAAAAGAGAACCCGAACTCTTTAAATACGGGAAACCTTAATTGATCCTCTATGGACTGCGTGGTAACAACCAATTTTATTTTATTGTCTAGGTCTTGTTCTTGTTCCACCTTTAACTTCCTGCCAGTATCTTCTGTGCCCACCAAGAAGTGCCTATTTATGTTCTTCGGAGAAAGGTCCTCTCCGTCTTTTGTACGTTGATGCAATTTTAAAACCTTGGTAGTTGTTCACCAATCTTTTAAATTTGTTTCTATCGTGAACGTTTCTCTCGGAAATACCAATCTGCTTAAGATCGTTTTCACATTCTTCGAACCATCTCGGCCTTATTTTCTTAGATTGGATAAAACTCCACATTCTTTTTGTTAGACTGTCACCCTCCATCCTCATGAGATGACTGCAAAATAACAATCGTCTCTTTTTAATGGATGCTGTAATAGGTTCTGTCTTGCTGTACAAGTCCTCATTTGCTCTCATTCGCCATTGTTCATCAACCCATCTGTTACCTAGGATTTTCTTGAATAACCTACTTTATCGCTCTTCCAGCCGCTCGGCTTGACTTTGCCTATTCATGGTCAAAGTTTCATGGTCAAAAGTCAAACAAAACTGTATTATAATGTCTGAACTTGGCTCCAATACTCATAACCTTTTTATTATAGGTATTTTTCGTCAGTTGGTATCCCTGGTCTAACTTCCTTATCCTGACATTAATTGCTTCTTATTCTAATTCATTCTCCTGGATGACTTCACCAAGATACCTGAAATTCTTGACGGGTCCAATTTTTCCCGGATTGGTGATCATCCATTCAGGTCCATCCTAGATGTTCGTCATATATTTAGTCTTTTTAATAGAAATCTAGAGTCCAACCTTTTCACCCATTTCTGACTGATTTCATCCTATTGATCTTGTTAGCAAAAATGGCCAGGTCATCTGCAAAGGCCAGGCAGTCAATGTACACCCCTTTGTTTTTAGGACCAAGTCTGAAACGCCCTTCATTTATTTCGTCTTGGGCTAACAGCTTTTTCCACTCTCTAATGATCTTAAACACAGTTGGAAAGGATTGGAGACAATCCATCTCCTTGTCTTACCTCCGTTCTGATTGTAGAAGGTTCTGAAATCTCACCCATAAATTTTATTTTTGACACTGTCGATGAGAGTTTGTTTGATTAGCTGTTTGATGTATTATCCACCCCAAACTCTTCCAAAAATTTTGAATTGGTAAAACCATACAACATTATAGATAATCAGATAAACTTAATAAAGACGGAACATAGCTTGAATATATAAATATACTCAACCTTTCCGGAACCCTATAATACTAATGAGTCTTTTTAGGACTACCAAAAACAAATCTCTTATGAAATTTGTCAGTTATTCTATAGCTTTCAGTCCACCTTCGTGGCACTCAACAAAAACCATAAAAATAACATTGATTTTTAAGATCATGTCTTTCCGATACCTTGAGTGGATAGCTCATGTTCTTGAAAGCGCTGTTGGGTACAGCGCTTTCAAGAGCGCGCCGCCAGCTGCATCGAGTCTGCGGAAGAAGAGAAAGGCCGGCCGCTCCAAATTTGGAGTAACGCTGGGGCGTTATATCGGCATTTTCAAGAAAATATTTTACAGGGCATTCTCAATACATGAAAGAACCCCAACATAAAAAAAACAATTTTTCCAAAATATTTGTGCGAGTACCCCCTTAAACCGCACTTACTTATTTTTAAAACAATACGGAAAATTATTCCAGTATTCTAGAAAAGTTAAAAAATATAGATGATACGATTTAGGTGACCGGTATAAATTAGGCAACTCTCTCCTATAATTTGTGTAATTTTAGTTTGATTTGGAAAATACGTTAAATATGTCGAAAATATTTTTAATATGCTGCCTTTAAAAAAATACCAAGTATTTATTGGACGATTTTAATGAAATTTACCATTCAGTTCCATTATAGTGTTAGCGGGGCGCTGTAAGTTACTTATTCTAACACCAATCATATCCTAAAAATGTTCTATCGGCGATAGATCTGGAGAACGAGATGGCCAAGGTAACAAATTGATTTCGGGAGTATCAAAAAACTGTCTTGTAATGGCCGCTGTGTCAGGCCGAGCAACATCTTGCTGAAAAATAGGGTTCTGAAAGGCATTTACATAGGGCACTTACACCGTCTGTAAAATGTTGTCAATATACCGAATCGAGTTAAGACTTGCTTCTGAAAAAACGAGAGGAGACCGACTACCATACGCTCCAAACCGTATCTCACTGTGTCCAAGGGCCGTATATCTTTCAAAAGCAAATTGTAACATTCTGCGTTGACCGCGTCGAAGTCTCACTCTTCTGCGACCACCATGAGCCCATAAACAGAAGCGAGACTCATCGCTGAAGATAATGTTATTCCATTCATGGTTCCAATTTTGTATTTCTCTGCACCAATCAAGTCTTGCTCTGCGGTGCTGCGGAGTAAGACACAAGGTAGACACAATTGTGGATGGTAGGATCTAATACCAAAACTCCGGATTCTTCTGTAAACAGTAACCATGGATACTCTTTGGTCATTTAGAGCCAACCAGTCATTTCTCAATGCCCGCGGCGTTGTAAATCTGTCCCTTAAAGTTGTAAGAGCTCGATCTTCAAGTTCAGTGGTGCTTCTTGAACGTTCTGATCCAAGTCTACGTCGATTCTCCTCATCTACGGACCATCTAGACCAGCAGCGTACTATCACCGATATACTACGGCCTACCCTCTCAGCAATAGCACAAACCGAAAATAAAGCACAATAACGCAATAGCACAAACTCGCTTCTCGCATACCATTTATGCGACCCCTTTAAATCACTTAGATGATGATATTGTTGCAGGACGACGAACACGGGGCATATTTTTTATTTTCGTCAAACTACTCAGAGGCTACTTGGATATTAGAAGCAATTACATGAAAAAATCAGCAGCTCTTCATTATGTTGAAATCATGAAAAATACAATTAAATAGGAACCGAAACAATTGACTTTGCATCGATACAGTTCATTTACAAGATCAAATTCTGTAAATTTCATTAAAATCGTCCAATAATGGTGTTCTGTTTTTTTTTTTTTTTTTTTTTTTTTTTTTTTTTTTTTTTTTTTTGTGAAGAGCAAGATATGTTAAATCTAAACTATTTACAACATAATAATAATAATGAACTATTATAATAAACTAATAATAAACTAGCTAGTTTTGTTTATATACCCACTTCACTCTCTGCCAAATTTAGATTATTATATCATTTTATTTATTATTTTTCATTTTGAATGATCGACTAGTATATTTCGCCACAATTGCGGTTTCAAAATTCGATTTGCAACCAATTAAATAGTACATATTAATTCGCGTAGCGGTTTTGAAATTTCCGATTTTCGCATTGATTGTATTGAAATGAAAATACTTTCAAGCTTTTTTTAATTCAATATTCACGAGAAGAACTGCGGAAAAATATCGTGGGTTATGCAAAACTTCTCATAATACTCGCGTTTAACAAACGACAATTTACTAGGAGTCGTTTTTTATTCCCTCGCAGAGAAAACTTCAGTAATTCCGAAGAAAAAAAGTTTTTGCAATTTTTTCTTCGCAAGCTTTGCGGCTCTCATATTTATATTGAATGATGCACTATGAGTATTTCTGCGGAAATTTCTTTCTTTTCTCTCCACTTCAGTATTAAAATATTTATTCGTTTTCAGTCGACCTCACAATCTTATATAGATTTGTGGCATATATTTAAAATAAGCCAAAATAATTTCCAGTTTTATATTTCTAATCGTATCTATTAAATTATCTCACGTTGAGAAACCAGACGACCAGGAAAGAACTCTCGTAACACTCCCATAGACATGAGGCCTTGCACCATCTTGTTGACAGCAAATATCGTTTATTGGTAGTCGGAGTTGAACAACGGCATGCATTAATGCCCGCCATATACGCCACGGTCTACCGGAGAGGTTACCTGTGCAGGTTTGCCTACGCAGGTCAACCGTAAGCAAAAAACTGCACAGGTTTATTCCCACAAACGCTCCGGTCTACCTGCGCACGCAAACCTGCACAGGTAGACCTCTCCGGTGGACCGTTGCGTGTATGGTGGGTTGTAGCAGCTCCACATAACGTTCATTATTGACTGCGTTTCCTATTTCATCTTCGAGAAAATACTCTTTGAATATAACCAGACGGTTTTTCTTTGTCTCTCTCCCCTTGCAATTGAAAATGTGCTTCGTCACTCGTAATTCTTCTGTTGACAAAATTATCCCGTCTTTTTAAAATCCATTAACCGGATTCTAAAAGTTTCGGCCTATTGAAAATTTGTGTGCTTTTTGTGATTTGTAAAGCCGAAAGAGTAAATCTTTATTTAAAATTGCACCTTTCGTCTCACGTGGAATTCCTACTTGCTGCGATAAACGTCGCCGGATTGATTGGAATCTTCTTCAATTCTGTTCCAAACAGAAGTTCCTAATTGCTAGAACAAAACTATTCTTCAGTTCCATCAGTTTTTTTCCTCTCTACAAGTTTAGTCCCATAATAGAAACTGTTCGGCGCTATTTTTCGACACATTTTGCAATTGCCCTGTAATTTGGCAGCGCTGGAAAATTAAACAGTTGTCGAAAGCACCCCTGAGTTTGAATAGTGGAGTTTGTTCTAATTACATGCTCTAGGCAAGCAATCCTTTGTTCAATCGGCCATCGTTCCATTTTCAAAAAAGATTGAAGATATTAGACAACTTATGTTTATTAGACAACTTATGAATATTTGATTTATTTATAAGTTTACATACTTAGCTTACGTGGCCAGCACTCCGTCTGGTGGACACTATGCTGGCAGTCTATTACTGATCTTTGTAATTATGTTATTATTTTCTTTGGCTAGATCATTAAGTTCTATCCTTTTATCGCTACACCGTTCAGCGCTTCGACAGCGTAGCAGATATAATCCGATATTTTACTATATCAAGAAATAATGCCGGGTCAAACTCAAGTTGATGTTGAAGCTTTAACCGATATACTAAATAGGTTGAGGATTCATAGTATAAACCTCGACCACGGCTAGTAAATCAGGACATCATGTTAATCAATTGCCGAAATTATGTCTATATTGTTCTTCAATACATTGCGCTACAAAATCTCATCTGCAAGGGATGCGTCCTCTATTCGATTCGGCCTTTCGAAGGGACACGCAGCCCCTAATTTGTACGCAGCATGGGCTGAAGCTGGTCTTTTCCCCATTGCTGATTTACTAAACTTGTGTAAATTGGGGTCAGATCTTGAAGGTCATCCAACACCTAGATTAAACTTTATTGACGTTGGCATAGGCTCTCTAGAACAAGGGTTGCCCATTGCCGCTGGTATGGCTTATGTAGGCAAAACCTACGATAAAGCTAACTACAGAGTATATTGCTTGGTGCGTGATTTACCATCACCCACCGCGGAGGATTCCATTTGGGAATCTATCCATTTCGCTAGTTATTATAACTTGGATAACCTCTGTGTTATTCTCGACGTAAATCGTTTGGGACAATCCGAACCTTCATCGCTGGCTCATGACGTTGAACCCTACAGGAAGCGTTTAGAGGCTTTTCTAATTAACGCCATCGTAGTTGATGGGCATGACATCGAAGGCCTTGTTAAAGGTTTCCATGTGGCAGCTGCTACCGAGGATAAACCAACAGCTCTTCTTGCTGAAACCTTCAAAGGGAGGAATTTCCCCAAAATTGAGGATCTGGAAAACTGGCACGGTAAACCTCTTGGCGCTGAATCTGAGTTTTGCAACACATCCAAAGCTTGGTTAAGAATCAAGGACCACTTCTGTTACACCCACAGAAACCATTAAAGGACGATGCTCCAGTTGTTGACATAAAGAATGTTAAACTCTCTACGCCTCCGGCTTAAAAACTCATGCCACTGCCTTAGTTAAAATCGCCTAAAACGTGTCATTGCTTTGGACCGAGACATTAAAAACTCAACCTTCTCAGAAAAACTGAAGAAAATGGATCCAACTCGCTTTGTTGAATGCTTCAACGCTGAACAAAACCTAGTAGGTGTAGCTATTGGAGCTGCATGCCGAGATCGCACTATCGCTTTCGTGTCGACTTTCGCTTCCTTCTTAACCAGTGCTTTCGGTCAGATTCGTATGGGCGCAATATCACAAATCAACGTTAACTTTGTTGGCTCTTACTGTGGTGTGAGTATTGGAGAAGATGGGCCCAGTCAAATGGGCTTGGAAGATTTGGCTATATTCCGTTCCATTCCGGGAAGTACCATTTTCTATCCAGCAGATGCCGTTTCTTGCGAACGTGCCATTGAATTGGCTGCCAACACCAAGGGAGTTACTTTCACCAGAACAAACAGACCTGCCACCCCTGTTATCTACCCCAACGACCATATTTTCCAGATGGGAAAAGCCAATGTGGTGAAGAAAGGCAGCAATTTCTTGTTTATTTCGATCTGGTAGGGGGACGCCCTCTATTTCTGAAGGCTTCCAATCTAGGCCTCCATTCAAGGATTCGTCTTATCCATCTGTCATCAGCAGATCTCGCAATATGTCCCGCCCAGTTCCATTTTAGTACATTTATTCTCTCTTCGGCGTCTACAACTCCTGCAACTCACCAGCTTACTACGGAGGAAAACCTGAAAGTAGTTATAAAAGGTATTCCCACCGAATTAACTGAGGCCGAAGTAGACACGGAATTAAATGACAAAGTATACCCGGCAATAAAAGTGAACAGGATGAAAGGAAAAAACGCGACCCCTATTAAAATTATTCTAATTGAAATTGGAAAAGAATACAAGTCCATATAGATAGATTCTACTGTACTAACAATAGAGCCACTAAAACCTCGCGGACAAACCGTACAATGCCACCGTTGCCAACTATTCGGCCACGTGCAGATGGAATGCAACGCCGATTACAAATGCATGAAATGCGGACAACCACACATCACTCACTTGTGTGAGAAACCACTAACGCTGCCGCCAAAATGCGCAAACTGCGGAGGCGAACGCACCTCGATTAGGAATAACTTTCCGGCGAGACCCGGTCTTCAGAGACAGGAAGCGAAATCGAAACAAACCGTCCCAAAACCTAAACAACAGAGCAGCCAAATACTGAAACCGATAACCACGTGAAATCCCAACCCGGAGCCAAAACCGACAAACAAAAACAAATCGAATAAAGACTAAATCACAGACGAACTCACAAATATGATGATAGAGTTTAGCTCGAAGCGACACAGCCAAAAACATATACGCAGCAAGAATCACAACAATCCTAACTCTAATCCACTATGGGCGCTAATACAATACAAGAAAATCACAACGAATGTATTACGGCTACGTACTCTTTTCTATCACTTCTCGAGACTTTGCACTGCGTATAGTAGTGATACACATGGTACCAAACATGTATAGGTACGTTTCAGCATGCAACTCTTAAGAATTCGGATTTCATAGAGTATTATCTAAGCGATAAACGTGAAACTAGCCCGGGATGTATTGGGCGATTAACTATTTTTACAGTTTTGTGTCAGTAAATTATTTAAAAATTGTTTTCTACTCGCAATTATCAGTCCTCCAGTGAATGAGCAGTATTTTGTAATAGCTTATATTTTGGGTCATTTCACACTTTGCAAGCGATCAATTTATTGTTTTTTCTCTAGTAGCATCGGACCTCTCCAGTGAATGAGCATAAACTCTTATTTAAAAGTATACAAATATTCTACATACTTTTGGGATCACCCTGCATTTAGCAGATTTGATATTGCAAAGTCAAACAAAGAATTAGCAGCACTTTCAGCGGAGAAGAAATACCTTTTTTCTTATATTATGTTCTGGAGGAAGCCTCAGTGCATGTTTAAGCGAAAGATAAGGCAGCTGGCTTCAAAACCTGCAGCTACAGAACATCCTGAAGTTACGTACTTTTAACGTATAGGTATATGACGCGTGAATCCGTTACGAAAAACGGGATTCACGCGTCATATATACGTCAAAAGTACGTAATTTCACGTTGTTCTGTAGCTGCAGGTTTTGAAGCCAGCTGCCTTATCTTTCGCTGTAACATGCACTGAGGCTTCATCTAGAACATAATATAAGAAGAAAGGTATTTTTCAAACTAAGATTTTTTTAATTTTTGTCCGCTTTTTCGAAAATCCAGCCCACTGTGCGCCGTATGATATACCTGGTTTAATTGCGTGAATATTAGACAGCTGAATAAGATGATTGCGACCGTTACACCGTGGTAATCCATTCTTCAATTCAGTTTTAGATAGTGAAAATTGTGGCAAATAAGTCATTACTTCCTTTACATTATTTTTATTTATTAATTATTAAGTAAAAACAGGATAGTTTTAATTTGTCACCCTTTATAAAAAGCTATATCGCTATAATAAAAAGTTTATTTTTTGTTAATAAATTACAAAATAGAAGTGCATTATATATTAAAACCGTTTAATTATTTAGACGTGCAATGTTAACGCCGTCAGAATTTAATTTAAACCGTTTTCTTGTTACTTATCCTCGGTTTCCGGCGTTATTATTTTGCAGGAGCGCGGGTTTCAGTGACATGTAAGCCGAAGCGCGCTCGCAATCCTAACGGAAACAAAGTGCTCAACTCGGCACGAAAACAACAATAATACAGTTTTATGTGCGTTGCGGTGGGAGAAGGTGGTTTTGGAAAACGCAATAAAGTCTGGATAGATAGAAAACGTGCGAATGATATTTTTCTCTCTCTTCGCTTCGCTGTGAATTGGAATATTCAATTTAGTTTGTTGATGATTTGTTTTTGTCGGTAGTTTCAAATTGAAATTCGTTGACCGATCAGATTTAATTCAACAGTTTTTATGACAAATAATCACCAAGATTTGAATAGTAAATTTGTATGTTGGATGTAATGTCAAAAGCAATTGGATCTAATAGATACATTTAGAAGAATAAATACATTTTTTAAGCAACAATAATATATTAACCAACATATTAACCCTTTATCGGACAAAGGGTGAAGTACCCGTACGAAATTTTTTATATTTAAAATATTGTCTCTTGGTGAATTAAAGATTCTATTTTATATATCCGCAGTGCCCTAAAAAGCAGTAATTAGGAGTTTGATAATGTAACCATATGATAACATTGCACTATACAGGAAAGGGTAAAATAATAATAATAATATACAAATATTGCTAGATTAAGTATGATTTGTACGTTATAAGTACATATGATCTTTTATTATAAAAGAAAACAAAATTAAATTCTGAAACATCAATATAATGTTTTAATTAAGTTGAATGAATATATTATTGCTTATGGAATGAAATAAAACAATTTTTCTTCTGCGAGCCAGAACCTTCCGTTGCATTTCTCACACATCAAGCAACTAGTGCCTTTCATGCAGTTTCTACATTTTCCCTTAGATGTGTGTACCCTTCAATGAGCGAACGAATCGTACCTTGAAGTATCAGAAGGTCTGTCTATACTACTGGTCTAATTTTTTTTGCCTACCACGTCTATTTTGGCCTACCACGTCTATTATCTTTGTGTATACTTGCTAGCCTTTTAGCAATTTCACCTTGAACAGAGCAGGGTACAAAAATAATTACAAAATCTCAAAAAATTAATATGAATATATTAATAGCACCTCGTTAAAAAGCAGGGTTCACTTGGCCCGAGTGATAGCACCCTGTGAGGGCTCTTTGCTAGGATTACAGCGAAGACCTCAACGGCAGTGAAGGCGGAGAGAATGTACGGCGGAACTGGCGGAAGAGGCATACCATTCCACGAAATCCACATTGCCTCTGACTTGAAATAAGCGGCAAAGTGGTCAGCGTCAGTTTCTCTAATTGAGGCTGCTGAAAAAACACAAAAATCTTCTCGAACTCAAAAATCGAGTCGTATACCTGTGATCTCAAACGAGATCACCACAAAAACCAAAACTCAACTTGAGCGCAAGATGGAAAAGACGATAAAAGAATCACTACCCCAGGCACCAGTCGATAGACTGGACTCACCTGATCATCGGCTTCTGGGGGATCAGGGACACCATGCGGAGAAGAATCGGACCTTCTCAAGAACTCTTAACACTTTGAAAAATCGACGTAAGAATTTTATTGGCACCATTAATGTGAACACCCTTACTAAAACAGGCAAATTAAAACAACTCACTAACACCCTCGAAAAATTTAACCTCAAAATCACCGACACGATTCACGGATGAAGAACACTCAATACGGAGAATTTCAGAATTTATAAAGGCAAACCTGCCATAAAAGTTAGAGGCAAACTACCACTCCTGGGAACCGGTTTCGCCATACACAATTCCGTACTCGACTCAGTCATTGACTTTTCGTCTCCCAACGAAAGAGTATCTCTGCTCTCAATAAAGTCAGCCAATAAAGCTTACACCATGTCCATGCTCCCATAAATCAACAAAACAAATCCGACCCTGAAACTATGGACAATTTCTGGGAAACTCTCGAAGAAACAACCAATAAAATACCAAAGCACCATGTGAAGATCTTATTGGGTGATTTTAATGCCCAGTTAGGTAGGGACAGGCCCCTATACTAAGCACGAACGTACCAATGGGAATGGTGAAAGACTAATTGACTTCTGCAGAAACTTTGGACTTAAAATAATGAGCACACAGTTCCAGAAACCTCCACACAAGTTAACCACTTGGAGATCACCCAATCTTAGACAGGGTGAATACCAAATTGACCATATCGCAATTTCCAAGAAAAATTCAAAAGAAATTTTAAACGTCAGAGCTCGCAAAGGCGCCTTTGAATCAGACCATCATCTTCTCCAAACCAAGACTAAATTCCAACCCCATAGAAAGAAAAAAGGCCCACCCAAAAATATCAAACCAGAGATCCAGAGTACCTGAAACTCCACAAAGAAGAAATCCTAGTGCAAATTAATCAAGAAACATCAACAAACTGGCAGAAAATAAGAAAGAAACTTCAGGAAGGCATGAAACTAGGACAACCTCCTCGCACAAGGAAACATCGCTGGTGGAATGCAATTTGCGATCGGGCAATTGACAACCGAATGATTGCGTGGAAAAAGTTTAACAGTCACAAAACTGAGGAAAACTGGGAGAACTTTCTTACAACTCAGGAAGCTCTTTCAAATAAAGTATTTACGACAATTTCTAAAAATCGAAGATCTTACATTCTACTATGCGGAGATCCAATCAATAATTTCATATGGTATTCTGCTTTGGGGATGCTCGTCAGAAACTGAATCCCTCTTAATAGTGCAGAAGAAAATTATCAAAACTTTAATGGGTATCAAGATCACGAACACCTTTAGACCCCATTTCAAGAAGCTAGAACTAACATGATGTATCCATAAACAGAAGCACACCTTCCAGAAGCATCTGGATAAACATTAAAACGACACGAGAATTAAACACCAACTATACAGGCCCAAAACAAACCTAACACTCTGTGCAAAAGCTCCAAACTACCAGAGAGTATTCATTTACAACACACTACCAATCAGCCTAACAGAGGAACAATCTTAAAAATTTAGCAAAAAACAACAATGGACATCTTCCTCTCCAACACAATCTACAACCTCGAAGAATTTATACTATACGTGTCTGCTAGAAAAGTATCCGACCTTTAGCCGGTAAAAAAAGTGGCATACCTGGAGCGTTGCAAACCTAATCACCCTCAAAGTAGTCTCAATTCCGAAAAAGCCTCTTCCAAAATCGACTTTAGCTCGGCTGTCATTGCAGCCATAATGTCCTCTCTTGTTTGAAATCGCGGTCCTTTCAATGGCCTATTGACTTTGGGCAATAGCCAGAAGTCGCAGGGAACCATATCAGGAGAGTAAGGAGGCTGTCGAACCAGGGGAGTTTTTCACCAAAAAATTGTGAGCCAAGTGCGAAGAATGTGCTGCAGCATTGTCGTGATGGAGTCGCCAATTTTCTGATGACCACAACTCCAGTCGCTTACGCCGCACAGCATCACGTAGGCGACGTAGAACATCCCTCATTCCACTTGTCGTCATTTTACTTGCATTGAAAAACCGACGAGAGCACTACATACTACGTCACTCGAACACTGCTCGACAGCAACTGACGCTATCTACAGGCGGGAAAAAAATCACGCTTGCGCACGAAGATTCAAGGTAGGCTCATGCAAGCGCGCTTGATTCAAATCCATCAAGTTTTCAAAATCATAATTAAGTCGGATACTTTTCTAACAGACCACATATATTAAACATGTAAACTCTAACAGTATATTGTATAGATATAATGTTTGACACTTCCATGGGCAATAAATTATTTGATTTGATTAAATTTACTTTCTTTTTTCCAACTTAGTTGGAAAGTCTTTTAACAGTGCTTCTTGACTCAACTCCAAAAAAAATACTACCTAATGAAACACATTTTCTATCGACCGATTCGTTAACTATTATCCCTTTCTCGGTATCTGCTTTGTAATCAAAGGATTCTCTTCCCTGTTTCATCAAAACTTTGTCAGTGTCAATAGGACATCCTGCTATTCTATTAACTCGCATTGTTCTGCTGAGAATAATCATTGCATTTTTCAAATGCAGTAATAAAGGTAAACTTTATAAAGGTAAGCAGTAATAATTGACGAAATATACCGTCAGGTGCTGGGAGTCGGGCAATGATTTGCATAGCGATATAACAATACAGGCACCTACATCTAACGCGGCTTCTTCTTCATTTAGTTCATTTCTTGTACCCTTTAGTTAATCAAATATTGTTCCTCCTTGATAAGGTTCATCTACTATGAATCCTGAGATACCAGCGGGCACAACAAATTTATATTCCCATTTATGAGGTTTACTTCTCATATACTGGCGTAAATTACCAGCTCTAATTCCTTTATACGTAATCGTAGTTGAATCAACAGAGTATTCGTTCTCAATATAGAATTTTTGGCCATTTTGTCTTACTTTCTTGTCTCTCTTCAGTCCATAACTCTTCTGCAGGGTATGGTGACATCAATTTGCTACGCTCGCAATGACTCCTCGTCAGCGCTCTCTATCTTGGGCAGATCTCAATACTTCCTGCATCCCTAGTCCCGTCAGGGTTTTTGTCCGGTCTATCCATCGTGTCGGCGATCTTCCTCTTGGGCGGCGGCCCACTTGGACTTTTCCTTCTACTATGAGTCGTTCAATATTGTCAAACCTACTTGGTATCCCAAATACCGACCCTGGTATCCCAAATACTGTTGGTTTATTGTCTGGTATAGTCTGGTCTTTATACCGACTTGTTGAATAATAGAGTGGTTTGTGCAGTGGGTTGTCCATGGTATTTGCAGCATTTTTCTATAGCACCACATTTCAAACGCTTCTATTCCGCGTTGGTCTGAGGTCCGAATAGTCCATGATTCGCATGCGCAAGTTGCAATGGAGAAGACCAGGCTATGTATCAGCCGAAGTTTTGTGTTTTTGGTAAAGGTTCGATCTTTCCAAATTTTCACCAGTTTTGCCATAGACGTTCTGGCAATCGGTATCCGTTTGCGGATTTCTTCCTCGGATCCAGCTTTGTTGGTAACTACTGATCCTAGATAATCAAATCTTTCCACCACTGGAAATCCAGCCACGGTGTCGCCTTGTAGCAGGTTTGTCTATTATCATGATCTTTGTTTTGGCTCTATAATCTCCAGTCCATATAAGCTACTCTCTTCTGTTAGTCTGGCCATTATAGCCTCCATTTCGGCTTCCTCCGCAGCCAGAATCACAGTATCATATCTCAAATTCGTTATCCGTTTGCCTTCAACAGGGATCCCTTCATTCCAATCTTCTAGTACCTTTCACATAATGTATTATGTGTAAATGTTAAACAGTATTGGCGACAATATGCATCCTTGCCGCACTTCCGCTAGTATTTTGAATAGTTCGGAGCATGTGTTACTTAGCCTGACGCATGCAGCACTGGTCTCGTAGAGCTGTCTGATTAATCTTGTCAGATGCAGTGGTGTTCCCATTTACTCTAGTATCTGCCATAGTTTTCGCCACTTCTTGTTCTTTGTTCAATTTCTTGTTCAGGGGACTAATTTTAAAAAATCTGTCTTTTGTATTTTCTGTGCAATTTTCGTTATTGTTGAAGTGAATGTACCAAAACGTACGTCCCAATATTTGTTCAATACGAGAAGCAGTTGCCCAATAATAAGTAGGGAAAGATCCTATGTTCTGGAACCTCCACCTCCACTTCCGTTCAACAAAAAACAACTCCACGCGTGGGGCTACATAGACCTCAAACTCTGTTTGTCGGGGGATTACATAGACATCGGGTTACATATATTTGAGACAGGATCCCAAATATAACATTAAGAGAGAGGTCCGGAGTGACGGACTCGGTTGCACGTATAACAACCTTAAAATGGAACTGGGCTGGTCATGTGGCGCAACTTACGGACAATCGCTGGACAAAGAGGATACTTGAGTGGAGACCGCGCCAAGACTCATACAGAAGTAGAGGCCGTCCACCAACCAGATGGACCGATGACATCAAAAGGATAAAGACCAACTGGATAGAGGCAGCACAGGATCGGCCAGGATGGAGAAAGCTACGGATGACCTATGTCCAGCAGCGGACGCGATTGGTCGCTTGATGGTGATTATGATGATGATGATGGTGATGACATAGACATCACACCCTGTTTAGCGTAGGGTTACATAGGCTTCACACTCCGGTGTTTTAAAGCTGATTAAAGCTGTTTAAAAGCTGACTAGAAGCTAATTAAAAGCTGATTAAAGCTGATTAAAGCTGACTAAAAGCTGATTAAAACTGATTAAAAGCTGATTAAAGCCGAATAAATCTTATTAAAAGCTGATTAAAGCTGATTAAAGCTGATTAACGCTGATTAATAGCTGATTAAAGCTGATTAAAGGCTGATTAAAGCTGATTAAAATCTGGCTAAACGCTTATTAAAGCTAATTAAAAGCTGATTAAAGCTGAATAAAAGCTGATTAGAGGTTACTAAAGCTGATTAAAGCTGATTTCAAGCTGATTAAAGCTGATTAATAGCTGATTCAAGCTGATTAAAAGCTGATTAAAAACTTGCTAAACGCTGATTAAAGCTGATTAAAAGCTGATTCAAGCTGATTAAAAGCTGATTAAAAGCTGATACAGCCGGAAGTGGAGGTAGAGGTTCCAGAACATAGGATCTTTCTCTACTTCAGTAGGACAGATATAAAGTCTGTTATTTCGGATTGAGATGTATTTAGGCTTTGTTCTCTTAGTTGAGTGCTGTATAAGTTCGTTTGCTCTACCAAATCTGTCATTATATCAATGGATAAAAAACTTACAAAAGTATTCTAAAACTGGGAGTAATTCATCATTACATTGAACGAATATATCCTCTTGATCTTCTATTATATTGGTGTCTGAATGAACTATATTTAACGATAAATTTAGCGATTGTATATCAAATCGGGATGGTCCCGTCACTTACCTTCAGGCTGCAACCGTCTCTTACCCGCTGCGTGGAACATCCTTCCGTCGCCTATTTAAGGGAGGAAATAGTAAGAAATAAAATGAGCAGGGAATCA
Organism: Phosphuga atrata; assembly: GCA_944588485.1. Classification (NCBI taxonomy): domain Eukaryota; kingdom Metazoa; phylum Arthropoda; class Insecta; order Coleoptera; family Silphidae; genus Phosphuga; species Phosphuga atrata. The sequence continues at coordinate 1,806,167 of OX155901.1, forward strand.
CAAGGATGGAAACCCTTAAATCAAATTGTTCCGGACGGGAGGAAAGCCGATGCTGCCTTCCATGCGGTGATCGAACCACCCGATAAGGGTTGACGTCAAATTATCTACCAGGCGCCAGCGTGGTCAACATGTCGGCTGAGGTCAGAGGCACGAAAATGCGGAATCATCGAGCTCTCAAAACACATCGCGGCTTGATTTTTTTCTAATTTAGCGCGGTCTCGACCCAGGTCGGGGCACCCATCGCCCTCTTTGGATAAAGGCCGAAAACCAATTAGACCATCAAAAGTGGCCCGAACATATTTTCTGTTGTGTAATTGAATGTTATATTCTGTTTCGAGGTGGTTCAGGAGCAGCACTTCGACTGTGGAGCAGCACTTCGTCGACTGTTGTGAAGAAATATTATCGACAACAATATTGGCGTTGTGATCTTCTTCTGATTCGAAAATACTTTCTTCACTTGTGTCAAATATTACATTTATAACTCTTTGCACTGCCAATTCTGTAACTTGATCATCAGATGTATCCGATGAGTCTAAGACTTGAGGATTTGGTGGAAGATTGAGTTTCCCGTAAAATAAAATATGGTTTATTTCTGGAGGATCCATTGTAACTAGAACAATAATAATAAATTTTATATTATACTCAATTTGGTACTTACGTATTAACGCCACCACCGTTATATATTGGATATATAGTTCGCGCTGCCGCACGTATATTGTCTTGACTTATCTGTCCGCTTCGCGGCGGGCAACCTAATCTAACCGGGGTTAAAAAGTATTTTGAGTTTTAAAATTTTTTAATTTCAAATAAAATGTTTTATTTTATGATTTATCATAAAAAATTTAGGTGTAGATTGGCGGCATTTAAAAATGTAGAGGTGGTTGCGTTAATATGTAAGTACCCGCAATTTTATCGGGCAATATAACTGTATGGTTACATATATTTTCAATAGACATACTACGTTCTATTCACTTACTTATTGCCATCTACAGTACATATAATACATTCAAAACTATATGAAATATAAATAATGATACTTACCATAAAAATATTTGTTCATACAATTGCCCGTGTCATTTAACTCCGGAGAATTCCCTCCTCCCTCGAAAGTAGATTGTAATCATATGGTAACATAACCCTCATTGCTGTAGAACTACGGGAACCAGAGTTTTAAAATTGGGTTTCTAGCACAAACCTTATTTTAAATTAAAAACGACATTCAATCGAGATAACGGACAGGTTTAAAGAGATACGTCTGTACGTTTAGAGGTGTCGCCAGCGACTGTAAAGGTAAAATTATACCTGAAAATCCTATTTTGTTGTTATTAATTTGATTTTTTGATATTAAGTTTCATGTTAATTGAATCGGTAGAACTGACCTAGAATTTGGGTTATTTTGATGATGCACTATATTAGTACACAATATACATATACATACTACAATTACATACCGTGCATTACATCTAATGAGTTTCGTGCAGTAGATATCCATATAACTAAACACCAATTTCAAGTTACAAACTGCAATCATGTCCAACAATTCAACATTATTATTAAAATAATGGTAATCGTAAACATGCCAACTATATTTAGTTAAAAATTGGTAATAATTAACAAGATTTATTCAAATTATTTATCAAGTAATATTTACATTGTATTGAAACATTCACTACGTTTTTACCACACTTTCTACCACACCAAGTGTGGTAAAAACATTTTTCAGTTCAATGTAATTATGAATTACCACGTAGTGGTATATAATAGGATGGTTGCGACAACAGTCGCAACCATCCTATTCATAGAGTAATATTTAAATTATAGGAAATATATTTATTTGTAAATTTAAAAAATCACTATTTTAAAATGTTTTAGCAACAAATGTTAGCCCAGAGCATTTTTACTCACGGCAGCCGCTCAGGTTTTTATCTGAATAAATTATATTCACCCCAAATAGAAGCTTAACTCATAAACGCATTATGCAAAACGTTGTAAATAAATAAACTGTAACGTAATATATGCGACTTAACAATTTAATTAGTTAATCATGAATTAATGTCTAAGTAGACTAATATATTTGGAGCATAAAATGTTAACGTTCTGTGATATTTTATCTGTAATTACAATTAGGAAAAAAGCTGAGTCGTAACATTTCCTTTCGACGCAATAAATCGTTAAAGTTATCCAGAAAGTCATTATTACGATATATCTCCCGGTTACATTTCTCATTTCGTTGCAAAAATTGATTTAAATTTGAATTATACGACACGTGAAACTAGAAACCTAGTTTAAAACGATTTATCACATTTATCACGAGGTGTAAATAAATATTATTGGACACTAAACCTTCAGATAATACAGATAAACTTTAATTGAAATCCAGCTATAATTCTATTTAACTCCATTAGTGAGCTGATGGATTAACATTGATTTATAATTATATAATTGTGTATTTTCGTTGCGAACTAATTCCAGTTTTATTGGCCAGTTACGTTTTAATCATTTAACGGATAGGATGATGGCGTCCGTTAATACGTGGTAATTCATACACTCAATTGAAAAATTTATAAATTTAGGTATCCTGCAACTACGTAGCGGGTGTAATTTTCGATTTTTCTTCCATTCTTCTGACCAGTGCATTGAGATACAACATGCATTATTTTACCGACCGGCATGTTTGTTGAGCCTGCCATCGAACCCTCCTCCTTTCTCATCCCGGACTTGGGACCGGGCAATGGCGGAGTTATCCGTACAAGAAAGAATACAAGCAGCAAATCGATACTATGCTAACATGAAAATATTAAAAAATGGTCTCAAAGAACGCAAAACTGCGGAAGAATATTACACATGTGCGCCCAGTGGTTTAACATATTGTTCAGAAATATGGAATATCACAGAAGCTGATAAAAACTCTCTCCGAGCGAAAGAAAAATACTATGAAAAATCTTTGGACCAACACGAGAAGAAGAGGGAATAAGGAGAAAAATGAACCACGAGCTACAAGAACTAATAAAAGGAGAGGATATTGTCAGATACAGAAACAGCCAAAGGATCAGATGGGACGGATATGATAAGGATGACAAAGAAGAGCCCCTAAAGAAATATTTCATCAAATATTTCTGAAATATTCACAAATATTTCAGAAATAACTTCATGGCACAAGAAGTAGGTAGAGCAAGATCCCGAGACAGATGAAAGGATAAGAAGAAGAAGAAGAACATTAAAAGTTCTAAATTGGATGGCAGCTGCAGAAGATAGAGTCTGTCCGTTGGTAGTATTTGCAGCTGTCGTTTTCTGGCTTTACGATCCTTTGAACATATGAGCCAAAGCTTCCGTGCCCGCTTAGTACTTGTGTTAAGCAGTAATTAATGACAGTTCTGGTCCAGTTCCCTTCCTTGGCGTCGTTCCAAAGTTTCTGCCAAACAATTTGAAGGAACAACTATACAGTTGAACAAGGAGATAGTTAAGGGAGCCAAAGCACATCCTGGGCTGTAGAGCTAAAAGAATAAGAAGAAATGTTATAATGATTCAAACTTTTGTGTAAAGCGGTTGTAAATCGTTTTTGACCCTCTATGTATTGTGGGTGATTAAGTTTCAAAATTTATATATCATTCACGTTTTGTGATTCGAAAAATGTATTTACAAATATACAAACTATAAAAATCAAATGGCGGAGCTGCAACTTACAACGACGATAATTCTTGTGGTGTCGATTTGTGGCTCGGTGTTCGCCATGTCTTATCAAAAGTTGGATATTTGAACGATTGCGTTCTGAGAAAGGACATCTCTCTCTAGTCGTTTAGTTCATGGCTGAAGTGTCGTGATCCCGTGCTGGCGTTTTATTATATCATAGCGGAGTTAGCGAGAGTAGTGGTGTCTCGGTGATATCTTGCACCTGGTCGATGCAGCGTTTTGGAGAGCGTTCCCGAGGTCGCATACCTTCAATTTTCCATTGGATGGCCAGTTTTTCGAGATTGTCACCCCTCCCACGATTGACCTGTCCAAAATATTCGTCGATTGATAACGGTTGATAGTTTATGTTCTTTTAGTATAAATGGATTAGTTCTCTGCGCTATCCAGGGGATCCTTAGTCGCCTTCTCCACGTCCACATCTCGAAAGCGTCTATTTTCTGCTGATCTACTGTTTTCATGAGTCCATGCCTCAGCTCCGCATAGTGCAATTGGAAACACCAGCGTGTTGACGAGCCTTCTTTTTGTTTCTTTCGTGATGTGGATTAACATATCACTTGAAGGTGTTTTGGCGGATTAAAACCTCTGGCTTGCCATGCGTGTTGACGAGTTTTTGTTTCAGCCGCCCCTAACATGAGGAACAGACGCTGTTCGTGTAGTGTACAGTAACCTGTAATATTGTTCGTTTGTCCTCCTCCAGAGTGCATTGTGTTTTAAGTGATAACAGTCAAGTCACGTGATCGCAGACGAGACTTCGCGCTCTCTGCTCTCACCCATCGTAGTGTCAAGACGTACTCGTACAAGGTCTTAGTCTTGTTAATATATACGTTGTTATACCTATATAGTTGTTTTATATACCTCTCCACTGGAGACCCACTTGACCACCTCAATATCTATTAGTTCGTAGCCGCCCACTCTGGGTCAGACGCTACGTTTTCACCATATCTGACTACCCTCACTTAGTTTAGCCTGCAGGTCAATGCAGTTTACCGGGGTGTGACAACTTGGAGCCATAGGTGAGAGTTGTGTACCTTGGGAGGACCAGTTTCCTTCAGCCATCTCCTGTCTAAGACACTCGATGTGACCGCTGTCGCTGAAAGGTTGAAAGATACTACCTGTCCAGCGTAACCCTTCAACCCCCGCCCAAACTCTTCACTGTGGTGCTGCAACATACATTCAAACAACTAAACTGGCAGGATAAGGGCATAAATATAGACGGCAAACACCTACATCACCTTCGTTTCGCTGACGACTTAGTTATAACAACCGACAATCTAGGAGACGCACAAGAAATGCTGGAAGACCTAAAGCAAACGGCAGCAAAAGTAGGACTGTATATTAACTACCACAAAACACAGTTTATGACAAACCTGGTGGCCAGCGGAAACCTGGTGACAGACGAAGGAGACTAAATAGAGCAAACGCACAAATATTAATATCTCAGTCACGAAATACAAATCTGCATAGACAAACAGACAAGTGAAATCACTCGGCGCATAGAGCTGAGTAGGGATAGATGTCATGTTCTCGATCCTCCTCCTCACCTTCCCACATCCGGACTTGACCTTGAAAACTTCCGGTTTCTATCAGCATTAAACAGCTTTCAATCAACTTTAAACAGCAAAGCTGATTGAAAGCTGTTTAAAGCTGATTGAAAGATGTTTAAAGCTGATTGAAAGTTGTTTAAAGCTGATTGAAAGCTGTTTAAAGCTGATATAAACCGGAAGTTTTCAAGGTCAAGGTCAAGGCCGAAGGTGGGAAGGTGAGGAGGAGGATCGAGAACATGACATCTATCCCTACTAAGCTGGGATGGGGAGCTTTTGGCAAACTAAGAAACACCCTTAAAAGTAAACTGCCTATATGTCTGAAACGGAAAGTGTTCAACCAATGCGTGCTCCCAGTAATGACATACGGAGCGGAAGCTCTGACCCTAACGAAGAAATCAATAAATAAACTTCAAGTAGCGCAAAGAGCAATAGAAAAATCGATGCTGGGAATCACTAAAAGTGACAGAGTGCCGAACAAAACAATAAGAAACAGAACAAAGGTTGCCGACATTATCGAACTTATCACAAAATTTCTATCCCCAGCACCGGCCGCATTTGTTCCAGAAGACAAATGTGTAAAATGACTATTAGCGCAATTTACAATAACAACAGGTTTCTGGGCCTAAGTGTGAATGTGATAGAATACAATAGGCTACCAGGTCGACGTGTTCGAAGGGTCGGCAAACCCGGTATTCACATCGAACCAAACTTTAAAAAAAAAAAAAAAAAATATCACAAAATCCAAGTGGAGATGAACACATGGCTCGCACTAAAGACAACCTATGGACAAAACGAATCCTGGAATGGAGACCCAGAGAATACAAGAGAAGCAGAGGAACACCGCCCACGAGATGGACGTATGACGTTAAACGTGTGGCGGGATACTGGATTAGCACCGCGCAAGACAGAAGACAGAGGAAACACCTGGAGGAGGGATGTCAAGCAGTGAACGAGAAATGGCTGATGATGATGATGCGTCTTCGAATTTCTGGACGTATTGCCGTCACTATTAATGCAGGAGATAATAGGCCTAGATAAATTATGTTGTCGACGTTTTCTACGTTAATTATATTGAGTGGATTTTCTCTCCTGTTGCCACGATCTACTTACCATCAGCTTTGGTTTTTTGACGAAACTTCGAATTCTGAGCTTTCTCTCTCGAAACTTCCCAGAACGTCGGTCTTTTCTTCTTCGTTTTGTGCGATGATTGTGGCATCGTCGGCAAACCGTAACTTGTTTATTTTCCTACCGTAAATGATTATTCCGCCTTTCCAGTTCTCCAGAGCTGCTCTTAGTATCAACTCACCGTATATATTGAATAGTAAGGATGATTGCCCAACACCTCGTCCTATCCTAAATGGTTTTGAGTTTCTTCCTTCGATTTTGATGATTCCTTTGCTGTTGTCATATAAAGTTTTTAGTAGAACGACAAAATAGTGAGTGGTTACCATGTCTAAGAGGTCATTCTATAATTGATGCCAGTTTGCACAGTCAAACGCTTTGCTGAAGTCGAGGAAGCCTAGATATGTGGGTTTTGCAAATTCTCAGCCTTTTTCAATAATTTGCCGTACATTCATGATCTGCTCTCGAGTTCCTTTACCAGCCACGAATCCAGCTTGTTCCTGTGGAATTTGTCGGTCTAAGAAGTTTCTGAGTCGTTGTAGGATAATTCTGAGCATGACCTTGCTTGAGTGAAAGATTAATGCGATAGTTCTGTAATTACTGCATTTCTGGCTTGATCCTTTTTGTGCAGAGGAATGAAGATAGATGTATCCCAGTTAGTTGGCCGTTGCCCTCAGTGCCTTATTGCAGCTTGCCCACAAGAGTTGTTGGATGATCTACAAGGATGGGAAAGCCATAACCAACATCGACGAAGTAGTAGAGGTATGGCGACAGTACTGATAGGACCTCTACGCGGATGATGAAGGTCGTCGTCAAGGAACAGTTCTTCTCCCACCTATCACACAAGTAGAACAGATGCTGACATCTTAAAAGTTGAAGTTGAACAAGCCATCAACATGCTCAAAAACAACAAAAGTACAGGAGAAGATGATATCAGTGGAGAAATGCTAAAACAGTAAAGGCATGTCCCGTAAAGGTTGTCCTGTAAAGACATCTACCTCTTGTGGGCAAGCTGCAAGAAGGTATGGCACTGTACCAAGGCAAAAGAACTTCAACTTTTAAGATGTTAGGTTCTGTTCATTATCTAGGGTGCCCCACACGGGGGCGAACTAGATTTACACCCCAACTAAATAGAGTTGAAACTAGAGTTCACACAGATCAGGGGCGTTGCGGTGACTCGTTTTTCAAATGGGGAATGAACCTCCACAATGTGACTGTCAAAATAGTAACCAGACGATCCGCCATATCACGACAGAATGTCCCCTTTGCGCATATTCTGAACCCCTCTCGGTTTTTGTAGGACTCCCCCAAGAATTGACTAAGGCTAAATAGACTGGACGTGGCGCTCCAAAACTTTTTTTATTATATAGTGATAAAATTAAATAAAAAAATGGATGCAACCAGATGGTGGATGCAACCATGCCACCAACCCCGCGCTGGTTGCATGATGGTGGATGCGCCGGGTGGTTGCGTGATGGTGAATGCGCTGGGTGGTTACTTGATGGTGCAAGTGCCGGGTGGTTTTTTGCAAGTGCCGGTGTGATATTAGATGCGCCGGGTGGTTGCGTGATAGTGGATACACCAGGTGGGTGCGTGATGGTGGCGCCAGTGTACTTCAAGCTGTTGACTGTTGACGGAAAAGCAAAGAATTTATAAACCAATAAAATGTCTTGTCATTTTTAACTTACGTAATAAAACCACTCACTAAAATGTTTCTAAATTGTGGTATTTAAAAAGACAATATCTCTTATGAAGAAACACTTCTCAAAATTGACACTTATAGCAGGTTAAACTCTTTTTCTTATGCGCAGCACATACACCCCCTCTTAAACTATCTCTGGGGTTTTAGTTTTATGCCACCTATAACAACTTCACCCAATTTTTGTTTTTTGCATCCTTTGACAGTCTTCCTGGAGGATCATTCCTTCTGGATATAGCTAATGTACTTGGTACAGGATCATTTGCATTTTCCGGAGGGGATTAGCTTATCCATTCTTTTGCTATATCATGTAAATAAACTTCGTACTTCTTTTTCGAATTAGGATTTAATATTTTAACTCTAAGCGCATTAAAAACATAACAGCTAGGGCTGTATTATCATAATATCATAAATATATCATAAATATTGTCCATTTTTTGCTACGAGATACTATCGAGTAATATAGATCAGCGTGATCAACACCCTTCATAAATGTGTTGTAAGCAACAACGCATATTGGCTTCAATTTTTTTTCTTTTGCCAACCTATCAGTATTATGACTTTCTACAATATTGGATGCAGCGGCGGATCTAGGATTGTCATTTGGGGAGGGCTTGACCCCGCTGAGGGTAGGTAATTTAAAGACAACAATTTAAAGCACAGAAAACACTAAAAAACACAGATTTTATTTTGCTTAACGCATAATAAGTCTCCTCGGATAACTTTTCGCAAATTCCGCAATGACTTAGTTAGGTTGTAGATTGGCAGAGATATCTCGGTGAATATACATGGAAGTCAAAACGGTTAACCTGTCTTGAGTCATTGTCGTACGAAGGTACGATTTTATTAGTTTAAGCGAGGAGAAGCTGCGCTCCCCACTACAAGAGGTAACAAAAGAATTTAAGAATTTGTAACAAAATTTGTTGAAATGTTGTCTACCACCCCATAGCTCCTTTCAAAGAGATATTTCTCTCGATAACGAGAGAGGATGAGATAAATCGTCATTGTAAACGCGTGCTGCTGCTACTATCGAGGTCAGATTTTCTGTGTTTACGATAGCACTTGGTAGAAGGAGAAACAGATGGATAATCGAAGCAGCGCACTCTGCTCTCGAAAAGCGACTCGTCTCGTTCTTACTACACTTTCTACCATCTCATAACAAAGCTTAAGATCTAATGCAACAGCCTGAAGTTACTATGAATGCGAAACAGTGATTTCAAATACTGCGGCGGTTACCGTTAAGATAAGGCAAAGTAGAATTGTTGAATAGAAGCCAGAAAACTTGCACTTTTCAATGACGGAGAAGTTCTGTCGATTTCTTCAAGGAACTGTACGATAGGGTCAAAGAACTCTTTTAATTGAAGGAGCGCATCATGCCTTTCAACCCAGCGTGTATCACTAAGATTTTGCAACTTGACTCTTTTCGTGTGTGGGTGATTTTTAAGGATAGCTTGTTTAAAAAGTTCCAATCTTTTTGCTGGTTCTCGCACAAAACTGGTAACATTATTTACTATTGCCATCATATTGTGAATTTGTTTGTTATTGCGATATTGCGACACGTATTGTAATAAACTACTGTCCTCTTAAGCATGACTGGCAAAGTCATCACAGCAATTTACACCCAGAATACCTCCCTCAAATGTGGCTCGCTGTATCATCGTTATAATTTGTATCATAATTTTGATTTCATTCACTCACTGATTTGTTCTCACTTTCATCACAGACTGGTAGGGTTTGATAAGGGAGTTTATGCTTTAAACTTCGGACGTAAGTTGTGCCTTCGTATGTTTGTTATGTCGCGTACAAGTATGTTCGGTAATCCGACACATTGACTACTAGGCCACCACCGCCTCGTAAATAGTCTAAATTAAAAACCGCTAAATGAAATATGCTTATAGATATTTAGAAATATGCTTATATATCAGTAATTTTACAAGATGATAATACATTAAATTGTTATGCTATAATTCAATCATGAGCATGAAATGAAATTATTTGATGACCTTGACTTCGAAGACGCAATAAAAATCTAATATTTAATTAAAAGAGAAATTGATGAGAAAAATATTAACTTCGCCCCAAGAATAAGAGACAAATAAGAAAAATATAATATTTTTATGTTTGTCGACCTGCCCCTCCGCGAGAATTTTATTACATCCCCAACGTAATAATACAGCTTCCGTTTTATATTAAATTCATTTATTACCCTTTTTATCGCCTCCAACTTACAATTCGAATCCTCGATCCTCTTAATATTCGAAACTGGAACCCTTTTTGCTCCATCCTCCGGGCATTATAAACTATGAATCTAATCCACCTCAGGTAAAAAATACGCGCCGGCGGAGAATACAGAATTTCCGCTCCACTAAAACAACGTCAAATTTGAAATTCAAAATTAAATTTCTCGGAGGATTTGCTGCGGGGGACTGCGCGAAACCCTGCCGGTTCCCTCCGGGCAAACGCAAGCTTTCCAATAATGTTCTTCCCAAAATCGATGCATTTATTAGAATCATCTGCGGGATTCAATCTATCATCCGAATATTAACAATGTTTTTTGTATTGAAACTTTACCTAGACATGCCAATCAATAAATCAATTGGCATATCTCATAATTTGTGATTAACTATTTAATATTTGTTCTTAGAAATCTTAGAAATGCCACTGCAAATGAAGATATCAAGAAATTGAGAAAAGGCTGATTGTTAAGCTTTGATTTTCTCGAAACTACCTCAAATAGACTTGCTCTACTTTTGAAATAAACGGTCTAAGGCCTAGGCCGCACTACGGCTAAACCGCCGCGGTTTTCAACCGCCTGATATTAAGAGTCAAGAAGATTAATACAAGCGGCATCACTTGCGGTTTTTACCCGCGACTGATTTTTCCCATAGCGTGCTGTGTGTTTCTCGAGCGGTTTCGCGGTTATAGCGGCTACCGCTCACGGGAAAAAAACCTAGTGCGGCCTCGGCCTAAATAATGTTTCTTTCACATTATGTTGAAAAAGTAACATGCATAGTAAAACGTGGACTAAATATTAACAGGAAATAATTGCTACAAAACCCGAAAATAAAATAAGTTGATTTTAATATTAATAAAAATAATGTTGCCAATCCATCAACTGTGGAGGAGGTTGAAAACTTCTGGAGGGGAGTCTACGACAAGTCGAAGCGGCTACGTCTAGACACTCCAGCGCTAGTGCACTTCGACGCCATTAGTAGAGCGCAGCAAAACCAAGTCGAAGTGTGCGAGGCAGTCAGCGAGGATGAAGTCCGACAAGCACTTGTCGGGGCCAAGAACTACGCTGCGCCGGGCGGCATTAACAACTGTTGGTGGAAGAAATTTCCATCCACCCATCGCCGTAGTTTATCCACCCAACCACCCATAGCCAGAGTTTATAACTCTTGGCTAACAGGGGTGCGTATTCCGAGCTGGGTTGTCGAAGGGCGCACTGTACTGCTCCCCAAAAAGGGAGACTTATCCGACCCGCGCAACTACCAGCCGATCACTTGTCTCAACACCTGCTACAAGATATACACAAGTGTCTTGTATGTTAGGCTGTTAAAGGTGGTCGGTCCGGTGTTGCACCAGGTAAGCGAGCAGCGTGGGGCAAAGTCCAACGTGGAGGGATGCCGAGAGAATCTGGTGATAGATCATGCTATCACTCAGGACTCCGGCATTACAAACGTAATCTCTCCATGGCCTGGATTTATTATCGCAAGGCATTTGACGCAACATCACATGAGCTTTTATTATACTTGCTCAGATGCCTTGCGGTACCAGCTCCAATGATGAGATGCATTGAACACCTGTTGCCACTGTAGAAGACCCGCTTTACCATAACAACGTTCAGGAGGGGTGTGTTTCTAGCAGATTCCTTGAGCCCCCTCTTGTTTTGCATCTCACTGCTGCCGCTTTCCATCGCTTTGAGACGTAACCGTGGCTATACATGTTGACCACCGAGCCACCAGAGGCATGAGATCACCCACTTGTTCTACGTGGATGATCTCAAGCTCTGCGCCTCCGGGGAGAGAGACCTCCGCTTGTCTCTCTCAGTGGTCCACGAGTACACACTGGGAGTACACACCGTGGGACGTTGGCATGGAGCTGGAGTTGGATAAGTGCGCAGTGATGCACCTTAAGAGAGGACGATCATCGGAGTTCCCTGACGACATGCAGCTCACCGATGAAATCATATTGAAACATCTAGATGCTGGAGAGACCTATAGATACCTGGGGATTGAGCAGCATTATGCTCATGATGCCCCCGGGTGAAAGAGGCTCTCCGCGGCAAATACAGAGACCTTGTCTGGAAGATTTGGTCTTCCGAATTAGCCGGACAGAATAAGGTGTCTGCCACTGATATGCTTGCCGTTCCAGTCCTGCTCTACTCCTTCGGAGTAGTGAAGTGGACAGTCGATGAATTGCGTCAACTCGACAGGGACACCCGTAAAACGATGCACATACACCGAGGAGTGCATCCGAAATCGTCCGTTCCTCGGATGTACCTCTCATGTCATCGAGGGGGCAGAGGACTCCTGAGCCTGGAGTGTATGCATGGCAGAGTGGTTTTGGGTTTAACTTTTAAGATCTTAAGGAGCTCAGACCCGCTCCTGTCTCTCGTGAGGGATCACGAACATATGGGAGCGGGGGCATTTATTTTTAAAGCGGCATGTAGGGCCGCTGAAGACCTTGGTCTCCAATTCGAAATTAGACGAGGAGGCGAACGAGGTGGCAACCCCGAGTTAACCACCGAGTTGTAAGAGCCCAAATTAAGACCGCCGAGCAAGACATGTTGTTCGGAATGTCGACAGACCGATGCACGGTGTCTTTTATAGACACATCGATGCAAGAGGTCTGTCGACAAGGCTGTGAGCCCGGCTGATCTCAGGTCAGCCGGGCTCACAGCGGAGACCGAGGGATTCATTGCGGCCTGTCAAGATGACGTTATCAACACCTTGGTCTATCGTCGCCGCGTGATGGGTGTACAGGTCCCTGATACCACCTGCAGGGCTTGTCGCAAGGCTCCGGAGACGCTAATGCACTTGTTGTCGGCTTGTCCGACAAAAGCTGTCTCGGGGTACATCCATCTACATAACGCAGCACTGCGAGTGCTCTATTGCCATCTTAGGCACTCGTATGAGATAGACCAGGAGCCTGTGCCGCCTTGTCCGTTGTCGGGAATGAGAGATGCCAAATTTTTTGGAACTATCTATTCCCGAGGGTCAGGCTTATTCGCGCCAACAAGCCTGATATTCTCCCCCTCGATAAAGAGACCAGGACTATGTTCGTCATCGAGTTTTCCGCTGCAACGGAACAGAACATAGTCCTGAAAGAGGAGGAAAAACGTACTAAATATCAAGACCTCCTTTGCGAGCTCCGCACGCTTTACCCTGGCCATGATGTCACGCTGGTTGTCTTAATTATCGGTGTTCTAGGAGGAATCCGTTCTTCGCTGCTTTCGGAGTTAAAAATCATTCCGGCATGCAGAAAGTCCGTGCTAGTTTTGGCAGGCCGGATGCAGAAAGCTGTCACCCGGGGGTCTCTTCGTCTGCTGAGGGCACACGACTCTGGAACCTACAGCTGCTTACCGACCGGTGGGGAGGAGTAGATGTAGAAAGATCCTTGGACACTGGCGCGGCTGCTGCGAAGGGTTGGAGTTCGCAGCAGTCCCGACCAGAATTTTATTTAAAAAACAATAATAATAAAGGCCTTTTCAAAGACAAATCCGTTTCAACCAAATCACTCGTTTTAGGTAGTAAAACGGTTCGCCCCTCGACTACCCAATCCGGAATGGGCCGCTCACCATTAACCCAGGAATTAAATACCCTGGCCAAACGCTTATGCGTGCTTCGGAATTTCTTCCACCAAAAGGTATTTATTCCGTCCGGGCCGGGTGCGGCGAAATTTTTGATTCCCTTAAGGGTCTCGCCAATTTCTTTACCAGGGACTTTCTTGCAACTACAAGACTGCGAACTTGCACCCCTGCATTCAGTGTGTGATGGGTCCGGCGAAAACGACGCGCGATGCGTCGGATTTTTGGCGTAAAAGGTTTCATCTCTTTGATGAACTCACACACTTTTCAATTTGACAAATTTCTTGCCTAGCGGTTCATATCTTCTTGCCTCAGTCTTCTCTTCCCTCAGTCTCAGTGCTCTCACCACGTGGGACCGAAGAAGAAACCCTTGTCGCCTCTCGATAGACCATCTCGTTCAGTAGCAGGATGTCTGGATCCTCTGGGAGGTTCCTATCGAGTGATTCGTCCGCTGCAACTACATCGTTGGCTCTAGGTGGTGGACTTTTGTGGAGAGACCGAAGAAGAAAGCCTTGTCGCCTCTTGATAGATCATCTCGTTCAATAGCAGGATGTTTGGATCCTCTGGGAAGTTCCTATCGAGTGATTCGTCTGTTTCAACTACATCGTTGGCTCTGGGTGGTGGACTTTTGTGGAGAGACTTTCTGTTCGGAAGCATCTCCATATTTACCGGAACAGCGTGGCGGATCTCCGCTTCGTCCGGCTGTATCTCCACCAGCTGGTCCGGTGCTCTCTCGTATTGAATGCGACGAAGACGAAGGCCACATAGTCGCGGAGTTTTTGTGGCGCGAAAAAGTGATGCACCGGGCGTTTCTCACCTCTTGCCATGTAACCCCTTCGCCGCGGCTCGTTCGTCTCGTAGCAGTCGAGCAGGTCGTTCCTTAGAGTGTTGATCCACCCAAAGCGTCCATGGGCATTGCCAGAGTCGTCAAAGGGAGAAAGTTTGTAAATTCACCTCGTTCCCTATCCGACTGGGACCGGTCGTGAAGACCCCCACCGAAGACCATCCAGTTGAATCCCTGTTAGGGTAATAACAACAGTCTAGAGTTCAAATTGGTTTTTAGCCTAAAAGAACCCCGGTCGGTACTGGGGTCAAGATAACTTAACCTCCCAGGTGCGCCAAGAGCTACCGGTCCGATTTGCACCTTTAGCTCGGCAAGGTGGTGGCGCTACTCACCAAGACCAAAGATGTTATGTGGTCTGCCTGCCTGTCTTTAAAGGCCTTTTGCAGGGTGCAAAGGTATGGCTGTGGTACACCCGGTAACCGGAAGAATACGATCACGCACTTTTACATGGACGATTTGAAAGTGTATGCTTCCGGCAAGCAAGAACTAACGCAGTTATTGCGCTTAGTACATGAGTACGCAAATTCTATTGGCATGGAGTTCGGTTGGGACATATGCACTCAGGTTCATCTCAAAAGAGGACGATGCGAGTGTTTTGATGGAGATGCTCAACTCATTGACGGAAGCGTTCTGGACATCTGAACGTCGGAGAGACTTACAAGTACTTGGGTGTGGAGCAGTTCCACCTCCAAGCGTCACACCAGGTGAAAAAGTCTCTCTGTGGCAAATACAAAAATCTACTCCATCGAATCTGGTCGTCAGAGCTTTCGGGGAAGAACAAGATTTTTGCCACAAATATGCTTGCCGTTCCGATCCTGCCCTACTCATTTGGAGCAGTAAAATGGTTAGTAGATGAGTTGAAGCAGATTGATCGGGATACTCGAAAAATGATGCATCTACAGCGCAGTTTGCATCCAAAATCTTGGAATTTGGAATGTCTTCATAACAGGGCAATCTTGGGTGTAGCCTGTAAGATCATCCAAAGTTCAGATCCCCTGTTGCTTCTTGTCAGGGATCACGAGAGACAGGGAATCGGGACATTTTTATTTACTCGGTCTTGACTTCAACGTTGAGCGAGCTCGGCCACACTCTATTACTGAGCTCAATTTGCTCCGTCTTACAGCCCACGTCAGAATCTCCGAGCAAGACATGCTCATGAGAAAGCATATGGATAAGTCAATGCATAGTGTTTTCTTCAAGAACATTGAAAACCTTGGCTTACATTTGCCTTTCTAAGATCAAGTGGACTGAAGTCTGAGACTGAGGGATTCATTTGCGCTGCGCAAGATGGTGCAATTAACACCTTGGTCTATCGCAGCCGCGTGATAGGTATAGAGATGCCGAATGTGAGCTGTAGGGCTTGTCACATATCCCCTAAAACAGCAATGCATATATTGGCGGCATGCCCGGTGTATGCAGTTTCAGCCAATATTAATCGCCATTGAAAGTGTATACTTTCACTTAAGACAGCATTATGCAATAGACTGGTCACCAGTTCTGCCCTATGTCCAGAACGATATTGAGTCTGTTATGGAGAACGAAGTGTGCCGGACCTACTGGAACTTCTCGTTCTCCACCGTCAAGCAAATAACGGCGAACAAGCCTGACGTGGTTCTATTGGACCACTCCTCCAAGCAGATGTTTGTTATTGAATTTTCGGCTCCTGCTGAAAATAACATCTATAACAACGTCAGTCGGAGGAGGAAAAGTGGACTAAATATCAACACCTGCTCTTTGAGCTTCGGAGGCCGTACTCAGGTTACTCAGTGAAGCTCGTCGTTTTGGTAATTGGGTGCATGGGAGGCATGAAGGACTCACTCGTCTCCAATCTGAAAATCATTCCTGCCTGCCGTAAACCGGCAGAGACCCTTGCGGCTGGAATGCAGAAAGCGGTCATCTTGGGGTCGTTGCGTCTGCTTATGGCACATGATGTACGGGATGCATAACTACTGACCTCATAGCTTTTAGGAGTGGCTATGATGTACGAACAGAACCTGATCAGCGTAAAAGTCGGAACCACGGGGAGCTCCTTCTGGTTACAAAAATAAAAGTAATGAAATAAAAGAAATAGCAATAAAATATACAATCCGTTGGGCGAGGGTCAGTTCGCCCTGTCTACAATAAGAGTAGACAAGACGTCTGTTCAATATTTGATATCGTGCCGATTATAATTATTTCTTAAAAGAAATCGAATATAAAACTCAATTGAATTTAAACAGAAATATCTAATACAAACTTTACAATAAAGATAATTTATTACAAAACATAAATTTTCATTCTTTTTGACGCGAAATATTTATTATCTGGGATTAAACTAATATTCCAGTTTATCCCAGCAATAATTATTCCAACAACAGACAGATCTCTGTCACTTCCACCCGGGTTGTCCTCTCCAATTTATTATTATTAATCCTTGTACGTGCTTTAAATATTGGACACATGAGACCTTGTTCAGACATCTCTAACATGAGCGATTCCCACAGGACCTTCGTATTATCCGCGAAATTAGATTTATCATAAATATTATTTGAACACATTCTATATTGGTGAGAGTAAATATTAATAGTCGGTTAAATACAACTTGTGTTAACATGGTTAATTAGTAAAATAAATATTTGTAATTTTATTGTAATTATTAATTAAGGGATCTATTGTTTATGAGGTTAAGATCAAAGGTCATTATTTCAACATTTTAATAAATAAAATCAGGCCGAGTCTAGGGTAATCGGCGCCCTGCTGTGAAGTTCCTGTATAGCGCCGCTCTATTTTCTAAAGACAATAGTGGCTAATTTTCGGGGTTTTTTTCAGTGGAACTCCTGGACACTCCTGGACATAGACCTCTCCGCTTCTCTTCCACGTTTGTCGATCTTGTACCTCCTAGTACCACCGGCAACCTGCGGCCAATTTTATTTCATCTAGCCACGTTATTTGTGATACGCCTAATTCTAGCTGTTGTTCATGGACGCCATTGTGTGGATTATAGCGTCATTTGTCATTATTTTGCCTTGCAACATGACCTACCCAGCTCCATTTTAACTTGGCTACAGGCTCTATAATGTCGGTTACTCTTAACCTCTCTCTACTGCTTCGTTCCTGATTCTCTCCACTGATATTCCTAGCATCGCGCGTTCCATAGCTCTTTGTGTCGTTCTTAATCGGTTGGAACTGTTTTTGTAATTCTCAGTGTTTCGAACCCGAACGTCGCTAAAGGTAAAACGCACATGTTGTATACTTTTCTCTTGAGATTTATTGGTATATTCTTGTTTTCTAAGATGTACCGGAGTTTGCCAAATGCTGCACTTGTAAGTCCGATTCGCCTGGTGACTTCGACCGTCTGATTCCCCTTCCCTAACATCATAATAGGTATGCTCAAGATAGGTATATTGTTGCACTCGATGGTATTGTATGTAAATGTGGGGGTCGCAAGTTCATTTTAAGCCCAATGCTTCATGACGCTTGATTGAGTTGTTGTAGTATCTAGTTCATCAGGGTCGCTTGAGATGACCTCTTGAGATCTTTAGCGAAACGAAGATGCCTAAGGTATGTCCCACCGATTTTTATACCTTTCTCTTCACATCTTAATTGTTTGAAAGCACCTTCTAGGCATAGGGTGAACAGTTTGGGTGAGATTATATCCCCTTGACGTACTCCTCTCTTTATATTTATTCTGTTGATGGTGAGTCCTTCCTCGATCTTGACGTGCAGTTTCGTTCTCTTATAGATATTTTCGATTATGGCGGTGTATTTTGAATCCAACCTTGCATTTCTCATAGCTTTTAGGATTGACCAAGTCTCAACTGAAACGAATGCTTTATGGTAATCGACGAACTATAAGTGGATAGGGGCATATTCGGTGGCTTTCTCGATTAGATTCCGTAGTGTTTGTATGTGATCGGTAGTACTGAACCCTCTGCGGAATCCTGCTTGTTCCACTGGCTGATAGAAATCCATTTTATCTGTAGCTACGCTGCAGATGAATTTTTGAACAGCTTGTAGAGGTGTGGTAGCAGGCTAATCGGGCGATAGTTTTCTATATTGGTAGTGTCTCCCTTCTTGAACAGAATTATCACTTTAGCGTTACACCATTCGGTTGGGGTTTGGCCGTCTCGCAGGCATTTGTTCAGCAGTACCTGGACTGCGTACCTGGACTTGCGTTTAACATTTCAGTTGTGATTTGGTCTTCTCCCGGACATTTGCCATTTTTTATTTTCTTAAGAGCACCTCTTATTTCTTGGACAGATATTTCTGGTATATCCTCTGACTCTACGTTTAGTACTTTACATGGTGTTATCGTTTCGTTGTCGGGTGATTTTGACGAGTATAGGACGGTGTAGAACTCTTGTATTACTTTTGGTAGTTGTTGTAAGTCTGAGATTTCCACTCCGTCTTTGTTCTTAAGTTAGATTATTCTTGTTTTTCCCTTTAATAGTTTTGAGCTTTCATATTGGCGTTTTCTCCGATTATCGTTTGGATTATGTTGGTGTTGTATGATCTTACGTCTCTACGGACGCCTTTTTAATTTTTCTGTTGAGTATTGCACTCATCTGAGACGGTGGTGGCCTATTAGTCAAGGTTTCGGACTTCGAAGCCGCAAGTCCCGGGTTCAAATCCTGGGCATGTGAAAAATAAGCCACCTTTCTCCTGTAGATGGCTCTGGCAAAGTCATTGCAGTAAAAATCTGCCACGAAACCCCCCAGATTAGTGGCTCGCCATCCACGTTAAAAACTGTAAGGGCTCCCCTACCCTTTTGTCTAAGATCAAGACACCAAGCACAAGTGTAAGCTGTGGGAGGAGGCCAAGGCCCGTCCTGGGATGCCGTGCCATGGGTTTGTTTTAGCTTGCACTCATTAGTTCCCTTTACCATGCCTCTTCGATGCTCTATATTTTTATTGGAGTTTGTACTTGGTTTCGGGTACCCTACTCGTTTTGCTCTCCCAAATATTTTCTATGTAGCAACTTGGGGGGCGATTTTTATCTTCCTTGCAGGTTGGTATATGCCTATGTTTGCCATATTTGTGGGTTGTAAGTGTTTCTCCACTTCTTTGTTGTTTCCGAATTCTATGCGTTTAGGGAGCCTCGCCCTCTTCATTAGTTTGTAACTCTCGTGTTTGAGGTCTAGTCGTAGCTTTGCTCAGACAATCCTGTGGTCGCTTCCTGTATCGAACCGGTTCAGGATTCCGACATCCTTGCATATTGATCTGCTATTTGCGAGAATGTAGTCGATCTCATTTTTGACCGAATTGTCCGGGCTCCTCCACGTCCATCTATGTTGAGGTTGTGGTGGCTTCTCAAAGAACCTGTTTAGGCAGTACAAATTCTCTTTTTCCAGAGAATTTTCCAGCATTTGTTCCTTGCGTCGATACCTTGTTTTCCAATATACTGGGATTCGATGTTGCTGTTGGTCCACTCACCGCATTTGGCGTTGAAATCTCCTATCACTAACGTGAAGTGCCCTCACGTGGAAGTAACCTTGTCGCGGTGTGAGAGCTTAGTTTCGCAACATACCGTTGGACGTCACGACGGGAACAACTCCGGTCGGGGCGTTCGGCGGAGGGCGAACAACCAAAAACTTCCAAACCCTTAATCCCAAGGTGTCATGCGACCCGTGCCAAAGGGACTGGTTGATGGCCAAGGGCAACCGGGCATCGCTTACCAGAGGGTATCCAGCCTTACCACTATCAAGCGGGGCTCTGATGTGGTGGACCTTTAGTTCCCTTGCGACTCGTGGGATTTATATGAATTCCAAAAGTATAAATAATCCATGTGTACGGGACCTAACCGACACAGAGAACAAGGAAGTCAGCCCGGATTCCCGGGAAGACGACCTTGACCTCACACTCGTAGACATGAGCAGTCCAGCCATGTCTACAGAGGCAGAGGTAGATGTTCTTGTAGGGACAGAGGAGGACTTGCCGCCTCCTGTCCCAAAACAAGAATGACCAGCAGGCGCACCAAAATAGCCCAAGTGAACATCCATCATGCCAAAGCAGCTTCAGCTGTGATAGCTAGGATGTTCACCAAGCAGCACCTAGGGCTAGCGCTGCTTCAAGAACCCTGGACCTACGGAGGTAAGATCAGAGGCCTTAGCAACAGGGAATGTAAGTTGGTATGGGACAGCCGTGAGGTCTCCCCTAGAACTTGCATTATGGTAAGAAATGGCATAAATTACTTACGTCTTTCAGAATTTTTAACGCGGGATTTAGTACCGATTCAGGCCCTCATCAAGATCGAGGGTCTCCACCGCGAAGTAGTGATCGCATCAGCATACTTCCCTGGCGATGGTAACAGCATACCACCCATTGAAGTACAAAAGCTGGTGGAACACTGTATTAGGA
The DNA here is from genome assembly GCA_944588485.1 of Phosphuga atrata. NCBI lineage: Eukaryota > Metazoa > Arthropoda > Insecta > Coleoptera > Silphidae > Phosphuga > Phosphuga atrata. The sequence goes on from OX155901.1 coordinate 1,827,210, forward strand.
GAAGGCTGCCACTCATCCTGGGATGTGACGCGAACGCACACAATGAGATGTGGGGCAGCACGGACACTAATAAGAGGGGTGAGTACCTTTTAGAATACCTCATTAAAGAGAACTTAATTGTGTACAACGTTGGGAACACACCAACATTTGTCACTAAAGTCAGAAATGAGGTACTGGATATTACGGTAGGTAGCGCTAACGTAAGTAAACTAATTAAAAAGTGGAGGGTTTCAAGTGAGCCCTCAATGTCAGATCATAGGATCATAGAGTTTGAGCTGGAAGGAGCGAGTGAGGAAAACACCCCCATTCGAAACCCCAGACAAACTGTGTGGCCTATGTTTAGTTCCCAACTAAAAGAAAACCTGGAGCAGGTGACAGTGCGGGGTAGTATCAAACACTACACCGTGCTGGAGCAGGCTGTAGGAGAAATAAATGTAGCAATCACCACGGCATTTGAATCCAGCTGCCCGGTAAAAACCGTGAAGGAGCATAAGGACGAAAAATGGTGGAACAAAAATTTGTCTACATTAAGAGCAAAAGTACGTAGGCTTTTCAACAAAGCCAAGCAATACGGAAATTGGCTAGAATACTCTGAGTTGCTTACCACCTACAACAAAGAGATCAGAAGGGCAAAAAGGGACAACTTTAGGACCTTCTGTGAAAACATAGAATCCACGCCGGTGGCAGCTAGACTGCACAAAGCACTAGCGAAGGATAGAGTGGAAATGACAACCACTCTGAAGAAACCGGATGGGACCTTCACGGAAGATGAAGAGCAAAGAGCTCTCCTCCTACTTGAAACCCATTTTCCGGGATGTAGAGGATACAGGGAGACCGAGGGCTTGATGCAACCACGGAAACCATGTCGGGCCGACTCGAAGAGGGTAGCGTCCATCTGTACGGAACCCGAATAAACCGAATCAGATGGGCTATCGGCACTTTCCAGCCTTTTGAGGCCCCAGGTGTGGACGGACTAGTTCCTGCCTTCCTACAAAAGGGAGAGAGAGAACTAATGCCGTATCTTCTAAATATCTTTAGAAGTAGCTTAGCGCTCGGATATATACCGGAGCTATGGAGAAGGGCTAAGGTGGTATTTATACCGAAGGTGGGGAAGAAAGACACCACTCAACCGAAGTCATTTAGACCCATTAGTCTAACATCTTTTATGTTAAAGACAATGGAGAAGGTGATTGATAATTAACTTAGGACTATAGTGCTGGTAGGTACACCACTACACAGGAGTCAGCATGCTTACAGAGCAGGGAAATCCACAGAAAACGCCTTGTATCAGCTGACAAACGAAATAGAAGCAGCACTAGAGATAAAGGAAGTAGCGATATGTGCCTTCTTGGATATAGAGGGAGCTTTTGACAACACCTCACACGAGGCTGTCAGGGCAGCCCCCGAAAGAAGGATTATCGACAGCACTATCTCAAAGTAGATGGGAGAAATGCTGAGAACTAGAACGGCGGAGACACAAGTGGGAAAAGACACCATTAAGATCTCCACAACTCGAGGGTGTCCATAGGGAGGTGTACTATCACCGCTAATGTGGAGCCTGGTAGTTGATGAACTACTGGTTAGGCTAAACGACCTAGACATCAAATGTCAAGGTTACGCCGATGACATAGTCATAATGGCTAGAGGAAAATTTGAGGGAACGCTCTGTGAAATTGTTCAGAGAGGCCTCAAAGTAACTAGTAAATGGTGTCAAACAGTGGGATTGAGACTCAACCCGAGCAAAACCACGATGATACCATTTACTAGAAGAAGAAAACTAAACTGCCTACATCCCATACTCATAGATGGGAAGGCAGTAGAATACCAGCAGGAGATAAGGTATCTGGGTATCACACTAGATAGCAAACTCCTATGGAATAGACACGCTGAGGCAGTGGTAGGTAAAGCCAAACGCGCCCTAATGGTGTGCAGAAATCTGACAGGAAAAACGTGGGGTTGTAACCCCACTATCCTGCGATGGATGTACACCATTATAGTGAGACCTGCAATCGCTTATGGGGCGGTTGCGTGGGGAAGTAGAATCAAGCTGGCCTCTATGAGGAAACAGCTTGAGAAGATTCAAAGACTGGCGTGTCGGCATCGCGGGGGCGATGGGGTCGTGTCCGACAGCAGCATTGGAGCTGCTGCTGGATCTGACTCCGCTGCACCTTGTGGTGGAGAGCGCAGGAATGCGAAGGAATGGGCAGAGGCAAAATAATCGGGAGCAGAGACCGAAACAGCCTCGCTGCCAAGATCCCCTGGCTGGAAGTACCAAAAGACGAAATGGTATGCAAATACCACTTCGAGAAAAACTACACAGCAATGTGTAGTAGTAAAGCCGATTGGAGCGACGAATCCTCAGCATACCACATAGAGCAAAATTCCATCAAGTGGTATACAGATGGTTCGAAGACAAAGGAAGGCACTGGTGCAGGAGTGTTTGGACCTCTTACCAGATACTGCGAATCGATGGGAACATCCCCAAGTATCTTCCAAGCAGAGGTACACGCAATCGAAAGATGTGCACAGTTTAACCTCAACAGGAATTACCGCAAAAAACGAATTGCTATCCTGTCAGATAGCCAAGCAGCCATCAAGGCCATTAGCTCATACACCATTAGATCCAAACTGGTATGGGACTGTGTGGGGAAGCTGAACAAGCTTGGCAGGGATAATGAAGTAACGCTATACTGGGTACCAGGACACACTGGTATAGACGGAAACGGAGAAGCAAACAAGGGATCCAGTAGCCCCTTTATAGGTCCGGAACCCTTTTGCGGTATGAGCGTGAACACCATCCGCAAAAGTTTAGATGAAGAAATAAGAGGAAAATGGATGAAAACCTGGGAAGAACTTCCAGGGCTAAGGCAATCCAAAGTGATGCTGGGATCTTTTAACCAGAAGAGAACTAAAGCTTGCCTGAAACTAAGCAGGAACAAGCTCAGAATTCTGACAGGAGCCCTGACGGGACACTGCAGACTTAGGAAACATCTCAAGGCCCTAGGCCTAGAGGAGGATGATGGATGCAGATTCTGTGGCTCAGCAGAGGAAACCCCCATACATATGTTCAAAGACTGCGGAGCATTACTCCGCAAGAGAAAGATGTACCTTGGGGCTCACTGCTTGAACACAGAGGAGCTGCAGGCCTTGAATCCCACCCAGATCCTGAGATTCCTAAAGGAATCAGGATTAGAGGAGGCGCTCTAAATGGGTAAGTACACCAACACTTGGAGGAGGAGGGTGGGGTACAATAGATCTATAAAGGTCGCAGTACAAGTCGTCACCACCATATCTACAATCTACAATCTAACGTGAAGTGTGTTTTCTCTAACTGTTTTGCTATTGCTATATCTTCATACATTTGCTCTACTTCTTCGTCGTCTGAGCTGCTTGTCGGAGCGTAAATATTGATAATTTGCATGGAGTAGCGCTTGTTCAGTCTTATCCTGATATATATGGCTCTGTTAGATAGGGAAGCGTACTTCATCACTTTATGTTTCATTCGAGCATCGACGAGAAATCATATGCCTCTCAGATGGTCTTTATCTGATTTTCTGATATAACACATGTGCTGAGGTTAATGTGGTAATTTTTTCACCCTGAAGACGTGTTTCCGATAGTCCCACGATATCCCACTTAATGGATTCCAGCTTGTGGTTCGGATCGTCAAGGTGTTCCTCGCATCTCATAGTGCGTATATTATATGTAGCAATATTTGTATTCTTGTCTGTGGTTATTTGTGGTCGAATTTTTGCCCTTCCCATAATCCGTAAGGCAGACTGACGGGTCAGTGTGACATTTCGACTTAGACTCGCTACTCACCTGGGATATACTTGTAAAAATCGAAGTGTTCATTTCATTTCATTAGGAGGTTTTGGCAAAATTAAAACACCGCAGGGCAAGCGCCTGCGTGTTGGTAAGTTTGGACGGCCGACCCTCTGGGTGCAGACGCTGGTTGCAGCCGTGAGACGCTGCTGTAGTAAATTAAGTTAGCTTCCTTTCTCACCTTTGACCTTACCAGCAAGGGTGGCCTTACCAGGAGCATATGCTCTCGCTGGCATCGCTCTCAGGATCCTTGAAAGTACTGAGCCCTCTCACTACGACAAAGTGGTAATCCCTGAGAGGAATGTTCGGGTTAGTTGATTTTTATTCATAAATTAATATAAATCTTCATAGAGTATACAGCAGGCCTATGCAACCTGCGGCCATCGAGCATTTTTTTGGGAACTCGCGAAGTAAAACTGAATAGCAAGGCAAAGCAAATTACAAAACGAATGATGATCCGGACATAATGCTTCCTTTTATCCTACCAATATAACTTAAAAAAATTGTCGGAAATAATGTTTTCAAAGAGAGATATTCGTTATAGTTTGATAAAGTAATTATTTTATTTATAATTTGTTGACGTTATTTTGGTTTAACATAATATTTTGGTATTAGAAAATTCCATAAGCATTTCAAAACGAAAATTTAAATATCAAACAATTTAGTTTATTTTCTTTTATAAATCTGTTTTCTTATTTCATTTATGTTTCAATTTTTAATACTGATTAGAATATTATTTGCTTGTCAGATTTATCAAACTAAATTCATTCACCTAAGCAATATGCATGTCACGATATACAGGGTGTTTGATAAACATGCGGCAGAAATTCAAGAGGTTATTTCTTGGCCTAATCTAAGAATATTTTGTCTTATGGTGGTGATTTCTGATAAATTGCTTTGTTTGGAAGATACAGAGTGAACAAAATTTGCGACAATCATATTCGATGTTTGTTGAAATCATTAATGCAAATAAAAATATGACGTACGCCAATGAATTTATCAAGTAGAAGAAATTGTAAGCGATAACTTGGAACGGCTGTTTTATCTACTAACGTTCAAGTGGATTTTATTTGAATACGGCCCGGACTGGCACAAGAAACCGACTCGGGCATTTTACAGACGGTCGGCCCTCCACTCTCAAGAGCTTAGGAAAACTACTAAAGTGATGTTTGAATCATATGTATCATATTTATCATATTTTTCAATCTTAACAATTTAATAATTAGTCAATGGCTTCCGAAGAAGTTCACTGCTCTTGGCTACTTTATCAATTATGTCGTCGCTATCTAGGTTCATCAATAGATCGTTTTCTACCGCCTTTATCATGAAAGAATTTAAATTATCAAAGGATAAGGTACTCCTCATACGATTTTTGATCATTTTTAGGGTAGAAAAGGATCTTTCACAAGCAACTTGACTCAATGATAACGTTAACAGAAATTTGATTGCTATTCCAATTAAATTGCAGGTATTGGTCAATAGATTGTATCTATGCAAAATTTTAAAGTAGCAAGTAGCGCAATTTTTACATGTACGGCATTTCAGACACGGTAAAAATATTTCTTCTTTTTGGTTCTAATAATCTATTTGTAATCTTCCATCTTCCATTCCAATGTATCTATGTGTTTACTTCCATTCTACTCCATGAATATTTTATGATCTTCTTATTCATCGGTTTTAAGTTTATCACAATGCAATGGCAAATTTTTCAATTCAGCCCGCAAATTTTCACCTGTAGCTCTATCGAAGATCATGGAATACTGTATGCTAAAGAGTCTCTCATCGATACATATAACTTAATTCCAAACGAACAGCATCATCATCGTCATCATCAATCAGCCTTTTTGAATCCACTGCTCGATATAGGCCTCCCCCATTTCTGCCCACTGTCCTCTATTTTGAGCGCTCTGCATCCAGTTTGTGGTTATTCTTTTGATATCGTCTGTCCATCGCGTGGGAGGTCTTCCTCTGTTTCTCTTGTCAGCTCTTGGTCGCCACTCGAGCATCCTTTTTGTCCATTAAGTTTGAGGACAAGGCATAATATAACTCTTGTGGAGACTCTTTGTGGAGAGACAAAATGTTTGTTCTGTGGCTCTTATGTATCAGAAAGCCAGTTCCTCCCACTGAGCTATTTTCATAGAAACTGTGCCCAGATTTTAAAGTAATAAGCTGTTCCCCACGCCTTCTAACTTCGCTGAGACCCACGCTATCCAATTTGATATTTTCTAATTCGCACTCAAGTTCAGTTAACCGTTCTTACGACAATAATGACATATTCTTGATAATTTTATTCTTTTTACATTTCTTCGCCAGATGATTGTCCCCCCCCCCCCCAGAATCCAAAGGGCAGACTGATTTAACATCAGTACCAGATTCTGAAGATAGTCTTCTACTCGCCTGGGGTACTTGAGTCTTTATATCTGGCATTTTCATAAGGGGTATTTAGCCATAGAACACCACGCTGGCTAGACGTCTTGGCGATCGTGTATTTCAGCCGCCCAATCTGGGTCAGACGCTGTTTGCAGCCGCCCGCTCTGGGTCAGACGCTGCAGGTTCACCATATCTGGCTATCCTCACTTAGTTTAGCCTGCAGGTCGTTGCAGTTGCCCGGAGTGTGGCAGGTGGAGCCATAAGTGAGAATTGGGAGCCCTGTGAGGACCAGTCATTGCCGACTACTCATTGACTATGTCATTGAGTCCGATGACAGCACAACCCCATACAACCCCAAACGAACAGCATGGTTTCAGAAAAGGAAGTAGTTGATTTTTAGAATAAAATCCTCTCCGGAGTGACCAGAGAAAATGTCCAATTGGCATATTTTGTGACAAAAGCAATTTTTTAGCAAGAGCATTTGACTGTGTCTGTTAGTGAATAAACTGTCCGAATAGGATGGTTGGGATCGTTAGTACGTGGTATTCACTGAATGAATAAAACATAGTGAGTTTATCAATTCAGTGTAATAAACTGTACCTTTGTTGTATAAGAGGAAAAACAGGCTGCTGGATAAGTAGGGAAAGATGATATGTTCAATTCTCTCCTCCTTATGGGGCTTTACATGTAGAAAAATAGTATCAGGCACCTTAGGGAAATTACATGTAATGTACATGTGTAGAATGTACATGTACAAATCTAGTACCAAGTACCTTATGGGGAAATCCTATACAAAAATACATGTGTTCAAATCTCACGCATGCGCAGATCCAGAAATTGCGCATATGAATCAGCCCTTAATAGATCTGTAATCAATTATGCATACATATCCGTTTCCCCGCTACCCACCCTGCAACTCATTTTGAATTTTCCCACTTGTCTATCTAGTCTGTCTAGTCTTGTCTGTCTAGTCTAGTCTTGTCTGTCTAGTCTAGTATTGTCTGTCTAGTCTTGTCTGTCTAGTCTAGTATTGTCTGTCTAGTCTAGTCTTGTCTGTCTAGGCTAGTCTTGAATGTCTAGTCTAGTCTTGTCTGTCTAGTCTAGTCTTATCTGTCTAGTCTTGTCCGATCTAAATCCTATAATCTCATTTGAATCAACCCGTAATATGTCTGCAATCAATTATGTAATCTGCAATCATACATATCCGTTTCCCTGTTAATACCCACTACGCAACTAATTTTCTCCGCTTGTATGCTCTGATCTTGTCTGTCTAAATCCCATAATCTCATTTGAATCAACCCCTATCTGCAAATATGTCTACGCCTCATTTTGAATTTTCCCGCTATCCGCCGCGCTCGCTTAATTACCACGCCATCTACACATACTCGCTCGATTACGTTCAGAACTACTGGCAATACGTGACGCCATCTACACATACTCGCTCGGACACGTTCAGAACTATTTTGTATGGGATTTCCCCATAAGGTGCTTGGTACTAGATTTACATGTAATTTCCCATAAGGTGCCTGACACCTTTTTTTACATTTACATTCCCATCAGGAGGAGTGAATAGAACATATCATCTTTACCTACTTGGATAGAATCTTTCCACTGGATAGAATCAATATATCAAGATTACTCAGAACAACAAGTGCCAAGCCAATTCCTACGCATATCGGGATCCCTCAAGGTAGTGTTTCGTCACCGACTCTATTTTCTCTGTACACAGCGGATATAATTAGCAGATACAAAATATTGCACTTTATGTGCAAACAACTCGAGTTTTAGACTCTCGGAGGAGTCTATAGAAGAAACGGAGGTTGAGTCCAATAGACTCCTAAAATATCTGTAAGAATAGTTTAATGGATATAATATGTATTTTAATATCAACCAAAACATTCCAAACATCAAAAAGAACTTTGTGTGAAGATCTAAACCTACAAATTGCTACAGATGTCTTATCAAATTTCAATAAGTGTCTACTTAACTCATTTAGTTCACCGGATTGAAGTTTATTATTAAGTATGTCAGCGAAACGTTTTAGATCTAGACACGAGAAATTAACGGATAGTTGTCCATTTATCCAAAACCTGCTCAGAAATGAGCAGGTTTTGGCTCAGAAGCCAATAGTAGGGGAACAAAGATCTTTAGATGAGACTATTTTGAAAAGAAAGAGGCTTGAGCATGTGTTGAGAGGGAGTTGTTTGTTGAGACAATTAATCGAGGGAACTGTGGAAGGTGTAGGGAATAGAGGTAGAAGAAGAGTGAAAATGGTTGACGATCTGAAAGAAGGCAAAGGATACGTGGATATGAAGAGAAAGGCTATGAATAGAGTTGAGTGGAGGAGGCATAATGAAACCTGCACATAGCAGAACACAAATTATGATGTACATTTATGAGAAAACGGCGATCCATGCTTTGAGTAATTGTGTCGAAAATAATCTTATGTTGTTATCATTGACGTTGTATGCATGCAGTCTATCATAGATAACTACATCCTGTGCCATCTCACTTGGCATCGATTTCCTTTTCCTAAGACTTTTTTCAGGAAATTTTATCGGTCTTCTACATCAGTCTTCTTTTAAAAATGAAAAAAAAAAAATTGTTAAGCTCTTCATTGGCCTAAGAAACAAAATCATCTGTAGCTTTCTGTACTGCATCAAAATAACTATTTTTTTTGTAGTTCTAAACAAGATTCTGATACCATATGATATCTTCTTCTTCTTATTAGCCTTCATACTTTCATACCATTTTTTCCATGCTTCTTTGTCATTTGCTGTTCTCATCCACTGTTTACCTGCTATCGTCTTTATGTCATCGATCCATCTCGTTTGGGGCCTTCCCGTGCTTCTTTTAGTTTCCCGAGGTCTCCAGAAGGTAATCTTGTGGCTCCTTCTGTATTCTTTCTGGCCACGTGTCCTACCCATTGACATTTGAGATCCGCTGTTCTCTCCATGACATCTATTTATTTTTGTTTTGTCCGGATATCTGTGTTGCGCATTTTGTCACTTAGAGTGATTCTCAGCATCGCACGTTCCTTTGCTCTTTGAGTCACTCTAAGTTTTGCTGCTGATTTTTTAGTGATAGCCATCGTTTCCAGGCCATAGGTGGCAACGGGGAGGATGCAGCTGTTGTAAACCTTACGTTTTAGGTAAATTGAGACGTCTTGGTTTTTTAATATACGGCTGACCTTTCCAAAGGCGGCCCATGTCAGTTGGACCATATGATATGCTTTTAATATATCTAAACCCGATGTTTGCAGAGAGGTGTAGTAACTGTTCAGTCAAATGTTCTTAAAAAGGTTTTGGATTCTTACAGGTTTTGGATTACAGCAAGGTGCTGGACTTCGTACAGAGGGACTGGAATTAGGACTAAGTTTGATCTTTTTAGTTTATAAGTAGACAAGCAAATAGACTAAATTAGAGTAGAATTAAATTAGTTTTGATCAAGACTAGGTAGAATTAGATGAAAATCAATTTATAAGACAAAATTGGTTAGACTAGACAATTTGACAAGATTATAGAAGTCGCGATAAGACTACACAAGACAAGACTATAATAGACAAGATTGGGCAAGATTATAAAAGGCTAGATAAGACTATACGGAACTAGATAAGACTCTACAAGACTAATCTAGGTTTAATAATTCGTTTATATTTATTATTTTATTTTTTGTGGGTTGTAATGATGTTAATAAATCAAGTTTTCTGTTTGTTTGAGGGTTGTTTCAAATTGAGGGTTGTGGTAAATTGGGCAAAATTTGGATAAACATTTTCAAAATAAAAGCTGAGGAGGGTGAAATTTGGAATGTGAATGTGTTCCAGTGGAAATTGTAAAGGTGTAATCACTGTTTCGTATTTACACAATGATTCCAAGTGCTTTCGCTTTCACACGAACTTGGCTTAGATTTTAACTTTTGCTGTATTTTGGCAAAAGTCATTTGTTGCATCAATCAATCAAAGTTGCATCTAAAGCCGAATCCAAGTTTGAGAATGAACCAAAAGCTTTCTTTCTAACAGCTGAATATTTAGACAACCAACGTGTTTCTCCAATAGTTAACAGCCTTTTGCTATTTTCGTCCTCTTTAGTTTGTTCCCAGGTATCCATACGTTCCTGATACGGCTCAGGCCAAATGTGGGTGGCCCCCTTTTTAGCAAGAGAAAACTACTAAGTAGTGTTATCCACTCAAAGCTACTACTATACGCCGTTTCCATCTGGACTTCATCTCTACTGAGTGCCAATCAAAGAATCAGGCTTCAGTCAGGATGCAAAGAATATTGGCCCTGAGAGTCAGCAGCGCGTATAGGACAGTATCAAGAGACACAGTACTGGTAATTGGCAGCATTCCTCCAATAGAGCTTGTTTGGACCCAGGGCCCGATCTAGATTTTTGGCCGCTCCGGGCAAAACTAATATTCGCCGCCCTTTACACCACCGTCGCCCTGGTGTTTACCACATAAGCTACCACATGAGCTTGCTATTCCAAAGAAATGTGATATTGCTGGAATTGTATAATACTCACCTATGTTAGTCTACGAGGGCTTCTGAACAAGCATACAAAAGTTCATGAGAGTATGTATGTATAAGTATGTTTATAAGGATATATGTATATGTTAAAGAATTTCTCAAAAACTACTGAATGGATTGAAATATTTTTTTAACGACGTAATATTATCTTTCAATTTCGTCATCATCATCATCAACCTGTTTCGACTTAGTGCTGGGCATAGGCCTCTTTTACTTTGTGCCTAGGTATGACCCTGTAACTTACCCTTTAACAACAAACATTTTTTTTATTACTCATGCCGGATAAGTACTATTTTACGCACGTTTTTCGGGTGATAAATGGCTCTTTATTCATTTGCGTGCGACAAGTATGAATAAAAGCATGCAAATTGTCATTGTCATGGAGACCAATTGAATAAGTTAAAAAGATTAGGAACAAACTGTTATAATATTTAAGTTAAGGTTCATACGTTACGTATAAAAAAACAAAAGAAATGATTTGTTTTTAAATTTAATGCAAGTAAAAATAACACATTATTATGTAACGATACAAAACGAATCAGTCATTATTAAAAATAATCAAATTAGGTAAATAACATATTTTCCCTGTAAATATTAAACTCTACCTCGTAATTGAAATAATTTTCTTCGCACTTTTTGCTCCGCAAAATCTTTAATAATTTCTAATAAATTTATACTGTCGCAAATCTTATGTTCTATCGAAATCATAGCCAATCCAGACAATCTATTCTGTGTCATGGTGGATCGCAGATAATTTTTTATTATTTTTAATTTGGAAAAGCTTCTTTCACCACTTGCAACTGTAACTGGTAAAGTTAAAAGAATCCTGAGCGCAATACTGATATTTGTACCAAATCTTAAATCTGTTATGAATTTTAAAACGTCTTGAGGAGACAAATTACTGTTTAAAAACATACAAAGAACTGATAACTCCTCTGAAAGGTTTATTGCATTCACATCACATGAGTTGTCGTGGGTTAAAATAGTCTCCAGATTCTTACAATGCTCTAACAATTCATATTTTGAAAGTTCTCTTAAGGCATATATGTTATATAAAAAAGCAAAATATTTTCTATGCTCAGTAATCTGGGAAAACCTTAACTCTAAGGAGTTTATAGCTGTATCTATAATGTGAAAAAATACTTCGATTTTATATTTTTGACGAGGTTCAATGATTGGTTCGTGACTACACTCGTAACCAAATTGCTTCTTTTGGGATCGAGCACGAAGTTTCGGCAAATTTTCAAAGTCTGACACCTCGCAATCAATTTCAGAAGCTAAGACTTTTGCGTCTTCAAGAACTTGAGTAAAATACTCATCTGAACGTGAGGTTTAAAGAACTCTTGAGTATTTTTAAGTATTTTAATAACAGAAACGAAATCAAAATCTTTACTTTGCATTAATTTACTAACCCGATTTATCCGATTCAAAGTTTCGTACCAAATTATTATGGAACATAAAAATTTAAACTGTTTAATTTGGTTCAACAAACCCGAAGCTTTGTCTCGTGTAGAGGTATCCGTATCTGTGTTTTGATAAACACTAAACAATGCATCGTACACTTGTCCTATTTGATGTCTTAGTGGTTTTATTGCCTCGTTTCGACTTTCCCATCTCGTGTTACTAAGTGGTTTTAGAGTAATATCTTTTACATTGTTCAAAAGAATTGACCATCTCAATGTTGAAGAGGAAAAGAAAACATATATTTTTGGCACAGTACTAAAAAAATGTGTTCCATCCAGTGAGGACTTTTCCATGTCGTTTACCACTAAGTTTAAAGAATGACTACTGCAAGGAACATAAAATGCCCGTGGATTGATGTTTTTTATCCTGGCTTGGACGCCACTTTGAAAACCTTTCATATTAGATCCATTATCATACCCTTGCCCTCTTATGTTTTCTAAAGACAATCCAAGTGCTGATAATTGTTCTAGGATAATTTCTGTTATTGTCAGACGATTTCTGACGTTCTTGAATAGAAATATACCTACTTACAAGGGTCATCTGCTCAGTTTTGCTAGCGTCCGGGGTACAATCTAAGATGATAGAATAATATTTTGATTTAATGATTTAAATCAAAATAATTATTAAACAAAAAAATAATTATTGATGATTTTTTATGCTGTTTGAAATTGTATCAATAAACTCATTTTGAATAGTTTTACTTAAGTAGATTGCTTTTCTCTCCTCTTACTTCAAAACTCTGCGTACATGTTCCTGCATAACAGAATCAAATTCGGCTAACAACTATACTAGTTTTAAAAAATTACCGTTGTTATGTTGATATAGATTTTCAGAAGTACCTTGAAAAGCCAAGCAGTTTTTGGCTAACATTTTGGTGATTGAAGCAATACGTAACAAAACTCCATTCCAGTATTCTATTTCTAATTTAATTATTCTTCGTGACTCGGCATCTATCGTATGAGATGATTTCAGCCTACGTGAAAGTTCGACTCATAATTTTACAGCTTCTACATGGTTTCGTGATGTCTCATGAGATTTAAGCATATCGCCTACATGCTTCCAATTTTTGTAGCCAGCTTCAGATAGACCGGAAGCTGTAGTTGTATTAAATATTTTGCAGCAAAAACAATATACCGAATTTTTTGCCACAGAATATACAAGCCAATCTCTCAAAATTTCTTCACCGTTGTTAAGCTATCTCTTATAATATACCTTCGTAACCTTCGACCATTGTTATGCCGTGGAACTTCAAATTCATACAGTGGGTCAGGAAAACCTCTATTTACCAAATATATTCTTTCGGCATCTGTTAATCTAACGGGCCACGTGGCTGGGTCGACATCTAAAAATGACGTTGATCCTGGAGAAACACTTGTAGTTGCACCATCAGCTACAATAGCGCTTGACCCAGAAGTAGAAGCATCAGGTTCACAGATTATATTGGGATCGGGCGTATGTTCATCATGTGATTTAAACGAAGCCGTAGCTACTACATCGGTTTCTCGTATGGGTGACGTTGGTTTGTTAAGTTTAAATCGTTGAATTAATTTTGATAAATTTTGCTATATAGAAATAAATTGGACTTTCAAAACGGAACCCACGTCACCCATATAGGCTACTTTTTACCGCAGAATGAGTAACTTTTCTGCGGTAAAAAGTAGCCTATATGGGTGACGTGGATTTCTTGCGGACAATGTTAAATTAAAACCAGGGTTGAGATGATTTTAAACACTTGATTTTAATCAGTGATTTAAATCGCGATTAAAATCAAGTGTTTTTTTTTTAAAATCATTGATTTAAATCAATACCTTTTTTAAAAACAAAATCAACCAAAAAATGTCAAGTGACTTCCCTTTTCTTTTTTGTAAGTAGCATAAAAATTGAAATTCAATTGAAATTGTAACCGAAATAAGATTTACTAGTACAGTTACAGTAGGTACATTTACAATTTTTTCAAATTTAAAAATACCATTAAAAATATCATCAAAAATCAAATTTCAATTATAATTGCAACTTATAAATTATTTTCACTCTTCAGATTCCCAGCAAATTTGAAATTTTTATTTTCACAAAAATATAATTTTTTTTTAAATTCCATTAAAAATTACCATATAAATTAAAATTATATTTAAATTGACACTCTGAATAAGTACATTAAAGACTTTTAGGAGTCTCCAGTCGCCAAAATTCGTAGGGTGATGACAAAAAATAATTATGTAACCAGTAAGAACATAAATATCAAAATATGTTAAGTGACTGCGACTACAGCAATACCCAAACGGTTTTTGTCAATTTTAAGACGTAGATTTTTTTTAATTTTTCATTGTTGATTTGAATATGACTAATATTGATAATTTTAGAAGAACTGAAAGAAATGTTAGAAGAATATAGTGAAAATATAATTAAAATAAGCAATGAGGTTTTTTTTTTAATAATAATAACCGACTTCCAAATGAAGAAAGATTGGAATATGAAAATGAATCAAAAAAATCTGATTTAAATCAAATAAATCCGATTTAAATCAGATTACTTTGATTTTTTTTTAAATCATGATTTTTATCAACCCTGATTAAAACTACTTTCTAGCTTAAAATTACGTATTTTTTTACGTACTACAGATTTATTTTATAAAATAGGTACTTAGTAAATTCACACGAATCACACGCGCACTTCAATATGTATTGTTAATTGTCTGATTAATCTACCACCAATATTCACACCCCTTTTAAATTTAAAATACAACTTGTAGACTTGAGATATATTTCTTGAGTGATTACTTAAGTGTCGCTGTGTCGAAATTAGTAACTTTTTTATGGCTTCCCCTAGACTATTTACAAATATGGCACGTTCAGTAATTCGGCGCTTTGGGAAAACTATTTTCTATAATATTTTGAAATATATATAATAACTATAATATTTTTTTATATATCTAATTATTTTGTATAATATTTTTTCAGTTATTTTTATTTAATACTATGTGTTCTTAGTATGTACCTACTTATGTACATATTTGTTATTTGTAGAGGTACATATTTTATTATTTCTGAACGTTTGGACTTCGTGCAACTCGGCGCCCTCAATTTTGCCGCCCCTCATTTTTGCCGCTCTGGGCATTTGCCCGGCTGGCCCCCCCTTAGATCGGGCCCTGTTTGGACCGTGTCTCACGAAAATCAAATTTTCCCGTTTGAAACAGGGCTAGTATAATCACTCACCTGTTAGAGTCGCTCGCGTCTCCGCCACGTATGGATCGTCCTTCCCGCGCCTTTTTGAAGGGAGGAAACGGAGATAATGGGTGGAGGGAGCCCTTAAAATTGGTGTCTTCCAGACGCTGGATGCCGCTTCAACCCTTTGGGCTCGTGATTACACCCCTGGTTAACTTGACTTGAAACGATAACCTTAAATGCGTGCACGTGTCGGTCGAGCTTGGTTCGCGCTTCGATTTTTGTCTTTACACTTCTCACACTCGTAGCATACTACTCGAATAATATAAATTCGCGAAGTAAAAAATTGATAAATCGCGCGATTTCGGCCCAGGTCGATACACCATTCCCTTTCTGTTGATCGGTGCCGAAATCGATTCAAATGTTGAATTAAAAATACAGATTTATTAATATTGGCGCGAACAGAGCTCATGGCTGAAGAAAGGACCCTAGTCTACTAGGATAGAAACAAATCGGTTGGGCTCAACATAATTCAAATTAAAAAACATGCAAGGGAAAAGCTACTGGAGAAGTGGCAGAGCAGCCGCGATGCAGCATCAAAGAAGGTGGACCTACAAAATGATACCTGACATAATACCGTGGGTTATACGGAACCACGGTGATATAAATTACTATATCTTACCCAGGTGCTAAGTGGACACACGGGTGCTTTAAAGAATACCTGTTCCGCATAGGCAGGGCCGAAGATGAGAGATGCGTCTACTGTGGGGACACAGACAGTCTGTCATACACATTATTTGCATGCGAGAGATGAACGGAACATATGGACCAACAAGACAAGAACGGCACTCATCGAATACTCACTGGTAACAGAAATGCTGCAGGACAAGGAGAGCTGGACTGTGACCGACAACTTTATAAGAGCCATTCTAAGACAAAAAGCACAGGACGAACGAACTGCGCAAGACACGCGCCAAATCCAACCAAATATACAGCAAACTTTATCAAACTGAAACTCCTTGAACTCCTAAACACAAAAAGTGAACGGGGGATGTAAGGTTTGCTGTAAATTAGAAATTCAGATTTGGAAATATTTTTCCAGTACAGCGACATCACGAAGATATGCGAGGAGCATTTCCGGGATGTACGTAAAGTTCAGGGGGGGCACTTGTCAAGTTAACGAAAGTACTTGCTACGTCCCCCACAAAAAAAAAGATATCCATACGTTGGTAAGATTCGCGAAGAAATACTGCCACGTCATTCAGTAAGTAATGTCTATATTCGAAGACTGAATCAACTTGGGAAATTTTCGATGTAAATAGCAAAAGAAAGTCGACCGCCAATCGGCTACATCGGCCCATCGGGCATAGAGCCGATTAGCCCTATGGTCAATCCGGGACTGCCCGTCAGTGATCATTACCTCTATAGGTCGCAGTTGTTTACATTGAGTAGCGTTTGGCTGTTTGACGTGTCTTTAGTAGTTAGTGAAGTCCTCTACCGTGTATACCAACGCCGAGATAACTGACATGCATTCCATATATGGACTTGCTGATCGCAATTCATTACAAGCTAGACTATTGTACATTGCTTAGCCATTGGCTTAGCCGTAATATCCGCGACCGAAAAATCTTCGAAAATATTCATCGACGTCTTCGTGAAACACGCACATTGAAACAAAATGGAGGGCCAGGAAGATTAATGATAATAAGAACTGGAACAAAATGTGCTGGACATGATAGAGAGTTATGGCAATGAATTTTGCCAACGTTAGTTCTGATCCCGCAATTCCTGACAGAGATTATTTTCAGCGATGATGCCAGTTTCTCAAGAAATGCAATAAGCAATTTTCATAACAACCTTGAGTGGGCGTAGAGAAAGATGTCATGTTCTAGGCCACGCCTCCCGCCTCTAACCTTGACCTCGACCCCCACCCCCAGACCACGCCCATAACCCCCACTTCCACCATCAAACTCCAACCCCCAGACCCTGATTAAAAATCTGTTTAATAGCTGATTAAAAGCTAATTAAAAAGCTGTTTGAAAGCTGATTAAAAAGTTGTTTAGAAGCTGTTCAAAAGCTGATTAAAAAGTTGTTTAAAAGCTGATTAAAAAGTTGTTTAGAAGCTGTTCAAAAGCTGATTAAAAAGCTGTTTAAAAGCTGATTAAAAAGTTGTTTAGAAGCAGTTCAAAAGCTGATTAGAAAGCTGTTTAAAAGCTGATTAAAAAGCTGTTTAAAAGCTGATTAGAAAGTTGTTTATAAGCTGATCAAAAGCTGTTTAATTCGCTTTTAAACAACTTTTTATTCAGCTTTTGAACAGCTTTTCTAGTCAGTTTTTCAGCTCAACAGCTTTAAAACAGTTTTTTAGTCAGCTTTTAAACAGTTTTTAATCAAAAAGCTGATTACAGTGGACGGAAAGTGGACGGAAATTTGACGGAAAGTGGACGGTGGACGGAAAAAGTGGATGGAAAGTGGATGGAGTGGATGCAAATTGGATGGAAAGTGGATGGAGTGGATGCAAGTGGATGGAAAGTGGATGGATGGAATGCGGCTTCTCATACAACGGCTGTTCAATTTACTAATAAAGATCATCAATCCCTGAACCATCAATTCCATAGCTGACACAAGCTTGGATGATGTTCTGCTGGACCGGCTTCACTGTTGGTGTTTCTGTGATCGAAGGATCTCCCGCAAACTTTAACCTTGTTGGGTATTGTTGACTGTCTACGGCTCCTACTTTATCTTCTTGGAGGTTTAGGGTGAATATTCAGTATTTAGACTCCTGTTCTTCCCATCATTATTGTTGATTTTATATTACATATGTCGTTATCTTCTCTTGTGAAGGTTGAATTGCAAACGGTGCATTTGTAGTACATTTTTTTATTATCATCACATACTTCCTTATGGCTACCAGGATTATCCTTGCGAAAACCTTTAAACATTAGTGGTGGGGGTCGAGGTCAAGGTCAGAGGCAGGGGGGGGGGTGGCCTAGAACATGACATCTTTCCCTACTAGTGGGCAGATGAAAATCCGCATGAGGTATGTGAAGATCGATTTCAACATCAGTTCTCCTTGAATATTTGGGTTGGAATTGTGCGTGACTATCTAATTGGACCGGTTTTTCTACCAGCAAGTCTTACTGGCGAGATGTATCACAACTTGTTGGAAGAAACACGGCCCGAGTTCTGTAGGATGTACCATTGACGACAAGACTTGCAATGTGGTTTATGCACCACCACATTTCAGTTTGGTTGCTCGTGAGTTTTCAACAGCAACATACGGAGATCGCTGGATTTGTCGAGATGGGCCACACGCATGGCCTGCTCGATCCCCAGACTTAAACGTCTTGGATTATTTCTTATGGGTCTGTTAAGATCCAACAATGTTATTTTTATTTGTATTTTCGTTTTAAAACTATTTTCTTGTTTAGTGTATTTCTAAAAGTAGATAAATAATAATTACATCAATATTATCTTAAACCGACCCGTAGATTACCAACATCTGGTCGGTAGGGTAGTGGGTATTTGTTGAACGAGCTGTTTGTGGCCACTACGCATCTGAAAGACCATTTGTAATCACCAATCCTTTGTAAATACGCTTAGGCGGATGTTTACGATCGCTAATAGTTTTTGGATGCTTGGTGGTTGTAAACAGCTGGAAATACAATGCAATGTTTGTGTTCAAGATTTCTTAGAATAAGTATTTAAATTTTGTGTAGTTTTAAGATTACCCAGAAATTACCACGTGCACTTCGTTTTGGAATTCTTCTTGGTTCAGTGGGGGCAGGTAAATGGAAGGTGGGACTTAGATTTCCTGTTTGTAACAATATCTAATGACACTCAGTTCAATTGTAAACTTCTTACCACGAACACATCGAGAAGATTTCAAACTCCGACAAGCACGTGGTCACAAGTGTTTAAAATAGAGTTAAATAAATAAATACATGTTTATCGAGGCGTGCAAGTTTCATTTGCACAAACATATAATTTCCAGAGCCGATCAAATCTATTAGCAACCCTAAATTAACCGCCGTAGGTTTGATCACGCGAACGTTTGTTCAAAGGCAAACACCCACCGCGACTCAACAGGGTCTATCTGAAGTCATTAGTTTACGCTACTCCAGTGGAGAATTTGAACGAATTGCGAAATCGGACAATTGCTGGATGTAACTCAACCCTGGTGTATTTGAAAGATTTTGGCACTTTGGAATGCTTGTATCCAGGTTGGAAGTCATTTAGAACATTTCTTGTAGATTGAGCAACTTTACATATACTTTTTGATAATAAAATGTTGTTACTATCGCAAATTTTGTTCACCTTTTCTTCACAAATATAGACTAAAATCCACCAATTATTTAGTATATAGACGAGATTATTATATTACATCAAAACTTGCGGTCGCAAAAAATGTGTGCGAAAATAATCTAGTCTGTCATAAATGACACATGTGTAGTTGAGTATTTGATTTAAATCAAGAGTGTCCAACTTGCGACCCAAGACCAGTTGTTATGGAAATCAAAATAGACCTTTTCATAGTTGAACTTTTTTTGTGCGCATGTGTCAATTTTCGCCATGTTTTTCGGGCACTTTTTGACGTAATAACCAGTGAAAATAACAAAATGTGCCCGAAACTTTCATATTCCCGCTTTTTAAACTTGACTGAATGACGAGAAGATTGAATGCTTGTATCCAGTTTGGAAGTCATTTCGAACATTTCTTGTAGATTGGGCAACTTTACATGTACTTTTTGATAATAAAATGTTGTTACTATCGCAAATTTTGTTCACCTCTTCTTCACATCTTGTCCACATCTTGTTCACATCTTCTCCACATCCTCGAAACAAAAGGTTTTTCAGAAATCATCATAAAACAAAATATTCTTAGAATAGGCCAAGGCATAACCCCTTGAATTTTTGCCGCAAGTTTACCTAACATCCGGTACATCTTATTTTATTCACAGTTTGTTATTGGGAAATATGTCTTCTAAACCTAAAGTTTCTGAAGGTGCAAAACTCATCATATCATTGCAAATATTTATTTCAATGCGAGAACAAATCTTTTGTCACATAATTCTTTACATTCATTTTCCATTAACTGCGTTCAATGAATTCCGCCAATACCTCTCAACAAAATTAATTTGCATAGAAAACCGGCATCAACGTTCCGTTCAGTTTGCTTTTATTTCACGAAATATTTCCAAACTTCTCTTTCGTTACCGTGAAAGCCAGTATTTATCGTTTGGTAAAACTGGCCGTCAAACTCTATTACTTATCTGGCACCTTTCATTTATATTGATTATTTGCCGGAGTATTGAAAGCCTTGCCACTCAGCTTCTACCTCACATTTATTTATTTATAATGGTCTACACGACTTAATTGAGAAAGAGTGCTCAAATTTATGAATAATATAAGGTGTGCAGTCTTGTCTCTCTAGTCTGATTCATCATCCAGTTTAATAAATGTATTAACGATTATCTGTTTTTTTTTTAGGTAAATGTCAGCAAAACCAATGAAACTATCGAAAAATTAAAGAAACCATCACAATTGAACAAAAACTTTTTTTTTGGAAAATTTTCACAAAAAAACTATGGAACAATAAATTACAGGAAATGTAAGTTTAACCCAGTGTGATGTACCATTATTGTAACCCCCATGTTGAAGTGTATTGCTTATTTTACAAAAAAAAGATCTCTGGATGATAATTTACCGACCCCAAGGAAAAATCTGTCTGATCTAAAAGCTGTAAATTTTATATTGCACAAAATATAAAAACAAAAGTGTATTCAGCACGCCGTCCCTTCGCCCGTCCTATAATTTGAATCTAATCTAAATTTCATTTTGCTCAAATCTTTGAGCGAATAAAGAGTTTATGCATGTTTTAACTGCACAAAAAATGGTCATTAATTGCTTATTTCTGCTTAATTAGATAGCAAACAATTTTATTTAAAAATAGAACTAGTTTTAGCAGATTACATAATTAATTAGTTAGAGTTAGGGAAAATATTTAACAGATTTTTATTTACTGTTTGTCTAGATTCTAGATGGATAAAGTAAAGTAAAACATGTTTGATTCAACAGCGTGAAGCTTTAGACTAATATACTAATTTGTGTATTATAAATAGGACAACCGTATTTATAACAACTTTGAATGTAACTAAATAATATATAATGTTTGTAAATAATTATTATATGCTATATAAATAAAGTATATACGGAAAAATATTAAATTGAGTTTCATTTATTCCGGAATTTATAGATATTCGCCAATTGTTGAAATCAATATTTGTTTTAATAACAAGCACAGACCTAAAAATAGATATAGGCGAAAACAAGACAAGATTAGGCAAGACCAACAAGACCAGAGAAGACCAGACAAGACAAAACAAGACCAGACAAGGCAGGACAAGATAAGACAAGGCCAGATAAGACCATGCAAGACCAAACAAGGCCAGACAAGAACAGCCAAGACCAGACAAGACGAAACATAAACAGACAAGACCAGATATTACCAGACAAGACCAGAGAAGACCAGGCAAGACCAGACAAGACAAGACGAGACAATACAAAACCAGACAAGACAAGACCAGACAAGATAAGGTCATACAAGACCAGACAGGACCAGAAAATACCAAACAAGACCAGACAAAACGATAAGACAAGACTAGATAAGACCCTGCAAGCCCAGACAAGACCAGACGAGTCCACAGAAGACCAGACAAGACCAGGCGAGACAAGACAAGTCCAGACAAGACCAGACAAAACCATGCAAAACCAGACAAGACCAGACAAAATCAGATAGGACGAGACTAGACAAGACAAGACCAGACAAGACTAGACAACACCAGACAGGACCAAACAAGAGCATGCAAGACTAGGCGAGACAAGACAAAACCAGAAGATACCAGACAATACCAAAAAAGACCAAACAAGACCAGACCAAACCAAATAAAACAAGACAAGTTCAGGGAAGACTAGACAAGACCAGACAGGACTAGGCAAGGCCAAACATGAACAGACAAAACCAGACAAGACCACGCAAGACCATACAAGACCTGACAATACCAGACAAGTCTAGACCATGAGTCTTGTCCAACACACAAACACCGGTCACTGGATGGACTTTAGAAATTCAAGGACTGTTGCACAGATTAGCCACGAAATGTCACGAGTATACAGAGAAGCCATAGAGATAGAAAAACGAGACTACTGCATGAACACGAGAGACGATTCCTTGAGACTGCCCCCAGCATGGCGACCGATCATATCCACCCTCAAAATGCAACCCCAGACACCCTAGACTCATGTACGACCAACAAAACAAACAAACAACAGAACCGAAGCACCGCACACAACGCGCATGACCCGAAGCCAGACAGCTATAAGTAGTCGCATCGCACGAACGACCTCTCCCCCGAGGAGAGCCACCGAAACCGCCCCGAGGAGAGCCGCCGAGGCCGCCCCGAGGAGAGCCACCGAAGCCGCCCCGAGGAGGAAACCTACACCAATGGACACAGAAAGCTCCACCGAAGCCGCCCCCAAGCGCAAAACCGACCCGGAGGACGAGGAAATGTTCAAGTTTCCCAAGAAAACTGCCAAACTAGAGAGAGCGAGTACGTCAGGATCACAGGTAAGTATGAACATGTATGCATGCTTAGACACAGAGGACAGTGACAACGAAGACGATATAGAAACTGAGACCGAACACCCCACCGAAGAAAAGAACAACACCCCAATCATCCTACGGAACAAAGAAAAATGGACCAGACTGAGCAAGAAATTGGACAGCAAACACATAAAATTCACAAGGGCCACGTCGACAAGAGACGGAATAAGGATCCAGCCACAAACGATAACGGATTATCGTGAAATGTACAGCCTAATGAAAGAAGAAAACTACGAGTTCCACACTCACCAACTGAGCTCCGAGAAGAACCTCAAGGTGGTGATCAAAGGAATCCCCACCGAAGTCGAGGAAGAAGTAATACTCAACGACCTAGCCAAAAAAGGTTACCCGGCAATCAAGGTGACAAGAATGAAGGGAAGGAACGCGACCCCTATCCAAATGGTATTAGTGGAAATACCTAAACAATACAAATCCATCTATCAAATGGACAGAATACACTACCTCAGCGTAAGAATAGAGCCGCTCAAGCCTAGAGGAGACACTGTACAATACCATAGATGCCAGCTCTATGGACATGTACAGAGAAACTGCAACGCGGAATATAGGTGCATGAAATGTGCTGGAAAACACAGCACGCACCTATGCGAAAAACCACCAACACTGCCACCGAAATTCGCAAACTGTGGAGGCGAACACGTCTCAATATGGAGGAACTGCCCCGCCAAACCAACAAACAGAACCGCGGAGACGACAAGACAACGACCAACTCCCAGGACAAACCCGAACAGCTACAGACAAGCTGCAGCTAGAGAAAACACGACATATCGGGACACAGCACAAGCAACCACCAGCGAAAACAGACAAAACACCGAAAGGAAAACACCGATGACAAAGACAACAATAGACAAAGTAGCGGACGAACTAGCAAAACTGCTAAAGAAATACGCCTCTGTACAAACAGACGACGACGAACTGGAAAATTACTCAAAAACCATCACAAACATCGTCAAAATCATCAAAAATGACTAGAAAACGGCAAGTAGACGAACTAAAGATTGTTTTCTGGAACGCAAACGGAATCGAAAGTAAGAAACTAGAACTGGTAGCACACATGACGGAACACAACATAGACGTGGCGCTAATTAACGAGACGCACCTGCGACGCTGCAATCGCCTGAACATACCGAACTACCAAACCTACAGGAAAGACAGGGGCCAACAAGCCGCAGGCGGAGTTGCCATAATAATCAAGAGGAATTTGAAACACCACGAATTGCCCGAAGTTGACACGACGGATAACACAGAAACGATAGGAATCGAAATAATGACCGCAGACGGTCCACTGGCCTTGTATTCACTATACTCGCCACCAAAGAAAGAATTGAGCACTCCAGACTTGGATAAAATATTCAGAAACAACACGGCAACGATAGCCGCAGGAGACTTTAACGCAAAACACACCCAGTGGAACTGCAGAAAAACAAATCAAAAAGGAAGAGAACTAAAACGTTACACAGAAAACCGCCTACTAACGGTTCTAGCCCCAAACGAGCCAACACATTTCACAGGTAATAACAGACACCCGCCGGACATATTGGACATAGCGGTAATGAAAAACGTCACAGCAAACATCGACATAGTCTATATTGAAGACTTGAGCTCCGATCACAACCCCGTGCACATGAACGTCCAAACGAAAAGTGCAAGAAGAACGTGCGAGAAAACATTAACAAACTGGGAAAAGTTCAAAGAGAACCTAGATATTACCTGCACAGATATCATAGACCCATTAAGCCTAGAACAGGCGGCGCAAACATTCGAGAACGAAATAAAGGAGGCGCTCCATACCGCCACAAGCAAAGTAACCTTCAACAAAACAACTACACACCCACAGGAAATAATGAGCCTAATACGCGCAAAACGGAAAGCAAACAAGACGTACCAACGTACATTAGCACCGACAGACAAAACGGTCCTGAACAGACTGACAAAACAACTAAAACTGGCGCTACAAGAACAACACAACGCAGACTGGGAAAACAAACTAGAACGAATAAACGACACCAAAGACGAACCGTGGTACTTAGCCAAGACTCTAAAACAACAGAACCGCAACACAATGCCACCTATCAAAAAGAACGACGGCAGCACAGCAACCTCTGACATTGACAAGACAGAGACTTTCGCAAACGCCCTCGAAGAACAATTCACACCAAATATCCCAAACACAATCCACAACTCACAAGGAATCTACGAAACGGTAAGGAGGATTCTAAACAGCGAAGAAAACTGCGACATAAGAGAATCAACGCCAGAGGAAATAGCCGAGATAATAAAAAACCTTAAAAACAGGAAAGCACCCGGTTGTGATAATATTAACAATACGACTATCAAGAACCTAACGCCGCCAGCTATAGACAGAATGAATCAAATCGTAAACGCATCGCTCAAACTCAGAACGTTTCCGACCCAATGGAAACGCCACAGCAATACTGATTTCCAAACCCAACAAACCCAGGAACAAAACATCAAGCTACAGGCCAATAAGCCTACTAACAGGACTTGGAAAAATAACGGAGAAAATAATACACAATCGACTGACAGACATAGTTGACGAGAAACAAATAATCCCGGACGAACAGTACGGATTCAGACAAGAACATAGCACAACGTACCAGACAACTAGAATAACCGAAGCGATAATTGACGCTTTCAACAGAGGATACGCCATGGGAGCGGTACTCCTGGACGTCTCAAAGGCCTTCGACAAGATGTAGCACGAAGGCTTAATATACAAAATGAATAAATTCAAAATCCCGATGGGGATGATAAAGCTACTAGCTTCGTACATCGGCAACAGAACGTTCCAGGTGAAATTAAATGACACGATGTCGACGACACGTCCAGTGGGAGCGGGTGTCCCCCAAGGATCCATACTGGGGCCCCTGCTCTACAACATTTACACCGCTGACATACCAAAAATGGAAAACACAAAAATTGCACTATACGCAGACGACACTGCTATATTTATCAGAGGAATCCTGGCGAGCACCATCACCGAGAGACTACAAAACCACCTAGATGAGATAAATCGCTGGTGTAACACGTGGAAAATACAACTTAACGCTGAGAAAACTCAAGCCATCATGTTCACAAAAAGAAAATTCAAACACATCCCAACAAAATGCCTCAAGATTAATAATACAAGTATAAAATGGGAAAATCAGGTAAAATATCTAGGTATCATACTGGATAAAAGACTAACCTTCGCAAGACATATGGATTACATTGTGAAGAAAACCAAACAAATTAATGGCTATCTTTATCCCCTCATCAACAGGAAAAGCAAACTCAACATGGAAAATAAGCTGAAACTGTACAAGACAGTAATACGACCAATAATGACATACTCGGCGACTTGCTGGAAGCAAGCTGACAAACACACAAAATACCGACTACAAATTATACAAAACAAAATACTGAGGCAAATCACAGACTCGCGATGGTACATAACCAACGAACAAATACATAAAGACCTCGAAATGAAGACAATCACAGAGCACATAGCAAGACTTACACAAAAAACATTTGACAACATGCGACAACATGACAATATAACAATACAACAAACCGCAAACTACAAAACGAACATAAAGTGGAAATTCCCAAAACTGCAACAAACCACATTCAGACAATAAATAACACTGTTTTCTACCTACAGGGTACCCAAAGCAACCCCAGAGAAACAAAAGGACCACACCGACAACACAGCAAATGAGACAACACAGAAGAAACAAAGAAGGAAGCCAAAGGACCACAGCAGGACCAGCCGAGGACAAGAGGCCACAGCAGGATCAACCCAACCGAGGACCAGAAGCCACAACAGAAGAAACCAGGAAAAAAAAAATAAAAAGAGCCGTTGTTTTAACGTTTCTCGCTAAAAACCAAACCAAAAGACAAACAGAAAAAAAAAAAAACGAACCCAAATAAAAGACGACGGAAGGACGGGCTCACGGCCCACAACCGCCACAAAACAAAGGATCCCATACATACGAGCTCTCAGTATGCGTCTAACGGTTGACCCGCACGGACGCACATATCTCTTGAGAATGGCGAATGTTAGTTCGCTGAAACGTCGAGAATCCGGTTCTTTTCAGAGCCAACCCTCAGCATCAACGCGGAATCCCCGAGAAAACAATACAACAATATATATATATATATATATATATATATATATATATATATATATATATATATATATATATATATATATATATATATATATATATATATATATATTAGGGTGGGCCAAAAAAAACTTTTTTTTTTTTTTTTTTTAGCTACTACGAAAATATCGTCCAAGATGACGAAAAAAAAATTCTAGTAAACTTTCAGACCTTAATATTAATATTAAGAGGTGGCTCATTGTGATTTTTGATTTCCCATTTAAATAACATAAGAAGTTATTTTGTTTTTGTGTGGATTTTTAATGCACTCGAACGAATAAATGCCTCGTGGAAATAAATACATTTTCTTGTAGGAAATTTAACGATCTACAAAAAAAGTCTGATATGATTTTTTGCTAAGTTGACTCGTTTAAAAGTTATTCGAGGTTAAAGTCCAACCTCAAATAGTTGAGGATAACTTTTACAATTTCTTATACTCTATCACAAAATATTGACTCAAAAACATAAAATAGCTTAGTTTTCGTAAATCTTATCGAGTTTTTTTTGATAAAACAATAAAATTTTTACAAATAATCGATAATCGTAAGAAAAATCGATATTTTCATACCTAATTAAAATAAAAACACTCGGAACTGTACTTTACCTGAGAGCATCATTCCCTGAAAAATAAATAAGTTCTTTATTTGCACTTAGTTTAGTTTGATTTTGACTAAGCTATTTTATGTTTTTGAGTCATTATTTTGTGATAGAGTATAAGAAATTGTAAAGGTTATCCTCAACTATTTGAGGTTGGATTTTAACCGCGAATAACTTTTAAACGAGTCAACTTAGCAAAAAATCATTTTAGACTTTTTTTGTAGATCGTTAAATTTCCTACAGGAATATGTATTTATTTCCACGAAATATTTATTCGTTCGAGTGCATTAAAAATCGAAACAAAAACAAAAAAAAATCTTATGTTATTTAAATGGGAAATCAAAAATCACAATGAGCCACCTCTAAATATTAATATTAAGGGCTGAAACTTTACCAGAATTTTTTTTTCGTCATCATGGAAGATATTTTCGTAGTAGCTAAAAAAAAAAATTTTAAGTTTTTTTTGGCCCACCCTAATATATATATATATATATATATATATATATACAATATATATATATATATATATGTACAATATATATATATATATATATATATATATATATATATATATATATATATATATATATATATATAAACAAGATGTGAGTTCCGTCACCTTACTTCAAACAAAACAATAAAGCTTATCTATCGATGCTTATTATTCTATAGCAATGTATAATCTATCGGTATTAAACTATTCTATTTGTATTTTAAAAATACAATACATTATGTTAATATCGTTAGTTAAGTCTACATGTAAAAGGTGTGAATAGATGAGATTGAGAGGGAACATCTGTTATCGACAAGATGTAAAAACTACATGAATCGTGCGTTGAATTTTAAAAGGCTCAGGAAAGCTGAATCTATTTGCACTCCAGTTCTACTATACAAAGAAGAAAACAGCATGAAGCTAGGGGCAACCCTCTAGTATTTCCAGGGTTTTTTACATAATCATTCCGACAATACCGTACAAGTCTAGACAAATCAGACAAGACCAAACATGACAAGACGAGACGAGACCAAACCAGACAAAACGAGACAAGGTCACACAAGACCTGTTAAGACCAGACAGGATCAGACAGAACCAGATACGACCAGACACAGCCAGACAAGACCAGACAACACCAAACAAGGCCAGAGAAGACCAAACAAGACCAGACAAGACCGCACAAGATCAGACAGGACCAGACAAGGCCAGACAAGACCAGACAAAACCAAATAAGACCAGACAAAACCAAATAAGACCAGACAAAACCAAACAAGACAAGACAAGACCAGATAAGACCAGGCAAGACTTAACAAGACCAGGCAAGTCCAAACAATAGCAAACAAGCCCAGATAAGACTAGACAAAACTAGATGTAGATTTAGGTGGTGACTTGTACTGCGACCTTGATAAATCTATTGTATCCCACCCTCTTCCTCTGCGGTGGTAACTGTGAAGACCCCATTGAAGGCCTTTGTTCGTTTTACTCACCTTGAGAACAAAATCCAATGCCAGAATAAAAAGAAACGGGGACAAAGTTGCAGCCCTATTTCACTCCGTTTCTTACATTGATCCTGTTGCCTAATTTGCCTTTATCTAAGACTCTATATACAGTGCCAGTGTTCACATTTATGACTTTTTGGCGGTATCTGGTTCTGTCTAGCCACTTAATTGTTGGTAAACTTACCCATTTACAGCGCCTCCTCTAGTCCTGATTCCTCTAGGAATTTCATGATCTGGGTGGGATTCAACGACTACAACTCCTCTGCGTTCTAGCTGTGAGCTCCAAGATACATCTGTCTCTTGCAGATCAGTGCTCCGCAGTCTTTGAGCAGATGTATGGAGGTTTCCTCTGCTGAGCCGCAGAATCTACATCTATTATCTTCCTCTAGACCTATGGCCTTGAAGTGTTTTCTAAGTCTGCAGTGTCCCGTCAGAATTCTAAGCTTGTTCCGGTTTGGTTTCAGGCAAGCTTTTGTTCTCTTCTGGTTAAAGGATCCCAGCATTATTTCGGATTGTCTTAGCCATGGAAGTTCTTTCCAGGTTTTCATACATTGTTCTCTTATTTTTTCATCTAAGCTTTTATGGATGGTGTTCATACTCATACCACAAAAGAGTTCCGGACCTATAAAGGGATTCCTAGATTTGCTAAGTGATCGACTTCTTCGTTTGCATATATACCAGCGTGTCCTGGTACCCAGTATAGCGTTACTTTATTTTCTCTGCCTAGCTTGTTTAGCTTTCCTACACAGTCCCATACCAGTTTTGATCTGACGATGTATTAGCTAATGGCCTTGATGGCTGCTTGGCTATCGGACAGGATAGCAATTCGTTTTTTGCGATAATTTAGTTACACCACTGACCAGAGTGTAGGTTCAAGTGTAGCTGATGAAATCACCTCTTCCTCAAAATCTGTAAGAAATAAGTTGGCTATTACTGGGGATAGAGGTGACCACAATGGTGATCCTAGGACTTGTTTGTATATTTGACCATCGTACCTAAAGTATATACTTTAGGTTAGGTTAGTTTAGGTCATGAGTTTTCTTTGACCGTGGAAAGAGTTGTCTCCTTGTTTTCTTGGCATTTTCTTCTAGCTTCTTCCTCTTTTCTGTGCCCGTGATCTTCGGCAACTTTTTATTGGGAAGTTCTTCGATGGCTGTTTTTTCCGGCGTATCTGTCAATATGGCAATGCGCCCTCTCTTTCTCCCTCGCGAATGTTGCGAACGAGGACCTGCCTTGCAGTACGGCATTATATCCTGTGATGGAAAGTGTATTGGCACTGGTTCTTCGACTGAGATGGGAGATGACGGTCCGCAACACTATTATGCGCTGATTCTGTACCTAGAGGTGCTCGCAGGTATATATTTATGTATTCTTTAAACAATGTTCCGCCAGATCTGATACATTCTTTTCTGGTTTTAATTTCGATCTTATGATGTTTAAGGCCTCAGGGACCGGTACTTTTGTGAATAAAGATACAATATCAAAGCTCACAAGGAGATGGCTAGTATGTTAGTTCGTCGAAACGTCTAGTTTTTTTCAGAAACCAACCCTCAACAACAAAGCGGAATCCGCGAAAAATCAAATCAACACATGTTTCCATTCGCGAAAACCTCAAATACGCAAAAGTATCGCAGGGCCTTGGGCACCACGTGCCCCAGCCTAAAGGCGGCTCTTACTATCAAATTCTTCTTATATTATTTATTCCAAATTTAAGCAGAAGATTGCTGCGTTTTAAGAATTAAATTGTCTGCAAAAATCTGAAAACTAGAACATTCTATCTAGATTTGTGTCATATACAATTATCTGTATCTTATCTAGTAGACGAGTGAAGCTTGTTGAGCATATTAAGAAATAAATTCTGTGGAGTAATATGAAAACCAGAACGTTCCATTTAGAATTCTGTCCTCGCTAGACAAACTCAAAGTTAGGTAATTTTTGAGCAACAGACAACATCTCAAACAAATCTGTTCCTCAGCTAGTAACTCGTGGCACTTTCTAAGTGTATTAAGATTTAGAATTTATCTGAATTAATCTGTAAACTAGAACATTCTATCTACAATACTGTCGTTTTTTGAGCAACATACAGCTACTCAAATAGTCACCTTAATACTTACAGAAATATCTAAGTGTCCCTATCTCATCAATCAGTAAGAGTTGTTCTTGAATGTCTCCTACAAGATGGAAGGACGAATACAAAGAGCAGACCAGAAACTAGTTATGTTTATGTCGTAGTTACGTACTAGTTATGTTTATGTCGTATAGTTATGTCGTAGTTTATGTGAAATCAGTCAGATTGTGTAAAACTGAACCATTGCATGATCTATCGGCAGTTCGTGTAGCTCATGAAATTGCCAATTTATGAGACACTTGTTTAATTACGATTTATACTATCTTACTTACGTACCTACTTACCGATTCGACATTTCAAGAAATACCTAAGTTCAGTCATCTGATAGTACAAAGCAACTTCTCTTAATTATCCGACCTATTAATAAAGAACATAAAAAAACATATGTTAAGTGATATCTCGAGGAGACCTTTCTTTCTTTCGAGGAGACGAAAGAGGCCATACACAAAATGAAAGGAAACAAGGTACCGGGGATAGATGGAATACCAGCCGAGGCAGGGAAATTAGGTGGACAACACCTAATGCAACAAATACACTACCTCATAGTAAAAATCTGGGAAGAAGAGACGCTCCCAGAGGACCTCAAAACAGCAATCATCATCCTCATCCATAAAAAAGAGACAAATTGAAGTGCGATAACTACCGCGGAATTAGTATGCCATGCACTGTGTACAAAATACTAACGTATATCATTAACGCACGACTACAGCCGTATGCAGAAAAACTGATAGGGGAATATCGAGCAGGTTTCAGGAGAGGAAAATCGACGGTGGACCAGAACCTTACAGTGGAGCAAATTTTGAATAAAGCATGGGAATACGACATTGATGTGCATCGATTATAAGCAGGCATTCGATTCGATCGACCGCAACAACCTCTACCAAATTCTACAACAGCTGAAGATACCAACTAAACTGGTGAAAATGATAAAGACCACAATGTAGGAAACTGAAGCCGTGGTGCGGGTCCAAAACCAACTCACAGACCATTTCAAAATAACGAAAGGGTTGAAACAAGGGAATGGGCTAGCACCCACACTCTTCAACCTTGCGCTGGAATTTGTCATAAGACGTTTGTGTGTAGGTGGGCATAATATCCTAACACTGCAACTAGCGACATAAGCCAATGACATAAATATTATGAACAGCAGCACCGACGAAGGGCAGAGTACCTATGCCCAACTAAAAGCAGTTGCCAAAGATAGCGGTCTCAGCATCAACACAAGCAAAATAAAGGTGATAACACAAAGAAGAAAGCGCGGGCCAGAATTACACTTGCCAAACCACATCGAGGATGTCAACAAATTTATCTGGATGTGCAAATCAACAACCCAGACAGCGTCGAATGTTGCAGCAATGTTCCGAAGCTAGCACAACATTCCGAATGTTGCAGCAACATTTCTGAACATTCCAGTGGCAACGTTGCAATGTGAATGTTCCAGCAACATTCCAGTTCTTCTTCTTCTTAGCCTTCATATTTTCATTGTTGGATATAGGTCTCTTTATTTTTTCCATGCTGGGGTGTATGGGCTAACGCTGTAGAGGTAGCACCCTTTATCAATAGCGGTCACATCAAATGTTAAAGACAGGAGATGGCTAACGATAACTGGTCCTCACAGGGTACCCAGCTCTCACTTATGGTTCCAAGCTGCCAGACCCCGGTATGACATACTGTATTGACATACAGGCCAAACCAAGTGAGGATAGCCAGATATGGCGATCACGCAGCGTCTGAACCAGAGGGACAGCTGCAAACGGCGTCTGCATGCTGAGGATCGGCCGAAATCCAAAACTCGTCAACACGCAGGGCAAGCGCGACGTTTTAACAGCCAATATCTTTCAAAGTACGATATGAAATGTCGAAATACATTCCAGTTGCAATATTGCAATGTGAATGTTGTAGCAACATTCCAGTTGCAATATGAATGTTGTAGCAACATACCTGCAATATTTGCATTCCTGCAAAAATAATAACATAAACATCTTTAAAGATGGTACCGAAGACGGAGAGGTAAGACGCCGCAAATAAGGCGTATTATTCAATGGGGGAAATATTAAGATCTAATAGTGTGCACCGCAAGGATAAGCTTAGAATATTCAAGACATAATTCGGCCCATCGCATGCGATTGTAGCGAAACATGGACTATGATCGAAAGAAACAAGAACGCAATGGTCATATTTGAGCGCAAGGTGCTACGTAGGATTGTAGGGGCGGTAACGGTCGGAAACATCAGAAGGCCAAGGTACAATAACGAGCTACATTGGGGGATAGGAGAGAAAATGGGGAAACGACTTCAGGAGGAGGTTAATGATATTTGAAAACATTCAGACAAAGCCGAACATTCAAAACCCAAGACTCGTCGAGTCTTAGACCGCGTATCAGGTGCGAGATAATTTCCCTTGGACTCGCCGAGTCCGAGTACTCGGACCCGAAAAACTCTAAGCGTGGAGAAGAACAGCAAAGGATAGGGAAGTGGAGGACAAAAATACAAGAGGCCAAGGCACGAATTGGGCTGTAGCGCCATATTATGAAGGTGATTTCGTAAAGTACCATATCGTGTAGATGAAATAAAATACACAAACTGCCGGCAGATCATGCAATAACTCGGTTTTACACAATCTGACAGATTTCACTACATGACTACGACATATACAAAGCACATATAATTCAGTTACAGTTGTGCCTTTTTTGAAGATAAAAATCTTTTTTATCTTTTGGTGAGAAGTCAAGCCATCAATTCCAAGTGTTATATCAAAGGTATTTTACATACATTACTTTAAATTTGGAGTTTCTTGTTTTTCAAGTTTATAAATCAAAATATTGTTCTGCTAGATTACTAGTCTGTAAAATCTGTATAATTCAAAATGAACATCATTTCGATTTCATTTGTAAACAAAAGCTTGAAAAAAAATAATAAATATATGAATAGGATGTGTAAATAGTGTTATGTGTAGAAATTTATATAACTGTGAATAATAAATTATATAACATATAAGTGTGGTAAAAACATGTAATTTTTTCAATTCAATGTAATAAATATATGGTGTCAACATCTTTCCTCATCTTCCTAGCATTAATGCCGCTTTATTGCAGGGTCTGCTTTTCGGCACTTTTTCTTCCATACTGATCAATCTTGAGCGTCTCTAGTCGTGACATTCACTAGTTCCATGTCCTCCCGCATTTTTTTTGTGTGGGGGTCGTTTGGCGCAAAGCCTTTCTGCACTGCGACCAACTTGATTCATTGTGCTTCACCCTACTACAATTACTCTCCCAGGAATTCAAATTCTTGAACGAAGTCTAAGATATTCCTGAGAGGCTTACTACTCAGCTCCAAGGTGGTCATTCTTGCGACCCCGAAGTGTACAAGCCTTATGTGTGCTAGCGCTACACAAGTGCACATTATGTGTTCAGCGGTTTCTTCGTCCGATTCACATAATCTACAGGCAACTTCCTCTACCTTTCCCATTTTGTGTAGGTGATATCTCACTGGACAATGTCCTGTGAGTATGCCTACCAAAGTTCTGATTTCTCTTCTAGAGAAGCTTAGCATCTGCCGGGTTTTTGCGGTAGAATAGATGAGCATCTTAGCTTGCCTCTGTCCTGGTGTGTTCTTCCAGTAGGTTTGTTTTTGCTCTTTTTCCCATTTCTTAGCACCCTGCCTTACGTGAGCCTTTGTAAGCCCACAAGTTGGCTCCGAGCCAAAGAAGGGAGCCTCGACCTCGCTTTTTGGTGAGTGCGTCGGCGATTTCGTTCTCATATATGCCCTGGTGACCACATTAGCGTGAGTCTGTTACCTTTGACCAGTTGCTTCAGGGTTTGTTTAAAGTTCCAGGTTAACTTGGAAGTTGTGGACTTTTAAATTCCTTAGAGCTACCTGGCTGTCCGTTAGGATGTAGATTTGCACTCCTTTAAGACGTTTCTTTAGGCAGATTTGTGCGCATCTTTCATTGGCTAGAATTTCAGCCTGTAGCACCATAGGAGCCGTGGACTCCCTGTGACTCCGGCTGTATATGCCAATTCCAGTACCCTTAGCAGTTTTTGATGCTCATGAACACTTTGTCTTTCAGATGTTCGATCCTTTGAACACTGCTCTGGCTGTCATTAATGACCACTTCAACGGCTGTGTCAAAGTCGTATTCTGTAGACATCGTGTCTTCATAAATTCCTTTCCGATTTGCTCCCTTAGTTCCATGTGTCTCTGAATAGGCGATGTACACCTTAGTCTCAGAGCACTGAGAAGACCTTCTTTTTCTACCTGTTTGTACAGTGGGAGTAGGTCCAACAAAACTTCCATTGCTGTGGTTGGAGTAGATTGCATCGCTCCTGTTGTCCTCCCGCATAGTATCCAGCCAGCGCTTCCTCGGTCGCCCTCGTGGTCGTCGGTCTTCTGGACTGATCGAGTGCAGTTCTCGCGACTGAAGAGTGATTGCTACGCAGTACATGGCCATACCAACGTAGACGGCTCTCCCGCATTTTTTCAGCTATTGGAGCCACTCCAAATGTAGCTCGAACATTATCATTCCTAATGCGGACCAGTCCAGTAGGCCCCTGTGTCCAACGAATCATCTTCATCTCCGTGACATGTAGTTGTTGTTCATGTCTCTTCGTTACTGGTCAAACAATAGTTCTGTAAATTTTCGACTTCAGATATAGTGGTACATTCCGGTCAAAAAGGACTTCAGGGACTTGGCGCCATTTTAGCCATACAGGGGGCATCGGACATCATGTCTGGCAAAAAAAAGTACATAAGCATGAAGATCCTTTGGTACCCGAGGACCTACACTACCCCTGCCTGGACATCATCCTAAGGTATGATCTGAGACTAATGACCCAGTTTCCAAGAAAAGAAGATCCAACCAAGTACAATTTCCGCAAAGCGAATTTCATCGAATTATAGGCTGCCCTCGCTCCTATAGACTGGTCTGCTATACTATTGATAAACGACGTGGAATCTGTATCTTGTTGTGTTTATGGTGTCCTCTACCGAGTTGATGGATAAATTCGATTTCAATTTTTCGAATCCAATCCAACGCCACAATCGCCTTAATCAAGGGAAAAAAACAGGTCCTTGAATCGTTATAGGAAAACAAAACTTACATGTCACCTTGAGACTGTAAAGAGTTTACGTCGTGATATAAAACAAGCAACTCGTCGTGAGTATAAGCGTTTTATTGCGTCTGCTGAGGACTCCCTGCGAACTGATCCTAATAAGTTCTGGAAATTCATCAATCAGAAGAAAAGGTCAGTTTCATTTTTAGAAACACTAGAGACTTTAGGAGCATCACCTCCATAAAAGTGTTTATTATGCTTTTGTGCGCTCCAAATTGGATTACTGCGCGGTTGTTTGGATGCCAGGCAGTCAATTACACATCCGTTCCCTGGAAGAGTGCAGCGGAAATTTCCCAAATGTTTTCTTTAACCCTTAACCACCTGCCATACATCGCAGGTGTTAACATGCGTGGCCATTATCCCGTTACTCATGTCAATGAGGCTTGGCTCCTAGACTCGGCTGGGCTCGACTCCTTATTATGCAGGAGAGATATTATCTCTTTGATCTTTTTACAAAACATATTAAGGAGGGATAGGAGCAATATATTGCCCGTCATATCTTAAGCGAGATTTACATTGCCGTACCGAGAACAGAAAGTAGAAGTCACATAACCTTTTATTTTGATATACCTAGCACATTTCACCACTTCAATTCCTCTTTGATTAGGTGCCTTAGACTCTACAATAATTTATATTCGCAAAACTCGGAGTTTGATTTATTCCACGTCCAGTTCAATAAACGTGCAGTTAAGAAGCAATTAACTGCCCATTTTGCTGTTCGACCTACAACTTGATAACTTAGTTAATTTCGCTTTAACCCATTATTGTACTTCTTACCTATATGTATCTCTGTATATCTCTTGTTACCTATATGTATTTTTATTATGATTTGTCCGTTATAGACAAATATTATCTGCTGGAAATAAACTTATTATTATTATTATTAAATACATATATGATGAAAGGGTATTTAATTATATTTTAAGTTCCACATATTTAACAAAGGACATTCACAATTTAAATGAGAGTTCTTAACATAAAAACATATTTTTCTAATTTGCGTCTGTAATGAACTCATAACAGCACTCATATGCGTGCGGTTATGGCTCGCCGAGTGCGATACAATTTTCTCAATATGTATAGGCGACTTTTTCTTTTAGAAATGGCATAAAAGGACGCAAAATAGAAAAAAATACTATAAAAAACTGGTTCGTAAGGCGTTTTTCAGCACGCGTCCAAGTTTCCTCGCTACGCTCGTCGTTTTCCAAACTTGGACACGTGCTGTAAAATCGAGCTTACTGAACTCGTCCTTTAATATACCATGATGAAATAAAAGTAATATACATGACAAAATGAGATAATTTATTAAACATATAAAACAAGAAAAAAAAATGTATACATATATTTCAATACCTTTATATTAGAAGAAAAAGTACAAATACATTGCTGCTAATTTTTGTTTTAAACAGTAGTAAATAGTCATTTATAAAATGACGTTATATTTTTAAACTAATTCTTTTTTAAAATTACAATATATTTACAAAAAAAAAAATAATAATTTACCACAAAGACTTTAATTCTCGTTTTTAATTAATGAGTAGTTTTCCTTCTAAAATTTCAATAACCATTTTCTTTCTTAAATATGGCATATCTTCCTGGGCGAATGTGAATGATGCATCTCGACTTAGAAACTCGGCATATGTGCACGAAAACATCCCACAATCACTCCCGTTCATTTGCTGAGGAATATCTTTGACACATTTTAATTTCCAATCGGATACATCAATTTCACATTTCTTCTTATCTAAATGTTCTTCTTGTAAATACCTTAATAGAGCATCAATACATTGGTGATTTGGTTTGCCCATGGAATCATAATAGCCAATGAATTTTTTCCGTAAATCTATAACAGCCATACACCAATGCATACTCATATGAATAGGAGCGCAAATCAAATCATATGAAAATATATCTATTTTTCTAGTCCATCTTCTTATTGAAGAGTGTCCATCTTTTAAAAGCTTTGGGTAAAAGAAGGTATTAAAAGCGTAAACACTTGGATACCTATCTGCTTTTCCTCTTTCTATAATAAGATTCATGTAAAAATTAATAACCTCATCATTTAACCAATTCAAGTTTGCTAATGTTAGCATATCCCTCCTTGAAATGTGTAAACTAAATTTACTGGATAAAACAGCACTCTGACTCTGATTTTTGTCCAAAGCTTTTGCAATCGACTGTTCTTGAGATTTAGTTAATTCTGGTAACTTCACTTTAATATCTATGGGGAGAAGTATTTCCTTGATGTGTAAACATTTCTTAACTTGTTCCTCGAGCTGTTTGGTCCGCACTTCCTCATTTATTTCTCGTATTTGGCTTAAGCGAGCTTTACGCTGCTCTATCTCTTTTTCTCGCTTTGCTATCTCCTCAGCATGTTTTTTGATTCTATAAAAGAAAACCGTTATTAGCAGCTAGGAAAAACACCTGTTAACAATAATTTACATCGTAAAAGCCAAGGGCGAAAATAGGTATACTATAAATTTTGCAAACAATGTTATCATTTGTCCCATAACGCAGGCTAAATCTCGTAATAATTTTATTGTCAATTTTGACAAAATGTGATTGGAAAACATTTGAAAAATACCAAAAAACATCTGATTACATTTGAGGTTAGAAATAAACAGAATAGCAATTTCACTTTCTATATAATAACCAACAATTAGGGGGCGCTTGTGTAAAGAACAAAAGCGCCCCCTAAACGTCACTAACTGTAACTTTTAATAGCGGTACATTATACGAAAATAAAAAAGGATAATTTAAAAGTCGATTCTTCTGTATCTATTTATGGCTAACTACAAGTTGGATTAATATTGTGTATACACTGCTCAAAACAATTGGCGGGTCACTAATTTGTGCCTCCATAAAATTCAAACGGGAAATTAATTGCAAATAACATTAAGAACATTTGAAAGACGCTCTATTTAATTGTTTTAATTGACACTAGTACATCCGGATGGAATAGTGGGAGGGGAATTGATAGGGTGGAAAAGTTGATGAGGGTGAAACAATTGAAAGTGTAGATGGAATAGTTGTAAGGGCGAAATAGTAAATAGAAGTAGTTGTAAATATTGTGTAGTTGTAGGTACATTATAAATATTTTAAAATTTTAAATATGAACTTCATTAAAAAAAATCTCGTGTCAAGGCTATCGACCGTTAAGATACCAAAAAATCAATTTCTATGTTAAATCAACTATCTATGCAGCACTGATAGAATTTTTGATATATCTCTTACAATTTTCAAGCAGTAGCTAATTTATTTTCATCAGTTCCTCTTTGACTTTGTGGGGCAGCTGCCACCAATTGATAAAATATTTTGCAAAACTGACACAGTGATTTCATCGTCTGATCCTTTCTCTACAAATGTGTACAATGTTCTTGTTCCAGCTGGAGTGGAACCTATTAAGACGATTTTTTTAGTGAATCCAGTTACGTCAATCAGATATTCTAACCAAAACCGATCACGAAAATTTCAAAATATTCAATGAATTTTTTACTGAACATGAGTGTCCGTAGGAAATACTCCCTGACAACATTTTAATGCTCCACCTTCGCCAGGGATGCCGTGGAGAATAATTTTTCCTTCAAAGGTTTTCTGCAAAAATCTCATCAATGTTGTAAAAAAATGAGACTTGAATCACCACTATGTAGGACGTTTGTACCTACAAAAAGTATTCATTGGAAGTTTTGCAAAATCGTTCAGGTTAGTCACAAATTGGAAAAATGTAAAAAGCTATTTTTTTCAATGGGTACGAACGTACCCCTTCTTTGAATTTGGTTTACACTTCATTCACGTTCCGCAAATCGAAGTTAATTTGTGCGTAGAAACTCTATTTACACATATTTATAAGGGAAGGACGGAGTAACTCACTTCTGTTCTCAAAACGGCTAACAACCGAATCATGATTTTTTTTCAAAATTATCGATGAATTTATTTGTCTAATTTATCAATGTCTGTTCCCGATCAGAACTGGTCAAAAAACACACTTTGTGCGGTCTTAGTTCGTGTCAACTGACTGACGTTTGGGCTGACCTTTGTCTTTGCCTCCTGCCAGTAGCGCCGGTGTGTTTTCTTGGTAAATTCACGATACAGAAAATGCTGACAAAAATAAAAAAATCGAATTGTCTTATGACGGAACATGCAGGTGAAAGTGCGGAAATGTGTTTGCCACCGATTGCTGTTTTTCGTTGTAGCGTAAATGTCGTGGTAAGAAAATTCCGATTTATTACTATTCCCTACTGACGTAGGTACCCGAAATTTGTGAAATTTTGGCAAATTTGTGAAGATTTTGTAAAAACAAAACCTCGCAGTCGGCGAAGAAGCGAAATTTACAACCCTTGCGGAAAAGAGTTGAATTTTGCGAATTGCCGCGGTAAAAGTTGCTAAAGTTTAAAGACGGATGAAATATGACGCGCGAAAAATAGGCGGCGATTCCCAGGGCTCTGGGGAGCGCACCGTGCAAACGAAACGTACAGGGTGAGCAAAACTGACATCTGAAAAGAGGTTCTTAAATGGGATTGAGTCAGGACCATTTTAAGCCAAATTTACATATTTTTCCATATTTGGAAACTGGAATAATGTCGTCATCGAATTTTGTTTCCCCAGAACTAGGGCTTTTAATACCGGAATCCCGGCATGCCGAAAACCGAGATTTCAGTCAATTTTTTCCGGTATTTGAAAATCGGTATTACAAAAAAAATACCGGTATTTCGGAATTTGTGTAAAATATATTACTGTTTATTTATATTAGTTTTTTCAATTAGCAGAACAGAATATGAACAAGAATAATAAATTCGTATTTATACCTCTTCAATGCATAATGAAGTTAGTTACTGAATTTCGTTACAAAAAACTTGCTTTCCTGTTTACAAAAAAACCTATATTTCTGAATTTATTTCTTGCTGTAGACTGTAATGTTTGTTGTTTGAAACCGTTAGTTATTTTATTGTACATCAAATTTTTATAATGATTTTATTAAGTTTTGGATAGACATATACGATACGCGGCGTATCGCACGCCATGTCTACGTCCACACAAAAGAAGTTCTTCAAACACAAAAAGGACAACGATGCATCTTCGGTTTGGCAGTATGTTTTATATGAAACAAATAGTCTTCTAGCCAGGTATAAAGAGTGTTCAAAGGAAATAAAATGTGGTGGTGGATCTACTAGTGGACTACATACTCATTTAAAGACAATGCATGGAATAAATCTAAGAAAAAGAAGTAAGGTAACTTTAAATGCAAACAATGATCAAGATTAACGAAGTCAGTCTAAAAAACCTAATTTAATAACAAGTTATTTAAAAAGCAATAAAAAACGAGAGCCTAGCTAAAGTATTAGCTCGAATGGCAGCTCAAGACGGCTTATCATTTAATATTTTGGAAACATCTATTGATACTAGAGAAGGATTAATTGCTCGTGGTTTTAAAGATGTTCCAAACTCAGCAAGTACAATAACAAATATTATACTCGAATATAATAAAACTATTCGAATTACCATGAAAGATGAAATAGCTCAGCTTAAATCTAATGGCAAACGATTCAGTGTAACATTTGATGAATGGACATCGATTCGCAATCGACGATATCTAAATATAAATATACATACTGCTGGAGGATTTTTTTTTAATTTTGGACTAGTACGATCATTTGGAAGTCTGCCAGCAGAAAGGTGTTTAATGCTGGTTAGAGAAAAGTTAGAAGAATTTGGCTACTGTATTTCTAAAAATATAGTCAGCATAACCACTGATGGGGCATCGGTTGTGGTTAAACTAGGCAAACTTATCGATGCTGAGCATCATATCTGCTTGGTGTAGCTATAACCGATATACTTTATAAGTCATGGTCAGAAGTTCTGACAATTTCATCGTTTGGTTCTGACTCAGAACCAAACGATGAAATTGTTGATAACGGCATGAATGTTGAAGTAGAAGATGATGAGAATGGAGAATATGTAGACGGCGTCGTTATAGAATCTAATTTAGTAGATACTACGGTCAGTATTAGTCGTGCTACTATTTCTCTTCTTCTAACAAAAAATAAGAAAGGTAGTCAAAATATTTATAAATGCACCTACTAAAAATGATAACTTTTTACAGAAATATGTAAAAGAAGATTTTGGTAGAGAAATTGCTTTAAAATTAGACTGTAAAACAAGATGGAATAGCATGTTACTTATCTTAGAAACATTTTACCAATTGAGATATTGTGTTCAAAAAGCCCTTAATGACATAAATTCTGGAATTAATTTTTATGACAGAGACTTTAATTTATTATCTGAAATTATCTTTTCCCTTACTCCTATAAAATTAGCAGTTGATGCATTATGTCACCAAGATTCTAATCTTCTTACAGCAGATGAAACAATAAAATTTATGATGGAACCTCTTCCGAATCAAAATTTTGAAATTGCTAAAGAAGTTTATGACGCTTTAAAAATTCGCATATTACAAAGACGAAATAATTTATCGCAGGTACTTCAGTACTTACATAGTGGAGAACAACATAATAGCCATTTAGTTCAAACTATATTTCTACAGTCACTTAATACGTCAAATAATTCGTTAGATTAAACGACTTTCGCCCGAAACCGCAGAAGAACATGTTGGATCAGATTCAGATAAAGACGAAAATTCCGAAGAATCCTTGGAAATAAATCTGACCAATACATTAAGGACTGGTTCCAACTTTGCTTTTCATGGCCATGACAAATTAAAACTGGAACTTCAATCAGCAATCCAACAAAAACTTTCAGTTCAGCCTAAAATTACAAAAGTGCAAGCAAGGGGTAGAACCAATTATAAAAGACGAAATTGCTATTTCTGGAAAAATATTTGCCCCTGACGTACGACCAATTAAGTACAATTGCACCAACAAGTGTAGAATCGGAAAGGGCGTTTTCTGCAGCAAGTTACTTATACACAAAGATTCGCTCCAGTCTGAACGACAAAACAATTGATTGTTTATGTTTTTCGGACATATTTTAATAAAACAAACTCAAATTGCGGAATGTAGTAATCTTTATGATAACTTTGTTCCGAATGTTTGCTATAAATAATTTGTTATTTTTTTATATACAGAAGGAGTAAACAAATGTTTAGTTTTCACACATATTTCGTTTTAATATTTTTTTGTATAGTTTATAACTAAATAAATATATTTTTAAGTTTTTCGTTTGTTTTCTTTTTAATAAATCACCATTATCATTAATATTTATAAAAATCTGTCGAAAATATTTTTTCTGGTAATACCGGTATCAATACCGGTATTCGGTATCCGGTATTGAAGGCCCTATACACAAGTACAAGGGGCACAATCATACTGTATTAATATGCCTCTTATTCTTGTTTTTGCAATTTAATGATACCTATCATTTTTTTGTTACACAGTACGATCATGGTTAGAAATTATAAGAAGAAGGGGACGAGGAGTAGGGAGGTTAATGAAGAGGCAATATCGTCAGCTATATCTGATGTTTTAGAACACAAACTCTCTTTTCGGAAAACAACAGCCAAATACGGACTTAATGCACAAACATTGAAACAGAGCCGAATAATTTGAATCCTTCTTTTATCTTCTTTCACTTGTGTATTAACCTGCCCGTTCGTGTATGAATGTGCCCCTCCGGTTGTATGAATGTACCCCACTAGTGGGGTACATTCATATATTTTCCTTTTTTTAAGCATTATGTAAATTCGCGCACGTGGATTTTCAGTAATATTATGCTTCTGCTACAGTATGAAATAGTAAACTATCAATATACTGTAAATTGAAAGAGATATACGTAATACACAGCATTCCACAAAGCGAAATATAAAAACTGTGTGAAGCCACCCCACTCACCCCTATCTCTTACAATTTTCAAGCAGTAGCTAATTTATTTTCATCACTTCCTCTTTGACTTTGTGGAGCTGCTGCCACCAATTGATAAAATATTTTGCAAAACTGATACAGCGATTTCATCGTCTGATCCTTTCTCTACAAATGTGTACAATGTTATTGATCCACCTTGAGTGGAACCTATTAA
Organism: Phosphuga atrata; assembly: GCA_944588485.1. Taxonomy (NCBI): domain Eukaryota; kingdom Metazoa; phylum Arthropoda; class Insecta; order Coleoptera; family Silphidae; genus Phosphuga; species Phosphuga atrata. The sequence goes on from OX155901.1 coordinate 1,871,755, forward strand.
GACGATTTTTTTTAGTGAATCCAGATACGTCAATCAGATATTCTAACCACAATCGATCACGTAAATTTCAAAATATTCAAAAATTTTATAAAAATGTACTAACGCTTGAAGAATTTTAATGATTTTTTTACTGAACATGGATGTCCATAGGAAATACTCCCTGACAACATTTTAATGCCTCCACCTTCGCCAGGGACGCCGTGGAGAATAATTTTCTGCAAAAATCTCGTCAAGCTTTAAAAAAATTAGACTTGAATCACCACTATGTAGAACGTGAACGTTTGTACCTACAAAAAGTATTCATTGAAAATTTTGTAAAATCGTTCGGTTTACTCACAAAAGTGAAAAATGTAAAAAGCTATTTTTTCAATGGGTACGTACGTACCCCTTCTTTGAATTTGTTTCACGCTTCATTCACGTTCCGCAAATCGAACTTGATTTGTGCGTAGAAACTCAATTTACACATATTTATACGGGAAGGACGGAGTAACTCACTTGTGTTATCAAAACGGCTAACGGCCGAATCTTGAAATTTATCAAAATTATAGATGAACGGTTAATTTATCAATGTCTGTTCCCGATCAGAACTGGTCAAAAAACCCACTTTGCGCGGTCGTAGTTCGTGTCAACTGACTGACGTTTGGGCTGACGTTTGTCTTTGCCTCCTGCCAGTAGCGCCGGTGTTTTTTCTTGGTAAATTCACGATACAGAAAATACTGACAAAAATCAATAATTCGAATTGTCTTGCGACGGGACATGCAGGTGAAAGTGCGGAAATGTGTTTGCCACCGATTGGTGTTTTTCGTTGTAGCGTAGATGTCGTGGTAAGAAAATTCCGATTTTGACATACCCGAAATTTGTTGAATTTTGGAAAAATTTTGAAGATTTTGAAAAAACAAAACCTCACCTAACCGCAGCCGACGAAGAAGCAAAATTTACAACCCTTACAGAAAAGAGTTGAAATTTGCGAATTGCCACGGTAAAAGTTGCTAAAGTTGAAAGACGTATGAAATATGAGGCGCGAAAAATAGGCGGCGATTCCCAAGGCTCTGGAAAACTCGATGTATCAACTATATTATAAGAAAACGAAATAATATAAGCAAATATAAGAAAATATAAGCAAACGATAGAAAACATCTGAAAAGAGGTTCTTAAGTGTGATTGAGTAAGGACCATTTTAAGCTAAATTTACATATTTTTAACCATAAAAAATAAACCATTAAAAAACCATACCTATATTTTTGCATATTTGAAAAAAGCTAATTTTTCTAAACAGATTTTGTAAAGAAAAAAAAATTGCTATCTTTTTACGTTTACGTTTTACTTTTTTCGTTACGAAAAATATGTAAATTCGGCTTAAAATGGTCCTTACACAATCCCAATTAAGAACCTCTTTTCAGTTTTTTTCTATCGTTTTTCGTTTTCTTGTAATAGAGCTGAGACATCGAGTTTTGTTTCACCCTGTACAAACTTAGTTTCACAATGTTGGCAATTTCCGGCGGAAGGACACCATTTAAAAACCTCTCAGCTAAGACACAAAATGCGAATTTCGTTTTTTTGCAATAACTTTGCCAGTTGCGAACTTTTTGCAATTTTTAATAGCCTATAGAACGGTCCAGTATGTTCTCGATCTGCCACTGTAGGACAGGAAATTGTGCCATTTGTACTTTTGTAGATCTCGATTGCGGATTGACATCCTACCGGTTTCCTACTATCGGCCGTGGCGACCTCGTGGTTTCTGAGAATCGGCATATCGTACGCAAGATACAGTCAACCTGGTTCGAACGGTGTAGAATAAATTGCAAAATTCCACCCACTTCCGGTTCGGCAGCCGATAACGTCCGGTTCTGCAAAAACATCTACCACACGGCCATTTTTGCAAAGAATCTCACGGCCTCTTGCGACCCAGAGAGGAAGAACCTACTAGAACCGGACCCACAAACAGGAATTCGTTCCATTCAGCGGTCGGCTCGCAATAGAACGTCAATGAAGATCGTTTTTAGCAGTTTTTTTTTTCTGTTTCTCGCAATTGTCTCCAAATCTTCAGCGAAGACTCGAAAATTCGAGATGACAGTTTTGTGCGGAAAAAATCGGCGCTCCCGAAAGCACAACTTACGTCGCGATCGGTCCAAATACGGCCGCTCGGCGGCCAAGAAACGGAAATTTCATTTTCGCGCCGCACCCCCGCCGCCTCCGGCGATTTGGCGAATTGTGTTGCCAATTTCTCAAAGATTAGTCAATTGTCTGGAGGTTTTTAAACATTTTACCATTTTCACCGGGCAAAATTTCGTGGCGACCTCGTTTCTGAGAATCGGCAAATCGGCATATCGTACGCAAGATACAGTCGACCTGGTTCGAACGGTGTAGAAGAAATTGCAACAATCAAAAGAAATCACGCCAAACGTCCGTTTTCATTCGCCAAACCCGATTTGACGCATTTCTTGCGACCCCTCCCAGAAAGGCGTGCCATACTATGTTAGTATATGTAACAATCGGGGTGTAAGAGCTAGTTCACCTACTCGTGATGCACCCTGGGTAACGCTAAATGAACTAGCAAATATTGGCGGTCAAACCAAGAAGGTTCTCCTGACCGTAAGACACTTAAGCCTTAGTTGACCAGGCCTGTCCAAAGCTGACTTGCTTTGAACTGTACTTTCCGTGAACTTAAAAGTACCATCGGTCAACGAAGGGTTAAACAACCAGCCAAATCAGAGCCAAATCCATAATGCAACCAAAATTAAATAACAGCTCTTCTAAGGGCTTACTGACCAGGAACCTCGGACCCTGTGTCCGTATTTGTCATATAAACATAGATAGCATAAGCTACTAAAAATGCCAAAATTTATCTAAGCTATTAAAGAATGACAATATTAAGTTGACTGGATTTTTTAAACGCGAAAGCAGTACATTGTATGAGACGGATGGAGGGCTAATGGTTGTTCATATGCTTTACAAACAAAAATAGAGAAAGGAAATATTTTGAGTCATTTTTATTTTTGAAATTATATTTTTCATTGAATGTTTTTTTTTAATATTGTTTCATTTTATTTTAACTGAAACCTTCCTAGGGTTCCTCGACTAATTTTGGTACGCTGAATCGATTGGCGAAGACTCGAAATCTCTGTGGTGAGCCGTTCAAAACAGTACAGTGTACAGCGAAAAAATATATAAAACTTGTTTATTTGTAACTTTAGAGGGAAATTAACTGGAAAACCCGTTTCAACACTTCGATTTCCTTCGGGTATCCAAAACAAAATCACGAAAAAAATTTAAAAAAAAAAATCAACAAAAAAATCATCATTTCGTTCGAATAATATAAGCTTTTTCGGTTTATTTCGATTTTCTCGAGAACGGTAAAAAGCAGCGAAATCATTTTCGACACAAAGAAACTACACGACAAGACGAACAAGTCCATGTGTAAATTGTCCGGAAAGATTCAACAATTCGTCAAGAAATTTCAAACTGAAATTTACCCGATTCTCGATTTGCTAAGTAGATGTTTCGGAAACGGTTGCAGATAATCAAAAACGAATTGCGGCAACGTTTTTAGAAGGTCGTTTTCCTGTTGATACACCAAGATTGTCCGCAGGAATTTCACGACTTTCCGAGGTCTCTACTCGAGCGCCAAAATTCCTTAAAAAAATCTTCAATTCTTGCAGGCGATAGTGAACGGAACGAGCTGGCGAAATGTAATTTGCATATCTGTAATCAGCAGCGAAAATGCTTTCATAAAAGTTTTTAAATTTTGCTATAACTCCAAAAAATAACGATTTTGACAAAATCGATTTTCTCGCATTTCGTCGTTTCCAAAAGAAAATCAAAGAAGCTTATCCAGGCCGCGTATGGTACGACTGAGAAGTGCGGAACTTAAAGCAAAGGTTTCGAGAAGCTATGAGAGAAGGGAGAAAGGCTCAAAGTGCACGTGCTGGAAGCGAAAACAGAACTGCAAAAAGTAGAGAAGAAGAAAAGGGAGTTTTGGGAGGAAAATGAGAAGCAACGGGTACGGGAGATGAAGACGGAAGCTGAGCTGTAGAAATACGTGAGAGAGAATAGGGAAAGGAAGGAAAGAAACGTCTAAAGCTAATAATAAACAAACAACAATTGACCAAGTCCACAGAATTAACGTCACCGAAAAATCGCTAGAAGACGTTTAAAAACGTTTGCTCTACTGTGTTCCTCGACGTCGCACAAGCGTTTGATCGGGTACGGTATGAACGCCTACTGCACAAACTTAAATCCATCTTTCCTGACCCGTACTACCTAAAAACTACTAAAATCATACCTATCCGAAAGAAAATTTCGCATTAAATATAAGTAGGGTTGAGGACCCGGACCCGGACTCGACGAGTCCAAGGGTAAATACCCGATACCCGATCTAAGACTCGACGAGTCTCGGGTCTTGAATGTTTGGCATTGTCTAGTACACCGCGTCGTAAAGAAGATCGTCGATTTAGCATTACACTTGATGAATGGACGAGTATGAAAATTCGAAGATATCTAAATATCAATTTGCATGGAATTGACTCTGAAGTGTATAATCTGGGTTTATTGAGAAATTTTAACTCATGTACTGCTATACAATTAGTCGAAAAAGTAGTAACACCTAAACACATTTAATATAAAATTTTAAAAATATATAGTTGGTTCAACCGACGACGGTGCAAGTGTAATGATGAAATTTGGATGAGAATCTTCTATTCTTTATAATCTCTGTTTGAATCACACTATACACTTATCTGTTTGTGATGTAGTATATAACAAGAAAAATATTACCGGCTTGCAAGATGAAGATGACCATGGTCTAGATGGTATTGATGATATATTGATGTAGTCTGACGAGAGCGTCTATGATGTCGAAGAATACGGACAAGTTGAATTAAGTTTAGACAATTTAGAATTAGCCTTCCGCTCTTACCCTCTAATGGAGTTTTGTTTTATTTACCTATTTACCATAACATTCCCCAAATCCCTTGTTTATCTAAGTCCCACTTAACTTAATCGGCAATTTCGTACAGTATCGCTTTACCATTTGCGTGAACATGAAAAATCCTTTCGTGTTTTTGTTTAAATTGTGACACAGACTAGACCCGGACCCGGAACCGGACCCGAAAAATCGGACTCGGACTCGACTCGGACTCGCCGAGTCTAAAAAGACCGGGTATTCCCAAACCCCAAAATAAATATGAGGACGCGTTCTCCGATCTTCGGAACATCAGTGTTGGTGTCCTTCAGGGAAGTGTACTGCCCGATGCTATATCTACTTTATAAAAACGATACACCCAATACTACCACCTTTGCGGATGCCACTGCACTGATGACAACTGGACAACTGTAGAGCAATCATTAGAAACACTCCAACTTTCTGTAAATAATATGACCACCTGGACTCGTAATTGGCGAATCAAATTTAATGAAGCAAAAAGTCTACATACATCAACTTTACCAATAAAAACATCGAAAACAGACCCCTCATTATTAATGGCATAACTATCCAGCCAGGCAACACAGCAAAATACCTGGGCATGACGCTAGATGCAAAACTCCGATGGAAGGAGCACATCGAGAAAGAACAAGAGGAACTTTAATTGAAAACACGAAAAATGTATTGGCTCCTAGGAAATCACAACAAGCTAACCCTATACAAACAGGTGTTGCGCCCAATCTGGACATACGGTATGCAATTATGGGGATGTGCTAAAAAAAACAAAACATCAACATGATCCAACGCTATCAAAACAAAATGTTACGTGCCATCGCCAATGCCCCATGAAATGTGCGCGACTTGCACCGTGAACTCGGTGTAGAAACAGTCGATGCCATCATTACATGATATGCTATCTCGCACGAAACACAACTCCAGTATCACATCAACGGGAAAGCATCCTAAAGTCCTAAACGTACAGAATGACATCACCATCATCATTGGCGAGACAACCTGGGTTGAGTCTTGGCCTCCTCTAGTATTTTTCTCCACCGGTCTCGGTCACTGGCGCCTGTTCCCCATTTTGGTACCTTAATTGCTAGTGCATCTTGGTCTATCCCATCGTTCCATCCGAGTTTGGGTCCCTGCTTTCTCCGCCATTCTGGTTTGCTTGCATATATTTTTTTAATGGTCGTTTTTTCATCTGCTCTTATAACGTGTCCAGCCCATTTCAGTCTACTCACTTTAATTTTTGTTATGATGTCGTTGTCTTCATATAATTCGTATAGTTATGCGTTGTATCTTCTTCTCCATTGGTTGTCTACATTTATGGCTCCGTACAGAATGACATCAGACGACTTAAACGGACCAAACCACATGAGCTGTGTAGAATAGACCCGCCAAACAACTGAGGGATCCAGTGGGAACTCATAATAATTCTACATTTATAATTAATTTGTTATAGCAAAACAGATCGTTAGTCTATAAGAACTATAGACAAGTTCCTTTGACAAGTTTCAAGACAAGTTTAACGTAAGCCTGTCTGTTATTCAGCGATTGAAACATGTACTTGGATACAGGTCAATATACAGGCGCAAGGTCCCAAAAGAAAAACAGAACCGATCAATCAAAGAAGAAAAAAGGAGAAAGAAAATCAAAACCGATTTTTACTGATTTCGAGTCTTCGCAATAGAGTTTCTTCGGCGAAAGACCTCTTAATATCCCTCAGGACAACGCATGGAACGTGCGATGCTGGGAATCACTCTAAGAGACAAAATGCGCAACACAGATATCAGGACAAAAACAAAAATAATAGATGTCATGGAGAGAACAGCGGATCTCAAATGGCAATGGGCAGGACACGTGGCCAGAAAAAATACAGAAGAATGGAGCCACAAGATTACCTTCTGGAGACCCCGGGAAACAAAAAGGAGCACGGGAAGACCCCAAACAAGATGGATAGATGACATAAAGACGATAGCAGGAAAACAGTGGACGAGAACAGCAAATGACAAAGAAGCATGGAAAAAATTCAAAGAGGCCTATATCCAACAATGGAAGTATGAAGGCTAATACGAAGAAGAAGAGAAGGACAACGCATGAGATCACTGTATCAGACCAAACATTTAGGAATAGGTTGAGGGAATCAAATTTGATGGCAATAGGACCCGTCCGAAAACCCTTTTTAACACGATGCCACAGAATAGCAAAGATGAATTTTGTTCGTGATGGCAACTTCGACAATGGAAATCATTCGCTCTTCACGAATGAATCGAGGTTACGTATTACTCGTTGCGATGGCCGAGTACGTGTCTAAAGACGCCCAAGAGAACGCTACACAGCTGGTACTGTCCAGGAAGTCGAAAGATTTGGAGTTGGTTCAGTTATTGTTTGGGGTGAAATTAGTATCGACAGTAGAACCGACCTTGTAATTCCAGGAAATCTTAACGTTAATCTATATTTTGACATTGTGTTAAGAGAACATGTTGTCCCTATGGCATATCTTCTTCTTATATACGTGCCATGTCTTCGGAAGACGTCGGCTATCATCATAATGATTTTTATTTTCAGCTTATAATCAGCAGCGGCACTAAACAGGCTAGTGGAACTGACACCATATCACTCTCTCAGGTTTTTCAGCCAGGACGTGCGTTTTCTTCGCGGACCTCTTCTACCTTGGATGTTGCCTTGGATACGGTACTTTTCCCCACTCATAACGTGTCCAAAATATTCCAGCTTGCGTTTTTTGATGGTAAACATAAGTTCTAGTTGCTTCTGGAGACGGACAAGCACCTCGGTGTTTCGCACTCTGTCTATCCATGATATTCGCAGCAGGCGGCGGTAGTACCACATCTCGAACCCCTCCAGTCGGTCACACATTGCCTTTGTCAAAGTCCATTCCATAGTACAAAATTGGAAATACATAGCACCGTAGTAATCGAATACGCAGAGGTACTGACAAGTCTCGGGATGTAAGAACCTTCTTCATATTGCTAAATGCTGCTCTAGCCTGCTCGATGTGGGACCTTATTTCCTGCTTGTTATCCCACTCACTGCTCAACAAGCATCCCAGATATATGAAGCTCGAGACTTGCTGAATCTGTTGGTGGCCTGTACTCAGGTTTGCTAGAAGCTCTCCATTTTTGCTAATAACCATAGATTCGGTCTTGCTAATATTTAACTTGGGCCCCTCTTTGTTCGCTTTTAGCCGCAACCCTATCCAGTAGCGCCTGCAAATCATCAGCACTTCCTGCCAGCAGAACTGTCTCGTCCGCATAACGAAAGTTATTTATTACTTCTCCGTTGACAACAATTCCTTCCCATGCTTCGTCCAATGCTTCGGCGAAGATTTGCTCAGAGTACATGTTAAAGAGCAGTGGAGAAAGGACACACCCTTGCCTCACACGTCGCTGAATGGGAACGTACTGAGTGGTCATGTCTTCAACTTTGACCGCAGCGACCTGGTTATAAAACAGATTTTTTATAATGCGGACGTCTCTGTCATCTAATTTCATATTCTGAAGAATGCTGACAAGTTTCCCGTGATCAACACAGTCAAACGCTTTCTGGTAATCGAGAAAACACGCGTATACATAGGTGGACATGTTACGGCATCTCTGTATTAAGACCTGTATGCCAAATAGGGCCTCACTGGTCCCCAGCCCGCTACGAAATCCAAATTGAGTATCAGAGAGGTGTTCTTCGCATTTACGGTATAATCGACCATGTATTATTTTAAGGAAGATCTTCAGCATATGGCTCATTATGCTTAGCATGCGGTAGTCTCCGCATGTTTTTGGCCACGTTTTCTTAGGTAGTGTGACGAATACAGACTCCAACCAGTCCTTTGGTATCTTCGCAGAAACATAGATGGCGTTAAAGAGGCTGACCAATTTATCTGTGGATTGGTCGTTGAAAAGCTTGAGTACTTCTGAATAGACATCGTCTGGTCCAGCGGACATTCCAGTTTTAGCTGCCTTGATTGCGTGAACCACCTCCGCGTGTGTTATTTCTGGGCCCTCACAGGAGTTGTCGCAAATGTTCACCTGCTGACGGTCGCTAGCGAAAAGTTCTTCGACATACTTCTTCCAATCTTTCAGCTTTTCGTTAAGGTCTAAGATAATGTTGCCATCACTATTTAGCAGAAGTGCCGCGGACCGATTACGTTTTTTAGTTCCAGCAGCATCCTTGATTATCTTGTGTAGATTGAAGGTGTCATGTTTCGCATCTAGACTCTCGATTTCATCACATTTTTCAGAAAACCAATTACTCTTTGTCCCTTTTATTTCTCTTCTAATTCGTCTAGTAAGGTCTAAATATTCGATATATTATTATAAATATATATTATTATAAATTATTATAAATATATATTTTAAAAAATCTCCTTTACTCTTTGTCCCTTTTATTTCTCTTCTAATTCGTCTAGTAAGGTCTAAATATTCGGGTTTATCATTCTTTACATTCCGACGTAATTCCATCAGATCTAAGATCTTGTTTGTCATCCAAGGTTTTGTCTTGTCATTTCTTGACTACTTAAGTACTGTTCTGCTGATACTCAGGATAGGTGTTTTCATTCCGATCCATGCTTCCTCCGTGTCTGGCATGTTCTCGAGGTTCAGTGACTGCATAGCTGCGTTGATCTTTAAACCGACGTTGTCTCGGATTTCAGGAGTATTAAGCAGCCTCATGACTAACCGCGCCACTGCTGATTTGGGTGTTCGATTCTTGAGCTTAAAGTGTATTGTAGCTACTAGGGGGGTTGTTGTCGGAGTTAACGTCAGCTTCTGGGTACGTTTTGACTGCGCGTATGCTGTTTTTGAACCGATTCTTAATCATGATGTGGGCGGATGTGGGCGGAGTGTGGGCGGGCGGTCGGAAGGTTTTTAAGCGGTCGGCGCGCTAATTTCGCGTACCCAGCCCATAGGGTACGCGAAATTAGCGCGCCGACCGCTTGATAGACTTTTGCGAAAATAGTTTCGTCATCACCAACACCTTCTTACAACTGTCAGCAAGAAGATTGTATACATAAAAATCAAATGCTGATGGCGTCGACAGGGTAGTGAGAAATCAGATCGACTACTGATTTCTCACTACCCTGTCGACGCCATCAGCATTTGATTTCCATGTATACAATCTTCTTGCTAACAGTTGTAAGAAGGTGTTGGTGATGACGAAACTATTGTCGCAAGTCTATCAAGCGGTCGCCGCGCTAATTTCGCGTGCCCAGCCCATACCTTCCGACCGTCCGCCCACACTCACCCCTTCCGACTTTCACGATAAAGCCTCCTAGTAACATAGTCAAATATGAGTTTTTACATGCTTTGAGTGCAAGAGAAAGTTGGTTGTAGAATGAGTCAACATCATCTTCGCTACCGTCACAAGTTGGGCGTACGCGCCTGAACAATCGTCAAGTTGACGGGTTGAGCTGCTAGTTGAAGACAATGGCGTATAACTGAGGACTGATTTTTGGATTTCACTGTTGACCGTTAGCGCAACACCATTTCTTTGATGCGCATCATAATTTCCTGCGTAGTATATGTGGTACCCGTCAATCTCGCATTTGCCTGTCTGGCCAGCGCACTTCACTGATTCCTAGGATACTAATTTGAAGCCTCTGCATTTCTTTGATAGTGTTGTGTGCCTTGCCTGTTTCGAACAAGTTTCTCACATTCCATGTTGCTATTTTCAACTTCTTGGTCTTTTGACCATTTCTCACATTCTGTTTTGCTAATCTAATATGGAAGTGGGGGGAAGTCTGTGGCATATGGAAGGTCATTAACAAAAAAATTGTTTATTAATGCAGGATAACGCAATACCACATTCTGCGCGAAGCATTTTAGACTGCCTACAAGAACTGGAAATTCTAACAATGGTGTGGAATGCGTTAAGTCCTGTTTTAAATCCCATAGAGCAGTGTTTCCCAACCTTTTTCTCCTCGCGAACCCCCTGTAAAATTCAAAAGAGTTTGGCGAACCCCCTGTACTGGCGTGTAAAAATGTAATAAAATCGGATACACGGAAAAAAGTACACTGTAGAAATTACAGTTTAAATAGTAACGTTACGAATCGGTTCTTACCGTTAACGAATCTTGCAGTCGCATACTGTAATTTTTAACTTATTTACTAATAAAAATCTTCAATTCCAACCTGTGAATTTTACAGTTTGGAAAAGTACTTTTAGTTAAATGGAAAGTTAAAATATTCTTTACTAATTATTTTGTAACTTTTCATCATATAATATGTATTCATTATTAGTCCAAACAGTAAAAATTACGATATTTTTCTTATGGATTTATTACAATATATTATTTCTAATTTATTTTCAAACTTTCAAAAATTGCAGTTTGAGCTATTACTCGTTAAGTATGAGAAATGAACGCCGAAATATTACATCTCGATACTGTGATTTTTAAATTATTTTTAGTAGAGTGACACGTTACAGCAAAAAAATAAAATTCAATATCTGAAACTGTAATTTTAACAAAAAAAAACAATTTGTAACATGTGATAACTCCAATTGTTGTTTTTACAGTTTCAAATTCGCAAGGTCGCTGCTACTATTTGAAACTGTACTTTTTCCGTGTAGAACACGGATTGAACAATAGTTTTTAAAAGGATAGGAAAATTAATCAAATTTGGCACAATATCTGACAATTTCAGTCTTAGATCAGGTTCCGCATTTAACCTGTTTTTATATTCATCTTTCAGAAAGGTACACATTGAAAATCCTTTCTCACATAGATATGTTGCGCAAAAGGGCAATAGAACTTTAATTGCTGTTTTCGACATAACACGATATTCATTTTTATTGAGCCAGAAGACAATTAATAGAGTGATCTCTAAAAATAGATTTTAGAGAACTGCCACAGGATAACTCTATGAGTTTTTCTTTCTCCAGCAAAGTTAGAGAGTTTTAAACAGTTGTAAAATAAGTCATAAAATCAACATTTTTTATTGAATTTTCTGGTAAAAATGGGCAGAGAGAACCAATACATTCGTACTCATTCAATTTCGGGCATTTACAATATTTAGAGCACCACCAAGTAGTTGATAATGCTGCAGGTATACGCTTCCATGTAAATGCTTATCTATGAATGCAGCAATGAGTCCATTAAATTTTCTCGTTTATCTTCTTTTACTCGTGCCATAGAACCAGAAAACTTCCCTGTCATTGATTTTGCACCTTCTATACCGCACCATCACATTCAAACCAGTTTATTCCATTTTTTCAAAATAATCATTGATCAGATCGAAAATTGTTTCTCCAGATGTATAGGTTTTCAAAGGTTGCAAATAGTACACCTTCTTAAACGTTATTCACCAAAATATATCTATCGTTGCCAGGCAATACTGCGGCGTTTGATACATCGGTTGACTCGTGAAGCTGAATCTGAATTCAATCTCTTCAAAAGTTCCATTCCAGTTCCAGATTATTTGCAAAATGATTAAATCCACTTGCCCAAACTCTTTTTCACAGTTTTAGAGTATGCTTTATATAGTTTTGCTCTCAGGTAACCTTAAAGACATTCAAGATATGATACAAGAACTACAAAAGGTATGTGCTGACGTAGGTCTAAATATGAATATTGTAAAAACAAAATATATGAGAAATTTAGTTTCCAGTGAATAATTTCTCATTGGTGATGAGGAAGTTGGTGATAAGGTGGATAAGTACAACTATCTTGGTCATGAAATCAAAATCTCACGAGACAACCAATCGTGCGAAATAATAAGAAGAGTTACACTATCTTGGGCAGCCTATGGAAAACTTGCGGAAATCTTTAAAAACGACATACCACAATGTTTAAAGAGGAAGGTGTTTGATCAGTGTGTGTTGCCCGTAATGACCTACGGAGCTGAAACCTTAACACTAACCACACCAGGTGCTACTAAACTTATGGTAATACAGCGCAAGATGAAAAGGTCCATACTCGGAGTGTCACTGCGGGATAATATAAGAAACTAAGATTTACGAAGAAGAACCGGCGTCACAGATGTAGTTATCCAAATTCGCAAATAATCCAAATATCCCAAAACTCAAGTGGGAGTGGGATGGACATGTGGCACGAATGACGGACGGGAGATGTGCGAAAAGGCTGCACGAGTGGAGACCGTGCTTGGATACAAGAAGTAAGGGAAGACCCCCTACACGTTGTACGGACGATCTAAAAAGATGTGCAGGCAACTGGATACAGAGAGCTCAAGACAGAAAGGAATGGGCAGAAATGCGAGAGGTTTAAGTCCAGCAGTGGACACAGAGAGCTGAATGATGATGATGGAATAATTCTACACAACACCGTATTGTTTAATAAGGGAACAAGATCAATTTTCTTTGCTGCCTTTTCTCCAATATATTTTGTACATAGTCCAATATATCTGTCTAGATCTTTCAATACTATAACTTACTCCAAATGATGCCCAAGGGCCATTTTACTATCTTCGTTTGAAGAAATAAAAAGTTTATCCCTATGAAGAAGTGATGGTTTTAAACTTCTGCTGGCAAAAACTTCGTGCCAGAATACACAAAGTAGTTTAGGTTTATGACTCTTCCCCAGTATAATAAAACCCATTTGTAAATAGTCTTTGCCACCATTTTTTCTTTACTTTAAGTCTGTTGAAATGGTAGTCCACTACAGCTTTCAGTATCATGATGTCTTACTTCTAAACGACTGGTCTATAACCATCGATCCATAATAAAATCGAGGCATAATGATTATTGAAAAGAATGGCACTAAACAAACAAAGCCACAATACCTATGCTACTAATCTAGAATCTAATCACAAGTTGATAACCCTGTGTACGAACATATGTTAAGGAAGGCCTTATCAGATTTTGACGTGCCAAAATACTTGTTGAGTATTGCAGGTTAATTTTTCATCAGTTTCTTTTTCTTCGGTAATTTAAATTGTCTCCATTACAATATTATTTTCGCGAACCCCCTTTGTACACCTCGCGAACCCCAAGGGGTTCGCGAACCACCGGTTGGGAATCGATGCCATAGAGCATGTTTGTGATTTGCTCGACAGATGTGTTTGTGGTCGCCTGCATCCTCCTCAGACTATCCAGCAGCTAACGGCGGCTCTTATTGAAGAATTGGACGCTATACCACATGAAGACGTAGGTGTAATACCGTGTAATACCGTGTAATACAAGACGAAGGTGTAATACCGTTATTCGTGCTATGGAAGCACTTACTCGTTATACTTAATAAACCACTTTATGTACAAAAGTTTACATTAACAATTAATGTAAATTCGTTTTGCACATTGGTTCTGGTAGTTGTTGTTAATTATTACGGGTACTTTAAAAGTACGTGATGCTAACACTTCCATATGTACCAATTAAAACAATTAAATAGAACGTCTTTCAGATGTTTATTTGCATATAATTTCCCGTTTGAATTTTAGGGAGGCATACATTAGTGAGCCGCTAATTGATTTCAGTAGTGTATATCTAACTTTGCTATTTGCTTTAAGGCCGATTCTAATACACGCGACACAGCTATGCGACGTCAAGCGACATCGCCTGTCAAAAAATGATTACATTGTTTCAAATGGGCACGTTCTCACTATGGCTACGCGACGTGCCCATTTAAAACAATCGACCTTTAGTCTGTATGATTTTCCATAATAGTATTGTCTACTAATACCCAACATAAAATCAATGATAAATTATATATTAAATAGTACTTACTTGTTTGAAATCCAGTCAACATGCTGTGGTTCTGAAGGGTGAACATTAGTCTTCAAGCTATTAATCCTCTCCACTTTGAAATCAGGTTTAGGGGAAGGTGGGCTTGGCAAAATCTCAACATCTGAATCAGAATCTTTGATAGCTATAACTTCATTATCCATCCCATCTAAAACCTTCATTATGATATCTTTAGTGGACATTTTAGGGCTTTTCTCAAGCTTTCCGTCTCCGTTAGTCAAATCAAAAATCTCCAAAGGCTTTGAATTGCTGGTTGCCATACTTAGCATCCTGCGAGATCTGCTTTGAGGTGAAATTTTTCCAATAGGAGTGAAATACTGTCCATAAGATTCTTCTAATGCAAATGTTTTATTTATTAGTTCTTCATATTTACGCTTGTCATCCAATCGGAAACCGTAATCGGCTGAGGAAGCAAAATTGGATTTTTTAATCCCCGATAAAGAGAATTTAGGTGTAGAATCTTTGAGTCCAGCAACCATTTTACAACTCTTAAATTTGCTGTTGTTAAAATAAGTAGGATGAGGTTCAATCTTAGCTTTCCCTGCAATACTTTTCCTTATGGGATCTTTGAACTTCTTGAAAGAAAGTTCTTCGAAGCCATTCTCTTTGCTCTTTGAAACATTTGGGGTAGATGTTAGTTTCATAGCTTTGTTACAGTTGCTCTTCTTATTCTCTAAATCATCATCATCAATTACAATTGTTGGTTTATTTACAGTTGGTTTTAAAATTGCATCAGATGGTTCCATAAAGCTGCGTCTGGTTCTGTTAATACTGTGCGAAGATGATGTAGAAAGCCAATCTTCTAGAAACAAGAAAACATTTTTATAAATAAATTATGCCCATTTATTAAATTAAATGCTTAATAAAAAAAAACATCTAAAAATAACAAAATAAATTAAAAAAATATTATTACTCATGCGGGAAAAGTACTTCTTGCCGCACATTTTTTAATACGAGAAATGCCACTTTTCGTGGCATTTCCACATAACCTGGGTGACGCACGCAAATATTCAATATCGCTAGCTTACATTAAAAAAAAAACATAAATAAACTCAATCAAAATATCAAAAAGTGACGTGAAGTGTCTTAATTTTTTTTTTCATTACAAAATTAAAATTAAAGAAAACGTACTCAGACCTCGAAACGCGTCCTGCGTGGTATTAGCCAGGGAAGTAGTTGTTTCAAGACATTTGTCAAAGTCCTAGTAGGACTTAATTAATTTTTAATTAATTAATTTTGTAGATTTACGAACAGGTTGAATATTTCATATTTTTGTTTTTAAAGAAAACGTTTTAAAATGAGTGTAAATTCTATGGTGATACCGGAGACTGAGGAGAGTTCTTATAACGAATCCACGCCACCAGAGAAAATTGAAAAAGCAAATTCTTTTCATTTTTAATTCCATTTTTTGTTATATGGCCCCAGGATCCCAAACTTGTAAGATACATTCCCTCGCATGAGTAATAAAAAATATTGTTTGTAACACAGGCGGTATTGTCAATTGCCCCCTCGAGCGAATGTGCGCACTAACTTCGTTCGCAACTTTCGTTGACAACTTACCACCCTAGTTACAAAATATACTAATTTGATGACATTATTAAAAATTAAATATAATAGTTTTAACCATTAAGAGATTGTCCATTAATCACGTGAGGCTCGAAAGTTGGGGGTGAAATGTTTGTGAAGAATTACGAAATATCACATGGGGGGGGGGGGGGGTTATGTTACTCAGTAGTGAGATATCACGTGTATTTATTTTTTCGTTGAACGAGCGATTTTTAAACCGAAAAACAGCGCACGACTTACTTGTACGAAAAAAATACACGTGATTTTGGTAAGGGGTAACCCTTTGGTCTTTGGTCTTAACCTAAAACCTCACTACGTATCACCGGGAGAGAGTGAGGTCTTAAAAAGTTGCTAAAAAATATCACGTGATTAATGCACGACCTCTACATATATGAGATTGAACTGATTAAGCAAATATTAATTCAAAAAGTTAACAAATCACCAATATGCATACTACTAACCTTCAGGGTTTGGAATACTTGTTGTACAAACTTTTCTATGTTTTGCACTCATTGGAATCTCTATGTCATCAGTCGAACTGAAACAATTAAAAACACATTAATGAACACCAATTAACATTAAAACAGACAAAAACTTTACGAAGCAAACCGAAAAATATGAATATACCTACAAAATGCAGTTCATTTATTCGTGTAGAAATGGAACCATGATTTGTTAATAGATGATATTAAACTGCTTCAACGAAATGAGCTGGGAAGGTTTTTTAGCCTATAACTGGGCCGCGGCCGCAATAGCGAATATGCATGTAATTTAAATTTTGTTCAAATATCTTTATTCCGAATCTTTATTGGCCGGACATTTGAACTAAACCATTATTTTAGTTAGAATTGGTGAAACCATCCTACATAATAGATAATCATAGAAACTTAAAACAAACGGAACACAGCCTGAATATATAAATATATTCAGCCTTGCCGGAGCTCTATAACAATTATTGAGTCTTTTTAGGACTACCAAAACAAATCTCACATGAAATTTGTAAGTTATTTTACAGCTTTCAGTCCACCCACGTGGCACTCAACAAAAATAATAAAAATAACATTGTATTTAAGATCATGTCTTTCCGATACCTTAAGTGGATAGCCATCTGTGGACGCCTTTCGAGATTTATCTCTCATTAGCACAGCTTTGCTTCCATGAATAATAATTTGTAAACCACTCACTTGAAAACCCATGTGGTGCTTAGGGTTAAGGCGATTTTTTTTAACTTTATTTAAATTCATTTGCATAATTACATGAAAGAATTATGCAAATGAATTTAAATAAAGTTAAAAAAAGCGCCTTAAAAGCGCATTTTATTTCCTTCTACAGCGAATTGTACAGTTTGATGTTTATATATGGAGGTCCCTTTTCCGTCATTGTTAGACTATGGATTGGTATTGCATAGTTCCCATTTCTTCTATCTCTAAAGTTATTTCTATGTTTTTTGAATAAGTGTTTATATTTGAATGTGAATAATAATGTGTCGTATATATATATAATGCTGCTGTGGTTAATATTTGCGCTGAAATTTGCCTCTGCAGGTTTCATTGTATTTTAAGTTCTGTATGATTCTCAATGCCTGCTTCTGAATTGTAAATATTTTGTTAATATCACTGCCACCTCCCCACAACATTATACAGAATCTTGCCTGGCTTTGGAAATTGGTGTAGTACATGATCTTGAGAACCTCTCAAGTTAAATATTTTTGAAGTATTCTAAGGGCAGTGTTCTGTTCAGTTTAGTTGCTAGTTTGTGGATTCAAGTCCAGTCAAGGTTTCTGCCAATTGTCAGTCCTAGTAAATGTACGTATGTTTTGTATTCGGTCCTTTCTTCTTCTTCTTCTTTCGAATAGGCCTACTTTGGACCACACTTGTTCAACTGTTGGGCTTTGACCTTTGCCCAGTATTGTCGCATCTTCTGCCGGTGTAACTCCTTTCTCTCTTCTGTCTAGGGGGTACCTTTCCTTCGAGGTTTTTCCTGAAATCCACGGACTTCCTTCAGGGTGCGTCTCACAGACTGTCTGTTTTTGAGATCTGTTATTCCCAGTTCTTTAATATCCTTCTCGGTTTCTGTCAACCAAGTGGTACGAAGCTTGTTTTCCCAGAAGGTGAACAGATGGTTTGTTAGTCGGTTTGGAGGCAATCTTGCAACGTGGCCATAGAAAGCTACCCTTCTTTTCCTTGCACAGTCAAAGAGCATATCAATATGTTTGTAGAGCTCAGAGTTATGCCACCTTCAGAATTCCCCATCTTCCTTTACCGGGCCTAGGATCTTCCTGAGGATTATCCTCTCTCTGATTTCCAATTTCTCTATTAGACCCCTTCGGTTCAAGGAAAGACACTCCATGGCATACAGGCCTTCTGGTCGTAAGACTGATGTGTAGTGCTTAAGTTTCAGGTTGCATGACCGTCCGTCCGTGGCCTTACAGCCCTCTGTGGGCCTTACCCTCCTCCTTTAGCCTCTCCTCCCTCCTCCTACCCCCCTTAGCCTCGTTTACCATTCTTTTCCATCCTTGTCTGTCCACTGCAGCTCTTTTCCAGTTTCTTATGCCTATTAGTTCTCTTGCGTCTTTTTGTATGTTGTCATGCCATCTTAGTCGTGGTCTGCCTTGTCTCCTGTTGCCTTCCATGTTTCCTTTGTAGATCTTCTGTGGTATTTTTTCTTCTCCCATGCGTTCTACGTGTCCTGCCCATTGCAGCCGTTGTATTTTTATATATGTGATTAGGTCTATTTCTTTATACAGTTGTACCAGTTCGTGATTATACTTTATCCTCCACCCGTCTTCTTCCTGTGTTGGTCCAAATATTCTTCTCAATATTTTTTGCTCGAATTTTAATAATAGGTCCTCAGATTTGGTCATCATTGTCCACGATTGGCACCCATAGGTCACTATCGGTCTAATGATGCTTTTATACACTTTCACTTTGGTTTTTACCCCCACTGTTTGCGATTTCATTGCACTTTGAACTGCGTAGTACGCTTTATTCCCGGCTATCAGTCTCTGTTGAATTGTTTGTGGTATTAAGTTCTGTTCGTTCAGTGTTGAGCCCAGATATTTAAATTCTCGTACCACTTCAATGTTCATATTATCCATGGTTATGTTCTGTCCCAGCCGCGTCCTTGATTTAATGGCCATGTATTTCGTATTGTCTTCATTCACCAGCAGTCCTATCAGTCTTGCCTCAGCTGCATAAATGTTTCTTTCACTGCCAGTACATTCCTTCCCACTATATTCAGATCATCTGCATATCCTATAACTTGGCATGACTTGTTTATAATGGTGCTGTCAGTTTTTATTCCTGTGCCTCTGATCACTTTCTCCAGGGCTAGGTTAAATAGGATCGGGGCCAGGCCATCTCCTTATCTTAGTCCTTTGTCTGTTGGGAATTTTTCTGTGAGCTGGTTTTGTATTCTGACCTGATTGAGCGTCTCTTCCGTGGTTACTTGTATCATCTTGATTAGCTTCGGTGGTACTTCAAATTCTTTCAGAATGTTATATAGTGCTTCCCTACTTATACTGTCGTAGGCTTGTCGAAAGTCTACGAATAGTTGATGGATAGGTATGTCAAATTCCCACGCCTTTTCCATAATTTGTCGTGTTGTGAAAATTTGGTCGGTCGTGGATCTCCCTCTTCTAAATCCTGCTTGATACTCCCCTATTAGATCTTCTGCGTATATCTCCAGTCTTTGGCGTATTATGGATGTTAGGACCGTGTATGCGACACATAGTAGTGATGTAGTCTCTATAGTTGTTGCAGTCTTGTCGGCCGCCTTTCTTGTATATTGGGCAGATTATGGCTATCTTCCACTCCTCAGGTATTTTTTCTGTTTTCCAGATAGTTTTTTTTAGCGCATGTATTTTAGTTTCTAGTAGTTCTCCTCCTTGTTTGAGTAGTTCGGCTGGTATTCCGTCTATACCCGGGGCTTTGTTATTTTTTTAGTTGTTGTATGGCATCTTTAATTTCTTGTAATTCAGGTTGCATGACAGGCATTACTTATTGTAAGTGTTCGTAGTCGATAGGCTAGTTATAACTTGTTGACTCTCTTGGATAATGATGCTCTTTCTGATAAGTTGAGTTCAATCCATTCGCTGAGATACTTACATTTTTCAGTCCTCTTGGTGTTTCCCTGCTCTAGTAACATCTCTCTGTTTACTTCTCTGATGTTGGTGAAGAATTCTGTTTTCTCCAGCGACACTTGAAGACCCACTTTGGCAGCCTGCTTTCTGAGGCAGTTTACCGGCATTGTTGCTAACTCAAGAGAATCAGCAAACAGTGCCATGTCATCTGCAGAGGCTAGGCAATCTACAACCAGTCCATCGTTCTTACGTCCCAGGTGGATACCACTCTGAGCACCCAAATTGTTCAGTTCCTTGCGCCATTCTCTCATAACCTTTTCAAGGACATAGTTGAAGAGAATTGGGGAAAGTCCATCTCCTTGTCCCACTCCAGTTTTTATTTCGAAGCTTTCTGAAATCACCTCTAAATTTAACCTTGGAATGGGTGTTGGTCAAAGTTTCTAGGATGAGTCTGAATCCCCAATGAACCCCCAAACCCCCACACCCATGGCTTCTAGAATAACAGCTGTAACTTCCTAAATATTCAAGATATGATATTCTAGTTTCCATCATTTAATAACCAGATATTTAGCTACAAGCCCATTAAGATTTGTTTTAATAACTAGATTAATCGTTGAGTACTACACGTTCAAACTCAAATTTTTCTAAATTGTAGATACATATTACAAAATCTGATAGGCGCCTGGATATTCTAGATAGAATACTCAACTTTTCTCTATTTATTAAGTAATTAAGTATTATAAGTTTGTACTTATTCTTATTAGTTGAATAATAAGATTGCATCATTTTCCTTGTTACAAGAGGGTCATTCATTCCTCTTCGACTCAACAGACGGTCTAAAACTCACCATCTCAGACTTGGTATTATTGTTATGGACTTGGAAAAATATGAAATAATATCGATACGAGTCTGAGATTACAGAGATGTATAGTTCTCATAATTGGCATCTTCATTATCAAATCGTATCAAACTCAAATAAATCGCTGAAAACCCAGTATCCTGCATAGATGTTGCTGGAAAGGGCACACTTTTCGTGCTTCCATAACAATTATTGTCAAATTCATCATCAAAGTTTGGTCTCTCCGCCCCTGAGGTACAGCTTATCGGTGCCCCTGGGATCACATACCACGGCATTAGAAGCGGATATACATGCCATCGCGAGCTGTGCCCGTGAAAATCTAATGATGGACTACAAAAGTAGAAACATCCGTATTTTCACGGACAGTCAGGCTGCTATAAATGCCTTAACGTGCCATGAGATTAAATCTAAAACAACTTGGAACTACCTCCAGAACCTCAAGGTTCTTGCAACAAGGTCACACTTGCTTGGGTACTGAGCCATATGGGACTGGTAGGAAACGAAATCGCGGACAAGTCAGCAAAGCATGGTGCTAACAAAGCAAATATCAGTGGTAGCAGGGACTCCTACATTACCAAAACCATATACAAGTCTTTCAAAAATTGATCGAATCGTTTTATAAAAAAATGAGATTTATTCTCCTTGCAAACCATAGATAACATACAGTTTTAATCTCCATTTAGTTTAGAATAATTTAGAAAAAGATTCAGGCAATTTAATTTATTTTGGAAAAAGTTTCGGACAAAAATCCGAAAGTACGCAATTTTGTGCGGTTTGTAATCGCCAATATCAGATTTATGTTTCACCAAAACAGAAAAAGATTATTATTTGTGTGTTCTATACAAAATTTCGCATGTATTATATATCAATATCCAAGACATGCCATAATTTGCGATTCCAAAGAAAATCGCGATTTTTGCCACCTTTCCGATTTTTACATATTAAATATCAAAACACGCAGAATTTTTTTTTATTACGCTAATATAAATCATTATGGTATTTAGTTTATAATAAGTCAGCAAATCTTAAAAAACCACACATTTTTCAAGCATTTTTCGAAAAACACCTTGTTGTATTTATAGCGATATCTTAAAAAGTAATAACAGTAGCGGAATGAGTTTTACATTTTCTGGAAACCTGAGAAATGCTTAAACTTTTGAAGTTTAATTTATTAATATTGTTTCAAAGAATTAGTCTAGGTAAACTGTTTAAAAACGACGTCGAAATTTAGAAAATTTGTATGCAACAAGCAATAACTTTGAGACGAACCACTCGATTGCATTTAAACTCAACAATATTTCTAACGTATCTGGGCGCAAACATAAATAGCAAACGCCTAGAAGACGCGGAAATTAGAGCCAGAGTGATGATGGCAAATAAAGCGTATTTCTCATTGGCGAATGTACTCAAGTCTAATGTCCAAGAGACACAAAAATTACAAAACAATCATCCGGCCAATACTCACGTACAGATGCGCAGTGTGGATTTTCACCGTAAAGAACAAAGAAAAAATCGACGCGTTCGAGACGAAAATATTAAGAAGGATTTAGAAGGAAAATGAAGAATATAGGAGGCGATACAACATGGAAGTATATCAGGCCCTTAAGGCCAACGAGTGTCGATTTATGTGAAATATGTCTAGCAACATTTCCACAAACTGCTCACTTTTTCTAGATTTACTAATTATGTCTATATTAAGTCCCCCGCTAATACAAATTTCTTGGCCTCTTTAGCAATTTTTGTTAAAAGTAGATGTAATTTGTTAAAAAATCTCTCAATATTTGAAAGTGGTGTTCTATAGACACCAATAATTATCACAGATTCGTTGTTTACTGTCGTTTCTAGCGCTGCGCACTCGAATATGAATGTTTCGGCCATATCATTAATGTCAGTTCTTGGCTCACTGGGTAAATGTTTGTTGGAATATAGTGCAACCCCTCCGTATGTTCCTTCCTTGCGGCAAAAACATGATCTTAAATTGAATTTATGACGTATGTGTGTAGTTATTGTTTACTTTTCCAGTGTTCCATAATGATGAGAATTTTGCAGTGTTGATTTGGTTCTATCATCTCTTCAATTCTGCCAACGGAGTTACCTGGCTGTTTTGGTTAATGATGGCGAATGTTGTCTGTTTATCTAGGAGTCGTCCCTTCTTTGGCTTGTTCTCGTAAAATTCTGTTGTCTTCTGTCTTCTCCACTTGAATTGTAATTGGACTTCGTCTTCTCTGGATATACGAAAAAGAAACGGTTGATGATCGTATATTTTGGCCATATCTCAGGTCTTTTTAGCTCATCTAGATATTCAAATGGCGCGGATACCTTGAAAGCGGCATAAACATCGGGGCGTTTAGATTCTTTAATTAAACTTTGTACATTTCACAGACGGGATGTTTTTGTTAATTATATATTTTGTTAAACCTTCCTCGCTCACAGTAGGATCAAGTTTAGATATACAGTCGAACTTCCATAACTCGAACTTCTGTAACTCAAATTTTTCTATAACTCGAATATTTTTAGAAATTCACACATTTAGATAGCATTTTACATATGAATTAACTTCCATAACTCGAATTTTCCTTAACTCGAATTTTTCTATAAAATAATCTCTATAACTCCAATTTTTTAACCGCCGCGTGTTTTCCAAAATTTATGATGCCGGATATTGCCTACCATAAAGCGTCGATAGTGTAATCCTCGGGCAGATTACCAAACATTTTATTTTTCATATTTTATGATCACCAAAAACTCGAATAAAGAAAAACTAAGAATTCACCAGCGGGTGTGCTTTAGGAAGATTACGACAGGATATTATTCTCCCGAGAATCGGTAATCCAAAAAGAGACGATATAATCGAATATCATGGTGCTATATATTAAAAAAATTAAAAATTACTGATTTTTTAAAAAATAATACAATTTTTTATTAATTATAATTATATAACATCATATTAATAATCTATACATATTTCTTTTTTGTTTATAAATATATACAAATGTATATATTTATTTACTTTGAATAAATTGTGTATAGTGTATTTTAGTCAATATTTATGCATTTCTATAACTCCAATTTTCTATAAATCGAATTTTTTTCATGAAGTATGGCAATTCGACTTACGGAAGTTCGACTGTATATAGATGGGCGTATTTATTTGCAGCTTTTATTTCTGTATTTTCTAGATTATCATAAATTTCCTGTATTGTTGGTCCTCTAGCTTCACTTTCATATTTTGATTGGGGTTGTGTATTTCTATCCAATTTATTTGGTTCCTTATCTCCATTTATTTTTAAGTTACTTCTCTTATTTTTTGTGGTGGAACATTCACCTTTATTTATATCTATTTCCAGTTCTTTATCAATGTTCGGGTTTGGCTCAAGTACATTGAGTTCTAAATCCTTGCAGTTTTTTGCTTGTCTCTGCATATTACTTTTTTCGTTTTCGGTGGCATGGACAATTTTTAATAGTTCCTCGTTTTTTTGTGTTAGAATTCCAAGCTGTTTTGTGAGTTGTGTTATGACACCAGCCAGAGGTTCTATTTCCTTTCTAATCATCCCCGATTTAACTTCCACAAATTCCGGATTTTCAAGGTAACTTTTCTCCAAAGCGGTGTTTAATCTTCTCTCGGGGCATGATTTAGGTTTTATGGAAATTATTACTATTATTATTTATTTAACAAAAATAATGATAATAATATTAATAATATTATGATATTAACATATTATTAATTGTGATTTTTGGAAAAATAATCTTTGTGTTCGCACGCACAACCGTTCACATTCGCGTCTACTTCACGACTTCCAAGTGTATTCCTGTGTCTCATCAGTTCAATCGATAACCTGCTAAGTTCATGTATCTCTCACAAAATGTAAAAATTATAAACATCTAACCCTAAACACCACATGGGTTTTCTAGTGAGTAGTTTTGTATAAGTATTCCATTGTTCATGGAATCAAAGCTGTGCTGATGAGAATAAATCTGGAAACGCGTCCACAGCTGGCCATCCACTTAAGGTATCGGAAAGACATGATCTTAAAAACAATGTTATTTTTAGGGTTTTTGTTAAGTGCCACCACGAAGGTGGACTGAAAACTGTAAAATAAGTTACAAATTTCATGTGAGATTGTTATAGAGCTCCGGAAAGGCTGAATATATTTATATATTCAGGCAATGTTCCATTTGTTTTAAGTTTGCTTTATTTTAGTAATTAATATATTTTTATTCACATAAAATTAATAAATGAAAGTGCAAAGTAAGCGAGGGAAATTCTAATTTGTAAACACCATTGGTTAAAGCGAAATGTAACGTAACTTAAACTTATGTAAACAAGTTATTTTTTATTAAATCCTAAATATGATGAGATGTAAACATAACCTATAATTTTTTATTATTGTAAAACGAACTAATCTTAAACAAAATTGCATACATACACTGTATTTTTTTTGTTAAAACTAAACACATGTAATGTTATTCACAGTCTGTTAAGTTTATTATAATACTTTCTATGTATTTTGGCAGACAATTATTAATAAATATTATTTGACGTCATCAACAGAGGAAAATTATTCACTATTTTAAATATTAAATTCACTATTTTATATATTAAAACTTAATTACAGCATTTTTAAACATAATTTATATTTTTTACTATGTTATAACGGTGATTTGGAAATATTAAAAACAACGTACATATTCCCTATTGCGCTCACAGTGCTTACGAAGTACATATCGCTACGATACTGCTCGATTTATTGAGCGCGCTAACGGCTGTTCGCAGTACCAGTAATTCGGACAACTCGTTATAGCGTCCGTTACACCTGTCCGATTCGTGAGCACCGTGAACATCTCAGCATGACGTCACTTATGACGTCATAACGTTTGCAGCGCAAATGGTAAGCGTTAAAAGCACGAATTGGATCGAACATTGGTATCAGGGGGGTGACACTTGTGACAGAAGTTGTAATTTATTGGATCCCTTAATAGATGGCACTGGGCATGGAAATGTCAAATATCTAGTTTATTGTTTATGTCGCCATTGTGTCAAAATTTGTGGAAAACACCAGGAAAACACTTTGAAGATTCATGTTTCCAAACACCTGCGAAGATTAAACTGAATCGCAAAATTGTTCCTACGATTTTAAATGTTGAACCTGGTATGTCTGTCTTAAAATTATTAATATTTTATGCACATCTACATTGTAATATTGTTTTATATATAGATCCTTCTTTTCTATTTTACTTTGCAAATACCCATTCTTTAATATGCGGAAAGCGATTCTGGGATCACTGCGGAGTTCAAGGGGTCCACTTGTCAAGTTAACAAGTATGTGCTTGCTACGTCCCCAAAAAAATATATTCCGTTTCTATTTCATATTGTAAACTTGTTTTTTCTTTATATAAAATGTAAATATATATTTTGTATCTTATAAGTACATGTAAATAACAAAATTAAACAATTGTTTTGATAATTAGTTCCTATGAACTAAACATAGATAGCGCACATCCATCACAGAAATTCATTAGTGAGTGTCCAGTCTCTCTTTAGATATTTGTCTCTGATTGGTATGCTATGAACGCTGTAATCGCAATTGGGACCGCGGCCATACCATTATCATTGTTACCATTATCAATGTTTTATAATATTTGAGACTTAATGTTCAAAGGAATATAAAATAGTAATGCTATTCTAAGTAACGGCTAATGGAGCAATTGAAACATTGATAATTAATGATGAAATGTATAAGAAGTAATAATGTTATCATCCAAGATTATTTGTGGGGAGCACTTCCAAGTGCATTTGCCACTGAAATTCAAGATCTTTTTTCTTCTAAACTACAAAAGATATCATAACGATTTTTTTAAGCCGATGTTTTTTAAGCCGATAACGGTATAAAAAGATGCTAAAAACATCACGTGATTAATGGACGACCCCAAAACCGTTTTTGGCACTTTAATTTCCTTCGGGTAACAAAGAAAAAATCAAGAAAAAAAATTCCAAACAAATTTTCAACAAAAATTTTCCATCAATTCGTTCGAAAAATATGTGCGTATTCGTTTTTTTTTTTTTATTTGCCCGAGAACGGTAAAAGCAGCGAAATCATTTTCGGCACGCAGAAACTACACGACAAGACGAGCAAGTCGATATGTAAATTGTCCTGAAAGATTCAATAATTCGTCGAGAAATTTCAAACTGAAATTTACCCAATTCTCGATTTGATAAGTAGATGTCTCAGAAACGGTTGCAGATAATCAAAAACGGATTGCGGCATTGTTTTCAGAAGATCATTTTCCTATTTATACAGTAAGATTGTCCGCGGAAAATTCACGACTTTCCGAGATCTCGACTCGAGCGCCGAAATTTCTTAAAAATTTCTTCAATGTTTGCAGGTGAAAGTGAACGAAAAGAGGTAGCGAAATACAATTTGCATATCTTTAATCAGCAACAAAAATGCTTTTAGAAACGTTTTTAAATTTTGTTGTAACTCAAAAAATACCGATTTCGACAAAATGGATTTTCTCGCATTTGGTCGTTCCGCAGTCTCGACTCTTCGTGTCGGTGGTATTTCTTCACTGAAAGCTACTTATGGAATATTCTATACGTTTTTCGACTAATTTTGGGACGCAAAATATGAGACTGTATGAGAACTTTGACTGCTTGATGGCATGGTACAACATTACGAGAATATCAAATGTTATACATTCTCCTAGCTTTCGAACAAAATATACTTGCTTCGGACATTATTTGTTTGCGCCAGATCATTAACAAATATCAAGAATATAGTTTGATCCCAATAAAGAGCCTTGGGGCACCACACACTTCAATACTTTACTTTTCGATTTGGAACCATTTACGATAACCGTTTGTCTTCTTTGGTGCTAGAAAGATTTTATCCAGTTTTTGGCGACGCTTCTAACACAGATATCTTCCATTTTTTGTAGAAAGAGCTTGTGATGAAAAGAGTTAAGTGCCTTCCTTTAAGTGCCTTATTTTAGTGAATTTGTAAGTAATATTAGTAAAATAAATCAAAAACCTCTTAATTACAGTTTAAAGAAGTAAATTAACACTATCCAACAGAGCAGTATCAGTTGAGCTATTCTTCCAGAAGCCACTTTGACAATTTAACAGCATGATATTACTTTGGTTGCAGATAATCAAAAACGGATTGCGGCATAGTTTTCAGAAGGTCATTTTCCTATTAATACACAAAGATTGTCCGCGGGAAATTCACGACTTTCCGAGATCTCTACTCGAGCGCCGAAATTTCTTAAAAATTTCTTCAATTTTTGCAGGCGAAAGTGAACTGAAAGAGCTAGCGAAATATAATTTGCATATCTGTAATCAGCAACAAAAATGCTTTTAGAGACGTATTTAAATTTTGCTGCGACTCAAAAAATATCGATTTTGAAAGAATCGATTTTCTCGCATATCGTCGTTTCAGCGGTCTAGACTTCCCGAGTCGATGGTATTTCTTAACTGAAAGCTTCCCAGGGAATATTATATACGTTCTCGGACTAATTTTGGGACGCTGAATCGATTGCTGATGACTAGAAGTCTCTATGGTGAGCGGTTCAAAAGTTATGACAGTCGGAAATGCGTGATTGTGTAAAGCGAAAATATAGAAAATTGTTTATTTGTAACTATAGAGCGAAATGAACTGGAAAACCGTTTTCAGCGCTTCGATTTCCTTCGTGTAACCAGAAAAAAATCACGACAAAAATTTGCAAAAAAAATACAACAAAAAATTTCCATCATTTCGTTCGAAAAATACATGGTTTTTCCGTTTTTTCGAAAACGGTAAAAAGCAGCGAAATCATTTTTGGCACACTGAACTACACGATAAGACGAACAAGTCGATGTATAAATTGTCCGGAATTATTCAGTAGTTCGTCGAGAGATTTCAAACTGAAATTTACCCGATTTTCGATTTGCTAAGTAGATATCTCGAAAACGGTTGCAGAGAATTAAAAACGGATTGCGGCATCGTTTTCAGAAGGTCATTTTCCTGAGGCTCCACTAAGATTGTCCTGGGGAAATTCACGACTTTCCGAAATCTCTACTCGAGCGCCGAAATTTCTTATAAATTTCTTCAATTTTTGCAGGCGAAAGTAAACCGAAAGAGCTAGCGAAATATAATTTGCATATCTGTAATCAGCAGCAAAAATACTTTCAGAAACGTTTTTAAATTTTGCTGTGACAAAAAATAACGGTTTTGACAAAATCGACTTTCTTGCATTTCGTCGTTTCCGCGGCCTAGACTTGCCGTGTCGATGGTATTTCTTAACTGAATGCTTCCCGGGGAATATTATATACGTTTTCTGGCTAATCTTGGGACGCTGAATCGATTAGTGATGACTAGAAGTCTCTGTGGTGACCGGTTCAAAAGTTATGACAGTCGGAAATGCGTGATTGTGTAAAGCGAAAAAATATAGAAAATTTGTTTATTTGTAACTTTAGAGCGGAATAAACTGGAAAACCGTTTTCAGCACTTCGATTTCCTTCGTGTAACCAGAAAAAAACCTCGAAAAAAATTTGCAAAAAAAATTTCAACAAAAATTTTCCATCATTTCGTTCGAAAAATACATGGTTTTTCAGTTTTTTTCGATTTTTTCGAAAACGGTAAAAAGCAGCGAAATCATTTTTGGCACACAGAAACTACACGACAAGACGAACAAGTCGATGTATAAATTGTCCAGAATTATTCAATAATTCGTCGAGATATTTCAATCTGCAATTTACCCGATTCTCGATTTGCTAAGTATATATCTCGGAAACGGATGCGGATAATCAAAAACGGATTGCGGCATCATTTTCAGAAAGTCATTTTCCTATTGGTACACTAAGATTGTCCGCGGGAAATTCACAACTTTCCGAGATCTTTACTCGAGCGCCAAAATTTCTTAAAAATTTCTTCAATTTTTGCAGGCGAAAGTGAACCGAAAGAGCTAGCGAAATATAATTTGCATATCTGTAATCAGCAGCAAAAATGCTTTCAGAAACGTTTTTAAATTTTGCTGTGACTCAAAAAATAACGATTTTGACAAAATCGATTTTCTCGCATTTCGTCGTTTCCGCGGTCTAGACTTCCCGAGTCGATGGTATTTCTTAACTGAAAGCTTCCCAGGGAATATTATATACGTTCTCCGACTAATTTTGGGACGCTGATTCGATTGGTGAAGGCTAGAAGTCTCTGTGGTGTGCGGTTCAAAAGTTATGACAGCGTCAAATCAGTAGAAAATGTGTGATTGTGTACAGCCAAAAAAAATATAAAATTTGTTTATTTGTAACTTTAGAGCGAAATAAACTGGAAAACCGTTTTCAGCACTTCGATTTCCTTCGTGTAACCAGAAAAAAATCACGAAAAAAATTTGCAACCAAATTTTCAGCAAAAATCATCATTTCGTTCGAAAAATACATGGTTTTTCGTTTTTTTTTCGATTTTTTCGAAAACGGTAAAGAGCAGCGAAATCATTTTGGGCACACAGAAACTACACAACAAGACGAACAGGTCGATGTGTAAATTGTCCGGAAATATTCAATAATTCGTCGATAAATTTCAAACTGCAATTTACCCGATTCTCGATTTGCTAAGTAGATATCTCGGAAACGGTTGCAAATAATTAAAAACGTATTGCGGCATCGTTTTCAGAAGGTCATTTTCATATAGATGCGCTAAGATTGCCGGCTGGAAATTCACGACTTTCCGATATCTATACTCGAGGGCCGAAATTTCATAAAAATTTCTTCAATGTTTGCAGGCGAAAGTGAACAGAAAGAGCTAGCGAAATATAATTTGCATATCTGTATTCAGCAGCAAAACTGCTTACAGAAACGTTTTTAAATTGTACTGTTACTCAAAAAATAACGATTTTGACAAAATCGATTTTCTCGCATTTCGTCGTTTCCGCGGCTTCACGTCTAGATGGTATTTCTTAACTGAAAGCTTCCCGGGGAATATTATATACGTTTTCAGGCTATTTTTGGGACGCTGAATCGATTGGTGATGACTCTCTGTGGTGAGCGGTTCAAAAGTTATGACAGCGTCAAATCAGTCGGAAATGCGAGATGCTGTACAGCGAAAAAAAATTTGTTTATTTGTAACTTTAGAGCGAAATAAACTGGAAAGGGATTGTCCATTAACCACATGAAGCTTGAATGGGGGAAGGGGATTTATGTTAAAAATTTGCTAAAAAACATCACGGGATTAATGGACTACCCCATAGAGACAATGAAAACCTGGTGTGACGAGAACAGATTGATCCTAAATAATTTAAAAGACAATGATCGTAATATTTAAAATCAAGCAAGATAAAAGAACATGCCACGAATAGTGATTTTGCCGAATACCGAATACCAAATATCCGGCCACGCTCTTGGCCGAAGCGCCGAATATTCGGCCTCCGAATATACGATGCGGATTTTGGGTAAATTGCGCAACTTTAGAAAAATTAGTACGCGGCAGTGAGCGCGCGGCAGCGCAGCCCTACGCAGTACCTTACAGAAGTCAGAAAAGAAACAGTTAACTCTGCAGAATTTTAATTGTCCGAAATCAAGAAAATATCACTATGCTTGTTTTACGTTATGTCGCTCCTGTACTGGAACTAATAATGATAATTTATTTATAATTCTACAATTTGATGGGTTTCTGCCTACGTAACCTCATAGTTGATAGGCCCTTTACTTGGTAAACTAAGGTATAGACCTCGTATAGACACAGTATAAACATACTTCGTATAGGCGCAGTATGGACATACAGTATAATCTCGGTAATTCGGCCGTTGGTTAATCGGACGACACGTCCAGTAATCCGGCTGTCTGGAGACCGCTCGCGCTCTCCCCTCCCACCACTGTTTTTGATAATCTGAGATTATACTGTACTTCGTATAGACACAGTATAGACCATACCTCGTATAGACACAGTATCGTCATACTTCGCATAGACACAGTATAGACATACTTCGTGTAGACACAGTATCGTCATCCTTCGTATAGACACAGTAAAGACATACTTCGTGTAGACACAGTATCGTCATACTTCATATAGACACAGTATAGACATACCTCGTAGACACAGTATCGTCATACTTCGTATAGACACAGTATAGACATACCTCGTATAGACACAGTATAGACATACCTCGTATAGACACAGTATCGTCATCCATCGTATAGACACAGTATAGACATATTTCGTGTAGACACAGTATCGTCATACTTCATATAGTCACAGTATAGACATACCTCGTATAGACACACCTCGTATAGACACAGTATCGTCATCCTTCGTATAGACACAGTATAGACATACCTCGTATAGACACAGTATCGTCATCCTTCGTATAGACACAGTATATACATACTACGTGTAGACACAGTATCGCCATACTTCATAAAGACACCATATAGACATACTTCGTGTAGACACAGTATCGTCATCCTTCGTATAAACACAGTATAGACATACTTCGTGTAGACACAGTATCGTCATCCTTCGTATAGACACAGTATATACATACTTCGTGTAGACACAGTATCGTCATACTTCATATAGACACCATATAGACATACTTCGTGTAGACACAGTATCGTCATCCTTCGTATAGACACAGTATAGACATACTTCGTGTAGACACAATATAGTCATACTTCATATAGACACAGTATAGACATACCTCGTATAGACACAGTATCGTCATCCTTCGTATAGACACAGTATATACATACTTCGTGTAGACACAGTATCGTCATACTTCATATAGACACCATATAGACATACTTCGTGTAGACACAGTATCGTCATCCTTCGTATAGACACAGTATATACATACTTCGTGTAGACACAGTATCGTCATACTTCATATAGACACCATATAGACATACTTCGTGTAGACACAGTATCGTCATCCTTCGTATAGACACAGTATAGACATACTTCGTGTAGACACAATATAGTCATACTTCATATAGACACAGTATAGACATACCTCGTATAGACACAGTATCGTCATCCTTCGTATAGACACAGTATATACATACTTCGTGTAGACACAGTATCGTCATACTTCATATAGACACCATATAGACATACTTCGTGTAGACACAGTATCGTCATCCTTCGTATAGACACAGTATATACATACTTCGTGTAGACACAGTATCGTCATACTTCATATAGACACCATATAGACATACTTCATGTAGACACAGTATCGTCATCCTTCGTATAGACACAGTATAGACATACTTCGTGTAGACACAATATAGTCATACTTCATATAGACACAGTATAGACATACCTCGTATAGACACAGTATCGTCATCCTTCGTATAGACACAGTATATACATACTTCGTGTAGACACAGTATCGTCATACTTCATATAGACACCATATAGACATACTTCGTGTAGACACAGTATCGTCATCCTTCGTATAGACACAGTATAGACATACTTCGTGTAGACACAATATAGTCATACTTCATATAGAGACAGTATAGACATACCTCGTATAGACACAGTATCGTCATCCTTCGTATAGACACAGTATATACATACTTCGTGTAGACACAGTATCGTCATACTTCATATAGACACCATATAGACATACTTCGTGTAGACACAGTATCGTCATCCTTCGTATAGACACAGTATATACATACTTCGTGTAGACACAGTATCGTCATACTTCATATAGACACCATATAGACATACTTCATGTAGACACAGTATCGTCATCCTTCGTATAGACACAGTATAGACATACTTCGTGTAGACACAATATAGTCATACTTCATATAGACACAGTATAGACATACCTCGTATAGACACAGTATCGTCATCCTTCGTATAGACACAGTATATACATACTTCGTGTAGACACAGTATCGTCATACTTCATATAGACACCATATAGACATACTTCGTGTAGACACAGTATCGTCATCCTTCGTATAGACACAGTATAGACATACTTCGTGTAGACACAATATAGTCATACTTCATATAGACACAGTATAGACATACCTCGTATAGACACAGTATCGTCATCCTTCGTATAGACACAGTATATACATACTTCGTGTAGACACAGTATCGTCATACTTCATATAGACACCATATAGACATACTTCGTGTAGACACAGTATCGTCATCCTTCGTATAGACACAGTATAGACATACTTCGTGTAGACACAATATAGTCATACTTCATATAGACACAGTATAGACATACCTCGTATAGACACAGTATCGTCATCCTTCGTATAGACACAGTATATACATACTTCGTGTAGACACAGTATCGTCATACTTCATATAGATACCATATAGACATACTTCGTGTAAACACAGTATCGTCATCCTTCGTATAGACACAGTATATACATACTTCGTGTAGACACAGTATCGTCATACTTCATATAGACACCATATAGACATACTTCATGTAGACACAGTATCGTCATCCTTCGTATAGACACAGTATAGACATACTTCGTGTAGACACAATATAGTCATACTTCATATAGACACAGTATAGACATACCTCGTATAGACACAGTATCGTTTGGCCATAGTTCCAAAAAAGGTTGCTCATGCCTGCCTTAGACAATGAACCATTATCACTTGTTGAACGAGCCGGCTTTCAAAGGCTTAAGAAAAAAGCAGTACCTCAATACCAATTAGTGCAAGATGTAAGCACACTTTGGAATTCTACATACTATTTAATGGAGAGATTATTAGAACAAAAGCGAGCTGTTTCTTTATGCATAACTGATTTACGAGTCATTAAACAATCTAACTCCTTCTCAGTGGTTGTTACTGGAACAATGTATCAAACTCGTCAAATCATTTCAAGAGATAACAAAAAATAACTACCTCGGGTATTTCATACATCTCCGAAGTGACTTCACACGTTGTCACATTGTTGGAATACCTGGGAAGAGACAGCAGATAGAACACTAAATTTGCTGAGAATGAAATCTTCACTACAAGCAGAGCTAGGAACACGGTTCAACTTTAATGAAAATGACAAATACCTGGTTGCCACTTTTCCTGACCCTCGTTTCAAAACCAGTTCCCTGGTTCAAACACAAGGAGCAAAACAAAAAATTATTTTAGAAGCTCAAAAAATGAGTTGTTTTGAGGAAATCGCTACAGAAAATATGAAGAAAGATGAGGATGTGAAAAGGAATAGTGCTATTGCAAATGATATTGATTTTTATCTAAAAACAGCTCGCCTAGATTGGACAACAGACCCTTACTCGTGGACAACAGACCCTTACACGTGGTGGTCAGCAAACGTACAGCTGTATCCGAAAGTGACAGAATTTGCAAAAATGTATCTATCATCACCCGGTATCAGACTATTCAGAAAGAGGCTATTACATTTTAAGTATTAATAAATTGTAATGTTTTGTTGTTACAATAAAATCATTTTTTAAAAATATGTTTATAAAAATAATATTTTTAAATATTTTTGTTCATGATTTGGTATTCGGGCGAATAGTTATCAATATTCGGCCGATTACCGAAAATTAAAAAAGTGGCCGAATAGGCCGAATACCGAATAGATACCGAATATTCGTGGCATCTCTAGCAAATATTATGTTTGAACTCCTGAAGAACGTAAAACTTCTTGGTATCCATTTCGACGACACTAGGATGGACAACGCATATAGTACAACTTAATAAAAAACTAAATAAAGGGGTGTTGAGACACTGAAAACTGTGTATTACACAAACGTCCATAACCACATTAGGATCGGCATAATGTTCTGGGGAGTAGAAGCAATTGATGTGTTCAAGAGGCAGAAAGATGCCCTAACAACTATATTTTACCTAAATTATCGAGAAACCTGCAATGGAAAGATTACAACAGCCGGGATGCTAACTGCGACGAGCACTTAAGTCTATGAATCGATATTATTTTTAGCAAAAAATAAAAATCTTTTCGAAGAATTTAAAATTGAAAATTCCAAGGAAACACGTAGTAATAACACCAATTTTAGGAAACCAAAACACAGGCTAACTATGACGTAAAAGTTACCACCATAGAGTATCATGGAGCTGTACAATAAGTTTTTTTTTTTGTAGGGGTCGTTTGGCTGCAAAGCCTTCCTGCACTGCGACCAACTTGATCTATTGTGCTTGACCCTACTACAATTACTCTCCCAGGAATTCAACTTCGTGAACGAAGTCTAAGATATTCCTGAGAGGCTTGCTACTTAGCTCGAAGGTGGCCAATCTTGCGACCCCGAAATGGGCAAGCCTTATGTGTGCTAGCGCTACACATGTGCACATTATGTGTTCAGCGGTTTCTTCATCTGATTCACATAATCTACAGTCAACTCTGCCTTTCACATTTTGTGTAATTGATATCTCACCGGACAATGTCCTGTCAGTATGCCTATCAAAGTTCTGATTTTTTTTCTAGAGTAGCTTAGCATCTGCTCCGTTATTGCGGCAGAATAGTTTATGAGCATTTTAGCTTGCCTCTGTCCTGGCGTGTTCTTCCAGTGGGTTTGCTTTTGCTCTTCTTCCCATTTCTTAGCCCCCTGCCTTAACGTACAATACGTTACCTAAACATATTAAATTACTCCCAACTACTAAACATCTTAAGAAGAAACTTCATCGAATCCTTGTCGACATAGAACCGTACTCCATAGAAGAATTTCATGAAAGAATAAAAATCTATCAAGAATAAAGAGGGAAATGACACATTTTATTTAGTGACCATCCCTGACCTGCGTTTATATGTTATTCGTAATTATAAAAGCTGTTCAAATGTTTTCTTACTTAATGAAACAAACTACAGTATAATCTTGATAATCCGGCGGTTGGTTAATCTGGCGCTCTGGGGAAACATGCGTCTTTTCTTTCCGCTGCCCCGCGTCGGGTATAAACCTCGCGCACAGCTGAAATAAAGTCAAAATGGATACCCTTAAACTCTGAAAACTTGATTCGCGGTTCTGACCAAGCTAACTCTACTCTACAAAGTCTTTGGAATTTTTAAAAGAGCTTTGGTGTTACGCTGACAAACGATGACATAGATTTTAGGCACAAGCGAAGGCTTCAAGGCACAAGCGAAGAAAATTTTCATTCCTTTTCTGACGAAGAAATCACCAGCCTAATTGACTTGAATGTTTGAACACGACGAACTGTAGCAAACGCGACGCATTGAAAATATGTAAAATTGTTATTGTTTTATTTTAATCCTGATAATCCAGAATTTTTTGATAATCCGGCGGTTGTCTGATCCTATATGTGTCGGATTATCAAGATTATACTGTATTTAAATTTGATAATAAAATATAACATGCTGATAAAAACCCATACTTTCCGACAACCCTTAAAAGGGGATATTTAATCCTGGTTTACATTATTACAATTTATTATTTTGAATAATTAAATCTTATTTAATAAATAATTATTGCATTAATTACAACACTATAAATTGGGAAGCAATTTAGCACGCCTCAAATAACAAACAAATCATAACTTCAACCTTTTAGATTCCTATGTTTCTACAATCAGCTGATCAAAACAATATGAGCTCATACAAAAAGTTTGAGCTATTGTATGAGATGATGTTTCAAAGGCCGATTTTTTTTTTTTCAAATTTGAAACTACCACGAGTAATTCTGCCTAGTAAAACCTCTCAAATAGTGCGGTTCGGAACCGGCGATAAACTAAAGGCATATTAGTGTGACGATGCATTCCACAAGTATGCGCGAGAAGTTGCCCACGCTAGAACACTAGTATGGCACCTTAAGAAGAAGATCTTTCAAAATGTATGTATTGAATTGTTGCCTCAAACAAGTGGGGTAATGTAAAGTATCTTTTTTCTATTTTGTGTCTCTCTCTCCAATGGCGCTACAGCCCGAAGCGAGCCCTGGCCTCCACCAAACGTTGTCTCCAGCGTTCCCTTTCCTCTGCCGCCGCCCGCCAGTTCCGCACCCCCAGCATCTCTCTCGCATCCCTTTTCACACTTTCCTCTCATCTCGCCCTTGGCCTGCCCGCTTTCCTTCTA
The DNA here is from genome assembly GCA_944588485.1 of Phosphuga atrata. Classification (NCBI taxonomy): domain Eukaryota; kingdom Metazoa; phylum Arthropoda; class Insecta; order Coleoptera; family Silphidae; genus Phosphuga; species Phosphuga atrata. The sequence goes on from OX155901.1 coordinate 1,909,918, forward strand.
CCTTCCGGCGCTCTGAGTATTTGTCTCGGCACTGCTGTTGGAGCCATCCGGCACACATGTCCCGCCCATCTTATCCTGCTTAGTTTTATGTGGGATACCACATCTGGGCTTTTGTATAACTGATATAGTTCGAAGTTCATCCTAATTCTCCAGCCCTCTTCGCTGTTAATTGCCCCATAAATTTTCCTCAGGATCTTTCGCTCAAAAATCTCCAGCATCTTTTCCGATTTCTGGGTCAGCGTCCATGCTTCGCTTCCATATGTGAGGATGGGTCGTATGATTGCTTTATATATATTACACTTCGTTTGTCTGCTAGCTAGCTTCGAGTTAAGGATGGATTTAAGAGTGAAGTATGCCCTGTTGGCTTGCATGATTCTATGTTGTACTTCCACCCCTTCGTCGTTCTGATCCGTGACGGTTGATCCCAGATATTTAAAGTTGTTGTCGACTTCTACAGTGTACTCTCCCATATCCAGATTATTTACTGCGTGTACTGGCGCTCCCGGTCTTACCATCATTACTTTTGTTTTATCCTTGTTTATTGACAGACCTATCTCCTTGGCTCTCTTCTCCATTTTACCGTAAGCATCTTTCATTGCCGTTAGCGATCTACCGATGATGTTTAGGTCGTCAGCATAGCCCAAAAGTTGCGTGGATTTATTGTAGATGGTACCGTTGCATTCTATCTGAGCTTTCCTTATAGCTTTTTCGAGCGCGATGTTAAATAATATGGGTGATAGACTGTCTCCTTGTCTCAGACCACTTTGTGTCTGTAATGGACTCATAAAAGCACTCATATGCGTGCGGTTAAGGCTTGCCGAGTGCGATACAATTTTCTCAATATGTATCGGCGATTTTTTTATTTAGAAATGGCATAAAAGGGCGCAAAATAGAAAAAATACTATAAAAACCTCGTTCGTAAGATGTTTTTCAGTCCATTAGAAAACTCCTCGCTACGCTCGTCGTTTTCCAGAATTGAACGCGTGCTGAAAAATCGCGCTTACTGAACTCGTCCTTTAATATACTATATTACATTACTAGTCCAAGTTAAAATCAAGATAAAGTATGTAAAGAAATGCAGTCAAACTTCCCTAAGTCGAATTGCCATAGTTCATGAATAAAAATTGGAGTTATAGAAAATTGGAGTTACAGAAATACATAACTATAAAATGAATAAAATACACTATACCATAATATATAGCATAAATTGCATAGTAAATATAGGAAAGAACGTTTTGAATGGCTAGGAAAGGAAATTGAGGAGGTGCAAAAGTTTTGGTATTTAGGAAATGTGTTTGGAACTGGGTGCACTAATAGAGAGCATGTGGATTATTTGTCAAAAAAAGCGTGGGTGGCGGCAGAACGCATGTGGAAGGGATGGAGATCTAGTTTTGAAGGGAACTTTAGGGCGGCGGAGGTAATATGGAAAGTGTGTGTGAGAAGTGTTTTGACCTATGGTTCGGAAGTATGGGGGATTAGAGAGGAAGAGAAGATAGAAAGTATAGGGCTAGAATGGAAGCAATAAACTGGAAGGAATTAAAAGATATAGACAAGATTATAGAGAAGATGGAGGCAGGAATGGTAAAGAAGAAAATCACAACAGCATAACCGGGAAGATCATGGACAGACAAAGAATATATGACGGAGAAACAAAAGTATAGAGAGGTTATGAGAAAGTGGCGAGAGGGCACCAGTAGTAGAGAAGATTAGTTAAAGACGAAAGGCGAATTAAAGGATTTGGAGACGAAAAAAAAACAGGATTGGGAGAGAAGAGAACGTCAGCTCATACTTGACATCGTGGGAAAAACTAAATAGATTTTGAATGGGGGGGGGGGGGGGGTAAATATAGGAAAGAACGTTTTGAATGGCTAGGAAAGGAAATTAAAGAGTTGCAAAAGCTTTGGTATTTAGGAAATGTGTTTGGAACTAATAGGGAGCATGTGAATTATGTGTCAAAAAAAGCGTGGGTGGCGGCAGAATGCATGTGGAAGGGATGGAGATCTAGTTTTGAAGGGAACTTTAGGGCGGCGGAGGTAATATGGAAAGTGTGTGTGAGAAGTGTTTTGACCTATGGTTCGGAAGTATGGGGGATTAGAGAGGAAGAGAAGATAGAAAGGGTACAACAAAACTTCTCCAGGAAATTCCCAAAGTTAGACAAATCGACACCAGGCTACATAGTTCTGCAAGAGGTGAATGCCTACAAGGTGGCCGTTTTAGCAGCAAACAGGGTGATATACCAAACAGGTATGAGTACAAGGTGAGTGAAATGGGGGATGAAAGACTAATAAAAGAGGTATTTAGAATGGCAAATCGGGAGGGTGAAAGAGGGAAGAATGGGAATGCGTGGGGAATGAATAAAAGGAAATTATATGAAAGAGCAGGGATATCTGGCGAGGGACTAGAAAAACTTAAGAGGGAAGGGGCAAACTGGGTGGAAATGCTAGGTGAGCGATTAGTAGAGGTAGAGTTACAGGAACGCCAAGACCAAATTGCCAACAATAGATTTTTCAAAGAATATTCAAAGATTCAGGTACTTGGTCGTTTACCTACCTATTTATACTCAACTAAAGAGGCAGACACGCAGGTCATACTGGCAAGGTTTAGGTGTGAAAGTGCACAGTTTTTGGGGCTGAAGAAGATAGATGGAAACATTGGATAGAAGAATGTACAAGGAATGAATGGAAGGAACAGGAGAAAAGGCTAGGACAAGAATGGAAGAAGTGTATGGATGAAAGGGGAATTGGTTTGGAATTGTTAAGGAGGGTGAAAAAGTGGAAAGAGCAAATAGGCAAAAAGGAAGAACCTATTCCTTTAGTATGTAACGTGTAGGTAATATATGTATAGTATGTAATAGATTTTAATATATTTTGTATATATGGCAATAAAAGGTTATAATACTAAACAAAGAAGTAGAAGTCGAGCGCTGGTGCGGTGTGGTCGTGTTTTAGCAGCTCCGAAACTAATCTCAAATTTCGGGAGGTTCTGAGCAATTTAATTCACGATTTATATCTATACAGTGTATGTGAAGTAGTAGTGAGTGCAACCCAAAAGATCTGATAGAGAATTAAAGTAAGTAAAGTAAGAAATTAATAGAGTAATTAGAGAAGTAAAGAAAGACTGGAATAAAAAGATAAAAAGTAGAAATTTACGTTCCTTAAAAAAAAATTTTAAAAAAAAGCCCAACCTCCGAGGAGTCGATCCGGGCAAGCGGCTTTTTATCGCGGCGCGACCCAAGATAAAGACGACAGCCGAAATCAGCTGTAAATAAATTCAAACAGCTGAGCACAGGACCGTATTTAGTAAGAATATTCAAAGGAAATTAAATATGAGTAGTGACGAATACACAACTGATGAAGGAAAACGAAGGAAAAACTGGGAAGATGAAGAGGATGAGACCCGCAACAAAACCAAGAAAATAGCAAGCTCCCCTGGGAAAAGTAAATCTAAAACGGGGAGAGTTATGAGCTAGAAAAGATACTAGAAACGATGAAACAACTAACAGATGAGGTAAAAGGGATCAGATTAGAACAAAGAGAGTACAGAAACGAGATAAGGAAACTGAGAAAAGAAAATGAACAAACCAAACGCGAAAATGCAAAACTAAAGGAGGAAGTTAAGACAATAAATGCTAGGCTAGATGCGATGGAAAGAGAAAAAAGAAGAAATAATATTGTAGTACAAGGACTAATGCTGGGAGATGATGAAATGCTAACACCAAAGGAATCTATGGAAAACTTCATGAAAAACCAACTCGAATCGGATATAGGCGTAAAATCAGCTGTGAAACTAGGTATGAAAACGTACCTCGTGGAACTCATCAATGCAAATGAAAAAATGAAAGTCATGAAAAACAAAAATAAATTACGTAACTATGAGGAAGGAAAAGTATACATTAATGATGATATGTCAAGAAAAGAAAGAGAGATACAAGGAAAAATTAGGAAAGCTGCCCAAGAAGAAGGGAAGAAGGGGAAGAAAACTAAAATAGGGTACCAGAAAGTATTTATTGATGACCAAGAATGGAAATGGTGTGAAGATGAAGAAAGGCTAGTACTAGTAAAGAAGGCAGAAGATAATACTTCAAAAAACGATTAACAGAAATTAACGATAAGGGAAATACGGCAACGACACGGCATGTAAATGGTTTACGAGGAATAAATTTGGCAACATGGAACATTAGAGGACTAAATGGAAAAGAAAAAGAACTAATTGAGGAATTTAAAGAAAGAGATATAAACATCTTAGCAATTACAGAAACTAAAGATAAAGGAAAAAAGGTCACAGAGCTAGAGGAAGGTCATATGATGATCCTAAGCGGCGTCACGTATGAAGTTAGACCAAAAGGAGGAGTTGGGTGTATAATACACAAAAATGTAATCAAGTACTTAAAAAAATGGGAATGCATATCTGGAAGAATAATGAAAATTGAATTAGAAATAGAAAGAAACAGCAGATTACATCTGGTAATTCTGTATGGCCCAAATGATAACGATAAAGCAGAAACTAAAGACAAATTTTGGGAAGAAACATCAGAAATAGTGGAAAAATGCAACGGAAAAATTGTGGTGCTAGGAGACTTAAACGGTAGAGTCGGCATAAAAGATGAAAGGACAAGTGATGTAATAGGACAGTTTGGAGAAAAAACGAGAAACAACAATGGACACAGAATTATTGATTTCTGTGTACAAAATAACCTATTAGTAATGAACTCATTCTTTAAACACAAAGACGCCCATAAATACACAAGAGAGGTCCCAAGCAGAGGGGAAAAATACATAATAGACTATGTACTCATAAATAGGAACTCTAGGCGGGAAATAAGGGATGTTAGAGTTATAAGAGGATCCGAGATAAATAGTGATCATTATCTACTAAAAGCGAAAACGACAATAAGCTGCTAGAGAGCGGGAAATAATAAGAACAAAATAGAACTGCGAAACAACAATAGTAAGGAGACGATAAAAAAACTACAGACTAATGATAAGAGAAGTGGCGAACAATTATGCAAAGAAAATTGAGGAAATGTTAGATGAGACAAGAACTAATAAATATTGTAATTTGGAGGAAGCATGGGAAACATTCAGAAACACCCTAATTAGCGCAGCAAAAGAAACATGTGGAACCACGAAAATAAATAGAAACAAAAAGCTTGAAACAAACGGCTTGGTGGAACGACAATGTTAAAAAGGAAGTTAAACTAAAGAAAGAGAAATGGAAAATATATCTACGTAAAAGAGATAATACCACTTACCAAGATTATAAAAGAGAGAGAGACACAGTAAAAGAGATAGTATTAGAAGCAAAAAGAGAAACCTGGGAAGAGTTTGGACGAAAAATCGAAGCTGACTTCCATATAAACCAAAAGCTATTTTACAAAACTCTGAAAAACATAAGATCTGGGAAGAAGAATGAAGTAATTAAGCAAATTAAGGTTGAACATGAAGCAATATTAACAGAGGAAGAAGACATAATAGAAAGATGGAGAAGATACTTTGAAAATCTGCTGAACAAAGAAAGTATTGTGGACAGAACCGAAAGAACCAACAACATAGAAGAAACAGAACAACAAAGAGAGCACATACAATTAGAAGAGGTTAAGAATGCCATAAATAGACTCAAAAGAGGTAAGGCTGCTGGGCATGATAATATAACAGGAGAAATGCTGAAAAATATGGGCGAAAAAGGAGATCAGTTATTATCAAAGATATGCAATATGGCTTGGGAGGAAGGCAGAGTACCAAAAGACTGGGAGATAGGGGTCATTGTGCCAATATATAAGAAAGGAGACAGAAGAGACTGTAAAAACTACCAAGGAATCACCCTGCTAAGCATAGTATCGAAAGTGTAAGAGAGAATATTAGAAACAAAACTGAGTCGGGAACTAGAGCCACAGCTAGAAGAGTCATAGAGTGGTTTCAGGAAAGGCAGAAGTATACAGGATCATATATTTACGATTAAACAGATGATGGAACGAATAAGCAATACAGACGATGAAATATATCAAGCATTCCTTGACCTGGAAAAGGCATTCGACAGAATATCAAGATCAATTATAGAAGAAACCCTGATCAAAAGGAAAATTAACCTAAAACTAATAAGAGCAATAATGGGCATGTACAAAAATAGTAGAAATATTGTTAGAACAGACAACATGCAATCACGCTAGTTTACGGTAAACGAGGGTGTACGGCAAGGAGGCGTTTTGAGTCCAACTTTATTCAACCTAGTTATGGACGAAGTAATGAAAGAAACGAGGAAAAGAACGTCTTCATTTAGTGTGGGGTATAGAAACCTAGAACCAATCCGTATAAGGGAATGTGCGTTCGCCGACGACCTTGTTATATTCGCGAGAAATGAAGTTGAACTGAGGAGAAACTTGGAGATATGGAACGAGAAATTAGCAGAGAAGAACCTCAAGATAAACGAAGAGAAAACAAAAATCATGGTTAGTGGGAAACCAGATACAAAAGTAAACATTGAGCTAAATGGAAAGGTATTAGAACAAGTTGACACCTTTAAATATCTAGGAGTACGTCTAGATAGCAAGGGACACCATGAAATAGAAATTAATGATAGAATAGAGGGTTCAGCAAGGGTGTACCACAGCCTCAGAAATAGTTTCCTGGGAAAGAAAGAAGTTTCGCTAAAAGCAAAAATGAGTATATCTCTCTCTCCAATGGCGCTACAGCCCGAAGCGAGCCCTGGCCTCCACCAAACGTTGTCTCCAGCGTTCCCTTTCCTCTGCCGCCGCCGGCCAGTTCCGCACCCCCAGCATCTCTCTCGCATCCCTTTTCACACTTTCCTCCCATCTCGCCCTTGGCCTGCCCGCTTTCCTTCGACCTTCCGGCACTCTGAGTATTTGTCTCGGCACTGCTGTTGGAGCCATCCGGCACACATGTCCCGCCCATCTTAGCCTGCTTAGTTTTATGTGGGATACCACATCTGGGCTTTTGTATAACTGATATAGCTCGAAGTTCATCCTAATTCTCCAGCCCTCTTCGCTGTTAATTGCCCCATAAATTTTCCTCAGGATCTTTCGCTCAAAAATCTCCAGCATCTTTTCCGATTTCTGGGTCAGCGTCCATGCTTCGCTTCCATATGTGAGGATGGGTCGTATGATTGCTTTATATATATTACACTTCGTTTGTCTGCTAGCTAGCTTCGAGTTAAGGATGGATTTAAGAGTGAAGTATGCCCTGTTGGCTTGCATGATTCTATGTTGTACTTCCACCCCTTCGTCGTTCTGATCCGTGACGGTTGATCCCAGATATTTAAAGTTGTTGACGACTTCTACAGTGTACTCTCCCATATCCAGATTATTTACTGCGTGTACTGGCGCTCCCGGTCTTACCATCATTACTTTTGTTTTATCCTTGTTTATTGACAGACCTATCTCCTTGGCTCTCTTCTCCATTTTACCGTAAGCATCTTTCATTGCCGTTAGCGATCTACCGATGATGTTTAGGTCGTCAGCATAGCCCAAAAGCTGCGTGGATTTATTGTAGATGGTACGTTGCATTCTATCTGAGCTTTCCTTATAGCTTTTTCGAGCGCGATGTTAAATAATATGGGTGATAGACTGTCTCCTTGTCTCAGACCTGTAATGGTTTCAAACTTGTGCGATGTCGTTTTTTGGATACCGACTTGGTTCCAAGTCTTTTTTAACGTACAATTTACCAATTTAATGATCTTTTGTGGTATCTCGAATTCTTCCATTGTCTTCATGAGAGTTCTTCTATCGATAGTATCATACGCTTGTTTAAAGTCTACGAAGACCTGGTATGTGCTGATGTTCATTTCCCATGTCTTTTCTAGTATTTGTCTGAGTGTAAACATTTGGTCAGTCGTCGACTTTCCTTTCCGGAAACCTGTCTGATACTGTCCTATAATGCTCTCTGCGTACAGTTGGAGTCTTCGTCCGATTATCCATGACAGCACCTTGTAGGCCGTGTTAAGAAGAGTTATACCACGATAGTTCTTGCACTCCAGTTTGTTTCCTTTCTTATAGATAGGGCATATCTTCCCCTCCCGCCATTCCTCGGGTATCTCTTCTGTCCTCCAGATTCTTCCTATCAGCTGGTGTAAAGCACAGTTCAGAGCGTCTCCTCCCATTTTGATCATTTCAGATGGTATCATGTCCGGTCCCGGTGCTTTGTGGTTCTTTAGTGCCTTTATCGCCTCGCTTATTTCTCTTTGTGATGGTTCGTTATCTTCTCTCAGATCTCTTACTTCTGGTGTGTGAATTGGGTCGTCTTCAGCTGTTTGTCCGGTTAATTCCACTCGTAGTGAGGTATTCAGGAGTTCGTTAAAATATGTATAAAAATGAGTATATACAGAGCTGTATTCGTACCTATACTAACATTTGGCTGCGAAAGCTGGGTGTTAACGAAGAGACTAAAGAGCAAGATCCAAAGTATAGAGATGAAAAACCTAAGAAGAGTGTTAGGAGTCACAAGGCGAGATCGCATAAGAAATGACACCATCAGAGAACAGTTAAATGTGCAACCAGTAGCAAAGCGAATCGAGAACTGCCAACTGAGATGGTATGGACACCTCAAGCGAATGGAGGACAAAAGACCAGTCAAGAGAATATGGGAAGCTAAAGGTCAGTAGAGGAAGACCAAAGACAACATGGAATTGTAACATAGAGAAAATAGTAGAGGACAGAGGACTCACAATGGTTCAAGCATCAAAAATGGCAAAAGGAAAAAGGGAGTGGAAAAAGTTCATATATAGCGAAAGAAATGTATTGTAAAGTGTATATAATGTATTGTAAAGATTAAATGTAGGAATTAGGATATGAAATGTAACACCTTACACCTTAGGGTACACAAGGTTACTGATTGTGTGTGTGTGTGTAATAATAAACAAGGCCAGACAAGTTAGAATAGCAAGAGATAGAAGACCCCGCAGGAAGCGCAGCCCCAGAAGACCACAAAAAAGGTGGAAAGATAATCTGAAATGGACAAGCTATTATGGCTATATATATAGCTTAATAATAAAAATAAAAAGAAGATATAAGGGAAACAGGCTATAGCTACTATTATAGTTATAACTTATAATGAATTATCTTGTAATTATTGTTATTGTTTTAATATTTTATGTTGTTAAATGGAAAACCGTAAATAAATTATTTTTATTAATTACTTATTAAGTACTTTTGTAAATGCTATTATTAGGACTGTAGGAGAATCTGTGTAGATTTACTTTAATATTTTTTGATAAGATGCAATAATTGATTATAATGGAAAAATACACTTGTTAGGTTTTACAAAAACCTGTTAAGAAAAAAAATAATAATCAAGAACCACCAAATTACATTATTTATAAAATGAAAATAAATGTTAAAAATTCATCAACAAACATATTCACAGTTATCTTATAGTTAGTTACCTGGGAGAAAAAACAAAAAAATACAGCTTGAAATATTGAAAACCATACAACAGACACAAACCCTATAACATTTTATATGTTTCCTACGCTACAACAATAAACTAAAATATATTTTTACCTTCGTTTCCTGTTAGATTTACCACTGGGCAAAAGACTTCTTATATACTGAAGAATTTCCATAATTGTTGGTTAGGTCCGTGAATAAATGCATGTGCACGCACGTTAAAATTGTAGTTAAAATACTTGTCCTGTCGTTGTTACTCGTTATATTTTATAATTTACTTGAATTTCAATCAAAATTTCTTCTAGAAACCTTGCACAGCTCATGAACGGCACCGTAAACATACGCAATTGTCGGCTTGTACTCTTACCGCCATTTTAACGTGCCGATTGGCGTTAGATTTGACATATATCAGTGTGAAGTGAAAACATTCGAAAATTAAATATTACTAAGCAGTTTTGGAATCTTGTAAAATGTTTGATAAAAGTATTGGATAATTTAAGAAATAAATACACCATTAATAAACAAAACTACCTATTAACGAGTAATTTTAGTAAATAATTTCTTGTGTCTTGTGTCTCGCTAAAACAACGCGCTGAAAATATCACAACGATATAACAAGACTACGAAAACAACACGGTACTAAAATAACACATCATAAAATATGTGATGATAATGATTAGTATGTGATATTATCCTAGTGTTATATTTTCTACCTGTTATAATGTTGCTGTGATATTTTCCACGTGTACTTTTATTATTTATAATTTAAGGTGTGATGTTTTCTTGACGTATTGCTTTCATAGTGCGTTGTTGTATCACTGTGATACTTTCGACGCATTTTAGTCGCGCGTTGTTATGTCACAGAACCATAATTTCGTATGATTTGAATGTTAAGATGGTTAAGTGATTGAACTATGACTTAAATATATATATACAACGAGGTTCCTACAGCCTTTGCCGCATCCCGCACTTCTTTTTCCACCTCTCCTTATCTCTCCAGTCCTCTTCTTCTATGGCTCTATCTTGATTGGTTTCCATAATACCATCTATCCATTTTATTGCTGGTCTGCCTCTTCTTCTCCTTGCTTTTATTGTGATCTCGCGATTTTGGTTTCAAAGAATTTGAGTTTCTCACGAGTCGGCAAAGAAAACTAAGTGGACACCCGATTAGTTTTTGTTTATTTAGGACCATTAGTCTGGTTTATCTAAATCATGCGGGCAGACGCTCGAACTTAGGGATCGTGCCGAGACGCCGAGAGGATTTTGTTTTATGGGTTCTGGAAATTTTCCATAAAGATTAGGGGAGGACTCACACCAAGACCTAGGTGATGAGGTAGAGGGGAAGTTAAAAAGGGGCAGTCAGAATTGAGCTAGCAAGAGAGTAATTTGAGTTTTGAAAACGAACCTCCGTATTTTCGTCGAAGTAAATTCCGGGTTTCGACCACAAGTATAGTAGAATTAAATGTATTGTTGTTAGTTAGTAATTATTGTAATAAGTTAGCGATTAGTTGTACATATTGTAAGATATTAGTAGATAAGTAGTGTTTAATTACATATAAAGGACATATTTGCGTGTAATTAATTCATCCATTGTCCTGATCATGGAGCAGCACCATACCAAATTACCAGTTCGCAACACCATGACTTAAGTACTATTTTAAATGTTGTGGGGATACAAAAACTTAAATTGCAATTCGCAATTATAATGTATTGCACAAATGTATTTTAGATCAAGCTAATTACACTTACTGTCATTAAAGTAACGTGAGACCCTGGAATCAACTCCTGTCTTGAATTTGAAGAAGCAGGTCATTTCTTAATTTTATAATTTAAAGTTATAATTTCCCTATATATGTATCAAAAAACGATTCTAAGCCATAAACACACAAAAACCGTTCTACAAACTAAACAATGCGTGGAAAATATTACGGCGACATAACAATGCGCCACGAAAAACAAGCCGCTACGAATACATCACATCCTAAAATAAGACGGTCAAAAGTAATTTACAACAAAATACATGTCGAAAATACTAGGGCAGGATAGTAACATCTTGAAAATATCAGAATAGGAAACTAGTACAGCCGCTAATCATTATTATCATTGCAAATTTCTGGATGTGGTGTTTTTGTAACGTGTTGTTTTCGTAGTTCATTTTTGTCGCTGATATTTTCGACGCGTTATTTAGTCATGTGTTGAAATGTTAGGACACCGATTCTTGAGAGACAAGACCAGAAACAAGACAACCCAGACAAGACTAGACAGACTAGACTAGACAGACAAGATAAGACAGACAAGACTGGACAGACAAGACTGGACAGACAAGACTGGACAGACAAGACTGGACAGACAAGACTGGACAGACAAGACTGGACAGACAAGACTGGACAGACAAGACTGGGACGGACAAGACTGAACAGACAAGACTGGACAGATAAGACTGGACATACGAAGGCTGAACAGACAAGATTGGACAGACAAGACTGGGCAGACAAGACTGGACAGACAAGACTGGATAGACAAGACTGGACAGACAGGACTGGAGAGACAATACTAGACAGACAAGACTAGATAGACAAGACTAGACAGACAAGACTAGACAGACAAGACTAGACAGACAAGACTAGACAGACAAGACTAGACAGACAAGACTAGACAGACAAGACTAGACAGACAAGACTAGACAGACAAGACTAGACAGACAAGACTAGACAGACAAGACTAGACAGACAAGACTAGACAGACAAGACTAGACAGACAAGACTAGACAGACAAGACTAGACAGACAAGACTAGACAGACAAGACTAGACAGACAAGACTAGGCAGACAAGACTAGACAGACAAGACTAGACAGACAAGACTAGACAGACAAGACTAGACAGACAAGACTAGACAGACAAGACTAGACAGACAAGACTAGACAGACAAGACTAGACAGACAAGACTAAACAGACAAGACTAGACAGACAAGACTAGACAGGCAAGAGTAGACAGACAAGACTAGACAGACAAGACTAGACAGACAAGACTAGACAGACAAGACTAGACAGACAAGACTAGACAGACAAGACTAGACAGACAAGACTAGACAGACAAGACTAGACAGACAAGACTAGACAGAAAAGACTAGACAGACAAGACTAGACAGACAAGACTAGACAGACAAGACTAGACAGACAAGACTAGACAGACAAGACTAGACAGACAAGACTAGACAGACAACACTAGACAGACAAGACTAGACAGACAAGACTAGACAGACAATACTAGACAGACAAGACTAGACAGACAAGAATAGACAGACAAGACTAGACAGACAAGACTAGACAGACAAGACTAGACAGACAAGACTAGACAGACAAGACTAGACAGACAAGACTAGACAGACAAGACTAGACAGACAAGACTAGACAGACAAGACTAGACAGACAAGACTAGACAGACAAGACTAGACAGACAAGACTAGACAGACAAGACTAGACAGACAAGACTAGACAGACAAGACTAGACAGACAAGACTAGACAGACAAGACTAGACAGACAAAACTAGACAGACAAGACTAAAAGTGGTTCGGGGGAAGGTCTCACTAAACCCCCTATTCCACTTTAAGTATGCGCCACCCCGGTATCGCATATTTCGCATTCATTCAGGGTGGGCAGCCCGGACAGTTAGTGAAAACCGCCCTAGTTGTTGGCTCCCCAACCGTTTTGTAAGGCGGGAATGTCGTCAACGACTTATCTGCATAGTCTTGTCTGTCTAGTGTTGTCTGTCTAGTCTTGTCTCACCACTCTTGTCCGTCTCAAAAACCTATTTACCAGAACATTCTCCAAATCCCTTGTTTATCTAAGTCCCACTTAACTTAATCGGCAAGTTCGTACAGTATCGCTTGCATTACCATATGCTGAACATGAAAAATCCGTTCGTGTTTTTGTTTAAATTGCGAGACAGATTAGACCCGGACCCGAAAAATTGGACTGGCACTCGACTCGGACTCGCCGAGTCTAAAACCGTGTATTCCCAAACCCTAGTAGTAATCTGTACTGATGAGAGATAAATCTCAAAAGGCTTCTACAGATGGCTATCTACTTAATGTATCGGAAAGACATGATCCTAAAAACCAATGTTATTTTTCTGGTTTTATGTTGAGTACCACGAAGGTGGACTGAAAGCTAAAAAATAACTAACAAATTTCATGTGAGATTTGTTTTTGGTAGTCCTTAAGAGACTCATTAGTATCATAGAGCTCCGGAAAGGTTGAATATATTTATATTTTCAGGCAGTGTTCCGACTTTATTTAGTTTACATCAAATTTTAATTTCTAAGTATAAATATATCGCTTCATACTAATACTAGACTTTACTAATATCTGCGCGTATATGCGAATTCATTATGTGAAGTTACATGGTGTCAAAACTTCTATAGAATTTTTATGATGGTGTCGGACAAGACCGGACAAAGCCAGACAAAACCACAGGACCGGAAATGACGAGACGGAAGCAGACAAGAATGGACAAGATTACAACAGACTATCCAGCATTAGACAGGAGTAGACAAGCTTATAGATAAGATTAAACGGGACTATAAAAGGCTGAAAAAAACGGGGCTATAAAAAGCTGGAAAAGGATGGTGATGAAAAAAGGCTTATTTAATCAATGACGTCACCAAAACTCCTTTAAAAACACCCTGTAAACGCAAATCCCAGAAAAAAATGCATTTTACCTACGTTAACGATTAAAAAACGTCTACTGTCGATTCAGGGGTCGCGACAAAATTTTACACAAAATGGGGGGTCGCCAATGAAAAAAGTTTGCGCACCACTGCTCTACACTATTGCCCATCTTGAGCCACTGTGAGCCATCACCATTGTGTAGAGGGATAGATGGCCTGTAGTGCCCGAATGGCCCCTCTACACTATGGCTCACAGTGGGCCATCATCATGGTCACCATTATCATGGCCCATTATGATGGCCTGAATGGACGCATCCACACGGTGGTCCATCTAGATCAGGGGTCAAAATAATGTAGACCCTCCAAACGTAGTTTGGAGACCCCTGGTGTAGAGGAGCCATAAGGGGTCTACAGACGACCAACATGGTTGGTGAAATGCAGTGTTGAAGTGTTTGTTGAACGTCTGTAGGCAGGTTGGATGGTTGAGGCTCCATCCAACCTGTCTACAGACGTTCAACAAACACTTCAACACTGCATTTCACCAACCATGTTGATCGTCTGTAAGCCCCTTTAAATACCAAAAATACAGTGATATAACAACGCATTTCGAAAACAACAAACTATAAAAACATCACACATTAAATTTACACGGTAAAAATAAAAGAAGGGTAAATACACGTCAAAAATATAGCAGCAACATACTAACACGTCAAAAATATAAAACATCACATCTTAATCGTTATTATTACAAAATATTTTATAATGTGATACTTGTTTGATACGTGTTGTTATGTCGCTGTGAAAATTTCTCCGAGTTGTTTCGTCGCGAGTTGTTTTATCAGGCCACCGTTCTGTCATAGAACCAACCACAAATACACTAACCATAAATAATACACACTCAAGTTAGCTTTAATTAAACGTATATATTAACAAAATAGATAACGTAATTAATTGTAGATACTAAATTACCTTGTTATTTCAGAGATTTTATGTTTAATAAATATTTGTCTATAATAATTTGATAAGATTAGTAAATAAAAATGAGAGTGACATTACAGTTCAGCCAACGGTTCGTAAGGTGTTGTAGAATTGAAATATTCAAAAATAATTCTATTTTTCCACAAGATATTTCAAATTACGTTTGAATTACCGTATTTTCTTTTCTAACTTATTTTTAATTGTAATAAATTTGAAAACTTTCGGTTTCTCATGAATAATGTAATTGGCATTTTTGTTGTTGTATTGGCAAACTTTCACTGATTAGAGTTTGCGCTATCTACACACATGTCTTCGTTTTGACATCTAGCGATATTAAGTAGTGCAATTAGTTAAGTAAGCGAACAATTTTGTAATAAACCCTTCGTGGCTGTAAATTAAGTTAGTTTCCTTCGATAAGACCAAATACTTGCGATGACTTCGTGCAAAACGCCCGTTCCAGTCGAAGATCCAGATGGTGACCAAAGATGGATGAGTATTGTAAATATTCATAGAAAAAAATATGATTACTTGATCGCTTTTTCACGTTTTACAAAAATATTAATATAATGTGCACAAAAATTAAATTATATCTTTCTTACAACATATTTCTTGAAATTTTTAAAAATAATTTTAATTATTAATTTAAATTTATTGTTATTTAACCCTTAATTGGGCACATTCTGGTTGTGTGTGTCATAATTTCCATTTTACAATAAAAAATGGTAGACCTTGAACCATGGCAATGAAAGTGGGTATCAACACAGTAACTTTCTATGACAGTTTCGAAGATACAATTGTAATATGAAGGTTTTGTTCAATAGTTCGTCATTCAAGTATGTTCAGCTTAACATTCATTTCTTTTGTTACAAAAAGAATAAAACATTAATTTTATTGTTAACACTTTTTAAGCAGACACAATTATTTTGTGTAGTGGGCAGTATAAAATAATAATTATTTATTTACGGTTTCCTCTTTAACAACATAAAACAATAGCAATAATTATAAGATACAGACAATTTTAAAGTAGCAGTAGCAAACAAACATCAAGACTGGACAGACAAGACCATCATCAATATCAAATACTTTCAAGCCAGAAACACTGCATGAACAGATCAACCACTCCAGCTCAAAGCATCACCCAAATTGGACAAGCTAAAGAGCAGACAAGACTTGGAAGAATCTTAAATGCAGATTAAAGAAGTCCAAATCACAACACTTGATTCCAAGTCTGCACATTCTTGTGAGAGAACTGTTCATACCGTAATTTGGTCAGTGAAATGTTACATATAATAAATCAAGTCCTCTAGTAGCACATTGGGGTACATTTAAAGATATTAGAGAGAGAAGCTCTGGAGACTTTACTGAGCCATTAATGATTTTAAACAGTGTACATACATCAAGTATATCTCATCTATTCTTTAGTTCTGTGTTTCTAAAACTTATTTGTCTCATTACCCACCTGTGATATGCTAAAGTTAATAACACCTTGTTGGAGTGCAGAAAAGATATTGCGTCTCTTTTTGGCTATCATTTTTATGACTTAGACAGACTGGATTAGAGAGACAAGACTTGGTTTTTTTAATTCATTCAGAGTGGGCAGCCCGGACGGTTAGCGAAAACTGCCCTAGTTGTTGTATCCCTGACCAGGATTCGCTTTGCATTGAAAGGCGGGTATGTTGTCAACTACAGCACCAAGGAGGACAGACAAACAAGACTAGACAGACAAGACTAGACTGACAAGGCTGTCCTCCTCGGTGGTGTAGTTGACAACATACCCGCCTTTCAATGCGGGAGACCCGGGTTCAAATCCTGCTCAGGGAGACGACAACTAGGGTGGTTTTCACTAACCGTCCGGGCTGCTCACCCTGAATGAATGCAAAATATGCGATACCGGGTGGCACATACTAAAAGCCAAGGTGGAATAGGGGGTTTCGTGAGACTGACAAGACCAGACAAGACTAGACAGACAGACCAGACAGACAGACAAGACTAGACAGACAAGACTTTTTTTTAATAAAGTGGTTCGGGGGAAGCTCTCACTAAATCCCTTATTCCACCTTAGCCTTTAGTATGCGCCACCCAGGTATCGCATATTTTGCATTCATTCAGGGTGAGCAGCTCGGACGGTTAGTGAAAACCGCCTTAGTTGTTATCTCCCCAACCAGGATTCGAACCCGGGTCTCCTGCATTGAAAGCCGGGTATGTTGTCAACTACACCACCGAGGAGGACAGACAGACAGACAAGACTAGACAGACAAGACTAAACAGACAAGACTAGACAGACAAGACTAGACCGACAAGACTAGACAGACAAGACTAGACAGACAGACTAGACAGACAAGACTAGACAGACAAGACTGGACAGACAAGACTGGACAGACAAGACTAGACAGACAAGACTAGACAGACAAGACTAGACAGACAAGACTAGACAGACACGACTAGACAGACAAGACTAGACAGACAAGACTAGACAGACAAGACTAGACAGACAAGACTAGACAGACAAGACTAGACAGACAAGACTAGACAGACAAGACTAGACAGACAAGACTAGACAGACACGACTAGACAGACAAGACTAGACAGACAAGACTAGAGAGACAAGAATAGACAGACAAGACTAGACAGAGAAGACTAGACAGACAGACTAGACAGACAGACTAGACAGACAGACAAGACTAGACAGACACGACTAGACAGACACGACTAGACAGACAAGACTGGTCAGACAAAACTGGACAGACCAGACTGGACAGACAAGACTAGACAGACAAGACTTACTAAACCCCCTATTCCACCTTGGCTTTAGTATGCGCCAACCTGGTATCGCATGTGTTGCATTCATTCAGGGTGGGCAGCCCGGACGGTTTATTGAAAAACCGCCCTAGTTGTTGTCTCCCCGACCAGGAATCGAACCCGGGTCTCCCGCATTGAAAGGCGGGTATGTTGTCAACTACACCACCGAGGAGGACAGACAGACAAGACTAGACAGACAAGACTAGACAGACAAGACTAGACAGACAAGACTAGACAGACAAGACTAGACAGACAAGACTAGACAGACAAGACTAGACAGACAAGACTAGACAGACAAGACTAGACAGACAAGACTAGACAGACAAGACTAGACAGACAAGACTAGACAGACAAGACTAGACAGACAAGACTAGACAGACAAGACTAGACAGACAAGACTAGACAGACAAGACTAGACAGACAAGACTAGACAGACAAGACTAGACAGACAAGACTAGACAGACAAGACTAGACAGACAAGACTAGACAGACAAGACTAGACAGACAAGACTAGACAGACAAGACTAGACAGACAAGACTAGACAGACAAGACTAGACAGACAAGACTAGACAGACAAGACTAGACAGACAAGACTAGACAGACAAGACTAGACAGACAAGACTAGACAGACAAGACTAGACAGACAAGACTAGACAGACAAGACTAGACAGACAAGACTAGACAGACAAGACTAGACAGACAAGACTAGACAGACAAGACTAGACAGACAAGACTAGACAGACAAGACTAGACAGACAAGACTAGACAGACAAGACTAGACAGACAAGACTAGACAGACAAGACTAGACAGACAAGACTAGACAGACAAGACTAGACAGACAAGACTAGACAGACAAGACTAGACAGACAAGACTAGACAGACAAGACTAGACAGACAAGACTAGACAGACAAGACTAGACAGACAAGACTAGACAGACAAGACTAGACAGACAAGACTAGACAGACAAGACTAGACAGACAAGACTAGACAGACAAGACTAGACAGACAAGACTAGACAGACAAGACTAGACAGACAAGACTAGACAGACAAGACTAGACAGACAAGACTAGACAGACAAGACTAGACAGACAAGACTAGACAGACAAGACTAGACAGACAAGACTAGACAGACAAGACTAGACAGACAAGACTAGACAGACAAGACTAGACAGACAAGACTAGACAGACAAGACTAGACAGACAAGACTAGACAGACAAGACTAGACAGACAAGACTAGACAGACAAGACTAGACAGACAAGACTAGACAGACAAGACTAGACAGACAAGACTAGACAGACAAGACTAGACAGACAAGACTAGACAGACAAGACTAGACAGACAAGACTAGACAGACAAGACTAGACAGACAAGACTAGACAGACAAGACTAGACAGACAAGACTAGACAGACAAGACTAGACAGACAAGACTAGACAGACAAGACTAGACAGACAAGACTAGACAGACAAGACTAGACAGACAAGACTAGACAGACAAGACTAGACAGACAAGACTAGACAGACAAGACTAGACAGACAAGACTAGACAGACAAGACTAGACAGACAAGACTAGACAGACAAGACTAGACAGACAAGACTAGACAGACAAGACTAGACAGACAAGACTAGACAGACAAGACTAGACAGACAAGACTAGACAGACAAGACTAGACAGACAAGACTAGACAGACAAGACTAGACAGACAAGACTAGACAGACAAGACTAGACAGACAAGACTAGACAGACAAGACTAGACAGACAAGACTAGACAGACAAGACTAGACAGACAAGACTAGACAGACAAGACTAGACAGACAAGACTAGACAGACAAGACTAGACAGACAAGACTAGACAGACAAGACTAGACAGACAAGACTAGACAGACAAGACTAGACAGACAAGACTAGACAGACAAGACTAGACAGACAAGACTAGACAGACAAGACTAGACAGACAAGACTAGACAGACAAGACTAGACAGACAAGACTAGACAGACAAGACTAGACAGACAAGACTAGACAGACAAGACTAGACAGACAAGACTAGACAGACAAGACTAGACAGACAAGACTAGACAGACAAGACTAGACAGACAAGACTAGACAGACAAGACTAGACAGACAAGACTAGACAGACAAGACTAGACAGACAAGACTAGACAGACAAGACTAGACAGACAACAAGACTAGACAGACAAGACTAGACAGACAAGACTAGACAGACAAGACTAGACAGACAAGACTAGACAGACAAGACAAGACAGACAAGACGAGACAGACAAGACTAGACAGACAAGACTAGACAAGACTAGACAGACTAGACAGACAAGACTAGACATACAAGACTAGACAGACAAGACTAGACAGACAAGACTAGACAGACAAGACTAGACAAACAAGACTAGACAGACAAGACTAGACAAACAAGACTAGACAGACAAGACTAGACAGACAAGACTAGACAGACAAGACTAGACAGACAAGACTAGACAGACAAGACTAGACAGACAAGACTAGACAGACAAGACTAGACAGACAAGACTAGACAGACAAGACTAGACAGACAAGACTAGACAGACAAGACTAGACAGACAAGACTAGACAGACAAGACTAGACAGACAAGACTAGACAGACAAGACTAGACAGACAAGACTAAACAGACAAGACTAGACAGGCAAGACTAGAGAGACAAGACTCACCAAATCCCCTATTCCACCTTGGCTTTTTAGTATGCGCCACCCCGGTATCGCATATATTGCATTCATTCAGGGTGGGCAGCCCGGACGGTTAATGAAAACCGCCCTAGTTGTCGCCTCCCCGACCAGGATTCGAACCCGGGTCTCCCGCATTGAAAGGCGGGTATGTTGTCAACTACACCACCGAGGAGGACAGAGAGACAAGACTAGATAGACAAGACTGGACAGACAAGACTAGACAGACAAGACTAAGTGATTCGGGGGAAGCTCTCACTAAACCCCCTATTCCACTTTGTAGCAAGCACTTTCATTAACTTGGGCAAGTGGTCCTATTGGAACCCACACATCCCGGGACTGCTCCTCGCATAACATCAGGGTGGTGGCGTCTCACATTATCCCCCTTACATCCCCTTTCCACACAGGGTGATTAGGGGTTCAGGAGCTTCTCTTTGTATGTCTTTCTCATCCGATCGTCTTCTTCCTTTGTTTTTAGTATTGCCCTTGTCATGGTACCCGTTGCCAACCAGGATTCTTCAGACGTTAGCATTTCTTGGACTAGAGCAGGGCTGTCCAACCAGTCGATCGCGATCTACCGGTCTATCGCGGCGTGATTTTGAGTTGATCTTTAGTTTTCTCACGCTTCTAAGTACTCACTTAAAAATACATCTCGATAAGTATAAAGTAAAATTTAAAACACGCTTCTCGCTAGCCTACGTTCAAATGTTGCTTCATGGACCTCAAGTCGGCCGCCCTACCAGTACAACAGCTTCCGTTGGTTGCCGATGCGCAAGAAAAACGAAAATCAAAAGACATTGTCGTACAATGCACTCCAAATATGAAACCGAATTTCCAAGAAATACTGACATAGGTACGCGCAATGCAAAAATTAATGATTTGAAAGCTGGTCTATCTTTGCAGAAATACATGTTTGTAAAAGCTCTTAATAAACCACTTGGCAACTAACTTCTGCATCTTTGAGTGTGTCATTTATTAACCAAAAAGAAAAAGCCACTTACTAATGGAAATTTGATTAAAGAATCGTTTTTGATGGCTGCAGAATCACTTTTCTCAGATTTTAAAAACAAAAAAGAGATTGTTCATCATATTAAAGATTTACGACTTTCGAGAAATACAGTCGGGAGAAGAATTGGAAAATAAAGTGAAGATATAATTTGTCAATTAAAAGAGGATATAAATATATGCGTATCGTTGATAATTGTACAGTAAGAGAAGAAATTCTTAAATTAATACCTTTGCACGGACGAACGCAAGGGGAAGACATATTTAGAGTTTTTAATAATTTTGTGAAAGAAACGACATTTCCTATTTTTAAATTGTTTTCGATTACGACGGATGGTCCATGTATGATCGGCTGCAATAATGGTGTTATTGCTTTATGCCACCAAGATGATAATTATCCACATTTTTTAGCATACCACTGCATTATCCACCATCTAGTTTTATGCTCAAAGCGACTTAATACACACAATGTTATGGAAACTGTCTTTAAAATAGTCAATTCTATATATGGCAGTGACCTTTGGTACCATTAGTTGTCATATTCTCGTTCAATATGAGGTTGGTCATAAATTGGGTCTTGTCTGTGATCTTAAGTACGACGCTATTGGAGAAAGCCCTTCTAAAATTTTTCTAGCTTCGGTTAGCATTTCTACGAACGAAATGCATATTAAAAAAAAATTAAAATTCAATATTTCTTAATAATATTCTATAATTTACACTATTTGTTGATAATCTGTAAAACAAAATTGAACAAAAATGTCGCTCGGGCAGGACTTGAACTCGGTACCTCTACCGCGGAAGCCGTACACCTTAACCAATGCGCTACGCATTCTTGATTGGAAAATAGAACGGGTATACAAAGTTGGCGGGAAAATTTCAAAATCGATTTTCTCGAAAACCAAGGCCGGTTTGATGAAAAGCAGATAGCCTGGTACTCAGGGCATATACCCCTACAACATATTTTAAACGCATCAAAATCCGTGATTTACAGTATTGATGGTCCCCTTGTAAGAGTCGTTAAGGCTCTGAAGCTTGCAAACCGTCTGTCCTCACACGGGTGCAGAAAGCTTCAAGAATTGAGAGTGGTCACTGATCTTTCGCTTGACAACGTTCTTTCCGCACAAGGGTGCAGAAGTTTCAAGGTAGAGAGATAGCACTGCTCTCCCTTCGGGTTTATCTATCTTGAATAACTGTCTCCGCTGGGGAGTGGGGGACGGCTGTTGTAGGAAATGGAATTTCATTTTCAGCCAAGGAGGTGGATAGATTTTTTTTATGGGTGGGAAATAGCGGATAACCAGCAGTCGGGCGGTAAGTCGGTCAACATCACCAAGGCGGCGTGAGAAAACGTCAGAAGGAGAGCGAGCAGTGTTGGCCGGGACGGTGGCGGCAACAACATAGGGTTGGATTGCAGTTGTGGCGGTTCTTTTCGTCTAGGGTCTTGGTGAGTTCTAGTGTTTGGGTTACTTAAACATATCAGGGACTGTGTCTAGAATTAGTTCTAGGTTTCCAAGGTCATCTTTCAGTCGGGACAGAAGCACTAGATAGGGGATGTGGAGTTTGTTTTTGGGCTTTCTTTTGTGTATTTCAGGGGGGGGGGCTGAAGATGTCGATAATTGGGGGTCTTTGGGAGGATGCGGGAGGAGAGTTTTTTCTGGAGCGTGTGGAGTCGAGTATGATATAGGTCGAAATTTACTAGCTCTTCGAGTAATATAGTTGGAAACTTGTAGTTTAGACGGTATATCCGTCGAAGGCAGTTGCTTTCAAAACTGAGGAGGGGTTCAATATGATTTTTGTTACAGAGGGTAAGGACTGTCATTTGGTAGTCGAGGACTGGGCGAACAAAGATTTTGTACGTGTAGACAGGGCCGAAATTTTTTCAGGGCCCAATTTCGAGGATTACCGGAATGAAAATCCTTTCCGTCGCGAAGTTGCGCTCGTCTTGATCCTCTCGCTAATCAAATTTCTCTCTTTATCTAGTTGCTCGGATTCTTCCGGTTAATCTATGTCTGCTTCTGTAGAAAACTTGAAGGATTATGAAGAGAATTTTCCTATTAAATCCTTGTCCGTTTTTGTGGAAAACTTCGAGGATTACCGGAATGAAAATCCTTTCCGTCGCGAAGTTGCGCTCGTCAAGTTTTGTCCGTCGCAGCAGACGCGGCACAGGCGGCTGCGCGCGCCAATAGATGCCGATCCCAGACCTACAGACAAAATATCAACTCCACTCTCTGAATGCGCGGGGCCCCTGTCTAGCGCGGGGCCTTGTGCCGTCGCACAATCGCCCACCCTTCACGCCGGCCCTGCGTGTAGAGTAGGGTGTTTGTTGAACAACCCCCTACTCGGGTGCGGAGACAATAGAGAAGATTTAGCCTGGACCTGATTTTATGGAGACAATGTCTGATGTTGGGTACTGGGCTTAGGGACTGGGTGAAGATCGTGCCAAGATACGTTATTGATGGTTGGGGCATCAGGGGTTGGCCGTAGAGGTTTATTGAATATTGCTTTTCGGCAATACGTTTAGAGAGATTTTTGCGATCAGTTGAGATTTTTGGGGATTAATCTGGATGCGCCAGAGATTCATCCAGTTTTCGATTTTGGCAATAAATTTGTTTAGGACGGTTGCCGAGATTGAGGGGTTTCGGTGGCATGACCAGATGACGGTGTCATCTGCGAATTGTTGGATGTGGCAGGGATAAATGGTCGGTAACGGAATGTCGTGCCAAAATATGTTGAATAGCAGAGGCGACAGCGTAAAGAGGAGAGACAGGGAATTGGACACTCTGACGCGGCACGAGCGGTTCAACAGAAAGCTCTCGAACGAAAAAGCTCTCGAAAAACTAGACGGACTGGTTAGTGATAGTGGGACCTGTAATGTGTGGAGTTTAACTATCAGGTCGTCGTTCCACACAGTGTCCAAGGCACGGTGGATATCAAGGGCTATGGCGGATTCTCTGGAGTTTAGTGTGATAGAGAGGTTGGACGTCAGGTTGAGAATGAAATGTTGGGTGGACCGTTGATTCATAAATCCACTTTGATGGTCGGGTATGATGTGGTTTTCGCAGAAGGAGCGAAGACGTTGGGCGATATTTTTTTCGAAAGTTTTACCTATCGTGCTGAGGAGGGAGATTGGGCGATAAGAGTCAACGAGTTTCGTTTTTTTTTTTTGGTTTGGGATCATTATTGTGTAAGCGGATTTCCAAGGCCGCGGGAAGGTGCCGGACGAGAGACAGACGTTGAATATACAGACTAGGTATTCAATTGCTGGGTCTGGAAGGTGTTTGAGGACAGTCCATGGAATACGGTCGGGTCCGGCTGCAGAGCTGTTGCGAGTGGTGGGGATTACATTGCGAACCTCGTCGGTGGTAATGGGCTGGACTAGGGGTTCATTTTCGTGTTGGGTAGACGGGGGCAACTCTGAATACGGAGTTAAAGGTATGGCTTTCCTGAAGAATGGTTCGGTAAAGTGTGGGGAGTTTGATTGGTGGACTTTTTCGAGATGGGTCGCGAAAGCCTGGGCTTTATCTGGGGCATTTGTGAGAATTAGATCATTTACCGAGAGTGGGTGGTTGGGCCGGCGAGACCGGCGGGTAAGAATGTTTAGGGACTTCCGAAACTTACTGCCATCCTTGAGATCAAGTTTAGATGTAGCATCTATCCACGATTTTTCGCGGAAGGCACGTAGTTTTAGTTTGATGAGGGCATTTAGACGGTTCCACGATGATTTAACCAGAGGATAGTGGGTATTTTTGTAAATCCTATACAATTTACGTTTTTGTTGGATTAGCGAGACAATTTCAGGGGGGACAGAGGGACTCACCGTTGATACGGTGCGTGTTGGTACACAAGTGTGTATTTCTAATTGGAGTCTACTGTTAAATCTTTCGATGGCGGATTCTAGCTTGAAGGTGGTGTTTATGGTCGGGGGGTTGGCAAAGGCGACTGTAAGATTCGTTTCGAATGCTTGCCAGTCGGAATTTTTCCAAGAGAGACGAGTTCTTGTAGATGGTGGAGGAATTGGTGGCGGTACGAATAACATCTCTGCAATTAGTGAGAGATGGTCGCTTGTGACCGAGGGGCCGATGAAGGCTGTGGGGGACAGTAGGTCGGCTGCGTTGTCGGATATTAAGATATGGTTAATAATAGAATTGCCTTGGGGACCAAAAAAGGTGTAGTCCGTACATTTAAGACGAAAGAAGGAATGTGAGTCTAGGATCGAGAGCAGTTGACGTCCTGCTGTTGGATACTGTGTCCCCAAATACTTGATTGCGGGCGCTCAGGTAGCCCAAAATGATACAGTTGGGGAGCGAGTTGAAATAGTCGAACAGGTCGACTGGAATGTCCAATTTGGGGGAGATATATACGGAGAAGATGTTGATAGAGGACTGTTGGTAGCTTACGGTTATGCCAACAGCTTCGATGTCTTGGAGGTGCGAAGGGAGCGTCACAGGGCGGGCTGGGATTGAGTTGTGATGGGCGATGGTACGCCACCACCTTGTGTTGGTCTGTCCTTGCGAACGATCGTGAAGTTTCCCAGGCTGGCTTTGGTTTTGGGAGTGAAATATGTTTCTTGTAACGCTAGTATGAGGACATTTTCGGAGACAACTAAATGCGCGAGGTCTTTTTTATGTTTCCAGCCGATACTGTTTAAACTTCCTAAGAAAGCCATCTTAACTTAATTGGAAATGGTGTGTAGGTTGACTATTCAGAGGGGGGACAAAGGGGTATTTGAATCCGAAACAGTGGATTCGCGGGGCGCGAGCGGTATAAAGGAACAAACAGTGAACCGTGTTCCTGAATATTGTGGACTTCAGTTTAAGTCCGAAGATATTCCTGACCCAGGGGGGTCACCGTTTGTCTGGGAGGATATTGAGGAGAGTTGTTGTGAAGAACCTGATTACGTCTTCAACAACAATACTGTTGGAGGGATTCTCTGACTGTTCCGAGGGAATGGGGACAGTGTAACGGAGCGGGGCTGTCATCTCTGAAGAAGGTTGGGCGGTTGGGGCATAGTGGGGTGCTGGAGTGGTGGTTGCCGCTGCAATTGGCGCAACGGATTGGCACTGGTTGGTGGGGTGGGGACCGGCGCAGAGAGCACAGGTCAGGGTCTCTGTGCAGGGTTATCTTCGGGTAGCGATGGGGCTGCTTTTATATTATTCTGCTGTGGTGTGCGTTGGTTGGCGCGACGGTAGCTCATACGGTAAGGGTTGTACGTAGCCCTCTGGTACCACTGCCGCTACGTACGTACCCGTTACAAGAATATATTTTTTTATAAATGGAGTTATTCTAGCAAGTTTTTTCAAATGCTTATTTGATTTGTTAATGATATTTTAAGTCAAAAATGAACTAGAAATCTTCTTTCAAAGACATAAATATACACCAGTTTTACTATACGAACACTTGTTTATAATATAATGAATTTCTTGTAGACATATTAGTCATTAACAAAAACTAAAATTTCGTTTTCTATTTAATTAGCACAATCGTTTCCTATCAGAAACGAGGGAAAAGGACGCCGATGTGATATTTATTGGTGATTCGATACTGCAAGCCCTGCAGCACACAGATATTTGGAACGAATTATTCGCGCCGTTACATTGCCTTAACTTCGGAATACACAGAGATTTAATACAGAATGTCCTGTGGAGGATCCAAAACGGAGAACTCGACAACGTTAAACCAAAGGCCGTAGTCTTACACGTCGGTACAAACAACCACCAAAATACCCCAGAGGAAATCGTTGATGGTATCAGCGAAATTATTAATAGTATTAAGGAGAAATTACCTGATGTCTACATTGTTGTTCCAGTAAGTATTTTATTTACAACTTAATCTAATAATAAAACATTTTAATTTTTTTTGTAGAGTTTATTGCCAAGGGGGCAACATCCGAATTCAATTAGAGATAAGTTAAATCAAGTGAATGAAATTCTAAAGACGAAACTTCCGGCTGAACCAAAGGTTGAACTAATTCAGATAGATAAGGGTTTTATTCAGCCGGATGGTACTATTAGTCACCACGATATGCACGACTATTTGTTATTAACGAATGCCGGGAGCAAAAAGGCTTTCGAACCTGTGCACGATTTGTTGCTGCAGTTACTAAATGAGGGCGAGACTGAGAAAGATCTAACACCATCTGAATAATACTCGGAGAAAATTTTCTAAGAAATAAATGAAGAAAATGTTTGTGTTTTTCTTCAAGAGTTCGTTAATAAGTGCTTTTTGTGCTTTCATTTTGACAAATCGTATATTTACAAATTCTGTTTTGAACCTTGTCTTTGTCTACTTTCCAAATATTTTTTTGCGGAAAGACCGCTTTATATACACATATTTTTGTTAATATTATAAATATTCGTTTTTTGGCATCTATTTATTGTACATTCCTTATTTATTTATTTATTTAGAGCAACACTGCTTGTTTAAGTGTAAACTTTTCTCTTTTTTTTTGTTTTCCTAATTTTTCTCTTGAAAAGAAGGGAAAAGTTATTTATATGTATATTTAGATAGTGATTTATATTTAAGTAATTATTTACTTGCACTGATGTTTTATCCAAAAGTTTATTATAGTTATTATTATTTAGTGGATATATAGGCGCATTTATGTCAATTTTTATATTTGTGCAAAAGCTTGAATATTTTGTATTATTTGTACACAATAAAGTTGTTATGAAATCGTTTTTTTAAATAATTTCATAATTAAAAAAGAATATTTTTATTTCGTTCAATTATTCAAAGCAGGAGAGAAACCGAGGCCAGCTATCCAAACAATTGTTAGCAAGACTAAAAATCAAATTATCGACACCAGTGTTTTTCAACGTGGGGATCGCGAAGCCTTCTAAAGAGGGGCGCGAAACCTCTTTAAAGGGATCAGTTATTTTAAAATTAAAAATAAAGAGCCCTTATGATAATTCGCTCGTGACAGTAGTAGACAAAAACATCGTCTTATATTGAGTACCAAAGTTAGAAGTTTTCAATGCTTGAAAATATAATTTTTGTAAGAGACTGGAGACCATGTAAGATCCCAGATGTCCTGGATGATCTCGGTTAGCTTGCGCACGGCATTGTTTCCAGCACCTTTCCACAGTTCAGCAACGATAGAGTCCTCTCCAGCTGCCTTATTATTCTTAAGAAATTGAATGATCTGGCCAACTTCTTCCATTGAAGGGGGAAGCGAGTCCGGGTTTGGTGTGGTTTGTTTATAGTCGAATTCTTCACTGGGTGGGTCACAGTTGAGTAGATTTTTAAAGTACTGAGCCAAAAGGTGGCAGTTGTCCTTGTCGTTATAAGCCTGTTTGCCTTGTGAGTCTCTGAAGTGGAGGCTTGGCGGAGCGTATTCAAAATGTTATGTTTATTAAGAAAAAAGTTTACATGTCTTACTGGGAGATGTCTTACATGTCTTACTCGCTTCCCCCTTCAATGGAAGAAGTTGGCCAGATCATTCAATTTCTTAAGAATAATAAGGCAGCTGGAGAGGACTCTATCGTTGCTGAACTGTGGAAAGGTGCTGGAAACAATGCCGTGCGCAAGCTAACCGAGATCATCCAGGACATCTGGAAAACAGAGAAATTGCCACCCGATTGGAAACCTGTTCTGATCCATCCGCTTCACAAAAAGGGAGATTTTACTGATTTAAAAAACTACCGTGGAATTTCTCTTGTCCCGGTAACATACAAGATTCTCTCTTGAAGGCGTTACAAACAGGGGCAGAAAATCAGTTGGATAGTCAACTGGGATAATACCATGGGGGAGAAAGACCCGATCCTGTGTTGAACAGATCCTCAATCTTAAAACTGTACTTGCATACTCCAAGATGAGAAACAGCAAGGTGGTCATCACTTTTGTTGATTTTAGGAAGGCCTATGATTACATTGATAGAGAAAAGCTTAACAAAGTACTCCAGGAACTAGCACTAGACAACAAAATCCGCAGACTCATCCTAGAAACTTTGACCAACACCCATTCCAAGGTTAAATTTAGAGGCGAGATTTCAAAAAGCTTCAAAATAAAAACTGGAGTGAGATAAGGTGATGGACTTTCCCCACTTCTCTTCAACTGTGTCCTTGAAAAGGTTATGAGAGAATGGCGCAAGGAACTGAACAATTTGAGTGCTCAGAGTGGTATCTACCTGGGACGTAAGAACGATGGACTGGTTGTAGATTGCCTGGCCTTTGCAGATGACATGGCACTGTTTGCTGATTCTCTTGAGATGGCAACAATGCAGGTAAACTGGAAAACAGGCTGCCAAAGTGGGTCTTCAAGTGTCGCTGGAGAAAACATAATTCTTCGGCAACATCAGAGAGTCTAACAGAGAGATGTTACTAGAACAGGGAAACATCAAGAGGACTGAGAAATTTAAGTATCAGTGAATGGATTGAATTCAACTTATCAGAAAGAGCATCAATATCTAAGAGAGTCAGCAAGTTAGAACTAGCCTATCGGCTGACTAAGAACACTTACAATAAGAAATGCCTGTCACGCAACCTGAAACTTAAGCACTACACATCAGACTTACAACCAGAAGCCCTGTATACCATGGAGTGTCTTTCCTTGAACCGAAGGGGTCTAATAGAGAAATTGGAAATCAGAGACAGGAGAATCCTCAGGAAGATTCTAGGCCCGGTAAAGGAAGATGGGGAATTCCGAAGGCGGCATGCTCTTTGACTGTGCAAGGAAAAGAAGGGTAGCTTTCTATGGCCACACTGCAAGATTGTCTCCAAACCGACTAACCAACCTTCTGTTAAACAAGAAGCTTCGTACCACTTGGTTTACAGAGACCGAGAAGGATATTAAAGAACTGGGAATAACAGATCTCAAAAACAGACAGTCTGTGAGACCCACCCTGAAGGAAGTCCGTGGATTTCAGGAAAAACCTCAAAGGAAAGGTACCCCCTGGACAGAAGAGAGAAAGGGCAAAGTTCAAAGCCCAACAGTTGAACAAGCGTGGTCCAAAGTAGACCTATTCGAAAGAAGAAGAAGATAACATTTTGAAATACAATAGATAGTTCACTTGTGAAACTTTGGCTTTGCTTGATAATTCAACCATAGCCCATTCTGTGTATATAGGAATGACTTTATAAAGTAAAATTGATTTAATTGAAAACTCTTATTATAGCGCATGTAAGGTTAGGTTAGGTGCAAGTCGCAAGGTAAATTATTTGAATTATTTTTTCTTATTTTGGATCGAGAGGTCGTGCCACCGCGAGATATTGTATGGATCTATGTGTTCTAATATTGTTGCGAACTGGTAATTTGGTATGGTGCTGCTCCAGGATCAGGACAATGGATGAATTAATTACACGCAAATATGTCCTTTATATGTAATTAAACACTACTTATCTACTAATATCTTACAATATGTACAACTAACCGCTAATTTATTACAATAATAACTAACTGAATGAATGAATTAATTACACGCAAATATGTCTTTTATATGTAATTAAACACTACTTATCTACTAATATCTTACAATATGTACAACTAACCGCTAACTTATTACAATAATAACTAACTAACAATAATACACTTAATTCTACGATACTTGTGGTCGAAACCCGGAATTTACTTCGACGAAAATACGGAGGTTCGTTTTCAAAACTCAAATTACTCCCTTGCTAGCTCAATTCTCACTGCCCCTTTTTAACTTCCCCTCTACCTCATCACCTCGGTCTTGGTGTGAGTCCTCCCCTAATCTTTATGGAAAATTTCCAGAACTCATAAAACAAAATCCTCTCGGCGTCTCGGCACGATCCCTAAGTTCGAGCGTCTGCCCGCATGATTTAGATAAACCAGACTAATGGTCCTAAATAAACAAAAACTAATCGGGTGTCCACTTAGTTTTCTTTGCCGACTCGTGAGAAACTCAAATTCTTTGAAACCAAAATCGCGAGATCACAACAATATTACCCAATCTAACCTAGGTTAAAACCGTGAAATTAGTAAAATATTATCTTTTTACGTTAGTTCTAATTTCTGCCACGGCTTACATGCATCGAGCTACGTTTTAGCCGAAAACTCTGCTAGTAAATAGTTTTCTCTGGGTTTAATCTAGATTTGGGGCTTGGTAAAGAATACGGTTTTTTTTGAAACTTAGTGTTGCGGACTTTTTACCTGGTGTAACTGTTGTTAATCGTCTTTGACACTCTTTAACTAAGATCGGAAAGAATAATTAAGCTTCTACGTTGCCTGGTTCAATAAATATTCGTGTTTTTCTTGTCATAGAAATTGACATTTTCAACGTAACAGTTGGTGGAGGCGTGCAAAACTAAGCTGACGTTGCCACGTTTATTATTTTTTTTTTATATAAAAAAGAGTTTTTAAAGAGACGTTTAACAACATTTACACCTGGTATTCTTTACCAAGCCCCAGATTTGTTGTAAAACTATACAAGCATTCTGTATCAAAGTACATACCAAATAATTTTTATTGTTCACATCAAGCACACATCAAGAATTTGGCGGCACAGTCGTTGAGAATCACTGATAAATAAACCAGGTAAAATAAAACAAACTGGCAGCGTCGAAAATATATACACCGAATGGGCTATGGTTGAATTATCAAGCAAAGCCAAACTTTTACAAGTGAACTATCTATTGTATTTCAAAATGTTATATTTATTAAGAAAAGGTTATGTTAGGTTAGGTTTTTTTTTAAGAAAAGGTTAATTAAAGGTAGAACACAAATTTGATTTTCGTCAACAAGTAGCTTCGAGTCCCACTCATGTTACAAGGTATAAGACACACATTCACATTAATGTGATGGTTGGACCTGTTTCTTGTTAATCAATTTTTCCCATCGCGGATCCGTTTTGGTTCCACATAGAACTAAATGGCTTTCTAAATTTAGGCGATTTCGCTGTTTGCCTTTTATTTGAGACATCGACGAAAACCTCAACTCATACTGATAGCAGGTGGCAAATACTTCAAGCCTTCAATGGTTAATTGTGGATATTCTGTTTTTCTCTTTAGCCAAAAGCTTTTCAAAGTGATAGATATGAATTTCAAGTGTAACATTCCATCAACAGATAATTCCAACAGATTTTCTTTTAGATTGATTCCCATGCTCTGTAGCTGCTTTTAAAAACGGATTTATAATCTAGCTTTTCCCAGTGTTTTCTGAAATCTCTTCCGCCGAGAAATAATGACACAATTCTTCTTTCAAATTCTGCAACACAATTTCCATGCCAGGTATAGATGAATTGATGTTTATCTCAGATCCCACTTCTCCAATATAAGAATGAGTTGAAGAAAATGAATAAAAGTTTTCTTGCTTTATGGATGGTGACCACAAGTTTATTTTTTTCGTAACGCCATGAATTTTGTATTTAGCGGTAATGAAATTTTCATCCCTCCCTTGAAGGCTTTAAGGCAAAGTGTAAGGCAAAGTTTTCCCTCCCTTTAAGGCAAAGTGTTTAAATGCTCGAATAGGTCAGAAATATAAACCTGTTTCAAAGGGAATTCAATAAATCGGGTCATCAATAAATTTGTTACATTCGGACTTGACCTGTAAATAAACCAAAAGTTCAGCTCGAAGTTACAAAACACTTGTCAGTACTTTGCCTTTCAAATCTTCTCAAATGTTTCGAAATAAACGTATCTGTAACGCTTTTCCTTGGGGTATGGGGTATCAAAGGGGGTAGTGCATGCGTACCGCACAACAGTCATTGGGAATGAACTAGTTGCATAGCCACTCCTACCCAAGTCTGACTCTCACCTCCATGCTTGGTGATCCCTGGTAACCTCATGGACACCCTTTGAGATGCGGTGAAAACCCGTATGGACAAGGGCGGAAAATGAGGGCAAACGAGAGCAGGCGAAATGGCCCTCCGAAATGGGGGTTGGGCGACGGGTTAACTCCCCGTCACCGGAAAAACAAACTTGTTACGAAAACTCCACCAAATAAAACCGGACTGGAACCACGACAACGAACCACGCAACGAAAAAAGGACAAGAGATTGGAAATGAAAATAGGCACATGGAATGTACGAACCATGCTAAGACCTGGAAAAATGCAGGAGATTGCCGAAAAACTTATAAAGCAAAATATAGATGTAACAGCCCTGCAAGAAATCAGATGGAAAGGACAGGGCGAAGTACGAAAAAGAGAATACTCACTATACTATAGCGGGAGTGAAAAACAAGGATCATATGGAACTGGATTCATACTAAACAAGAAAGCGAGAAGTACGCTTATGCACTTCGAACCAATCAACGAACGAATGTGCAAGATCCGCTTAAAAGGAAAATTTACAAATATAACCATTCTAAACGCATACGCTCCAACGGAAGAAACAGACGAAATGATAATCGACCAATTCTATGACAGGATCCAACAAGAATGCGACAAAGTACCCAATCACGACATGTTGATATTGATGGGAGATTTTAATGCAAAGATAGGACAAGAACAGAGGTACAGGAGTGTTGCTGGACGGCACAGCTTGCACGCAGAAACAATCCCAAACGAAGAGAGATTATGCCACTTAGCAGAAATGCAAAATTTGATATTAAGTAGTACACTCTTTCCGCACAAGCGCATACATAAAGGAACATGGAAAATTCCGGGCACGAGAAAATGTAACCAAATCGATCATGTCGCAGTATCAAGAAGATCATCAAATAAAATATAAGAGATGTACGCTCGTTCAGAGGAATCAACTGCGATTCCGACCACTTCTTGGTAATAGCAACTGTAAGACAGAGAATAAGCAACATACAAAAACGCGGAGGAGATAAACCAAAGAAGTGGAATGTGGAAAAACTGAAAAGTGAAAAGGGAAAAAGAGAATATCAAGAAACAATACTGGAACACCTACTTAAAAACCCAAACGAAGACGATGTGGAGAATGAATGGAGACACATCAGAGATAGTATTCTAAAAGGAGCTGAAAAGATAGGAGAAAAGCAAAAAATACGAAACGAAGAATGGTTTGACGAGGAGTGCAGGAAGAAGATAGACATAAAAGATGAAGCAAGAAACAAGGGCCTCCAGCGTGAATCTAGAAGCCAAAGGAAAGACTATGAAAGAAAAAGAACAGAAGCATACCGAACGTGTCGAAGAAAGAAAAGAGAATACTATAACAAGGAAATAGAAGAAATAAACGAGAGCAATAACAGAACAAATTACAAAAAGTTCCAATTCGAGCGGTTGAGCGGAGCGGACGTGTTTTGTGAGGCGAGTTTTGCGGATTGAGTTTTTTTTATTTTTTATTTGTGACGCGTAAAAACGGTGCGCGATAAGGAAGAAAAAAGAAAGAAAAAGAAAAAATGAAAAAAAGTGAGAGTGAAAGCGACCGAGACGAGGATTATAAAAGGAAAAGAGAAAAGGGAAGAGAGTCAGAAGAAAGGTTGAACCCCTTTCAAAAAAGTAAAAAACTGGAAAGATCACCGGCTAAAAAGGAAATGGGTGAGGAAATGAAGATGCTGAAAAAAATTATGGAAGATATAGGGGAGATAAAGGAAGAGAATCGGAAGATGAGCCGGGAAATGGAATACTTGAAAAATATGATGCGTGAAAAGGAAGAAAAATGGGAAAGAGAAAAGACAGAACTAAATGAAAAAATTAAAAGACTGGAGGAGAAAATGGAAGAGAAGGAAAAAATAATGAGAAAAAAGAAGATTGTTGTGACGGGACTGGACGAAGGGGAATGTGAGAACGAGAAGAATCTGGAAGAATGGATAAAGGCAGAATTAGAGGTAGAAGTGACGGTGAAAGAGATGTATAAAGTAAGTGGAGGGAAAATGTTAGTGGCGGAACTTGGGACCTGGGGTGAAAAGCGGAAAGTTATGGAAAATAAGAGGAAACTAAGAGAAAAAAGGGAAAAGAGAGTATACATAGAAGACGATCTGACAAAGAAGGAAAGAGAAATACAGAAGGAATTAAGAGCGATAGCCAAAGAAGAGCGACAAAAAGGACGGTGGGCGAAAGTCGGTTATAAAAAGATATGGATAGACGGAAAAGGCTTTAAGTGGGATGATGAAAAGGGGGAGTTAAACACAACAAATTTTTGAATAAGAGCACAAGGAAAAGACGACAGGACAGAAAACGGAAAACGAACATGGAGAGGAATAAGGAAGAAACGGAGCAGTTAAGAATAGTATACTGGAACACAGCGGGGATAAAAAACAAAGACAATGAGTTTTGGGAATATTTGGGAAAATTTGATGTAGTGGGACTGGTAGAAACGTGGGTGGAAGAGAAGGGGTGGGAAAAATTGGAAAAAATAATGCCGAAAGAGTTTAAGTGGAAGTGTCAATTTGCAGAGAGGGTAAGCAGGAAAGGGAGAGCTAAAGGGGGGATAATAATGGGAGTGAAAAAGGGTTTGGAAGAAGAAAACAGAACCGAAGCAAAAGAAGAAAGAGGCATTATGGAAAGAACGGTGAAAATTAGACAGAAAAAATGGAGAATTATAACAATATACAGCAGAAGTATGAAAGAAACGAAGAGAATGATAGAAGAGCGAGTAAAACAGCAAGACGAGGGAACTCTGGTGATTGGGGGGGACTTTAACGCAAGAATTGGAGAAAAAGGAATACGGCTAGAAGAAGAACAAACAACAATAGAAAGAAGACCAACAAAAGACACAACAGAAAACGCCGAAGGGAGACTACTGATAAGTCTAGTAGAAGAAAGAGGGTGGGACATACTTAATGGAAACAGTATAGGAGATGAGAAAGGAGAGTACACATATATCGGACCAAGAGGGGAGACAGTTATTGACTATGTTATGGTGAATGAAGAAGCATGGGATGAAATAGAACAATTCAAGGTGGGAGAAAGAGTCGAGTCGGATCATATGCCATTGGAAGTGAAGACAAAAGGAAGAGAGAAAAATAGAAGAAGTGAGAAGGATGTTAGAAGAAAAATTGTGAAGAATATCTGGACGGTAGAAGCAATAGAAAATTATAGAACAAGACTTAGGGAGGCTAGATACGAAGAGGAAGGGATAAACGAAAAAGTGAAAGAACTGGGTGATCACGTAAAAAATGCAACAGAAAAAAAAGTGATAGAGACAAGAGTGAAGGTGGGGGCTTGGAAAAACGAGTGGTGGGATAAAGAATGCAGGGAAGGGAAGCAATCAGTAAGAAAGAAATTAAGAAATTGGAAAAGAGGAAAAGCAAGTAATGAGGATTACAAGAGAGCACGCAAGAGGTACAAATTAGTATGCAAGGAGAAGAAGCAAAAGAAATGGATGGAAGAAGAACTAAAGATGAAAGGCATAAAGACGGAAGAAGAGGTATGGAAATACATAAATAGGGAAAGAAAGAAAAAAGTAGAAAAAGTGAGTAATAGAATTACTATGGAGGAATGGAGAAAGTACTTCAGTCAGCTGCTGGGTGGTGACGAAATCAGACAGGAAAAGAAAAAGAGTCAACACAGGGTGGGAGAAATAGAAGAGATAACAAGAGAAGAATTAGAACAACAACTGAGTAAACTGAAAAAGAAAAAGGCACCGGGGAGGGACGGTATACAGAATGAATCGTGGATATATGGAACGGAAAGGGAAGCTGACAGGCTGTTGGAGATAATGAATGGAGTGTGGAAGGGAGAGGGCTTCCCACAGGAGTGGAAAGAGGGGATAATATGCCCCATATATAAGAAAGGAGAAAGGGAAACAGCAAGCAATTACAGGGGGATCACCATGCTCAATACAGCATATAAGATATATGCAATGATTGTAGAAGAGAGATTGACGAAGGAATTGAAGGAGCGAGGTGTGATACCAGACGGACAGGCGGGATTTAGGAAAGGGAGAGGGACCATGGATAATGTATACATCTTGAATCACATAGTAGGGAATGAGATAAAAAAGAAGGGCGGCAGGATGTATGCATTATTTGTGGACCTGAAGGCGGCCTTTGATAATGTAGCAAGAGAGGCACTGTGGGAATGCCTGAGAAAGAAGAGGATAAAGGAACATCTGATAGCAAAATTAGAAGAGATTTATGAAGAAACAATAAGTAGAGTGAGAGTTGGGGAAAGGGTGAGCGAAGGTTTTAATACGCATAAGGGAGTGAGACAAGGCTGCCCACTAAGCCCCAGCCTGTTTGCAGCATTTATTGGAGATATAGAGGAGATGTTCAGCAAGGCGCAGACGGGTGGGGTCGTGGTGGGCAAAGAAAAAGTGTGGTCCCTAGCCTACGCGGATGATTTGGTGGTGCTAGCGAGAGACGAGAAAGGGATGAAAGAAATGATAAGAAACATGGAGAAATATATGAGGAGGAAAAAGCTGACAGTGAATGTGGAGAAGTCCAAGATGATGGTGTTTAGAAAAGGGGGTGGCAGGAGAAGAGTAATCGAGTGGAGATGGGAGAAGGAGAAAATTGAAGAAGTAAAAGAATTTAAATACCTAGGGTACGTGTTTAATGAGAGAAATACTGAAACAGCACACGTGAGAGAGTTAGTAAAGAAAGCCAATAAAATACTAGGAGTGGTATGGGGAATAGGAGAGAGAAAACTTGGACACGACTATAGAAGGAGGGTGATGATGTTTGATAGCCTGGTGAAAAGTGTGATGATGTATGGAGCGGAAATATGGGGGTGGAGAGAGCAAGAAGGACTGGAAAGGGTGCAAGAAAAATATTTGAAATGGGTGCTAGGACTAGGTAGAGAGACCCCGGGGTATATAGTGATGGAGGAAACAAAGAGAGATGGAATAAGAATAGAAGCAGGAAAGAGAGCAATAAGTTTTGAGGAGAGGGTGATAGAGAGAGGAGAGTGCAGAATTCTGCAAGAGTGCCTCAAAGAAAAAAGAAAAGAAATAGGAAAGGGGGTGTGGAAAGAGAGGGAAGCATATCTAGAAAGAAACGGGTATGCAGGAGCGGAGATAGAAAGAATGCGAGAGAGAGGTAGAGTAATGACAGAGGAATTGGTCCAGAGAGATAGAGATGTGCAAAGGCAAGAAAGGAGAGCAAGAATTAGGGAGTCTAGGTACAACGGGAAATATGAAAAAATAATAACGGAAGAACTGCCAAAGTACCTAGGAAGAGAAAGTAGAAAAGAGAGAGTGACAATAGCAAGATTCAGATGTGGAAATGAAGAGAGAGATAATAAATTTTGGATGGAGGATAGGAATAGAGTATGCAGGATGTGTGGAGAAAACAAGGAGACAATAGAACACTGGTTGAACGAATGTTCAGAAATGAGAGAAAGGGACGAGAGTAGAGAAGAGGTTTTAAACGAGGATGGAAGAGGGATAGATTGGATGAAGAAAGTTGAGGAGAGAAGAAGAGCAATATGTGGAGAGGGAAGCCGATAATCCACCCAACAACGGAATTCATCACTATAAGAAACGATATCGGTCCCAGAACAGATCCATGGGGGAACTACAGAAAAGGATCTCAAGAGCTGAATTGGAATAGCAAGTTTAGGTTTTTAGTGATTTATTTAGTTTTATTAGCATACGTTTCTTTTTGATTTATATACTATATTAGTTTTATTTATATATGTATTGTTTTATGTATAAAATTTTGGAATCCATTTATAAACCTGTAGAGGTAATAAATATACATAAGTAGTACAAAAAGTTCTACCGAGAAATAAAACTACATTCTTCAGAGTACAAAGCGAAAGAAATGTTGTGCGACGACAAAAATGGAACGATCCTAACAGAGAAATCAGACGTCCTGAAACGATGGCAGGAATATTTCTGCGACCTGCTTAATAATAAAAGTGTAACAAACTCAGAAGAAGAACTAACTCAGTACAAAACAGCTGAACCAAAAGTTGAAACACCGACACTGGAAGAAACAACTGAGATCATAATTGCCTTTAAGAATAACAGGGCGCCTGGTAGCGATAACATTACAGCAGAGCTACTAAAGGCAGGAGGCCCAGAACTGTGGGCCCGTATCCACCAATTAACCAAACGAATATGGGAGGAAGAAACAATGCCAGAAGAGTGGAATTTAGGCCTTATACATCCTATTCACAAGAAAGGAAGCAAAAGAGATTGTAAAAATTACAGAGGAATTACATTATTAAATGTAACATATAAAATCATTTCATGCCTCATTCACAAAAGGTTGAACGTATATGCAGAAGATATACTAGATGACTATCAATGTGGATTTCGACCTAACCGATCAACAACAGATCAAATACACCAAATGCGACTGCTGCTAGAAAAGGGATACGAACACAATTTTGACATACACTGCCTTTTCATTGATTTTCAACAAGCCTTCGATTCGGTCAATAGAAATAAGTTATACCTGAACTTAATACATATGGGCATACCAAAAAAGATTGTCAATCTAATTAAACTAACATTAGAAATAACGTCAGCGGCAGTAGTAATACAAAACGATAAAACCGAAAAATTCGACATTACGTCTGGAGTCAGACAAGGTGATGCGCTATCCGCTCTACTTTTCAACCTAACATTACATGCGGCTATAGAAAAACTAAAGATAACGGGAAACTTAACATCAAAAAGTAGACAAATCGGAGCCTATGCAGATGACATAGTAATCACGGGGCGCATGGCAAATACAGTAAATGACACATTTAAGGACCTCGAAAAAGAGGCAAGGAAAGTAGGACTGACAGTCAATCAAGAAAAAACAAAATATATGATGATGTCCAGAACTGCACCACAAAATGAAGATAGATACATAGTAGGCGACCACAGCTTTGAAAAAGTTAAAAATTTCACGTATTTCGGATCTCAACTAAATCAAACCAACGACGAGAGTGAAGAAATAAAGATACGAATATTAAAAGGAAATAGAACCTACTATGCGAACAGAAAACTACTTACCAGCAAAATACTAAGTCACAAATCCAAAATAACTATATATATGTGCGTAATACGACCGGTAGTTACTTATGGCTGTGAAACATGGACCCTCCTTAAGAAAAGTGAGGAAGAACTAAAGACATTTGAAAGAAAAATATTAAGAAAAGTATATGGTCCGATAAGGGAACAGGACGGAACATACAGGATAAGAATGAATCACGAACTAGAGTCTCTAATTGGAAACAACAACATAGTAAAACATGTAAAGGCACAGAGACTGAGGTGGATAGGCCATGTGCAAAGAATGGAAAAAGATCGAAACACCAAGCTTATCATGGAATAGAAACCCACCAATAGCCGACCAAGAGGAAGACCACGTAAAAGATGGAAGGAAAGCGTGGAAGAAGACTAAAAGCACTAGGAGTAAGGTATTGGAAAAGAGCAGCAGAAGATAGTGGAGAATGGCATAAAATAGTAGAGGAGGCCAAAACCCATAAAGGGTTGTAG
This sequence comes from Phosphuga atrata, assembly GCA_944588485.1. Taxonomy (NCBI): domain Eukaryota; kingdom Metazoa; phylum Arthropoda; class Insecta; order Coleoptera; family Silphidae; genus Phosphuga; species Phosphuga atrata. The sequence goes on from OX155901.1 coordinate 1,950,729, forward strand.
AGCCAAAGGAAGAAGAAGAACGCTTTTCCTTTAATACAATTTACTAATTTTATAATTGTAATAAAAACGTCATTGTATATCTGTGGCAAGGTTTTGGACGCAAGAGCTTGGCCATGAAGAAAGCAATGCATCCAAGAAGCGTTTGGCATCAGTGCTTTCAGTCTAGTTATAAAGCCACTTTTCGAAACAGTGATAGCTTTTGCTCCATCACTACAAATAGCTATGCATTTTTTCGCCCAATCGATATAGAAGTCTTGTGTAGCTTCAAGGTACATGTTATCGGTACAAGGTACATGTAAGCACTGACCAGTGGTATTCATAGGCAGAGCTTTACAAAACAGTATTTTTTTCATCAATCTCTCATTGGATTCAAAAAACGCACAAAAGCTACAAAGTGATTAGATTAATCAAACTGCAGGGATTCAAATGTACTTTCTTTTATTTTTTCCATGACTTGATCACGAATGTCAGTCCTTATATAACTTATTCGGCGTTGAATGGTATTGTCAGAGAGAGGTATACTTTGAAGCTTTTCTATCTTGTTTTCCAAATATAATCTCTGTTATATCTAAATCCGCTGGTAAAATCAAATTTTGATGCAATCGTAGGAGGTTTTCCAGCTTTAGCCACACGAAAAGCTACTCGATAACTAGCTAGTAACGCTTTTTCATTTATATTGGACATCTGTACTTCAGCATTTTTTTTTGTCACGTTCTCTTGTCAAAAAAATCACTTGTCAAAGTCTCAAAGCAAATAACGCACTGTGGTTTATTTACAATCACAGTAAATTCGAATTTTAAATAATTGTCGTCAAACAGACGCTTTTTCTTTGTTTTTGTTTCACTACTCTCATTTTTTTTTTTGTACAAGTGGGGACTCTCGGACTCCCAGGAATGCGACTGTGGAGCGCCAGATCAAACTGTACCTCACATAGCCCACGAGTGCCCAATAAGAAAATTTGAAGGAGAATGGAGCGAGATTCTGAATGCCACTCCTGCTGCCGTGAATTGGCTGACCTCCCTGGATATCGATTTATAACCCATAGCCTGTATCTCAAATGCGTTCGTATAGTATATTTGTTTTTTAATTGTTAGTCAATCTGTAAAAGTGTTAGTTTAATCATATATATGTACATACTCTACCTACATTTAAGAGTGAATTTGTAGATCGCCATACGATAAATAAATAAAATACTACTCTCATTAGAAGTTCAAGCTGACGGTCGTTTTGATCTTTCTAGAAACTTATCCATTTTCAATAATTACGTCACAATTAAGTCACTTCAATAAATTCAAATGCCTAAATTCACAATTCAAACAATTCAATTAAAATGCCTAAATTGGCAGTATAGCGTCATTACCTTCTCGCTCAATCACACGACTTTCATGTTCGCCGCATTCGAGTGCACATCGGCCACGCATGCCGTAATTACAAGATGAAATATAGGTGTACAGTATAGAAGATACACAACATAGTTGCATTTTCCAGAAGGGAGTAGAGTTTTAAGATTTTTTACCCTATTTGGGTAATAGATGCTAATTTTTTTAATTCTTATAACATATATGTAGGTATGTATGTATGCTTATATATATATGTTACAGTCAAAGCGTTAACTCAGTCGGTGTATACAGTCACTGGTAAAAGCATAAATTAACTGAATCGTTCAGACAAAGTATACAGAAATTGATTTATAAATAGAGTTAAAAATCATCTATAACTATATTAACAGAAACGATTTCTACAATGAAGTAGTTGAGTCTTATTTTAGATAGGTTTGTTAATTTATAATAACTATAAATTAATAATTATAATAACTTAAGTGAATTAAATTAAAAGTATTAGTTTTTTCCTGGTTAACATAATATGCATAATTATTACATTCTAAGGTGAGAAAATTGAAACCACATTCAAACTTTAAGTAATGCCCCGCCGTGAAAGTATTCATTATCGCGATGTTGTATACTTTAATTGGATATAGTATGCATCTTTATTTTTCAATTGATACTTCAAAAAATATACGTAGAAGTATACATTGACTGGTGGATGTATACACTAACTAAATTTTATACTTCAACTGTAACATATACATATATTGGAAATTTTCCCTTTCTGACAAATTACGGTAATTTCGCAGATGAAAGAGCTAGCGCGATATAATGCATATCTGTAATCAGCAGCAAAAATGCTTTCAGAAACGTTTTTAAATTTTGCTGTGACTCAAAAAATAACGATTTTGACAAAATCAATTTTCTCGCATTTCGTCGTTTCCGCGGCCTAGACTTCCCTTGTCGATGGTATATTATATACGTTCTCCGACTAATTTTGGGACGCTGAATCGATGACTAGAAGTCTCTGTGGTAAGCGGTTCAAAAGTTATGACAGTCGGAAATGCGTGATTGTGTAAAGCGAAAAAATATAGAAAATTTGTTTATTTGTAATTTTAGAGCGAAATGAACTTGAAACCCGCTTTCGGCACTTCGATTTACTTCGTGTAACCAGAAAAAAATTCAACCAAAATCATTTCGTTCGAAAAAATTTTATTTTTTTTTCGATTTTTTCAAAAACAGTAAAAAGCAGCGAAATCATTTTTGGCACACAGAAACTACACGACAAGACGAACAAGTCGATATAAAAATTGTCCGGAAATATTCAATAATTCGTCGATAAATTTCAAACTGAAATTTACCCGATTCTCGATTTGCTAAGTAGATATCTCGGAAACATTTGCAGATAATTAAAAACGGATTGTATACGTATACGTTCTATATACGTTAATATTGTATACGTTCTCCGACTAATTTTGGGACGCTGAATCGATTGTCGAAGACTAGAAGTCTCTGTGTTGAGCGGTTTAAAAGTTATGACAGCATCAAATCAGTAGGAAATGTGTGATTCTGTACAGCGAGGAAAAATATAAAATTTGTTTATTTGTAACTTTAGAGCGAAATAAACTGGAAAACCGTTTTCAGCATTTCGATTTCCTTTGTGTAACCAAAAAAAAATCACGAAAAAAATCTGCAAAAAAATTTTCAACAAAATTTTTCCATCATTTCGTTCGAAAAATACATGCTTTTTCGGTTTTTCTCGATTTTTTCGTAAACGGCAAACAGCAGCGAAATCATTTTTGGCACACAGAAACTACACGACAAGACGAACAAGTCGATGAATAAACTGTCCGGAAATATTCAATAATTCGTCGATAAATTTCAAACTGAAATTTACCCGATTCTCGATTTGCTAAGTAGATATCTCGGAAACATTTGCAGATAATTAAAAACGGATTGCGGCATCGTTTTCAGCAGTTCATTTTCCTATGGATACACTAAGACTGTCCGAAGGAAATTCACGACTTTCCGAGATCTCCACTAGAGCGCCGAAATTTCATAAAAATTTCTTCAATTTTTGCAGGCGAAAGTGAACCGAAAGAGCTAGCAAAATATAATTTGCATATTTGTAATCAGCAGCAAAAATGCTTTCACAAACGTTTCTAAATTTTGCTGTGACAAAAAATAACGATTTTGAAAAAAATGATTTTCTCGCTTTTCGTCGTTTCCGCGGTCTAGACTTCCCGAGTCGATGGTATTTCTTAACTGAATGCTTCCCAGGGAATATTATATACGTTTTCCAAATAATTTTGAGACGCTGAATCGATTGGCGAAGACTAGAAGTCTCTGTGCTGAGCGGTTTAAAAGTTATGACAGCGTCAAATCAGCAGGAAATGTGTGATTGTGTACAGAAGAAAAATATAAAATTTGTTTATTTGTAACTTTAGAGCGAAATAAACTGGAAAACCGTTTTCAGCATTTAGATTTCCTTAGTGTAACCAAAAAAAAATCACTAAAAAAATCTGCAAAAAAATTTTCAACAAAAATTTTCCATCATTTCGTTTGAAAAATACATGCTTTTCCGGTTTTTCTCGATTTTTTCGAAAACGGTAAACAGCAGCGAAATCATTTTGGGCACACAGAAACTACACGACAAGTTGAACAAGTCGATGTATAAATTGTCCGGAAATATTCAATAATTCGTCGATAAATTTCAAACTGAAATTTACCCGATTCTCGATTTGCTAAGTAGGTTTCTCGGAAACGGTAGCAGTTAATTATAAACGGATTACGGCACCGTTTTCAGAAGGTCATTTTCCTATGGATCCACTGAGATTGTCCATGGGAAACTCACGACTTTCCGAGATCTCCACTAGAGCGCCGAAATTTCATAAAAATTTCTTCAATTTTTGCAGGCGAAAGTGAACCGAAAGATCTAGCAAAATATAATTTGCATATTTGTAATCAGCAGCAAAAATGCTATCACAAAAGTTTCTAAATTTTGCTGTGACTCAAAAAATAACGATTTTTAAAAAAATGATTTTCTCGATTTTCGTCGTTTCCGCGGTCTAGACTTCCCGAGTCGATGGTATTTCTTAACTGAAAGCTTCCCAGGGAATATTATATACGTTCTCCAACTAATTTTGGGACGCTGAATCGATTAGCGAAGACTAGAAGTTTCTGCGGTGAGCGGTTCAAAAGTTATGAGTGCGTCAAATCAGTAGAAAATGTGTGATTGTGTACAGCGAAAATAAAATATAAAATTTGTTTATTTGTAACTTTAGAGCGAAATAAACTGGAAAACCATTTTAAGCACTTCGATTTCCTTTGTGTAACCAAAAGAAAATAAAAAAAAAATTGCAAAAAAAATTTCGACAAAAATTTTCCATCATTTCGTTCGAAAAAATACATGCTTTTTCGGTTTTTCTCGATTTTTACGAGAACGGTAAAGAACAGCGAAATCATTTTACACACACAGAAACTACACGATAAGACGAATAAGTGGATGTATAAATTGTCCGGAAATATTCAATAATTTGTCGATAAATTTCAAACTGAAATTTACCCGATTCTCGATTTGCTAAGTAGATATCTCGGAAACGGTTGCAGATAATTAAAAACGGATTGCGGCATCGTTTTCAACAGGTCATTTTCCTATGGATACACTAAGACTGTCCACGGGAAATTCACGACTTTACGAGATCTCCACTACAGCGCCGAAATTTCATAAAAATTTCTTTAATTTTTGCAGGCGAAAGTGAACCGAAAAAACTAGCAAAATATAATTTGCATACTTGTAATCAGCAGCAAAAATGCTTTCAGAAACGTTTTTAAATATTTTTGTGACTCAAAAAATAACGATTTTGAAAAAATCGATTTTCTCGCATTTCGTCGTTTCCGCGGTCTAGACTTCCCGAGTCGATGGTATTTCTTAACTGAAAGCTTCCCAGGGAATATTATATACGTTCTCCGAATAATTTTGAGACGCTGAATCAATTGGTGAAGACTAGAAGTCTCTGTGGCGAGCGGTTCAAAAGTTAGGACAGCGTCAAATCAGTAGGAAATGTGTGATTGTGTACAGCGAAAAATAAAATATAAAATTTGTTTATTTGTAACTTTTGAGCGAAATAAACTGGAAAACCGTTTTGAGCACTTCGATTTCCTTCGTGTACCCAAAAAAAATCAAGAAAAAAATCTAAAAAAAAATTCCACTAAAAATTTCCATCATTTCATTCGAAAAATATATGCTTTTTCGGTTTTCTTCGATTTTTTCGAAAACGGTAAAGACCAGCAAAATAATTTTGGGCACACAGAAACTACACGACAAGACGAACAAGTCGATTTGTAAATTGTCTGGAAATATTTAATAATTCGTCGATAAATTTCAAACTGAAATTTACCCGAATCTCGATTTGCTAAGTAGATATCTCGGAAACAGTTGCAGATAATTAAAAAATGATTGCTTCATCGTTTTCAGAAGGTCATTTTCCTATCGAGACACTAAGATTGTCCACAGAAAATTCACGACTTTCCGAGATCTCCACTTGAGCGCCGAAATTTCATAAAAATTTCTTCAATTTATGCAGGCGAAAGTGAACCAAAAGAGATAGCGAACTATAATTTGCATATCTGTAATCAGCAGCTAAAATGCTTTCAGAAACGTTTTTAAATTTTGCTGTGACTCAAAATATAACGATTTTTAAAAAATCGATTTTGTCGCATTTTGTCGTTTCCGCGGTCTAGACTTCCCGAGTCAATGGTATTTCTTAACTGAATGCTTTCCTGGGAATATTATATACATTCTCCGACTAATTTTGGGACGCTAAATCGAATGGTGAAGACTAGAAGTCTCTGTGGTGGGCGGTTTAAAAGTTGTGACAGCGTCAAATCAGTAAGAAATGTGTGATTGTGTACAGCGAAGAAAAATATGAAATTTGTTTATTTGTAACTTTAGAGCGAAATAAACTGGAAAACGTTCTCAGCACTTCGATTTCCTTCGTGTAACCAAAAATAAATTAAAAACAAATTTGCAAAAAAATTTTCGACAAAAATTTTCCATCGTTTCGTTCAAAAAATACTAGCTTTTTCGGTTTTTCTCGATTTTTTCGAAAACGGTAAACAGCAGCGAAATAATTTTTGGCACACAGAAACTACACGACAAGACGAACAAGTCGATGTATAAATTGTCCGGAAATATTCAATAATTCGTCGATAAATTTCAAACTGAAATTTACCCGATTCTCGATTTGCTAAGTAGATATCTCGGAAACGTTTGCAGATAATTAAAAACGGATTGCGGCATCGTTTTCAGCAGTTCATTTTCCTATGGATACACTAAGACTGTCCGAAGGAAATTCACGACTTTCCGAGATCTCCACTAGAGCGCCGAAATTTCATAAAAATTTCTTCAATTTTTGCAGGCGAAAGTGAACCGAAAGAGCTAGCGAAATATAATTTGCAGATTTGTAATCAGCAGCAAAAATGCTTTCACAAACGTTTCTAAATTTTGCTGTGACTCAAAAAATAACGATTTTGAAAAAAATGATTTTCTCGCTTTTCGTCGTTTCCGCGGTCTAGACTTCCCGAGTCGATGGTATTTCTTAACTAAATGCTTGCCAGGGAATATTATATACGTTTTCCAACTAATTTTGGGACGCTGAATCGATTGGCGGAGACTAGAAGTCTCTGTGTTGAGCGGCTTAAAAGTTATGACAGCGTCAAATCAGCAGTATATGTGTGTGATTAATAAAAATAAAAAACTAGAAAAATATAAAATTTGTTTATTTGTAACTTTAGAACGAAATAAACTGAAAAACCGTTTTCAGCACTTCGATTTTCTTCCTGTAACCAAAAAAATCACGAAAATAATTTGAAAAAAAAAATTCGACAAAAATTTTCCATCATTTCGTTCGAAATATACATGCTTTTTCGGTTCTTCTCGATTTACACAAAAACGGTAAAGAGCAGCGAAATCATTTTGGGCACACCGAAACTACACGACAAGACGAAAGAGTCGATGTGTAAATTGTCCGGAAATATTCAATAATTCGTCGATAAATTTCAAACTGAAATTTACCCGTTTCTCGATTTGCTAAGTAGATATCTCGGAAACGGTTGCAGATACTTAAAAACGCATTGCGGCATCCTTTTCAGAAGATCATTTTCCTATAGGTACACTAAGATTTTCCGCGGGAAATTCACGACTTTCCGAGATCTCCAATAGAGCGCCGAAATTTCATAAAAATTTGTTCAATTTTTGCAGGCGAAAGTGAACCGAAAGAGCTAGCGAAATATGATTTGTATATCTGTAATCAGCAGCAAAAATGCTTTCAGAAACGTTTTTATATTTTGCTGTGATTAAAAAAATCAATTTTGTCGCATTTCGTCGTTTCCGCGGTCTAGACTTCCCGAATCGATGGTATTTCTTAAGTGAAAGCTTCCCATGGAATATTGTATACGTTCTCCGACTAATTTTGGGACGCTGAATCGATAGGTGAAGTCTAGAAGTCTCTGTGGTGAGCGGTTCAAAAGTTATGACAGCGTCAAATAAGAAGGAAATGAGTGAATATGTACAGCGAAAAAAAAAATATAAAATTTGTTTATTTGTAGCTTTAGAAAGCTTTAGATAAACTGGAAAACTGTTTTCAGCACTTCGATTTCCTTCGTGTAGCCAAAAAAAAAATCACGAAAAAAATTTGCAAAAAAATCATTTCGTTCGAAAAATACATGCTGTTTCGGTTTTTCTCGATTATGAAAGACAAAGGAAGGTACTGGTGCAGGACCTCGTACCAAATACTTCGAATCCATGGAAACATCCCCAAGTATCTTCCAAGCAGAGGTACACGCAATCGAAAGATGTGCACAGTTTAACCTCGACAGGAATTATCGCAAAAAACGAATTGCTATCCTGTCAGACAACCAAGCAGCCAAGTGGTTTAAATATGCAAAATATACGCCCCCGAAAATGTATAATATAATAAATGTATAATATAAATATGCCCCCGAAATATGCAAAATATATACATAAATGTTATATGGAAATAAGGGGATGAGTAGAGACGACTCTCTTCAAGAGAGCATGGTAGATGTGAAGTTTAGGAACCCTTGGGTGTCAGTTTTAGAAATTAATTTGGTGCATTTCTGTTACTGTATTTTCTTAGCCCAAGTGAACATCCATCATGCCAAAGCAGCTTCAGCTGTGATGGCTAGGATGTTCACCAAGCAGCAACTAGGGCTAGCGCTGCTTCAAGAACCCTGGACCTACGGAGGTAAGATCAGAGGCCTTAGCAACAGGGAATGTAAGTTGGTATGGGACAGCCGTGAGGTCTCCCCTAGAACTTGCATTATGGTAAGAAATGGCATAAATTAAGAAATGGTCTTTCAGAATTTTTAACGCGGGATTTAGTACCGATTCAGGCCCTCATCAAGATCGAGGGTCTCCACCGCGAAGTAGTGATCGCATCAGCATACTTCCCTGGTGATGGTAACAGCATACAACCCATTGAAGTACAAAAGCTGGTGGAACACTGTATTAGGAGAAGGCTGCCACTCATCCTGGGATGTGACGCGAACGCACACAATGAGATGTGGGGCAGCACGGACACTAATAAGAGGGGTGAGTACCTTTTAGAATACCTCATTAAAGAGAACTTAATTGTGTACAACGTTGGGAATACACCAACATTTGTCAGTAAAGTCAGAAATGAGGTACTGGATATTACGGTAGGTAGCGCTAACGTAAGTAAACTAATTAAAAAGTGGAGGGTTTCAAGTGAGCCCTCAATGTCAGATCATAGGATCATAGAGTTTGAGCTGGAAGGAGCGAGTGAGGAAAACACCCCCATTCGAAACCCCAGACAAACTGTGTGGCCTATGTTTAGTTCCCAACTAAAAGAAAACCTAGAGCAGGTGACAGTGCGGGGTAGTATCAAACACTACACCGTGCTGGAGCAGGCTGTAGGAGAAATAAATGTAGCAATCACCACGGCATTTGAATCCAGCTGCCCGGTAAAAACCGTGAAGGAGCATAAAGACGAAAAATGGTGGAACAAAAATTTGTCTACATTAAGAGCAAAAGTACGTAGGCTTTTCAACAAAGCCAAGCAATACGGAAATTGGCTAGAATACTCTGAGGCGCTTACCACCTACAACAAAGAGATCAGAAGGGCAAAAAGGGAAAACTTTAGGACCTTCTGTGAAAACATAGAATCCACGCCGGTGGCAGCTAGACTGCACAAAGCACTAGCGAAGGATAGAGTGGAAATGACAACCACTCTCAAGAAACCGGATGGGACCTTCACGGAGGATGAAGAGCAAAGAGCTCTCCTCCTACTAGAAACCCATTTTCCGGGATGTAGAGGATACAGGGAGACCGAGGGCTTGATGCAACCACGGAAACCAAGTCGGGCCGACTGGAAGAGGGCAGCGTCCATCTGTATGGAAAACCGAATCAGATGGGCTATCGGCACTTTCCAGCCTTTTAAGGCCCTAGGTGTGGACGGACTAGTTCCTGCCTTCCTACAAAAGGGAGATAGAGAACTAATGCCGTATCTTCTAAATATCTTTAGAAGTAGCTTAGCGCTCGGATATATACCGGAGCTATGGATAAGGGCTAAGGTGGCATTTATACCGAAGGTGGGGAAGAAAGACACCACTCAACCGAAGTCATTTAGACCCATTAGTCTAACATCTTTTATGTTAAAGACAATGGAGAAGGTGATTGATAATTACCTTAGGACTATAGTGCTGGTAGGTACACCACTACACAGGAGTCAGCATGCTTACAGAGCAGGGAAATCTACAGAAACCGCCCTGTATCAGCTGACAAACGAAATAGAAGCAGCACTAGAGATAAAGGAAGTAGCGATATGTGCCTTCTTGGATATAGAGGGAGCTTTTGACAACACCTCACACGAGGCTGTCAGGGCGGCCCTCGAAAGAAGGAGTATCGACAGCACTATCTCAAAGTGGATGGGAGAAATGCAGAGAACTAGAACGGCGGAGACACAAGTGGGAAAAGACACCATTAAGATCTCCACAACTCGAGGGTGCCCACAGGGAGGTGTACTATCACCGCTAATGTGGAGCCTGGTAGTTGATGAACTACTGGTTAGGCTAAACGACCTAGACATCAAATGTCAAGGTTACGCCAATTAATCCTCTGGCCATTAATGACATAGTCATAATGGCCAGAGGAAAATTTGAGGGAACGCTCTGTGAAATTGTTCAGAGAGGCCTCAAAGTAACTAGTAGATGGTGTCAAACAGTGGGATTGAGACTCAACCCGAACAAAACCACGGTGATACCATTTACTAGAAGGAGAAAACTAAACTGCCTACATCCCATACTCATAGATGGGAAGGCAGTAGAATACCAACAGGAGATAAGGTATCTGGGTATCACACTAGATAGCTCCTATGGAAAAGACACGCTGAGGCAGTGGTAGGTAAAGCCAAACGCGCCCTAATGGTGTGCAGAAATCTGGCAGGAAAAACGTGGGGTTGTAACCCCACTATCCTGCGATGGATGTACACCATGATAGTGAGACCTGCAATCACTTATGGGGCGGTTGCGTGGGGAAGTAGAATCAAGCTGGCCTCTATGAGGAAACAGCTTGAGAAGATTCAAAGACTGGCGTGTGTCTGCATCACGGGGGCGATGGGGTCGTGTCCGACAGCAGCATTGGAGCTGCTGCTGGATTTGACTCCGCTGCACCTTGTGATGGAGAGCGCCGCCAGATCGGCGATCGTAAGGTTCAGCAAGGAAGGAATGGGCAGAGGCAAAATAATCGGGAGCAGAGACCGAAACAGCCTCGCTGCCAAGATCCCCTGGCTGGAAGTACCAAAAGACGAAATGGTATGCAAATACCACTTCGAGAAAAACTACACAGCAATGTTTAGTAGTAAAGCCGATTGGAGCGACGAATCCTCAGCATACCACATAGAGCAAAATGCCATCAAGTGGTAGTAGGGAAAGATGATTCGTTCTGGCGCCTCCTCCTCCTCCAACCTCCTCTGGTCATGCGCATGCGCGATGACCTTTGACCCCTAACCTAACCTTGACCTTGACCCCTAACCTAGACCTTGACCTTGACCCCTAACCTAACCTTGGCCTTGACTTTGGAACTTCCTGTTTCGACTTCCGGTTTCCGGTTTCGACTTCCGGTTTTGACTTCCGGTTTCCGGTTTCGACTTCCGGTTTCCGGTTTCGACTTCCGGTTTCGACTTCCGGCCGCCATTTTCGGAACTTCCAGATGCGCGGGAAAATTCAAAAAATAGACGCGAGGCGGAGAAATTCAAAATTAGATCCTGTTGAGACAAATGAGGTGTGAAGTTGGTTGCATACATCAACGGGACTAAACACATGAGACTAGACAGACGAAGCTAAATACATGAAACTAGATACATGAGACTAGATACACGGAGCTAGATACATGAGACTAGATACACGGGGCTAGATGGATAAGGTTGTAACATAAAGAAAACTCCACATAAAATTTATGGTTTTATTAAATTCTAATAATAATACATTTAAATTTACATCAATACATTTAAATACAAATAGTGGTCATGCTTTGTATATGTTATGCGTTCGGAAGAAGCAGCTTAAGCAATAATGACTTGCACACATATTACAGCGAAACTTTACACAACTAGATTTACTTGAAGCCTTTCGTCTTCCAAATATCATTCGGTTTTCTTTATAACAACCAACACACCGTCTTTTAACATCCACTTTCTCGAGGGAATGTTCACTATCTTTAGCATTGGATGAACAAACAGCTGATTGGTTTATTGAATCAGGAACATGTGCATTCAAACTCTCAACTTTATTCTTTTGACATTTAACATCCGTTTTCTCGAGGGAATGTTCACTATCTTTAGCGTTGGATGAACAAACAGCTGATTGGTTTATTGAATCAGGAAGATGTGCATATTTTTCTCTATTATTATCATAGTCACCATTAAAACTCTCAACTTTATTCTTTTGACGTCTAGGAAGCGCCTCATATGATGGTGATAAACTAGGAGATATTCTAAGTGGAGTCCAATAGATGGTTTTATACGATTTCCGTGAAAATTAATCCCCATCTCTCTCTCTCTCTCCTTCTCTCTCTCTCTCTCTATCTCTCTCTCTCTCCCTCTCTCACTTAATACTCTGCAGCTCTATCGGTTATGTGTAGCGTGGGGTCACATAGACCTCACACCCTGTTTAGCGTGGGGTCACATAGACCTCACACCCTGTTTAGCGTGGGGTCACATAGACCTCACACCCTGTTTAGCGTGGGGTCACATAGACCTCACGCCCTGTTTAGCGTGGGGTCACATAGACCTCACACCCTGTTTAGCGTGGGGTCACATAGACCTCACACCCTGTTTAGCGTGGGGTCACATAGACCTCACACCCTGTTGAGCGTGGGGTCACATAGACCTCACACCCTGTTTAGCGTGGGGTCACATAGACCTCACACCCCCATTGATGCAAAGAACTCTGCACGATATAAATAGGGTTGGATAGCATTTATAATTTAGTGTTAACGCTGGTGTTGGGGTAGGTTACAGATGTTAGGAATGAAGCGCCATTAGGGTAGGTTAGCATTAGATTAGTTGGATTAGGTTAGGGTAGGTTAGTTGAGTTAACATTAGGGTAGGTTAGCATTAGATTAGTTGGGATAGCTTAGGAATGAAGCGCGTCTCATTCCTAACCTAACCCAACTAATCTAATGCTAACCTACCCTAATGTTAACTCAACTAACCTACCCTAACCTAATCCAACTAATCTAATGCTAACCTACCCTAATGGCGCTTCATTCCTAACATCTGTAACCTACCCCAACACCAGCGTTAACACTAAATTATAAATGCTATCCAACCCTATTTATATCGTGCAGAGTTCTTTGCATCAATGGGGGTGTGAGGTCTATGTGACCCCACGCTAAACAGGGTGTGAGGTCTATGTGACCCCACGCTCAACAGGGTGTGAGGTCTATGTGACCCCACGCTAAACAGGGTGTGAGGTCTATGTGACCCCACGCTAAACAGGGTGTGAGGTCTATGTGACCCCACGCTAAACAGGGCGTGAGGTCTATGTGACCCCACGCTAAACAGGGTGTGAGGTCTATGTGACCCCACGCTAAACAGGGTGTGAGGTCTATGTGACCCCACGCTAAACAGGGTGTGAGGTCTATGTGACCCCACGCTACACATAACCGATAGAGCTGCAGAGTATTAAGTGAGAGAGGGAGAGAGAGAGAGATAGAGAGAGAGAGAGAGAGGGGGAGAGAGAGAGAGATGGGGATTAATTTTCACGGAAATCGTATAAAACCATCTATTGGACTCCACTTAGAATATCTCCTAGTTTATCACCATCATATGAGGCGCTTCCTAGACGTCAAAAGAATAAAGTTGAGAGTTTTAATGGTGACTATGATAATAATAGAGAAAAATATGCACATCTTCCTGATTCAATAAACCAATCAGCTGTTTGTTCATCCAACGCTAAAGATAGTGAACATTCCCTCGAGAAAACGGATGTTAAATGTCAAAAGAATAAAGTTGAGAGTTTGAATGCACATGTTCCTGATTCAATAAACCAATCAGCTGTTTGTTCATCCAATGCTAAAGATAGTGAACATTCCCTCGAGAAAGTGGATGTTAAAAGACGGTGTGTTGGTTGTTATAAAGAAAACCGAATGATATTTGGAAGACGAAAGGCTTCAAGTAAAACTAGTTGTGTAAAGTTTCGCTGTAATATGTGTGCAAGTCATTATTGCTTAAGCTGCTTCTTCCGAACGCATAACATATACAAAGCATGACCACTATTTGTATTTAAATGTATTGATGTAAATTTAAATGTATTATTATTAGAATTTAATAAAACCATAAATTTTATGTGGAGTTTTCTTTATGTTACAACCTTATCCATCTAGCCCCGTGTATCTAGTCTCATGTATCTAGCTCCGTGTATCTAGTCTCATGTATCTAGTTTCATGTATTTAGCTTCGTCTGTCTAGTCTCATGTGTTTAGTCCCGTTGATGTATGCAACCAACTTCACACTTCATTTGTCTCAACAGGATCTAATTTTGAATTTCTCCGCCTCGCGTCTATTTTTTGAATTTTCCCGCGCATCTGGAAGTTCTGAAAATGGCGGCCGGAAGTCGAAACCGGAAGTCGAAATCGGAAACCGGAAGTCGAGACCGGAACAGGAAGTCGAAACCGGAAGTCGAAACCGGAAACCGGAAGTCGAAACCGGAAGTCGAAACCGGAAGTCGAAACCGGAAGTTCCAAGGTCAAGGTCAAGGTTAGGTTAGGGGTCAAGGTCAAGGTTAGGTTAGGGGTCAAGGTCAAGGTTAGGTTAGGGGTCAAAGGTCATCGCGCATGCGCATGACCAGAGGAGGTTGGAGGAGGAGGAGGCGCCAGAACGAATCATCTTTCCCTACTAGTGGTATACAGATGTTTCGAAGACAAAGGAAGGCACTGGTGCAGGAGTGTTTGGACCTCGTACCAGATACTACGAATCCATGGGAACATCCCCAAGTATCTTCCAAGCAGAGGTACACGCATTCGAAAGATGTGCACAGTTTAACCTCGACAGGAAGTACCGCAAAAAACGAATTGCTATCCTGTCAGATAGCCAAGCAGCCATCAAGGCCATTAGCTCATACACCATCAGATCCAAACTGGTATGGGACTGTGTGGGGAAGCTGAACAAGCTTGGCAGGGATTATAAAGTTACGCTATACTGGGTACCAGGACACACTGGTATAGACGGAAACGAAGAAGCCGATCACCTAGCAAACAAGGGATCCAGTAGCCCCTTTATAGGTCCGGAACCCTTTTGCGGTATGAGCGTGAACACCATCCGCAAAAGTTTAGATGAAGAAATAAGAGGAAAATGGATGAAAACCTGGGAAGAACTTCCAGGGCTAAGGCAATCCAAAGTGATGCTGGGATCTTTTAACCAGAAGAGAACTAAAGCTTGCCTGAAACTAAGCAGGAACAAGCTCAGAACTCTGACAGGAGCCCTGACGGGACACTGCAGACTTAGGAAATATCTCAAGGCCCTAGGCCTAGAGGAGGATGATGGATGCAGATTCTGTGGCTCAGTAGAGGAAACCCCCATACATCTGTTCAAAGATTGCGGAGCATTACTCTGCAAGAGACAGATGTACTTTGGGGCTCACTGCTTGAACACAGAGGAGCTGCAGGTCTTGAATCCCACCCAGATCCTGAGATTCCTAAAGGAATCAGGATTAGAGGAGGCGCTCTAAATGGGTAAGTACACCAACACTTGGAGGAGGAGGGTGGGGTACAATAGATCTATAAAGGTCGCAGTACAAGTCGTCACCACCATATCTACAATCTACAATCTACAACTAAATCCTGGCTACGCCCATGACACTGTATATCTGATTCATTTATTTTGCCTGACGATGATGGCAATCGTATTACACGGCAATGTTTAAATATTAAAACTAATTCAATAAAAGAATCGCTATCTCCTTCTATACATTTCTACACATTTTCGGTATTATTGCAATAAATCTTTTTGAAAAATATTTTTTTTACAATATGTTATTATTGACAGTGGTAAGTTCATTTGTAGTTAAAAACGTTTATTTTGTTTATTAATTTCTACACCACTATTGTATAATCAAATTTAACAGATTTATACTTTAAAAAACTTACCCGGAGGAAACCCTTAAATATCTCAAAGCACAAAAAAGTGAACTTGTATCACATTCAAAAATGACGGCTCATTTATAAGAGAGCCTTAGAAAAATAAAAAAAAAGGTTTCTGTAAACATTTTTCTGTTGCCGATTACAAACACGTAATCACATTTTGCCAAAACTGATAAAATCGTGCAGAATTTCAAGAAATTTTGATGCTCGAGTTAAATCTACTTATTGGATATTTTATTTGTCTTTATTGCGGAGTGAAAAAGATTCCGCAATCTATTCTATTGACTATTTGCAAAATTTATATATTATTCAGTAGATGGTGCTGCATAAATTTAGATTTCTGTGCGTTAGTAAAATCTAGTGATTTTAGTATGATAACGTTGGTAGATTAATAAGATTGACGTTACTTGTCTGACTGCTGAGGCTGATTAAAACTGATTTGATAGTCACACATTGCTGTCAAATGTTCAATGGAAGAAAGTCTGTTTCTTAAGAGAATCCAGGAAATCATAAATTTGTGATATGTTACGGTAAAGAATGGAATGTTCAAGTAGTTGCATCACGTAATTAACTTAGAAATTATTTTTGTTTTGAAGTAGATTGTTGTAGTAGGTTACTATATTCAGCATTGTCATTTTGACATCAGTTAAATAATATCAATTTTTGATCAAATTAATACATTAAATCAGAAACATGCCACTGTTTGGAAAGTCTCAGAAGAGTCCGGCTGATGTAGTAAAGGCCCTCAAGGAATCGGTCAACTCACTGGAGAAAGGCGATAAGAAAGCAGAGAAGGCCCAAGAGGATGTTAGTAAAAACCTAGTGTTGATCAAGAATATGCTCTATGGAACTTCTGACGCTGAACCTCAGACTGATATAATTGTTGCACAACTTGCTCAAGAACTTTACAACAGTAATCTGCTCTTATTACTCATACAAAACCTCAATCGTATTGATTTTGAGGGCAAGAAGGACGTTGCCCAAGTGTTTAATAATATTCTACGCAGACAAATCGGGACAAGATCACCCACAGTAGAGTACATTTGTACGAAACCTGAGATTTTATTCACACTAATGACTGGGTAAGTCAAAACATAAATATTTTCTATGCTAAAAACTAAACAGTAACGTTTTTGTAGTTACGAGCTGCAAGAAATAGCTCTAAATTGTGGAACGATGTTGCGTGAATGTGCACGATATGAGGCTCTTGCGAAAATAATGTTGCACTCGGACGACTTTTATAACTTTTTCACTTACGTCGAAGTTTCCACGTTCGATATAGCTTCGGATGCATTCTCCACATTCAAGGTATTTACAAACATCATTTATTAATGTAATTTTCAAGTGCACATTAGTAAATTACTATTTAACCTTCAAAACTAATTTTAACAGGAACATATCTTGACATATGATATTTCAAGGTCTAGATTAACTATTTAAGAATAACGCTGTTCATTAATTTATTTGCTTTCTGATATTCTCCATATAATTTTTGCATTTCTAATTTAATTAATTAATAAAATTGTATATCTCTTTTATTATTAATGGTACATCTATTTCACACCACCTAATCATATCTGCTTTCAACAAATTATTTATAAAACAATTTGTTTAATATTATGTTATCTAAATATAAATAAATCTATATTAGATTACTCAAAATCAAACTACATAGTAAATACTAGAGATGCCACGAATATTCGGTAGATTGTAGATATGGTGGTGACGACTTGTACTGCGACCTTTATAGATCTATTGTACCCCACCCTCCTCCTCCAAGTGTTGGTGTACTTACCCATTTAGAGCGCCTCCTCTAATCCTGATTCCTTTAGGAATCTCAGGATCTGGGTGGGATTCAAGGCCTGCAGCTCCTCTGTGTTCAAGCAGTGAGCCCCAAGGTACATCTGTCTCTTGCGGAGTAATCGTCTTTGAACAGATGTATGGCGGTTTCCTCTGCTGAGCTACAGAATCTGCATCCATCATCCTCCTCTAGGCCTAGGGCCTTGAGATGTTTCCTAAGTCTGCAGTGTCCCGTCAGGGCTCCTGTCAGAATTCTGAGCTTGTTCCTGCTTAGTTTCAGGCAAGCTTTAGTTCTCTTCTGGTTAAAAGATCCCAGCATCACTTTGGATTGCCTTAGCCCTGGAAGTTCTTCCCAGGTTTTCATCCATTTTCCTCTTATTTCTTCATCTAAACTTTTGCGGATGGTGTTCACGCTCATACCGCAATAGGGTTCCGGACCTATAAAGGGGCTACTGGATCCCTTGTTTGCTAGGTGATCGGCTTCTTCGTTTCCGTCTATACCAGTGTGTCCTGGTACCCAGTATAGCGTTACTTTATTATCCCTGCCAAGCTTGTTCAGCTTCCCCACACAGTCCCATACCAGTTTGGATCTGATGGTGTATGAGCTAATGGCCTTGATGGCTGCTTGGCTATCTGACAGGATAGCAATTCGTTTTTTGGGTAATTCCTGTCGAGCTTAAACTGTGCACATCTTTCGATTGCGTGTACCTCTGCTTGGAAGATACTTGGGGATGTTCCCATGGATTCGGAGTATCTGGTACGAGGTCCAAACACTCCTGCACCAGTGCCTTCCTTTGTCTTTGAACCATCTGTATACCACTTGAGGGCATTTTGCTCTACTCGTATGCGACGAATCCTCAGCATACCACATATGCTGAGGATTCATCGCTCCAATCGGCTTTACTACTACACATGTGTAGTTTTTCTCGAAGTGGTATTTGCATACCATTTCGTCTTTTGGTACTTCCAGCCAGTGGATCTTGGCAGCGAGGCTGTTTCGGTCTCTGCTCCCGATTATTTTGCCTCTACCCATTCCTTCCTTGCTGAACCTTACGATCGCCGATCTGGCGGCGCTCTCCAGAGTCAGATCCAGCAGCAGCTCCAATGCTGCTGTCGGACACGACCCCATCGCCCCCGTGATGCAGACACACGCCAGTCTTTGAATCTCCTCAAGCTGTTTCCTCATAGAGGCCAGCTTGATTCTACTTCCCCACGCAACCGCCCCATAAGTGATTGCAGGTCTCACTATCATGGTGTACATCCATCGCAGGATAGTGGGGTTACAACCCCACGTTTTTCCTGCCAGATTTCTGCACACCATTAGGGCGCGTTTGGCTTTACCTACCACTGCCTCAGCGTGTCTATTCCATAGGAGTTTGCTATCTAGTGTGATACCCAGATACCTTATCTCCTGTTGGTATTCTACTGCCTTCCCATCTATGAGTATGGGATGTAGGCAGTTTAGTTTTCTCCTTCTAGTAAATGGTATCACCGTGGTTTTGCTCGGGTTGAGTCTCAATCCCACTGTTTGACACCATCTCCTAGTTACTTTGAGGCCTCTCTGAACAATTTCACAGAGCATTCCCTCAAATTTTCCTCTGGCCATTATGACTATGTCATCGGCGTAACCTTGACATTTGATGTCTAGGTCGTTTAGCCTAACCAGTAGTTCATCAACTACCAGGCTCCACATTAGCGGTGATAGTACACCTCCCTGTGGGCACCCTCGAGTTGTGGAGATCTTAATGGTGTCTTTTCCCACTTGTGTCTCCGCCGTTCTAGTTCTCAGCATTTCTCCCATCCACTTTGAAATAGTGCTGTCGATATTCCTTCTTTCGATGGCCGCCCTGACAGCCTCGTGTGAGGTGTTGTCAAAAGCTCCCTCTATTTGGTATCTACTCGGTATTCGACCACTTTTTGAATATTCGGCCGAATAGTTAGCAATAATTCGGCATATACCAAATACCAAATCATGAAAAAAAAAACATACATATTATTCAAAAATGATTATATTTTACCAACATAAACATTACATTTTATTAACCTTTACCTGACGACGTGGTTTTTATTTTACGTAAACTCTGACGTGGGGGCTGGAGAGGCCCTTACATTAATGTGATGTTTTAAACGAATTAAGAGGTTTTATTGGTATAGATAATAAATAAATACGTTAAATACGCATATATTAATAAAACAAACTGAATTATCTAATATTTTTTATTTAAATAAGACGTATTTTCGACAATTGATGAGAGCTTGGAATGCAAACAGGAAATCGTGTTTAGGAACAAATCAGGGGAGGCGGATGTAGTTGACTGCGACTGCTGCAAAGATAAATTACACCCAACCTGCTCAGACCTGACAGCAACTAAGCTGAAGGTCTTCGCACTGAAGACGTCGAAACGCACAGTCATCTTCTACTGCAAGCACTGTTTGGCCGCCGAAAACCCGGAAAACATCATGCAAATCTTAGCGAAGATGAACGCACAGATACAGCTCCTCCAGGACTCCAACGCCAAACTGCAGTCCGAGATTCACGATCTCAAGGCAAAGGCGAACTCTGGTCAACGTGGATCCTATTCCTCTTCCCAGCCGTCCACGGGCGACTTCGAAGAGTGGTATGGCGAAATTGTGGATCGGAACCGGCGTTCCAAGAACATCATCCTCCACAACATTCCAGAACCAGCTTCCACATCTGCTGGCGAACGCCAGAACACCGACAAGAGTGCAGCCCTGGACATCTTGACACAGATCGGCGGCCAGCAAATTGGTAACTACTCTGTGTCTAGATTGGGCAAGCCCCCGGTCGCTAACCCATCTGCCCAGGACAAACCAAGACCCCTGCTCGTCACTCTCTCGGATCCCGCCATCACTCTTGATATCCTTAGGCACAAGAAGAAAGTCGGTGGAGCGACTAAAATCACGCCCGACCGCACCCCCAGACAGCGCGAACATCTTAAGTTTTTGTATTCTCAAATCAAAGCTGATGAAGAGAAAGGTATATTTGATAAAGTGATAAAGTACATCAACGGGGTTCAGAAGATCGTTGAGGCGTCGCCCCTGGACCGTAGGGCCCGCCAGTCGCAGGGAAACTTGTAACTCGGCAATCCCCAAAATTATCGCTGTATTATCAAAATGTAAGAGGACTTCGAACTAAACTCCCAGAGTTTGTAAAAGCGACCCCATCGTTTGACCATCTCGACCTCATCATCTTAACTGAAACCTGGCTTCACCAAGGTATTTTCGACGCGGAGCTCGACATGAAATCGCACGATATTCACCGACTCGATAGAAGCTTAGCAACCAGTACCAGTTTGCGCGGCGCCGGTGTTTTGATCGCGGTGAAACGCAAACACCTCAATCAATTGCTACCTGTCGCGACTGGAAATCTCGAGGTCATATTTGTATTGATGCGTATTGGATCCGTCGATTACATTGTGAGCGTTGTATATTTCCCCCCAAAATCACCACTTACAGATTATATAAAATTTGCAGAAACTCTTGAACTCGTTTCAGATAGGTACCCTGCAGCTACATTTATTATTTGTGGTGATTTTAATCTCCCGGGAACCGTATGGCAAAACGATCCGGACCGCATTTTCACTCAACATGATAATGCTACCCCTACGACAATTCAAATTTGTACATGCTTAGTAGACACGTTTAACTTAATAAATTTACATCAGCTAAATTCAGCCAAAAATAAAAATAGTCATGGGAATACACTCGACCTTATATTTGTGTCAAACTCACTTCAATGTTCTACCTCCATCTCGGATTTTCCTTTAATATCACCTGATACATTTCACCCCCCAATTGATGCGTTGATCTCAATACCGGAAAATTTAACTCCTTCATTTTGGGGCGAAACGAGATATAAATTCGAACGTGCTGATTATGAGGCGATAAACAACGACTTGCTTAATTTTAATTGGTTTACTACTTTTACGTATTATTCCCTTGATCACTGCGTCGAGGCACTCTATGATGCGCTTTACGATACGATAGATAAACATGTTCCGAAAATGCAAATCACTGCCTCAACGTATCCAATATGGTACTCCAGCAGACTTAAGGTACTTCTTAGAGAAAAATATAAAGCACACGCAAATTACAAACAATTTCTGAATGACGCGGACTACAAACTCTTCTCAGATCTACGAAGAAATTGTAAATTAGTTACGATTGAAGACTATTTTAGTTACCTGCGCCCTGTTCAAGAGTCTATTAACCACGATATCAAACCCTTTTGGAAATTCGCGAATGCCAAAAAGGGCACGTCTGGTCTACCTAGCTCTATGTTTTACGCGCAAAATACCGCACAAAATCCCCAAGACATTGTGGATTTATTTGCAAGCTTTTTCGAATCAGTATACTCAACCTAAGTAGTAAATTCTGCCCCGCTTGGTGACTTGACAGACTTGCCTCTTGATATTAACAACATTCTCCTGACACAACCTGATGTCTTCAAAGCCATTGGCAGTATGAGGGACTGTAATGCCCCCGGACCGGATGGCATACCATCATCCCTTATCAAGCAATGCAACGCAACATTGACACCCGTTCTACACTACCTGTTCTCTCGTTCACTCCGGGAGGGCTACTTCTCGCCAAAATTCAAAACTAGCTATATCACCTCAATCTTCAAAAACGGCAATAGATCAAATATCGAAAACTATAGACCTATCTCGAAAATAAGCACTATACCGAAATTCATGGAAGCCATAATTACTGAAAAACTCACCACCATTTTGAACCCACATATAATTACTGAACAGCACGGTTTCATGAAAAATCGTTCCACAACAACAAATCTTCTAACTTTTCAGCAACATATCTTGGAGAATCTTGGAAATGGTACCCAAGTGGATACCATTTTCACAGATTTTTCCAAGGCTTTCGACTCGGTAAACCATACCCTTCTTATTGATGACCTCAGTCGCTTAGGATTAAAAGGGACCCTACTGGAGTGGATGAGAAGTTACCTGACAGGTAGAACACAGAGGGTGAAATATAAGTCTTGCGTGTCGAGGGAAGTGAACGTGTCATCGGGTGTCCCCCAGGGCTCCCATTTGGGCCCAGCTCTGTTCCTCGTATTTGTCAATGATTTGAAGATTCACTTGCCAAATTGTAACTTTCTTCTATTTGCCGATGACTTAAAGCTTTTTCACCCTTTGGTACGGGGAGGGCTTGTCAAGTTAAGTGAATGTGCTTGCAACGCCCCCCGTATTAAAAAAAAATCTTGTCTGTCTTAGTTTTGTCTGTCCTAGTCTTGTTTGTCATAGCCTTACCCCGGATTGATCCCGGATCGTACAAGAGTAGGACGGACACGAGCGGGACATAGAAGACTAGGACAGACAAGATTAGAACATACAAGGCTGATAGACAAGACTAGGACAGACAAGACTAGGACAGACAAGACAATGACATACAAGACTAGGACAGACAAGACTAGGACAAACAAAACTAGGACAGACAAGCGATCGTATGAAGGAGTACTGGAGGCAGAGGAAATTACAACTAAAATAGTGAATCCGTGATCCGTGATCGTGATCCTAAATAGTCAATTCGCAAATCTTTATTGTCACCAACAGAAACAAATGGCTATCGATAATTAGTTTATTTTTGATATATTTTTTTAAATTAGCGGAAATAAAGAAATTTTAACCGCGTCAATTAACTTTTAACGTTTCTCGTACAGAATAACTGATAAAGGAAATATTCGTAGCAATAGAGTGAAAGGTAGTGAAGTTAACAGCAAATAGAAAACTTAAAACAAATAGTGTAAATTTTTATTGCCTTTAAAAAAATTAAATGTTTGTTTAAAATTCAGGTCATAATATGAATATTCAATGAATTTATTATATGCAATAATAATGTTATTTAGTATTTTTTTTTTAATTTTCGTTCTGCTACGAAGTTTCTAAATAGAAAAAAAAACGTCTGTCTAGCTAATGTTTACAAAATCAGTTAATAAAGAAACATGGCACACAATGGAAATTGCTTATCCTAATTAATAATTAACGATTTCTAATTCGCAATATTTTCGTTTCGCAGAAAAACTTGCTAATTTTCTAATTGGCAAAAATACAACTGTATTTGAAACTTTAATTAGTAAATATTTATTTCTAAAGAAATCAGAAAGGTCTGCAAGAATTAAACTTTACGGGTTAATAGGATAGAATAGGATGGTTGGGACCGTTACTACGTGGTAATCCATACTTGCACTGAAATGATGAACTGATGATGACTAAAACTATGTTTTAACCACACTTATAAGTGTGGTTAAAACATAGTGAATTTATCAATTCAGTGCATTTAAATATTGTAAATATTTTCGTAGATATAAGGAATTTTCGAAATTTTTTCGATTCGTCATAGTCAATTTATTAATACTGCATAGACGTATTATACAGGGTGCGGCAGCCAAACCTACCTTTTTGAAATAACTGTAAAGGCCGATTCTCATATACGCGACACTCATCTACGCGACGTTGCACAATGAACTGTCGCGAATTGTCACGTTGCTGCTAGGTATTCTCATATATGCGACACTCAGTTACGCGATTATTTGCTGCAAATGTCAAATCTGTAGTTTCTCTACATTTCAGGTTAAGTTATATTAAGTTCGTCAAATTCCGATGATATTTTTTTCGTCTTAGCCATGTGTTATGAAAATGAAAAATTAAAAGAAAAGGAAAAGAAAATATTGGGTGCATCGGATCTTAAGAACAAGACTAGTAGAAGGAGAATTCCATACTCTCTTCAAACAATTACAAGAGTCTGTACTTACGAGTCTCATTTAATTTTTAAGAAATTTTTCTCCAAATTAGATCTCTCCTTTCTTCTTCTTCTTTCGAATAGGCCTACTTTGGACCTCGCTTGTTCAACTGACCTTTGCCCAGTATTGTCGCATCTTCTGCCGGTGTAACTACTTTCTCTCTTCTGTCCAGGAGGTACCTTTCCTTCGAAGTTTTTCCTGAAATCCACGGACTTCCTTTAGGGTGCGTCTCACAGACTGTCTGTTTTTGAGATCTGCTATTCCCAGTTCTTAAATATCCTTCTCGGTCTCTGTCAACCAAGTAGTACGAAGCATCTTGTTTTGCCAGAAGGTGAACAGACGGTTGGTTAGTCGGTTTGGAGGTAATCTTGCAATGTGGCCATAGAAAGCTACCCTTCTTTTCCTTGCACAGTCAGAGAGCATCTAAATATGTTCGTAGAGATCAGAGTTATGCCGTCTTCGGAATTCCCCACCTTCCTTTACTGGGCCTAGGATCTTCCTGAGGATTCTCCTCTCTCTGATTTCCAATTTATCTATTAGACCCCTTCGGTTCAAGGAAAGACACTCTATGGCATATAGGGCTTCTGGCCGTAAGACTGATGTGTAGTGCTTAAGTTTCAGGTTGCGTGACAGACATTTCTTATTGTAAGTGTTCTTGGTCAGCCGATAGGCTAGTTCTAACTTGCTGACTCTCTTGGATAATGATGCTCTTTCTGATAAGTTGGGTTCAATCCATTCGCCGAGATACTTACATTTCTCAGTCCTCTTGATGTTTCCCTGTTCTAGTAATATCTCTCTGTTTGCTTCTCTTTTGCAATGTTGGTGAAGAATTCTGTTTTCTCTAGCGACACTTGAAGACTTTGGAACCACTTTGGCAGACTGTTTTCTGAGACAGTTTACCTGCATTGTTGCCATCTCAAGAGAATCAGCAAACAGTGCCATGTCATCTGCAAAGGCCAAGCAATCTACAACCAGTCCATCGTTCTTACGTCCCAGGTAGATACCACTCTGAGCACCCAAATTGTTCAGTTCCTTGCGCCATTCTCTCATAACCTTTTCAAGGACACAGTTGAAGAGAAGTGGGGAAAGTCCATCCGCTTGTCTCACTCCAGTTTTTATTTCGAAGCTTTCTGAAATCTCGCCTCTAAATTTAACCTTGGAATGGGTGTTGCTCAAAGTTTATAGGATTAGGTTTTGTTGTCTAGTGCTAGTTCCTGGAGTACTTTGTTAAGTGTTTCTCTATCGATGGAATCGTAGGCCTTCCTAAAATCAACAAAGGTGACGACCACCTTGTGGTTTCTCATTTTGGAGTATGCAAGTACAGTTTTAAGGTTGAGGATCTGTTCAACACAGGATCGGGTCTTTCTGAAGCCCACCTAGTATTCTCCCAGTTGACTATCCAACTGATTTTCTGCCCTTGTTTGTAACGCCTTCTAGAGTATCTTGTATGTTACCGGGATGAGAGAAATTCCACGGTAGTTGTTTAGATCTGTAAAATCTCCCTTTTTGTGAAGTGGATGGATCAGAGCAAATTTCCAATCGGGTGGTAATTTCTCTGTTTCCCAGATGTCCTGGATGATCTCGGTTAGCTTGCGCACGGCATTGTTTCCAGCACCTTTCCACAGTTCAACGATAGAGTTTTCTCCAGCTGCCTTATTATTCTTAAGAAGTTGAATGATCTGGCCAACTTCTTCCAATGAAGGGGGAAGCGAGTCCGGGTTTGGTGTGTTTTTTTTCTTTCTTTTTTTTTAAATTATTAAAAGATTCAAAGATCTTTCCTTTGTGGAATACTGTAATTTTTATTTTGTAAGTCATTTTGTAAGTTCAACATAATCAGCCACAAGAGCGATCAATTCTTCTGCTTTTTCGTCGTTCATTCCATTGATTTTCAAAAACACGCCGTTTTTGACACAATCCGTCATTCGAATCATAAACAAACTTTCCAAACGTCAAGCGATGCGCGACAAAACGTAAAAGAATGCTGACTTTTAGCAACTGTCGCGTAGCCATAGTGAGAACGTGCTCATTGAAAACAATGTAATCATTATTTGACAGGCGATTTCGTGTAACGTCGCGTTGCTGTGTGTCGCGTATATGAGAATCGGCCTTCAGGTGCCCCGCGCAACCGTTTATTTCTAGAACAGTTGGTAACAGTTTAACAGTTGGCAACATTGCCGTTGCGTTCCTCACTTCAAAGCGTTTCAGTAGCCATGGGGCAGTGAACCAAGCAATAACGGTGGTTCGACGTAAAAGCATTTTATCAAATCGGTAGTTGTAGCTGCGCAACGCCGTTTCCGGACTCATTTCCAGATTAATCGTAATCGGCCCGTGCCTTCTGTTAATTCAATAAAGTTATGGGTACAAAATTTTGAAAACTTCGATGAAACGAGAAACAGATGTGGCAGTGCGAGATTAGTGCGAACTCGCGCGAATGTTGAACGCGTAAGAATCGCTGTGACAAGAAGCTCTCGGAGGTCAGCGCGTCGATATATTGCTACGCTAGAAATTTCAGATAGGACTGTCTTAAGGATATTGATGTTAGATTTACACTATCACCCCTACAAAATTCAAGTGGTTCAGGCCATGACTGAAAACAATTTCGCTGCTCGACTGCGGTTTTGTGAGGGAGTTCGCACTAATATCGCACTGCCATCTTTCAGTAGCCAGAAAGTAAGAGGAAAGTAGAGTAGTAAAGCCGGAAGTAAAGTTTTCGGAAAGTATTGAAGAAAACCAGGAACTGTGTTCACCTGTGCGAACCTTGTCCACTTGCTCTGCATGAGCGACGAAGCGCATTTCCATCTATCCGGTTATATGAACAAACAGAATTTTAGGTACTGGAGTGATGAAAACCTTCAACAATTCCATCCAAAACCTCTCCATTAGACCAGGTTAACAGTTTGATGCGCAATGTCTTTAACGGGAATCATAGGCTCATTAAAAAAAATGAAAGGGAGCAACCTGTTACAGTGAATGCAGATCGCTACTCGGAAATGTTACGAACATTCTTGATTATTCGCGTTTGTCGACATGGACAATATGGAATGATAACACCTTAATTAAACAAAGTGGAGTCACAGGCCACATGCCCGTGTGAGCATGAATCTTCTCAATGAAGTTTTCCTATTAGGTTATCTAAAGAGCAAAGTTTTCCAAGAACGGCCTCGTACTCTTGAAGAACTGATATCGAGAAGCCGTCAGGAAATCGGAAGAATCCTTCATCAGATGCACCGTGATGTAATGACCGATTTTAGAAATCGTTTGCAAGAATGCTTCGATCGAGATGGACGACACCTTAATTATGTTATTTCTAAGAAATGGTTAATGTTTCTTAAATGCTTTTTACGACCATATAAAGAGGGGCATACACTCAGAGGAGCATACACTCAGAGGGACATACACTCAGAGGGGTATACACTCAGAGGGGCATACACTCACAAAACGAATACGAATATATAAACAGGGGCATGGCATACACTCAGCGACAGAGGAAACATTGGGTTATGAAGAAAAACGTGGAAAGCATTAAAAACCATACTGGTGAGACGAAGAAGTTGAATTCGAAATTGAAGAAAAAAGAAAAAGGTATCATATATATTTTTCTATTTTGCGTCTGTAATGGACTCATAACAGCACTCATATGCGTGCGGTTATGGCTCGCCGAGTGCGATACAATTTTCTCAATATGTAAAAAGATAACACCTCGATAAAGATGGCACAAAAGATAACTCCTCGCTACGCTCGTCGTTTTCTACACATGGAGGCGTGCTGCAAAACCGCGCTTATTGAACTCGTTCTTTAATATACTATTAAGTTCGAAAAAAAGACAAGGAAAAATACAAAGAATAACAAAAGAGAGTACGGAAGAAAATATGGGAAAAAACAATCAATGGAAAAGGACGTGTTCAAGACTCAATGCATACATTGGAGGGAGGAAGAGTACAGAAATTTGGCGGCTCCTCAAAAGTATGAGAGGAGGTCGAACAAAGGAAATAATCTCACCTATAACACCTCAAAAATGGAACTAATTCTTTGAAGATATGCTGACAGAAGACACATCTCAAATTAAAGACATCCAAAAAGAAAATCATATATTTATAAAAGGATCCCCAATCAGGATAACTGTGGCAGAGGTTAAAGAATTCTGGAAAAATTAAAAAAAAACCGAACAGCCCCAGGACTGGGTAATATTACTAATGAACTTTTAAAATATGGCACAGATAAACTATATGGGGTATTAAGAAATTTATTCAAAAGGTGCCTCAACAGCACGAAGTACCCATAGAATGGAAGACATCGACGCACCTATCGACGATATACAAAAAAAGGCGACAAAAGTAACTGCGACAACTATCGTGGAATAGCAGTTACCTATAAGTATAGTTTATGGGAAAATCTTTAAGAACAGGACAAAAGAAGAATACGCAGATATGGAGGCAGAAGAACAAGGAGGTTTCAGAGCAGGAAAATCCACAGTAACAGTCAAATCTACAGTCACAGATCACCTGTTTACGCCATCTGAAATATTAGAAAAGAAAACAGCACAAAATCAAGAAGAGTAGGGAAAGAAGATTCGTTCTGGCGCCACCTTCCCACCTTCTCCCGCACGCGTGGGGTTACATAGACCTCACACCCTGTTTACCGTTGGGTAACATAGACCTCACACCCTGTTTAGCCTGGGGTTACATAGACCTCACACCCTGTTTGGCGTGGGGTCTATGTTACCCAATGCTAAACAGGGTGTGAGTTCTATGTTACCCCACGCGCGCGAGAGAAGGTGGGAAGGTGGCGCCAGAACGAATCATTATTCCCTACTAAGAAGTACATCTCCTGTACGTAGATCTGAAAAAGGCCTACGACAGCATACCTTAAGTAAAACTCTAGGAGGCTCTACAACATAGCAACATAAACACGGAATTAATAAAAGCTGTGAAGTCTTTAAACGCGAGCTCCACATCCAGAGTCAAAACCAACGAAGGATTAACATCCGGATTCACAAGAGTCTCTTTAACCAAGAGTCTTAAACAGGATTGCTGTCTCTTTACGACACTGTTTAAAATTGGCTTGGAACACGTGCTGAAGACATGGAAACGTAAATGTAATAAAATGGGAATACCAGTGGATGTCGACACGACAGTATATATGACCAAGTAGTTATTGCACAGGATGTACATGACATGGAATATATGAGTCCAAAGTATGGAAAATAGGGTCTGGATGTCAACATTACAAAGACGGAATATATGTGCATAGGAGGACAACAAGAAGACCTACATCTAGCAACGGGACAGATCATTCCGGACGAGTTGGCAACATTGCCGTTGCGTTCCTCTCTTTAAAGCGTTTCAGTAGTCAAGGAGCAGTGGTCCAAGCAAGAACGGTGGTTCCACGTAAAAACATTTTATCAAAACGGTAGTTGTAGCTGCGCAACACCGTTTCCGAACTCATTTCCAGATTAATCGTAATCGTCCCGTGCTGTCTGTTAACTCAATCAAGCTATGGGTACAAAATTTTGAAAACTTCGGCGAAACGAGAAACAGAAGATGTGGCAGTGGGAGATAAGTGGGAACTCCCGCGAATGTTGAACGCTTTAGAATCGCTGTGACAAGAAACTAGAGATGCCACGAATAGTAATTTTGCCGAATACCGAATATTCGGCCACTCCCTTGGCCGTAGCGCCGAATATTCGGCCTCCGAATATTGAGCAACTTTCGCAGTTTCTGCGCAGTACCTTACTCGCAGTACCAAGTATGTCAGAAAAGAAACAGTTAACCTAATTGAAAGGAAATTGTTGTGGGATTTTAATAGTCCAAAATCAAGAAAATGTCTTTATTTAATCGGTGAACTCATTGCCTTAGAAAATGAACCATTATCACTAGTTGAACGAGTAGGCTTTCAAAGGCTTATGGAAAAAGCAGTACCTCAAAACAAAATACCTGACCGCACTTAAACGACCGAGAAAATTGTATATAAAAAAAAAAAAATTGAAGCTAGCATTTCACAAGTATCAGCAATATCAGCGAGATGTGGACATGTCAATACAATAATCAAAGTTTTGAGTTTCACTGTGCATTAAATATCTTCTAATTTTATTCTGGAACATGGCGTTTTAACAATGAAGCCGTTTGTTGGTTCACATACTGGCACCAATATTGCAAA
This sequence comes from Phosphuga atrata, assembly GCA_944588485.1. NCBI lineage: Eukaryota > Metazoa > Arthropoda > Insecta > Coleoptera > Silphidae > Phosphuga > Phosphuga atrata. The sequence goes on from OX155901.1 coordinate 1,981,473, forward strand.
AGAACTGATTGGTATTGCGGAAAGATGATACATTTACTGACAGTGGAGCCAATATGATAAAAGGTGTACGAGACGCAGAATATGATTCTGCCAGGTGTCTTATCCATTTACTAGAACGAGCTATTAAGGAATCGCTAAAAAAATCTCAAACGGAAATAACATCGATGGTAGTTGCTGCAAGACGAATTATTACACATTTTAACCACTCAGGTATGGCAGAAGAAAAGCTCAAATCCATTCGCTAAAATCTTGACTTGCCAAACCACCACTTAGTGCAAGATGTAACAACCACAACCACCACAACCACAACTAAACAATTTTTTTTTAAATTTCATTATTTCTTGCAACTCCGAAGTGATTCCACACATTGTTGAAATACCTGGAAAAGGAAGAGACAGCAGATAGAACACCAAATTTGCTGAAAAGGAGATGACCAGGTGACAAATACCTGGTTGCCACTTTTCCTGACCTTCGTTTCAAAACCAATTTCCTGGGATTAGTTCAAACACAATGAGCAAACCAAAAATTCTTTTAGAAGCTCTGAACATGATATACTCATCACAACTCATTTTCAGAGCTTCTAAAAGAATTTTTTGTTTTTCTAATTTCTTGTATTACCGATAATGACTCTTCTCCACTTCGTAAGAAAATACATATCAATGACCAAACCATTGAAATAGACGACAGTTTCTGGAATTGTTTTGAGGAAGTCGCTACAGAAAATATGGAGAAAGATGAGGACGTGGAAAAGAAAAGTGTAATTGCAAATATAATATAATTGCAAATATAATATTAATTTTGATCTAAAAACGGCTCGCCTAGATAGGACAACAGACCCCTACAAGTGGTGGTTAACAAACGTACAGCAGTATCCAAATCTGACAGAATTCGCAAAAATGTTTCTATTATCACCCCGTAGCAATGTATATGTAATCATTTTTTAATAATATGTGTGATTTTTTTTTCATGATTTGGTATTCGGTTTTCGGCCGAATAGTTAACAATATTCGACCGAATACCGAATATTAAAAAAGTGGTCGAATAAACCGAATACCGAATAGATACCGAATATTCGTGGCATCTCTACAAGAAACCCTCGGACGATCAACGCGTCGATATATTGCTACGCTAGGAATTTCAGATAGGACTGTCTTAAGGATATTGAGGTTACATTTACACTATCACCCCTACAAAATTCAAGTGGTTCAGGCTATGACTGAAAACGATTTCCTGTTGACTGAAAACTGCTCGACAGATGTTTTGTGAGACGTTTTCGAGAAGGATTGAAGGAAACCAGGAACTTGTCCACTTGCGCTGGATGAGCGACGAGCCGCGTTTCCATCTTTCCGGTTATGCGAACTAACAGAATTTTAGGTATTGGAGTGATGAACACCCTCAAGAACTCAATCAAAATCCTCTCCTTTCGCCCCTAAGCAATAGTTTGCTGCGCAATGTCTTCAACGGGAATTATATGCTCATTTTTTTTTAAATGAAAGGGTGTTACCGTGAATGCGGAGCGCTGCTCGGAAATGTTACGAACATTCTTCATTTCTCGCGTTCGTCAAGATGGACTGAATGATAACACCTTATTTCAACAAGATGTAACCACAAGGCCCGTGTGAGCATGAATCTGCTCAATGAAGTTTTGCCAAATCGGGAGATATCCCGGAACGCAGCGATTCCTTGATCGGCCCGTTCACCCGATCTCACTACATGCGATTTTCTCTTGTTGGGTTACCTAAAGAGCCAAGTTTTTCAAGGACGGCGAGAATCCGTCAGGAAATCGAAAGAATCCCTCATCAGATGCTCGGTGACGTAATGACCAATTTTAGACATCGTCTGCAAGAATGCATCGATGGAGATGGACGACACGTTAGTAATCTTATTTTTTACAAATGATTAATGATTCCTAAATGCTTTTTACGAGTTACGCAACTAGCAATGGAGCGATCAATGCTGGGAATCTCTCTCAGGGATCACATACCAAATGCTGAAATCCGCAGACGATCCGGAGTTGCAGACGCCGTAGAGAGAATAACTGTACTAAAATTTAACTGGGCGGGACACATTGCGAGATCTGCTGATGACAGATGGATAGAGGCCTAGATCGGAAGTCTTCAGAAATAGAGTGCGTCCCCCCACCGGATGGACCGACGACTTAAAACGCATCAGTACCAACTGGATGCAGACAGCACAAGACCGAGGACAATGCAAACTATTGAGGGAGGCTTTTACGTCCAGCAATGGACTTCAATAAGTTGATTGATGATGATGATGATGATGATGAATGCTTTTTAACGTAGATTCACATGATATCAATAGAATTTTAAAAAAATGCAACAGTTTATTTCTTAAAGTTATTTCAAAAATGCAGGCTTGGCTGCCGCACCCTGTATATCATTTTAAACCTAATTTTATCTATAATCCTACCGGCGAGAGAATGCATCTCGTCTCGACGAGATTAGCATTGTTCTGCGCATACCCCCTCTTTATTTCGAGTGCGCGGTGTTTAGTTGTCCGTATTTGAAAAACTGACGCATTCTTAACTCAAACTAATTTGCGCGTACCTCGGCGCGTCCCTTGCCCATCATACCTCGGCGCAGTACAACTGCATTCTCTTGCCGATCCGAGCGATAGATATGTAGTATTAGTAGTTATGTAAGAAAAACGTATAAGAAATCGATACAAAAACTCAAACCTTACTCCAACTTCTTGAATGAAGGTTGATGAAGTGCTTCATGTTTTGAGTCGCAAATGACTATGCATAGGATAGATTCTGTATTTCCACATGGATATATGTAATTTGTGTAAGTCTAATGTTCTCAATAACTTCCTAGAATTTACAGGTAAAATAACAACATAAAACACTAAATGTACAAAGAATGTGATGTTCTAGCTCTAAAGCAGTGGTTCTTAACCTTGCTGAAGTTACCGAACCCCATCAGTTTCATATGAGCATTCAACGAACCCCTTTTAATAGGAAAAATAAAATATAATTTTTCAAATTCCAAACATGGTATTTATTTTATTGGTCCACAAAATAAACAAAACCATTATAGAGCAAAACATTACGAACAAAGAACCAAACATTAAGAACAAAGAATAAAACATTAAGAACAAAATTGCAAATCAGTGTGACTGCTGCTGTTGCCTTTTAGAAATCAGTTCGGAAATGCGAGGATTTGCCTTGACAAGTGCCACTCGCATGTCATTTTCGCAACTAAGTCTGTTCCTTATCTTCGTTTTAATGTCCAGCATCCTCGAAAAGGATTGCTCGCAAAGATAAGTTGTCACAAACGGTATCAAAAGCTTTCCAGAGCTCCAGAGCTTTCTTCGCAATAGCAGGGTATGTTACTATTTGGTGGCACCAAAACGATGAAGCGTTGTTGTTTTGAAGAGTTGCTGTTGAACCTGGCTCTGCTGAATTTCAATGATTTCATCCAGGTATGTATCATTGACATCTGTTGTCTCAACATCAAACGTAAACGGCTGCATCACCCATACTGGATATAACTCTCTTGAAGGGAAGTACCCTTCAAGAGACTTTGCAAGCTCGTCTAAGTGCATGGAAATTGCGTGCTTCAGTTCCCCCGATACAGAAATATCTCCGATTCCAGGCTCATCTTCGATCTTATTTACTTATTTATTTTTTTTAAACGCCTTCAGGTTTTCTTCCGCTTCGATGATGTTGACACCACCGCCCTTCCCCATCTGTTGATTCAGATGATTTAGAGCTGCGAAGATATCAGCCATGTACGCAAGCATGAGAATAAATTCAGAATTTTTGAAGCAATCTGCATGACCATGTTGGTGCTCTTGCAAAAACAGGGCTAATTCCTCACGTATGGCAAAAACACGATTCAAAACCTGTCCCTGGGATAAGCACCGAACGTTTGAATGGTACAGAAGTATCTTGAATTCAGATCCCATTTCTTTACACAGCTCCTTGAAGATGCGGTGCCCCAGAGCACTATTTCGCACGCATTCCACTACGATTTTTAAGACTTCTGCTAGTTTTGGAGGCATGGTTTTTGTTGCAAACGCATGCCTGTGAAGAATACAATGCGTAACAACGATGTGTGGTGCATCGGCTTTCACTAGCGCACCAAAACCAGACTTTCTTCCCAGCATGGCTGGAGCTCCGTCCGAACAAACTGCAAAACCATATCCCACGAAAGATTATTTTCTTTGAAGAAGTCATCCATAAGTTTCTTTACATCGGCTGCCTTATTTGTTGTTGTAAGAGGCTTACAACATAAAAAATCTTCCTTTATCACGTCGTCTTTCACATAGCGCACGAATACTGCAAGCTGACTTAAATTGGAAACGTCTGTAGTTTCGTCGAGTTGAAGGCTGAATTTTGCCGCGATTGAAATCAGATTTGCAACTTCTTGCGCCAAGATATCTTTGCTCATGTCGTCTATTCTGTCACTGATGGTGTCATTTGAAAGAGGAATTTGGAATAACTTAACTTCAGCTGCTTTTCCCAGCATTATACTCACCATCTTCAACACGGCTGGTTTTATGAGTTTTTCCCCAATATTCTGTGGTTTGCCCTGCTTTGCGATAAGGTAAGCAACTTCGTACGATGCTGTAAGGATCGGTTTGTCGATGGGTACAAAGCCGAGGACAGGCAGAGTACCCTTTTCATCAAATCTGTGCCTCTTCACCTTGAATTCAGCGAGTGTTGTAGTTTTGTAATTTCCATGCAGATTAAAGAAGTGTTCTCTTAGTTTTGCCGGTGCTAGACTAGAATTGGTCAACTTCGCATTGCAAATCATGCAATTAGGACGCTGACTCCCATCACGTTCCGTTATACATGTGAATCCATTTTGTACATATTCGTACGACCACTTTCTTTTTTTGCTCGACATAGTATGAAGGGATTAAAATATTAAGAAAGAAATCAGTCACAATTGCAATACTGGGCGCACCAAATTTCCTGCAGCATAGAAAGGCCAAGCGATGTTGCGTGATCACCCGCAGACAATGATAGACGAGTGGGCGTATCATCTCGAACGTATGAGTCGGGTGTGTGCTTGACCGCCTTGCAGGTCGTTTCTGTAGCATTAGTTTCCGAAACCAATACGGTTTCTACGTCACGATGACGTCGGGTGGTTGACCTCCGCCGAACCCCTGAGACTGACTTCCCAGGTTAAACCCAGGTTAAACCCAGGTTAAGAACCACTGCTCTAAAGAGATCTAAAACAATATGATCAGCCAAGATTGTTTCGACAAAACTAGATATTTAGTTAGGATTAGACAGACAAAATTAGATCAGAATCTAGGATTAGACCGACTGGATTAAATTACTATTAAAATAAGAGCGCTTTAGTAAGAATTAGGTAAACCTAAAACATTTCAAGTTTAGACTAATCATTATGATTAAACATTGATTATTTTAACTTTTAATCATTAATAAATATTTTATTTTTAGGAATTATTAACAAGGCATAAGATGTTGTGTGCCGAGTTTCTGGAGTTGAATTACGACAAAGTGTTTAGTCATTACCAACGGCTGTTGAATTCAGAGAATTACGTAACCCGTAGACAAAGTTTGAAGCTGCTGGGCGAACTTCTGCTCGATAGACATAACTTCACGGTGAGTACAAACATGTTTGCAATCAATCTTGTTTTACTAGTCGATAGCTTTATTAGCCAATGCACGTGGAAAACAGTATCGTAGCTAATGAATTTGAATTCGAATAAAGTAATTTTAGCTAATTACGATATTATCCCACCAAAAATTATAATATTGAGCAAACGGATGTTTCTATATGTATTAAAGTATAATAGGAGATAAAATATTTAAAGATTAGATAAACAACATTACAGGGTTTCAATTCCCAGTAATTATGAATGTTTACAATTTCAATTGAAAACGAAATGATCGATTCAAAACAAATATGATTCAGCAATCAAACATCTTGAAATTAAAAAAGAGTAAATTTTCAAAATAATTTTTTAAGACTAATCTTGAATAAATACCAGAATAAAGACTTATTATTATTATTAATATTATTAATATACACAACAAATTAAAAGTTACATATATAGGGTGTTTCTTTTAGAGGTATAGAACTTTGAACTGAAATGAAACTCATAAAAATCATGTTAACGGCCATGGTATTGGCTTGATTGGAAAGATAATTTTATGCCATTACTGTTTAAGTATGATTTGGGGCATTTGGGCGCCGCGGCTGGTTCGAATAAAGCGCAATATGGAAGTCCATTTTTCGAGCAGCCGCGGCCGTATATTGGCAATAACGCGGCAAATTTTGGCTTCCAGCTGCTCCAACGTCGTTGCTTTATTGGCGTTCACTAGCACTTCACATATCTCCACAAAAAGTAGTCTGTAGGTGTGATATCACACGACCGTGGAGGTCAATTCACAGATTCGTTACGCGAGATTATGCGGCCAGCGAATGTTTCCTGCAATAAATTGATTGTGTTGCGCGCTGTGTGGCATGTTGCGCTGTCCTGTTGGAACCAAAGCTCCTCCTAACGCCATTCGATTGGGGAACGGAAAAGTCAGCAATCATGGATCGATAGCGCCCTCCATTGACTGTCACGTGCTGGCCGGCATCATCTTTAAAGAAATATGGGCCAATGATTCCATCAGCCTATAAAGCACATCAAACAGTGTGTTTTTGTGGATGTAACGCCGTTTCAATAAGGGCTTCTGGATCTTTCTCGCTCCAAATCCGGCAATTTTGTTGGTTTAGCTAGTTAGCTATTGAACCAAAAATGAGCCTCATCGTTGAACAAAGCGATTTTTTGGTGAAAATCAGGATCAAGAACAATCTTGTTTTCGGCTCATTCTCCGAACGTACAGAATACTCTACAATCAGAATACTCTCGGCCCTTCATCCAGGACGACATTACAAAAGCACTAGAGCAGGGGTGGGCAAAATTTGACCGTCGACCGAATTAATTTTTTTTTCTATTTTAATAGTTATTTACTTATTTGTATTCCTCGACCGATGCATATAGATTTTCTCCTAGACAGAACAATATTGTTAGGTTTTCTCGTTAGGTTAGGTGGACAAAAGCCATAGGTAAGCTGAAGAGAAATAAGGCCGCAGGAACGGATCAAGTTACAGCAGAAGTATTAAAAGCCTTGGGCCCCAACGGGAAACAAACTTGCACAAGCTTTGCAATGCAATTTGGGAAACCCAAAAAATGGCCGGCTGAATGGACTGAGTCACACAAGAATGGTTCAGTACGCAACTGTAACAACTACAGAACCCTGGCCTTAATTTCTCATGCTCGCAAAGTCCTGCTACATATCATCAACTCAAGACTGAGAGCTTACCTTGACTGGCAAATAGCACACGAGCAGGCGGGCTTCGTGAAGGACAAAGGAACAAGAGAGCAAATTCTAAACCTGCGCCTCATTATCGAGAAATGCCACGCACACAACATCCCGGCGTATTTATGTTTTGTGAATTACTAGAAGGCCTTCGACTGTATAAAATGGTCACAACTCTGGAAGGTCCTTGCTGAAACCGAAGTCCCCACACATCTAATAAAACTGATCCCCAGTTTATACACGTCTGGGTATGGCACTTTGTCGCTGGGAGAGGTCACATCTAGCCCATTTAAGATCTATAAGTGTTTGACAGGGATGACAGGGATGTGTGATTTCTCCATTACTGTTTAACATCTACGGTGAACACATAATGCGCCGAGCTCTCAAGGATTGGGATGGCGGTATCAAAGTGGGAGGTCAGAAAATCTCCAACCTCTACTACGCGGACGACACGACTCTGCTTGCATCATCTGCGACCGAAATGACTGAACTGATGCACCGGCTGGAGACGGTTAGCCTGAGTTTGGGTCTCGCAGTTGACAAAAGCAAAACTAAGCTGATTATAGTGGACCGATGTGACTCTACTACCGGCCACGCTTATGCGGGATTACGAGACGATGGAGAAGTTCCAGCACCTTGGCTCTATTATCACCAGCACAACTGCGAGCCTGAAATAAGAAGACCTGTAGGCATGGCTAAAGCGGCAATGACTCAACTCAGTAAGATATGGAACGACAGTAACATAACTAATAGGACAAAGCTACACCTAGTGTTTTCCATTTTTCTTTATGCGGCAGAGACGTGGATGCTGAAAGCGGCGGACAGACAGACAGTAGTGTTGGCGCCGCTTGCTGAGGTGATACCCTGGACAGCTCGCCGCACAAACGTCTCTGTCTTGAAAGAACTGAAGATTGAGGGGGCGCAACGTCTGTCTCAGGTTTGCCTGCACAAAGTCTTGAAATACTTTGGCCATATTGCTTACAGTGTCAATGACAATCTTGAACGACTGATGGTAACAGGGAAGGTTGAGGGCAAGAGACCTAGAGGCCGTAGTCCCAAGAGATGGTCTGATCAGATATCCGAACAGCTGGAGATACCTGTGAACGTTGCACTGCATCGGGCCTCTGACCGCAACTGATGGAGGCGTGCGGTTGAATGTCTACGGAGTCACGATCCTCAGCAGTGAGGGAACGACGAAGAAGAGAGAGAGAGAGGTGAACAATATGTATATTACTTGCAAAACGAAATATTTTCAGAAAAGACTCGTAAATGTGCAGTGTCTATAATATAGTGGCAGGTAGATAATAAAGTGAACGGCAGCCCTGATAAACATAATAAGCATATCATAGGCATGCAATTAAAGTACATAACGCGGGCCGCATGTGGCCCACGGGGCCCCATTTGAGTAGGCCTGCACTAGAGGATCTCAAGCCAGGCAAAGCTCCAGGGTTCGATGATAAGCATCCGCAGTTTCTAGGAAATCTAGGAAAAAATGCCCGTATTTGGTTGTCTAAGTTCCTCACTAACATTCTAAACACAGGAATTATCCCTCGCCTATTCATTCCTAAACAATCAACGATAAAAGCGATCCTAAAACCTGGAAAGCCAAATGACTTAGCTGCAAAACTATCGTCCCATCGCGCTTCTAAGTGCCAACTACAAACTACCGTGTTAGCCCGAATATAACGTGACTTTAACGCGACTCCAAAATTTTCATATAATACTCGAAAAGAATTCAACGAAAGTATAGTCAACGAAAGTAAAATTCAATCAGATAAACATTTATTTAGGTAATTATAAGTAATAACACAGGTTACATTCATGACAATAGAGTTATGTAATGTAAAACAAAATTAATATTACGTAAGTAACAACAAAAAATGGAAATACTTATTCAGAATCTGATCTGTTTTCAGAATGAGAACTCATTGATGTCACATCGATAACGTCAGTATTGTAATGGGCGCTTTCTGTCTCCCACAAAATCTCATCTTCCGTCCCATTTAAATCATTGGAAATGCAGCATTTCTTGAAACCTTTAACTATCAATTCAGGTTCGATCTTCTGCCAGGCGGTCGCAATCCATTCTCCCAAAAGAGAGACTGAGGTTTTTTTTTAATTTTCCTGAAGGTGTCAATGGTTTATTGCCCGATAATAGCCAATTGTTGTATTCTTTTCAAAGGTTGTCTTTACATGGTTTATTAACCACCACATTCAAGACTTGCAACTGAGAAGTCATACCACCTGGTATTATTACAAGATAGGAATTCAATGCCTCAATTTTTTCCTTAACACCTGTGTTAACACCTCGAAATGCATCCAGGACTAGCATAGAGCGAGAGTTCACATATCACATTCTATTACATTCAACCAGTCTAATACCAACTCCTCTGTCATCCATCCTTTTTCTTGGACCCGAAAAACAATTCCTGGACATAGCTTTTCTTTGGGCATTGTTTTACGTTTCAATATATCGTAAGGTCGAAGCTTTTGTCCGTCAACAGTAACAGCAAGCATAACAGTAATTTTTTATAACCAGGTGACTTCAATAAGACCGTTTTTTCACCTTTCTTATTTACCGTAAGGTTGTAAGGCATGTCAAAATAGACTGGTGTTTGGTCTGCATTTCCCATATTTCCAAGACTGTAGCTGTGCTGTTTGCGTAATGATATAACATGGCGCTGATAAGCCAACATTTTTTCATTAAAGTCGCCAGGAAGTTTTTGTGCGAGAGTTGTCCGTCGTCGTAGTGATAAACCGTTCCTTTTCATCATTCTTCTACACCAACTCATACTTGCCTTAAAGTCATTTCTAGGAATGTTTAAATTAGCAGCCTCTTCTAACGCTTCAAATCTTATGACCATGGGATATTGGGTACCCTTCATTTCGCTTTTCTATTACGAATTATTTTAACACTCGCTGCTCAACTTCATTAAACCTTCCTTTTTTAGGTCCACTAAGGAATTTGCATTCTAATGTTTTCTTAAATCTTTTCTCCATAGGCGGATGTTTACTTCTGGAACTCCGTATTTCCTCGAAGCTCTCAAGTTGTTCGTTCTTTCTGCCTCGTTTGCCACCATAATTTTAAAATTCATATTGTACGTTCTCCTGGTACCTATATTTATTTGACTCTTTGATGAGCCTTTTTTCTCAACACTACCTTCATTATTCGCACTCATTTTTTATGGGCAATAAAGAAAAAGGTAAAGTAACCGTTGCTAGTCGCTAGAGCAAAAAACAAATGAAAGTACACAGTTGCCCGAGAAGTTAACAAGCGGAGACATATCCGTACTGCAGTAGCTCTTTGCAAACAAAAGCGCAGGCCTAGATCACATGGTTGTTTTGAGGTGGTCGGTCGAGCTAAAAATTGGTCGGACGTTCAGTCGCGTTTCAACCTTACATTACAATCTTTACATTAGTTGAATCAATCTTACATTACTTAAACCCTGAATTTAGCGCGAGTCGATTTTTTAACGGAAAATAAATGGTCGAAAAATGTCGCGTTATATTCGGGCTAATACGGTATTAGAGCGGCTTCTGTACTACTGAATAAGCTCAAAGATCCTAGAAAGCATACCAGTTGAGCAGGCTAGATTCAGGCGAAAGCGAAGCTGTGCCGACCAAGTCTTGTCTGTTGTGAAGAAGGAACTGTTGGCCTGCAATTCTTCGGACACTGAGATAGTTTTACCTATCTCGGGATCTTGTTGCTTCTGTGGTCTGGTATTCGTAAGGCACGAAGTTTATTAAATGAAAAGTACTAGACTGAATAAAGTATATATATATTTATAACCAAATATTATATTACATTAAGCCTACAACTAAGACAAGTTAACAATACTTAACAACTAACTTAAACTAGACCGGGTTGAGATATTTGTATCATTCCAGTGGTGTTCCGTGGGGGTTTGTGCATACCCCTTAATTAAATATGAGGATGCTCCTACTACTTGACTCCTCCCCTATGCGACTTTAGCGTCGTTTGAGCTTAGGAAAGTTCCCAAATACACTAATAATCTGGTCTGATTATTTTGATGGGGACGTTTTTATGTTTTAAGTGTCTCCGAGAATTTCATTTCGAATAATAAAAAATATCTGTGGGAAAAATCTTTTAAGCGTGGGACCGAGGGTTGGAATGTCCCTAAAATCACGTGTGGCTTGAAGGAGTTTTATTACGACGGGTGGATGTCGTAATAGTAATTAACTATAAGAATTATTGGCTATCGCATGATAACCGTTGGACCAAGGGAGCGTAAAGGAATGTTCCTAAACACGTGGGTCGGTATGGTTTTTATTACAACATCTCACTTACGACTTACATAGAAGCAGAAGCAGGCAGAGGCAGAAGTACCAAAAGCAGCAAATGACATCCGTCGCATTCATAGACCTAACAGCAGCATATGACACTGTCTGGACACAAGGACAATGCTCCTGACAATACGACACACTAAACCAACAGCTCACTAAATCGATCAATCGATAATCATGACTCAAAACAAAGCAAATGGTCCTTCTCAGGACCCTTTGACCAGAAAGATTGGACCCTTAGTCCGTCTTTGCCAGATCAATATAGAAAGCATAAGCTGCGCTAAAAGCCAGTATCTATCAAAACTGCTAAAGAGTGACGATATCGACATGGTTGCAATCCAGGAAATCCATTGCGAATCAGAAGAGCTTCAGAAAAGGGGAAAATTACCAGGCTACGAATTGCTGGGCACAACTTACCACCGAGCACAAGGCACAGCTACCTATGTTAAAAGCACATAGAAAAGGCATTTGTTGCTTCTATATCGACCGAGAACTATATCATAGAGACCGTAACTATAAAAATTGTAAGCATCACTATCTACAACGTTTACCTCCCACAAGGACTTGGCCACCCCATGTTCTTAAAACATACCCTCACACCGCTGCATACCTTTTTTTTTAATATGGGGGGCGTAGCAAGCACATTCAGTTAACTTGACAAGTGCCCCCCTGGAAACTCGCGGGCATCTTGGAACCGCCTTTCGCCTATCTTCATAATGGCGTTGGCTTTGGTCATGCTTGATGTCCTTACGTCCCCCATCTACGGAAGGTGATTAGGGGTTCAGATTATTTTCAGCTTTCGTTGTCTATGTTGTTTTGTCCATTCATCCTGTTCTTTTATGCTTAGTATGTCTCTTATTATATTTCTGTTGCAGACCAGTCTTCTTCACTCCTAAGCATTGTCTACGTGAGTGTGCTAGTTTCTAAAATTCTTTTTGTTTTTGAAGTGTATATGTCCCTCTCTAAAGATCACCTGGGGCATTCGAAGATTGTGTGATACACACTATCTGTCTTTATCACAATAAACGCACTGGTTGTCTGCTTCGCGCCCAATACTGTGCAGGTAGTCTTTCAAGCACCCGTGCCTACGTCAGGTAGTAGGTAACTTTTCCGTGCCTTATCGTGACCCATGGATCCAATTTTGGAATCATCGTCCACTCACCCCTCTCTGAGACCTCCCAGTACTCTTGCCAGCTTTCGAGCGTCTGCGTCCTTGCCTTTTTGTTCAGTTCCTTTTTGTTTTCACTGCTCCTTTCTTTATAAAGCGTGTTTCCCTCTTCAACAAGAAATTTGATAGGAGCTATTCTTGCAATAACGAGAACAGCGTCACCTGAGACAGTCCTATATGCGCTGGACACCCGTAGCGCCATTTTGCATTGAATCGATTGCAGTTTTTGCCTTAGATTTTCTCTCTCCATGGCTCGCTTCCAGATTGGCGCTGCGTAGAGCATGGTAGATTCGACAACTGAACACAAGAGTCTTCGTTTGGTGCTGTTAGGACCGCCCAGTTGGCATAAGTTTTCCAAGTGCTGCTGAGGTATTTAATGCCTTCCCAGCTGCAAGAACAATGTGTTGAAAGGAAAGATTTTACCTATAGTTACGCCTAAGTATTTAATGGCCTCCTTTGGTATTATTGTTTTGCTTTTTATTTTAAATGTGACTGGTCCTACTTTCATTCTTCCTGTCAATAAAAACGCTTCCGTCTTTTTTCTGGAGCGAGCTTTAGCTGTTTTTTTCTCCAACAAGTTGTCTATTAGTGCTATGGCTTTGTTTCCCATCTTGATATCACAGTTTTCTGATAATCCGATGACGAGGAGCAGCGAAACCGATAGCTTCCACTCCCTCTGGCAACTTCAGTCTAAGTACTCCATCATACAGGATGTTCCACAAAGTTGGTCCCATTACTGAGCCTTGTGGAACACCACTGTAGAGTTGTCTTTCTACGCTTTCGCCCTCTGCCTCTATAACCAATTGCGTTAATATCGATAACGTACAAATTACTAGAAAGAATGATCTACAACAGAGTAAGGTTGATTAACAGTTATACTTAAAGATATCCCAGTCGAACAAGCGGGTTTCAGAGCAAAACGTAGCTGCTCCAATCAAGTGTTGTCACTTACTACTTACGTCGAAGCCGGTTTTCAGGGAAAATCAAAGAATTCTGATGCGTTTATCGATCTGTCGATCTGAGCAGCATACGATACCGTATGGAGGGAAGGATTAATATACAAAATCCTACGCATAATTCCCTGCAAACTCACATCGAAATTAATAGATAACATGCTGACAGAGTATTTCAGGTGATAATGGTATCAGAAATCAGTACCCCCAGAAAGCTTAAGAATGTCCTGCCGCAGGGATCACTACTTGCCATTGTTGTTTAATTTATATGTTGTAGACATGCCTAAAACGACATCAACGAAGTTTGGCTACGCCGACGACTGGGCGTTAATCACCCAAACAAAATCAATAGAAGAACACGAAGAAATTCTATCTGCAGACCTAGAAGTTATGGGAAGTTTCTTTCGAAAATGGAGACTCCAACCTAACGCTTCCAAAACTGAAGTAACCTGTTTTCATTTAAACAACAAGATGGCCAAGAGATAACTTAACGTCTACCTTGCTTAATCACAATAAATATCCAAAATACCTAGGCGTTACCTTCGGCAGAACATTAAGCTTTAAGGAGCACCTAACTAAAACCGCGGAAAAGTTAAGGACCAGAAACAATATTATCCAGAAACTCTGTGGCTTCACATGAGCTTAAGCTTCCACAGTTAGATCGTCAGCTCTAGGCCTAGTTTATTCTGCTGCGGAGTGCTGCGCCCCAGCGTGGCTCAAGTGCGCCCACGTGAAAAAGGTTGACGCGCAATTAAATAACACCATGAGGATGATCGCTGGCGTAATAAAATCTACCCCAACCTAATGGCTACCAGTATTAAGCGATATTCCACCGCCTCACCTCCGCCGAACAAATACGCTAACAAACGAATACAAAAAGATACTTAACAACAGGGAACTTCCATCCATCCATCCAATGACGCTACAACCCAAATCGGGCCTTGGCCTCCTATATTTTCCTTCCTCCAGCCATCCCTGTCCTCCGCCGCCTTTCTCCAGTTTGTAGTTCCGGCATGGATCGAGCGTCCCCCTGGATCTGCCCATCTCGCCCCGCAACCTTCCGGTTTTTGGTTGAAAATCCTCTTGAGTTGCTTTGACCCTTCCATCCTTTGTTAATGCCCGGCCCATTTAAGTCTTTGTAATCTTATTGTTGTTGCTAGGTCTGCTTCTGCGAAGAGATCTCCTCTTGTTGTATTTCTTATTCTCCACTGTTCGTTTTCTTAGACCGTTCCATATATTGTTCGTAAGATCTTTCTTTCGAATGCGTTCACCATTGTTTCCGCTCTTTGTGAGAGCGTCCAGGTCTCGCTTCCATAGCATAACACTGGGCGTATTATTGTTTTATAAAGTTTCAGTTTTGTTTTCCTGTGGACATTCCCTGATCTGATTATGGCTGAGATGTGGTAGTACACTTTATTGGCATTATTGATTCTTCGTTGGATTTCCTTCATCTTGTCCCGTTTTGCTGGATATGTTACAGCCTAGGTAGGTAAAATCATTGACCACCTCAAAGTTTTGGTCGACTATTGTCATGTTCTGGCCTCTTCTCCTATTGCTTTGGGCCTGTATTAATACTTTGGTCTTATCTTAATTCACTTTTAGGCCCACTTCTTCAGCCGCGCCTTCTAGTTGTATGTAGGTTTCTTTCATTGATGTTAGGTTTCTTCCAAGTATGTTTATGTCATCTGCATATCCTGGTAGTTGGGTGGATTTGTGTAGCAACGACGCGTTGGTGTCTACCGTGGTTTTCCTTACTGCGTATTCTAATGCTAGATTAAAGAGCATTGGGGCGAGTCCACCTCCCTGCTTGAGGCCTTGGTTTATTTTAAATGGGACTGTTAGGTTTCCTTGTATCTTCACTCGGCTTTCAGACTTCTCCATAGTCTTGTTAGCAGGGAAACTCCCAATATATTTAATATATTCTATATTAAAGACGCCAACAAGAACCGACTACGCTCTAGAAAACCACCAACAAAGACAGCAAGAATTGCCACAGAAACTTAACATCACAGATAGGTGGATTCACGAATGGTTGGAGGCTCAGCCGAATAACACCATGCCCTGCATAACAGAAAGACCCCCCGGTGGTTTCAACCTACCACGCAAAACCTGGTGCACGCTAAATCGCATCAGAACCGAATACACGGCAAATGTGCATACTTCCTAAACAAATGGGAAAAATTACCATCTTCCTCATACGATTGCAGAGAGGACAATACGATCAAACACATGACAGAGGAATGTCCCCACCGAACATACGGACGCCGGGGCGGTGACTTCAGTACTGCAAATCTAGAAGCGATAGACTATATAAGGAATTTCGATGTTTGTTTGTAAATTCAATAAGTTTGTTATATTCTTGTAAATGTGTCTAAATGCTATAATAAATAAATAAATGGAAATAAGGACTGCTGTACAAACTCCTTGGCCAAATACCCTGCAAAACAACAGTTGTATTAATCGATAACATGCTGAGCAATAGATTATTTCGTGTTTCGGAAATTCACTGAGCGATTGGAAGAAAATCAATAACGGTCTACCTCAAGGCTCAGTTCTGGCCCCACTCCTGTTCAACTGTTACATTGCTGATATGTCCACAACAAGATCCAGAAAATTCGGCTATGCTGATGACTGGGCAATAGCAACTAGAATAAAATGAATACAGCGAAGAATAAATACAGCGGCAAAGTCACGAACCAGAAACAATATCATCCATAAGCTGGCTTGGTCCGGATGGGGCTCTAATGCCAGAACGCTGCGAATCGCTTCACTGGGACTAGTATCCTTCTCTGTAGAATATTGCCCATCTGTCTGAAGTCGCAGTGCATACACTCGTAAGGTCGATGTTCAGCTAAACTGCACTATGAGACACATTACTGGCACCCTAAAACCTACACCTACAGAATGACTCCCTGTTCCATCCAACATTGCACCGCCAGAGCCAAGCAGACGTGCTGCCACGCTAAGGGAATATAAAAAGGCCATGGAAAAGCGTATAAATCGTATTCTACAGGAGGAAAACATACCTGACAGGTTAAGGTTAAGAAATCCATTCTGGAAAGAAGTTAGAGAATTACTTGACGGTAATTTCTGCATCTATACGACGTGGAGGCGCAATTGGGACTGTGCACATAACAACCAACTGATATCCGACCCGACTGCCACGCCGAGCGGCTTCATATTGAAACGACGCTAATGTAGAATCATTAACCGAATTCGAACCGGGGTAGGCAGATGTGCCAAACTGATGCACCGCTGGGGTATACGATCCAACCCAATATGTGACTGTGGAGCGGCTGAACAAACAATAGCTCACATCATAAATGAATGTCCACTACGACAGTTAACTGGCAGTAATGGTCAATTATCGCAATTGACTCCAGAAGCTATATTGTTGGCTGATCAATTTGGACATAGATTTGTGACGGTGCAATTAATTAGCTCGTAAGTTTTAAGGAATGTTTATACCCATCTTGTTATATGTACGTGCCTACGATACGATAATAATAATAATAATAATGGAAGAAATATGGTAAACGCTTACAGATGACTTGAACACCATATGGAAATACTTCCACAACTAGAGACCCAGTGCAAGCAAGACGGAGGTGGCATGCTTTCACACTAAACAACCGCATGGCCAATAGATAAATCGGTGTGAACTTCGGTAAAACTTCGGAACTTTGAAAATAACATCACTCAAAAACTATGCGACACTTCATGGGGATCCTCCGCTACTACGCTTCGTTTTTCCGCCGTAGGCCTCGTTTACTCTACGTCGGAATACTGTGCTCCGGCCTGGCTAAACACGTTGAAATGGTCGACGTTCAACTGAACCATGCGATGCGTTTAATCTCGGACACAATTTGATCACTGGCTACCAGTACTAACAATAAGCCATATACCACCTCCAGCGATAAAGAGATCCACTGCACTTGTCACAGAGTACAACAAGGTTCTTCAAAACCCAGAACTACCAAGAAACAGAGATATCGATGATATCGGAAGGAATAGGCTGCGCTCAAGAAAACTCCCGATCAGAATAGCTGAAAACCTGGCGACCGCTGAGTTCAACCCAATAAATGAGTAGAGGCAGAAATGGACCCAAGCAGCCCAACTACCCTGTCCGGCTTTGATCTACCACGTAAGACACGAACAACACTTAACCGAATTAGGACCAATCGTGGCAGGTGTGCATCGTGGTAGGTGTGCCTTCGATACCTTCTGCAAGTGGAACATAATACCCTCCACACAGTATGACTGTGGCGCTGAAAGGCAGACGATCCGTCACATCACATATCACTGCAATCTGAGGGCATACGGAGGTCATCCAAATGATTTCCTGACAGCGACAACAGACTCAATTGAGTACATTAATAATTGTAAATGTTGTACCGTTATTTTTTTTTTCACGACATATTATGTGACGTATGCCATACGATAAATAAATAAATCCGAACGTACGACGCATATGATGGCCACGCGGCTTCAGCTCTTACACGAGCTGAATCTTGTAAACTCGTAAACCGAGATCTTTTCGCAAAATCTTTCATAACGTGCACGATGGCGAATCGACTCTTTCGGGTCTTCCTCAACACTACGTTACACAGCTGCAGTAATTTCTTCGGTGCGCACTGTACGACGTCTCGGCAGATGCACAATATCAATCAGACTATGCCTAGTGCGAAAACGATCCATAGTTTTCCGAATAACTTGCTCGAATTAACGATTATGTCGACCGTAAAATGGACGGTAGCGAACGGTAAATTTGGCGAACTGAAACACGACTTTCTAAGTTAATTTGCACAATTTGCAAGCGTTGTTGTGGCATAAGTCTATGATGAAATGGAAAAACATATTGAGCTGAAATCAGTCGAAAAACAAACCTCTAAAAAGAAACCTAATACAAAGACACTATTGTGACTACAATCTATTAGGTTGTCCCGAAAGTCATTGCGTTTTTTTGGTATTTTCCGTTTTGAATGACCTTTTGCCATCTTTTAATTTCATAATTCCTCTTTCGTAGAAGGATTGGTCTTTCTCCAAGAAACTGGTCCCAATGTTTTTTATGTCTTCTTTTTTAAAAGTTTTGCCGCTGAGTGAGTTCTGAAGACTTCGGAATAGATGGAAATCTGATGGTGCAAGGTCAGAGCTATATGGTGGTCAGAGCTATACATGACTTCCCATCCGAGCTCCAGAAATTTCTGCCGAGTCACCAAAGATGTGTGTGGTCTAGTGTTGCCATGATGGACACCTTTTCGTTTTACCAAATCAAAAGTTTTTTCACAAGGCCTATATTTTTTATATGTCGATGTATGGTTCTTTTGGGTATGTTTAAGCTCTCCGTGAGTTCCCTTACTGTTATCTGGCGGTTGGTCTTGATTATGGCTTTAATTTCCTTGTCAATGTTGACTTGTGGTTTAATTTGTACCGAGAAATCTCCAGAACGGTATTTTGTAAACCAGTGCTTACAAGTGCGTTTTGATAACGAAGTGTCACCATACACGGTACTTATTCTTTATGTGCTTCGGTCGCGTTTGTGCCCTCCTGAAACAAGCAATACAAACTGTCTTTTTCGTGCTCCATATCAAAAAACCTAAGCGAGAAAAAAGGCAAAATACTTCAATTCGTTTATTTTAAATTATAGTCAGGAAACGTACCTTTCGATTAATACCAAATTTATTTGTGTGGGATTATGGGCAACTTGGTAATACTTGCGTAAGGTAACAGGTCAAATTTACGCAAGGACTTTTGGGACAACCTAGTATATGAAATCTGACATATTAAAATATAAATATTTTTAAACAAGGAAGTTTCTCGCAAATTTTAACATTTTCCTATAAAAAAACATAAAACTTTCATTAACCAAGGAAGAATCCGCGAATTTTCTTCAGAAATATTTAGCAAAACGTAAATCAATAACTTTTTTATGAATGGACGAGACGGACGAGACGGACGAGACAGACAAGACAGACAAGACAGACAAGACAGACAAGACAGACAAGACAGACAAGACAGACAAGACAGACAAGACAGACAAGACAGACAAGACAGACAAGACAGACAAGACAGACAAGACAGACAAGACAGACAAGACAGACAAGACAGACAAGACAGACAAGACAGACAAGACAGACAAGACAGACAAGACAGACAAGACAGACAAGACAGACAAGACAGACAAGACAGACAAGACAGACAAGACAGACAAGACAGACAAGACAGACAAGACAGACAAGACAGACAAGACAGACAAGACAGACAAGACAGACAAGACAGACAAGACAGACAAGACAGACAAGACAGACAAGACAGACAAGACAGACAAGACAGACAAGACAGACAAGACAGACAAGACAGACAAGACAGACAAGACAGACAAGACAGACAAGACAGACAAGACAGACAAGACAGACAAGACAGACAAGACAGACAAGACAGACAAGACAGACAAGACAGACAAGACAGACAAGACAGACAAGACAGACAAGACAGACAAGACAGACAAGACAGACAAGACAGAAAAGACAGACAAGACAGACAAGACAGACAAGACAGACAAGACAGACAAGACAGACAAGACAGACAAGACAGACAAGACAGACAAGACAGACAAGACAGACAAGACAGACAAGACAGACAAGACAGACAAGACAGACAAGACAGACAAGACAGACAAGACAGACAAGACAGACAAGACAGACAAGACAGACAAGACAGACAAGACAGACAAGACAGACAAGACAGACAAGACAGACAAGACAGACAAGACAGACAAGACAGACAAGACAGACAAGACAGACAAGACAGACAAGACAGACAAGACAGACAAGACAGACAAGACAGAGAAGACAGAGAAGACAGAGAAGACAGAGAAGACAGAGAAGACAGACAAGACAGACAAGACAGACAAGACAGACAAGACAGACAAGACAGACAAGACAGACAAGACAGAGAAGACAGACAAGACAGACAAGACAGACAAGACAGACAAGACAGACAAGACAGACAAGACAGACAAGACAGACAAGACAGACAAGACAGACAAGACAGACAAGACAGACAAGACAGACAAGACAGACAAGACAGACAAGACAGACAAGACAGACAAGACAGACAAGACAGACAAGACAGACAAGACAGACAAGACAGACTAGACCGAATGTCTGAAAGAATGTCTGAAAGAATGTCTGAAAGAATGTCTGAAAGAATGTCTGAAAGAATGTCTGAAAGAATGTCTGAAAGAATGTCTGAAAGAATGTCTGAAAGAATGTCTGAAAGAATGTCTGAAAGAATGTCTGAAAGAATGTCTGAAAGAATGTCTGAAAGAATGTCTGAAAGAATGTCTGAAAGAATGTCTGAAAGAATGTCTGAAAGAATGTCTGATAGAATGTCTGAAAGAATGTCTGAAAGAATGTCTGAAAGAATGTCTGAAAGAATGTCTGAAAGAATGTCTGAAAGAATGTCTGAAAGAATGTCTGAAAGAATGTCTGACAGAATGTCTGAAAGAATGTCTGAAAGAATGCCTGAAAGAATGCCTGAAAGAATGTCTGAAAGAATGTCTGAAAGAATGTCTGAAAGAATGTCTGAAAGAATGTCTGAAAGAATGTCTGAAAGAATGTCTGAAAGAATGTCTGAAAGAATGTCTGAAAGAATGTCTGACAGAATGTCTGAAAGAATGTCTGAAAGAATGTCTGAAAGAATGCCTGAAAGAATGCCTGAAAGAATGTCTGAAAGAATGTCTGAAAGAATGTCTGAAAGAATGTCTGAAAGAATGTCTGAAAGAATGTCTGAAAGAATGACTGACAGAATGACTGAAAGAATGTCCGAAAGAATGTCCGAAAGAATGTCTGAAAGAATATCTGAAAGAATATCTGAAAGAATGTCTGAAAGAATGTCTGAAAGAATGTCTGAAAGAATGTCTGAAAGATTGTCTGAAAGAATGTCTGAAAGAATGTCTGAAAGAATGTCTGAAAGAATGTCTGAAAGAATGTCTGAAAGAATGTCTGAAAGAATGTCTGAAAGAATGTCTGAAAGAATGTCTGACAGAATGTCTGACAGAATGTCTGACAGAATGTCTGACAGAATGTCTGACAGAATGTCTGAAAGAATGTCTGAAAGAATGTCTGAAAGAATGTCTGAAAGAATGTCTGAAAGAATGTCTGAAAGAATGTCTGAAAGAATGTCTGAAAGAATGTCTGAAAGAATGTCTGAAAGAATGTCTGAAAGAATGTCTGAAAGAATGACTGAAAGAATGTCTGAAAGAATGTCTGAAAGAATGTCTGAAAGAATGTCTGAAAGAATGTCCGAACGAATGTCCGAACGAATGTCCGAACGAATGTCCGAACGAATGTCCGAACGAATGTCTGACAGAATGTCTGAAAGAATGTCTGAAAGAATGTCTGAAAGAATGTCTGAAAGAATGTCTGAAAGAATGTCTGAAAGAATGTCTGACAGAATGTCTGAAAGAATGTCTGAAAGAATGTCTGACAGAATGTCTGAAAGAATGTCTGAAAGAATGTCTGACAGAATGTCTGAAAGAATGTCTGACAGAATGTTGCAACCAAGATGGCTGAAAGTAACAACACAGTTGAAGTGCTCTGCAATTATTGTGCAAAAAAAGTGTGTGAACCAGTGTTTTGTATAAAATGCAGCAAGGATTTCCATCCGGGATGTGTATCCCATTCTAAAAAAAAAACACAAATGTGATCATGAAATAAGTGATACAATAGAAAAAACTCACCTAGAAACTTCAAATTTTTCGGAAGAGGATAATGTAAGAATCTTCCAAAAGGAAAATTTTCTCCTAAAAAAATTATTGAATGAGATGGAAGATAAGAACAGGATTATGAATTGCTATCTACTTACGTTAGAAGAACAAATCCATGCATTAAAACATCAACAAAAAAACATTTCTTCATGTCAACCTAATACCACGCATCACACATTATTAAGTAACACCTCTGGCTGTCAAAACTTAACATTAACACATGAAAGTCAACAACATAACGGTTCGGAAACTACCAACAATTCTGTGATAGTCAAAGAAAAATCAACGTGGAAGGTAGTCAACCAAATCGTAAACTTAAAAAACCATCGCAATAGTACAGTTTTCTCCTTAGATCAAATGAACATATTAGAAATAGTCAACAAATTCAATAGATTCTACTCAGGCAACCCCATCCAATTGTCTAGACAAATCAAACATATAGAATACTCAGATTCAATACACATAAATAACAATTCAATATACTTAAGACCGGCAACACGTGAAGAAATTATGGACGTAATAATGAATCTCAACAACAAAAAAAGTTCTGGAGTAGATGAAGTTCCTATAGGTGTGATAAAAACTGTCATAAATGAAATAATAGAACCATTGGAGTATATTATAAATACCTCAATTAAATATGGAGTTTTTCCAGACAAATTGAAACACTCCTTAATCACACCAGTATTCAAGAAAGGAGACAAATTGCCTGTAGAAAACTATAGACCCATTAGCTTATTATCGTCGTTCTCAAAAATATTTGAAAAAATAGTAGCTAGTAGGACGGTTGCTTTTTTCAAGAAATTCGATTTATTAAACAACACCCAGCACGGATATGTAGATGGACGGAACATAGAAACAGCTTGTTTCCTCTTTCTCAACAATATCTTAGAGCATCTAGAAAGTCATGAAATTCCCTGTGGAATCCTAATCGATCTATCAAAGGCGTACGACACTGTGAACCATAAAATTCTGGTCAGTAAACTTGAAAAGTATGGCATAAGAGGCATTGCTCTTGACTGGTTTAAGTCGTACTTGTCTGGTAGAACCCAACAAACAAAATTAAATACAGAATGTGGATATTTAAAATCGAATGTGACAAGTACAACAATAGGGATACCGCAAGGAAGTATATTAGGCCCACTATTGTTCTTAATTTATCTGAATGATTTACCCCTAGCCTTAAATAATACTCCATATAAAATTCTAAACTTTGCCGACGACACAACGCTTCTAGTAGCAAACAAAAATATGGATGAAGTGATTATTTGTGTTAACTCTGCCTTAAACCTAGTGCAACAGTGGTTTAAAAAAATAAACTAACAATAAATCAGCAAAAAACAAACATTATTATTTTCAAAACAAACAGATCTCGACTGAATTATCCAACACAAATTGAAATAGATAAAAACACAGTTTTTATAAAAGAGAGTGTAAAGCTTTTGGGAATACACTTTGACGACACTTTAAATTGGAGAACACACATACACTTCTTAGTTAGCCATTTAAATAAAACGACATTTTCTTTAAGAATATTACAAAAAGTTCTAAGCCCAAAAATTCTAAAAATGGTATACTATGCAAATTTTCAATCACATACCCGGTTTGGCATAATTTTTTGGGGTTCTGGAAAAAACATTACAGATGTTTTCAAGATTCAGAAACAAGCTCTACGATCATATTGAATCTGGAATATAATCAATCCTGCAAAGGAAAATTTAAGAAAGCTAATATTTTAACTGTACCGGGACAATACATTTATGAGATACTAATTTATAATTTCAAGCATAAAAATAACTTTATCAAGAGCGAAACCAGCCACAATATACCAACAAGAAGAAAACATTTGGAATATGTGCCACCAATTCACAGTTTATCATTAACAGAGAAAGGTAGCTATTATAGGTGTATTACATTCTACAATCACCTGCCCAGACATATAAAGGATATAAAAAATTTCAAAATATTTAAAAAACAAATATTCAACCTCATAAATGACTTAGAACCCTACAGTGTGGAAGATTTCATTAATGGAGAGAGAGAGCAGAGTTGAAAAAATGATTTTAATATTTTTTATTATTTATGTATTTTACTATTTAATATTTGTATTTGTTTGACATATTTCCCTTAGTTATGTAACTTGAATACGGAAATAAACTAATTTGATTTGATTTAATTTGATTTGATTTGAATGTCTGACAGAATGTCTGAAAGAATGTCTGAAAGAATGTCTGAAAGAATGTCTGAAAGAATGTCTGAAAGAATGTCTGAAAGAATGTCTGAAAGATTGTCTGAAAGAATGTTACAACTCAAATTTTCAAAAAACTTTCATTTACGAAAGGAAACAATAAAATTACAAGAAAACTCTAAACAAGAATTACAAATTATTAATCAAAATACCCAATCTATTGGTAATTCTATTGAAAAAATAGAATACATGCTAAACGAATACAAAAACTGTAAATTTGTAATTTTAACAGAGCATTGGAAAAATCATGAACAACTACGAATTTTTCAAATCGCAAATTTCCAACTAGCAGCGTCTTATTGCCGCAAAGCCGGGCAGCATGGAGGGGTAGCGATCTTTTGCAAAGATAACATTAAGTGGACATCAAGGCCTGACATACATAAACTCGCAGAAGAATTCATCTTTGAAATTGCAGCTGTAGAGACAATTATAAATAAAATCGCCACAATCGTAATAGGAATTTATCGAGCCCCTCTAACGAGTTTTAAAGATTTTTTAGGACATCTACATCATTTACTGATAAAAGTGAATGTACAAAATAAACAATGTATTGCAGCTGGAGACTACAACGTGAACGTACTCAAAATAAATTACGAAAGTAAGCAGCTTATGTTCTTACTCAACACCTTCAATTTAAAAATGGCATTCAAAGAACCTAGTCGCCCCCAGTCATCAACATGCATTGATAATATAATTATAACAGAAGGTATAGTCCACAAAGCGGATACTAAACAATATTATATTTCTGATCACAAGGCACAAATATTAACTCTTTTGGAATATGAAAAACGGGAAACCAAATTAAGAGTCAGATGCTTTTCTCCTGAAAACACTAATCAATTTCAGAAACTACTTTCCGAGGAAACCTGGGAAGAAATCTACACTGCAGAAGAAAATGACGTAAATGGCCAATGGACATTAGTATTATAGAGTTCCGGAAGGGTTGAGTATATTTATATATTCAAGCTTTGTTCCGTCTTTATTAAGTTTATCTGATTATCTATAATGTTGTTTGGTTTTACCAATTCAAAATTTATCATTTATATCAATAACCTGCTAAGTTCATGTCTCTCTCACAAAATGTCAAAATTAAAAACATCTAACCCAAACACCACATGGGTTTTCAAGTGAGTGATTTACAAAATATTGTTCATGGTAGCATAGCTGTGCTGATGAGAGATAGATCTCGAAACGCGTCCACAGATGGCTATCCACTCAAGGTATCGGAAAGACATGATCTTAAAACTCAATGTTATTTTTATGGTTTTTGTTGAGTGCCACGAAGGTGGACTGAAAGCTATAGAATAACGGACAAATTTCATAAGAGATTTGTTTTTGGTAGTCCTAAAAAGACTCATTAGTATTATAGAGTTCCGGAAGGGTTGAGTATATTTATATATTCAAGCTTTGTTCCGTCTTTATTAAGTTTATCTGATTATCTATAATGTTGTATGGTTTTACCAATTCAACATTTAAAAGTAGATCAACAAAAAACATAAACCATATTTATGCAAGTCCAGAAGTTATAGCAATCAGAAAAAAACTAGATATCTTAGAAATATTATCAAAATATGATAAAAAAATCAGGAAAATATTCAATAAAACCAGACGAGAATATAACCAAATGCTAAGAATAACGAAAAAAAAGAATTTGGAAAATGAAATAAAGAATTCTAGTAACATAATGAAATCTACATGGAATGTTGTAAATCAAATTATAAATGTTAAGAAATATAAAAATAACACAGCTTTTCCAACAAAACAGAAGAATATTTTGGCAACAGTTAATGAATTTAATAACTTCTATGCTGACAACCCTATTCAACTATCCAACAACATCGAAAAATTGGAATACTCAGACATAATCAACGCAAACAATAATTCCATATACATCAAACCAACAACGAGTGAGGAATTAGTGGACATTATAATGAATTTCAGCAATAAAAAAAGTTCTGGTGTAGATGAAATCCCAATTAGTGCTATGAAAGCTGTTATACTGGATATAATAGCACCATTAACATATATAATAAATTCATCAATTAATTATGGAGTTTTTCCAGATAAACTGAAGCACTCCATAATATCTCCGGTTTTCAAGATAGGAAAGAAACTATGCGTAGAAAACTATAGACCTATCAGCTTACTGTCGTCATTTTCAAAAATATTTGAAAAAGTGGTGGCTAGGAGGACTATTGATTTTCTGAAGAAGTACAGTTTGTTAAATGACACTCAGCATGGTTATATAGAAGGGCGAAACATAGAAACAGCTTGTTTTAATTTCGTCAATAACATCTTAGAACATTTAGAAAATAAAGAAATTCCTTGTGGGATCTTGATAGATCTTTCAAAGGCTTATGACACTGTAGACCACACAATTCTTATTAGTAAATTAGATAAGTACGGCATCAGAGGTATTGAGGTATTGCTCTTGATTGGTTCAAATCATACTTATCTGGTAGAACGCAGCAGACAAAATTGAACACAGAATGTGGTTATCAAACATCAGAGGTCAGAAGCACAAGAGTAGGGATCCCACAAGGCAGTATATTAGGACCATTGCTGTTTTTAATCTACCTAAACGACTTACCGTTGGCCTTAAAGCATACCCAATATAAGATTATAAACTTTGCAGACGATACAACACTATTAGTAGGAAATAAGAAAATTGAAGAAGTAACTGTAAGTGCGACCAGAGCACTAAACATAATTAAACAGTGGTTTACTAAAAACAAATTAACTATAAACCAAGATAAAACAAACATAATATTTTTTAAAACAAATAGATCCAGCATAAACTATCCATCACAAATCAAAATAGACAAGAACATATTACACATACAACAAAATGTAAAGCTTTTAGGTATATACTTCGATGAAAATTTAAATTGGGAAACCCACATTCATCATTTGGCTAACAATCTAAATAGAACAATATTTTCATTAAGAATTTTACAAAAAGTTTTGAGTCCAAAAATTCTAAAAATGGTGTATTACGCGAACTTCCAATGTCACATATGGTTTGGAATAATCTTTTGGGGTGCTGGTAAAAACATTATGGACATATTTAAAATACAAAAACAAGCATTAAGAATCATATTAA
The DNA here is from genome assembly GCA_944588485.1 of Phosphuga atrata. Lineage (NCBI taxonomy): Eukaryota > Metazoa > Arthropoda > Insecta > Coleoptera > Silphidae > Phosphuga > Phosphuga atrata. Next base: position 2,009,332 of record OX155901.1, read on the forward strand.
AGCTAAACTACAATCAGTCCTGCAAAGGTAAATTTAAAGAAGCTAATGTATTAACTCTGCCCGGTCAATATATCTATGAAGCATTAATTTTTAACTTCAAACACAAAACCGATTTCACCAAAAGCATAAATAATCACAATACAGATACAAGACGAAAACATTTGGAATATATACCACCAATCCGTAGATTAACGTTGACAGAAAAGGGACCTTACTATAGATGTATATCATTATATAATCACCTGCCAAGAAAAATAAAAGAAGAACAGAACTTTAAGTTATTTAAAAAAACTGTTATTCAACTACTTAAACAATTTAGAACCATATAGTGTAGAAGATTTTTTCAGTGAAAACCAAAACTCTAAGTGACTCTCTATTTTAAATTGTATTAACATTTTAATTTTAATCTAATTTTAATTGTATTAACTTTTTAATTTAATTTTAAATGTATTAACTTTTTGACACATTTCTATTAGCTTGTAGCTTGATTATAGAAATAAATTGATTGATTTGATTTGAAATGTCTGAAAGAATGTCTGAAAGAATGTCTGAAAGAATGTCTGAAAGAATGTCTGAAAGAATATCTGAAAGAATGTCTGAAAGAATGTCTGAAAGAATGTCTGAAAGAATATCTGAAAGAATGTCTGAAAGAATGTCTGAAAGAATGTCTGAAAGAATGTCTGAAAGAATGTCTGAAAGAATGTCTGAAAGAATGTCTGAAAGAATGTCTGAAAGAATGTCTGAAAGAATGTCTGAAAGAATGTCTGAAAGAATGTCTGAAAGAATGTCTGAAAGAATGTCTGAAAGAATGTCTGAAAGAATGTCTGAAAGAATGTCTGAGAGAATGTCTGAACGAATGTCTGAAAGAATGTCTGACAGAATGTTTTCTGCAAACTGTCCAGTTTTTTGCAAATTTCTAACAAAACAAACTTTAAATTTTTGCAAACACCCGGAAAATTTGTGAATTTCCATCTGCAAAACTCCCATTTTTAACATTTTCCCATTCAGCTTTTTTCGCGAATTTCTTCACAAATTTCAACAATTTCCAATAAAACAAACATTAAACTTTCATAAGCTATTGAAAAATTCCCAAATTTTCCTCGCGAAATTACAAATATTGAGCAAAACGTAAATCAACAACTTTGTTTACCCTTCAATTTCCTTGGATTTTTCTGGAAATTTTCCAGTTTTTTTGCAAATTTCCACCAAAACAAACTTTAAATTTTTGCAAACATCCGGGAAACTTGTGAATTTCCACCTGGAAAACTCCCATTTCTAACATTGAAAAACAAAGAAATTTATTGCTAAAGTATCAGGTTTTTTCGCGAATTTAGTGGGGGTTGTGGTGGGGGGCGAGGAGTGAGGAGGATCCAGAACATAGGATCTTTCCCTACTAATGTGCAAGCTGTATTAATATTGTGTGACATATAGTAAGATAATATCAACTTCTCTAATAAATAACATTGCTGAGGATATTGTTAACATTTATTGGGTTCATGTGTATATTGATTTATATTTAATCGAAATTACAAAATAGAATCCAGATGGTCTAATTACTGATTAAATCAATTTATGTTGAATTATAATTTACAGGTAATGACAAGGTATATTTCGAATCCAGACAATCTAAAATTAATGATGAACATGTTAAAAGAGAGATCCAGGAATATACAATTCGAAGCTTTCCACGTATTCAAGGTAAATAATTAAGCATTTTTATTTATAAACTTAAAATAACAAGGCGGAACACAATACCAATTTAATAGTACCAACTACTAGTTGAGAATCTCAGAATCTTCTTTTCTCAGAAGATTGCAATATAGGCAGGATGAATAAATTAGAATATAGTCATTTCAAATATGAGATTCAGTAGACTTTTTCATAGTTGAAATTTTTTTGTACGCATGTATCAATTTCCGCTATGTTTTCGGATATTTTTTGACGTATAGCCAGTGAAAATAACAAAATCTGCCCGAAACTTTCATATTCCCGCCTTTTAAACTTAGCAATCTATTGAATCCTTCATTTCAAAAATGACATAAGTAATTTTTATTGAAATATGAGTTTTTACTATGGGGTTATTTACATATTCAGTATAAAAACCATACCTCTATTAGTTCCATAACTCTATTATTAATGTGTAAATAACACCATGAATGCGGTTCATAATAAAAAATCAAATTTGGTCAAAATCACAAATCATTTTTGAAATGAACGATTCATTGATGTAACCAATCGATAAATTTGCATGATATCAGTCACTGATAAACCATGTTTTCGTCATACATAATGTGACCATACGTCCCGTTATGAAGATAGCCGTTCCGTTGTCCCCAAGCACAGCTTCGGGATGCTAATTGTCCCGTTTTCTCCCAGATCGATTTCCTCCGTTAGTTCTTCCAATTGAGATAACATAACGTTAATCGGTGAGAGTCACGGTCCGTCCAGTCTCCTCCAACAAATTCACCCAAAATCACCAAATCACCCAAAATTTAGAAATTGCAAGGGAAGAGGTTTCTGTTGAAGTTGGCTCGGGTTATATTTAGCCCTGTACCGAAAATTTTGTTTATTCACCGTCCACAGAGACGGAAGTGGGTCTCGTCACTACTGAAAAAAAGTTGACATCGCATGGATGCGATACAACATTTCTTGGGAGCGATTCGTGCGGATTTCAAAGTCAGGAAGCTTCAATTCTGAGGCAAACGTGGGGATGGAATGATAAATCATGATGCAAAATCCCCCTTAGTAAGAAGTCGGAAATGTCTAATGCAATTGCGTGCTTCCGGGCCGAGCGCAAAGTCGACTGTTTAATAGCTTCTCTCACTCTCATTGCATTTTCGAGTGTTCTTGCCACTTTGGGTCGTCCTAAACCCCTAATCCCCTGAAGTCTTAGTGCGGAACCAGTTTCTTAGAATACTCGCACCCATCTCGCGATTAAAATAAGGTGAGGGAATAAGGTATCACGACACGTAAGAATTGAAGTGCAGCCGGAAAGCACGCTGGGTGACGACGAAAGAACGGCCTTGAAAATATGCGAACGGCGATGCCTCTATATTGTCCGGACCAAACCATTTAAAGCAATTAGTCCATCCTCCATAGACACTAGAAGCTCTCCGCCATGAACTACAGATTGCCTGGGATGCAATACCTCAGGGAGAAATCGACAACTTGGTGGAATCCATGCCCAGAGGGGTGCGGTAGTATGAAACTAATAGGGGTTGTCTTGTTTGATTTCTTTGAAATTTGAATCAATTACTATCTTTGACTAGTAAAGTATTTCTGCCAAGTTTGGTCCAAAAATTCTTACCCCTTCTGTCACAGAGTACAGTATAATCTCGATAATCGGACACATATGGGACCAGACAACCGCCGGATTATCAGAAAGAGTGGTGGGAGGGAAGAGCGCGAGCGGTCTCCGGACCACCGGATTACTGAACGTGTCGTCCGATTAACCAACGGCTAAATTAGCAAGATTATACTGTATATTATTTGCGATTGCAATTATTATGAGAATGGAATGAAATGGAAATGGAATTATGACAATGGATTTGGAGAATGGAGGATTTAAGCAGTGAATCATTCCCTACACTTCAAAGACTCCGATAAAGGTGCTTATACAAATTCAGTTGTCTCATTATCTGAAACTATAACTGTGGAGAAGATATTGCTCAGCAGCATTTCTGGATATGTCAGCGTTTGACAAAGTTTTGGCACCCTGGACTATTGCACAAACTCAGAATAAAATTACCTTATAATTATTTCCTAATCATAAGATCATACAAGACCGCCATCCCTTTGCAAAACTCCAAGACGAATATACATCATTGCATCCTATCAAATCAGAGGTTTCATAAGGCAGTGTCCTGGGGTCAATTCTCTTCACTGCCTACAACACCAGACACTATGACTATCGCTGATGATACTTATTATCTTGTGATGATGCTTGATGATGATACTGCTGTACTTGCATCCCACCAAAACCCCACAACAGCAACACAACATCTACAAAACCACCTTACAAAAATTGAAGAATGGCTAAAGAAATGGCGCAAATGAAAATAAGTTAGTGCACGTTACGTTCACACTACGACGAGAGACATGCCCACCAGTTACTCTAAACAACATACAACTGACCCAATCCGAAGGCGTCAAGTATCTGGGAATACACATGGACAGAAGACTAACATGGAAGATACACATTTGGAGCAAGAGAAAACAACTAGGGCTCCAGTATGCCGAGATGCACTGATTAATGGAACAAACATCACAGCTAACAGCCCAAAATAGGCTACTTTTATACAAGGCAATTATCTAACCAATATGGACCTATGGGATCCAGCTATGGGGCTCGGCCGGTAATACTAACATAGCAATTATTCAGATATTCCAGTCCAAAGTCCTCAGAAATATAGCCCACCAGCCATGGTACGTCACAAACGCTCCAATACATAATAATCTAAAAATACCAACAGTCAAAAGTGTAATTAAACAATACAGTGCTTGGTAAACAAAAATACAGTGTTAGGTAAAGTCTGCGTTTTCTATGATATCTGTGAGTCTGTCTGTGTGTTTATAGAGCTCTTTGGTAGTCTTTTCATCCATATCCCATCTCTGTGTACTGCTCCAAAAATTTTCCTGAGAATTTTGCGTTAAATTTTTTCTGTTTCTATGATGCCAGATGCTACAATTGTGGTCGTTTCTGACGCATACAATGCTTCAGGCAATACAACTATTTTGTAGTGTCTGAGTTTGGCCTGCCTTGACATGTTTTTCTTATTATAATGTGACCATGTAAGTTTGTATGCTTTCTGGAGTAAAAACTCCCCGGTTGAAACCCCGGTTCATTCTGTGTTAGACATCTTGTTTGATCCTCCTATTTGTATATATTCTTCTAAGTATTTAAATTTTTCAACTTTTTGTATAGACCCATAGCTCGTATGTATGATATGTACTTTGTTGGTATATCGTTCCATGTATTGGGTCTTCTCATAAGATATCTGTAGTGTTTGCGTAGAGATTTTGAGAAGCTCCGACTCTTCTCCTCATGATGTTCCTGGTCCCGTTAATCTGATGGCCAGGAAAGTCCAGCACAGTGACTGGGGCCTGCGGTAGCAGATTTTCCTTATGATCCATCATGATTACTTCAAGTTGAAAGTGGTTGTGGTGATATTTAAGAAAGATCACGATGATTACAACTATGGTATTGAGCCTTAGAGGTTGCCTCTTGATGTTTTCCAGCTAAGAGCCGGCATTTCCTCCTTCTCTAAATAAGTAGGGTTTTCCCATGTCTGGATTTTGAGTTTGTGTTTGTGCCTGCTGTTTTATACGATGGTGTTATGGTCCATCAGCGTCATCAGGCCATCGTATCAGGGCGTCAATCCTCTTTTCTGGTATCTTTGGTCGAAAAAGGATGGAGAGCAAAAATATGTGACATTTTGACATTTGATGGGGTAATAAAAAATTCAATTGACAGCACCTTTTATTTATTTGTGGTTTGGGGGAAGCTCTACCAGCGTGTGTATGAGGCTTTCACTCACTAAACCCCTTCTTCCACCTGGCTTAAAAGTACGCCACCCCGGTATCGCTTGCGCATTCATTCAGGGTGAGCAGCCCGGACGGTTTTTTACAGCCCTAGTTTTTCTTTTATTTTGATCTTCCTCTTCCATAGCTCTACAGCCCTGGGTGGGCCTTGGCTTAAGTTACAACAGCCTTCCATCTCTCCCTGCTGTTAACCAATTGCAGCCAGTTTCTCACACCTAATATCTTTAGGTCGTCGATGCAGTCATCTCGCCATCTCTTACGTGGTCTACCCCGAGCTCTTTTTTCATGTGGACTCCAGTTCATCAGTTATTTTGATCTAGGGTTGGCCTTTTTTACTTGCCACACCATCCCTTCTTTCGTCTTCGTCCTTTCTTTTAAGGATTTTGGTACACAGATTTATTATTGTCTTCCAGTTGTCCTCGCTCTTAATCATGAGATTGACCATATTCTGCGTGTTAATGGGTTCTCTTACCTCCTGTTCTGCTACAGCCCTAATATCAGCCCATTGCGAACAGTGAAAGAAAGTATGTTCGGCAGTACCCGTTGCTAGACAGTATCGGCAGCTGTATTTTTCCTATCCTCTTAGCATAAGCGGAGAAATTACCATGACCGCTTAGTATTTGTGTGAGGTGGAAGTTGACTTCACCGTGTTTGCGATTGTACCATGAGTCAATTTCGGGGATGAGGGTTCGGGTCCACCCCCCTTCCTTGGCGTGGGCTCAACCTTGCTGCCATTTGCTCATCAGTTGGTTTCTGTTTAAGGTCCTACCCTCTTTGTTCGTTCCTTGGTTGGAAGCCATTTCCTCCGCCATGAGGTCTATCGGCGGGACTGCCCCTATAACTTGTAGCGCAACGTTGGACACTGTGCGGTAGGCACAGCATATATTACGAGCATGGGGCGTTGTGTTCTTATCAATATATTCCCATTAGAAGCAGCTTTTAGACCATCCGCCCAGGCCGGTGCGGCGTAGAGGAGGATGGAGTTTACGACTTCGCTTAGTAGCCTTCTAGTTTTAGTAGCAGAGCCCTTCGGTCTAGCCATTAGTTGGCGTTTGGCTTTCATAGCCGCGTTTTGGATGTGCCTACTCCAGGATAGCCGTTGGTCAATATGGACGCCGAGGTATTTTATTGTCGGTTTTGCCGACATTAACCTGCCTAGCATGTTAACAGTTACGGTGCCTATTCTCTTGCGACCTATAAGTGCGATGACCTCGGACTTCTCTGGAGCTATTTGAAATTCGTTGCTTTCCATCCAACGATTAATGGCTTTTACTGCAGTTTCGACCCTGGCTGCCACAGCTTCCTCATTGGTGTCCGCGGACATCACAAGGAGGTCGTCGGCGAATTCTACCAGTCTACAGTTCTTGAGGTCTTTTGTATTTTCTAGGTCTAGAACGCTATCCTAGAGAATGTTCCACAGGAGCGGTGCGAGAACCGACCCCTGCGGGGCACCACACGTCACCCGCCTGGTTGTGTTGTCTATTATCAGGCTGCTGTTCGTGAAGTAGCTTTTAATTAGTTCTATTAAATATGTAGATATCCCTTTCCTTCTGCTTGCGTCTCCTATTTGCCGCCAGGGCGCGGCGTTAAACGCATTCTTAACATCTAGTGCAACGGCTAGACATACTTTTCTGTGCTCACGTTTACCCAAGTTGGCATAGTGGGCGATCTTGATAACCTCCTGGATGGCGTCTGTGGTCGACCTCAAAAGCCATATTGTGCTGTTGATAGCCCTCCGTGCAGATCAAGTTCTTGGTTTATCCTGGTGGCTACTATCTGCTGCAAAAGTTTGCCTAGGGTATCTAGTAGGCAGATTGGGCGTAGCGATGAGGGCTTTCCTGGCTTGGGGCTAGAACCAATCTGGGCTCTTTAAATCTACCTGGTATGTTTCTACTGCGAATGACCGAGTTGAACATGCTTGCAAAGGTCTCTGTTTGAAGGAGGGCAGCCAGTTCTGGTGGGATCCCATCAGGGCCTGGAGCTTTTATTCTCGCAGTAGCTTCTAAGATTTCTCTAGCCGTGATTTCTGGGGGTACAATGTCCACCACTTCTCGGTCCCAGAAAATTGGTTCTTTCTGAAGGAATAATTTGTCGGCTGCTTTAATGTTGCTCGCAGTGGTAAGGTTTGGTATGAGGCACAATAACCTTTTGCAGACAATTTTATAGCCGTCTCTCCAAACATCGCCGTTCACGGCCTCAATGACTTTTTCCCAGCAGGCCTGATTTGCCTTTTGTTATTCTGATCTTCAAATCTTTCCTAGCAGAGGCGTAAGCCGCGTGGCCATTTGCAAGTTTTTCTAGAGATCTGCGTTCCGTTTTGATTTGAGCCTTGACCACGATCTTTTTTTTTTCCCGATGCACACTTTCCGTAGCGTCGCGATTTCTTGGTTCCACCAATAAGGCTCCTTCAGACCGGCGCGGAGTGTATGTTGCGCAAAATTTCCGCAACGAAAAATTCGCTAGCGGCGCGGCAGCGAAACGACAATGCCCACATCAAAACGCGATTTTTACGTGCAACTAGTAGTCATGATGTGCTCAGCGCAAGAAGCAATGCTATTTTAAGCATAAGATGAAATATGTTATTTTGTATTTATTTTGAATTTCTAAAACACGTAATAGTAGTTTATGATACAGGTGTGTGAAAAAGGGCTTTTGTGCATGAGTTGGGCTTTTGTGCGAAGTTTAAAGCACGAGCCGAAGGCGATTGGTTTAATCGCAATGAGTGCACTAAAGCCTTTCACGCACGAAAATACTGTTGAATCCACAAACAAATTATTGTTTCTTAACGATGATATTGTAAAAATTGTAATTTTGACAGACAACATATTTAAAATCACTGACCAATAACTCCAATAAGGTTAGAACCTTCAGCGCCTCCGTGGAATAAATTGTTAACTAGAAAAAGCGCACAGTAACAGGAGCACTTTGGTCGTTGTCGATGAGTTGGGAAAGATTTTTCTTTCTAGGCCCTCCACCTCCACTGATTTTGACCTTGACACTTCCGGTTTCGATTTTAAATTTTCCCGCGCACAGTGCAAGAACCGGAAATGGATCGGCCGGATGTGGAGAAGAGGAAATGGGAAATCGGAAGTGAGAAACCGGAAACGGAAGTCGAAACAGGAAACGGAAGTCAAAACCAGACCTCACACCCATCGTGAGGTTACATAGACCTCACACATAGACCTTCCCGCGCATAGTGCAGAAACCGGAAATGGAGCGGCGGATGTGGAAAAGCGGTAATGGGAAATCGGAAGTGAGAAACCGGAAACGGAAGTCGAAACCGGAAACGGAAGTCGAAACCAGACCTAACACCGGGCGTGTGGTTACATAGACCTCACACGTGGGACAACATAGACCTCATACCCAGCGTGGGGTTACATAGACCTCGCGCGTGTGGCTACATAGACCTCACACTCCCATGTGTGAAGAACCGGAAGTGGGAAACCGGAAACGAAAGTCGAGATCGGAAGTCGGAACCGGAAGTGGGAAACCGGAAACGAAAGTCGAGATCGGAAGTCGGAACCGGAAGTTTAAAGGTTAATGAAGGTGGAGGGCCTAGAAGAAACGATCTTTCTCTACTTCGATGTAATCTAGGTTAACCTAGATTTGATCTAGATTAGATTATGGTTAGGTTGCCATAGTAACAACAAACATAAATCGTTTAATAATGAAACTCCATTTGATTTACATTGGACTTTTACGCACGAATTGGATACTTTTACTCCCGATTACATATAATAATGGCATCCTTCACATATAATAATGTATTTATTAATGTGTTCAATATGTTGTGTGAGTAGATAAAACTCATTACAGAATTAAACATGGGTTCATAAAATCAATGTGATTACGGAGATAACCATTTCAAAACACAGCGGCAGCGAAACTAACCGCGCATGCTGCGTCCTTGTCGTGCAACGCTGCAGTACCGCGACTATGACGGAAATCGCGGTTTTTGATCTGAACATGTACATAAGCCGCCGTGTCAGTCGGTCCGCCGCGATATCGCACCGATTGCGGCAGCGAAACTACCGCTCCGGTATGTGAGCAACTTTAGACTGGTTCCTGTTTCGCTCCGCACATGTTAAATGTAAAATTGACAGCACCTGGGCATATGTCAAATGTAAATTACCATCACGATGTGTGAAAGATGAATTTTATAGCTATCTTGCGTCTCGATCCAAAATCAAGTGGATTGAAAAAACTTTTCAAAATCAGTTTTTACATCAGTTTAAACTACATATAGCCTTAACATTTATTAAATTTTTGCTACGCCTCTGCCTTAGATTTAATTGCGCATGTGCGAAAGATTAAAAAGAAAAGAGCGGGAAAGGGACATCCTATTCTTTAAAGGCTTATTTCACTACCCAATCGGTAGGACCCTGCTGATAGGGTGGGCGTGGCCCACCCTCCAGTGCGGTCGGAAACACCCGATCGCCCTAGCAATAGGGCCCAATTCTCTCTGTTCTTACACTACCCTAACTAGGTGATAGGTACCCTACCGATTGGGTAGTGTAATAAATCTTTTACATTTACAGAAAAAAATAAATGGACACATTATGCATACAACGACCCATATGTTGGCCACACTGATGGCGAGCTCACTTTCATACGTGTACAAGTGCAAGTCAATACACGGCTTTAACAAACAAACGCAATGATTAACCCCTTGACAGACGAATAAAATGCGTGTTGACGTGTACGTAGAATAGCATTTAATTTAGCTCAATAGTGAACCCTCTTATATAAGCTCAGAACAGATTTTTTTATTTGAGACATGATAATGCATAACGCAAAATATGCCCTAACATCATTTATTAGTGGACACCTCTCCGCTCCTCCTTCATTTACGTTACCTGTACCACTTTTATGTGTACTGCATATCTATTCGTTTCTCTCACTATTATTTCAATAAAATCATCAAAAAATGAATTAAAATAAAACAAAATTCTTTGAAAACACACAAAGTTGTTGCATTTATACTCAATCTTCGTAAAACTAAACAACTGATACCGGCAGTTGCAGTAAATTGTTTTATATTGACAATATTTTCTTTTTCTATCCATTCATCCTCTAAAAATTCTTTACTGCTCGAAATAGGTCTTGCACGTTTACGCACATTTTGTTGAATAGAAAAAATAGAGAAAACCTAACCTAACCTAGCTTCACTTGAATTTGAAGCATCACTTGAATACTCAACAGCATCACTTGATGACCATTTTCAATTTAATTATCACCACTAGGGACTTGGTAAAGAATACGGGATTTTTTGAAACTTAGTGTTGCGCACTTTTTACCTGGGTAACTGTTGTTAATTGTCTTTGGCACTCTTTAACTAAGATCTGGAAGCAAAAATTAAGCTTCTACGTTGGTTCAATAAATATATTTCTGTTTTTGTTGAAAATAATTGTTGACATTTTCAAGATGACAGATAGGTTAGGTTAGGTTAGGTTTTTTTAAAATTAAGCTTCTACGTTCGTTCAATCAATATATTTGTGTTTTTGTTGAAAATAATTGTTGACATTTTCAAGATGACAGATAGGTTAGGTTAGGTTAGGTTTTTTAAAAATTAAGCTTCTACGTTGGTTCAATAAATATATTTGTGTTTTTGTTGAAAATAATTGTTGACATTTTCAAGATGACTTATAGTAGATGCAAACGCAACTAATTCGACGTTGCCACGTTTCTTATTTTTTTTAAAGAAAAATATTATCCCATATGCCTATCAAAATATCAATACTTTTTTTAGGATACATAATCTAACCGGGGTTAAACCAACGGTCCTTGCCACATTGTCCTTTATTGGATCGAGAGTTCGCGCGTATATTGTCTTCATTTATCTGCCCGCTTCGCGGCGGGCAGCCTAATCTAACCGGGATTAAACCAACGGCCCTAGCCACATTGTCCTATTATTGGATCGAGAGATCGACTGCCGCGCATATGTGCTTATCCACGTTGATAAATATCAAACATGTGCCGTAATATCGAAGTGTTCACGTACGAAACGCACGTGCGGTCTAAGTAGCGGGTGTGACGACTCGCGATTAGTTTACCGCGAGTTAAGATGTTACGTGCAAATTAATGTTATATTTGCACCAAAAAAATCTTTATGATGTAGGAGATAGAATTAAGTGATTGATTTTCTGTGGATCAGACCATTATCTTGTACGAGTGAAACTACAATTGAAATTACAAAGAGCAAAGAAAAAGGCACCACCATCAGCCAAGAGGAACTGGGCCTGTCTGCGAGACCCTGAAACCAGCCGAAAATTTCAAATCGCATTATCCAACAAATTTGCAGCACTCACGATACCAGTCGATATCAACATAGAAGAAAAACAACTTTCTGAGTCTATTGTGGGGTGTGCAACGGAGCTGTGTCCGCCCATCCGTCGACGGACGCAGCAATGGATCTCGGACGACTGTCTCAATCTAGTCGACCAGCGGAAGCAAATGAAACACGTCGATTTCAAACAATACCGACGATTGAACAAAGAAGTTCGACAGAAAATGAAATTGGAACGGGAAGCTTACTGGAATAACATCGCGGCTGACATGGAAGAAGCAGCGTCAAGGCATGAGTACCGGACGCTGTACCAGACAATCCGACGGTTAAGTGGCAAAACAACACCAACAAATGACAATATCAAAAAATTGGATGGCACTTTCGTGACCTCTCCTCAGGAACGTCTACAGCGGTGGAGAGAATTCTTTCATCAGCTGTACAACCACAATCCGCCAGTAGGTCCAGCACCCGAACTGCCGATTATTGAGCAGCCGATAAATCAGTTTCCCGATACTGAACCAACAATCAATGAGGTGAAGACGGCAATAAAATCCCTGAAAAATGGTAAAGCGCCGGGAGGAGATCAAGTAACTGCCGAAATGATCAAAGCCGGGGGAGACGTCTTATTACATCAACTTCACGTTCTCACAGTGCATATAAGGCATTCAGATTGTGTTCCATCCGTGTGGAAGAAAGCGATTGTTGTGCCTATTTTGAAGAAAGGCGACAGTCGGGAATGCAAGAATTACCGTGGTATTAGTCTCCTCTCGATCGTCGGCAAAGTATTTATGAAAATCATACAATCAAGACTACAGAAACATCGAGAGCAAACAAGCCGGGAAGAACAAGCTGGATTTCGACCACATCGAGGATGCATCGATCAGATATTTGCTCTCCGTCAGCTAATGGAAGAAAGAATTCGATGTGGCAAACGAACTGTCATCGTCTTCATCGATTTCAAATCTGCTTTTGATTGCATCGATTGGACAAGCTTGTGGGAAGCCCTGAAGATCGAACACGTGCCACTGAAAATCATTCAACTTCTTCAAGCATCGTACGACGGCTCAACCAGCAATGTTCGTATCCGAAACGACATGTCTGAGGAATTCCCGATTCGAACCGGAGTCCGGCAAGGAGACGTGGCCTCGCCGCTCCTTTTTAACATTGTGATCGACACGATTATGCGAAAAGCGTTTGATGGGCGACGCGGAGTTCGATATGATGACAAAAACTTCCTAACCGATCTGATGTTCGCCGATGACAGTGCGGTTTTCGCCAACACAGATGCCGAAGCAACAGACACCTTGTATGACATTTCCCGCATTGCCCAGTCATACGGACTGAGAATCAATGCGGATAAGACCAAAGTGCTTACAACGGATGGATCTGAAGCCAGAGTTTACCTCGATGGAACCACAATCGAGCAGGTACCACAGTTCAAATATTTGGGATCACTGGTTGTGGAGAAGAAAGTAGCTTCGACAGCCGAAGTTCACAGCCGGATGGGCCAGGCAACAGCAACGTTTGCTTCACTCAAGTGGTGCATATGGAAGCGGACGAATATTACCATCAAAACCAAAATACGCCTATACCGGACGCTGATCCTCCCAATTCTTCTTTATGGATCGGAAACATGGACATTACTCAAACCAGACCTTAACATGCCTGAGACAGATTCTCTGCGTCTCACTCCTCAACCACCTCCGAAATGAGACAATCAGAGAAAGGTGCGACCAACAGACACCGATTGTTGAGGAAATTCAAAAACGCCGATTACGATGGTTCGGCCACATCTGTAGGATGGGCGACAATCGAGTACCGCACAAACTCCTATGGAAAAAACGACCTCTTGATTGGAGAACACAAAAACAAGCACCGAAGACCACATGGTTGAAACACGTAGAGAACGATTTAAAAAACCAGCGAATAACAACAGCTGAGGCAAGAACCGTTGCAACTGATCGATTAGCATGGAAGCGTATAGTGAATGGAGCACGGAATCTAGCGGCACCAACAGCAGCGTACTGGCTACGAGGTCGACCACCTCTCCATGCGCCGGCTATGGATTAAAGAAGAAGAAGTGATTGGGTGAATTGAGTTAAGAATATAAGTAATTCTTATATTAAAAGAGACACGATTGTAAATTTGACTCGATTTTATTCTTGAACTTAACTTAAACTGACAAAACTTAACTTCAAACAAAATGCGGTTGTGCGCTACAAAGTATGAAACTTGAATAACTCGAAGAACTCCGTTAAAAGAGAACACAATCTATTTTATGCTAAAATAAATCCAGGAGTTACATCTACAAGGTAGGAAAATCAGGGGTAGGAAAATTCGGCAACGAATAGTGAAACAGGAAAGTGATTAGAAGGCGGGATAATTAGCAAGTCCTGCACTTCGAAGACTATGCAGGGAAGGGGAGTAGGGTGCAAGACTTTCTACCTGGATGGGCAATTTACAAATAGGATTTACAAATATTACCACAAATTATTTTGTAATTATAGGATTAAAATGCAGACAAAAAACTATCCCATCAGGCTCGATGTGATAGTTTTTATAGTGAACTATCCCATCAGGCTCGCTGTCGCCTCGATTTTCAGTGGCACGTGTTTGATCTTCAGGGCTTCCCACAAGCTTGTCCAATCGATGCAATCAAAAGCAGATTTGAAATCGATGAAGACGATGACAGTTCGTTTGCCACATCGAATTATGAAATATATAAGCTGATCAGCAAAAACACCCAAAAAACATTATTATGGGAAATATCTACACAATACATTTACAATTATAAGTAGATTAAAAAACTAGCAAATAACTTAAGTATCCAACAATATGGCCTAGACATGAGGATAAGCCACATAAGGCTTGGAAATTTCCAGCCATAAATAAATCGAAAAACAACTAAATGTATTTAAAATTTAAATAAAATAAAAGGACTTAAATCCATAAAAATAGATTGTTTATCGCTGTATAAAAGACGTAAAGGTTTTAAAAATAATTAAGAATAATTCTATTATTAGCTACACGACGGAACAGCGGGCAAGCTAACGACTGGCGCGCGCGGCGATATCAAACGTGTCAGATGTTTGCGTGTGTTTACGTCGAACTAGCGGCGGAACGCGCGATTCACTCGCGACGTCTGTAAGTTCAACCTGTACGAACTTATCTTAGAAACCAGAACTCTTAGAACTTAGAAACGATAGCATGTTTTCATCATGTCTTTCAATATAGAAGAGTTTATTAGTGCTGTTCAGCTTAGTATACTAACCAAAACTTAAACTTAGGTTAGTATACTAACCTAACCTAACCTGACAACAGGTAGCACCCGCGCAAACGCTTGGCCGCCAATGTGAACACGAACTCGCCACGTCTACAGCGCTCGCACCCGCCACCGCGCCCGCGCGTTCCAACGTGAACAAACACTATGTTGTCTTGATTTATTTGCCCGCTTCGCGGCGGGCAACCTAATCTAACCGGGGTTAAACCAACGGCCCTTGCTACATTGTCCTATATTAGATCGAGAATTCGCGCAAAATTCAGCAGCGCAAACTCTCGATCATGTTCTTGACCATGTAGGACAATGTGGCAAGGACCGTTGGTTTAATCAACTCGGCTGGTATCAATTTCCATTCAAGTAATTTTTTAGTCGGAATATCTTAAAATATTCATAATAGACATAATCTCTGGAAGCCAATTTTGTATATACTTTACACAAACATGTGACGCAGAAAAATTTAAATAATTTATATGTTGTCAAAATTAAATTTGGCAGCGCTGACCCAATTGTATCTACATTCTCAGTTTTGAGTCCAGTCATACACGTCACTTATTTGGTTGAAAATGCAATTTTTGTATTACAAAAACCCAAATATTTCTCCGAAATAAGAAAAAATATTTTTTACAAAGCCTATGTCTTTCCACTACAATGTGCATGCAATTTCTGTGGTGGTGGCGTTAATAAGTAGGTACCAAAAAAGCAACCAACCTTGAAGAATCCCGATACAGTTTCAAGAGGCCGTTTTTGCACATGGAGTATTTATACGACCCCTCGACCGGTATCAATCTCCACTAAACCAAATTCTTGACGGTTTCGTCTGGATCCTTCAGAATCTGGTGGATATCCAGATCACTTAACAATATTTAACTCGAGACATTGTGGCTCTTTGTGGCGTGGCTGTTCGTTGCAATATAAATGCAACTTCAATACGACGCTTAAGATTAATAAAACGACGATTAAGCATATAAACAATAATAAACGTCGAGTTAGTTGTGTTCGCGTCTACTATCTGTCTTCTTGAAAATGTCAACAATCATTTTCAACAAAAACACGAATATTTATTTAGACAACGTAGTAGCTTAATTTTTGCTTGCGGATCTTAGTTAAAGAGTGCCAGAGACGATTAACAACAGTTACACAATGTAAAAAGTCCTCAACACTAAGTTTAATAAAAATCCCGTATTCTTTACCTAAGCCCTATGTCTAATTAAAAAATTCAAATGCCTATATGCTACGGTATTCAGCGTGCGAGATCACATCTTCAATCGCTTCTTTCTGTTTATGTGTTTGCCAATGCGATTTTTTTTACCGATATTATTGAGAGAGGGATTCTAAAAAAATTTCATTGATGAACGACCGATACAGATAATCTAATAATATTATACTGCCCGTTATTTGCCAACGTTATTTTGTCAAGAAATTTCTTGACGTCTCGGAGACGTCAAAGTCTACCCTGGCACATAAAATACATGACGTCTTAGAGACATCGACGTCATTGTATGTCAAGGGGGTAATAAAATTGATTGAGAATCGAGTAGAATGTTTTTAGGACAATGTTAAACCATAGACGGATCGGAATTTGTACTAACATTTACAAACTTTGACCCTCTCTGTAGCTCTTACAACCCATGGTGGGTCTTGGCTGACTAAACAACTCTCCTCCATTGGACTCTGCCCATCATTAGCTCCTTCGCTTCCATGATATTGAGGGATCTAAGATCTGATGCTATTTTGCCTCTCCACCGTAGTCGCGGTCTTTCTAGTGGTCTTCTACCGGTCGGGGTCTGTTCCCATACAAATCTAACAACTCGTCCATCCTCCTGTCTCTTTATATGGCCGACCCATCTTAGTCTTTCCGCTTTTATCGTTCTTACAATGTCTGGTTGGTTTTTCCTACTGCGGCACTGTTGTGTAGTTTCATCCCTTATAAGCCCGTATATACACCGTAGTATTTTTCTCTCTGCAACTCTCAGTCTGTTTTCCTTCTTTTTAGGGTTCCGTATCGAAAACGGAACCCTTATAGGATTACTTTGTTGTCCGTCTGTCTGTCTGTCTGTCTGTCAAGACCATTTTTCTTAGGATCGCGTTGAGGTAACAAGTTGAAATTTGTATCAAATACTCGGGTCTGCGGTCTTTCAGCTGTGAAAAAATCAAACTTGTAAGACAGCGCGATCAAAAGGTATGACCGTTTATGTCGCATATTTTGTGATTTCACAAGGGAATCAAAACCTATAGGGTACTTCCCGTTGACCTAGAATTATGAAATTTGGCAAGAAGCGGTGTCTTACAGCACATGAAAAGGGAAAAATCTGAAAACCGTAAATATGTAGTTTAATTACAAGAAAAATGCGAATTTACTATTAGAAACTTATGAAAATACACTAATGTGTATGTGCGTGGTATTGTCAGCCACCAGAAGCATATGGGCTGCATACAGTTAGGTCCTACTCGGTTAGGTCCGAAGGTTAAAAAGTATGTGTTGGCACCAAGCTGTTTATTCTGAATTTTCTTTGTTTATATTCGTTATGCATTTCATCACGTACGCTTTATATACATAATATATACAGGGTATATATTATGTCTAAATTTTGCTTGTTTATAACCGACATGCGACATACTCAAGTCCCGTAACATCCTGTATATATTATATTTCGTCTAATTTTTCTTTATAATCTACATATACTTAAATCACGTAGGGGAGAGTGGGGCGGCTTCATACAGTTTTTATATAACGCTTTGAGGAATGCTGTGTATTAAGTATATCTCTTTCAATATACAGTATATTGATAGTTGAACTATTTCATAATGTAGTAGAAGCATAATATTACTGAAAATCCACGTGCGTGAATTTACATAATGCTTTAAAGAAACAAAGGAAAATGTATGAATGTACCCCACTAATGGGGTACATTCATACAACCAGAGGGGCACATTTATACATGAACGGGCAGGTTAATACGCACTTGAAAGAAGATAAAAGAAAATTAAAAATTATTCGTCTCTTTAATGTTTGTGTATTAAGTCCGTATTTGGATGCTGTTTTCTGAAAAGAGAGTTTGTGTTCCAAAACATCAGATATAGCTGACGATATTGCCTCTTCATTAACCTCCCTACTCCTCGACCCCTTCTTCTTATAATTTCTAACCATGATCTGTGACATTACTGTGTACATCTGTGACATTACCATTACTGTGTAAAAAAAATGATAGGTATCATTAAATTACGAAAAAACAAGAATTAGGGGCATATTAATACAGTATGAATGTGCCCCGTGTACTTGTGTATGAATCTACCCCATCACATGTAATTAATAAAAAATATGCCAACAAAAAAAACTGTCTTCATGTAGGATAATTTACAAATCAAATCAAAAGCTCTATGATATTATGATTAATATTACATAACAGTGATTAATCCAAACAACTAACTAGTCACAAAATGCGCCCAAAGTAAGAATATGAAATTACTTAAGCGAGGCAAAAACACGTTTCGTGTTGCACACAAGCGCTTTCCGCGGCGATTGATGCCGAACTTCACTAGTCAGTATACACACATAAAAGCTATGCACCAACCCTAACATCATTCTTTTGCTCCGTGCCTAACTTCAAATACGCTCAGTGTATGTAGGTGCCCCTTGTGTGAATCCGCCCCACTCTCCCCTACGCCCTATATTTTTTGGTAGTCAATTGCCCAAAAGCAGCCAATTGAACAACTGAATGTTAAGTATCGAAATAGATCTAGAAATAGTTAATATATTAGTTTATATTAGATCTAGAAATAGTTAGATCATAATATAAGTTATTGAATAAGTGTAATACTAAAATAAAGTTCTCTTTTTCGTTAAGTTTAAAAATATTCGTGTTATTTAAATAAAATACCCTGTATACCTTTATACAGGGTATATAGGTATACAGGCAAGATTGAGCAGTAAAAACAAATAGTAAAGTTCCAGAACCCCTAAACACTCATAGTGAATGGGGGATGTATGGTAATAAAATATAGGGTAGAATTCCATCGTACGACAGCGACATCTTGAGGTTATGCTTGCAGCGGTACTAAGATGGTCGTGATTTCAGGAGGGCCACTTATCAAGTTAACTGAATGTGCTTGCTACGTCCTCCACAAAAAAAAGATACCTTACTTACAAGTTTGTACGGAACTCTCGGTGCGCGAGTCACAACTCGCACTTGGCCGTTTTTTTTTGTCATTGTCCAGGTTTCGCAGGCGTAAGTCATAATCGGTCTTATAATGGAGTGGTATATTCTTATTTTTGTCGTCTGAGATACATTTTTTGATTTAATTATTTTCTGCAATGCAAAACAACATCGAATGGCACTTTGTATTCGGTTGTTAATTTCTTTGGTCATATCATTGCCCGACGTGATAGTGGCACCCAGATATTTAAATTCCTGGACTCTTTCGAAGTTGTATTGGTCCATCGTCACATTTTGTCCTATCCTATCCCTACGTTTAGTCCTTGATGTGGTCATGTACTTGGTTTTACTCTCGTTTATTTTTAGGCCCATATTTTCCGCTGCAGATTATATTTTTTTAAACTCTTCTTTATCGTTTCTGGTTGTGTTTCCAATGATGTCTATGCCATCCGCAAAGGCCAATATAAGACGCGGGCCCCGATTTCTAAATAGCAGTGTCTCGGTTTTTGCCTCCCTCATTACCTTCTCCAGAGCTATATTAAAGAGGAGTGGGGAGATGGCGTCTCCCTGTTTCAGGTCATTATTTATCGTAAAAAAGGTTGACAACTTTCAACCTTTCAGCATGGAGCCTTCCATGCTGACCTTTGTTAAGCTAACAAGTTTACTCGGAATTCCCAGTTCCATCATAGCATTCCACAGCTCCACCCTCAAGACTTTGTCGTACGCTTGTTTGAAGTCGATAAAGAGTTGATGTATGATTTTATCGTACTCCCAACACTTCTCCATTAGTTGACGTATTGTAAAGATCTGGTCTACTGTTGATCTTCTTTTCCTGAATTCACATTGGTAGTCGCCTAGCTGGTGTTCTACATAGGGAGTTAGTCTTTCGAGTAGTATCAGGGACCAGATCGTATATCCCGTATTTATCAATGATATTCCCCGATAGTTGGAGCATTGTAGTTTGTCGCCTTTTTTGTGTAGGGGCACGATGACACTCTCTTTCCAACTACTTGGTATTTTCTCTTCCTTCCAAATCTGGAGTATGAGGGTGTGGAAGTATTTGATAAGAGTTTCTCCTCCACATTTGAGACACTCTGCCGGTATTGTGTCCTTACCAGACGCTTTGTTATTCTTTATTCTCATGTTCGCCTTCGTTATCTCTTCAAGGGTTGGCTCCTCGACCAGTGGATTTGCGGTGTAGTATGTGACCGTACCTCTTACTTGGTCGTGCTGCGCGTTCAGTAATTGGTCGAAGTAGCTTCTACACGTCTGCAACACCTCGTTTTTATCTGTCACTAGTCCTCCGTTATCTGTTTTAAGAAACATGTCAGTCTTCAGTCTGAAGCCCCCTTTAATGTTTCCTCACTTCTTGAAAAAAATTTCCTAGTTTGGTTATTTGTTCGACTTGTTTCCAGTTCTTCTAGCATTTTTTGTTCGTGTTTTGACTCTAAATGTTCTCCGGGCTGCTGTTCTTGTTTGTCTGTATTTATCCCTAATGTGTTCATTTGGGTCTTGCAGCGCGTCCATTCTGGCTATGTTTCTTGCGCTTATCTTCTCTTCACACTCCTTGTCGTACCACGAGTTCCTTCCTTTAGCCTTTCTTTTCCCCACTATGGTTTGTGAACTTGCGATTATTGACCTCTCTATGTTCGTCCATATTTTCGCAACATCCTCTTATCTGGATGATCCCTCCAGTTGTGCTGTTAGACTCCTCTGGTATTCTTGTTTTTTGTTGTCGTATTCCATGTAGGGGGTTTGACTGTGTTTTGGTACTTTTGGCTAGATATTCTTGCTCGCACCCTAGCTCTAAACAAAAAATGATCACTATCAGCATCCACGCCTCTAAGACTTTACGTCTGTTACATTGTGGACTGAATGTTTTAATTTCAAACTTTGTGGACTGAATGTTTTAATATAACCTAGTTGACTATTTTTTTCTGACTGAACGCACCATATTATCTGACGCGCATGCGCTTAACTAAGCATAAAAAGGTCTATTGGTACCCTTTTACGGTTAGTTAAGCGCATGCGCGTCCGCCATGTTTGAAGAGCGGAATATGAAAGTTTCGGGCATATTTTGTTATTTTCACTGGTTATACGTCAAAGAGTGTCCGAATAACATGTCGGAAATTGACGCATGCGCACAAAAAAATTCAACTATGAAGAGGTCTATACTAATTTAATTGAAAGGATTTGAAAACTGTATTTATTTTTATGTGAAATGTGTATTAATTTGTTTTATTTATTTAGGTGTTTGTCGCAAATCCAAATAAGCCAAAGCCAATATTAGACATACTGTTACGTAATCAAGATAAGTTGGTAGAATTTTTAATGAAATTCCACACAGACAGAGCAGAAGACGAACAATTTAATGATGAGAAAGCATATCTGATCAGGCAGATCAAAGAGTTACGGCCTGTGGCTGGTCATTAGTAACTATTTTTAAATGTACTTTACATATATTATAAAGATAATAGTATATTAGGTTTGTTGCAAATTCGTCATGAATTTTTTAATTTACTTTATATAGTTATACTTACTTTTCAGTAACTCTTTTTTTTTGTTATAGTTTTATTTTTAATTTACAAATATATTATTTATTTAATACTGTTTATACTATTCCTGATTTTCTTTGTTTAAGCTTTTATTAATTACTTTAAAGCTTTCTTTAGCAACAATCTACTCTTATTTTATTTTATATTCGAAGATTTAAAAATTAAATGATTTTTTTTATTGCAGTATTTGTCAAAAAATTAATTTATATTCTCTAGAAAACAAGAAATTATTACGAAAAGTATTTAGATTTATTATTTTTTACCTTTTAATTTTAGTTGTAGTAAGAAAAAACATGTTTTTTTTGTAGCAAAATTTTTTTTTGGTACTTACGTATTAACGCCACCACCGCTATATAATTGGATTGAGAGTTCGCGCAGTATGTTGTCTTGATTTATCTGGGTAACCTAATCTAACCGGGGTTAAAAAATATTGTATTTTGAGTTTTAAAAATGTTTTAATTTTGAATAAAATGTTTTATTTTATGATTTATCATGAAAATTTTAGGTGTAGTTGTAGATTGGCGGCATTTAAAAATGTAGCGGTGATGGCGTTAAAACGTAAGTACCCCATTTTTTTTCGCATGACGGTTGCAACTGAATAGCCTAAGCTTATGGTGACAAGGTACGTCAATATGCTAGATAAATGTCTAAAAAAATTAAGTTTTCCCTTAAACAACCAAAACTTAATTTTCTTACGCATTAAGTGTACTGGGTGTTTCTAGATATTTTATATTTATATAAATAAACAAATCTTATTTTTTAATTGTAAAAGAAACGCTGATGAGATTAAAACCTAACAGAAATGAAAGAAACATATACAAAAAGAAATAATATTTAAACTGTTTCCTCTCGTAACTATTTTTCAATTAAAATATTTTTTTAGATAGTGAGAGATATATTTATAATGAGAGCTTTAGAAAAGTTGTACTGGAATTCGTTTTAATGAAAATATTGTCAAACTGAGACTAATTTACTTTCTCTTCAGTTTAAGGACTTCCGAGCATAGCGGCTCTGGCGTCACTAACGCAGCGATACTGACGCGGCGACAGCGATAGTATTATGCACTATGAAAGTGTATGAGGCGCCATTCGAGCGCAGCGACATTGACGCACTGGCGCTGAGCGCGTCAATGTCGCTGAGCGCGTCAATGTCGCTGAGTGCGTCAATGTCGCTGAGCGCGTCAATGTCGTTAAGCGCGTCAATGTCGCTGCGCTCGAATGGCGCCTTATACATTTCCATAGTACATAATACTATCGCTATGTCGCGTTGGCTTTGACGCTGCGTTAGTGACGCCAGAGCCGCTTTGCTCGGAAGTCTACCTTTACCTAAATTAACGTTTTAATTCAAATTTAAACTAAAACGTCTCGTTTTCATCAATTATAAATTATTAGTTAAATTAGTTTAACAACTAGCAGACTTAATAAAAGAAATAAAGACTAGAAACACAACAAGTAAGTTGTGGCAAGATGTAGAAATATATAAATATTCGTTTGTTTCATGTGCCACTTTGCATAAAGTAAATTAAAAATAAAACTAAATTGTTCCTAGAAATAGTAGTAATTACTACTTCCACCACAATCACTAATTCTGCCAAAGGAAAACAAAATCTGCACTAAATGAAAAACACTTGTTGACGCGCATGGCTTTTGAAGCTGAAACTACATTTTGCCACTGAAAGCCTACTTAGTAAACTAATAAAGAAAGTTTCCAATTTCCACAATTAATTTAAGTGTTCGTATAGAAAGAAAAGTTGAGTAAATCTATACAATTTATAATAATTAAGATATCCATTTTAGGGTGACCCAAGTGCTTGGTTAATTTAGGTATTAGATTTTAATAGGATAAAAGAAATGTTTGGTGAAAATGTTCTTTTATTTTGGAAAAATCTAAAAATTAATTTTAAAAAGTGAATAAATCTTTGTAATTGAGAGTCGCTAGTTTTCTATAAATGAAACATTTGTACTTGGAGATGGATTGTTTATATAAAAAATTATATATTAATTGATATGTAAAATGTTTGCAAACCGAAAATAAAAACTACCACCAAGTTTTTAGATTTAACTCGAGATATATTTAATGAAATTGGTTATTTTTTTTTTAATTCGTATCATGTACTATGTTTTTGGTCATTGCTTCCATTGTAATATTTTTTCATGGATCATTATTATTGTTTCAAGAATTGTATTTATTATTTCATTCTGAAAACCACAAAATAAATTATATAATTCATGGGTTTGTTTAATTTCATCACACCCAATATCATATAACTATGATGAATGATTTTGGAAGGATATACGTGGTCTGTTAGAAAAGTATCCGATCATATTTTTTATTTTGAAAACCTGATGGATTTGAATCAGGCGCGCTTGCATGAGCCGACCTTAAACCTTCGTGCGCATGCGTGAATGTTTTCCCATCTGTAGATAGCGTCAGTTCGAATGACGTATTGTGTAGTGCACTTTAACGCAAGAATTGGAGAAAAAGGAATACGGCTAGAAGAAGAACAAACAACAATAGAAAGAAGACCAACAAAAGACACAACAGAAAACGCCGAAGGGAGACTACTGATAAGTCTAGTAGAAGAAAGAGGGTGGGACATACTTAATGGAAACAGTATAGGAGATGAGAAAGGAGAGTACACATATATCGGACCAAGAGGGAAGACAGTTATTGACTATGTTATGGTGAATGAAGAAGCATGGGATGAAATAGAACAATTCAAGGTGGGAGAAAGAGTCGAGTCGGATCATATGCCATTGGAAGTGAAGACAAAAGGAAGAGAGAAAAATAGAAGAAGTGAGAAGGATGTTAGAAGAAAAATTGTGAAGAATATCTGGACGGAAGAAGCAATAGAAAATTATAGAACAAGACTTAGGGAGGCTAGATACGAAGAGGAAGGGATAAACGAAAAAGTGAAAGAACTGGGTGATCAGGTAAAAAATGCAACAGAAAAAAAAGTGATAGAGACAAGAGTGAAGGTGGGGGCTTGGAAAAACGAGTGGTGGGATAAAGAATGCAGGGACGGGAAGCAATCAGTAAGAAAGAAATTAAGAAATTGGAAAAGAGGAAAAGCAAGTAATGAGGATTACAAGAGAGCACGCAAGAGGTACAAATTAGTATGCAAGGAGAAGAAGCAAAAGAAATGGATGGAAGAAGAACTAAAGATGAAAGGCATAAAGACGGAAGAAGAGGTATGGAAATACATAAATAGGGAAAGAAAGAAAAAAGTAGAAAGAGTGAGTAATAGAATTACTATGGAGGAATGGAGAAAGTACTTCAGTCAGCTGCTGGGTGGTGACGAAATCAGACAGGAAAAGAAAAAGAGTCAACACAGGGTGGGAGAAATAGAAGAGATAACAAGAGAAGAATTAGAACAACAACTGAGTAAACTGAAAAAGAAAAAGGCACCGGGGAGGGACGGTATACAGAATGAATCGTGGATATATGGAACTGAAAGGGAAGCTGACAGGCTGTTGGAGATAATGAATGGAGTGTGGAAGGGAGAGGGCTTCCCACAGGAGTGGAAAGAGGGGATAATATGCCCCATATATAAGAAAGGAGAAAGGGAAACAGCAAGCAATTACAGGGGGATCACCATGCTCAATACAGCATATAAGATATATGCAATGATTGTAGAAGAGAGATTGACGAAGGAATTGAAGGAGCGAGGTGTGATACCAGACGGACAGGCGGGATTTAGGAAAGGGAGAGGGACCATGGATAATGTATACATCTTGAATCACATAGTAGGGAATAAGGGCGGCAGGATGTATGCATTATTTGTGGACCTGAAGGCGGCCTTTGATAATGTAGCAAGAGAGGCACTGTGGGAATGCCTGAGAAAGAAGAGGATAAAGGAACATCTGATATCAAAATTAGAAGAGATTTATGAAGAAACAATAAGTAGAGTGAGAGTTGGGGAAAGGGTGAGCGAAGGTTTTAATACGCATAAGGGAGTGAGACAAGGCTGCCCACTAAGCCCCAGCCTGTTTGCAGCATTTATTGGAGACATAGAGGAGATGTTCAGCAAGGCGCAGACGGGTGGGGTCGTGGTGGGCAAAGAAAAAGTGTGGTCCCTAGCCTACGCGGATGATTTGGTGGTGCTAGCGAGAGACGAGAAAGGGATGAAAGAAATGATAAGAAACATGGAGAAATATATGAGGAGGAAAAAGCTGACAGTGAATGTGGAGAAGTCCAAGATGATGGTGTTTAGAAAAGGGGGTGGCAGGAGAAGAGTAATTGAGTGGAGATGGGAGAAGGAGAAAATTGAAGAAGTAAAAGAATTTAAATACCTAGGGTACGTGTTTAATGAGAGAAATACTGAAACAGCACACGTGAGAGAGTTAGTAAAGAAAGCCAATAAAATACTAGGAGTGGTATGGGGAATAGGAGAGAGAAAACTTGGACACGACTATAGAAGGAGAGTGATGATGTTTGATAGCCTGGTGAAAAGTGTGATGATGTATGGAGCGGAAATATGGGGGTGGAGAGAGCAAGAAGGACTGGAAAGGGTGCAAGAAAAATATTTGAAATGGGTGCTAGGACTAGGTAGAGAGACCCCGGGGTATATAGTGATGGAGGAAAAAAATGGTGCCTCAAAAAATGGTGCCTCAAAGAAAAAAGAAAAGAAATAGGAAAGGGGGTGTGGAAAGAGAGGGAAGCATATCTAGAAAGAAACGGGTATGCAGGAGCGGAGATAGAAAGAATGCGAGAGAGAGGTAGAGTAATGACAGAGGAATTGGTCCAGAGAGATAGAGATGTGCAAAGGCAAGAAAGGAGAGCAAGAATTAGGGAGTCTAGGTACAATGGGAAATATGAAAAAATAATAACGGAAGAACTGCCAAAGTACCTAGGAAGAGAAAGTAGAAAAGAGAGAGTGACAATAGCAAGATTCAGATGTGGAAATGAAGAGAGAGATAATAAATTTTGGATGGAGGATAGGAATAGAGTATGCAGGATGTGTGGAGAAAACAAGGAGACAATAGAACACTTGCTGAACGAATGTTCAGAAATGAGAGAAAGGGACGAGGGTAGAGAAGAGATTTTAAACGAGGATGGAAGAGGGATAGATTGGATGAAGAAAGTTGAGGAGAGAAGAAGAGCAATATGTGGAGAGGGAAGCCGACAATCCACCCAACAACTGAATTCATCACTATAAGAAACAATATCGGTCCCAGAACAGATCCTTGGGGGAACTACAGAAAAGGATCTCAAGAGCTGAATTGGAATAGCAAATCATTTAAAATTGATTGAGACCGTTTTGATAAGTAGGAGAAGAAACAAACTATCGTTTCCAGTGAAAAACCAAGTCTGAATAATGCGGAACAGAGAGTAGAAAAAAGAGAGTGATAATGGCAAGATTCAGTTGTGGAAATGAAGAGAGAGAGAGAATAAATATTGGATGGAGGTAAGGAATAGAGTATGCAGGATGTGTGGAGAAAACATGGAAACAAGGCAAGTGCAAGTGCTCTATTCACTTGTTGAACGAATGTGCAGAAATGAGAGATAGAGATGAGTGTAGTGAAGAGATTTTAAACAAGGATGGAAGAGGGATAGAATGGATGAAGAAATTTGAGGGGAGAAGAAGAGCAATATGTGGGGCGGGAAGCGGATAATCGGTTTGGGGAACCGATTTAGGTTTAGGTTTTTAGTGATTTATTTAGTTTTATTAGCATACGTTTCTTTTTGTTTCTTTTTTATTTATATACTATATTAGTTTTATTTATATATGTATTGTTTTATGTATAAAATTTTGGAATCCATTTATAAACCTGTAGAGGTAATAAATATACATAAGTAGTAGTGTAGTGCTCTCTTCGTTTTTTCAATGCAAGTAAAATGACGGAACGACTGGAGCAGCGCTACTGCATCAAATTTTGCCAGAAACTGGGCGACAACCAGGTGGAAACCATTCGGAAGATTCAGATGGCTTTCGGTGACGATGCTATGGCCATCACACAGATTAAGGAGTGATACAACCGGTTTAAAGACGGTAAACCGATGACTATCCGAGAAATTGCGACTGGGGTTGTGGTTATCAGGAAATTGGCGACTCCATCACGACAATGCTCCAGCACATTCTTCGCACTTGATTCAGATTTTTTTTTTGCGAAAAAACAGACTCCTCTGGTTCGACAGGCTCCTTACTCTCCTGATATGCCCCCCTGCGACTTCTGGCTATTCCCCAAAGTCAAGAGGTCATTGAAATGAACGCGATTTCAGACAAGAGAGGACATTATGGCTGCAATGACTAAAGTCGAGCTGAAGTCGATTCCGAAAGAGGCATTTTCGGAATGCTTTCAACAATGGCGGCACCTCAGTGTTTGTTAAACTTCTACGTAGCGTGGCAGAAAACGGTATAAACTTAAGGTTTGTCGCACACTGGGTCAGCTCGTCTCCGCTCGGCTCAGCCTTTCAGCCCAGAAAAATATAAAACCCGTGTATTTAAATAGAAATGCACATACTGCGTCCGCTTAGCTCAGCTTGGCTCCGTTCCGCTCCTCTCCGCTCCTTATCATCCGTTTGTGAAGAATACTAGGCCGGAGGTCGGATGCTGGTGGATGGTTCACGCAGGCGCAACACTAACGTTTTCATATATGCGCTAGGGCATTTATGCAACCAGCATAGCAGCACATATTTAAATCTCTCGCGGGAGAGGTGGGAGGGGATTGAGTGTATGGAAAAGTGAGGTAGCTGAGCGGATGCAATATGTGGAAAAATGACGGAACTGAGAGGAGCGGATCCGATCGGATCTGATGTGAGCTGAGCGGAGCGGATCCAGTGTGCGACAAGCCTTATGCAATAGAGAGACTAATTACAAAAAGGTTACTACGTCATAATTTCTGAACTTATTTTGTAAACTGCGTGATACAGAAATAAATGAATTAACAAATTATTTTAACTAAACAGTAGCTGTTCATTTAATATAAATAAATCAAATATGATAATTTTATTTATTTGATTAACATCTATTTTCATGAATAAAAATGAGATAATTTGATCTAATCTATTTTAAATACCATTTTGTTGAACGAAGACATTTAGTATCTGAGTCATGATTTTCCAGTGAAGTTTTCATTATGTTAGTGGACAGTGTAGTCGTACTACTTCACTCGATTCGCATTTAAGCCGAGCGCAAAGGAATCTAGCGTCCATTTAGCAATGTCTTTCTCATCCTGGTTGCAATATAATCCTGGCCATCAACATAATGGAAATACCGTTTAAGTGCAAACTATCTGCACCAACCGGACTGAATTTATAGTATTCAATTTACAATTTAATTTTTCACTCTACAAAACCTACTTTCTACTCTCTTTACTATTATATCATCTTATAATTTAGCATTGTCTCTCTAAATTAAAATCTTACGTTTCGTCTCTCTACATCTCTAGACTAATCTTATATGAAGAATACTACTCTAGTCTACACTTGAATTGACAGTATACTAAAAGTTTACAAACTACATGAATTCCTAAATACAGAGAAGTTAAATTCAAATTCAATATAAAATAGATGTTTTCTATTTGAGTGGAATAGGGTGGAGTAAATGAGACGGTCGATCGGGACAGAATTTTAAGCACAATGGAATGTTTCCAGCAATTGTGAAAACTTTCTTTGTGGCGGGATGTGTTCGAACTGATGACGGTAATTGATGACGGAAAATAAAAGATGTGATTTATGAACCATTTTTAGTCCGACTAGTGAATATATCACACGGGACGTTCTAATCTAACAAGTGCTGGCCGGAAGAAAGAGAATCATTCCGAATTTTCAGTGCCGAATCTATAAAAGAAAATCTCTGTTCGTTATAAAGACAATGATGAAATTCAGCTAGGCAGACAATATTACACATAAGAGAAAAGGTAGGCGAAACTACAAGTCAAGTTTAAATAAAACAGGCAAATAAGACTTTACATCAGGACCAGACGGATAATAGTATGACTACACGACTAAAGAACTAGACATACAAGACTGGATGGATAAAACGAGATTCACGAAACTAGGCGGGTAAAACTAAACAGTTTGGACTAGACAGACAAGGAAGAGCAGACAAATGACACTTGACCGGGGAGACGAGTAATGTTTGTGAGATGTTTACCATTTTCCGGAAACTAAACTTTGGTATTTGCGGGTAGAAAATAAACAAATCAAAACGCGCTGTAATACTTAACGTAACGTTGCGTACGATTGCGCACGATGGCTCGTGGAAATGTCTTATTTCGTGCATTCAAATTACATTAAGAAATTTACACTTTTTTTTACAAGAAAAATCTCCTAGTAACTCCAGATACTTGGCCGGATGAGAATTTTTGAAAAAACTAGCATATTTGTGCGATATATTTGACCAAATTAATAATTTGTGTCTATCACTACAAAGTAATAACATGCACATTTTGAAATTATTCGAGAAATGTTATAGATAACATATCGTATCTCTAGCTAGATAATCCAATTTCCGCCTCAAATTAACTCTCTTCCACTACAATAGATAACTCTTCATTTTTAATAAAATTGGATCCAAAACTGCCAACAGCAAAATCTATATAGATAACAAATCTGCGGATATTTTGAGAATGTGATGCAATTGTTATAGATAACATACCGCATCTATATCTAGATAATCCAATTTCCGCCTCAACTAATCTCTATTCAACTAGATAACTAAAGTTGGATCGAAGTCAACAATCCTATAGATATTTTGTAAATTTAAATCTATTTTATCTATATTTGTATAGATCTATATATTTTTATCTTATCTATATAGATATTTGTTTGGCGGGAGCCCTAGACCCTCGTAGTGGCTCCGGTGGGCCTGAATTTAGTAAGGCTCGGTCCAAAGCTGCCTAGGCAGCAGGACATCGATATGCGAATTTATATAGCCTCTACGATGTCAAGACCGTACGTAACGCCTACACGTGGCGGGGCTGTTGATGCAAAGTTGCGGCGGATCGAAAAGGGGTTCTCGCTGTCTCATCTGAGTCCCCCTTAATGAGATACTAGGTAGTGACTCTGCGTGTCGAGAAAAAAATGAGAATAGGGACGGACACCCTGACAGAAAACCTGCCGGCCTGGAGGCATAGGTGGCAGCCCCACCACTAGGATAGGATACTGTGGGATAATCACCTGCATATCTGACTTAACTGATTAATGAAACTTACACGAAACATACCGGACGGAAATATACGATGACGACATTTGGCATGAAATCAAGGACTAGAATTGGATACTGGAATGTTAGGACGCTACTGGAACCCTCAAAACTAGCGGAGGCACACAAAGAGATGCACTCTTATAACATTAGCATTCTGGGTTTAAGCGAGGTATGCTGGTCGGACAGTGGGGAGCATACTTTACCGGACGACTGTACTTTTATATACTCTGGCAAGCCGGCGGGCGAGGCTCGCTCTAGTGGGGTTGGAATACTACTAGATAAACAAACAAGAAGAAGCTTACTCACCTGGAACCCTATCTCAGATAGGCTAATCTCTATTCGTTTGAAAACCCAGGTCAGAAACGTCTCCCTGATACAATGCTACGCTCCAACTGAAACAGCGGATGAGGCAGATAAAGACGCATTCTATGGACAACTACATACGACCATACGGGGCATTCCAAAAGGCGATGTGACTATAATCACAGGCGATCTCAATGCCAAGATCGGATCTGACAACACGGGATACGAAGACATCAAGGGTAAGCATGCCCTGGGAGTGATTAATGACAATGGTGAACGATTTATGGACACGTGCAGATCCTTCAATCTGATTGTGGGCGGGTCAGTGTTCCCTCATAAGGACTGCCATAAAGCAACCTGGATTTCCCCCGATGGGCTCACTCAAAATCAAATTGATCACATTGCCTTTAGTAAAACCTGGCGAGGATCCCTGCTGGATTTTAGAACCCGACGAGGACCATACATTTATAGTGACCACCACCTGGTAATTGCGATAGTGCGCATGAAAGTTGCCTTAACTCATAGCAAACTCCAAAAGGCCCCCAAAAAGGGACAATTCAATTTAGGCAATCTGGCCAATCTTTCTGCTAAATCACGTTTTATAGAGTCCCTGAGAAGAGGCTACCTAAACTTGTTGCATCACGAGGAAGACAACTTAGATATGAAATAGAACAGAGTCAAAGAATTATATATATAAAGGCTGGTGAAAACTCCTTGGGATATATGTCCAAAAACCAACGAAAGTCCTGGCTATCTGCAACTACATGGGACGCCATTAAAGCTAGGAAAGAAACCAAAGCCAGGTTAAATAAAGCAAAAACAACCGAGGAAAAACACCAATTACGTCAGCTAATGTACACACACGACAGGATGGTAAAGAACAGTGCCAGAAAAGACAAGAGGGCATGGGCTCAAGGCCTTGCCGAACAAGCCCAAACAGCCAGTGAATGTCACAATATGCGTGCTTTATGCCAGATCACCAGGCGCCTAGCCAATAAATCAATTTTGGGTGACACTCCCATCAAAAGCAAAAGCGGAGAATTACTAATTACGGACGAAGCACAACTAATACGGTGGAAGGAGCACTTCCAAGAAGTCCTAAATAATCCATCGCCTGACAACTCCATCACTGATGAGAACTCCGTCCCTCCAAACTCCAAATACCAATCCTACAAACATCAAGGATATTAAAAATGCAATTTTGAAGCTAAAGGACGGAAAGGCTACGGGTTCAGATGTTCTACCCGCAGAAATATTAAAAGCCGATGCTGAAACATCAGCAAAATTATTATACCCAATTATTAAGCAAATATGGGAAACGGAATACGTTCCGAAAGAGTGGATGGAAGGGGTAATTGTCAAACTCCATAAAAAGGGAGACAAAAGGATCTGCAACAACTATTGGGGTCTTACTCTTCTCAACACAGCCAGTAAGGTGCTCACATTAACAATCCTCCATCGACTGACAGAATCACTAGAACCTACAATTAGGAGCGAACAAGCCGGTTTTAGGCCTAGAAAATCATGTATCGACCAGATCAACTCGCTACGAATTATTATTGAGCAGTTCATGGAATGGCGCTCTCCACTTTACATGCTTTTTGTGGATTTCGAGAAAGCTGTTAGCCGCAACGCCATCTGGAAAGTCCTATCACAGAACGGCGTCCTTCAAAAGATTGTTAACATCATCCGGGAATTGTACGCGAACAGCTCTAGCCGTATCAAACATCAAGGCAAACTAGGTGACGAATTTGCTGTCTGCTCGGGGGTCAAACAAGATTGTGCATTATCGCCTCTCCTATTTATAATCGTCATGGACTACATAATGACTGCAGTTAACGAGCGTCCCCGCGGCATCAGATGGCGTCTGAACTCCCGGTTGGAAGACCTGGATTACGCTGATGATTTGTGTCTCCTCACGCACACCTACCAAGATATGCAGGAAAAACTAAACCTACTGGACTATAACGCGGCGTTCACTGGCCTCAAAATAAACATCTCTAAGACCAAGGAAATGCGTATCAATGCTCCGCTCTCTTTAAATAACATCCCAATCGATAATACTGTCAACTTTTGCTACCTGGGCAGCCAGATTACTCCAGACGGAGGAGCTTTAGAGGATATCAAAATACGAATTCGTAAAGCAGGATACGCATTTGCTCTATTGAATAATTTCTGGAATAACCCATGCATCAAAAGAAGTACCAAAATCAAGGTCTTTAACGTCAAATCAGTTCTTTTGTATGCCTGCGAAACCTGGAAAGACACTCTAGCGGTTACTCCCAAGATTCAGACCTTTGTCAACAAGTGCCTGCGGCGCATTCTTGGCATACGCTGGCCGGAGGTTGTCTCAAATGTTACTCTATGGAGGTTAACAGGTCAACAATCAATTGCCAAGGAGATCAAGAGGCGCAAATGGAGTTGGATAGGCCACACGCTAAGGAAACCCAGCTCAGATATCTCCAGGGAAGCATTAGAGTGGAACCCTTGGAAAGGCCAACGCAGGGTAGGTAGACCTCGCCCTACCTGGAAACGCACAGTGGATAGCGAAGGCAGGAGAAATGGAAAGTTCTGGAATGAGGTCAAGTGCTTGGTGTCGAACAGGACAAGATGGAGATGTTTCGTGGAGGCCCTTTGCTCCTCCTTGGAGCCATAGGAATCAATATATATATATATATATATATATGTATATATATATATATATATATATATATATATATATATATATATATATATCTATTTCTATATATATATATATATATATATATATATATATATATATATATATATATAGATATTTGTTTAATTTTCAAAAGAAAAGCTTTTGGAATGTTTTGCACACATTCCGCAAATTCCAAATATTTATCTAGCTAGAGTTATCTATCTAGATAACTTATCTATTTCTACTTATTGATGTCCTAATAAAACATTCTAATTTGTTTTCGTAAATTAAAATTTTTTGTTTATTAGAAACTTGTTATAAACTGAATCTCAACTTACAGTTATCTATATAGATAACTTATCTAACTCTACTTATAGATGTCCTAATAAAATTTTCTAATTTGTTGTCTTAAATTGAACTTTTTTGTTTATTAGAAACATGTTATAAACTAAATCTCAACTTAAAATTATCTATATAGATAACTTATCTAACTCTACTTATAGATGCCCTAAATAAACTTTCTGATTTGTTTTCTTTTATAGATTGGGGTTTTTTGTTTATTGGAAACGTTTTATTGGCAATTTTACAAAACCAAATTATCTTAATTACTTTGTAACTTACAACGATTTTACTGAACATCGATTGCTGTAAAAACTTTATTCTATCTTCAAAATAAATTGTAACTTCAAATCTCAATAACTTCATTAATCTTCAAACTTCAACTTCATGTTATATCTCACTTTTTAGACGATTTTATCTGTTTTATAAACAATTTGACCGAACTTAATTATCTCAAATAGTTTGTAAGTTACAACGATTATACTGAACATCAATTTCAAATAAAAGTAACTTAATTAGTCTTTCAACTTCAGGCAATATCTCATTTTTTAAACAATTTCATTTTTTTTACAAATATTTTTACAAAACTAAATTATCTCAATTATTTTGTAACTTACAACGATTTTACTGAACATCGATTTATGTAAGAACATTATTCTATCTTCAAATTAAATCGCAACTTAAAATCTCAATAACTTCATTAATATTCAAACCTCGACTTCACTTTATATCTCATTTTTTAGACGATTTTATCTGTTTTATAAATATTTTGACGAAACTAAATTATCTCAAGGCCTTTGTAAGTTACAACGAATTTACAGAACATCAATTCCTGCAAAACCCTTATTTTATCTTCAAAATAAATCTCAACTTCAAATCACAATAACTTCATTAATCTTCAACTTCATGTTATACCTCATTTTTTAGCCAATTTTATCTGTTTTATTAGCATTTTTACAAAATTAAATTATCTTAATTACTTTGTAAGTTACAATAATTTTACTGAAAATCGATTCCTCTATAAATGTTATTTAACCTTCAAATTATTTCTTAAACTCAAATAACAATAACTTCATTAACCTTCAAATTTCAACTTCATGTTAAATCTCATATTTTAGACAATTTTATCTGTTTTACAAATATTTTTCCAAAACTTAACTACTTCAATTAGTTTGTAAGTTACAACGATTTTACTGAACATCAATTCCTGTAAAAGCTTTATTTTGTCTTCAAAATAAATCTCAACTTCAAATCTCAATAACTTCATTAATCTTCAAACTTCAACTACATGTTACATCTCATCTTTTGGAAAATTTGATCTATTTTAGAAATATTTTTACAAAACTTAATTATTTTAATTAGTTTGTAAGTTACAACGATTTTACTGAACATCAATACCTGTAAAAGCCTTATTTTGTCTTCAAAATAAATCTCAATTTCAAATCTCTATAACTTCAACAATCTTCAAACTTCAACTTCATTATACATCTCATCTTTTAGACAATTTTATATGCTTTACAAATATTTTTCCAACACTTAACTGCTTCAATTAGTTTGTAAGTTACAACGATTTTACTGAACATCAATACCTGTAAAAGCCTTTTTTTGTCTTCAAAATAAATCTCAACTTCAAATCTCTATAACTTCAACAATCTTCAAACTTCAACTTCATAATACATCTCATCTTTTAGACAATTTTATATGCTTTACAAATATTTTTCCAACACTTAACTGCTTCAATTAGTTTGTAAGTTACAACGATTTTACTGAACATCAATTCTTGTAAAAGCCTTATCTTGTCTTCAAAATAAATTTTCAAATCTCAATAACTTCATTAATCTTCAAACTTCGACTTCATTTTATATCTCATCTTTTAGACAATTTTATACGTTTTACAAATATTTTTACAAAACTTAACTGCTTCAATTAGTATGTAAGTTACAACGATTTTACTGAAAATCAATTCTTGTAAAAGCCTTATTTTGTCTTCAAAATTAATCTCAATTTCAAATCTCAATAACTTCATTAATCTTCCAACTTCAGCTTCATGTTATATTTCAGTTTTTAGACAATTTTATCAGCTTTATAAATATCATGTCAAAACTTTATCCTTATTAGTTTATAGTGTAAAATGTCAATAATTTCTAATCTCAATAACTTCATCAATTTTCAAACTTCAACTTCATGTTATATTTCATTTTTTAGACTATTTTATCTGTTTTATAAATATTTTGACGAAACTAAATTATCTCAAGAACTTTGTAAGTTACAACAATTTTACAGAAAATCGATTCCTGTATAAACGTTATTTAACTTTCAAAATAATTCTCATATTCAAATCTCAATAACTTCATTAATCTTCAAACTTCAACTTCATGTTATATCTCTTCTTGTAGACAATTTTATTTGTTTCATAAATATTTTTACAAAACTGAATTATTTCAATTAGTTTGTAAGTTACAACGATTTTATTGAACATCAATTCCTGTAAAAGCCTTATTTTTTCTTCAAATTAAATCCCAACTTCAAATCTCAATAACTTCATTAATCTTCAAACTACAACTTCATTTTATATCTCATCTTTTAAACAATTTTATATGTCTTACCAGTACAGGGTCCGGCATTGAAATTTTCTTTTTTTAAAGGTAAAAAATAAAATTATAAATTGTACATTTTAATTTTCTTTATTATTAGTATTAAGTATTAACATGGGAGATTTTAAATTAAGATGTCTTAAAAAGCATATTTGCCAAGTGTCTGCCGTTGCTGTCGATGCATTGTTATAGCCGATTTCTGAAGTTGATGTGGACTCTTTCGAGCATTGCAACCGGTATATTGGCTATCTCTTGACGAATATTGTTTTACAATTCTTCCACAGTTGCAAAACGGTTTTTGTAGACTTTAGATTTAAGGTAGCCCCATAGAAAAAAATCACATGGTGCTAAATCTTACGAGCGTGCTGGCCACGATATGTCACTACTGTTGGAGATAAGTCGCCCTGGAAAATTTTCCCGCAAAACAGCCATCGAAATTCGTGATGTGTGGGCCGTGGCCCCATCTTGCTGAAACCATACTTCGCCTATAGCCATATTTTCAAGAGCTGGCAGAAATAAGTTGTTAATCATTGCCACATAACGCTCAGAGCTTACTGTAACCGTGCGATCGCCAAAAAACATGGCCCAATGATTCCCACGCTTGATATTGCAGCCCAAACTGTGACCCGATCCGAATGAAGAGGCCTTTGATGAACTCGCCTAGGATTGATATCGCTCCAATAACGCATATTTTGTTTATTAACACAACCTGAGAGATGGAAGTGTGCGTCGTCGCTAAAAAACACAACTGCTTCAGGGGGCAAATTATCAATGAGCGTTTCGCATGCCCCTTGTCGTGAAACAAAATCACGTTCGGAAAATTCTTGTGCGACTACCATTTTGTAGGGGTGAAAGTGAAGATCGTTATGAAGAATTCGACGAGTTGAACGCTCCGACAACCGCAGGGCAGCTGCATGTTTTGAAGCAGAGCGCCTAGGAGATCGCAAAACCGACTCTCGGACTGCCTCGATGTTTGCGGGTGTTCTAACGGTCCGTGTTGCTCCTGGTCTCCTGCGGAACACATTTCCAACTGTTCTAAAAGCCTCCACCCAGGATAAGATGGATCTCCGGGCAAGAACAGCTCCTCGAGGGGGAATATTGTACCGTAAGCGGAACAATAATTTTATGTTTTACAAAATTTTTTACAAAACTTCCCTACTTTAATTAGTTTGTAAGTTACAACGATTTAACTGAACATCAATTCCTGTAAAAGCCTTATTTTGTCTTCAAAATAAATCTTCAAATCTCAATAACTTCATTAATCTTCCAAATTCAACTTCGTTTTACATCTCATCTTTTAGACAATTTTATCTGTTTTACAAATATTTTTACAAAACTTTATTATTTTACTTAGTTTGTAAGTTACAACGATTTTACTGAACATCAATTCCTTTAAAAACCATATTTTGTCTTCAAAATAAATCTAAATTTCAAATCTCAATAACTTCATTAATCTTCAAACTACAATTTCATTTTATATCTCATCTTTTAGACAATTTTATGTGTTTTACAAATATTTTTATAGAACTTTACTGCTTTAATTAGTTTGTAAGTTACAACGATTTTACTGAACATCAATTCCTGTAAAAAAGCCTTAGTTTGTCTTCAAAATAAATCTCAACTTCAAATCGCAATAACTTCATTAATCTTCCAACTTCAGCTTAATGTTATATTTCATTTTTTAGACAATTTTATCAGCTTTATAAATATCATGACAATACTCAATTAGTTTGCACTGTAACATCTCAATAATTTCAAATCTCAATAACTTTATCAATTTTCAAACTTCAACTTCATGTTATATTTAATTTTTTAGACAATTGTATCTGTTTTATAAATAGGTTGACGAAACTAAATTATCTCAAGTACTTTGTATGTTACAACGAATTTACAGAACATTTATATAAAAACCTTATTTTATCTTCAAAATAAATGATTTTTTGTTTATTGGAAACTGGTTACAAAGTAAATTTCCACTTAAATACTCAATAACTTCGCTAATCTTCAAACTGCAAATTCACGCTAGTTTCTTAGAGGATTTTATATGCTTTATAAATATTTTTACAAAATTAAATTATCTTAATTACTTTGTAAGTTACAACAATTTTACTGAATATCGATTTCTGTGTAAACGGTATTTAAACTTCAAAATAATTCTCAAATTCAAAACTCAATAACTTCATTAATCTTCAAACATCAACTTCATTTTATATCTCATCTTTTAGACAATTTTATCTGTTTCACAAATATTTTTACAAAACTTAATTATTTTTATTACTTTGTAAGTTACAACGCTTTTACTGAACATCAATTCCTGTAAAAGCCTTATTTTGTCTTCAAAATAAATCTCAAATTAAAATCTCAATAACTTTATTAATATTCAAACTTCAAGTTTATTTTATATCTCATCTTTTAGAAAATTTTATCTGTTTTATAAATATTTTTACAAAACTTAACTACTTTAATTAATTTGTAAGTTACAACGATTTTACTGAACATCAATTCCGGTAAAAGCCTTATTTTGTCTGCTAAATAAATGTCAATTTCAAATCTCAATAACTTCATTAATCTTCAAACTTCAACTTCATTTTATATCTCATCTTTTAGACAATTTTATCTGTTTCACAAATGTTTTTACAAAACTTAATTATTTTAATTAGTTTGTAAGTTACAACGCTTTTACTGAACATCAATTCCTGTAAAAGCCTTATTTTGTCTTAAAAATAAATCTCAATTTCAAATCTCAACAACTTCATTAGTCTTTAAACTTCAACTTCATTTTGTATCTCATTTTTTAGACAATTTTATCTGTTTCACAAATATTTTTGCAAAACTTAATTATTTTAACTAGTTTGTAAGTTACAACGCTTTTACTGAACATCAATTCCTGTAAAAGCCTTATTTTGTCTTCAAAATAAATCTCAAATTAAAATCTCAATAACTTTATTAATATTCAAACTTCAAGTTTATTTTATATCTCATC
Source organism: Phosphuga atrata (assembly GCA_944588485.1). NCBI lineage: Eukaryota > Metazoa > Arthropoda > Insecta > Coleoptera > Silphidae > Phosphuga > Phosphuga atrata. Next base: position 2,049,180 of record OX155901.1, read on the forward strand.
TTTTAGAAAATTTTATCTGTTTTATAAATATTTTTACAAAACTTAACTACTTTAATTAATTTGTAAGTTACAACGATTTTACTGAACATCATTTCCTGTAAAAGCCTTATTTTGTCTGCTAAATAAATCTCAATTTCAAATCTCAATAACTTCATTAATCTTCCAACTTCCACTTCGTTTTACATCTCATCTTTTAGGTAATTTTATCTATTTTACAAATATTTTTACAAAACTTAATTATTTTACTCAGTTTATAAGTTACAACGATTTTACTGTACATCAATTTCTTTAAAAGCCATATTTTGTGTTCAAAATAAATCTCAATTTCAAATCTCAATAACTTCATTAATCTTTAAACCACAATTTCATTTTATATCTCATCTTTTAGACAATTTTATGTGTTTTACAAATATTTTTATAGAACTTAACTGCTTCAATTGGTTTGTAAGTTACAACGATTTTACTGAACATCATTTTTTTTAAAAAGCCGTAGTTTGTCTTCAAAATAAATCTCAACTTCAAATCTCAATAACTTCATTAATCTTCCAACTTCAGCTTCATGTTATATTTAATTTTTTAGAAAATTTTATCAGCTTTATAAATATCATAACAAGACTTAATCTCAATTAGTTTGTAGTGTAAGATCTCAATATCTTCAAATCTCCTTAACTTCATCAATTTTCAAACTTCAACTTTATGTTATATATTTCATTGTGAGACAATTTTATCTGTTTTATAAACAATTTGACAAAACTTAATTATCTCAAACAGTTTGTAGGTTACAACGATTATACTGAACATCAATTTCAAATCAAAGATTTATAGATTGGACTTTTTTGTTTATTGGAAGCTCGTTACAAACTAAATCATAACTTAAATACTCAATAACTTCGCTAATCTTTAAACGGCAACTTCACGTTATTTATCATTTTTTAGAGGATTTTATTTGGTTTATAAATATTTTTACAAAATCAAATTATCTTAATAACTTTCTAAGTTACAACAATTTTACTGAAAATCGATTGCTTTATAAACGTTATTTAACCTTCAAAATAATTCTCAATTTCAAATTTCAATAACTTCATTATTCTTCAAACTTCAACTTCGTGTTATATTTCATCTTTTAGAAAATTTTATCTGTTTTACAAATCTTTTTACAAATTTTAATTATTTCAATTAGTTTGTAAGTCACAACGATTTTACTGAACATCAATTCCTGTAAAAACCTTATTTTATCTTCAAAATAAATCTCAACTTCGAATCACAATAACTTCATTAATCTTCAAATTTCAATTTCATTTTATACCTCATCTTTTAGACAATTTTATATGTTTTACAAATATTTTTACAAATCTTAATTATTTCAATTAGTTTGTAAGTCACAACGATTTTACTGAACATCAATTCCTGTAAAAACCTTATTCTATCTTCAAAATAAATCGCAACTTCAAATCGCAACTTCAAATCTCAATAACTACATTAATCTTCAAATTTCAACTTTATGTTATATCTCATTTTTTGGACGATTTTATCTGTTTTATAAACAACTTGACAAAACTTAATTATCTCAGATAGTTTGTAAGTTACAACGATTGGACAGAACATCAATTTCAAATCAAAGTAACTTTAGTAGTCTTCAAACTTCAACTTCATGCAACATCTCATTTTTTAGACAATTTCATCTCTTTTATAAATATTTTAAAAACACTAAATTATCTCGAATAGTTTGTAACTTACAACGATTTTACTGAACATCGATTTATGTAAAAGCCTAATTTTGTCTTCAAAATAAATCTCAAATTAAAATCTCAATAACTTCATAAATCTTCAAACGTCGACTTCATTTTATATCTCATCTTTTAGACAATTTTATATGTTTTACAAATATTTTTACAAAACTTAACTACTTCAATTAGTTTGTAAGTTACAACGATTTAACTGAACATCAATTCCTGTAAAAGCCTTATTTTGTCTTCAAAATAAATCTCAACTTCAAATCTCAATAACTTCATTAATCTTCAAACTACAATTTCATTTTATATCTCATCTTTTAGACAATTTTATGTGTTTTACAAATATTTTTCCAATACTTAACTTCTTTAATTAGTTTGTAAGTTACATCGATTTTACTGTACATCAATTCCTGCAAAAGCCTTATTTTGTCTTCAAAATAATTCTCTACTTCAAATCTCAATAACTTCATTAATCTTCAAACATCAACTTCATTTTATATATCATCTTTTAGACAATTTTATTTGTTTTACAAATATTTTTACAAAACTTAACTACTTCAAGTAGTTTGTAAGTTACAACTATTTTACTGAACAATAATTTCTGTAAAAGCCTTATTTTGTCTTGAAAATGAATCTCAACTTCAAATCTCAATAACTTCATTAATATTAAAACTTCAACTTCATTTAAAACGTCATCTTAAAGACAATTTTATTTGTTTTACAAATATTTTTACAAAACTTAACTACTTCAATTAGTTTGTAAGTTACAACGATTTGACTGAACATCGATTCCTGTAAAAGCTTAATTTTGTCTTCAAAATAAATCTCAACTTCAAATCTCAATTACTTCATCAATCTTCAAACTTCAACTGCATTTTCCATCTCATCTTTTAGACAATTTTATACGTTTTACAAATATTTTTACAAAACTTAACTGCTTCAATTGGTTTGTAAGTTACAACGATTTTACTGAACATCAATTCCTGTAAAAGCCTTATCTTGTCTTCAAAATAAATCTCAACTTCAAATCTCAATAACTTCATTAATCTCCAAACTTCAACTTCATTTTACATCTCATCTTTTAGACAATTTTATACGTTTTACAAATATTTTTACAAAACTTAACTGCTTCAATTAGTTTGTAAGTTAAAACGATTTTACTGAACATCAATTCCTGTAAAAGCCTTATCTTGTCTTCAAAATAAATCTCAACTTTAAATCTCAATAACTTCATTAATCTTCAAAATTCGACTTCATTTTATATCTCATCTTTTAGACAATTTTATACGTTTTACAAATATTTTTACAAAACTTAACTACTTCAATTAGTTTGTAAGTTACATCGATTTTACTGAACATCAATTCCTGTAAAAGCCTTAATTTGTCTTCAAAATAAATCTCAACTTCAAATCTCAATAACTTCATTTTTCTTCCAACTTCAGCTTCATGTTATATTTCGTTTTTTAGACTATTTTATCTGTTTTAGAAATATTTTGACGAAACTAAATTATCTCAAGAACTTTGTAAGTTACAACAATTTTACAGAAAATCGATTCCTGTATAAACGTTATTTAACTTTCAAAATAATTCTCAAATTCAAATCTCAATAACTTCATTAATCTTCAATTGTCAACTTCATGTTATATCTCTTCTTTTAGACAATTTTATTTGTTTCTTAAATATTTTTACGAAACTGAATTATTTCAATTAGTTTGTAAGTTACAACGATTTTACTGAACATCGATTCCTGTAAAAGCTTTATTTTGTCTTCAAAATAAATCTCAACTTCAAATCTCAATAACTTCATTAATCTTCTAACTACAACTTCATTTTATATCTCATCTTTTAAACAATTTTATATGTGTTACAAATACAGGGCAATCCGGCATTGAAATTTTCTATTTTTAATGTAAAAAATAAAAGTATAAATTGTACATTTTAATTTTTTTAATTATTAGTATTAAGCAGTAACATGGGAAGTTTTAAATTAAGATGTCTTAAAAAGCATATTTGACAAGTGTCTGCCGTTGCTGTCGATGCATTGTTATAGCCGGTTTCTGAAGTTGATGTGGACTCTTTCGACCATTGCAACCGGTATATTGGCTATCTCTTGACGAATATTGTTTTACAATTCTTCCACAGTTGCAGAACGGTTATTGTAGACTTTAGATTTAAGGTAGCCCCATAGAAAAAAAATCACATGGTGCTAAATCTTACGAGCGTGCTGGCCACGATATGTCACTCCTGTTGGAGATAAGTCGCCCTGGAAAATTTTCCCGCAAAACAGCCATCGAAATTTGTGATGTGTGGGCCGTGGCTCCATCTTGCTGAAACCATACTTCGCCTATAGCCATATTTTCAAGAGCTGGCAGAAAGAAGTTGTTAATCATTGCCACATAACGCTCAGAGCTTACTGTAACCGTGCGATCGCCAAAAAACATGGCCCAATGATTCCCACGCTTGATATTGCAGCCCAAACTGTGACCCGATCCGAATGAGGAGGCCTCTGATGAACTCCCCTAGGATTGATATCGCTCCAATAACGCATATTTTGTTTATTAACACAACCTGAGAGATGGAAGTGTGCCTCATCGCTAAAAAACACAACTGCTTCAGGGAGCAAATTATCAAGGAGCGTTTCGCATGCCCCTTGTCGTGAAACAAAATCACGTTCGGAAAGTTCTTGTGCGACTACCATTTTGTAGCGGTGAAAGTGAAGATCGTTATGAAGAATTCGACGAGTTGAACGCTCCGACAACCGCAGGGCAGCTGCATGTTTTGAAGCAGAGCGCCTAGGAGATAGCAAAACCCACTCTCGGACTGCCTCGATGTTTGCGGGTGTTCTAACGGTCCGTGTTGCTCCTGGTCTCCAGCGGAACACATTTCCAACTGTTCTAAAAGCCTCCACCCAGGATAAGATGGATCTCCGGGCAAGAACAGCTCCTCGAGGGGGAATATTGTACCGTAAGCGGAACAATAATTTTATGTTTTACAAAATTTTTTACAAAACTTCCCTACTTTAATTAGTTTGTAAGTTACAACGATTTAACTGAACATCAATTCCTGTAAAAGCCTTATTTTGTCTTCAAAATAAATCTAAAATTAAAATCTCAATAACTTTATTAATATTCAAACTTCAGCTTCATTTGATATCTCATCTTTTAGACAATTTTATATGTTTTATAAATATTTTTACAAAACTTAACTACTTCAATTACTTTGTAAGTTACAACGATTTTGCTGAACATCATTTCCTGTAAAAGCCTTATTTTGTCTTCAAAATAAATCTTCAAATCTCAATAACTTCAATAATCTTCCAAATTCAACTTCGTTTTACATCTCGTCTTTTAGACAATTTTATCTGTTTTACAAATATTTTTACAAAACTTTATTATTTTACTTAGTTTGTAAGTTACAACGATTTTACTGAACATCAATTCCTTTAAAAACCATATTTTGTCTTCAAAATAAATCTAAATTTCAAATCTCAATAACTTCATTAATCTTCAAACTACAATTTCATTTTATATCTCATCTTTTAGACAATTTTATGTGTTTTACAAATATTTTTATAGAACTTTACTGCTTTAATTAGTTTGTAAGTTACAACGATTTTACTGAACATCAATTCCTGTAAAAAAGCCTTAGTTTGTCTTCAAAATAAATCTCAACTTCAAATCGCAATAACTTCATTAATCTTCCAACTTCAGCTTAATGTTATATTTCATTTTTTAGACAATTTTATCAGCTTTATAAATATCATGACAATACTCAATTAGTTTGCACTGTAACATCTCAATAACTTCAAATCTCAATAACTTTATCAATTTTCAAACTTCAACTTCATGTTATATTAAATTTTTTAGACAATTGTATCTGTTTTATAAATAGGTTGACGAAACTAAATTATCTCAAGTACTTTGTATGTTACAACGAACTTACAGAACATTTATATAAAAACCTTATTTTATCTTCAAAATAAATGATTTTTTGTTTATTGGAAACTGGTTACAAAGTAAATTTCCACTTAAATACTCAATAATCTTCAAACTGCAAATTCACGCTAGTTTCTTAGAGGATTTTATATGCTTTATAAATATTTTTACAAAATTAAATTATCTTAATTACTTTGTAAGTTACAACAATTTTACTGAATATCGGTTTCTGTGTAAACGGTATTTAAACTTCAAAATAATTCTCAAATTCAAAACTCAATAACTTCATTAATCTTCAAACATCAACTTCATTTTATATCTCATCTTTTAGACAATTTTATCTGTTTCACAAATATTTTTACAAAACTTAATTATTTTTATTACTTTGTAAGTTACAACGCTTTTACTGAACATCAATTCCTGTAAAAGCCTTATTTTGTCTTCAAAATAAATCTCAAATTAAAATCTCAATAACTTTATTAATATTCAAACTTCAAGTTTATTTTATATCTCATCTTTTAGAAAATTTTATCTGTTTTATAAATATTTTTACAAAACTTAACTACTTTAATTAATTTGTAAGTTACAACGATTTTACTGAACATCAATTCCTGTAAAAGCCTTATTTTGTCTGCTAAATAAATGTCAATTTCAAATCTCAATAACTTCATTAATCTTCAAACTTCAACATCATTTTATATCTCATCTTTTAGACAATTTTATCTGTTTCACAAATGTTTTTACAAAACTTAATTATTTTAATTAGTTTGTAAGTTACAACGCTTTTACTGAACATCAATTCCTGTAAAAGCCTTATTTTGTCTTAAAAATAAATCTCAATTTCAAATCTCAACAACTTCATTAATCTTTAAACTTCAACTTCATTTTGTATCTCATTTTTTAGACAATTTTATCTGTTTCACAAATATTTTTGCAAAACTTAATTATTTTAATTAGTTTGTAAGTTACAACGCTTTTACTGAACATCAATTCCTGTAAAAGCCTTATTTTGTCTTCAAAATAAATCTCAAATTAAAATCTCAATAACTTTATTAATATTCAAACTTCAAGTTTATTTTATATCTCATCTTTTAGAAAATTTTATCTGTTTTATAAATATTTTTACAAAACTTAACTACTTTAATTAATTTGTAAGTTACAACGATTTTACTGAACATCAATTCCTGTAAAAGCTTTATTTTGTCTGCTAAATAAATCTCAATTTCAAATCTCAATAACTTCATTAATCTTCCAACTTCCACTTCATTTTACATCTCATCTTTTAGGTAATTTTATCTGTTTTACAAATATTTTTACAAAACTTAATTATTTTACTCAGTTTATAAGTTACAACGATTTTACTGTACATTAATTCCTTTAAAAGCCATATTTTGTGTTCAAAATAAATCTCAATTTCAAATCTCAATAACTTCATTAATCTTCAAACCACAATTTCATTTTATATCTCATCTTTTAGACAATTTTATGTGTTTTACAAATATTTTTATAGAACTTAACTGCTTCAATTGGTTTGTAAGTTACAACGATTTTACTGAACATCAATTTTTGTAAAAAGCCGTAGTTTGTCTTCAAAATAAATCTCAATAACTTCATTAATCTTCCAACTTCAGCTTCATGTTATATTTAATTTTTTAGAAAATTTTATCAGCTTTATAAATATCATAACAAGACTTAATCTCAATTAGTTTGTAGTGTAAGATCTCAATATCTTCAAATCTCCTTAACTTCATCAATTTTCAAACTTCAACTTTATGTTATATATTTCATTGTGAGACAATTTTATCTGTTTTATAAACAATTTGACAAAACTTAATTATCTCAAACAGTTTGTAGGTTACAACGATTATACTGAACATCAATTTCAAATCAAAGATTTATAGATTGGACTTTTTTGTTTATTGGAAGCTCGTTACAAACTAAATCATAACTTAAATACTCAATAACTTCGCTAATCTTTAAACGGCAACTTCACGTTATTTATCATTTTGTAGAGGGTTTTATTTGGTTTATAAATATTTTTGCAAAATCTAATTATCTTAATAACTTTCTAAGTTACAACAATTTTACTGAAAATCGATTGCTTTATAAACGTTATTTAACCTTCAAAATAATTCTCAATTTCAAATTTCAATAACTTCATTATTCTTCAAACTTCAACTTCGTGTTATATTTCATCTTTTAGAAAATTTTATCTATTTAACAAATCTTTTTACAAATCTTAATTATTTCAATTAGTTTGTAAGGCACAACGATTTTACTGAACATCAATTCTTGTAAAAACCTTATTTTATCTTCAAAATAAATCTCAACTTCAAATCACAATAACTTCATTAATCTTCAAATTTCAACTTCATTTTATACCTCATCTTTTAGACAATTTTATATGTTTTACAAATATTTTTACAAATCTTAATTATTTCAATTAGTTTGTAAGTCACAACGATTTTACTGAACATCAATTCCTGTAAAAACCTTATTCTATCTTCAAAATAAATCGCAACTTCAAATCGCAACTTCAAATCTCAATAACTACATTAATCTTCAAATTTCAACTTTATGTTATATCTCATTTTTTTGACGATTTTATCTGTTTTATAAACAACTTGACAAAACTTAATTATCTCAGATAGTTTGTAAGTTACAACGATTGGACAGAACATCAATTTCAAATCAAAGTAACTTCAGTAGTCTTCAAACTTCAACTTCATGCAACATCTCATTTTTTAGACAATTTCATCTCTTTTATAAATATTTTAAAAACACTAAATTATCTCGAATAGTTTGTAACTTACAACGATTTTACTGAACATCGATTTATGTAAAAGCCTAATTTTGTCTTCAAAATAAATCTCAAATTAAAATCTCAATAACTTCATTAATCTTCAAACGTCGACTTCATTTTATATCTCATCTTTTAGACAATTTTATATGTTTTACAAATATTTTTACAAAACTTAACTACTTCAATTAGTTTGTAAGTTACAACGATTTAACTGAACATCAATTCCTGTAAAAGCCTTATTTTGTCTTCAAAATAAATCTCAACTTCAAATCTCAATAACTTCATTAATCTTCAAACTTCGGCTTCATTTTATATCTGATCTTTAAGACAATTTTATATGTTTTACAAATATTTTTCCAATACTTAACTACTTCAATTAGTTTGTAAGTTACATCGATTTTACTGTACATCAATTCCTGCAAAAGCCTTATTTTGTCTTCAAAATAATTCTCTACTTCAAATCTCAATAACTTCATTAATCTTCAAACATCAACTTCATTTTATATATCATCTTTTAGACAATTTTATTTGTTTTACAAATATTTTTACAAAACTTAACTACTTCAAGTAGTTTGTAAGTTACAACTATTTTACTGAACAATAATTTCTGTAAAAGCCTTATTTTGTCTTCAAAATGAATCTCAACTTCAAATCTCAATAACTTCATTAATCTTAAAACTTCAACTTCATTTAAAACGTCATCTTAAAGACAATTTTATTTGTTTTACAAATATTTTTACAAAACTTAACTACTTCAATTAGTTTGTAAGTTACAACGATTTGACTGAACATCGATTCCTGTAAAAGCTTAATTTTGTCTTCAAAATAAATCTCAACTTCAAATCTCAATTACTTCAACAATCTTCAAACTTCAACTGCATTTTGCATCTCATCTTTTAGACAATTTTATACGTTTTACAAATATTTTCACAAAACTTAACTGCTTGAATTAGTTTGTAAGTTACAACGATTTTACTGAACATCAATTCCTGTAAAAGCCTTATCTTGTCTTCAAAATAAATCTCAACTTCAAATCTCAATAACTTCATTAATCTCCAAACTTCAACTTCATTTTACATCTCATCTTTTAGACAATTTTATACGTTTTACAAATATTTTTACAAAACTTAACTGCTTCAATTGGTTTGTAAGTTACAACGATTTTACTGAACATCAATTCCTGTAAAAGCCTTATCTTGTCTTCAAAATAAATCTCAACTTCAAATCTCAATAACTTCATTAATCTCCAAACTTCAACTTCATTTTACATCTCATCTTTTAGACAATTTTATATGTTTTACAAATATTTTTACAAAACTTAACTGCTTCAATTGGTTTGTAAGTTACAACGATTTTACTGAACATCAATTCCTGTAAAAGCCTTATCTTGTCTTCGAAATAAATCTCAACTTCAAATCTCAATAACTTTATTAATCTTCAAACCTCGACTTCATTTTATATCTCATCTTTGAGACAATTTTATACGTTTTACAAATATTTATACAAAACTTAACTGCTTGAATTACTTTGTAAGTTACAACGATTTTACTGAACATCAATTCCTGTAAAAGCCCTATTTTGTCTTCAAAATAAATCTCAACTTCAAATCTCAATAACTTCATTAATCTTCAAACTTCGACTTCATTTTATATCTCTTCTTTTAGACTATTTTATATATTTTACAAATAGTTTTTTCAAAACTTAACTACTTCAATTAGCCTGTAAGTTACAACGATTTTACTGAACATCAATTCCAGAAAAGCCTTATTTTATCTTCAAAATAAATCTCAACTTTAATTTAAAATAACTTCATCAACTTCATGTTATGTCTCATTTTTAGCCAATTTTATCTGTTTTATTAGCATTTTTACAAAAGTAAATTATCTTAATTACTTTGTAAGTTACAACGATTTTACTGAACATCGAACTTTCTATCTTCAAAATAAATCTGCAACTTCAAATCTCAATAACTGCATTAATCTTCAAACTTCAACTTCATGTTATATCTCATTTTTTAGACGATTTTATCTGTTTTATAAGCAATTTGACAAAACTTAATTATCTCAAATAGTTTGTAAGTTACAACGATTATACTGTATTATATAATACAGTATAATCGTTTATCAGCTATTTATAATTATTTAACATCAATTTCAAATTAAAGTAACTTCAATAGTCTTCAAACTTCAACTTCATGCAGTATCTCATTCTTTAGACAATTTCATCACTTTTATAAATATTTTTACAAAACTAAATTCTCTCAATTAGTTTGTAACTTACAACGATTTTACTGAACATCGATTTATGTAAAAACCCTATTCTATCTTCAAAATAAATCGCAACTTCAAATCTCAATAACTTCATTAATCTTCAAATTTCAACTTCATGTTATATCTCATTTTTTTGACGATTTTATCTGTTTTATAAATATTTTTACAAAATTAAATTATCTCAATTAGTTTGTAAGTTACAACGAGTTTACAGAACATCGATTCCTGTAAAAACCTTATTCTATCTTCAAAATAAATCTCTACATCAAATCTGAATAATTTATTTAACTTCAAACTTCAATTTTATGTTATATCTCATTTTTTAGACGATTTTATCTGTTTTATAAACAACATGACAAAACTTAAATATCTCAATAAGTTTGTAAGTTACAAGGATTATACTGAACATCAACTTTAAATCTCAATAACTCCATTAATCTTCAAACTTCAACTTCATGTTATATCTCATTTTTTAGACAATTTTATCTGAACATCACTGAATGCTTCTCGAAATACTATGACGAAGACGGTGCAGAAAAATCTATGTGAATCCAAGATCCTTGCCGTGCACAAGTTCCCCCAGAATTCATTTTGCCAGAAGAAGAGAGTCTGATTGAACTATCTTGCAACAGCAGCCTTAAAACAAGATTCACGTGTTCTGATTTGGTGGAATTTTGGATATCAGTTGAAAATGAATATCCAACTTTAAGTTCAAGAGCTCTAAGAATTCTCATTCCCTTTGCAACATATTATTTATGTGAAGGATTTTCAGCTGTTACTGTAATAAAGAGCAAATATAATTGGGAGGAGGGGAGGTAAGTGGAAGTCAGCTGCCACCCTGGATTTCTAACTTTAGAACAATTTTACCAAGGAGATATTGTGAGAGAAGCAAAGTCACAAAGATTGAGGTGGGCAGGACACATATGCAGAGCATCGGGTGAAAGAATGCTGAAAATAGCGTGGTAGGAGGCCCCGACGAGCAGAAGACCACCGGGAAGACCTACAATGAGATGGATAGACAATGTTCCATGTATGCGGAAGATGGGCATCGAAAATGAACAAAAAGCAATGCTAGATAGAAGTCGTTTGGGGCAAATTGTGCTTGCAGCCAAGACCCACATGAGTTGTAGTGCTACTTGAAGAAGAAGAAAAGTGATTTCTCGAAGAGCCGAGCACAATTAACACTGCTAGACTTTTTTCTTTGGGGCTACGTTCTATGATGTAAGATAAGTTCTATGTCAATGACGCACGACCGATTCAAGACCTCAAAGAAGGAATTCGTGAAGTTCTCGAGGACATAGAGCAGCAAGTGGTGATGCAAAATTTCATGAAATGAATATGATTTTGCAAGTGTAGCCGTGGCGTATTTGGCTAATATTGTTTTCCATTATTAATGGCATACCCTATTCTTTACAATTAAATACACATCCGTTGATTTGGCTTAAAAATACTCGTTTTGTTTACATATCAAAATGAAACTTCTTATTGGATAACCCTATATAATATTTCTACATATTATGTATATATGTGTGTACACATATGTGTTCATATTATGTACACATATGTGTACATATTATGTTCTACATAAGTGTGATATATTGTATTTAGTTTATTAGTCCAAAAAAATATGTTATTTAATTTTCATTCAGTGTAAAATGCTTATGTTAACTATTAATGAATTTTGGAAATTGCGGTATTGTCACATGATGGAAGTTTGTGATGGATTATGTTTAATAATTTAGTTGAAAACTTCTCTTATGTTTTCAACGAAATTATTAAACTTCCACTAATCCATTTTTGGTAGTAATCTACATATGGCATGTGTGGTGAAGGAGAGGGCAGTGTAAGTGAAGGAAACCGATGATAAATTACAGCATCGAGATTATTAAAACTTGACCGCGCAGAAAGAAAAACTAATTTTCCAATAAGTTGAACAAATTCCCGAGAAACAAAGGAGAAAGAAAAACGCACCCTTCGAAATTAACTTGGTAATTTCCAATTAACTTTTTCCACATCCTTCTCATAAAACTCTGGCTTATTTCTACTACGACAAAATGGAATTAATGGTTAATCTGCAATAAAAATGTCTAACAAATAAATATTTGTTATAAATATTTAGATTATATCAGACAAATCCATGTAGACAAGACAAATGTTTTGGATTGTTGAGTTTGAAGATTTATGTATTGAGAATGAAACACTTGAGTCGTTTCATCAAAAATTATTTTATGAATTTAATTTTTGAAGAAAAGACCCAAGTGTTTCATCCTTACTAGACAAAGTAAAGAGAAAAATTGTGGAGAACTTGTTTTGATTTGGTTATATGTGGAGGTGAGATTTAACTTTTAATATTCAGTAAAAGGGTTTAAATTGTTGTGGAAAATGTATTATTAAGTGGCGAATGGAAAGTGGAGAACGTAACTCGGAGAATGACAAGTTTTAGAGTTTGCGGCAGGGAGTTTAGTGGGAAGCTCGAAAACAAAATTCCCATCTTAACTCGCTGCAGGGCTGAAGGGATAGGCAACGTATAACTTACATACTTAATATTCTACATACACAATTTCTACATTTCACAAGATATTCAAAAATAAAATATTACGTTAATATCGTTTTCAACTGAAGAGACAACTTGTCTAATATTATCCAGTCTTGTTCAGTTTTATTCTAATTAAGAATCTCCAGTCTAGTGTATTTATACCCAGTTGTATAGTCTATTCCAATTTCGTCCAGTCTTATCTACTCTTGCCAATTTTTGAGTAGTTTATACTAATCTCCTTTAGTCTCATCTAGTTTTGCCAAATCTATTTTTAGCTAGTGTCTTCTAGTCTTTAATTTTCTTCTCTAGTTTTTTCTAGCCTTATCTACGTGGTCTGTTAGAAAAGTATCCGACCTTATTTTTTATTTTGAAAACCTTATGGATTTGAATCAAGCGCGCTTGCATGAGCCGACCTTTAACCTTCGTGCGCATGCGTGAATTTTTGTATATAGCGTCAGTTGCTGTCGAGCAGTGTTCAAGTGACGTAGTGTGTAGTGCTCTCGTCGTTTTTTCAATGCAAGTGAAATGACGGAACGACTGGAGCAGCGCTACTGCATCAGATTTTTCCAGAAACTGGGCGACAACCAGGTTGAAACCATTCGGTTCAGACGGCTTTCGGTGACGATGCTATGGGCATCACACAGATTAAGGAGTGGTACAACCGGTTTAAAGACTGTCGCTCATCGGTAGAAAGCAAGCCACTCTCTGGTCGGCCATAAACATGCCGAAATGACCATGTCATTGTCAAAATGAACGCTGTGGTGATACGGGACCGTCGTGTGACTAGCCGAAAAATTGCGAGTCGAGTTATGGTCATCATGAAATTGGCGACTTCATCACGGCAATGCTCCAGAACATTCTTCGCACTTGGTTCACAATTGTTTTGGCGAAAATCCAGACTCCTCTGGTTCGACAGCCTCCTTGCGCTCCTGATATGCCCCCTTGCGACTTCTGGCTATTCCCCAAAAGTCAAGAGGCCATTGAAAAGAACACGATTTCAGATAAGAGAGGACATTATGGCTGCAACGACAGCTGAGCTAAAGTCGATTCCGAAAGAGGCTTTTTCGGAATGCTTCCAACAATGGCGGCACCGCTGGGAGAAGTGTGTGGAGTCCCAAGTAGACTACTTTGAGGGTGATTAGGTTTCCAGCGCTCCAGGTATGCCATTTTTTTTATCAGCTGAAGGTCGGATACTTTTCTAATAGACCACGTAAACTTCTCGGCATAGTGAATGGTAAAAAGGTTCTTCACACCTGCTGTAGATAGACATGAAAAACTGAAGAAACAAGTCTGTTCAGATAAGTGTATATCCAATACTGCCTTTTTTATGGAGTGTAGATGCCACCTTTCGGTTTACCATGCAAGTGAGCCGCCTGAAACTAACCCGAACACTCAGGAACCACTTGTCGCATTTCTTCAGGGTGTTGGATGACCTGTTCTTAGACGTGAACTATCTACTTCCCCCTTCCGCACTCTGTGCGATTAGGAATTCGATATTTGAGTTTTATTTTTCTTTCGTCGTTTTCCTTTTCTGTTATTATTTTTGTCACCATTTTCTGGAAATTGTTCCATCCTTCCTGCGATGCTAATAGGTGCGCCATCATATTTAAGGGATCGAGTTTGTCGTTCTCGAACATTTCCCTCTCGTTGTCCCATCTCGGACACTCAAATATAGTATGGGTAACAATACCGGCCAACCCACAGCATACGCAATCTGCGTCGGATGCTCTCCCGATGTTGTGGAGGTAATCTCGGAAACAACCGTGGCCCGTGAGGACCTGAGTGGGGTAATATGAAATATGAAATCAATTTTTGCAGGCGAAAGTGAACCGAAAGAGCTAGCGAAATATTATTTGCATATCTGTAATCAGCAGCAAAAATGCTTTCAGAAACGATTTTAAATTTTGCTGTGACTCAAAACATAACGATTTTGAAAAGATCGATTTTCTCGCATTTCGTCGTTTCCGCGGCCTAGACATCCCGAGTCGATGGTATTTCTTAACTGAAAGTCTCCCAGGGAATATTATATACGTTCTCCTACGATAAATCTCCTAGGACTAATTTTGGGACGCTGAATCGATTGCTGAAGACTAGAAGTCTCTGTGGTGAGCCGTTTATAAGTTATGACAGCGTGAAATCAGTCAGAAATGCGGAATGATCTACAGCGAAAAAATATATAGAACTTGTTTATTTGTAACTTTAGAGCGAAATAAACTGGAAAACCGTTTTTAGCACGTCGATTTCCTTCGTATAACCAGAAAAAAATCACGAAAATAATTTTCAAAAAAATTTTCGACAAAAAATTTTCCATTTCGTTCAAAAAATACATGCTTTTTCGGTTTTTTTCGATTTTTTCGAAAACGATAAAAAACGCAGAAACTACACGACAAGACGAACAAGTCGATGTGTAAATTGTCCGGAATTATTCAATAGTTCGTTGATAAATTTCAAACTGAAATTTACCCGATTCTCGATTTGCTAAGTAGATATCTCGGAAACAGTTGTAGGTAATTAAAATAGGATTGCGGCATCGTTTTCAGAAGGTCATTTTCCTATGGATACACTAAGATTGTCCGCGGGAAATTCACGACTTTCCGAGATCTCCACTAGAGCGACGACATTTCATTAAAATTTCTTCAATTTTTGCAGGCTAAAGTGAACCGAAAGAACTAGCGAAATATAATTTGCATATCTGTAATCAGCAACAAAAATGCTTTCAGAAACGTTTTTAAGTTTTGCTCTAACTCAAAAAATAACGATTTTGAAAAAAACGATTTTCTCGCATTTCGTCGTTTCCGCGGTCTAGACTTCCCGAGTCGATGGTATTTCTTAACTGAAAGCTTCCCAGGGAATATTATATACGTTCTCCGACTAATTTTGAGAAGCTGAATCGATTGGTGATGACTAGAAGTCTCTGTGGTGAGTGGTTTAAAAGTGATGACAGCGTCAAATCAATAGGAAATGTGTGATTGTGTACAGCGAAGAAAAATATAAAATTTGTTTATTTGTAACTTTAGAGCGAAATAAACTGGAAAACCGTTTTTAGCACGTCGATTTCCTTCGTATAACCAGAAAAAAATCACGAAAATAATTTGCAAAAAAATTTTCTACAAAAATTTTTCATCATTTCGTTCGAAAAATACATGCTTTTTCGGTTTTTTTCGATTTTTTCGAAAACGGTAAAAAGCAGCGAAATCATTTTGGGCACACAGAAACTACACGACAAGACGAATAAGTCGATGTGTAAATTGTCCGGAATTATTTAATAATTCGTCGAGAGATTTCAAACTGAAATTTACCCGATTCTCGATTTGCTAAGTAGATAGCTCAGAAACGGTTGCAGATAATAAAAAACGGATTGTGCAATCGTTTTCAGAAGGTCATTTTTCTATTAATACACTAAGATTGTCCGCTGGAAATGCCCGACTTTTCCAGATCTTTATTCGAGCGCCGAAATTTCTTAAAAATTTCTTCAATTTTTGCAGGCGAAAGTGAACCGCAAGAGCTAGCGAAATATAATTTGCATATCTGTTTTCAGAAGCAAAAATGATTTCAGAAACGTTATTAAATTTTGCTGTGACTCAAAAAATAACGATTTTGACAAAATCAATTTTCTCGCATTTCGTTGTTTCCAAGGCTTAGACTTCCCGAGTCGATGGTATTTCTTAACTGAAAGCTTTCCAGGGAATATTATATACGTTCTCCGATCAATTTTGGGACGCTGAATCGATTGGTAAAGACTAGAAGTCTCTGTGGGGAGCAGTTCAAAAGTTATGACAGCGTCAAATCAGTAGGAAATGTGTGATTGTGTACAGCGAAGAAAAATATAAAATTTGTTTATTGGTATTTTAGGGATGTATTTTAGGTTGTATTTTAGGGATAGCGAGAATCGCTCCTCAGCCAGAGATGTACGAAGCATTCATAAAATTGGTTGGGAAGGCTTCAAGAAAAAACATTCCCAGAGGCTGTCGCACCGAGTACATCCCTGCTCTATCTGGAGATGCGAAACCCCTTCTTTCACGCTACCAAGAATTGTACGACGCAGACCCCTTTGCCGAGGAAACATCTGAGGCTGGAGAAATACTGATGGCAAAAATGGCAGAGGACCGAACGGACAAGTGGTGTAACATGCTAGAAAACCTAGAAATGAAGGTCAACAGCAGACGGGTATGGAAGACCCTAAAAAACCTGAGTGGTGACGCCACAAAACCAGTTTGGAACTTTATTCCAGTCACTTCAGATCAAGTAGCCACCCAACTGCTACTGAATGGTAAAACAAAGGGCAAGAAGTCCAAAGAGCACATTAGCAGGTAAAAAAGAGCACATTAGCTGGAGCATGAGAACAACTCCCATTTTTCCTTGACTGAACTTGTGGCTGGGATTAAAGGGATGAAACTCAACCGAGCGGCGGGCGTGGACGATCTGAGGGCAGAAAAGATCAAGAACTTTGGACCACAGACCTTGCAATGGCTCCTAATATGTTCAACGTATGTGTCACGCAACTGAAGATCCCCAAAGAATGGAGGAAGGCTCGTGTGGTCGCGTTACTGAAACCTGGCAAGGAACCGACTGACCCTAAGAACTTCAGGTCCGTGTCCTTTCTGTGCCAACTCTTCAAACTGCTTGAACGACTGATTCTAAACCGAACAGCGGAGATTTTGAATGCCAAGATTATCGAACAGCAGGCCGTTTTCTTCCAGGGAAATCATGCTGTGGCTAAATCCTCTACTTAACTCAGCACATAGAGGATGGTTTTGAGAGGAGGAAGATTACTGGAGTGACGTTCATCAATTTGACAGCCGCTTATGAACCATAGGAGACCCTTAAGAAAGCTTTATGAGACAAAAAAAAGTCTATAGGCTCACTATGGTCATCGGTCTTTTCCTCCAGAACAGGATATTTTATGTTTCTCTCCAAAACAAGAAAAGCAGATGGAGGATCAAGAAGAATGGACTGCTGCAAGACAGTGTCCTGTCCCCACTCTTGTACAACGTGTACACGAACGACCAGCCGATTCCTGACAATATAAGGCAATTCATCTATGCCGATGATACAGCTGTGGCAGCCCAGGGCACCGAGTTTACCGATGTGGAGGAGAAGTTGGAGCTCGCCCTTGAGGAACTGGCAATCCATTACCAGAAAAACTAGCTAAAGCGTAATCCCAGCAAGACTCAGGTCTGCGCCTTCCACCTGAAAAACAAAGAAGCACGACGGGAGCTCGAGATACATTGGCGAGGCGAACGACTGGAGCACTGCCCGACGCTGAGATGCCTGGGAGTGACCCTGGACCGTACTCTGTCCTTCAGACAACTCTGCATCAATACTAAAGGCAAAGTTAGTGAGCGTAATAACATATTGCGAAAACTCACTGGCACAGCATGGGGAGCTCAACCAGAAACGCGCAGAAGCTCGGCTTTGGCGCTCTGTGTGTCCACTACGGAACACGCCGCACCGGTTTGGGCAGCTTCAGCTCATGTCGAATATGTAGACGTCGCTATCCACGAGATAGCAAGAATCGTGACAGGCTGCCTAAAGCCAACCCCAGTTAATAATTTGTACCCACTTATTGGCGTGGCACCCACATCTGTGCGAAGAGTTGTCGCCATGAATGCTGAAAGGACGAAACAGGAAACCGATGCTCGCCATCCTCTGCAGCAACACGAGCCAGCCGGTCGACGCCTAAGATTAAGTGAGAGCTTGATGGCAAGATCACACACACTCGAGGGATCCATAGAAAATAACTGCATCACTAGGTAGACCCAACAGCTATTTACTCGGGAACCCCCAAGAGAAGAAATACCTCCCTTTCGCGGTATGGAAATCCCTAAATCGGCTCAGGACAGGAGTTGCAAGGTGCAAGACAAATCTGTTGAGGTGGGGAATGTCTGAGAACGACGATGTGCTGTGTCCGTGGTTTCAGCCCGAGGATATGAGCCATATACTGGTCTGCCCACAACTGGAAGAAGGATGCACGCACGAAGACTTATTTTTATGTAACGACAAGGCTATTGCAGCCGCTATTGGAAAGATGTCTTATGAGCCGGACACGGAAAGTAAGTAACGTGGCAACGTCGAGTTAGTTGCATTTTGCGAAAATGTCAACAATTATTTTCAACAAAAAAACACGAATATTTATTGAACCAACGTAGATAACGGTCTTAGTTAAAGAGTGCCAAAGACGGTTAACAAGAGTTACACCAGGTTAAAAGTTCGCAACACTAAGTTTCAAAACAATCCCGTATTCTTTACGTTACCCCAGTAATAATACACTATTGCATTTTTTCAGCATTCATTATGATTTTATAATAATGTGAAATTGATTTGACAAATAAGGAATCACTACTGACAAAACGGGAAATTGTTTGACAAACATAGCACAAACATAGTTTAATACAGATAGGAACAAGTTTTGAGAAATAGTGACATACAATTGAAGAGGAAAAGCAAAAGACTGTATTATAACAAGAAATATATATATATATATATATATATATATATATATATATATATATATAGAAGATAAGATAAGATAATAACTATAACAAGAAACATATATATCATTACATTGTTGCGCCCGCAACGTAAATGAAAATTGTGAATTGCTCCCTTGCTTTACAATGACGATCAATAAATGTATTGTTCGATATTTGGGCAATAGACAGTTGAGATTTCCATATATAAACAATTTAGTTATGAATTCGATATAGATAATAAAATATTTGTGTTTGTTCGGGGCGTTTGTTAGTTCTGCATGTGTGTGTACGTGTGTGTGTATAGCGTGACGGATGAATGGTCGCGTTTTACAGCAGCTGCATCCGTTTTTTCGGTGGCACGTGGCTGCTCACCTACCCCTGACTTGAACTTCTTCGTCCGAAATTCATTTATAGAAAGAGGATAAAAAGGGCTCGGTTCATTAGAGATCAAGGATGGCGAGGTTTACAAGAGTCAATTCCGTGCTTATTGAATGATTTAAATTTGTTTTTCTTTTCTTTGGGTTTCAACGAATGCTGATTTGTTTACCGAAGAGGTTTTATTCGGAGAAAGTTGATTGCTGGGTATTACTTTGCATCCATTTGAAAAATAATACTTAATGCTTTCTTTCCTTTCCTATAAACGTTGCGACAAAGAAACAAAAATGTTTGGTTAAAATTTACGATTTTATTTTTTATTAAATATAATGCAATTAGAGTAGTTGTTAGAGTAATGTGAGTTGTAATTAGTTAAATAAGTAAAATAAATTGAGAATAAATTTAGTAACATTATAAAGTTACATTCTATTAGAGTAGTTTTTTTTAAGGGAAATAGCAGTTGTTCTAATACATAGCAATAAATAAGTTAATCTATCCCTGGTGTTTTAATGAATTGGTTAGATAATGAATTGGAATTCGTTAATTAAATGTGGGTATTTTATACCAAATAGATTGGATAACGGAAAAGTCAATACACAATGATTGAGGATGTCAGTGACGTTTCGGTCAATTGAAACTCTGTGTTTGGGGTCATATCTTTACCTACATCACAAAACCTTTCGGAGTTTTCCCCTTTTTACGTTTGAATGGTGACAGAGAAATAGAGGAGGGATCAATTTACCTCTTTTTATTTACAATATGGTTTTTTGTTAGAATCCTTCCATTTCAACATATTTAATTACACAATCACCTTTCAATTAAATCTCAAATATTTTTGCACACAAAATTGTTAACAAATCCTGCTTAATCTTTCGCTTATACAGGGCGATTCGGGAGGAAACGGAAATATCTTAAAGCTATGTGCAGGAAGCAAAAATTAGCAAAATGAGCTCATCATGTTCAAGTCGATTTTCATTTGTTTCACTGAAAATTAGATAAAGGTTTTCCTTTTTTAAAAGTTAATCAAGTTAAATTTGACAACATTGTCCTAAATTCCAATTTGAAACTTTTTTTGTTTTGTTATTTTATACTTTATTTACTTCAAGAAGATTATTAATTATTAGTACCAACTAGTTTCAACTATTTATAATTAAAAAATAGCCATAATCAGGGTAAAACATGAACTTTTATTTGGAATCTGGTCTGGCACAGAAGAAGAATTTGAGAACTTTTTGAATTGAATAATAATATATTTAATTGAATATATTAACAAAATAGACAGAAAAATAAATTTCACAGCAGAGAAACAAAATAATTATGGCATTATTAATTTCCTAGACCTTATTAATAAATAAATTCAAGTAAAGAAAAAAAAAATAAGAATTCAATATTTTTATAAAATGCAGTGGTGGGGTGGATTGAGTAGCTCCGCCGCCATGTTGCCAGTCCCAAGCCTGGATAAAGGAGGAGGGTTGAGCATACGGCTAACAACCTATCTCGTAAAAACCTATTTGTTATGAAACCTCAACAAGAGCCTCGGAAAGGGACCGATCAACGGAAACGACAACGACAACGAAATATGGATTTGAATATAGGTACTTGGAACTTTCTGAGCTGGTATAGACCAGGGGCAGCCCAATTGGGTGTCGAAGTTTTGGAAAAATGTAAAATGGACATAACAGCAGTGCAAGAAATCAGTTGGCTAAATTCCGGCAATATTAAGATTAGCTAATCGGTAGTACTATATAGCGGAAAAGAGGACACCCACGAATTTGGGACAGGTTTTGTGATCAAGTAAGAACTGATGAGTGAACTAATATCCTTTAAACCCATAAATGAGAGAATATGCTCGATCCGGTTACGTGGAAAATGGTACAACATATCACCAGTAGCAATACACGCATCAACTGAATTAGCCGAGGAAGGGACTAAAGACACTTTTTATGAAATACTGGAACAAACACTAAATGAAATACCAAAGAAAGATATGCTGCGGGTTTTTGAAGATTATGACGCCAAAGTAGGAAGAGAAGAAAAATCACAACTGCAATTTGGAAGACACAGCTTACATGCTTCTAAAATCAACAATGTTCCCTCATAAAGATATACAAAAACATACTTGGATATCTAACGACGGTATAATGAGAAATCAGATAGACCACGTATTGGTAGACACTAGACACGGATCAAACATAATAGACTTTAGAAGTTGCAGGGGAGCTGATGGAGATACGGATCATATTTTGGTTAGGGCCAAAACTAGAATGCGACTAACTGCAAGGAAAGAGAAAAGCCATAATAAAGAAGTACAGTGGAACATCGAAAAGCTAAAACAACCAGATGTTAAGGATCAGTATCAACAAAGAATAGAACAGGTATACAGAGAAATACATGTACAGAACCTAGGGTTAAAGGATACTTGGAAGACAATAAAGGAAGTAATTCAAGAAGCCAACAAAGAAATCCTTGGTAAGAAACAAAATACAAAAAAAGATGTGATTCGATACAGATTGTCACAGACTTAATTTGGAAAAGTATGGAGCAAGAATCAACATGTTTCAAAAACCCATCGGATGAAAATAGAAATAAGTTCCATAACCTAAGAAACAAAATGCGAAAACTTATGAGAAGGCATGATGAACAGCTACATGGAGTGGAAAGAGCTAGAACACATGGAAACACAAGAAAGTTCCATAAGCAAGTGAACATACATAAAAAAGGATTTCGCCCAAGAGAATGATGATGGCGAACTTATGACCAG
Organism: Phosphuga atrata; assembly: GCA_944588485.1. Classification (NCBI taxonomy): domain Eukaryota; kingdom Metazoa; phylum Arthropoda; class Insecta; order Coleoptera; family Silphidae; genus Phosphuga; species Phosphuga atrata. The sequence goes on from OX155901.1 coordinate 2,072,066, forward strand.
CAAAGAGGAGATCCTCAATACCTGGAAAGAATACTTTCACAACCTACTCAATATAGAAGACGACATATCAAAAAGAGGATAAACGACATAGCACTGAAGCCTGGGTTGATCCACCATCTAGAGGAGAAACAGCTCAAGCCATTAAAGTGCTAAAAATAATAAAGTAGCAGGAAGAGATGGCTCCTCGTGGAATGCCTGGAGGAGGGTGGACAGAAACTAGGAGTTACTATACACCAGCTGATGCAAAAAATATGGGAACAGGAATCGATCCCAAAGAACTGGAAAGAAGGAGTTATTATACCAATACATAAGGGAAATAGAATGTCATGCAACAACTATAGAGGTATCACACTCCTTAACACATCATATAAAGTTCTGTTCAACATAATTAGGAACCGAATAACACCGTATGCAGAAGAAATAGTTGGAGAATACGAAAGTGGATTTAGAAGGAAACGATCAACAACAGACCAGCTATTTACGTTAAGACAACTGTTGGAAAAATGCTGGGAATTCGATAGAGTTTTGGACAATCTATTCGTAGACTTTAAACATGCGTATGATAGTTTCTTCAGAGCTTATGGTCAGCACTAGAAGAGCTTGGAATACCCAGCAAACTCACGAGAATGATTAAAATATGCGTTGAAGGATCATATTGTTCAATTAAAATAGAAGGTCAATACAGCGAAATATTTGCTTTAACAACTGGCATTAAACAAGGGGATGCACTGTCATCGGCTTTGTTTAACCTAGCCTTGGAGAAGGCGATAAGACGAACCGAACTAAGTATGAGCCTCTTCAAAAATAGCGGACCCAGACTGATTCTAGCGTATGCAGATGATCTAGATGTTCTAGAAAGAAATACAATTAGCGTGAAGGAAGCCTTTATAAAACTCGAAAAAGAGGCAAAAAAGCTGGAATTGAAAGTCAACGAGGAGAAAACGAAGTATATGCATATGACACGAAACACAAGACGAGATCGAATTCGACAAAATGTTACCATGGATGAGTAAAACTTCGAGCACGTACAGTCTTTTCGATACCTAGGGGCATTAATAACATGAGATAACAACGTTAAAGTAGAAATAGGAAAGCGCATTCTACAAGTAAATTAATGCTACTACGCAACCCAGCAATTATTACGATCAAGAATCCTGACCAGACAAACAGAAAAAAAAAATATATATGCATATGTATATATATATATATATATATATATATATATATATATATATATATATATATATATATATAAATATAATATGACCGTACAAGACACGTTACTACTCAATCGTTTTGAAAGAAAAATTCTTAGGAAAATATTTGGAGCAGTCTGGGATCAACAAACGTTGCGGTATAGGATGCGCACGAACAACGAGGTATATGAACTATATAATAGCCCAAGTATAGTACAAGATATCAAGTCATACAGATTAAGATGGCTGTGACATGTCCAGAGGAGTAATGACTCAAGGCTAGTTAAAATGGTCTGGGAAGAAACCCCTAACAACAAAAGACCACTGGGGCGCCACAAAGCTTCGATGGCGAGATAATATCCGCAAGGACCTTCAAACCCTGGGGGTGCTCAACTGGTAAGAAGCCACTTAGGATCGTAGGAACTCACGAACAACGAGGTATATGAACTATATAATAGCCCAAGTATAGTACAAGATATCAAGTCAAACAGATTAAGATGGCTGGGACATGTCCAGAGGAGTAATGACTCAAGGCTAGTTAAAATGGTCTGGGAAGAAAGCCCTAACAACGAAAGACCACTGGGGCGCCCAAAGCTTCGATGGCAAGATAATATCCGCAAGGACCTTCAACTCCTGGGGGTGCTCAACTGGGAAGAAGCCACTTAGGATCGGAGAGAATGGTGGAGAATTGTTGAGGCGGCCAAGACCCACCCCGGGTTGTAGAGCCATGGATGGATGGATCGTATACAGGCATCACAATAAACAACGCATCAAATCACCCAGGAATACATAAAGTAGCTGCCTACAATAATTTCGTACATAGAACTACCAAAATACCAACGAAAAGTAAAAAAGTAACTGAAGATTTTAATACTATCAAACAAATAACTAATAGAAGTTTCAAAGAAAACTTGTTAAAAAAATTGTCAACAATATCAATAAAAAGAAAATAAGAGAAGAGAAGAACATACATGAAAGAGAATGGGACTGTCGAAAAAAGTAACTATGTGACACTAACTTACATTTCTGCTATATCTGATCGACTAAAACGTACTTTACAAAAAGGAGGATTAAAAGTTGCTTTAAAAACAAACAACACAATTGGTAAAAAAATATTTAATAACAAAGACAAAATGGAACTAAATGAGAAAAAAGGAATATACAAACATGAATGTGGAGGCTGCAACGGTGAATATCTTGGACGTACTATTCGAAATTTCAAAATGAGGCTAAAAGAACATATATGAGAAATTGGCAGCTCAAACCCAAATTCTCAATTTGCAGGACACATCAACGATACACAACATTCCTTTGAATCTGCAAAAGTTATGAAAATATTACATGTTTGCTCCACGTTTTGGAAAGCCAATTACTTTGAGAAATTGGAAATAGGAAGATCAAGGCGAAACCTTAATAAAACCTGCCTAATTCACAGTTAGAGGCTAGATCGAGAGCAAAATTTGAAATATTCTATGATAAAATTGACGTTGGTTTGATTGACAATACTGACAAATGACAAGGGTTAGGTGGAGAATACGGGTCTGTTGAAAATATTTTTGCAAACTTTTTACCTGGTGTAACTATTGTTAATCGTCCTTGGCAAGGCCTAACTAAGGTCGGAAAGCAAAAATGAAGCTTCTAGGTTGCCTGGTTCAATAAATATTCGTGTTTTTGTTGAAAATAGTTGTTGACATTTTCAACGTGACAGATAGTAGACGCGAACCAACTAACCCGATAAAAAAAAAAACAGATAAAACCTTACAGGTAATGTCCAGTCTAATCATCATCAGATTTAAAAAAAAAAATAAAAAACGAAATCTGAAAAATACAAATAAATTGGAATTTAAAAAACAAAAACAGAAAATATCTTACAAGTAATGTCCTGTCTATTCATCATACGATTTCCTCAAAATAAGAAGAGAAAAACGAAGTTGGCCCAAGTGCCTCGTCTGAAAAACAGAAATAAATTTTGAAATTTTGTTAAAAATAAAAACAGAAAAAACCTTACTATAGCAATGTGCGATCTAGTCATCGGAGTCCTCGTCCGTATCACGATCATGGCAAGGACTGTTGGTTTAACTCCGGTTAGATTACGTTGCCCGCCGCGAAGCGGAGAGATAAATCAAAACAACATACGCGCGGCAACGCGAACTCTCGATCCAATACAGATCAATGTGGCAAAGACCGTTGGTTTAACCCCGGTTATATTAGGTTGTCCGCCGCGAAGCGGACAGATAAATCAAGACAGCATACGCGCGAACTCTCGATCCAATATAGACCAATGTGGCAAGGACCGTTGGTTTAACTCCGGTTAGATTAGGTTGCCCGCCGCGAAGCGGGCATATAAATCCACTACAATGTGTATGCAATTTCTGTGGTGGTGACGTTAATACGTATGTACCGTTTTTTATATTTTTAACAACATTGGAATATATCTTAAATGTTTTATTTCAGGATTGACGCGTTTCGCTGGATCTGTAAGAATAAGATTTCGGGAAAATAAGAAAAAGTCCAAGATGTGCGGTCAAAAGGTAGAATTTCGTTCGGGCACTTTCTTCGCCAGGTTCGGACACTTTCTTCGCAAGTTGCCGTTAGTGGAGATTCTTGGGTTCGTCTCTTTTTGGGTTCAAAATGTATCGTTGATGCTGATTGGCAGACAGTTAAATGTAATTGATTGGTCATCTTTTTGCCGTGAGATTGTCTTCGATGCATTTTTTGCATCGGAGAGAAACTCGGCGGTCCTAATAAGGTCGTTGAGATTGATGAATCTAATTTCGGAAAGCGCAAGTATCATCGGGGTCACAGAGTGGAAGGGCAGGGGGTTTTCGGCGGTTACGAATGTGGCATTGGTCGGGTGTTCATGGTAGCTGTCAAGAAACGCGACTCTGAAACTCTTGTGCCTCTGATCGAGTCGTGGATGGAACCGGGTACGACGATAATCAGTGGCTGCTGGAAGGCCTATAGCGCTTTCAATGACATTGGCTACAAACACCTAACTGTTAATCATTCGATTAACTTTAAAGATCCCGTTACCGGGGCACATACAAATGCCATAGAGTCAACTTGGAGGTCTGCTAAATCTTGCATGCATCCGGGCGTATCAAAAAAACATACCCGGTAACCTCGCTAGGTACATGTTCCCGACGCGGTGCAGAGAGCTTGAGCTTGATCCCGCTCTGAAATTTTTCCATATGGCTGCGAAGATGTACGATCCCGTGCATCCCCAACCAGGACCTGGTGATGATCGTGATACGGACGAGGACTCCGAAGACTAGATCGATCGCACATTGCTATAGTAAAGTTTTTTCTGTTTTTATTTTTAACAAACTTTCAATTTATTTTTGATTTTAGACGAAAAACTTCGTTTTCTTTTCTTATTTTGAGGAAATCGTATGATGAATAGACATGACATTATTTGTAAGATTTTCTCTGTTTTTTAAATTCCAATTTATTTGTATTTTTCATGTTGGATAATTTTCATGTTAGATTTTTTTATGTTAGATAATGAATTGGAATTCGTTAATTAAATGTGGGTATTTTATATAAAATAGATTGGATAACGGAAAAGTCAATACACAATGATTGAGGATGTCAGTGACGTTTCGGTCAATTGAAACTCTGTGTTTGGGGTCATATCTTTACCTACATCACGAAACCTTTCGGAGTTTTCCCCTTTTTACGTTTGAATGGTGAAAGAGAACTAGGGGAGGGATCAATTTACCTCTTTTTATTTACAATATGGTTTTTTGTTAGAATCCTTCCATTTCAACATATTTAATTACACAATCACCTTTCAATTCATTCTCAAATATTTTTACACACAAAAGAATTAACAAATTTTACTTAATTTTTCACTTATGGGTATTTCTCTCATAATTTTACCTTTTCAAATTACATATATACAAAAATATGAAAAATCAAAATCAAATTCAATTTCAAATTCAATGTATCATAAAATGACAGATATATCAAAGTAGGTTAGGTTAGGTTTAATTTGTCATAAAATGACAGATATGTCAAAGTAGGTTAGGTTAGGTTCAATTTGTTTTAAAATGACAGATATGTCAAAGTAGGTTAGGTTAGGGTGGGCAAGGTTCAGTTTAATTTCTTAAGGTTTGAGAATTAGCAAAGACTGTTCAAAAATTTGCCATTGAATGGTTTGTGATGACCTTGTTTGTTTGACATTTGTCATAAAATGACAGATACGTCAAAGTAGGTTTGTCAAGCTATGGGAGTATGGGAGCTATTGTCCGAGTCCATAAGAGCAGGTAGTATTTGGGGATGGTGGATTATGGACACGGGAGAAATGACCAAACAGGCCTACTTTGGACCACGCTTGTTCAACTGTTGGGCTTTGACCTTTGCCCAGTATTGTCGCATCTTCTGCCGATGTAACTCCTTTCTCTCTTCTTTCCAGGGGGTACCTTTCCTTCGAGTTTTTTCCTGAAATCCACGGACTTCCTTCAGGGTGCGTCTCACGGACTGTCTGTTTTTGAGATCTGTTATTCCCAGTCCTTTAATATCCTTCTCGGTCTCTGTCAACCAAGTGGTACGAAGCTTGTTTTGCTAGAAGGTGAACAGACGGTTGGTTAGTCGGTTTGGAGGCAATCTTGAAATGTGGCCATAGAAAGCTACCCTTCTTTTCCTTGCACAACAATAACATACAATTATTATATAAACATATATATCTTGTAATTGACTTACCACTCAACGACGTAGAATCTGTAGTTATTTGCTCCGACCTCTCGGATCATGAAGCAATTTTGACCAACTTTTCTCTTGAAAAGAACTCACCGCTTGGGTAGAAAATTTTCAACGGAGAACTTTCTAACTTGTCGCAATAAATGTAACTCCAATTATTGGAACTATCCTTCCGCAGAAGTTGACCTTAACTTTCCAATGTTTTTAATGAAAGTTTCCTGTGCCAGTAATACAGTGTTCCCCCTAACACCCATCACGCCGAAGCGTTATATACCTTGGATTACAGTGGGAATTGGAACCCAAAAACTTACGTTCCTTGATGTATATTAAAAAGTTCACGGTCAACCCTAAGGTCCTTAAGTACATCTCTCGATTCCGAACTATACACATAAAAATCATTAAATTGGCTAAAAAAGTTTACTTTCAAAATCGCCTCTCAAATGATGATAATAGTTAATGATTTGAGAAATAAATCTGGTTCACCTGACCAAAATTGTCCTGATCCAAATGATTTGAACTATTTCGTAAATGTAGCCAAACATATAACATAATATATCTTCAAGTTGCGACCCTCTTTCCTTCTTCCCTGCCTCAAATTGGAACTCCAACAACTTCTTTTTAAGTCCCGTTGATAACCTGGAACTGTTGCAAGCTATAAAAAGCAACTCTTCCTGCAGCACCGATGGTTTACCGATTAAAGTATTTATAAACCTTCCTACCTCTTGAAGCAATGAACGCCCTGTTGTTGTGATCTCGCGATTTTGGTTTCAAAGAATTTGAGTTTCTCACGAGTCGGCAAAGAAAACTAAGTGGACACCCGATTAGTTTTTGTTTATTTAGGACCATTAGTCTGGTTTATCTAAATCATGCGGGCAGACGCTCGAACTTAGGGATCGTGCCGAGACGCCGAGAGGATTTTGTTTTATGAGTTCTGGAAATTTTCCATAAAGATTAGGGGAGGACTCACACCAAGACCGAGGTGATGAGGTAGAGGGGAAGTTAAAAAGGGGCAGTCAGAATTGAGCTAGCAAGAGAGTAATTTGAGTTTTGGAAACGAACCTCCGTATTTTCGTCGAAGTAAATTCCCGGTTTCGACCACAAGTATCGTAGAATTAAGTGTATTGTTGTTAGTTAGTAATTATTGTAATAAGTTAACGATTAATTGTACATATTGTAAGATATTAGTAGATAAGTAGTATTTAATTACATATAAAGGACATATTTGCGTGTAATTAATTCATCCATTGTCCTGATCCTGGAGCAGCACCATACCAAATTACCAGTTCGCAACACTGTCATGTCCTCTCTAATCAATCAATCTTTCGAGAAATGTATTTTTTCCCAGTGCCTCAAGGCAGCAATCATTATCCCTCTACATAAAGGACAGCTGCTGCAACTACAGACCAATCGCCTTACTACCTACTATATTCAAGATTGGAGAGGCTGGTCATGGTACGCCTAATAACTTTCCTGACCAAACATAGCATCTTAATCCGTATCCAGTATATAAGTTCGAGTGATGCCATACTCTCTGTTTTTAGTGATACCTACCACAATCTCATCAATTTCCATTGTATGTATAAATAAGTAAATATATAATTGTAATATTCATTAAGGATATTTTTGCTTCCAGGACATTTTTATCATCATCTTTAAAATTTAAAACATTTCCAATTCCCGAATCACTCTGTATAATCCCTGTACAATACATTTGTTGGAAAATTACATAATGATATTATATTTACCAGCAATGGAAAAAGAAAATACACATAGAATAGACTACAAACAATTTTTACGCGACAATACAACATTATATAATAAATATTTTAATTAATTCAAGAAGAAACATTTTGCATAATTTTGTAATGGAAATCTGTCCTATTGTCGCTATAAATTAGAATAAATTTCAATAGGAAATAAATGCTTTATCTGATAAGGCAATGTCTTGAATCGAATTTACATGTGAATATGGAACAGATTATTCATATGTTAAAGCCAAATACTTAATGCCGTAGAATATTTCATGCACGACACATTAACCGAAAAGGCACATGCTGAAATTTCATTTGCATACTTTTTCCCTTTCATTCAAGACCCAAAACGCCCACAAAAAATCTCTTTGTGCGTAATATGTCCCTACTTCTTATATAATATTTTTTTTAGAAATCAATTAGAGTATAAAGGGTGACAAATTAAGAGTGTCTACTTATGTTTTTATTAACACATTCTGTCTGATATTTTATGGACTGTATTAATAATACAAAAAAAAATAGGGTTTTATCTTAACGTTTCCTGCGCTGCTCGCTCGCGTCCGGACATCCACCTCAATAAGGGGGGCACCAGGAAGGGAGAGAACGAAAACAAAGACGGGATTTCGGGAAAGGATACCTTACCACCGATTTTCATCCGTTTTCGGCACAACAGCTCGAAGAGGTCGAATCGGAAAGACCCAGGGCCACGACGACGAAATTTTCGTGAACCAGAAACTACAATGGCGATCAAGAAAACCAAGAGAACCGACGACTCACGTGTTTCAGGCAGATCGCGAAATTAATCTCTTTTTTGTTGGGTCAAAAAAAAAATGATATATCCGCGCGTGTCTCGAATCAATCCAAAATACGTCGTATATCCCGGAGCTACACGAACCGCTCCGCCAGAAGTCAGCATATCCCGGCCTACCTTCCCGGCAACCAAAGATACAATTCGGCCGGAACACATTCATTTTCGTGCCTGATTTTATAACTTTCCTGTATCGCCGATTTAAACCACTTTACAAAATCGATAGTTATAATGATTTGGTATTTATTTTCTTTCTCTAGGGGCCTCATAGAACTATTTAAGGTGATTTTCACGAATTGGGTCACCGGTGACCCAGTGGCATGCTGGTCTTGCAAGGAAAGTATGCAAACCCGAGCACCTGGTGGTAGTCAAAGGTACTTTACTAACATTTCAGAAGCGGTACTTCGATAAATCAATCATATAATTCAGCAGAGGTACTGGAACTTTGGGACCGTGACACCTGGGACCCCGCGACACGCTGACAAAACACCGCCGGGTCACCGGTGTCACGGCAGCAGTGAATGTGTTAAGTAAAAACAGGACACTCTTAATTTGTCACCCTTTATTAAATTACAAGTAATACAAGGCTAAAATCATCCAAAAAATATTCAAAGGTTAAGGGATGGAAACTAGACTTGACTTACAAATTAGAAGAATCTCACAAATATCATCCGTCACTAGCGACCACCTTCCCCTTATCACCGAAACCCTCATCTGCTTCAGGCCCAGCCCGCGCAAATCTTCCAAGACCGAATGGAAAGAACGCCGACTGGGACTCCTTCCAATCCTCAATCTCTCTCTCCCTTCCCGCTCCAAACATCAAATCTGACCTTGACCTATCCTCCGCCATAGACTTCCTCACCTACTCAATCCACTCAGCCATAAATACAAGTGTCCCAACGAAAGTCATCTCTCTCGACCGTCCCCCAATTCCAAGCTTCATAGTCTCCCTTATCAAACAAAAACGCATCCTCTACCGGTCTTACAAAGCCACTCACGACCCCCTCACCAAAGCTTCCTGGAACCGCCTCAACGCCCTCATTAAACTCAAGCTCCGTTCCATCCGCGAATCCTCCTGAATCGCTGCCACCTCCAACCTCAACCCCAAGGACGGCGGAAAATTCTGGAAAGCCCTAAACACGCTTACTGGCCGCAACCGCCGTCCTAACCACAATCTCCTCGTGGAGAACAAGATCCTCACCTCTTCCCCAGACAAGGCCCAGGCCTTTGCGTCCCACCTCGAGAAGGTTCACCTTCTCTCTTCACCCCTCTTCAATCAACCCTTCTTTGTCGAGACGACCAACCTCATCAAACTCTCTCCCCTTTCTCCTCTGCCATGGTCTCCCCAAGTCATCCCAATGATAGACGCTGATGAACCCTGCACCACCCCCATAATAACTGACGAAGTCAGATGCGTCCTCGCCAACGCCAAAACAAACTCCGCCCCCGGCCCCGACGGCATCCCCTGGATTGCCCCCAAACACCTCCCTGAGTCAGCCATCGAGTTCCTCTCATCCCTCTACAACGCCTGCCTCTCCTTCGGCACTTTCCCTGCCCAATGGAAAAGTGCTCACACCATTATGATCCTGAAACCAGGCAAAAACCCCAAATCCCCGGACTCCTATCGACCAATTTCCCTCCTCTCTACCATTGGGAAGGCTTTCGAAAGAATCCTCTCCCAACGGCTCCGCACCTTCTGCGACTCCCACCACCTAATCCCCAACTACCAGAGCGGCTTCATGCCCAACAGATCCACCCAACACTCCATCCTCAACCTCACCTCCAGTCTAGCTATCTCCCACAACTCTGGTCAGGTCTCTGTCGCCCTCTTCCTAGATATACACCGCGCCTTTGACACCGTCTGGCACGACGGCCTGATCAAAAAACTTATCCTCCTCCAATTCTCCTGGCCACTAATTCGCCTCGTCCACAACTTCCTCAACTTTCGTTCCTGCCGGGTGAAGCACGGCGACTCACTCTCGCTGCCCTTCACTCCTGCCGCGAGTGTCCCCCAGGGCTCTGTCCTGTCTCCCCTCCTTTTCAACCTCTTCTGCCACGACATTCCCACCCCAACCTTGCCCGACTGCCATCTCCAGCAATTCGCTGATGATACCGTGGTCTGGGCCTCAAATCGCCTCCCTAAGGTCGCTGCTTCCCGCCTAAACTCCCACCTAAAAACCCTGGAGGCCTGGATGAGCCTCTGGCGCATCCAGATGAACCCCAAGAAGTCACAACTCGTCTTCTTCCACCATCCCTATCTAAGGGGTGCTCTTCCCTTCCCCAACATCCGACTCCATGGCGAAATAATCAAACCTCAACCTTCCGCCACCTATCTAGGCACCATCCTTCACAAATCTCTCCGTCAACCTTCCAACACCTCCCGCTGCATCAACCTAATGCGCAAACGCTTTCGGCTTCTATACTGCCTCCGTAGTCGCCTCGGCGGCTGCTCCCCCAAAGTCCTCCTCTTCACCTACAAAACCTTCGTTAGACCAATCCTCGACTATCAAGTCGGCGCTCTTTCCCTCAGCCATGAATCCCACCTTCGCCGACTTCTGTCTTTCGAAAGATCCTGCTTCCGCCGCATATTCCGCCTGCCCCCCAAATTTCCATCCTCCCTCCTGCCCGAAATCTCCAACATGGTACCATTCGACGTCCGCCTCTCCCTACTGCAAGGTCGCCTTTCCGCAAAAATTATATCCAATCAACCCCCAGTTCTCTCCATCTTCCAAAAACCCCCCTGTCACGATTCGCCACAAAATCCCCAAACGCAAGATCCCCATCCCCTACCTCAAACTCCTATCTCATTGCACCACCGAACTCCCACCCGAGCTATCTTCCATCCTCAACTCTGCTCCCGCTGCATTAATTAATATAAAAAAGAAAAAAATATATATACAATAAATAAAAAAAAAAAAAAAACCGGTCCCAACCAACCAGGGGGGTAATAAAAATAAAATTAAAAAAAAAAATACAACAGCATCCTCGAACTCCGCGCAACACTCCGCGCACGTCGCGCAACACTCTGCATCAACAACGCCCAACAACAACGCCACATCAACATCGCCACAACAGCAACACGCCACAACAATATCTCAAGTCGTCCTGTCGTCATCTAGATCCACACCCAGGCTGAAAAGGGTCATCCCCTACAACAGCCCTCTCCCTTCGGGGGGAAAAACCATGATTATCGATCGATCACACATATCCCAAAATTCCTAAAGGAATCAGCACTAGAGGAGGGGCTCTAAATGGGTAAATATACCAATGTTTAAAGGAAGAGGGTGGGATACAATAGATCTACGAAGGCCGCAGTACGTCGTCACCACCAATACTTCAATCTACAAGATTAGATAGAGACTGATAACATGACTAGATAAATAAAGCCAATAACAGACAAAGTACACAGGCAAGACCAGATTATGGCCTTAATAATTGCAATTTTTGTTTGGTAATTAGTTTCCTTTCAGATGGGAAATAATTGAAGTGAAAGAATTAAGTTGGGAATTAATTGAAGTGTCAATTTATAGGAATAAATCCTGTTGTTAATTTGAGATTAATTAACGTAAAAGACAAAGGGAATGTCTTCAAAAATAAATCAGTCGCAGTAATATCCTTAATAAATGATTCATAAAAAAAATCGGTTTAACAGGCTACAATAAATTGTAGGCAGACTGATATTAATTCGTCAGTAAATTACCGGCTTAAAACTTGTACCTAAAGTCTCGTTGCAATTTATATAATTTAAGTTTATATAACGGGAGGTATTTACCTTGACAAAAACTGGCGGATCAAAGAGGAATGGCAATCGATAATTTCGGCTTGAGTGTGAGATTTTAATTATTGCAAATTGAGTGGCACGGTTGATAGGTTGTTTTTCGAAATAATTTTGATAGCCCGTAGGGTTTTATTATCCATTATATATCTAGGCTTTATGGCAATTTCACTGCCCGAAGTTATGTGGAATTGTTATGCATACAACCATTACTGCCGATATAGTTCCAACGCAACCGAAAATTTATTTACTATAAAATTATCACATAAAAAAATATATATTTTTAATACCCATTTCACACAAAGTTTATAAATATAGTGGACATAACAATGAACCAGCCCAAAAAATATTCTAGTCGTGTATTCTAATAATATTTACGATAATATTGAAATACGTATATAATATTGAACGCAAGGTAATAAAAATACTTATAGGTTCACCGGATACGATCGGAAAAAACAGATCAAGACTCGATAAGACCAGACAAGACCAGACAAGACAAAACTAGATGAGATAAGACCAGACAAAACCAGAAAAGACCAGATAAGCCCAGGCAAGGGCTTCTATCCAGATGTGGTAACACATATAAAAATCCTCAGATTAAAGTGGGCTGGACATATGATTAGGATGCCAGAAGAAAGAATCCCAAAAAAGATATATAAGGCACCAGAACCAGAGGAAGACCACGTCGTCGATGGGCGGAAAATGTCGAGAAAGATGCGGAACAAATTCTACAAAGCCTAAATTGGGAAAATGCAGCCAGAAGTAGAGAGAATTGGAGGAGAAAATTAAGGGAGGCCCGGGTCCATATAGGACTGTAGCGCCACGGAGAGAGAGAAGCCCAGGCAAGCCTAGACCAGATCAGACAAGACCATACAAGTTTAAAGTGGTGAAGACCAGAGAAGAGAAAGGAAGGCTATATGTTGATTGTAAGAAAAACAATTCGAATTATAGCATATACAGGGTGATACCGGAGAAAATGGAAATATTTTAAAGGCATGTCCAGGAAGCAAAAATAAACAACATAATCTCATATGTTCAAGTCCGATTTTCATTTGTTTCATAGATATTTTGAACATCATCATCATCTTTTTACCATTAATCCCGCTTTATCCCGCTCGAACTTGAGCGTCTCTAGTTGTGGCACTTACTAGTTCCATGTACTCCCGCATAGTATTTAGCGCTTTCTCAGTCGCCCTCGTAATCGTCGGCCTTCAGGTCTGAGGTCAAGTGTACATGGTACATAAGTAAAGCTAAGCAGTACATGGCCATACCAACGTAGACGTCTCTCCCTCATTTTTTCAGGGATTGGAGTCACACTAAGTGGAGCTCGAACATTATCAATCGTGGTGCGGTCCAGTCTAGTAAGTCCCTGTGTCCAGCGAATTATCTTTATTTCCATGGTATGTAGTTGTTGTTCATGTCTCTTCGTTAATGGCCAGCATTCAGTACCATACAGTGCTACTGGTCGAATGGTTCTGTAAATTTTTGACTTCAGATATAGTAGCACAATCCAGTCAAAAAGACTCCATAGACTTGGCGCCATTTCAGCCATGCAGCGTTGACTCTGTTACGGGCTTCTGGGAGAGTTTGACCATCTGAACATATTAGCATACCCAAGTATTTGAATACAGATGATTTTCCGAGTTCAGTGCCATCAATGTGAATAGATCCTTGACTTGGTACTCCACACTCCATATACTCTGCCTTTCCAGTGTTACGTTGTAGGCCATGGTTGTCTAGTGCAGTTTTCCAACATTGAACATGTTGTTCCAATTCTTGGCAAGTCTTGCAGGCTACAATGATATCGTCAGCATACAGCAATGTCCAGGGATGTGGTTGCAGTAGTTCGGCTGCGATGGTGTCAAGACAGATGATAAAGAAGAGCAAGGACAGAGCTGACCCCTGATGAACACTAACTCTCATGGGAAAAATTACGGAGTTTGCTTGAGTACATCGGACAAAGCTGTGACATTCCGATCACATTCCGATAAAGAAGCTGAACCCATTGAACATATGCTTCTGGTACACCATGCTGCCGTAGTGCATACCATATTAGATCACGAGGTACCCTGTCGAAGTACCCTTTTGAAGATCCAAGAAGGCTATATGGAGTGGTTTCCTCTTTTGTAGGTGTATTTCCCTTGAAAGACGAGTGACGTGAATAACATCGATTTTCACTGACCCTTTCATAAAACCACATTGGTTTGAGGCAATCTTGATTATGTCACGAAGGCGTGTATCCAAGATACGCTCAAATATCTTCGTAGTGTGGTAAAGCACGCGAATCGGTCGATAATTTGAGCAGTTCTTCACATTACCTTTGCCAAATTGGTATAGTTACACTGCTCAGCCAAGTAAGAGGAGTCTCGTTTTCATTGATGATCTTGTTGAAGATATCTGCTAGAAAGTGAGCTGCTTGTGGCCCAAGCATCTTCTACACCTCCGATGGAAGATTCCAGTTGCCTTTCCATTTGTCATTTTCTTCATGGCGGTTTTAACTTCGGCAACCGTGATGCCTGGTACTGGACCAAGTATAGTAGTGGCGGATGGGCAAATTCTTCATTGCTATTATTTTCGAAGTGGTGTTACCATCGGTTAAGGATCTCATTAGGTTTCTGTAGAGGTTGTTGATTTTTATTCTTAATGATCATAACATCTTGAGTGCAACGATGGCAATCCTTCGCTAGTCTGTAGATATTATTTGCACCTTCTGCTGTGTTGAGCTCTTCGTACATGTTCTTGTAATGGTCTGCTTCAGCCTTTGACACTTCCTGTTTTGCCGCCGACTCTAATCTTCTATATTGCTGACGATCAAGATCCAGTACCGATTGGAGTCACGTCTTATACGCTAACTTCTTCATCCTCTTCCACCACCATATCTCTTTATTGATAAAACTGCGTCTAGATTTTAATTTACTCATGATGATAGTAGCACAAGTCTTATTATGTGTGGAGGCCTTTGTCATGATTTCATAAACGTGTTGATCACTTTCTGGCATAGTTAGAGAATTTATAGATATTTTCAACTAGATGTGATGCTGTTTTAATTTCCATCATTTAATTCGTTCCGATGTAGATTGAAGACTTTTCTTGCAGAGATCAAGGGAATCCTAAAATTGAGGAGAAGCAGATAATGTTGGAGTGCAATATTGTCTGATGGTATGACTTTTACATCGGTGACAAACTTCAGATCACTCCTTCCTACCAACCAATAATCAATCTGCGTATTTCTTACACAAATACTGATGGTAATGAGGTGTGTTGGTCGCTTTCTGTAAAAGGTGTTAGCCACAGCTAAGTCTAAGGCCTCAACAAATTCCGAGATTCTGTTCCCATCCTCATTTTGCTCTCCAAAGCCTTGTCACCATTTCTATTCACTCCATCGTGGCCATTTAAATCACCACCAATGAACAGGAGTTCTTCTTCGACAAACTGTAGGTAAGTTTCACCCAGTTTGTGGAGCATAGCATGAAACCACACGTAAGGTTTTCGTACCAGTGTCGATTTTAATAAACATCAATCAGCAAGACGGTTTACTTCTCTGACATGCTCACTGACAATAGTTTGTATCCTTCATCAATATCCTTGGATTTTGAGCCAGTCCATTTGGTTCCCTGGATGCAGGCAATATCTACTTGTCGGTTCTTCAAGGCATCAGCAGGTTCTCGACTTCGACTCGTAAGAGTACCAATGTTCTGTACGGATTTGTTGGGCTCGCTTCTTTAGCCCACCCTTATATATCGCCCTCGTAATCGTCGGCCTCTGGTCTGATGTCAAGTGTACATGGTACATAAGTAAAGCTACGCAGTACATGGCCATACCAACGTAGACACCTCTCCCTCATTGTTTCAGGGATTGGAGCCACACTAAATGTAGCTCAAACATTATCATTCCTGCTGCGGTCCAGTCTAGTAATTCCTTGTGTCCAGCGAATCATCTTTATTTCCATGGCATGTAGTTGTTGTAGATGTCTCTTCGTTAATGGCCAGCATTTAGTACCATACAGTGCTACTGGTCGAACGATGGTTCTGTAAATTTTTGACTTTAGATATAGTTGCACTTTCCAGTCGAAAAGGACTCCATAGGCTTGGCGCCATTTCAGCCATGCAGCGTTGACTCTGTTACGGGCATCTGGGAGTGTTTGACCATCTGAACATATTAGCATACCCAAGTATTTGAATACAACTGATTTTCCGAGTTCAGTGCCATCAATGTGAATAGATCCTTCACTTGGTACTCCACACTCCATATACTCTGTCTTCCCAATGTTAAGTCGTAGGCCATGGTTGTCTAGTGTAGTTTTCCAACATGAACATGTTGTTCCAATTCTTGGCTAGTCTTGAAGGGTACAATGATATCGTCAGCATAGAGCAATGTCCAGGGATGTGGTTGCAGTAGTTCGGATGCGATGGTGTCAAGACAGATGATAAAGAAGAGCAAGGACAGAGCTGACCCCTGATGAACACCAACTCTCATGGGAAAAATTACGGAGTTTCATTGAGTACATCGGACATAGATGTGACATTCCGATCACATTCCGATAAAGAAGCTGAACCCATTGAACATATGCTTCTGGTACACCATGCTGCCGTAGTGCATACCATATTAGATCACGAGGTACCCTGTCGAAGTACCCTTTTGAAGATCCAAGAAGGCTATATGGAGTGGTTTCCTCTTTTCTAGGTGTATTTCCCTTGAAAGACGAGTGACGTGAATAGCATCGATTTTCACTGACCCTTTCATAAAACCACATTGGCTTGAGGCAATCTTGATTGTGTCACGTGTATCCACGATACGCTCAAATATCTTCGTAGTGTGGTAAAGCACGCGAATCGGTCGATAATTTGAGCAGTTCCTCACATTGCCTTTGCCAAATTGGTATAGTTGCACTGCTCAGCCAAGTAAGAGGAGTCTCGTTTTCATTGATGATCTTGTTGAAGATATCTGCTAGAAAGTGAGCTGCTTGTGGCCCAAGCATCTTCTACACCTCCGATGGAAGATCATCCGGTCCAGTTGCCTTTCCATTTGTCATTTTCTTCATGGCGGTTTAAACTTCGGCAACCGTGATGCCTGGTACTGGACCAACTATAGTAGTAGCGGATGGGCAAATTCTTCATTGCTATTATTTTCGAAGTGGTGTTACCATCGGTTAAGGATCTCATTAGGTTTCTGTAGAGGTTGTTGAGTTTTATTCTTAATGGTCATAACATCTTGAGTGCAACGATGGCAATCCTTTGCTAGTCTGTAGATATTATTTGCACCTTCTGCTGTGTTGAGCTCTTCGTACATGTTCTTGTAATGGTCTGCTTTAGCCTTTGACACTTCCTGTTTAGCCGGCGACTCTAATCTTCTATATTGCTGACGATCAAGATCCAGTACCGATTGTAGTCACGTCTTATACGCTAACTTCTTCATCCTCTTCCACCACCATATCTCTTTATTGATAAAACTGCGTCCAGATTTTGATTTACTCATGATGATAGTAGCACAAGTCTTATTATGTGTGGAGGCCTTTGTCATGATTTCATAAACGTGTTGATCACTTTCTGGCATAGTTAGAGAATTTATAGATATTTTCAACTAGATGTGATGCTGTTTTAATTTCCATCATTTAATTCGTTCCGATGTAGATTGAAGACTTTTCTTGCAGAGATCAAGGGAATCCTAAAATTGAGGAGAAGCAGATAATGTTGGAGTGCAATATTGTCTGATGGTATGACTTTTACATCAGTGACAAATTTCAGATCACTCCTTCCTACCAACCAATAATCAATCTGCGTATTTCTTACACCAATACTGATGGTAATGAGGTGTGTTGGTCGCTTTCTGTAAAAGGTGTTAGCCACAGCTAAGTCTAAGGCCTCAACAAATTCCGAGATTCTGTTCCCATCCTCATTTTGCTCTCCAAAGCCTTGTCACCATGTCTATTCCCTCCATCGTGGCCATTTAAATCACCACCAATGAACAGGAGTTCTTCTTCGACAAACTGTAGGTAAGTTTCACCCAGTTTGTGGAGCATAGCATGAAACCACACGTAAGGTTTTCGTACCAGTATCGATTTTAATAAACATCAATCAGCAAGACGGTTTACTTCTCTGACATGCTCACTGACAATAGTTTGTATCCCTCATCAATATCCTTGGATTTTGAGCCAGTCCATTTGGTTCCCTGGATGCAGGCAATATCTACTTGTCGGTTCTTCAAGGCATCAGCAGGTTCTCGACTTCGACTCGTAAGAGTACCAATGTTCTGTACTGATTTGTTGGGCTCGCTTCTTTAGCCCACCCTTAATTGAGTAGGGAGCCCCTGCACATTTCTCACACCATGTAGGCGATGATGATGCGCGTCGCCTATTGCGGGGACGCCCTAGCAGTTTGATACAAAATATGTATTCTGGCCAGTGCATTGAGACACAGCAGGAATTGTTTTACCGACCGGCTTGTTGTTGATCCTGCCATCGAACCCTCCTACTTTCTCATCCCGGATTTGGGACCGGGCAATGGTGGAGTTTCATACATATTTTGAACAATAGTGATTTATAAAATTAAAGGAAAATGTATTACTGAACTTAAAAATACGTTAAATTTTCGACTTACGCGTTTAAAAATAGACCTGCTAGCCAGTTTCAGTGAACGATGATTGGATTTAATTAACGCCGCAGCATTCAGAATGCGTTCTACTAGCGCATTCCATGTGTCCACTTGCATAGCATAAACTTCATCCATCCACAAAGGCAAATCTAGGGGCGAGATATCCTGTAATCTCGGTGGCCAAAGGTGCGGGCCTCCTTTGGTGATACAGCGATCGCCGAAATGGGTCTTTAGAAAATTTCTCACAATATTTGCATAATGAGGAGGTGCTTGATCATGTTGGAAGATAATACGTCGTCGAATAATCAAAGGTATTTCGTCCAATATTTCCTCTAAATGGTCTTCCAAAAAATGTAAATTACCTTCCCCAGTAAGATAGTCATCTAATAGAAAATGATCCAACAATTGAACATTTAGAATGCCGCACTATACATTAATACTAAACATATGTTGGAAATTGGGCTCTTGTGGCATGGTCTCCATAGCATGGGATCCGACCATCGATGATTATTATACAATTGCAAACTCCACCTCGAGTAAAATGAGCTTCACCAGCAAATAAAATGCATTTGAGTAATCTCATAGTTCGAAACTCATATGTTCAAGTCCGATTTTTATTTGTTTTATAGATATTTTAAACATCATCATAATCTTTCTAGCATTAATGCCGCTTTATCCCGCTCGCACTTGAGCGTCTCTAGTTGTGGCATTTGCTAGTTCCATGTCCTCCCGCATAGTATCCAGCCATCGCTTTCTCAGTCGCCCTCGTGATCGTCGGCCTTCTGGTCTGATGTCAAGTGTACATGGTACATAAGTAAAGCTACGCAGTACATGGCCATTACCAACGTAGACACCTCTCCCTCATTGTTTCAGGGATTGGAGCCACACTAAATGTAGCTCAAACATTATCATTCCTGCTGCGGTCCAGTCTAGTAATTCCTTGTGTCCAGCGAATCATCTTTATTTCCATGGCATGTAGTTGTTGTAGATGTCTCTTCGTTAATGGCCAGCATTTAGTACCGTACAGTGCTACTGGTCGAACGATGGTTCTGTAAATTTTTGACTTTAGATATAGTTGCACTTTCCAGTCGAAAAGGACTCCATAGACTTGGCGCCATTTCAGCCATGCAGCGTTGACTCTGTTACAGGCTTCTGGGAGTGTTTGACCATCTGAACATATTAGCATACCCAAGTATTTGAATACAGATGATTTTCCGAGTTCAGTGCCATCAATGTGAATAGATCCTTGACTTGGTACTCCACATTCCATATACTCTGCCTTTCCAGTGTTACGTTGTAGGCCATGGTTGTCTAGTGCAGTTTTCCAACATTGAACATATTGTTCCAATTCTTGGCAAGTCTTGCAGGCTACAATGATATCGTCAGCATACAGCAATGTCCAGGGATGTGGTTGCAGTAGTTCGGCTGCGATGGTGTCAAGACAGATGATAAAGAAGAGCAAGGACAGAGCTGACCCCTGATGAACACCAACTCTCATGGGAAAAATTACGGAGTTTCCTTGAGTACATCGGACATAGCTGCGACATTCCGATGACAATCCGATAAAGAAGCTGAACCCATTGAACATATGCTTCTGGTACACGATGCTGCCGTAGTGCATACCATATTAGATCACGAGGTACCCTGTCGAAGTACCCTTTTGAAGATCCAAGAAGGCTATATGGAGTGGTTTCCTCTTTTCTAGGTGTATTTCCCTTGAAAGACGAGTGACGTGAATAGCATCGATTTTCACTGACCCTTTCATAAAACCACATTGGTTTGAGTCAATCTTGATTATGTCACGAAGGCGTGTATTCACGATACGCTCAAATATCTTCGTAGTGTGGTAAAGCACGCGAATCGGTCCATAATTTGAGCAGTTCTTCACATTGCCTTTGCCAAATTGGTATAGTTAAACTGCTCAGCCAAGTAAGAGGAGTCTCGTTTTCATTGATGATCTTGTTGAAGATATCTGCTAGAAAGTGAGCTGCTTGTGGCCCAAGCATCTTCTACACCTCCGATGGAAGATCATCCGGTCCAGTTGCCTTTCCATTTGTCATTTTCTTCATGGCGGTTTTTACTTCGGCAACCGTGATGCCTGGTACTGGACCAAGTATAGTAGTGGCGGATGGGCAAATTCTTCATTGCTATTATTTTCGAAGTGGTGTTACCATCGGTTAAGGATCTCATTAGGTTTCTGTAGAGGTTGTTGATTTTTATTCTTAATGATCATAACATCTTGAGTGCAACGATGGCAATCCTTCGCTAGTCTGTAGATATTATTTGCACCTTCTGCTGTGTTGAGCTCTTCGTACATGTTCTTGTAATGGTCTGCTTTAGCCTTTGACACTTCCTGTTTTGCCGCCGACTCTAATCTTCTATTTTGCTGACGATCAAGATCCAGTACTGATTGGAGTCACGTCTTATACGCTAACTTCTTCATACTCTTCCACCACCATATCTCTTTATTGATAAAACTGCGTCCAGATTTTAATTTACTCATGATGATAGTAGCACAAGTCTTTTTATGTGCGGAGGCCTTTGTCATGATTTCATAAACGTGTTGATCACTTTCTGGCATAGTTAGAGAATTTATAGATATTTTCAACTACATGTGATGCTGTTTTAATTTCCATCATTTAATTCGTTCCGATGTAGATAGAAGACTTTTCTTGCAGAGATCACGGGAATCCTAAAATTGAGGAGAAGCAGATAATTTTGGAGTGCAATATTGTCTGATGGTATGACTTTTACATCAGTGACAAACTTCAGATCACTCCTTCGTACCAACAAATAATTAATCTGCGTATTTCTTACACCAATACTGATGGTAATGAAGTGTGTTGGTCGCTTTCTGTAAAAGGTGTTAGCCACAGCTAAGTCTAAGGCCTCAACAAATTCCGAGATTCTGTTCCCATCCTCATTTTGCTCTCCAAAGCCTTGTCACCATTTCTATTCCCTCCATCGTGGCCATTTAAATCACCACCAATGAACAGGAGTTCTTCTTCGACAAACTGTTGGTAAGTTTCGCCCAGTTTGTGGAGCATAGCATGAAACCACACGTAAGGTTTTCGTACCAGTGTCGATTTTAATAAACATCAATCAGCAAGACGGTTTACTTCTCTGACATGCTCACTGACAATAGTTTGTATCCTTCATCAATATCCTTGGATTTTGAGCCAGTCCATTTGGTTCCCTGGATGCAGGCAATATCTACTTGTCGGTTCTTCAAGGCATCAGCAGGTTCTCGACTTCGACTCGTAAGAGTACCAATGTTTTGTACTGATTTGTTGGGCTCGCTTCTTTAGCCCACCCTTAATTGAGTAGGGAGCCCCTGCACATTTCTCACACCAAATGGGCGATGATGTAGCGCGTCGCCTATTGCGGGGAACGCCCTAGCAGTTTGATCCATAATATTTATTCTGGCCAGTGCATTGAGACACAACAGGAATTGTTTTACCGACCGGCTTGTTGTTAAGCCTGCCAGCGAACCCTCCTACATTCTCATCACAGATTTGGGACCGGGCAATGGTGGAGTTTCATACATACTTTGAACAATAGTGATTTATAAAATTAAAGGAAAATATATTACTGAACTTAAAAGTACGTTAATTTTCGACTTACGCGTTTAAAAATAGACCTGGTAGCCAGTTTCAGTGAACGATGATTCGATTTAATTAACGCCGCAGCATTCAGAATGCGTTCTACTAGCGCATTCCATGTGTCCACTTGCATAGCATAAACTTCATCCATCCACAAAGGCAAAAATCTAGGGGCGAGATATCCTGTGATCTCGGTGGCCAAAGGTGCGGGCCTCCTTTGGTGATACAGCGATCGCAGAAATGGGTCTTTAGAAAATTTCTCACAATATTTGCATAATAAGGAGGTGCTTGATCATGTTGGAAGATAATACGTCGTCGAATAATCAAAGGTATTTCGTCCAATATTTCCTCTAAATGGTCTTCCAAAAAATGTAAATTACCTTCCCCAGTAAGATAGTCATCTAATAGAAAATGATCCAACAATTGCACATTTAGAATGCCGCACTATACATTAATACTAAACAGATTTTGGAAATTGGGCTCTTGTGGCATGGTCTCCATAGCATGGGATCCGACCATCGATGATTATTATACAATTGCAAACTCCACCTCGAGTAAAATGAGCTTCACCAGCAAATAAAATGCATTTGAGTAATCTCATAGTTCGAAACTCATATGTTCAAGTCCGATTTTTATTTGTTTTATAGATATTTTAAACATCATCATAATCTTTCTAGCATTAATGCGGCTTTATCCCGCTCGCACTTGAGCGTCTCTAGTTGTGGCATTTGCTAGTTCCATGTCCTCCCGCATAGTATCCAGCCATCGCTTTCTCAGTCGCCCTCGTGATCGTCGGCCTTCTGGTCTGATGTCAAGTGTACATGGTACATAAGTAAAGCTACGCAGTACATGGCCATACCAACGTAGACACCTCTCCCTCATTGTTTCAGGGATTGGAGCCACACTAAATGTAGCTCAAACATTATCATTCCTGCTGCGGTCCAGTCTAGTAATTCCTTGTGTCCAGCGAATCATCTTTATTTCCATGGCATGTAGTTGTTGTAGATGTCTCTTCGTTACTGGCCAGCATTTAGTACCATACAGTGCTACTGGTCGAACGATGGTTCTGTAAATTTTTGACTTTAGATATAGTTGCACTTTCCAGTCGAAAAGGACTCCATAGACTTGGCGCCATTTCAGCCATGCAGCGTTGACTCTGTTACGGGCTTCTGGGAGTGTTTGACCATCTGAACATATTAGCATACCTAAGTATTTGAATATAGATGATTTTCCGAGTTCAGTGCCATCAATGTGAATAGATCCTTGACTTGGTACTCCACACTCCATATACTCTGCCTTTCCAGTGTTACGTTGTAGGCCATGGTTGTCTAGTGCAGTTTTCCAACATTGAACATGTTGTTCCAATTCTTGGCAAGTCTTGCAGGCTACAATAATATCGTCAGCATACAGCAATGTCCAGGGATGTGGTTGCAGTAGTTCGGCTGCGATGGTGTCAAGACAGATGATAAAGAAGAGCAAGGACCGAGCTGACCCCTGATGACCAACTCTCATGGGAAAAATTACGGAGTTTCCTTGAGTACATCGGACATAGCTGTGACATTCCGATGACATTCCGATAAAGAAGCTGAACCCATTGAACATATGCTTCTGGTACACCATGCTGCCGTAGTGCATACCATATTAGATCACGAGGTACCCTGTCGAAGTACCCTTTTGAAGATCCAAGAAGGCTATATGGAGTGGTTTCCTCTTTTCTAGGTGTATTTCCCTTGAAAGACGAGTGACGTGAATAGCATCGAATTTCACTGACCCTTTCATAAAACCACATTGGCTTGAGGCAATCTTGATTGTGTCACGAAGGCGTGTATCCACGATAGGCTCAAATATCTTCGTAGTGTGGTAAAGCACGCGAATCGGTCGATAATTTGAGCAGTTCTTCACATTGCCTTTGCCAAATTGGTATAATTACACTGCTCAGCAAAGTAAGAGGAGTCTCGTTTTCATTGATGATCTTGTTGAAGATATCTGCTAGAAAGTGAGCTGCTTGTGGCCCAAGCATCTTCTACACCTCCGATGGAAGATTCCAGTTGCCTTTCCATTTGTCATTTTCTTCATGGCGGTTTTAACTTCGGCAACCGTGATGCCTGGTACTGGACCAACTATAGTAGTAGCGGATGGGTAAATTCTTCATTGCTATTATTTTCGAAGTGGTGTTACCATCGGTTAAGGATCTCATTAGGTTTCTGTAGAGGTTGTTGATTTTTATTCTTAATGATCATAACATCTTGAGTGCAACGATGGCAATCCTTTGCTAGTCTGTAGATATTATTTGCACCTTCTGCTGTGTTGAGCTCTTCGTACATGTTCTTGTAATGGTCTGCTTTAGCCTTTGACACTTCCTGTTTTGCCGCCGACTCTAATCTTCTATATTGCTGACGATCAAGATCCAGTACCGATTGGAGTCACGTCTTATACGCTAACTTCTTCATCCTCTTCCACCACCATATCTCTTTATTGATAAAACTGCGTCCAGATTTTGATTTACTCATGATGATAGTAGCACAAGTCTTATTATGTGTGAAGGCCTTTGTCATGATTTCATAAACGTGTTGATCACTTTCTGGCATAGTTAGAGAATTTATAGATATTTTCAACTAGATGTGATGCTGTTTTAATGTCCATCATTTAATTCGTTCCGATGTAGATTGAAGACTTTTCTTGCAGAGATCAAGGGAATCCTAAAATTGAGGAAAAGCAGATAATGTTGGAGTGCAATATTGTCTGATGGTATGACTTTTACATCAGTGACAAACTTCAGATCACTCCTTCGTACCAACCAATAATCAATGTGCGTATTTCTTACACCAATACTGATGGTAATGAGGTGTGTTGGTCGCTTTCTGTAAAAGGTGTTAGCCACAGCTAAGTCTAAGGCCTCAACAAATTCCGAGATTCTGTTCCCATCCTCATTTTGCTCTCCAAAGCCTTGTCACCATTTCTATTCCCTCCATCGTGGCCATTTAAATCACCACCAATGAACAGGAGTTCTTCTTCGACAAACTGTAGGTAAGTTTCACCCAGTTTGTGGAGCATAGCATGAAACCACACGTAAGGTTTTCGTACCAGTGTCGATTTTAATAAACATCAATCAGCAAGACGGTTTACTTCTCTGACATGATCACTGACAATAGTTTGTATCCTTCATCAATATCCTTGGATTTTGAGCCAGTCCATTTGGTTCCCTGGATGCAGGCAATATCTACTTGTCGGTTCTTCAAGGCATCAGCAGGTTCTCGACTTCGACTCGTAAGAGTACCAATGTTTTGTACTGATTTGTTGGGCTCGCTTCTTTAGCCCACCCTTAATTGAGTAGGGAGCCCCTGCACATTTCTCACACCATGTGGGCGATGATGTAGCGCGTCGCCTATTGCGGGGAACGCCCTAGCAGTTTGATACAAAATATTTATTCTGGTCAGTGCATTGAGACACAGCAGGAATTGTTTTACCGACCGGCTTGTTGTTCAGCCTGCCATCGAACCCTCCTACTTTCTCATCCCGGATTTGGGACCGGGCAATGCTGGAGTTTCATACATACTTTGAACAATAGTGATTTATAAAATTAAAGGAAAATGTATTACTGAACTTAAAAATACGTTAAATTACGACTTACGCATTTAAAAATAGACCTGGTAGCCAGTTTCAGTGAACGATGATTGGATTTAATTAACGCCGCAGCATTCAGAATGCGTTCTACTAGCTCATTCCATGTGTCCACTTGCATAGCATAAACTTCATCCATCCACAAAGACAAAAATCTAGGGGCGAGATATCCTGTGATCTCGGTGGCCAAAGGTGCGGGCCTCCTTTGGTGATCCAGCGATCGCCGAAATGGGTATTTAGAAAATTTCTCACAATATTTGCATAATGAGGAGGTGCTCGATCATGTTGGACGATAATACGTCGTGGAATGATCAAAGGTACTTCTTCTAATATTTCCTCTAAATGGTCTTCCAAAAAATGTAAATAACCTTCCCCAATAAGACAGTCAATACAAAGTGATCAAACAATTGATCATTTAGAATTCCGCATCATACATTAATTCAAAACCGATGTTGAAAATTGCGTTCTAGCGTGGCATGGCAGTTTTCGTCCGACCATCGATGATTGTTTGTAAACTCCACCTGGTGTAAAATGAGCTTCACCAGCAAATAAAATGCATCTGAGTAATCTTATAGTTTCACGAATGCATTGAAAAAATTGTAGTCTTAATGGATAATCGCTTTCTTGGAGATTTTGTACTTTCTGCAGATAAAAAGTGTTTAAACCTTGTCGTTTTAATGTTTTCCAAACCATCGTACGTGGAATTGAATTGCAATGCGCTTTGTACTTATCCTCGGATAATTTTCTACAACATCCAGTGTATCTTCTTCAAGTTCCAAACCGAGACCTTGCTGTTTTTTCAGAAACAATATTTGCAGTTGTGAACATTCCAGTTTCTCTAGCACGTCTCAAAACAGTTTAACACACTCCATTATCATCATTAATCAGCTTTTACCGTCCACTGCTGGATATAAGTATCCCTTAATTCCTTCCATTCTTCTCGTTGTTGCGCTGCTTGTATCCAATTAGATGTGATACCCTTAATATCGTCACTGGCCTCCATTCACTGGATACGCTTAATATCGTCACTGGCTTGGTCTAGGCCTCCATTCAATGATACGTTTCGTCCATCATCCATCCGTCATTCTTGCTACGTGACCTGTAGAAGCCAATTCAACTTCAACCAGCGGTGATCCTTTCTACCGCATCTGCAACTTCCGTTCTCTGCCGTATGGTAACATTTTGGATTTTGTCACGCAGGCTCCATGCTCCTCTGTGTTACCCTGATTTTTTACCCGGAATTGCTTCGCATAAAGGATTTTAGTCAATGACCTACCACGCTGGTAAGTGCGGGTTGGTAGGTGGGTTACGTTAACCCATGTATGATCAGCCGCTTCTGACATGGAGATCCTACGCTTTGTGCAGCCGCCCATTCTGGGACAGACGCTTAACTTAGTTTCGTATTTTTTACCTTTGACCTTACCAGCAAGGGTGACCCTGCCAGGAGCGTTTGCTCCCGCTGGAATTGCTCTCCGGATCCTTAAAGGGAGTACTGAGCCCTTCTCTCTACGACAAAGTATTGTTGTGAGGCTGCCACCAATGTTGTGTGGGGGTGTTTTATAGGAAATCGCTGGCACCAATGTTGTAGGCCTGCTACCAATGTTGTGAAGGGGGTTATGGTGTGAACCACCGCCGACTTCAATGTTGAGAGGGAAGGACTGCTGGCCAAAAATTCTTCGGACTCTGTGATATATCTAAATATTTCGGGATCTTGCAATGGAATGTTCACCGGGATTCGCAATGCAAGTAGTTTGTCGAATAATAGTCGAGTTGGTTTTAACAATTTAATTAAACAACAATACAAAGAAATAACTTAACACTTAAAAAACTTATCGCTTACCACTCTACTCTATTTTCTCTTACTTCTTACTTACAACTTATTACTTATTTATATATATATATATATATATATATATATATATATATATATATGTATATATATATATATATATATATATATATATATACACTTATTAGTTTTATACTTATTAGTTCTTAGCTCTTACTTATTAGTTGTTACTGACAACTTGTTTCTCCTTACTGACAACTGGGGAATGGTATTTATACCATTCCTGGTATAATATATCTGTAAGAGAGATTGGAATTTGAAGTCAACCAAGGGTTAAGACAGGGCGATGTATTATCCACACTACTTTTCAACATAGTACTGGAGAAAGTGATGAGAAAAGTGGAGACCAACAACCCAGGTGGTACTCTGTTTAACCGCATGAACCAGAATTTGGCGTATGCGGATGATGTGTGTATGCTGTCTCGAAGATTTAAAGAGCTGGAAGATGGGTTGTGTAGGTTAGAAAAGGAGGCAGAAGAATTGGGGCTTCGAGTGAACGGCGCCAAAACACAGTATATCTTCTCTTCCAGGAGAAACACAGCGGTGAAAGACAAACTCATAAAGTTGAATGGAGTCAACTGTGAGAGTTGTGAGAAGTTTAAGTACTTGGGAGTGTTGGTAACTAATGATAACAGCATAAGTGAAGAAATAAAAGCAAGGATTGCAGCGGGAAACAGAGCATACAGGGCGGCCCTGATTAAGATTCTCAAGTCACAGAAAATCGAAGATAACTGTCTATCGAACGGTTATAAGGCCGGTGGTAATGTATGGCTCAGAAACATGGACAATAAGGATGGCAGAAGTGGAATGTCTGAGAAGATGGGAAAGGAAAATATTAAGAAAGATTTTTGGGGCAGTGAATGACGCAGCAACAACTATACGGTCATGCTGACATAGTTTTGGAAATAAAGAGTAATAGACTAAGATGGTTGGGCCATGTAGAGCGAATGCCAGATGACAGGTCTGTCAAGAAGGTACACAGAGGAAACCCAGGTGGCAGAAGGTGCAAAGGGAGACCACGGAAACGATGGCTGGATGATGTAGAGGATGACTTACGAAAGATGGGAGTCAGAAGATGGAGGAAACGAGCTGAAGATCGCCAGGATTGGGCTACAATCGTCAGAGAGGCCAAGGCCCTTCATGGGCTGTAGCGCCGAGGAGTAAGTAAGTAAGTAAGTAAGAGAGATTAAATCATCCCTCTAATTCAAATAAGGGGAAGATTGAATTTTCTTGGCTCCTCCCATGAACAATCGAGGCTTAAATTCTCTAAATACCTGAAAATGTCTGGTCCTCTGGTTAATCTCTATAAGAAGTTTTTTATAGACCTTTCTAGATAAACTATAAAACAATTGCATTTATCCAAAACGTGGGACAAAGGGCACGTTTTGGAATGTGCACTAATGGCACAGATGTCCAGTCTTGTTTTTTATTACAACAGTATTAATCCTTGAGAGGTTTGAAACACTTGACTATTAAGAATTCTTCGATTCGGAAAAAGACGTCGAGACTCGTGTACTGAACGAACAGAAGTACCATTACAAAATCCATAAGCAAGCACCACGCCTGCATATTCTCTATGACTGAAAATATGAGGCATTTTTATAATCTCGTATAACAATTGCAATTGTCACCTTTTATGACATATGACAATTATGACAATTTTTATTGGAACTTCCACGATGGACCGAGCGTCTAACACTGATAACAATCCTGTTTCAACCTGTCTCGACCTGTCTGTAAACATATGTGAAAAAAATACCCAATTATTATTTTGTTTCAAATTGGCAATTGGTCTGGGTTTATCTGCTCTAATATAACCCAATCTAACCCTTATCCAATATTTTTTCTTATTTCGGATCGAGAGGTCGCGCTAGCGCGTGATATGTGGTCTGTGGTTATAACCTAATCTAACCATCCATTTTGTTCAAATCTGTAGCTGCGGTGGCGTTAGTACATATCCAATAAGTACTAATCGGACAGATGAGCATAGTTTGATAATATTTGCTTCCGGGACATGTCTTTATAATATTTCCATTTCCTCCCGAATCACGCTATAGATAAAAAATCTTTTCATATTTTAGTACTGAAACTTTAGTAAAGCAATTATAATATGTCGACGACTAAATAAGTCCACGGTTAATATTTGTTGAATACTGTACTTTGCACACTATCAATTCAAACAGAATGGAGAAATTACGGAAGTGACCATCACTTATGTGATGCGTTTAACAATTTGCCTGTGTCCGGTTGACATATATCAAAAAAAGTAAGCGGAAAACGATCACGTATTTATTTACGAGACCGGCTGTTAGCTGTAATAATATTTATACGAAAAGCACTTTTAAACGTTATTTATTTATATTTGTGTGGAATCATATATTGTTTGCGTTTCGGTTTCGATTTAATTTGATTGATAAACGTTTGCGGGTTTGCATGCAAATTAAGCGGACGCTTTGGAAAATTTTGTCACGCGCTTTCAGCCATATTTCATTTTATTAAGTCTGCGTTGGTAAATACTATGTTTACTATCAAGTTAGTTTGCCGACAAATGCATATGTTAATTCATTGTAATTTATAATCCGTGCAGTCAAATCGAATTCTTGGAAATCAATATTTACAATTTCACTCTCATTGGCAATTAGACAACAAAATTGATTGATAATGCAGAGTAAATTAATCCATAGCGAAATATCAATACATTTCCATACACATTATTTTGTATCATCATGCAAAGAATAAGGAATGTCACAAGGTCAGACAAGATTGAAAAAATCAGACAAGACCAGACAAGACTAGACAATATCAGACTAGATCAGACTAGACCACACTAGACCAAGTATTGTTTGTAAATAGAGACGATGGACTTTTCAAAGTATATAAGGCCGTTGAGTAGTGAGGCTGATTGGCCTATGTGGAAAAGAAAGATCAAGGATCTTCTTGATCATGATGAAGGTGCTTTGGAAGTAATCGATGGAAAGCTAAGAAAACCAGATTCATTGGCAGGCGCAGCTACGGAAGGAGAAGATAAGAAACATAAGGAAAAAAGTGATCTTTTTCGTAAGGCTAACAGCTATGCAAAATCCATGATTACCAGTGATGTAACAGACACAGTTTATCAGATGATCATGGACCGAGAAACTGCCCATAAAGCTATGATGCATAAAAGGCCATTGAGTAGTGAGGCTGATTGGACTATGTCGAAAAGAAATCTTCTTGGTTATCACGAAGGTGCTGTGGAATTAATCGATGGCAAGCTAAGAAAACCAGATTCATTGGCGGACGCAGATACGGAAAAAGAAGTCAAGAGACATAAGGAACAAATTGATCTTTTTCGGAAGGCTAACAGCTAGGCAAAATCCATGATTACCAGTGCTGTAACAGACACAGTTTATCAAAAAAACATGGACCGAGAAACTGCCTATGAAGTCCTTTATGAAGCTACATCGAAAGACCAACTGTTCAATATCTGTCCAGATTTCTTCAAGTTCATTTGGACATCAACGGATGATGTGTCAACTTATATGGCTAAATTAAAAAGTATGTGGCATGAAATAAACAATGGATTAAAAGAAAGAAAAGAAAATCCATTACCTGAATTGACGCTGGTTTTTAAGATTTTAAGTATCTTACCTACTAGTTTTAGTTCGTTGCAGTCAAGTTGGATAGATGGCAATAAGATAACCTTCGACGAGTTAGTTACTCAA
This sequence comes from Phosphuga atrata, assembly GCA_944588485.1. Lineage (NCBI taxonomy): Eukaryota > Metazoa > Arthropoda > Insecta > Coleoptera > Silphidae > Phosphuga > Phosphuga atrata. Next base: position 2,103,666 of record OX155901.1, read on the forward strand.
CTGTGTGCTCATGAAAGGAACTTTCGGAAGGTTGGTAGACTTTTAGAAATTATTCTCAGTGCTTGCTGCTTATGACAAAAATCCTAATAGTTCATTCAATTCAAACTCTACAGAACGTTAGTTTCTAAATAATGGTAAAGTCATACTTCAGGGTCTAATACGCTCAACTGGTGGAACTTTGTATAAAATAAAAATTCAGCCACAAAAGGATAAAGTAGATGTAAATATTGTTGACAATTCTTCAACGTTTAAATTTTGCCACGAGAGATGGGGACTGCGATAAGGGCCCTGCTTCAAAAGGAAATTGGCATAAATCTTCCTTTAGAGAAGAATCTATGTGAGTCATGTGTCTATGGATAAGTACAAGACTATTCTTTGGGCGCAGAGGAAAGGCTAATAAACCAGGAGAACTGGTTTCAGCTGATGTTTGTGGACCTTTTAATGAGTTTCTTAGAAAGAAAAGATTTGTGTCAAATTTTAAAGATAGTTTTACTACGTATCGCCAGATAGATCTACGAAGGTCGCAGTACAAGTCGACACCAACAATACCACAACGTAACATAACCACCTATACTACAATCTACAAGTATCGCACATTGCTATACCTTTTTATGTGTGGGGGTCGTTTGGCTGCAGAGCCTTTCTGCACTGCGACCAACTTGATCTATTGTGCTTGACCCTACTACAATTACTCTCCCAGGAATTCAACTTCGTGAACGAAGTCTAAGATATTCCTGAGAGGCTTGCTACTCAGCTCCAAGGTGGTCAAGGCATCGCTTCTATTATACCCAAGCAGAGTCGTTAAAGCTTTTGTAGCATGCTTTGGGTCTTTTTTTCCTTTGTTTTGTACCACCATACGAGTGAACCGTATGTGATAATCGGTCTAACCACTGCTGTGTAAGACCATAGAACCATTTTGGGTCCTAATGTTTTTCCAAAAAGCTTACGGCAGATCCAAAAAGCCGCTGTAGATTGTAGATATGGTGGTGACGACTTGTACTGCGACCTTTATAGATCCATTGTACCCCACCCTCCTCCTCCAAGTGTTGGTGTACTTACCCATTTAGAGCGCCTCCTCTAATCCTGATTCCTTTAGGAATCTCAGGATCTGGGTGGGATTCAAGGCCTTCAGCTCCTCTGTGTTCAAGCAGTGAGCACCAAGGTACATCTGTCTCTTGCGGAGTAATGCTCCGCAGTCATTGAACAGATGTATGGGGTTTCCTCTGCTGAGTCACAGAATCTGCATCCATCATCCTCCTCTAGGCCTAGGACCTTGAGATGTTTCCTAAGTCTGCAGTGTCCCGTCAGGGCTCCTGTCAGAATTCTGTGCTTGTTCCTGCTTAGTGTCAGGCAAGCTTTAGTTCTCTTCTGGTTTAAAGATCCCAGCATCACTTTGGATTGCCTTAGCCCTGGAAGTTCTTCCCAGGTTTTCATCCATTTTCCTCTTATTTCTTCATCTAAACTTTTGCGGATGGTGTTCACGCTCATACCGCAAAAGGGTTCCGGACCTATAAAGGGGCTACTGGATCCCTTGTTTGCTAGGTGATCGGCTTCTTCGTTTCCGTCTATACCAGTGTGTCCTGGTACCCAGTATAGCGTTACTTTATTATCCCTGCCAAGCTTGTTCAGCTTCCCCACACAGTCCCATACCAGTTTGGATCTGATGGTGTATGAGCTAATGGCCTTGATGGCTGCTTGGCTATCTGACAGGATAGCAATTCGTTTTTTGCGGTAATTCCTGTCGAGGTTAAACTGTGCACATCTTTCGATTGCGTGTACCTCTGCTTGGAAGATACTTGGGGATGTTCCCATGGATTCGGAGTATCTGGTACGAGGTCCAAACACTCCTGCACCAGTGCCTTCCTTTGTCTTCGAACCATCTGTTTACCACTTGATGGCATTTTGCTCTATGTGGTATGCTGAGGATTCGTCGCTCCAATCGGCTTTACTACTACACATTGCTGTGTAGTTTTTCTCGAAGTGATATTTGCATACCATTTCGTCTTTTGGTACTTCCAGCCAGGTGATCTTGGCAGCGAGGCTGTTTTGGTCTCTGCTCCCGATTATTTTGCCTCTGCTCATTCCTTCCTTGCTGAGCCTTACGATCGCCGATCTTGCGGCGCTCTCCACCACAAGGTGTAGCGGAGTCAGATCCAGCAGCAGCTCCAATGCTGCTGTCGGACACGACCCCATCGCCCCCGTGATGCAGACATACGCCAGTCTTTGAATCTTCTCAAGCTGTTTCCTCATAGAGGCCAGCTTGATTCTACTTCCCCACGCAACCGCCCCATAAGTGATTGCAGGTCTCACTATCATGGTGTACATCCATCGCAGGATAGTGGGGTTACAACCCCACGTTTTTCCTGCCAGATTTCTGCACACCATTAGGGCGCGTTTGGCTTTACCTACCACTGCCTCAGCGTGTCTATTCCATTGGAGTTTGCTATCTAGTGTGATACCCAGATACCTTATCTCCTGTTGGTATTCTACTGCCTTCCCATCAATGAGTATGGGATGTATGCAGTTTAGTTTTCTCCTTCTAGTAAATGGTATCACCGTGGTTTTGCTCGGGTTGAGTTTCAGTCCCACTGTTTGACACCATCTACTAGTTACATTGAGGCCGCTCTGAACAATTTCACAGAGCGTTCCCTCAAATTTTCCTCTGGCCATTATGACTATGTCATCGGCGTAACCTTGACAAACCTTGACGGCCCTTGACACAAAGGCCGCTGTAGCTATTGAGAGCATTTTGTTCAGATGCGAGTTTCAAGTGAGTTTCTTATCCAAGGTTATCCCTAGATATTTCACCTCCTCGGAGAACTCTAACGTCTGACCATCAATGCTCGGAGATTTCAATTTCAGCTTCCTCTTTGTGGTAAAGGGGACCATTACTGGTTTGCTCGGGTTGACACTAAAGCCCTCCTTCTTGCTCCAACAGTTGTTGATGTTAAGTGCAATCTGTGCAAGGTTCATGATTGTACTACCAAACTTACCCATCGTCTGATTAACCAACCGCCTTATACCCGTTCGTTGTTAACATATCTAGGAGATCATCAACGACCAGGCACCACAGCAGAGGCGATAATACCCCCCCCCTTGTGGGCAGCCTCTCTCTGTGGTTACCGTCCTCGTTGACCCTTAAAACTGTTAACAGCCCTTACGACTTTTTGAACAGTAAACATGGTTGTTGGCATGTTTTTGCAGATTTTGGTTGGGTGCTTCATCTGCGTTATCCCTTCACCAGTTATAGTTTAGAGCCGGGAAAGTGCGTCTGAAGTAAAACGCTTAGAGTTTCCTCTAAATCTTTGATATACCTACCACCCGGTGTCTTAATAAGCCCGATTTCATTTGAGTGGTCTTTTGCCAAAACCTTTTGCAGCCTTGTCATTGGGGCGAATTGATCAATGCCCTCACAGAAGTCATGCCAGGTTTTCCTTTTCGACCCTCTCAATTCTTTATTGTAATCAGTAAGTGCTACTCTGTATGCTTACAAGTTGCCTGTTCTTTTCGCACCGTTGAAGCCTTTCCTGGCTGTCTTTCTCAGACGTCCTAGCATTTTGTTCCATCAAGGAACAGCCCTTGATTTCTGCATATTTTTGAGAGGGCTACTCTCATTGGCGTCTGTTAGAACGCCTTTTAGATGAGACGATGCTGCTTCCAGCTCGTCTGTTGTGTTAATTATGAGGCAGAAACCTTCGGTTTCCTGTCAGACGATCTCCTTATAGAGTTCCTAATCAGTAAACCTAGGGTTCCTGGTCTCTATTAGCACATTGTGTACCTCACCTAAGTGTAACTCAATCTTTTGGTGATCTGACATGGCTCGTTGAGTACTTGCCAATCTTTGATTAACTCTGTTGTAAAAGCATCAGCTAGAGTCAAATCTAAAACTCCTGTCTGATTGCATTTACATAGGTACAGCCCTTATTAATGATCTCCACATCGTTAGTACATAAATATTCGAGTAATCGCTTACCTCTATTATTACCTCTTTTGCCTCTATTTTTAATTATATAGTTATTACGATATTTGGTATTACGTTGAAGTGATTCCTTGGGATTTATTAGTGCTTCTTATCGTTGCAATTTTTATGTAAATGTTTTCGTGAAATATAATTTCCTTAATGTACTTTCTATGCGTTCCATGTGCACGCATCCACATGTGTACCAAAACCGAGCTCTATCAACTTAGCACCCGGTTTCTTCAAAATTATACTTGGAACCAATTTTTATATTCCATTTCGTTTGTACTTGAATGTACTGAGAGTAAATTTTTTTGTACCTTTACCAAAAAACGAAAACGAAAAAAATCTTCATTTAGAAAAAGTGAGCACCCCCTTTTAAGGAGGCGATTATTTTGCAAGGTACAAACAATTCAGTTGAATGTACTTTTATGTACTTTTAACGATTTTTATAAAAATCAATTAGTGTTAGTAATATTATAATTATTTACATTTACAGCACCCCTGTTTAAGGGAGGCGAATATTTTCCAAGGTACAAGCAATTCAATTGAATATACTTTAATGTACTTTTATCGATTTTCATAAAACACAATTAGTGTTACTGATATAACAGTTATTATTATGGGAAATTGATAAAAATTACTTGGATTATACTTAGATAACTTAAATTATTAAGTTGGAGTACAAAGTTTGAATATTATTTGTATGTACTCAATTGTAGCATAATTGAAATTATTATTTTATTTTATTTTATTATTATTTATTTTAGGTTGTGCTACGGTTGGTCAATTTTTCTGATTCTGTTTTATTTCGTAATCTCAATATGTAATTCGTTTAAAATACTAATGGCTTTATCATAAATTGTTTTAAACGATGTTATAGCATGTTTCCTCTTGTTTGATAAAAGATCAATAAAAAACTCACGACTCAAATATAAACCGAATATATAGAGGGCGTACGTGACTTAAGTATATCCCGAATATAAGCAAACAATATTTAGAAAAAACGGCTTTTGATGCCGATACCTACTTTTTAAACTAATATCCAGTCGATAAACATCTTTTGAAATAATAAAGTAATAAAATATTTGAATGTCGGTAATTTTTAACTATCAAAATTTATAAGCGAAAAATTCTCCAAGTAATATTGAATATAGTAGAAGAAATTTTTATTGGAGATCAACATCAATTTGTTCGTACTTGATTGTAATCCGACTGTTATTTTTCACAAGTTACTACAAGGTAAACCTATTTATACTTTCTTAAATCTTTTAGTTTGTATTAAATCATCTTTTTTCGCACTCTATTATATTATTATTATATCATTATACATTTGAAAGTTAGGATAAATAAGCTGATAAGTTATTAATTTAAACGAAATTATTCTTATAAGTTTAAAATGAGATGTCATGGTTTGAACTAAATTAATAATAGATTGAAAGTAGGAGATTACCACTACGATATCTTCAAAACTGTCAGTAGCTACAATTACACGGAAATCTTCTGTTACTCTTTGGCACACCCCGCTGAAGAAGCGTGGTGTGAGCCGTTCGCTGCGTCAAAGCAAGTAACGTTTGTCTTGACCGTTCCCGTTGTGTAATTGTAGCTACTGACAGATTTGAAGATATCGTAGTGGTAATCTCCTACTTTCAATCTATTATTCTTATAGTTATAGTTCTTTATCTAAGTCAGTTCTAATGTAATGTACATTTATGTTCTAATGTAATGTATATTATATTTAAGTTATTTTTGGAATTTTTTTCTGTTGCAGTTTTAATACATTCATAATTTTATTACTTAACCAAAGAATATGCCAAAGGTACCACTTCACAGTCCAGATTTAGTCCAGAAAAGTTTTGTGTTTATTTGCAATGGCCAGTATTTACCGTGGACTGATTGCGTGTGGCAAAATGCTCCTGATGCTTTCGAAGGCACCATGTCAAAAAGATACATATGGAATTCTATACGTGAAAATCGGAACAACGTTTCTAGACGGATCCATCCCAATGGTGTTCCTGAGGATTATAAATCTGTTAAAAAAACTTTAAAGCCTACAGATCCTAATTGGTAAATGCCATTGTCTGATCCTCAATTAAAACCTATCCGCAAAAATATTCATCTTTCTCCTAAAGAATGGGACGATCTCGGTCTTCATCTAAAACAGTTTAATGACAATCGCATCTATGAGGTGTTAGAAAAAGGTTGGTCTGACCAGTTGTATTATAAAATTTTGAATCATTTAACTATACCATGCGCATTTGCTTTAAAAAAAAGTAAAGTGAGCAATACACCTGGTGATACTTTTTTAAAAAATTTACGGAAGTTGTCACGAGTGTAAAACAGATATCAACATCTATAGTTTAACAGAACCCACTACAGACGGAATCGATCTTCACGTTTCAACTCTCGACACTAGGAATATTATTCATTTAAAAAAACGACAATTGCGCGGGAAGTCTAGAGTGAATGTATTGGAGCAGCTAAAAGGGAAATCAACCTACTTGTGGCGTGCTGAAAATGCCGATAAATTAATGGAATTTGGTAGTGTTGAGCCAGCCCATTTATACAATGCAAATGTTTTACGATAAGCTAAATATCAAAATACAATGAAAGAACATGGAATTGAACCTGATACCGATCCGGTTTTAGCATTATTAAAATTAAAAAATGACATCAAATTTGCCGGAAGTGTCAGAGAAATTTCGTGTAGCAAGTTTTATTGTATGTATTGGCTTCCTGAACAGATCACTTTATATAATTTATTTTTAGAGGAAGACTTAATTGGTTGTATCAGTATTCATGCTACAGGAAGCTTGATAAGACCGATTCGTAGACTGGATGGGTCCAAGAGTATTGTATTTTTATACCAGGCTGTCGCAAATTACAATGGTAATACCTTGTCAATTTTCCAAATGATTTCGGAAAAACATGATGCCAATACTTTGTGTTATTGGATGCGAGAGTGGCTTAGATCAGATGCAAAGAGACCAAAACAGGTTGTGGTCGATGATTCACCTGCTTTGCTGAATGCAATTTGCCTTGCGTTCAATGAGAAAAATTCAATTGAATATGAAGCTCAGTGTTATATACAAGCTACAACGTCTTAATATAAATCTAAAATGTGTTTAATTCGTTAAGATATTGCACATTTAATCTAGGCTGTACTGGGTGGCCTTGTTTTACTAAAAAACTTTTAAATGTAAAAAACTTTTTTCTAAGATCTTTAGCTATTTTGATTCGAACTACGTCTATAGAAGATTTGGAAGAAAAATTAATTGCAGTATTAGTTGTTGCTTCGACTCAATTTATCGACAATAATGATGAAAATAACTGGTGTAAAAAAATCTAGATCTTTTAATTAATATAATGAAAAAACCATTGTGAGATATTTGTCGATTTTTCAACTACTGAAACAGATGATGATGACATAGCATTATTAGATCAAAACTCATTAATTCATAAATTTTTGGATTTAGTTAATCAAAATTTGTGCATAAACAGTACAGGCACGACAAAAAATACATACTACTGCCCGGATTTTGTACCTCATTTACTGAAATTAGCTAAACGTTTTCTTTTATGAACAGCTATAATGCCTGCTTTATATAACGAGTGCGGCCAAACTAGTTTAAAACTTGCTATTACTGCTTCGTCAACAAGAAGTGAAGCATTCTTCAAAGAGATTAAAAAGTTAATATTTATTAATGAAAAGTCGATCAATATAGTACTGGTAATTACAAAACTTCTAAGAGCACTGTCAGGTTGCATGAAACTAACAGCAGCTGCTAAAAATATGATACCATCATTCAACAAAAATAATTCTTTCTCCAGTCAACTTACAGATGTTTTGAATGTATCTTCTATTAACCTGCCGTCACATGAACTGTTAAACTCTTCAAATACACATGATAATAACTTTAATTTGGATAATAAGGTAACAGAGAGTCCTAATATTAATACACATAACCTTACTATGATGGATTTTGATGAGTTATCGGTAAGTTCTGAAAGCTGTATTAAAGTAGAACAATTAAATAGAATAGAAATAAATTCAGTTGAATTATCTAATTTAAAAGATGATACTAAACTATATGTGAGAGACAATGCAACAAGAGAATTAAACCATAGCTTAAATGAAACTGAAACAACTCCGTCATAAAAAATTTCTTCAAATCTCGAAAATAATTACCTTGAATCAAATGATTCATTAAATGCTTCATTAGACCTAGAATCAAGCATTTATGAGCCGTTAATTTTTATCGATGACAATTGTGATAAGCTGGTTTCAAAGAAACTATTAGATAAACCAGTGATTAAAAAGTCAAAATTTAAATTGTCTCCATATCATGGTCGTAAGAGGTCGAAAAAATGTTTAGACTATGAACCATCGATTAAAAAGATAAAATTAAATTTGTCACAAAATTCTAATTGTAAATCACCAACAAATAAATTACCACGAATTCTGAAAGAGTCGAATCAATATTCTCATTTAAGTCATGTTGATGAATGGGGTGGATTGCTAAAAAAAAAGAAAGAAGAGGATCTTATCTTACACCGTTACTGGATATTGAAAATATTCTTGAGCCACCAAAAATGTTATTAAAAGTGACACTACTAATCAATGGTAATCATTTGAAACCAATCGAAGTAGAAAAGAGATTACTCAAAATAACAAATACCTGTGCTTTTGATGCCACAATTCATTGTCTTCGTGCTGGGTTTGTAAACTGGGCTAATTACCATAATTACATCGCTTCTAACAAAATTTGTAGAGTTTACGACATTGTCAAAATATTGTCAAAGAAAGTAGTTAGTAATTATATATATAAAATTAGAGCTGAGCTGTAAATAATATTCAAATTTTGTACTCCATCTTGTAATTTTTATCAATTTCGTATGCTCCGTACTAATAACTGTAATATCAATTACACTAATTGTGTTTTATGAAAATCGATGAAAGTACATTAAAGTACATTCAATTGAATTGTTTGTACCTTGGAAAATATTCGCCTCCCTTAAACAGGGGTGCTGTAAATGTAAATAATTGTAATATTACTAACACTAATTGTTTTTTATTAAAATCGTTAAAAGTACATAAAAGTACATTCAATTGAATTGTTTGTACCTTGGAAAATAATCGCCTCCCTTAAAAGGGGGTGCTCACATTTTCTAAATGAAGATTTTCGTTTTTTGGTAAAGGTACAAAAAAATTTACTCTCAGTACATTCAAGTACAAACGAAATGGAATATAAAAATTGGTTTCAAGTATAATTTTGAAGAAACCGGGTGCTAAGTTGATACAGCTCCAAAACCGGTCTGATTGTGAGACACCGCTTGTTACTACTACCTTACGTCCGGTACACACACATATTCACGTTTAATAGAAATACAGCACGATGCCCTGTGCGTGTCTTCATTCATATTTAATCCCGAGGTGGTAATAAATTGAGAAGAAACAAAAGAAATAAATTGATTATCGTAAGATATGATGCGTATCGCGTGCGACACATGATTGTTTCAAATCATTTTTTATCGTATCAGTTATTTATTGATTGTAGTTATTATATTTTAACTAACTCTTTATATAAATCCAGTTTTAATTACACGAACATTTCTTGAGCATGTAATAACGTTTTAGACTAGACAAACAAATCTCGCCAATAACGTAATAAATTAATGTTGCAACTTCACTATCTAAATTAGATCAACCCTATTTCGTTGGTTGCCTTTTCTTGAGAATCTGATTTTCTCATTTTCTCTATATTTCATTTACTTTAAGCAAAAATATTACATTATCTCTAACATTGTTGGGCTTCCCCCGGCTTTTGCAATAAATTCAATTCGCATTCGTAATTCCAATATTGTGCCAAACATAAATCATACTTGCACACATTTTTATGGCCAAAATCAATTTCATACATTTCTATGGCTAAATATTCCTATAAATTTATATGCAAATTTTCAAATCAGGACAAGAAAAATAAGACAGGCGGTAAATTAAACCTTTTTTAGCCCATATTTGGTTTAATTTAATTTAATATCTTGTTTGGGACGTCTATAAAATGTTTTGAAACAAATTTCTTTTATTTCTATATAAAGTTAGTGTCGATTAAATAGTAATTACAAACAATTTGAAAAAAGGTTTCACTTTCGTGAGGAATATCTAAATTGGGGAACAAAGCCGCCGCTTCCGGGCGCAACATGCACACAGTCAGTGAGACTAATATAGTAAGTCCACAAGCACGAACCTATTTATGCCCAAACAGTAAATTTAAATCACGAATGTTAAAAAATATCAATGTTATATTTACCTTGGGTTTGGCCTACGCTTGTCCGGAAAGTACTTTCGGTTGACACAATTCGTTGACAATTTTACTAAAGAGACTGTGCTAATGACAATAACAAACCATAATTAAATCTTTAGTCAGTTGGGTACTTACGTATTAACGCCACCACCGCTACATTTTTAAATGCCGCAAATCTACACCTAAAATTTTTACGATAAATCATAAAATAAAACATTTTATTTAAAATTAAAACATTTTTAAAATTCAAAATACTTTATTTTTTAACCCCGGTTAGATTAGGTTGCCCGCGCGAAGCGGACAGATAAATCAAGACAACATAAGCGCGGCAGAGCGAACTCTCGATCCACTATATAGCGGTGGTGGAATTAATACGTAAGTATTATTTGTTAGAATGTATTGCACTCAGAATCTCTCACCATCTTGCAAAATTACAGACCCATTAGTTTACTATCGCATATACGTGATCCGTAAGTATCCGACCTTATATTTTATTTTGAAAATCTGATGGATTTGAATCAAGCGCGCTTGCACTAGCCGACCTTGAACCTTCGTGCGTATGCGTGAATTTTTTCCCGCCTGTAGATAGCCCCAGTTGCTGTCTAGCACTATTCAAGTGACGTAGTACCATCTTGCAAAATTACAGACCCATTAGTTTACTATCGCATATACGTGATCCGTTAGAAAAGTATCCGACCTTATTTTTTATTTTGAAAATCAAGCGCGCTTGCACTAGCCGACCTTGAACCTTCGTGCGCATGCGTGATTTTTTTCCCGCCTGTAGATTTGTTAGACAACTGGGGCTGTTGCTGTCTAGTAGTATTCAAGTGACGTAGTGTTCTCGTCGGTTTTTCAATGCAAGTGAAATCACCAAAGAGTACTATAGGGATGTCCTACGTCGCCTACGTGAAGCTGTGTGGCGCAAGCGACTGGAGTTGTTCTCATCAGGAAATTGGCGACTTCATCACGACAATGTTCTAGCACATTCTTCGCACTTGTTTCACAATTTTTTGGCGAAAAACAAGACTCCTCTGGTTTGACAGGCTTCTTACTCTCCTGATATGGCCCCCTGCGACTTCTGGCTATTCCCCAAAGTCAAGAGGCCATTGAGAGGAACGACAGTATGACTGCAACGACAGCCGAGCTAAAGTCGATTCCGAAAGAGGTTTTTTCGGAATGAATCCAACAATGGCGGCGCCATTGGCAGAAGTGTGTAGAGTCCCAAGGAGACTACTTTGAGGGAGATTAGGTTTCCAACGCTCCAAGTATGCCAATTTTTTTACCGGCTAAAGGTCGGATATTTTTCTAACAGACCACGTATATATAAGCTATTCATGAGAATCATTAACAAAAGGTTGACAAATAAATTCGGCCTGTATCAACCACGCGAGCAAGCTGGATTTCGAGCCGGATTTGGCACAAATGACCATCTACAAATAGTCAAGTCCCTTATCGAAAAATGCATTGAATACAATAAACCCCTCTGCATAATCTTCGTCGATTACGAAAAGGATTTCAACACAATAAACCAGCATAAAATGCAACAAACTCTTGCTGAATGCCGTATCGTCCATAGATACATCGAGGTCATCAAGCACGTGTACCAAAGAGCAAAAGCTTATGTTGGGCTGCAAGAAGATTCCCAAGACTTTGATATTGCACGAGGTGTACGCCAAGGAGATGTCATATCGCATATCATATATCATATCATATATCATGTCATATATCACATGACATAGATGTCATAAGTTATTTACAACCCTCCTAGAGCATACGTGGTCTGTTAGAAAAGTATCCGACCATTAGCTGGTAAAAAACTGGCATACCTGGAGCGTTAAAAACCTAATCACCTTCAAAGTAGTCTCCTTGGGACTCCACACACTTCTCCCAGTGGTGCCGCCATTGTTGGAAGCATTCCGAAAAAACCTCTTTCGGAATCGACTTTAGCTCAGCTGCTGTTGCAGCCATAATGTCCCCTATTGTCTGAAATCGGTTTCCTTTCAATGGCCTCTTGACTTTGGGGAATAACCAAAAGTCGCAGGGGGGCATATAAGGAGCCTGTCGAACCAGAGGAGTCAAAAAATTGTGAACCAAGTGCGAGGAATGTGCTGGAGCATTGTCGTGATGGAGTCGCCAATTTCCTGATGACCACAACTCCAGTCGCAATTTCTCGACTAGTCACACGATGGTCCCGCATCACCACAGCGTTCACTTTGGCAATGACATGGTCATTTCTGCATGTTGATGGCCGACAAGAGCGTGGCTCGCTTCGTCTTTAAACCGGTTGTACCACTCCTTAATCTGTGTTATGCTCATAGCATCGTCACCGAAAGCCGTCTCAATCTTCCAAATGGTTTCCACCTGGTTGTCGCCCAGTTTCTGGCAAAATTTGATGCAGTAGCGCTGCTACAGTCGTTCCGTCATTTTACTTGCATTGAAAAACCGACGAGAGCACTACACACTACGTCACTCGAACACTGCTCGACAGCAACTGACGCTATCTACAGGCGGGAAAAAATCCACGCATGCGCACGAAGGTTCAAGGTAGGCTCATGCATGTGTGCTTGATTCAAATCCGTCAGGTTTTCAAAATAAAAAATTAGGTCGGATACTTTTCTAACAGACCACGTATGTTCAAGCGGGCCAACTTTGGTGACCTGGGCATAAACATAGATGGTAAACTAAACCATCTGAGATTCGCCGACGATATCTTAATTATCGCAGATAGTATGGACGAAGCAAAACAAATGCTATGGGAAGCAGCAAACTCTGTTGGACTTAAAATCAACAGCAACAAAATATAAAATTGTTTGTTATTGTGTTGTCAATACATGACAAATCTTGTTATGAGTGAGGCAATCAAGATGGGCGGAGTAAGCATAGAACAAGCAAGCTCTTATAAATACCTTCGTCACGAAATCTCCATTGGTAGAGACAACCAAACCTGTGAAATGTCGAGAAGAATAGGCCTAATATAGGCGGCCTTTGGAAAGCTGCGCAATATCTTTAAGTCAGACATTCCTATATACCTAAAAAGAAAAGTGCGTGTTGCCTGTGCTTACATACGGGGCTGAAACACTTACGCTCACAAAGAACACTACAAATAGATTAAGTATCGAGCAGAGGAAAATTGAGAGGTCGATGTTAGGTGTATCACTAAGAGACAGGATCCCAAATATAACATTAAGGGAGAGGTCCGGAGTGACGAACGCGGTTGCCCGTATAACAACCTTAAAATGGAACTGGGCTAAAATGGAACCGTTGGACAAGAAGGATACTTGAGTGGAGACTGCGCCAAGACGCATACAGAAGTAGAGGCCGTCCACCAACCAGATGGACCAAGGACATCAAAAGGATAAAGACGAACTGGATAGAGGCAGCATAGGATCGGTCAGGATGGAGAAAGCTACGGAAGACCTATGTCCAGCAGTGGACGCGATTGGTAGCTTGATGATGATGATTGCACTCAGACACTGGAGATATATATACAGTCAAACTGGAGTAAGTGAGAACCGAGTAAGCGAGAAAACTCTATAAATGAGAGTAATAGCTTGGTCCCGTCGTTTTTAGGTTCTTGTTTCCAGTCACGGTTTGCAGAGGAATTTATTTACGTGGACGATATATATTCAAATTGTCAAGAGATACAAACAGTTTTGAGGGAATGAGTGGAGCTGGACTATCTGAACTGGACTGGTCTGATTGAACTGGCTGCGTCTGGTTGAACTGGCTGGACTGAACTGAACTTGCTTGACTATCTGAACTGCCAGCTGAGTTTGGTTGACTGGGTAGACTGGTTGGACCGGTGTCCAGAGGAATTTATTTACGTGGACGATATATATTCAAATTGTCAAAGATACAAACACTTTTGAGGGAATGAGTGGAGCTGGACTATCTGAACTGGACTGGTCTGATTGAACTGACTGCGTCTGGTTGAACTGGCTGGACTGAACTGAACTAGTGCTGAACTGAACTTGCTTGACTGTCTGAACTGCCAGCTGAGTTTGGTTGACTGGGTAGACTGGCTGGACCGGTGTGAATGGGTCCACTGGCTGGACTGAACTGGACTCGTTGGATGGTTGCGCCTCACTGTCGAACTGAACTGGAGTGGACTTGCTGACTGTTTGCGCCTGACTGTGTGGACCGTGACTGACCCCCTTCTTCGGAAGTTCAGGTATTTATGTTATGTCCAGGTATCCTGGTCCCTCATCTGGGGGTGATTATTTTTCTATTTTCGGCTATTTGTCGCTTTGGTGATTGCCGATTCTCGGAAAAAACGTCTTGTCGTAATTTCCCCGGGGATTACGCCATTGACCCTAATAAAATATTTTCCGAAATTCTTTTGAAAATATTTGGGCAATCAGCGTAATGCCCTCGTATAACTTAAAGTACAAATATTTCTTAATCTGCTCGAGGATTACATTACCGACCCTAATCAAATATTTTCGGAAATTGTTCGAAAATATTTGGGTAATTATTATAATGCCCTCGTAAACTAAGAAATAAAAAAATGGAACGGCTCGTTGCCGCTAGAGTTCTAAAACCTCTATGAGTGCAAAATAGAAGCCTCTATAACAGAGAGTCGATTATTTATGGCTTAAAACGTCTGTGTTTTAAGAAAAATAAGGAGAGGTTGTAAGAACTCACTGTTAAATAGTTTTTAACTAATAAGTTAGTCTGGGACGCATCTTTCAAGGGTGAAGACGCATTTCAAAACGCAATCTTTTAAAATAGCCACGTCATATCTAAAAGAAAACTCCAAGTGAAACTCAAAACTCAAAATCGTGAATGTGTGTGAGTGTGGGACATCGCGTTGAAATTTCAGTGCTTTGGTCTACTAGAATCCACCTATTATAAAATTATTAATTCAAAAGATTCTATCAAGTCTCAGTGCTCTGAGTGACACGGATATATTAAGAGGAGTCGACTTAACGTATTATTAAATAGTAACATTTGTATCTTTTCTTCAAAGATTATAATTTCTAGGAAATTATTGTATACATATCGTCAACAAAGTTGACATTCTTAGTATAAGGCTTGTCGCACACTGGATCCGCTCCGCTCAGCTCACATCAGATCCGATCGGGTTCGCTCCTCTCAGCTCCGTCATTATTCCACATATTGCATCTGTTCAGCTAAGTCACATTTCCAAACACTCAATCCCCTCCCACCTCTCCTACGGGAGAGTTAAATATGTGCTGCAATCCTGGTTGCATAAATGCCTTAGCGCATATATGAAAACGTTAGTGTTGCGCCTGCGTGAACCATCCGCCAGCATCCGACCTCTGGCCTAGTATTCTTCACAAACGGGTGATAAGGTGGGGAGGGGAGCGGAACGGAGCCAAGCTGAGCTGAGCGGACGCAGTATGTGCGTTTCTATTTAAATACACGGGTTTTATATTTTTCTGGGCTGAATGGCTGAGCCGAGCGGAGACGAGCCTAACTAAAATTTCTATAAAAAACGTTTCTTAAAAACAACTACTTCACTCACATTAAGAAAGTTTTTGGGTTCTATATAACCCTGTAATTTTCCCAAAAAATCCAATATCCTGATCAAATACAAAAGATTTATCCATTAATTAATGATGATAGTTTGATATGTAGATTGTAGATATGGTGGTGACGACTTGTACTGCGACTTTTATAGATCTATTGTACCCCACCCTCCTCCTCCAAGTGTTGGTGTACTTACCCATTTAGAGCGCCTCCTCTAATCCTGATTCCTTTAGGAATCTCAGGGTGGGATTCAAGGCCTGCAGCTCCTCTGTGTTCAAGCAGTGAGCCCCAAGGTACATCTGTCTCTTGCGGAGTAATGCTCCGCAGTCTTTGAACAGATGTATGGGGGTTTCCTCTGCTGAGCTACAGCCAAATGCCAATCTGCATCCATCATCCTCCTCTAGGCCTAGGGCCTTGAGATGTTTCCTAAGTCTGCAGTGTCCCGTCAGGGCTCCTGTCAGAATTCTGAGCTTGTTCCTGCTTAGTTTCAGGCAAGCTTTAGTTCTCTTCTGGTTAAAAGATCCCAGCATCACTTTGGATTGCCTTAGCCCTGGAAGTTCTTCCCAGGTTTTCATCCATTTTCCTCTTATTTCTTCATCTAAACTTTTGCGGATGGTGTTCCCGCTCATACCGCAAAAGGGTTCCGGACCTATAAAGGGGCTACTGGATCCCTTGTTTGCTAGGTGATCGGCTTCTTCGTTTCCGTCTATACCAGTGTGTCCTGGTACCCAGTATAGCGTTACTTTATTATCCCTGCCAAGCTTGTTCAGCTTCCCCACACAGTCCCATACCAGTTTGGATCTGATGGTGTATGAGCTAATGGCCTTGATGGCTGCTTGGCTATCTGACAGGATAGCAATTCGTTTTTTGCGGTAATTCCTGTCGAGGTTAATTAATGAACAACCAACAAAATATCCATATAATATCAAAATCTTCAAACTCAACAATATATGAATAATTACTTAATATATGACTTGACATATTGTTTGCAAATATCTTTGTTTGACCTTGCGGACAGAATGAAATTAGCAATTTATTAGGCCCGTAATATAAAGCTCAAGGCACTGAAAACTCTCAACTAAACACACACGCGATTTTTTCCACCTTTCTAAACCTGTTTACTCCAAAATTTCTATAATATTTGCACACGCACGGCGTGTTTGCACTAACCCAGTCCCCGTGCAAACTTCCTCAAACACCACGCTGAAACTTACCGAAAGCTAATTTTGAGAGTAGTTAGACGTTTGGGGTTTTTGCGGCTAGAAATTTATCGTAATGTTGAACACGACTTTTGTTACTGCTTGTCACTAGTTTACCTGCTTTAAGCGGAATTTATATGATTTGTTTGTTTCCAGTTATTAACAGGTAGATTCCAACAGGTAAAAAATATTTGCATGAAGGGGAAATTCATTCTAATTGAATGCTATAAACGGTGCATGAATTATAAAATGTTTCAAATATACCGCTCACGCCCTATATAATTAATTGTAACTATGAATAGACAGAGAATGGACGGACAAGACTAAACACACAAGACTAAACAGACAAGATTAGACAGAGAAGACTAGACATACAAGACTAGACGGACAAGGCAAGACAGACGAGACTAGATAGACAAGACAGACGAGACTAGACAGAGTAGACTAAACAGACAAACAAGACTAGACAGGCTAGAAAGACATGCCTAGACAGCCTACTTTGTTGTTTTATTATATGCAAGTATATAAAAGCCAGAGTTTCGTCAAATACGACACTATGCTGGCTGTAACGATTTCTACTGACTATTTGTAGGAGTGTCTTTTGACCCAAATCGTTATCACCTGAACTGACTGTCGTGGTCCAGTCTGGACAATTTCTTGGCATATTTATCGAACATGTACCACCACTTTTTAGGTTTTTCTACTCTACTTAAATCATCCTCATTGTCGGAAATCTGTAGAGATTAAAACCAAATCTATGGAGATACGCCTTGAAGTTGCCATGGCCTGTTATAATTTGGATTGCATGGTGTGATGGACTGATGTTTAAGCTGCACCAAGCCTTTATTGATGGTATTAACAGCTTAGTAATTGGTTTTAACCCAATAAGTGAGCGATTGTGCTCCATGAGGCTAAGAGGGAAATTTAGAAACGTCACCCTGATTAATGTCCACGCACCAACTGACGACAAGGAAGAAAACGTGAAGGACCAATTTTACGAGGAACTGCAGAAAGCATATCGTGATGCGCCAGAAGGAGATATCAAAATCATCCTTGGTGATTTTAATGCTAAAGTGGGACGCGAGGAGATATACCGACCGACAATCGGACTGCACAGTCTTCATGCTGAGACTAATGAAAACGAAAGTAGGATGATAGACTTTGCGACGACCAACAACATGGTAGTCAGTAGCACATATTTCCCACACAAAAATATTCACAAAGCCGCATGGAAATCAGGTGGTAGAGTATTGAACCAGATAGACCATGTGATGATAGATGGGAGACACTGTTCAAATATCCTGGATGTAAGAGCCTGTCGAGGCCTCAATGTAGATTCGGATCATTATTTGGTAAGGGCGGTGCTTAGGGCTAGAATTGATTGTCAACGCACACAACAGCCGGCAGTTAAGAGATACGATCTGGAAAAATTCAAAACCGATGAGATGAAAGAGAGATTTCAGTACCAAATGCAGGAACGAATATCCAAACGGCCAGAAAACGCCCTAGTAGAGGTCAATGAAGCGTGGCAAAAGATCAAACAGGACATCGAAGATACAGCAGCTGAGGTTGTGGGGTGGAAGAAGGGACAAAGGCGTAATAACTGGTTCGATGAAGAATGCAAGGAAGCTCTGACAGAGAAGAACAAAGCCAGAGAAAAAGTACTACAACGAAATACTAGAGCGAATGTAGAGGATTATCGAAACAAACGGAAAGTTGAGAAAAAACTCTTCCGAAGAAAGAAATCTGAAAAAGATGAAGAAGATTTCGCGGAAATAGAAAGAATGAGTAATGCCAACGAAACTCGGGGACTCTATCAAAAGGTCAGAAATGCGAGACTTGGCTACAAACAGCAGCCACTTCTGTGTAAGGATAAGGGCGGCAGAGTAATCGGACACACAGAAAAGTGTATCAAGAGGTGGGGTCAGTACTTCAGGGACCTGCTCAACCAGAACACTCGCGTAGTCCAAGAGGAAAGTATAACGCCAACATCAACATCAATATTAGGGACTGAGCAAGTGGAGGAACCCACCTTAGAAGAAGTAGAGACTGCAGTGCGCAGGATCAAGAACAATAAGGCGCCAGGTGCAGATGGCATTCCAGGAGAATTGTTGAAGTATGGAGGTAGAGCCTTAATATCGTGCATGCATGATCTCATATTAAACATATGGAGAACGGAAAAGCTACCGGATGAATGGAAGCTAGGGATAATATGCCCATTGTACAAGAAAGGTGATAAGTTAGATTGTTCTAACTACAGGGGGATAACGCTGCTAAACATTGCATACAAGGTCTTCGCTAATGTGTTGTACCGTCGCTTACTACCATACGCAGAAGAGAATATCGGTGAATACCAGTGCGGTTTCCGCACAAACAGGTCAACCACAGTCCAACTGTTTGGCATTAGGCAGATCCTGGAGAAATGTAATGAGTTCAATATCACGACACACCATATATTCGTGGACTTCAGAGCAGCATACGACAGCGTTATAAGACACAAACTGTGGGGGATAATGACAAGTTTCGGATTCCCTGAAAAACTGACAGCCCTAACCAGAGTAACACTGTCTGAAGTATCGTCTGTAGTAAGAATACGAAACAAGTTGTCTGAGACTTTTATAACAGAGGAAGGACTACGACAGGGAGACCCACTGGCAACTTTACTGTTTAACATCGTACTAGAAAAGGCCGTTAGGAGTAGTGGAGTGGATACTAACGGCACTGTGTACTTTAAGTCAACACAACTATTGGCTTACGCAGACGACATTGATATAATTTGCAGAAGCGAACAGGCGACCAAAACTACTTACTCGCTGCTGGAGAAGGAAGCAAATAACCTAGGATTCACTGTCAACGTGAACAAAACGAAATACATGGTGGCTAACGAAGCTCATCGGAAGGTAGGACCAACGCTAGAACTAGACGGAAAGCACTTTGACACAGTAGATACATTTGTGTACTTGGGCTCGCAACTGAACAGCGTAAACCGGATGGGCGAGGAGATTAGAAGGCGGATAACTCTTGGTAACAGGTGCTATTATGGGCTACTTAAACTTTTTAGGTCCAAAACAATCCACCCCAAGCATAAGTGCACACAGTACAGGTCACTGATAAGACCGGTGGTAACCTATGGTGCAGAAGCATGGAGCTTAACACAGAGCGAAGAACAGGCTTTAAGTGTATTTGAGAGAAGAATGCTACGTGCAATATTTGGAGCGACCCAAGAACGAGGAATCTGGCGCCGAAGATATAATCACAAACTATATCAGCTCTACAATCAACCAGATATTGTGACTTTCATCAAGGTGGCAAGATTGAGATGGCTCGGACACATGCAGAGAATGGGTGATCATAGCGTTCCGAAAAAGTTGTTCAATGGCCAACCAAAGGGAAGGAGAAGGGCCGGAAGGCCAAGAGGGAGATGGATGGATGCGGTAACAACTGACCCACAAAAACTTCAAGTACGGGACTGGAGAACGTTGGCGAGTGATAGGTCCGCTTGGAGAAACATGCTGAAGGAGGCCCAGACCGGCAATCGGTTGTAGTGCCATTAAGAAGAAGAAGAAGAACAGCTTAGTCCACGAAACTGTTGTAGCTGCATTTCATCTGTCTAACCAAAGTTTCTCGAAATGTCCCTTGGAACCAGATTTCAGCGCTTGTTTAGGCAATTTGTCGTATTCAATTGGTAGATGACCATTACTTGCTGCGAGTTTTGCAAGCCAACGCGCGCGCTCATTGCCTTCGACTCCAGTATGGGCTTTAACCCAATGCCATCGGATCATATTTTTCCTTGAAACTCTTGCAGCTGTCATCCATGTCTCCATCAACAGTTCAGTGGCTCCTTTCAAACTTTTCAGTGCATCGAGGACATGTCGGCAATCACATTATCGAGCAGGGACTATTGCTGTGATTTTCAACATATCGCAAGGCATGTAGTATGGCGATGAGCCCTGCTTGGAATATTGAGCAGAAGTGTTCCAACCTAATGAGTTTGTGGTGAACCTCTTCGCCGTTGTGATAGGCAACGAATGCAGCTCCTGTGCCTTTGCTCGATTTCGAACCGTCCGTGTATACCCGAAGATGGAAAAGATTTGACAGGGTTAAATGGTACCTAATCAATGATAACTTTGAAGGGTGATTGTGTTCTTGTATGTTAACGTTCGGTTCGATATTGTTCAAAGTATTTGGTAAGCCTATGATATCTTTAATTAACGTATCGTCTGCAAATTGGTGTGAGCTGTAGAGAGCTAGTTGCTTGAGGCGGATGTCTACTGGAAGAAGACCTGTAATCACACAAGCTGCCTCAATGAATACTGTACGATAGGCTTTCACTGCGCGGATGGTGCTAAGGCGCTGTATGCCAAAGAGCATGATGTTTCCTTTCACGCCACATGATTTCTGCCAGTTCGAACCTCCATATAATAATGCGGGTTCTATCGATTTCGGAGAGCTCTGTTCTTCCTAGAACCCATTCCTACTTTGCAGCGATACCTAATTTTATACTCAGCTGTTTCACTTTACTACATGCATGCTTTATGCGTTCCTTAAAATTCAAGAGTCTGTCTATAGTGCCACCTAGATATCGGAGATGCTGTTGGAATTTAATTTTTTCGTTTCATAGAGTGAAAACGGAACTCCTTTGACTTCAGGATCGGCTGAAGAAGAGGGCTTCAGTCTTTTGGGCATTGAAACTGGGCCCAGTTTCAGTTGCCCAAAGGCATACATTTTCTGGAGCACGGTCAGTGGTTTCTTTCAGACCAACAATAGTTCTGCCTTTACAAAGCATAAGAGTATCATCGACATAAGCTATAATCTCACACTCTTCAGGCAGATTTATTTCAAAGATTCCAAAGATTTCCATACAAAATATACCAAAAACCTGGAGCTGATTTAGAAAATCTCTTGCTAATTCTTTTCTCGACGTACAAACCTGGTTCGCTGATAATGGCCTTGCGTTCTGAAAAGTAGCTCCTGGCTAATTTGATGAGATTGTCAGGACAACCTTTTTCTATTAGTCTGCAGAGTATAAGCGGCGACAAGGCGTTACCGAATGCCCCACTAATATCTAAGGCTGTGGCAGAACAATAATACTTAGATCTTACCGACTCACATATGAAACTGACCGCTTCAGAAATAGCCTGAACTGTTCCAGCCCCTTTTCTAAAGCCAAATTGATTTAGGTTTATCAGCTTGTGCCGGTAGAAGTAATGTTCGATTCTCGAGATGAGTAAAGAAAGGTGTTCCATCCTTTCCGGCAGCAGGAAGTAAACTTATGGGTCTGAAGTCCTTCGCGGATAGAGCCGGTTTGTTGGGTTTGGGGATGATCTTGATTAGTAGTATGATAGACTTTTTCAATAGAATTACTCGCTTTACAGAGTAATGAATGTGTTTGGTGTCGAATAAAAAGCAGCCAACACTATGTCCGATTATATACCGTCCAGACCAGGCGCCTTCTTCGGACTCATCCCGCGTATGACGCCTTCAGAAAAGGTGAACTGCGTGTCATCAGGTTCACCTTTCTCAACTTCCGCCTGTGCTTTGACCCGAGTGAGTAATTCAGAGTCGTCTTCATCGTCCTCTGGAAAGAATGTCTCTAGGAGTTGTCGAGAGGTATCAAAACTATCGAACGATCTTCCCCCAACCTTAAGGCTACTCAGGCGGCTTGTGGAGGTTTTTCTCCACCTTAGTATTTTGAAAACGGGATCCCATGATTTCCAATTGAAGACTGTGTACAGAAATCTCTCCACTTTTGTTTCTTCGATTCCAAAATTGCATCCTTATACTCTCTTGTCTCAGTATTGTAGACTAATTTATTAGATAACTTCAGCTCTACTTTTTTGGTATTTCCATCGTAGCCTGTTAGTCTCCATGCGCAGGGAAGTAAGCTCTGGTGTCCACCAGGGGACAGAATTTTTGAAACCTTTCCTTGCTGGAAAAGTGTCACGCGCAGCACATACCATAGCCTGATTCAATCTAGTAGCAAATAATGAAATATGTGCGGTGGTGAAAGAATCGTGTAACTGCGGAGTAACAGGAATTTATTGATACATTCTGCCCAAGCCCCCTTTCTGGTACAGAAACCACGTTGAACTTCCGGAAGCTCGGTTTCATTTCCAATAGACCAACTGATATATTGATGATCTGATAAACTACTCTAATTGGGAAGGTGCCAATCAAAAATCATCCTGCTCAAGGTGGAGGTGGCAAGGGTAATATCGATGACGCTCTGTCCATTGTGTCCGATGAAGGTAGGTTCCGATGTTCATCCAATGTTCAGTATGTTCCGGTTATTGTCCGAAAATAATTTTCCCCCACCTTGTCCTCCAAGGTGCTACCGCACAAAAAGGATTTTACATTGAAGTCACCGGCGAGTAATACCTCAGACTTGGAACTAACCTCAATAATTGCATTATTAAAGTCGTCTAGATTATCTATCCTGTTCCACCGGCGTCTTTTGTGGAGATAGATAGACAGAGATAACGTGTAGATTCAACATGCCGCAGAGAACGTGGGCAACTGTCATCAAGCTGCCAACAGCTTTTCACCAAAGAAATGCGTATTGAACATAGCGGTCATCCGTGAATCGGTTATCACTAAAGCGGCTTTATTGGTTGATTCATTCAGAGACACACAAGACTAGACAGACAAGACTAGACAGAGAAGACTACACAGACAAGACTAGACAGACAAGACTAGACAGACAAGACTAGACAGACAAGACTAGACAGACAAGACTAGACAGACAAGACTAGACAGACAAGACTAGACAGACAAGACTAGAGAGACAAGACTAGAGAGACAAGACTAGAGAGACAATACTAGACAGACAAGACTAGACAGACAAGACTAGACAGACAAGACTAGACAGACACGACTAGACAGACAAGACTAGAGAGACAAGACAAGACAGACAAGACTAGACAGACTAGACTAGACAGACAAGACTAGACAGACAAGACTAGACAGACAAGACTAGACAGACAAGACTAGACAGACAAGACTAGACAGACAAGACTAGACAGACAAGACTAGACAGACAAGACTAGAGAGACAAGACTAGAGAAACATTACTAGACAGACAAGACTAGACAGACAAGACTAGACAGACAAGACTAGACAGACAAGACTAGAGAGACAAGACTAGAGAGACAAGACTAGACAGACAAGACTAGACAGACAAGACTAGACAGACAAGACTAGACAGACAAGACTAGACAGACAAGACTAGACAGACAAGACTAGACAGACTAGACTAGACAGACAAGACTAGACAGACAAGACTAGACAGACAAGACTAGACAGACAAGACTAGACAGACAAGACTAGACAGACAAGACTAGACAGACAAGACTAGACAGACAAGACTAGACAGACAAGACTAGACAGACAAGACTAGACAGACAAGACTAGACAGACAAGACTAGACAGACAAGACTAGACAGACAAGACTAGACAGACAAGACTAGACAGACAAGACTAGACAGACAAGACTAGACAGACAAGACTAGACAGACAAGACTAGACAGACAAGACTAGACAGACAAGACTAGACAGACAAGACTAGACAGACAAGACTAGACAGACAAGACTAGACAGACAAGACTAGACAGACAAGACTAGACAGACAAGACTAGACAGACAAGACTAGAGAGACAAGACTAGACAGACAAGACTAGACAGACAAGACTAGACAGACAAGACTAGACAGACAAGACTAGACAGACACGACTAGACAGACAAGACTAGAGAGACAAGACTAGACAGACAAGACTTGAGAGACAAGACTAGACAGACAAGACTAGAGAGACAAGACTAGACAGACAAGACTAGACAGACAAGACTAGACAGACAAGACTAGACAGACACGACTAGACAGACAAGACTAGAGAGACAAGACTAGACAGACAAGACTAGACAGACAAGACTAGACAGACAAGACTAGACAGACAAGACTAGACAGACAAGACTAGACAGACAAGACTAGACAGACAAGACTAGACAGACAAGACTAGACAGACAAGACTAGACAGACAAGACTAGACAGACAAGACTAGACAGACAAGACTAGACAGACAAGACTAGACGGACAAGACTAGACAGACAAGACTAGACAGACAAGACTAGACAGACAAGACTAGACAGACAAGACTAGACAGACAAGACTAGACAGACAAGACTAGACAGACAAGACTAGACAGACAAGACTAGACAGACAAGACTAGACAGACAAGACTAGACAGACAAGACTAGACAGACAAGACTAGACAGACAAGACTAGACAGACAAGACTAGACAGACAAGACTAGACAGACAAGACTAGACAGACAAGACTAGACAGACAAGACTAGACAGACAAGACTAGACAGACAAGACTAGACAGACAAGACTAGACAGACAAGACTAGACAGACAAGACTAGACAGACAAGACTAGACAGACAAGACTAGACAGACAAGACTAGACAGACAAGACTAGACAGACAAGACTAGACAGACAAGACTAGACAGACAAGACTAGACAGACAAGACTAGACAGACAAGACTAGACAGACAAGACTAGACAGACAAGACTAGACAGACAAGACTAGACAGACAAGACTAGACAGACAAGACTAGACAGACAAGACTAGACAGACAAGACTAGACAGACAAGACTAGACAGACAAGACTAGACAGACAAGACTAGAGAGACAAGACTAGAGAGACAATACTAGACAGACAAGACTAGACAGACAAGACTAGACAGACAAGACTAGACAGACACGACTAGACAGACAAGACTAGACAGACAAGACTAGACAGACAAGACTAGAGAGACAAGACTAGAGAGACAATACTAGACAGACAAGACTAGACAGACAAGACTAGACAGACAAGACTAGACAGACAAGACTAGACAGACAAGACTAGACAGACAAGACTAGACAGACAAGACTAGACAGACAAGACTAGACAGACAAGACTAGACAGACAAGACTAGAGAGACAATACTAGACAGACAAGACTAGACAGACAAGACTAGACAGACAAGACTAGACAGACACGACTAGACAGACAAGACTAGAGAGACAAGACTAGACAGACAAGACTAGACAGACAAGACTAGACAGACAAGACTAGACAGACAAGACTAGACAGACAAGACTAGACAGACAAGACTAGACAGACAAGACTAGACAGACAAGACTAGACAGACAAGACTAGACAGACAAGACTAGACAGACAAGACTAGACAGACAAGACTAGACAGACAAGACTAGACAGACAAGACTAGACAGACAAGACTAGACAGACAAGACTAGACAGACAAGACTAGACAGACAAGACTAGACAGACAAGACTAGACAGACAAGACTAGACAGACAAGACTAGACAGACAAGACTAGACAGACAAGACTAGACAGACAAGACTAGACAGACAAGACTAGACAGACAAGACTAGACAGACAAGACTAGACAGACAAGACTAGACAGACAAGACTAGACAGACAAGACTAGACAGACAAGACTAGACAGACAAGACTAGACAGACAAGACTAGACAGACAAGACTAGAGAGACAAGACTAGAGAGACAATACTAGACAGACAAGACTAGACAGACAAGACTAGACAGACAAGACTAGACAGACACGACTAGACAGACAAGACTAGAGAGACAAGACTAGACAGACAAGACTAGACAGACAAGACTAGACAGACAAGACTAGACAGACAAGACTAGACAGACAAGACTAGACAGACAAGACTAGACAGACAAGACTAGACAGACAAGACTAGACAGACAAGACTAGACAGACAAGACTAGACAGACAAGACTAGACAGACAAGACTAGACAGACAAGACTAGACAGACAAGACTAGACAGACAAGACTAGACAGACAAGACTAGACAGACAAGACTAGACAGACAAGACTAGACAGACAAGACTAGACAGACAAGACTAGACAGACAAGACTAGACAGACAAGACTAGACAGACAAGACTAGACAGACAAGACTAGACAGACAAGACTAGACAGACAAGACTAGACAGACAAGACTAGACAGACAAGACTAGACAGACAAGACTAGACAGACAAGACTAGACAGACAAGACTAGACAGACAAGACTAGACAGACAAGACTAGACAGACAAGACTAGACAGACAAGACTAGACAGACAAGACTAGACAGACAAGACTAGACAGACAAGACTAGACAGACAAGACTAGACAGACAAGACTAGACAGACAAGACTAGAGAGACAAGACTAGACAGACAAGACTAGACAGACAAGACTAGAGAGACAAGACTAGAGAGACAATACTAGACAGACAAGACTAGACAGACAAGACTAGACAGACAAGACTAGACAGACACGACTAGACAGACAAGACTAGAGAGACAAGACTAGACAGACAAGACTAGACAGACAAGACTAGACAGACAAGACTAGACAGACAAGACTAGACAGACAAGACTAGACAGACAAGACTAGACAGACAAGACTAGACAGACAAGACTAGACAGACAAGACTAGACAGACAAGACTAGACAGACAAGACTAGACAGACAAGACTAGACAGACAAGACTAGACAGACAAGACTAGACAGACAAGACTAGACAGACAAGACTAGACAGACAAGACTAGACAGACAAGACTAGACAGACAAGACTAGACAGACAAGACTAGACAGACAAGACTAGACAGACAAGACTAGACAGACAAGACTAGACAGACAAGACTAGAGAGACAAGACTAGACAGACAAGACTAGACAGACAAGACTAGACAGACAAGACTAGACAGACAAGACTAGAGAGACAAGACTAGACAGACAAGACTAGACAGACAAGACTAGACAGACAAGACTAGACAGACAAGACTAGACAGACAAGACTAGACAGACAAGACTAGACAGACAAGACTAGACAGACAAGACTAGACAGACAAGACTAGACAGACAAGACTAGACAGACAAGACTAGACAGACAAGACTAGACAGACAAGACTAGACAGACAAGACTAGACAGACAAGACTAGACAGACAAGACTAGACAGACAAGACTAGACAGACAAGACTAGACAGACAAGACTAGACAGACAAGACTAGACAGACAAGACTAGACAGACAAGACTAGACAGACAAGACTAGACAGACAAGACTAGACAGACAAGACTAGACAGACAAGACTAGACAGACAAGACTAGACAGACAAGACTAGACAGACAAGACTAGACAGACAAGACTAGACAGACAAGACTAGACAGACAAGACTAGACAGACAAGACTAGACAGACAAGACTAGACAGACAAGACTAGACAGACAAGACTAGACAGACAAGACTACAGAGACAAGACTAGACAGACATGATTAGAAAGACAAGAGTAGACAGACTAGACTAGACAGACAAGACTAGATAGAAGACTGAGACTAGAGGGACAAGACTAGACAGGCGAGACCAGACAAACAAGACTAGACAGGCAAGGCTGGATAGACAAGACTAGTCAGACAAAACTAGACAGACAAGACTAAGCAGGCAAGACCATATAGACAAGGCGACACATACAAGACTAGATAGACAAGGCGACTCATACAAGACAATCAAGACTAGACAGACAATACTAGACAGAGAAGACTAGAAAGACAAGACTTGTCATACAAGATTAGGCAGACAAGACTAGAGAGACAATACTAGACAGAGAAGACCAGACGGAGAAGACTAGACAGACAAAACTAGACAGTCAAGACTTGATAGACTTACAAGACTAGTGAGGTAAGACTGGAAAACAAGACTAGACAGATAAGGCTACAGGTACACTTGAAATACCATACAGACAGGGCTAGACAAACAAGAGAGGCAAGATTAGATAGACAAGACTAGGCAGACAAGAGAAAACAGAGAAGTTAAGAGTAAAGAGACAAGGCAAGAGTAAACAAAGAAGACAAAAGTAAATAGGGAAGACAAAAAAGACAAGATTTGACGGACAAGAGTAAAGGGACAAGACTGATTAGACAGACTATAGTCTCCTCTTGTCTATCTAACCTGTCTTATCTCTTTTGCAGCAGGTCAACCATACAAAACCAAATAAGAGAATTGATGGATTACGCGGAAGTGAGTAGATGTGTATATATTTAATTATCTGTCTAATTATTTATTATTTGATTACTTGCTGAGTTTTTCTATTGAATTTCATATATTAAAGATACAAATAAGATACATTAATATATCCCGATCCAATTTAAAGTGTAAAATTCTACTCTCACATGCAAATTGTATGGAATAAATCGAATCAGTCCAGTGTGTCTAAATATAGATAGCACCCCCCGGAAGAACCCCGGAATATGCACACGACCCCGTTACATATCTAACGAAATGACGGGCAGCTACAAGTTCCGAGAGCAAATTATAAACCCCGTGCATTTGCGAGGGGGATGCATCGGTAAAAATATAAAATCAGCAGCTCGTGCAGATTTATCATCCCCTTGTTCTGTGCGTTGCCGAAGAGGTGGGGAATTTTAGGGGATGTAATGCCAGGGGAGAGACGGCTTAAGCCCGCTCAGTTGGGAATTTATTTTTGCTTTTGAAGAGCATACAGTGCAGGCTAGTGCGAATTTATGTTATAATATTTACGTGTTTAGAATTTCGGTTGCTGTGGAGGATCTATACGGTTTTTGGGATATTCAGGTAAGTTTTGATTATTTGGGAAAATGTAAAAAAATGTATTTGTAAAATGTTGAATATGCATAGATTTCGCGCCATATAAATATAACAAAATAGTTTTTAAAATATCTAAGCTAGTAGATCCAGAATAAAAAATATTTGTTATCACCACCTCATTAAGGGAAGATCCGTTAATAAGACTTTATAGCAGTATATACGTTTTCATATTGCTTTTAGAAGAAGTGGAGGGAGGCAGTCAACCGATTGGAATTTTCTGCGATTTAGCCAAAGCTTTTGACCGTGTGTGTCACAATCAACTTCTGAATAAATTGTATTTCCTGGGAAATCGTTGTAAATTGGGTAATATTACTAAATCTTTTTTTGATTTATACAAGATTTGTATATTGCAATAAAAGCATGGAATGAATTGAAAAACACAAAGTTGTGTCTTGTAACCCTCGTGGTCTCTCTTAGCAGTAAAATGCAGGAGCCACACCGTACCAGTAATTATATTTATTTATGTTATTAGTCAATTTGTGAATTAAAGAACTTAGTATATTTTCCTTAATTCTTTTCTTACAAAGTTTAATATTTATTCCACAATCTTGTTAAAAGCAAAATAGATGATTAACAAACTTAACATAATTTTAGTTCGAATCATCTCTTGTTAATTGCCCAAAACATGACTTATTCAAGACTTTATAAAGTTGCTCTAACACTAGTATCACTTTAAGAATCAATTAATCATAATCAATTAGATTACGATTATGATTCAACAAATCATAATCTAAGATTCAATTAAGCTTCACATTAAGTTTTGATTTTCATAAATCTTATATAATAAGCAATTAGAAGTGATAAAATGATTTAAAGAAGTTTCAGCTATTAAAAGCTTCTTAAAATGTGACTTTGGTTTTAAACCGAGTTTAAATTCTGTTTCTATGTTAAATAATGACCCGATCAGCTAGAAACCGATTCAGCGGTCCTCCGCTTCTCGTAGTAGTAATTGAATGGAGTAAACATTAGCTTGCGCAATGGGTGTAAGCGCAGGGTTGGGTTCATTGAGCGGGTTTTGAATTGTGCGCGTAGCGACTGACAACCAGTGTAATTCATGCTCTTGCGTGTAGTGGGTGAAAAAAGTAACGTAGTGAACACACGTGGTCTATAAACGGTGTTGTGCTCTAATTCCTCGCGAAGATTGTCGCTCTGAATTACCCGCTTGATAATCCTCAGGTGAGTGCGTCCACAAATCAATATATTTCAGATTAAATGCGAAAACAACGGATATTTTTCACATCTTTCCAGCTATCGTTGCAGTACTTTAATTTAAAACTAGGTTCTCTAATGTAATTTGGAGGACAGCGATGTTGATTGCATGACAAACTCTGTATGATATATTCATCTATAATTGCTGTTATTTTGTGTTTGTGTTGTGGAAAATGTGCTTGTTGATGATGATCTCGTTTCTGGACCTGCGCGTGGATTCTGTACTTGTAGTGATTTCCTGTTTTGTCAGATGATTTACACACAAATGTGTTTTTCGCTTTCGTCCAGAGAATCGCACACAATTTTGCACAATTGAATAATTAGTAATGACACAAATATTCAAATGGTTTTATACATTGGCAAACTAACGTTTCTAATTAATTAAATCATGTTGGTTATAATCTTTCTATTTAAAGTGCCCTTGTATTGTCTGTCTGGTCTTGATTCTTTGGTATTGCCTGTCTGGTTTTGTCTGTGTGGTTTTGTCTATGTGTTTTTGTCTGTCTGGTCTGGTCTTGACTGTCTAGTCTTGTCTATCTGGTCTTGTCTATCTGGTATTATCTGTATAGTATTGTTTGTTTGATACTAGACTAGTCTCTCTAGTCTAGTCTTGTCTCTCTGGTCTTGCGTGCCTGGTTTTGCCTGTTTGGTCTTATCTGTTGGTTTTGTTTGTCTGGTCTTGCCTGTCTGGTCTTGTCTGGTCTGGTCTTGTCTGTCTGGTCTTGTCTGTCTGGTCTCGTCTGTCAGGTCGCGTTTGTCTGGTCTTGCCTGTATGGTCTTGTTTGCCTGGACTTGTCTGTCTGGCCTCGTATGTCAGGTCGTGTCTCTCTGGGCTTGCGTGTCTGGTCTTGTCTGTTTGGTTTTGTTTGTTTAATCTCGCCTGTCAGGTCGTGTATGTCAGGTA
Source organism: Phosphuga atrata (assembly GCA_944588485.1). NCBI lineage: Eukaryota > Metazoa > Arthropoda > Insecta > Coleoptera > Silphidae > Phosphuga > Phosphuga atrata. The sequence continues at coordinate 2,135,436 of OX155901.1, forward strand.
TTGTCTGTCTGGTCTTGTCTGTCTAGTCTTGTTTGTTTGGTCTTGTTTGTTCCGTCTTGTCTTTGTGGTCTTGTCTCTCTGGTGTTATCTGTCTTGTGTGGTATGTCTGGTATGATTTGTTTGCTCTTGTCTGCCTGATCTTGTCTGTCTGCCTCTCTGGTCTTGTCTGTCTAGTCTTGTTGGTTTGGTCTTGTTTGTCTGGTCTTGTGTATCGTATCTTGTCTGTCTGATCTTGTCTGTTTGGTTTTGTCTGTGTGGTTTTGTTTGTGTATTTTTTGTCTCTCTGGTTTTGTCTGCCTGGTCTTGTCTGTGTGGTCTTGTCTGCCTTGTCCTGTCTGTCTGGTCTGTTCTGGAGTTGTCTATCTGGTCTTGTTTGTCTGGTCTTATCTGTCTGACTTTGTCTGTATGGTATTGTCTGTGTGGCCTTGTTTGCCTTGTCTTGCCTGTCTGGTCTGCTCTGGTCTTGTCCATCTGGTCTTGTTTATCTGGTCTTGTCTGCTTGTTCTTGTCTGTCTGGTCTGTCTTGGCTCGTCTGTCTTGTCTTGTCTGTTTTTCTGGTCTTGTCTGTCTGGTCTTGTTTGTTTGGTTTTGTCTGTGTGGTTCTGTTTGTGTATTTTCGTCTCTCTGGTCTTGCGTGTCTGGTCTTGTCTGTTTGGTTTTGTTTATTTAATCTCGCCTGTCAGGTCGTGTATGTCTGGTATTGTGTGTCTGGTCTTGTCTGTCTAGTCTTGTTTGTTTGGTCTTGTTTGTTCCGTCTTGTCTTTGTGGTCTTGTCTCTCTGGTGTTATCTGTCTTGTGTGGTATGTCTGGTATGGTCTGTTTGCTCTTGTCTGCCTGATCTTGTCTGTCTGCCTCTCTGGTCTTGTCTGTCTAGTCTTGTTGGTTTGGTATTGTTTGTCTGGTCTTGTGTATCGTATCTTGTCTGTCTGGTCTTGTCTGTTTGGTTTTGTCTGTGTGGTTTTGTTTGTGTATTTTTGTCTCTCTGGTCTTTCGTGTCTGGTCTTGTCTGTTTGGTTTTGTTTGTTTAATCTCGCCTGTCAGGTCGTGTATGTCTGGTATTGTCTGTCTGGTCTTGTCTGTCTAGTCTTGTTTGTTTGGTCTTGTTTGTTCCGTCTTGTCTTTGTGGTCTTGTCTCTCTGGTGTTATCTGTCTTGTGTGGTATGTCTGGTATAATCTGTTTGCTCTTGTCTGCCTGATCTTGTCTGTCTGCCTCTCTGGTCTTGTCTGTCTAGTCTTGTTGGTTTGGTCTTGTTTGTCTGGTCTTGTGTATCGTATCTTGTCTGTCTGATCTTGTCTGTTTGGTTTTGTCTGTGTGGTTTTGTTTGTGTATTTTTGTCTCTCTGGTTTTGTCTGACTGGTCTTGTCTGTGTGGTCTTGTCTGCCTTGTCCTATCTGTCTGGTCTGTTCTGGAGTTGTCTATCTGGTCTTGTTTGTCTGGTCTTATCGGTCTGACTTTGTCTGTATGGTATTGTCTGTGTGGCCTTGTTTGCCTTGTCTTGCCTGTCTGGTCTGCTCTGGTCTTGTCCATCTGGTCTTGTTTATCTGGTCTTGTCTGCTTGTTCTTGTCTGTCTGGTCTGTCTTGGCTCGTCTGTCTTGTCTTGTCTGTTTTTCTGGTCTTGCCTGTCTGGTCTTGTTTGTTTGGTTTTGTCTGTGTGGTTCTGTTTGTGTATTTTTGTCTCTCTGGTCTTGCGTGTCTGGTCTTGTCTGTTTGGTTTTGTTTGTTTAATCTCGCCTGTCAGGTCGTGTATGTCTGGTATTGTCTGTCTGGTCTTGTCTGTCTAGTCTTGTTTGTTTGGTCTTGTTTGTTCCGTCTTGTCTTTGTGGTCTTGTCTCTCTGGTGTTATCTATCTTGTGTGGTATGTCTGGTATGGTTTGTTTGCTCTTGTCTGCCTAATCTTGTCTGTCTGCCTCTCTGGTCTTGTCTGTCTAGTCTTGTTGGTTTGGTCTTGTTTGTCTGGTCTTGTGTATCGTATCTTGTCTGTCTGGTCTTGTATGTTTGGTTTTGTCTGTGTGGTTTTGTTTGTGTATTTTTGTCTCTCTGGTCTTGCGTGTCTGGTCTTGTCTGTTTGGTTTTGTTTGTTTAATCTCGCCTGTCAGGTCGTGTATGTCTGGTATTGTCTGTCTGGTCTTGTCTGTCTAGTCTTGTTTGTTTGGTCTTGTTTGTGTCTTGTTCCGTCTTGTCTTTGTGGTCTTGTCTCTCTGGTGTTATCTGTCTTGTGTGGTATGTCTGGTATGGTCTGTTTGCTCTTGTCTGCCTGATCTTGTCTGTCTGCCTCTCTGGTCTTGTCTGTCTAGTCTTGTTAGTTTGGTCTTGTTTGTCCGGTCTTGTCTATCGTATCTTGTCTGTCTGGTCTTGTCTGTTTGGTTTTGTCTGTGTGGTTTTGTTTGTGTATTTTTGTCTCTCTGGTTTTGTCTGCCTGGTCTTGTCTGTGTGGTCTTGTCTGCCTTGTCCTGTCTGTCTGGTCTGTTCTGCAGTTGTCTATCTGGTCTTGTTTGTCTGGTCTTATCTGTCTGACCTTGTCTGTATGGTATTGTCTGTGTGGTCTTGTTTGCCTTGTCTTGCCTGTCTGGTCTGCTCTGGTCTTGTCTATCTGGTCTTGTTTATCTGGTCTTGTCTGCTTGTTCTTATCTGTTTGGTCTGTCTTGGCTCGTGTGTCTTGTCTTGTCTGTTTTTCTGGTCTTGTCTGTCTGGTCTTGTCTGTCTGGTCTTGTCTGTCTGGTCTTGTCTGTCTGGTCTTGTCTGTCTGGTCTTGTCTGTCTGGTCTTGTCTGTTTGGTCTTGTCTGTTTGGTCTTGTCTGTCTGGTCTTGTTTGTCTGATATTGTCTGTCTGGTTTTATCTGTATGGTCTTGCCTGTCTGAAGCAATTCAATATAATTACACTAGTGAAATAAAAAAATTATGTCACTATTATCACATTTTCACTAGTGAAATAAAAGTGACAACGCACCAAATTAACTCGCGGGCTTCGTAACTTCACGGTTGATCTTTTTAGATGGCCAATCGCAAAACGTATTATATATACATTGAATTTGAAGTCTGTATGGTATTGTCTGTGTGGTCTTGTTTGCCTTGTCTTGCCTGTCTGGTCTGCTCTGGTCTTGTCTATCTGGTCTTGTTTATCTGGTCTTGTCTGCTTGTTCTTTTCTGTTTGGTCTGTCTTGGCTCGTGTGTCTTGTCTTGTCTGTTTTTCTGGTCTTGTCTGTCTGGTCTTGTCTGTCTGATCTTGTCTGTCTGGCCTAGCCTTGTTTGTCTGGCCTTGTCTTGTCTGTCTAGTTTTAAGCTTTTATATATAAATGAATTTTATACGTTTTAATAAGTAATAGATTTATAAGCTATCAAATAGTTATCATTATAGCACAAGAAGTCAGCATTTTATAGTCAATAAACGAAGTAAACAGGCGATAACATCGAAACACTTTTCAATATTGTCCATATTTAATATCCGCACAATTTAAAACGGTATCGACACGGCTTTAAGATTATTAAATTAATACACAGTTTGCTAATTATATAATCACTTGCTAATTATATAATAGAACCTTCGCAAAATATATTCAAATTATTTTTTACAACGCCGTTTACAACGTTTTTCCGTTACAATGCGCATGCAACTTCTGCTACGGTGCTGCTGCTTTAAAACGCCGTTTACAACGTGTTTCCGTTACAATGCGCATGCAACTTCTGCTGCGGTGGCGTTAATACGTAAGTATCAAAAAACTTATCTCTATCTAATAGCTTATATTTTCTGTGCATTTTACACTTTGTAAGCGATCAATTTATTGTTTCTTCTCTAGTAGCATCGGACCTATTATTAAGAAATTCTTCTTCTTCTTAAGTACCATGTCCTTCTAGAACGTTGGTCACCGACAGGACTATCCTTACTCTGTCGACGGCAAGTCTGAACAGGGAGCTTGAGTTGAGTTTATACCAGTCACGTTGATTCTTGAGCCAAGATGCTTCTCTGCGGCCCGGCTTTCTTTTACCATAAATTTTTCCCTGCATGATGTTCTGAAGTAATCGGTATTTTTCGCCTCTCATAACATGTCCGAAATATTGCAGATTCCTTGTTTTGATGGTGGTAAGAATTTCGGTGGATTTATTCAGACGTTGGAGTATTAACAAGTTGGATACTTTTCCGTCCATGTAATATTTTCCTGTAGGCTCACATCTCAAAGGCATCAAGTCTTTCTTCTTCGTACTTGTTTATAGTCCAGGCTTCCATACCATACAGCAGGATGGAGAAAACATAACATCTGAGAAGTCGGATTCTTAGAGTTAACTTCACATCTCTACAGCACAAGACCCTACTCATGTTTTTAAATGCTGCTCGAGTCTGCTCAATCCTTGATTTCACTTCAGTTTGACTATCCGCGCTGTTAGTTATTAGTTATTATGCTGGCTAGATATTTTATTGATATTAAGAAATTGTGTTGGAAATTGAATATTATTACAATGTTATTAATAACAAATAGAATAGGTTTCAAGTTAATATATTTTATCTACTCGTTTCCTTCTAAAGTCATTTTTAATTCCTTTGGATATGGATCAATAAAACATTGGTTGATTCACTAGTGAAATAAAAAATTTCCTTCTAAAGTCATGTTTAATTCCTTTGGATATGGATCAATAAAACAGTGGTTGATTCACTAGTGAAATAAAAAATTTATTTGACTAGTCAAATAAAAGTTTACATGACAACGCACCAAAATGACTTGCGGGCTCTGTAAACATAACTCTAAATGTTGACTTCACTGATATTCTTTTTAGATCGCTTATCAAAGAACGTATTATACATATATATATATATATATATATATATATATATATATATATATATATATATATATATATATATATATATATATATATATATATATATATTATCGCTTGATTTCTGCGGGAGAAATCTTTCCGAAATCGCGACACTATCTAACATACTTTTGACGTACTAATCAACAATTTTCTCGTTGTCGTGACAACAAGACAATCATGACCGGATTCGTGAAAAAACAAGAATGGACCTTTTCTTTTAATTTAAATTGTTAAAACACAAATATCAAATACAAATTCGACCAAATAGTGTTCCCGTCAATGTGCTTTTTACTAGTTTAACGTTCTTACCTTATTGTGTCGATGATTTGAAATATGTTGTCACATGCATGTTGACATCCAGTATAGTTCCAACATTTTCTTCCAGACGTTTTCTTATTTAAATTTGTTAAAGACGAAATATAGCTTAAATATATGAATAAATTCAACCTGTCCGTAGCTCTATAATATTAAGTCTTATTAAGACTGAACAAATGAACATATTTCATGTTGAAACAACTACTTCCAACAACTACTTCGTGGCTAAAAAACCACAGAATATTGAATTATACAACAGACTTTTGCATGTTATTAGTAGTCCCAGTACAATTTCCATGTCACTAAACGAGTAATAAATAAATAATATTGTTTTTAAGATCATTTCTTTCTATTTAACTTAAGTTAATAGCCATCTGAAGACGCGTTTCGAGATTTATCTCTCATCAGTTTGCTTTTTTGAATTATAAATTGGAGTACATCATCTTGAACATCTTGTTTTATTGAATATATGCAGCATTTGGTTTGTAAAATGTTGATAAATTTCAACCTAAAATTATAAAATACTTATTACCATCACTAAAGCTTCCATATTCGTTATATCCAAGCTAGAATCTTTATTGGCTATCTTGGAATCTGGATATAAAGTTTTACTTAATTTATTCGCGAAATCCATGCTATTATAAAATAGATGTTTCACAGTGAAAAGTCAATGCTACCTCCGCTGCTGTAATATTGTTATGATCACTATATCCTGGACTCCTAGACTTCGTATTTTATGTAAGGAAATTTTGTAGTGCGCCAGATGTTTTCTTTATTTCACCTTTCATCTGGTATAGATAGATAGTTCAGTAATTACCCATATGAGGGTTTCGTTTTACACATCACAGTAAAGACTGAAAATAAAGTATTATCGCATACTTTATTTCTATGCAAAAGTATAAAGTATATTTATCGAAAATAAAGTAGGATACGTTATTATAAAGTATGGTTGGCAACCGTACGGTCCACCTGAGGTTTGCGTGCGCAGGTAGACCGGAGCGTGTGTGGGAATAGACCTGTGCAGTTTTTTGAACCTGCACAGGCGACCGGAGCAAGATCCAAAATTAACTCGTTCGCCGCTGGACCTGTGCAGGTCACGTCAGTTGTTTCTAGTGCGTTTTGGAATGCAGTGGTTTTGCATGTATTGGTATATAAGTTAGATATGATATTGAGTCATCGTCCTCAATCGATGCCATCACAAAAAGAGCTGAAGACCGCTCCGGTATACCGGAACGTCCGCATACACGCTACCGACGTGCGGTCGACCTGCGCAGGCAATCCTGCACAGGTAACCTCTCCGGTAGATCGAAGCGTGTATGGCTTACTTAAGAAATAAATTGCGTTTTTAATTTAGTTCACATTTAAATAATGTAACAAATATATTTCAAACTAATATCTTCTTCTTCTGGTGCCTATCCGCTTCGGATGTTGGCGATCATCAAGGACATTCGGACTTTGCTTGTGGCAACCATGAAGAGATTTGAACCAGTTTTTTTAGTCACAATATTCTCCTTCTTCCTGGCTCTCTTCTTCCATCTACTTTTCCTTGTAGTATAAGTTGCGGCAACAGACCGCACCGTTGACTGTTCCTCATTATATGGCCAAGGTTTTCCAGCTTTCTTGTCTTTATTTTTAGTAGGTTAGGTTAGGTTTGCGTTTGTGATATTCTCCTTCTTCCAGGCTCACTTCTTCCATCTACTCTTCCTTGTAGTATAAGTTGCAACAGACCGTACCGTTGACTGTTCCTCATTATATGGCCAAGGTATTCCAGATTCTTTGTCTATATTGTTAGTAGGACCTCTCGTTCTTTTCCCATTCTCTCTAGAACCTGCTGGTTGGTGACGTGAGTCGTCCAGGAAATTTTGAATATGCGGCGGTATAGCCAAATCTCAAGTGCCTCGAGTATCCGTTCGGTAGCCTCTATCAGAGTCCAGGAATACACTCCATACAGAAGTACTGTAAAGATGTAGCATCACAGTAGCCTCATCTTCGTTTGTATATTCAGGTGATGTGTTATGAATACCTTTGCTATTTTCAGGAATGCAGATCTCCCTTTTTCTATCCGACATTTGACTTCAATTGAGTGGTCCTACTTTCCATTTAATGTTGTCCCTAGATACGTATATTTTACGACTCTCTCAATCGGTTTGTTGTTAACTCGAAGCGTTCGTTCGATCGATCGAATGTTCATCGATTTTTGAGCGTAATACCATACCTTTGACTGACTTCTGATATTCTTTGCATCAGGTCTTGCAGCTCTTGCTCTTGTTGCTCATCAGGTCTTGTCTTGTTCATCAGGTCTTGCAGCTCTTGATAGTCTGTATCCGCATACTACTGTGTCGTCCGCGTATCTCAGATTGTTTATATACTGGCCATTTATTTTAATACCACATCTTATTTCTTTTAACGCTTCCTGAAATATGCGTTGCGAGTATATATTAAACAAAGTCGGTGATAGTATACATCCCTGGCGCACGCCTCTCTTGATTTCGACATGGTCCGATCTTTCTCCTTGAATGCATGATGAAGCAGTATGTTTCCAGTATAGGTTGCTGTTTATCTTTATGTCCCTGTATTCTAGCGCTATCTCTTTTAGGATACCTATGAGTTTATTATGTTGTACTCTGTCAGAAGCTTTCTGGTTCTCAATGAAGCATATATGGACATCACAATCCATATTCCTACATCTCCGTATCTAAACCTGGGGTACTCTAACACTGAAGAGTGCCTCCCTCGGTTCCAAAGCGTTTCTGAAACCAAACTGAGTGCAGCTGATGTTTTCTTCGCAGATCTTAGTTATTCTTCCATAAACTATGTTTAAGAAGAGTTTTAGCCGATGGCTCATTAAACTTATAGTGCGATGGTCGTTGCAGTATTTACCGTTCCGTTCATTTGGGAGATTAATGAATGTTGATGTCAGCCATGGTTTTGGTATTTCTCCTTTAGTATTCACCTTGTTTAGCCGTGTTGTTAGCAATCGAATGCTTTCTGTATCGAGCAGTTTAAAAAATTCGCTATTTATGTTGTTTGGTCCAGGAGCTTTACCACCTTTTAGTTGTCTTTTGTGACTTCCTCTATTGTTATTGTCATGCCTTCCAGATTAGTAGCGTCAAAGGATCGTTCTGGCCGATCGTCTTCAAAGAGTTCGTTGATGTATTTCTTCCTTCTTCTTCTTCGCTTTCCTCTTGACAGAAGAGTCGTGATCAAGCTTCGTATTACTTCGTTACTCTCTTTACAAAATCTCCCCATTTTCCACGGTTGTAGGCGCTGAGTGCTGCTTGGTTGATTGTTATGTCAGTGGATGTCCTTATTTGATCAGTCCAGCGTGTAGAAGACCTACCTCGGGACCTAGTACCTTCTGTCCGACCCTGAACTATTAGTCGCTCCTCGTCTCTTCTCTGAATGTGCCCGAAGTATCTAAGGATTCGAGATTGCACTATTTTGGATAACCTTTGGGGCACGTTTACTTCTTGGATGATCGACGTATTAGTTCTTCTTGCTGTCCAGGGAACTCAGGGTAGGATTCTTTTCCAGCACCATAGTTCAAACGCGTCGATTTTCCTGCGATCGACAGCCTTCATCGATCATGTTTCTGCTCCGTATAGAAGTACCGGGAATATCAGTATTTTAATGATAGTTTTTTTTTGTGTTTAAAGTGATATCACTATCTTTCCAGATTTTTTGGAGGCTTTTCACTCTCCGTCTAGCGATTTCGCATCTACGAATGATTTCCTGAGAACAGCCACCTAGAAGGTATTATATCATTTGAAGATCAATGCTCCCTGATAGATATATTGGTTCACGACTTGGCATTGACCCAGGTAAAGGATGTCTGGCATGTTATTCTGGACCCTGTCGATGATCATAACTTTGGTCTTTGAGTAGTTGATGGCCAAGCCAAGGTTATTACTTTCCATTTCCAGTTTATGCAAGATTTCCAGAAGTTCCTCTTGGGTATTTGCTAGTAGGACTACATAACGAAGATAAGATATCTTTATTCCACCAACTGCAATTCCGCCGTTCCACCCGTCGGTCACCCTTATCATAATATATTCTCCAAAGATGTTAAATAGAAGAGGCGACAGGATACATCCTTGACGAACTCCTTTTTCTATTTTAAATGGATTAGATAGTTGATTGTCAACTCTTACGACTGCCTTACTGTTTATGTATAGATTCGGAATTAAAAGTGACAGATGATCCGGAACTCCCATTTCCTTCAGGATTATCCAGAGCCAGTTCCAATTAATGCTATCAAAAGCCTTACGATAGTCAACAAGGCATATGTAGAGTGGTCTGTTGAATTCGCGATACTTTTCAATGACTTGGCAAAGATTCAGTATTTGTTCTTTAGTACCACGACCGCAAACAAATCCTACCTGCTCTGGTGGGATTTGCCATGCTAGATACGTTTTTAATCTTTCATGTATTATAGAGAGCATTATTTAACTGGTACTTCTTCCAGGTATCCATTAATTCAGATTTATCAATAATTATCTTGCTGTCGGTATTGCGTAACGTTCCTACTGTGTTTGGTTTGTAGATCCCCGCTGTCTCTCTAATTTTTCTGTGCATGTTAAATGTGTCGTATTTCTGTTAAAATCTTCTATTTCTTTACATTGCTCTTTGAACCAGTTTTCTTTTGCTTTTCTTATTTCCTGTCTTATTTGTCTTTGCAGGATATTATAACTTCTCTCGTCGTTCTTTGTCTTCTTTATATGAGTCCTAATATATTATCGGTCATCCAGTTCTTCCTTTTTCTAGTTTCTTCCAAACTAATACTTTTTGTTGCAATTACACATATTATCTTCCTCTTCTTCTTCCTCAGCCTGTGTTAATCCACTCCTGGATGTAGGCCTCCTCTAAAGTTTTCCTGCATTGTGCTGTCTTGCACCAGTTTTTGCCTAATGTTTTCTGGATGTCGTCTCGCCATCTTTTCGCGGGTCTGTCCACGCTCCTTTTCGTTGCTCTTGGTCTCCATTCTACGATTCTCTTGGTCCATTTGGATCCGTCTTGCATTACCACGTGGCCCGCCCATCTCCATTTTAATTGATGACATCTTGGACCCTGGTGTTTCTCCTGATTTCCTCGTTTCTGACATGATTTCTGAGACTGATATCTAGCATTCTTCTTTCCATTGCTCTTTGAGATATGATGAGTCTTTTTGCGCTTCCTCTAGTCAGGGTTGTAGTCTCCATGCCGTATGTTGTTATTGGTAATATGCAGGTATCATAAACTTTCCTTTTTAGGTTTTTTTTTTTTTTTTTGTTGGTTCGATGTGAATGCCGGGTTTGCCGACCCTTCGAACACTGCGGCCTATTGGTAGCCCATTGTATTCTGCATTCACATTCACTTAGGCCCAGAAACCTGTTGTTATTGTAAATTGCGCTAATTACCATTTTTCACATTTGTCTTCTCAAACAAATGCGGCCGGCACTGGGGATAGAACTCGGGACCTCTATACTTGTCAGTTAGCGCTTTAACATGGGGCCACGAGCGTCACCACTACACCACTGATTCAATTGAGATGGTTGTTGAACTTAGAATATAACTTAGCTTGGCGAATGCCTGGGCGGCATCTATAGTCTTCATCATCATCATAAGCTATAGGCATTATCATCTTTATCCTTCTAGATACTTCTGCAGTTTAGTTTGGTTTGCCCATCTTGATATTTTGGCTCAGGTATGTGTACTCTTCTACCACTTCTAGAAGTTCACCATCTATGTTTATTCTGATGTCTTCGTCTTGTTTATGTTCATCTTCAGTCCGATCTGTTCTGACTTTGCTTTGAGTTCTTCAAGCATTGATTTTAGGTCACCGTCGCTACTGATCAGCACGATGTCGTCCGCCAAGCGGAGGTTATTTAGACAGGTTCCGTTTATGTTGATGCCTTTGTTTTCCCAAGCCATACTTTTAAATACGGTGATATAAAAGCTTCGGTGATATGGTGGCACCCTGTAACTTCCTTCTCTAATTTGATTTTCTCTGTTACCATATTCTCGTCTATGGCTATCTGCATTATAGCATTTGTATATATGTGTACTATGATTTTTGAGTATTCTGTGTCTATTCTTGCACCATCAGAATTTCCCACGATTCAATTGAGTCGAACGCCTTCGCATAGTCCACAAATGCTAAATTTAGAGGAACATTGTATTCTGTGCATATTTCAATCAGGCTACCTATCGCATGGAGGTGGTCGTTTGTGCCGAATGCTTTCCTAAATCCAGCTTGTTCGGCAGGTTGATAGTAGTCTAGTTAGGCGATTGGTTATAATCTTGGATATTATCTTGTAGGTGTGAGTCAGGAGGCTGATCGGTCTCTAGTTACCAATGTCGTTGGCATCCCCTTTCTTGAAAATCAAAACTACTGCTGCGTTTAGCCAACATTCGGGGACTTTTCCTTCGCTTATGTATTTGTGTATTAGGGTGCGGAGAGCTTCTTTGGGGGTTGCCTCTCCCATTTTTATCATTTCTGCAGTAATTTTGCCCTCTCCTGTTATTCATTTGCTTTAGCGCGTAATGTAATTCTGCTCTCGGTATTTCTAGAATATCTTCCGAGCCGACGTTTTGGATTTTGCTGTTGTCTCTGTCTGGTTTCGGTATATCTGATTTATAGAGATCTTGGTAGAAATTTTGGATTGTATCAGTAGTTCCTTCCTTGTCTGTAATTACTTCTCCATTCTTGTTCTTAATCGAGTACAATCTCTTCTTTCCTTTCGTCATGTTTCTTCTTAGTATTTTCATATTTGCGTTATCCTCTATGACTTTCTGTATTAGGTGACTGTTATGTGTTCTCAGGTCTTTTCGAGATTCCTTGATAATTATTTTACATAGCTCGTTTATATGCTGGTTTCTCTGTTTGTGTTCTTCCTTTGCTCTAGCAATTTCAAGGTGGTGGGGCTTAGTTTTCCCATTTTTGGAGCTTTATTGTAGCTAATTTTTTTGGTTGCCGTTTTTATGCTTTCAGTTATTGTTTTTGATATTTGGTTAATATACAATTTTTCTAGGTCTCTTATGGTGGCTAGGGATTTCTCAATCTAGTCTTGATATACATCTTGATTTTCCTTTAGGGTTTCGGTTGTTGGGTATTTCTTGATCTGGATAATTTAGATTCTCTCTAGCCTGGTGTTAAAGTTCATACTCGCCCGCACGAGTCTGTGGTCACTCACTGTGTTGAATTTATTTAGCATCGTTACGTCGCTGCATACTTCTCGCCTGTTCGAGATTATGTAGTCGATCTCGTTCTCACTACGGCCATCTGGACTTCTCCATGTCCATTTCCTCTGCTGGCTTTTTTGAAAGAAGGTGTTGTAGCAGTACATTTCCTGCAGTAATATATGAACATTTCACCTCTTGCATTTCTATTTCCTTGTCCGTGAGTCCCTATATGTTTGCGAACCCAATTTTGGCGTTAAAATCACCTGTTACTATTTGGAATATGGCGTTTCCTGAGTTCTGCCACTTTGTTATGTCTTCATACAAGATCTCGATTTCTGGTCCTCGGATGAACTTGTAGGCACGTATACTTGCGTTATTTGTACGGAGTATCTTTTGCTGAGTTGTATGACGATGTATATAACTCTGTTTGAGATTACTTCCATTTTCATCACTAGTATCGTGTGTCTATTCTTGCACCATCAGAATCTCCCTCAATTCAATTGAGTCGAACGCCTTCGCATAGTCCACAAAGGCTAAATTTAGAGGAACATTGTATTCTGTGCATATTTCAATCAGGCTACGTATCACCTGGAGGTGGTCGGTCGTTTGTGCTGAATCCTTTCCTAAAACCTTATTCGGTTTTATTCGACTTATTCATACCAGTAGTTATAAAAATCAATTTCTTGAAGAACAATGAAAAATGGCTCACATCTTCGATCGAATTGCATTATTGGTCTGCAAAACCTACATACAAACCAGGACGACCAACTAAAGCATACGAAGAGTTAAGTGAAAAAAACGTCGAAAAACAAAGGAACTACGGGAACACAGATACTTGTTGAGGAACTGACGTATGCAGCTAGCATGAGTCAGCGCACTTCAGGAAATAGTGACGCGTATAATAACTGCCACGCCAACCAGAGCTACAAAATTTCGGAAAGTTATTTCTTCTGCTCACAAGCAAATAGTTGTTAGGAAACATACATCGGAAGAGGCACTGTCAATCTTTGTAGAAGGCGACTTCAGTCGAAGACAGTGGGAAGTAATTCACGGGGCTAACAAGAGCATCTGCCCTTGTTATCTCTTATAAAAAATGCCAAAAACCAATGTTACCCCAATGAGCAATCGATTCCAGTGACTGAAACCTGCTCTGAGGTTGAACTACAAGCTCTACTTACTCACTCCACTGCATTCCGTCTATATAAATACGCACCAGAGGTTGTAGAAACTTGTTCTCAGGAAGAGAAGCAAAACGTGGTTTTAATTTCAAAATGGAGCTCTGATGGAGCGCAGCAGTCGCAATATAAACAAAAATTTGAAAATAATATTGTGCCCTTAAGATTAGTCATAATGATTGATGGAGATAAAAATCAAATGGCAAAACCCAGTCCCGTCCTTTGTCAGATTCTGCAGACCCACACGCATACGCTTTATTAATGAATCAAAAGATGTGAACTAAAAATGAAATAGCGTACATCAAAGAACAAGCTGCAAATTTAAAAGAAACACCAAATACTAACAACTAACTAATCATAACTACACCTAATGGATTAGGTAAAATAACGCATAAAATGATATTAACAAAGATTGACGTAAAAGTATGCAATACTGCAACGGATACTGCATCCACTATGAGACGTTATATTTGCGCACAGACTTCCAAAGATTTTAATAAATAAATTGTAGCAGAGGAAGTCAATGAGAAAGCACTTTCAATGAGTCAATCAATGAATCAATCAAAATGAGAAAGGACAAGTTTGGACTCGATTCTTCATGCAAGAATTCGTTTCTTCGAGTCGCTATTACATTGGGCTTATAAATTATCCCTGAAAAAGTGGCAAGCGCGAACAGCCGAAGAAAAAAATATTGTTAAAGAAACAAAAGAAAAAAAATCAAACCAACTTTAAAGAAGAAATGGGTTTGCTCGTAAACATTCCCAGGTCAGGATTTAGGAACACCAATGACGACAATACGTCCAGAAGATTTTTTGCTGACTCGGAATGTTCTTCTCAAATCACAGGCATAAACGTTGCTTTAATAAAACGACTCATAGTAATCTTAGGTGTTTTAACTCTTAAGTGATTTCGTGTGGCAACAGAATTGCTGTTAATAAATTTGGAGCTTTTGCACATGGAACAGCAAAAATGTATATAAATTTGTATGGTTGGCATCCTATATCGCCAACAATACATAAAATTTGGATGCATGGTGCCAAAATCATATCTTCTGCAATCCTGCCTATCGGCCAATTATCGGAAGAGGCAGCTGAAGCCCGCAACAAGCACATACGGTCTTCTTCTTCTTCTTTAATCCATAGCCGGCGCATGGAGAGGTGGTCGACCTCGTAGCCAGTACGCTGCTGTTGGTGCCGCTAGATTCCGTGCTCCATTCACTACTCACGTACTTCACGTACTCCATGCTAATCGATCAGTTGCAACGGTTCTTGCCTCAGCTGTTGTTATTCGCTAATTTTTAAATCGTTCTCTACGTGTTTCAACCATGTGGTCTTCGGTGCTTGTTTTTGTGTTCTCCAATCAAGAGGTCGTTTTTTCCATAGGAGTTTGTGCGGTACTCGATTGTCGCCCATCCTACAGATGTGGCCGAACCATCGCAATCGGCGTTTTTGAATTTCCTCAACAATTGGTGTCTGTTGGTCGCACCTTTCTCTGATTGTCTCATTTCGGAGGTGGTTGAGGAATGAGATGCAAAGAATCTGTCTCAGGCATCGCATTTGGAAGGCCTCGAGCTTGTTAAGGTCTGGTTTGAGTAATGTCCATGTTTCCGATCCATAAAGAAGAATTGGGAGGATCAGCGTCCGGTATAGGCGTATTTTGGGTTTGATGGTAATATTAGTCCGCTTCCATATGCACCACTTGAGTGAAGCAAACGTTGCTGTTGCCTGGCCTATCCGGCTGTGAACTTCGGCTGTCGAAGCTACTTTCTTCTCCACAACCAGTGATCCCAAATATTTGAACTGTGGTACCTGCTCGATTGTGGTTCCATCGAGGTAAACTCTGGCTTCAGATCCATCCGTTGTAAGTACTTTGGTCTTATCCGCATTGATTCTCAGTCCGTATGACTGGGCAATGCGGGAAATGTCATACAAGGTGTCTGTTGCTTCGGCATCTGTGTTGGCGAAAACCGCACTGTCATCGGCGAACATCAGATCGGTTAGGAAGTTTTTGTTATCATATCGAACTCCGCGTCGCCCATCAAACGCTTTTCGCATAATCGTGTCGATCACAATGTTAAAAAGGAGCGGCGAGGCCACGTCTCCTTGCCGGACTCCGGTTCGAATCGGGAATTCCTCAGACATGTCGTTTCGGATACGAACATTGCTGGTTGAGCCGTCGTACGATGCTTGAAGAAGTTGAATGATTTTCAGTGGCACGTGTTTGATCTTCAGGGCTTCCCACAAGCTTGTCCAATCGATGCAATCAAAAGCAGATTTGAAATCGATGAAGACGATGACAGTTCGTTTGCCACATCGAATTCTTTCTTCCATTAGCTGACGGAGAGCAAATATCTGATCGATGCATCCTCGATGTGGTCGAAATCCAGCTTGTTCTTCCCGGCTTGTTTGCTCTCGATGTTTCTGTAGTCTTGATTGTATGATTTTCATAAATACTTTGCCGACGATCGAGAGGAGGCTAATACCACGGTAATTCTTGCATTCCCGACAGGCGCCTTTCTTCAAAATAGGCACAACAATCGCTTTCTTCCACACGGATGGAACACAATCTGAATGCCATACATGCACTGTGAGAACGTGAAGTTGATGTAATAAGACGTCTCCCCCGGCTTTGATCATTTCGGCAGTTACTTGATCTCCTCCCGGCGCTTTACCATTTTTCAGGGATTTTATTGCCGTCTTCACCTCATTGATTGTTGGTTCAGTATCGGGAAACTGATTTATCGGCTGCTCAATAATTGGCAGTTCGGGTGCTGGACCTACTGGCGGATTGTGGTTGTACAGCTGATGAAAGAATTCTCTCCACCGCTGTAGACGTTCCTGAGGAGAGGTCACGAAAGTTCCATCCAATTTTTTGATATTGTCATTTGTTGATGTTGTTTTGCCACTTAACCGTCGGATTGTCTGGTACAGCGTCCGGTACTCATGCCTTGACGCTGCTTCTTCCATGTCAGTCGCGATGTTATTCCAGTAAGCTTCCCGTTCCAATTTCATTTTCTGTCGAACTTCTTTGTTCAATCGTCGGTATTGTTTGAAATCGACGTGTTTCATTTGCTTCCGCTGGTCGACTAGATTGAGACAGTCGTCCGATATCCATTGCTGCGTCCGTCGACGGATGGGCGGACACAGCTCCGTTGCACACCCCACAATAGACTCAGAAAATTGTTTTTCTTCTATGTTGATATCGACTGGTATCGTGAGTGCTGCAAATTTGTTGGATAATGCGATTTGAAATTTTCGGCTGGTTTCAGGGTCTCGCAGACAGGCCCAGTTCCTCTTGGCTGATGGTGGTGCCTTTTTCTTTGCTCTTTGTAATATCAATTGTAGTTTCACTCGGACAAGATAATGGTCTGATCCACAGTCGGGTCCACGCATCGCACGTACATCTTTGAGCGTCGATCGGAATCTGGTGTTGACCAAAATGTAGTCCAACATCGCCGAATCGTTGCCGGATGGATTTCGCCACGTGAGTTGATGTTTGAGGGGGTGACGAAAGATGCTGTTGCCGATGATCAAGTTGTTTGACGCTGCAAATGATAAGAGGCGTAATCCGTTGTCATTTATTTCCCCGTATCCGAATTTTCCCATCGTTTCTTCCCAACCGGTTCGATCTGCACCCGTATGTGCATTAAAGTCGCCCATAAGTACGATTAATTCGGTTTGGGGTATTGTATCCAGTGTGTGTTGAAACTGGGCATAAAATTCATCCTTGTTTGTGTCCGGGCTGGTCTCAGTTGGGGCGTAGACGGATACGATATGGGTCTTAATCGTTCCATCAATAGTGATAACCGCCAGACGCTCGGATATCGGTTGGAATGCGATAACACTGGCAGAGGCCCGTCGATCAACCATAAAGCCAACGCCCGCTTCTCGTTTGTCGCCACCAGAATAGAATAGCGTCATCGTCTCGTCGATTGATGGTGGGTCAACCTTCATTGTCCCAGATCCTGTGAGCCGCAGTTCTGATAATGCACAGATCGATATTTTGCATTTCAATAATTCCTTGGCGATAATTTCCTTTTGACCAACGTGATGTACCGTTCGCACATTCCATGCGGCGATTCGTATTTCTGATTTCGGTGTGATTAACCTGAGTCTTTGGCCAGTAGTCCACTTCTCACCAGCATCCCTGGTTCCCAAAGCTGGCGCATCAGCTGCCCCGGATGCGGTAGCATTAATTCGTAAGTGGTTAAGTCGTGTATCCATGCGGTTTCTTGCCTAGTTTCTTCGGTTTCCCGATTCTGGTCGGCGCGGCAGGCCGACCACCCTCCTCCTTTCACACCCTGGGCTTGGGACTAGACGACGGCGGAGACGACGGTGTATTAGGTCGAAAAAGGAGAGAGAGCAAAAAATATGTTGAAATAAATAGAGTGAGCAAAAGTATAGAAGACGAAGAACATGAAGACGAACAGCTAAAGTCTGACTAATGACATGTTTTGATCGCAAATATGTGAAGTTTTTTTCAAAAATCTCAATCATAAATTTCATCAATAAACTTTGTCTTTCATTCGATGACATTGCAAAAATGCAAAAAATGATTTTGACCGGTTTTATTCTACGAATACTCCTCTGTGCGGCGCAGAGTAAGTGTCCAGATTGTAGGATAGTTGCATGATCTCCTTCTAGTCTGGTTTCGCACAGACCGAGTATATTTTATGTTTTTTAGTTCATTTTCTAGAATTTCCAGTTGAGCGTTTGCCTTCATGGTCCTTATGTTGTATGTTGCAACGCTAATCGTCGTTGGTTTTATATTTACTGAATTTTGGTTCCCCCTGAATCCATGAGGCTGACCGAGTTACCGGTGCGAGATTTAGAGTGTTTTACTTGTGGTGTGATATGCGGTGGAATAATGTATCACTCACGGTTTGCAGAGGAATTTATTTACATGGACGATATATATATATATATATATATATATATATATATATATATATATATATATATATATATATATATATATATATCAAAATCAAATCAAAATCAAAAAATATTTATTTCATTAATAAAGCTATGTATACATGAAATATAAAAGCTAAATGAAATATGTCATAAAGAGATACAAATAATTTGCTATTCTTTTTAGGCATTAGATTGATTCAAATACTCCTGTAAGGTATATGGCTCCAAATTATTGATATGTTCGAAGATTTTTTGTTTA
Source organism: Phosphuga atrata (assembly GCA_944588485.1). Lineage (NCBI taxonomy): Eukaryota > Metazoa > Arthropoda > Insecta > Coleoptera > Silphidae > Phosphuga > Phosphuga atrata. The sequence goes on from OX155901.1 coordinate 2,154,076, forward strand.
AAGGTCCTTATGCCTGGAATTATTTTAAGTTCTTTTGGTAGAGCATTAAACACTTTTATTCCGCTATATATGGGGCTTCTTTCACTCATCGTCAGTTTGTGATGCGGTGTGTTGTAATATATCTGTTTTTGTCTGGTGTTTTGGGCTGCTAGGTATATATTAAATTTACTTCTGTTTTTAAACATAAAAACAAGTAGATCGTGAATATAAATACCTGCAACTGTTAAGATTTTTGCTTTTCTAAATATCCCTCTACAAGATTCCCTGTATTTTAGCTTGTAGATTATTCTCATAGCCTGCTTCTGTGCTTTAAATAGGTCCCCGCAATCTTTACCACTTCCCCAGCATATAACTCCGAATTGCAGGTGTGATTGGAAGTTGGCAAAGTAGACTGTCTTTAGGACTTCTAATCCCACATAGCCTTGCAGAATTCTTAGCGCATATATTGCTTTATTTAATTTTGGCAGCACGCTAGCAATATGGGTAGACCAATCTATGATATTATCCACATGTATTCCTAGGAGTCTAACGGTTTGTCTTATTTCGAAAGTCTCTCCTTCTATGTCGATGTTTTTGGGGTATACTTTTAGACTTCTATTGGTTTTAAAGATGATTATGTTTGTTTTCTTTTTGTTCATGATTAGGCGATTTGTATTGAACCAGTTTTTAATAGAAAATATTGCTGACGCTGCGTTACTCTCATCGACGGACTGGTTTTCTAGTAAAAGAGTGGTGTCGTCAGCATAATTTATCATTTGAAAGGAATTGTTTAGACATAGATTTGGTAAATCATTTATATAGATAGTGAAAAGAAGAGGTCCCAGGATGCTTCCTTGTGGTATCCCCATCTTCACGGTTCTCATGTGTGACCTCGTAGTGGAATTTGATGTCTGAATTTTGGTACATTGCGTCCGGTGAGTTAGGTACGATTTGATCCAATTTAAAGGGATTCCTCTGATTCCACATTTCTCCAGTTTTATTAAAAGAATATTATGATCTACCGTATCGTAAGCTTTCGATAGGTCAATCAATAATCCCGATTGAACGGACAAGTTTTCAAGCTGCCTAAAAATATTTGTTATAAACTGGAAACATGCCGTATCTATACTTTTCCCTTTAACAAAACCGTGTTGGTTATCATTGAGGATATGATGTCGTTGGAGAAAACCTTCTATCCTAGTGCAAAATACCTTCTCAAATATTTTGGCAAAGGATGAGAGAATATTTATGGGTCTATAGTTCTCTAAGTTGTACTTATCTCCGTTTTTGTAGATGGGAATTATTTCTGATTTTTAACAGATCTGGAAAGATGCCGCTTGACATAGAGTTGTTAATTATGAACTTTAATGGTACTGCTATATGTTCAAAAGTATCCTTTATAATATGTATTGGCACCTCATCGTATCCAGTGCTCTATTTATTTTTCAGGGCCATAACCATATTATACAATTCATTATCTCTTAGAGGATTCGCAAACATTGAGTAATTGAAATGCGACGGTATATTATCTTGGTATGGAGTGTTTGGTAGATTTTTTATTAAAAGTTCGGCATTATCCGTGAAAATGTCGTTAAAATTTCTGGCAACATCTATTGGATTTACATCTGTTTGTATGTGGTACCCCTTCGTTCTTGGTTTTAGTCGTGTTATTTGGTTGACTGCTTCCCAGGTTGTCTTGCTCAAGTTATCCGAATATTTTGTTTTCTGATTAGTGAATTATATTCTCTACGCTTGTTATTATATTGTTGTTTAAAGTTACTGTTATATTTACCCAATGTTTGTAAGATTTCCATTTGCCTTCTCATCATGTATATCTCCTGAATATTATATAAACAATGGGAATTATTTCGGATTTTAGTGGGGATATTAGGGAAACTTTCATTAAAGTATTTTAAGAAAATGCTCATGAATGAGTTCCATTGCTTATTGACTTCTGATTCGCCACAATTCCAAACATCGGGCCAGGTTTCTTCATGTAGTTGCTGTTTAAAATGGGTAACATTCTCTTGATTGAAATGGCGCTGGTATTTGACAGTTGTTCGCTGATTTGTTCTTTCGAATGTGATTAGTTGGGCGTTGTGGTCCGATATGTGATATTCCAGCGTTGTTGTGTGAAATCTCATTCCTTTCTTAACTATGACATTATCAATACAAGAACCTGTCGCAGGGTGACTGGATTCTTTAAATGTTAGGGTACAATGGAATTGGTCTAGAGTTAAATTCTCTACTGCTCCTTGTGTTTTTCAACACGTCTATATTAAAATCGCCGGCATTGACGTACATTTTCTTTTCGAGTTCAATCCTGGACAAGAGGTGATCAAGTTTTTCTAGAAAAATATTGAAGGAAGTAAGGGGCGCTCGGTATATAACAATAACAGGTACAGGTTTTGTGTCAAGCCTGGTTTCAATTGCTGCACATTCAAAGGTATATTCTACCGCTAATTTATTTATGTCAGCCCTTTCCCTGCACATAATCTCGTCTTGCCTACAGTAAATAGCAACACCTCCATGCATTCCCTTTTTCCTACAGTAACTAGCCATTAGGGTAAATTGTTTTAATTTGTATATATCTAATTGGTTCTTACTCTTCCAATGTTCTGTGAGTGAAAGGTATCTACAGTATCGATTTTCCTCCAGCATATATTCAATTTTGTCTATTGAGTTCCCTATGGACTGTATATTTAGGTTTATTAAACTAACTGTTAAACGCCACTTATGATATATGTTAGCATTTTCCTTTTTTCGTTGTTCATTTAAAGTGTCTGTGCGGCTGAGGATGTTCATAGAAAGGGGTTTAATACGACTAATTTGCAATTCTTGGTTTAAAAATCGGTCCATCTTCGTCGTGGTCTTGCGAAATTTGTTTGCGATCTTCTGTGTTCGCTACGGAAATTAAAACGTTCGTGGAGTATACCTTCTGGCCAGAAAGCATCCTGGTATACTTCTTCTTTCAGATCCGGTTCCACTACTATCTTGAAACTCTTGTTGTTGATTCTCTGTTTATATTGTTTAATTTCATACAAAACAAATGTATTTTCATCTTTACCGGTTTTTTTCGCCAAGTATTTTGCAATTATGTCAGAGTTTACGTGATCTAAGGCTCTGGATATGTAAAGCCAAATTTTGGGTCCTATGAAACCACTATTTTTTCGGCTTTGGGTACCTTTCCGTTTCCTATTGATACTCGGTTCTTCCTCTTATTCTGTGCCATGTTCATGTGCCTTTGGTCGTCTAGTTCAGTTTCTGATTGATATCTATTGGACTGAGATGATTGCGTAGATTGAGATGTTATGTTTTCGGTCTCCAACGTTATTGTATCCACGGCTGTAGACGGCTCATTGATGCCATTCTGACTGGGTCTTGTTGTGGGATAAGTTTCTGGTTTTCTTTTTTACCGCTTTTTTTACATTCGTTAGCACTTCAATCTTCTCTTTTAGTAATACTACATTTTCTTTTAGCACTTCTACGTTAACTTTTAGGATCTTATTCTTGTCCTCCATTTCGGCCAAAAGTTTTTTTAGAAACTCATTTTCTTGTATCAGGTTGTTATTTATGTGGTTTGCGGTGTTTCCCCAGTTTTCCACGGTTTTTTCTTGAGGTCCTTGAAATTCGTGATCACATTGACTAGCTCTAGTAGTTCTCACGTTTCATATACATTTTGTGTGAAAAAAATGTTTACATTTTATACAAAATATAAACTCTGTGGCTTTTCTCCCACAAACATTGCATAGTTTTTCGTTTATATCATTTTTTTCGGCCATTCTGATATCGCTATGTGTCGCTGCTGTTTTTTTTTTTTTTTCTTTGTTGATAAAGGTGTAGAAAAAGTTTATCGCGCTATTTAAACTTATCGCGCAGGTAGGTTTATATTGTCGAATTTAACCTGTGAAACACGGCACGGCGCGGCGTGGCGAAGACAAAATCACTTTATAAAAAATGTTATCGAGTCAATTTTCAACCAACTAAAAGCACTGATACTTGCACAACACTAAACAGTCTTATTACTTCCTATGTAATGTCCTGAGATATAGATTATTTTCAAAATAAAACTATTTAACACGGAGCACTCTCTCACACGTCCAACACGAACGACACTCGACTGTATATATATATATATATATATATATATATATATATATATATATATATATATATATATATATATATATATATATATATATATATATATATACACTGTGTATATATATGTCATCATCATTTCCTTTACTCCTCGTGGGAGCATAGGGCATCAACAAACGCTCTCCATCTGATTCTATTCTGAGCCAGGGCCTTTACCTCGCGCCACTCCTTTCCGCTTGCCCTGGCTTCCTGTACGACTGTCCTCCGCCACGTGATTTTTGGGCGGCCTCTCTTTCTTGAACCTTGGGGGTTCCAGTCAAGAGCTTCTTTCGCAATATCCCCATCCGGCCTTCTAAGTGTGTGTCCGATCCATTTCCACTTCCTTCTTCTTATTTGGGTTTCAAGACGCTCCATATTTGCTTTTTTCCAAAGTTCAATATTTGCTATGGTATTGAGCGAAAATATTTTAAGTATTCTTCTCAGACACTTGTTCGTGAATATCTGAAGTTGTGATACTATGGTGGTAGTCACTTTCCACGTTTCGCTACCGTAAAGCAGAACTGATACTACATTAGATTTGAAAATTTGGAGCTTTAAGTTACGGGAAGTTTTTGTTGAGTTCCATAGATTGTTAAGCATTCCGAATGCCTGTCGCGCCTTCTGTATGCGTTGTTTTACGTCTTTATCAGCACCACCCTCTTGTGAAATAAGGCTTCCAAGGTAAGACCTAGTTCAACGATGATTCTGAGGGTGTTTATCTGGTCGGTACAGGACCTGCCAGGCCTAAATCCCGCTTGCTCCTTGCGTAGTGTCGGTTCAAGCACATTGCTGATCCGGTCGTGAATTATTTTGGAAACTAATTTGTTAATGGTGTTAAGAAGAGTTATTCCTCTCCAATTGGAGCATATACTCAGGTCTCCTTTTTTCGCCAGTTTGATAATTAGGCCTTCTTTCCACGTGGATGGTATTACTTCTGTTTCCCATGCTTCTCGAATTATAGGTGTTATAATCTCGGTGATTCCCTTTATGTCTATTTTAAACATCTCCGAGTATGTCTCGTCAGCGCCAGGCGCCTTGCCGTTTTTAAGGTGTTTGATGGCGGCCTACACCTCCTCTATGCTTGGCGGGTCGTCTCTAAATCTTCTGTTTCCGCTTGGTGTCATAGGACTTTGTGGTACCTCTTCCAACGGTGCGTTTAGGAGCTCTTGGAAGTGTTCTGTCCAGCGGGTTATTTGCTGTGCCTCGGTTGTGCATAGCTTGCCGTTCGTCGTGCGTATTGGTCGTACTGAGGGGTAGCCTGTGTTTGTGAGCTTTCGTGTCAGGCGATATGTTTCCTTGGTGTTCATGCTGTCAGCAGCTAGTTGCGCTCGGGTTGCAATATCAGCTAGCCATTTCCTCTTATCAGTTCTAGCACTCTTTCCCACTTGCTTATCGGCTGCGTTGTAAATCTGGAATAGCCTTTGTTTATCTTTATCTTCAGCACAGTTTCTTTGTTGCTTTAAGTTTCGGCGGTCTTGGATTAATTTCCAAGTCGCATCAGATATCCATTCTTTTCTCTCATTGGATTTGTACCCAAGGATGTCTCCAGCTCCTCTTAACGCATCTACGATGCTTGACCATCGTTCTGTAATGTCTTTGTTCCCTGTGGTCTTGTCCTTCAGTCTGTTGGCTACTTCCTCTGCGAAGGCCTTTGCCGTCATTTTATCTTGAAGTTTTGCGATGTCAATTTTCTTTGTCTTCCTGGTGGCTTGGCGCTTGGTGTTTGAGATCAGTTTAATACGTAACTGTCCACACAGAAGGTGGTGGTCGCTATGTACGTCGGCTCCACGGTGATTCCGGACATCAAGCAGTGATGTTCTCCATTTCTTGCTTATGCAAATATGATCTATCTGATTTTGGGTTTTGCCATCCGGTGAGCACCTTTGTGTATTGTGTATGTCACTTTATATATTTCCTTGTGTGGAAAAACTGTTCCGCCTATAAGCAAGTCGTGGTTTGTGCAGAGGTCCGCTAGTAATTCTCTATTTTCATTCATTTCCCCTATACCGTAGTTTCCCATTACTGTCTCCCAGTTAGTGCTGCTTTTCCCGACCTTGGCCATATATATGTATATATATATATATATATATATATATATATATATATGTATATATATATATATATATATATATATATATATATATATGTATATCTATATATATATATATATATATATATACAAATATATATATATATATATATATATATATATATACACTCTTGTACACCCAAATGTACAAGAGATACAAACACTTGTGAGGGAATGAGTGGAGCTAGACTCTCTGAACTGGATTGGTCTGGTTGACTGACTGCTGGTTGAGTCTGGTTGAACTAGCGGGACTGAACTGAACTAGTGGTGAACTGAACTTGCTTGACTGTCTGAACTTCTAGCTGAGTCTGTTTGACTGGGTCCACTGGCTGGACCGGTGTGACTGGGTCCACTGACTAGACTGAACTGGACTCATTAGTTGGTTGCGCCTCAATGTGTGGACCGTGACTGTTTGCGCCTGACTGTCTGGATGGAACTGTGGATCAAACTGTCTTATTTATTCGGGGGTCCAGGTATTTATATTATCACCATGTATACTGGTCCCTCATCTGTCCCTCTAAAACTCATCATTTGTTAGAAGGTTTTGGTATCTGTGAAAGGGCACGCTTGCCGAACGTGTTGGCCAGTTTGGGTGGGAAATTACATTTCCTTAATTTCCGAAGAAACGGTTATACCGCCGTGTGTCGGTCGCCAGAGCCTCGTCAGTTCTTTAGCAGGGTGCACCGCGTGCAGGTGAGGGTGACATTTGGGCTGATATGAGCTTCTTTCAGCCCCTTACACCCCACACATATTATATTATTGTATTATTAATTCCTGTTTTTTTTTTAATTCTTTTTATAAGAAATAAATAACGTCGTTAATTCGGTTTATATTTTTATAATGTAATTAAATCTGTTGGGAATCTAGGTATTTTATTACAATGTCACGTATTAGATTGTTATATAAATAATTCCTGTATTTATTATGTTTCTAAGAAATAAATTACGTTGTTGATTGGTTTAGATTTAAATATTTTGAAGGAATTTGAGTTTATGCATTTTTTTAAATCAAAAATTTCTGGTATATTTATATAATCTTCCTTCACTTGACTGGACAAACCATTCAATACTTATTAAGCTACACAAAAAATAATTAAGTTTTTCGTTCTGTTACGGAGCCACGATGAAAATACTTGAACATTCCGATTATAAATATTGAAATGAAAATAAATACTTACTTCTTTATAAAGTGACTGAAGTGACATAATGGCAATAAAATGAAAGAGACGAAAAATAATTTCGGTAAACGCTCTGAAACAAATTCCCCTAATAATAAATAAAAACAAAATAGTGAAATAAAATGAAGTCGCAGAAGGATTTGCTAATTACTTCTCCGAAATTCAACGTGAATGTATTGAGCGAGTTTATCCATTACTATCCTGGAAGTGCACTAAAGCAAATACTGCAATATCAACATCCATCTTCATGCCACCTATAGACGTTGCTGACATACATAATATTATTTACTATCTCTTCAAAGAACTCAGAAGGCATTGACGGAATTTCAATTAACACCGTAATACGTATCTTCACAGCTATCGAAAAATTGCTAGTACAGCTTTACAATAAATCCATAGACGAAGGAGTCTGTCCATCGGTTTTAAAAGTCGCATTGGTACTACCACAACATAAAAAAGCAAACCCTCAGAATGTAAATAATCTCGTAGACATCTTCATTCTCAAAAATATTTGAGCGCCTCATATTTAATCGCATGATAATATTTTGTATGTATGTGTAACTTTGTGGCAAATGTGAATAAATTATTATTATTCTTGCTTTGTTATTATATACTTTATTTACTTCAAGAAGATTAAAGTATATAATAACAAAACAAAAATATTAAAAACTTCAATATGGTCAAATAATAATAAATGATTATTATTATTTTAGTTTTATTTAAATTAGAAATTTGGATTACGTTAGAAGATTTAATTTTGAAATATTATTATTATTTAAGATTGGATGTCCCAGGATTTATTGAAAATACATAAAAAAGTCTTGGGGAAGCCTGGGAAGAGCAAAGCTAAAGGTTATTGAAAGTGGATAAAGCTGACCGGAGGGGACCGAGATCAAGCTTGTTTAAATTTTTCATCCGACCAGAGATGAGTTTTTACATCAACGACTTTTCTCGTGCAACAAATATGTTTTTTTTTTTCTCTGCACTAGTCTATTTATCAAGTTTACGTAGAAGGAAATTTAACACGCGTGTCGTCGATACACATCCATTAGTCCGCTGCCAAGCCAATGTTTTCCTTGACATAATATAAGCAAAGAGAAAATATATTTTTTTATGATAAAATTCAAAACAATGTTAAAATACAAAAAACGGCTTTTATCATGTATTATGATAATAATTTAGATATTTTCATTAACTCTGTTATGCAATAGTATATATGAATAAAATGTACTTCCAGATAGAGAATTTTAAATGTAAAATTACCTTGGTAAAGAAGAATTTGTCGTCAGGTGCATCATGGATAAATGTTTGAATTTTGTTGTGATGTTAATACCTTGCCTTTTTTGCTATGGAATTCCGTCTAGTTTCGCTGCAAATATGCTTTGAGTTTAGCGTATTTCGAAATAGTATCCACATTATTCTTGATGCTTGAATGGTATTGCGAAACATAGAATATATGTCAAATAAATACTTGATTATTTTTCCAATATTCCAGAAGAACGTTTTCCGAAAATGAGCTTATGTGGTTGTCATTTCTCCAATCCATAAACTTTTTATATACAAATTCATACCTTTCTCGAAACTTTTCGGGTAAGATATTATTAGAAGTGGAGTTTACCGTTTGCCAACATACAACTTTATACAGACAAAAAGGTACAGAGAATAGTACAAAAATAGTATAGAAATAGTACAGAAAATACAGAGAGAAAAAATACAGAGAGAATACAGAGAATATATTTATTGTACTTTATACAAAGTACAAGTATATATTTTATAAAATATAAAAATTGTACTTTATACCCTAGAAAAGGTACATTTTTTATGTTAAAGTTTTCTTGATATATTTTATTTATCTTATTGTAGCGGCAACGATCCGTTCCATTTTTGCTTCTAAGTTTACGAGGGCATTACAATAATTACCCAAATATTTTCTGACGGATTTTCAAAAACATTTTATTAGGGTCAATGGGGCAATCCCCGGGAAGATTACCACAATATGTTTCATCTCCCGAGAATCGGTCAATCACCAAAGCGACAAATAGCCGAATAAACAACCTGGACATAATATAAATACCTGGACCCCCGAATAAAAAAGACAGTCAGACACAACCAACCAGCGAGTCCAGTTCAGTCCAGCTAGTGAACTCAGCTACACAGTCCAGCCTGTGGACCCATTCAATTGGTGACCCCGACGTGATCGACAAGAGGAATCCGATCATCTACAAATTGGTCGTCGTGATCGAAAAGAGAAAACTACGCACTCAAATATGGAACCAAATGCACCAGAAATCTGCACCTGCATCTGTGCCAATAAATCCTTACACGAGAAATTGAACACCGCCAGTCAAAGTCCGTCTCTCGTACGTCTCAAGATGTTGCTTCCGCCCTGCAACAATAAACGACGTCTACGATGACGCTTTCAACCATCTATGAGGACGCCGGCAACAACAACCTCTGCGATAACGCCTTCAAACATCCACGAGGACGCCGGTAACTACAACGTCTACGATGACGCCTTCAACCATCTGCGTGGACGCCCGCAATAACAACGTTTACGACAACGCCTTCTCCGTATACGAGGCCGCTATCGACTTGTTATCCTTCCGATTCGACTCATACTGATAGGTGCAAGCTGGTTTTGCATAGGAAACCGCCTATCAGCAAACGACGTCTAGGAGGACGCCCTGCAACAAACTTGCAAGAACAACGTCTACGATGACGTCTTCAACCGTCTACGACGACCATTGCAACAACAAACAACGTCTACGGAAAAGACTTTAACTGTCTACCAGACTTCTACGAACAAACACCGCAACAGCGGCAACGATGGCGCCGACAATAAAGGCCGAACGTCGGCAACACAGAACAGAACGCCGGCCACAACAAACAACATCTACGGTAACGACTTCAACCTTCTACCAGACGTGCACGAACAAACCCCGCAACAGCGACGACGATGACGAATTCAACCGTCTACCAGGACGCACAAAAAACGTCTGCGCTAACGACAAGATGTCTATGAACAAACAACAACAGCAACAAACGCTACATAGCGTTATCACTGGCATGGGGCTGATGTAGCGGCAACGAGCCATTCCATTTGTATTTCTTAGATTACGAGGGCATTATAATAATTACCCAAATATTTTCTGACAATTTCCGAAAATATTTTATTAGGGTCAATGGTGTAATCCTCGAGCAGATAAAGAAATATTTGTATTTTTAGTTTTACGAGGGTAATACGGTGATTACCCAAATATTTTTTGATGAATTTCCGAAAACATTTTATTAAGGTCAATGGGGTAATCCCCGGGAAGATTACGACAATATGTTTTTTCTACCGAGAATCAGTAATCACCAAAGCGACAAATAGCCGAATATAGAAAAATAATCACCCCCAGATGAGGTACCAGTATACCTGGACATATTATAAATACTTGGACCCCCGAATAGACAAGATAGTCAGGCAAAACCAACCAACGAGTCCAGTTGACCCAGTCAACGAGACTCAGCTAGAAGTTCAGACAGTCAGTGAATATAATTCAGTTCAGTTCAACCAGACTCAGCCAGCAGCCAGTTCAACCAGACTCAGCCAGCAACCAGTTCAACCAGACTCAATCAGCAGACAGTCAACCAGACCAGTCGAGTCCAGTTCAGAGAGTCCAAAATTCCACTCATTCCCTCAAAAGTGTTTCTATCTCTTGTACATTTGTATATATATCGTCCATATAAATAAATTCCTCTGCAATCTGTGAGTGATACATTATTGTACTGCGTGTACCACCACAAATTAAGCAAAGACAATATATAACAAATGACCCTTATTCCAAATCAATTAAATATCGTAAGCCTCTTCTAGATAAATATCAAAGCAAAGTTGACATAAACTAGTATTTGAATATAAAATATTGATTATCAATATCATATGAAATAGTCATCATGTGTTTCTTGTATAAATCACAACTTATAATTTAACTAAGTTCTAACTATTAGTAAATGAATCTATTCAGTTCCATATAATTTTTGGAAAAAATCTAGTTATTCAAATTAATACCATTTCTAGTTTATTATTTTCCTTGATAAAACGGACTACTTTACAAACTTGTTAATTGCTGTTTTTATTTTCATTAGCGAAACTAAACTTTATTTTCCAACATCTCGGTCTTATTATAAACTTATTCTGCCGCTTTGAAGTTCGAATGATTATATAGAATTTACATGCTAGTTCTTCTTTTGTCGTTTATCTACACGCCATTTTGCGAACATCCAGCAAATCTACTATAATTATTCCAAGATTTATCGAACTTAATGCTAGATTGGAGAGCAAACTTAAATATTAATGCAGACATAAAGTGTGCAAATGTCCACTAAAGATGCTAATGTTGTTAATGTTGCAGAGAATTGGAACAAAATTGGATAAATCTAAATACATTTATCCTATCCTGTCTAATCTCATTTATCTAGTCTTGTCTGTCTAGTCTTGTCTGTCTAGTCTTGTCTGTCTAGTCTTGTCTGTCTAGTCTTGTCTGTCTAGTCTTGTCTGTCTAGTCAAAATCATTTATTTCTATAATTCAGTTTTACAACCAATAGAAATATGTCAAAACAATATATACATAAAAAAATTTAGATAATAATAATGAGAAAAACTAAAGTTTCACTTTTTATTTAGAAAATCTTCTAATGTGTAAGGTTCCAAGTCTCTTACATAATTAAATACTTGCTTTTTATATGTTTTAAAGTTCGTTATGTCTTTAAACTTTTTTGGCAAGTGATTGTACAATTTAATACAGCTGCAAGATGGCCCTTTTTCCGACATTATCAATGTGTGGATTGGCGGCATATATTCAATATGTTTCCTTCTTGTTTCCACATGGTGGTTGTTTTTACTATTTTCAAATAAATTTTTATGCTTAAAAATAAAATTCAATGCCTCATATATATATTGACCATATACAGTTAATAGTAGTAGTAGTTAATCCTTTATTGGCATAAATCAAATTTGAGATTACAACTTATATAGTATATTGACTAAATTTACATTCAAAACAAAACCGAGATCCCTATATCTCAAAAAAAGGAAAAAAAAAACACAAAGACAAAAATAAAGAAAGAAAGAGCAAAAAACCAACAAAAACAATAAATATTAAGGTCTCTAAAAAATAGAAATATATATATACGTATATACACATACAAAAAGAAAAGAGAACACAAACTACTCTGAGTTCATTGAACCCGCGTATTTGCATTTTAATATTTTCTTCATGTATTTGAGGCCCGACCCACTTTCGTCCATTACTTTTTCCCAACTTCTTACTGCTACCTTTTCCGCTTCAGTCCATACAAATTTTCTGCAACTCGCCACCCAATGTTGCCACAGCTCCTCACCATCTCCACATGCTCGGCACATTCTATCACTTGCAGCCATCCAATATCTCCTACCCCTTTCTTCACTTCCGCATCTAAAGCGCGCAATAGTCGTCTGTGAAACTTCGGGGTTGAGGAGATATTCTGGGCATCTGCCTGTAACTTGGATCTTCCCGTAGTCTTTGTTATAAGTACCTTCGTCTATGTGTTTCTGTCTCTCCTGCAGCTCTACCTCTATTAGTCTCTCTTCCAAATTTTTTTCAACTAGCATTCCTTCATTTATCATTCTCTCAATCTCTACGTGACTCCATCCACCTCTTTCATACATCAGCTTTCGATGGCATCCCCACTTGGTTTCAGTCTTACATTCTATCCTTTCTTTCCTAAACACTTTCAGCACTTCTTTCACTATTCTTTCCTCATTCATACCGTCCACTTTTCTTTCAAACTTGGCCACTCTCGTTGCTGCATAACTGGCGACTTTGTTGGTGTTTGTCTCCTGGAGAACAATATACCAAGGGGTAGACCTCTCTAACTGGAGGATCCTCTTAATATATTGTAGTTGTACCCTTTCTATGTCCACCTCCTCCTTTACTCTCCATATTTCCGCCCCGTACATCAGGATACTTCGCACGCATGCCTTCCAAATCACCATCTTCGCCCTATAATTCTCTCTAAAGTAAACTCTCCACACATCCCAGAACCTATTAGCCGCTATCCATGCTTTTTTAACTATAAATCGAATATGCTCTCTGCACGAACCATTCTGCTGGAACACAAAACCTAGATATTTGAAGCTCCTAACCTGTTCTATCTCCGTTTTTTCCCATTTAAAACTCTCTCTCTTTGCTCCCTTTCTCTTCCGGAATAACATCCACTTAATTTTTTCTACATTCACCCTTAACACGCGCTTCTTAAAAAACCTTTCCAGTCGTATTAATACCTCACTCATTTCCGCATACGTACCGGCTAGCACAACGACGTCGTCCGCGTAGGCTAGGCTCCAGACTTTCCTGGTCCCTATTACTACCCCCCCCCCCCCCCCCATACTTAACGTCCTTTCTAGGTCCGCCGTATATAGGTTGAATAGTAGTGGACTTAGAGGACACCCTTGTTTTAAACCTTTCACAACCTCGAACCTTTCAGATGTAGCCTCACCAACTTTCACTCTGCACCATGTTCCCTCATACAGACGTTCGATACTTTCTCTCAACTGACGCGATATACCTTTTGAACTCATAAACTCCCACACTTTCTCCCGCACTACAGAGTCATAGGCTGCTTGTAAGTCGATAAATACTGCGTACAATTTTCCCTTTGGTTTCCTCAATTCTTTTTGAACAATATAGTTTAGTGTGTAAAGATGTTCTGTAGTACCACGACCTTTTCTAAATCCGGCTTGAACTTCTGGAATCAGCTTCATCTCCTCCACTTCTTCTAGCAATTTTCCCTCCAGTAGTTTAGCGTAGATTTTGTATGCGGTATCCATAAGAGTTATCCCTCTGTAATTACTCAATTCCTTCTTATTTCCATGTTTAAGGACTGGCACAATAATTCCTTCTCGCCAACTATCCGGAATTTGTTTGCTGCCTTTGAAGAGACTGTTAAGTTCGGCGAGCAGTTTCTCCTTCACTGTTTGTGTAGCCAAGCACCACGCTTCGTTTGGTACCGCATCTGGCCCTGTGGCTTTCCTTTTTTTAAGCGCCGCCAGAACACTTTCCAATTCTTCCTTTGTAATTTCTTCTAGGAAATCCTCTCTGTTGGTTTCTAACGCCCCAAAATTTCTATCCCTTCGCTCGCCGTACTCTGTTATTTCGTCTGCCAATAAATCTCCGAAGTGGTTCCTCCAGCTTTCTATCGCGATGGACCTTGGGATTTCTCTCTTTTCTTTACCTGCAGCAATGTATTTCCAGATGTCCGACTCTCTGCTCGTTTGGTTGATTTTCCGCATCTGGAGCTTCTCCCATTCCTGTCTCTTTCTCTTCTCCAAATCCCTCATATACAGTTAATATATTAGCCTCTTTAAATTTTCCTCGACAGGATTGTCTATAATCTAAATTCAGGATAATCCGTACTGCTTATTTTTGTGCTACGAAGACATTGGTAATGTTTTTTCCAGTCCCCCAGAAGATTATGCCAAATCGTATATGAGAATAATATACCATTTTCAATACCCTTGGACTTAGAACTCTTTGTAGGATTCTTAATGAGTATGTTGATTTATTTAATTTGCTAATTAATGAGTCTATGTGCGTTTCGCATATTAAGTTATCATCAAAGTGTATTCCAAGGAGTTTCTCACTATCTTTTAGATGTACTGTCTCACTACTGAGTTCTATTTGTGTTGGAAAATCTAGGAGGGATCTATTTGTTTTAAAAATTATTATATTCGTTTTTTGTTCATTTATTATTAGTTTTAACTTAATAAAGACGGAACATAGCTTGAATATATAAATATACTCAACCTTTCCGGAACTCTATAATACTAATGAGTCTTTTTAGGACTACCAAAAACAAATCTCGTATGAAATTTGTCAGTTATTCTATAGCTTTCAGTCCACCTTCGTGGCACTCAACAAAAACCATAAAAAAAGCCACGAAGGTGGACTGAAAGCTATAGAATAACTGACAAATTTCATGTGAGATTTGTTTTTGGTAGTCCTAAAAAGACTCATTAGTATTATAGAGTTCCGGAAAGGTTGAGTATATTTATATATTCAAGCTATGTTCCGTCGTTATTAAGTTTATCTGATTATCTATAATGTTGTATGGTTTTACCAATTCAAAATTTATTATTAGTTTATTTTTAACTAACCAATCTTTTATTAAATTTAACGCATTATTTGCACTTCGACTAACTTCTGCTAAGTTCTTATTTGCTATGAGTAGCGTCGTGTCATCCGCATAATTCAAAATATTATATGATGTGTGACAGAGCCAACGGCAAATCATTCAGGTATATTAGAAACAATAACGGCCCTAATATACTCCCCTGCGGCACCCCAATTGTTGTGTTTGTGATACTTGATTTAAAGTGACCACTTTCTGCTTTTAATTTTGTTTGTTGGGTTCTACCCATTAGGTATGATCTAAAGCAGTTGAGAGCTACACCTCTAATCCCATACCTATCTAGTTTGTATAGTAATATATCATGGTTCACTGTATCATAGGCCTTTGATAGGTCAATTAGGATACCACAGGGAATGACACGATTTTCAAGGTGTTCTAGGATTTTATTAATGAAATAAAAGCAAGCTGTTTCTATATTACGTTTCTCGATATAGCCATGTTGGGTGTCATTCAGTAATTTATAGCATTTTAGAAAATCTATAGTCCTATTAGCAACTATTTTCTCGAATATTTTCGAAAATGACGACAGCAAACTTATAGGTCTATAGTTCTCTATAAATGTTTTGTCTCCTTTCTTGAAGACGGGTGTTATAATAGCATGTTTTAGCTTCTTTGGAAAAACTCCATATTTTATTGAATTATTTATAATATATTCAAGAGGTTCTACAATTCCCCATACAACATTTTGTATGACACTTATTGATATTTCATCGCACCCTGAACTTTTTTTGTTATTGAGTTTCATAATTATTTCCACAATTTTTTCCTGTGTCGTTGGATTAAAATATATAGAATTGATTGTTGGATCAATTTTGTCTGAGTATTCTACTTGCTCCATTTGTTGTGACAATTCTATAGGAGTGTTTGTGTAAAAATTATTGAAATCATTAACAATTGTTGAAACTTTCGCTGGATCCATTGGAAAATGTGTACTCTTTGGTTTGTTTGGTGCTACAATTTGGTTGACAACATTCCAAGTAGATCTCATTATATTATCCGAATACTTAATTTGGTTTTCTAAATAATTTTGTTTGTTCTTTTTTAGTGTCAGTTCATATTCCCGTCTGGTCTTATTATATTGTTTTCTAATATCTTCATCAAAATGAGACAATATTTGTAGGATTTCTAATTTGTTTCTGATTGCTGTAATCTCCGCATCCGCATATTTGGGCTTGTTTCTAGTTAGTACATTTTTTAATATAGACGGATAACTACAGTTAAAATATAGTAAAAATTTGTCCATGAAACATTCCCATTGATTATTTATGTCACTCACTTGTTTTTGGTAGACTTCTAACCACGTTTCTTCTGAAATTAGTTTTTGGAATTGTTGTGTATTTTCGGTGCAGAAATGTCTAAATCTACATTTGTTTATTGGTTTTTTGTCATCAATCAAGCTTATTATCTGTGCTCTATGATCTGATACATAATATTCTTTTGTTTCTACTGAGAAGCTCATGCCAGATTGTAACGCAATGTTATCAATGCATGACGACGATTGAGGACTGCTTGGTTCTTTAAATGCCATTATCAGATTAAAAGAGTGAAATAAGGATTTTAATTGCCTACTTTCGTTATTTAGTTTCATTATGTCTACATTGTAGTCACCCGCAATGATACATTGCTTGTTTTGTTTATCTAACTTATACAGTAATTGATGCAGGTTTTCTATGAATTTTTTAAAACTAGTTAAAGGGGCTCTGTACAGTACAATAACTACACTAGACATTTTATTTATTATTATTTCTGTAGCCGCAATTTCAAAAATAAATTCCTCTGCTAGTTTATCAATGTCGGGCCTTGGTTTACATTTAACTTCGTCTTTGCAGAAGATGGCCACACCTCCATGTTGTCCTGACTTGCGGCAGTAGGACGCTCTACCTAAACCTAAGTTGGAAATTCGAAATCTGGAAAGCTTTTATTTGTTGGTCATCCTTCCAATGTTCTGTTAAAATTAACAATTTGCAATCTATATTCTCTTGCAATATGAATCCCAGTTTTTCAATAGAGTTTCCGATTGATTGCGTATTTTGGTTGATGATTTTAATAGTTTGTGTGGTATTTTGTGGTAACATTATTCCTTTCGTTGGTGATTGAATTTCCTTTGAAATTTTTTCCTTTGGTTCCGGTCCCACAATCGGAAGTTGAATCTCTCATAGAGAATACCCTCAGGCTAAAAGGACTGATTGTACACGATCTCCTTGAGTTCTGATCACACTCCAATTTTGAAGCTTTTGTTATGCCTTATTTGAGCATCTTTAGGCATAATCTCTTCTATTGAAAACGTGTCTCTGGGTTTGGAAGTTTTTGTTTCTTTTGTTTGGAAGTTTTTGTTTCTTCTAGTCTTGTCTGTCTAGTCTTGTCTGTCTAGTCTTGTCTGTCTAGTCTTGTCTGTCTAGTCTTGTCTGTCTAGTCTTGTCTGTCTAGTCTTGTCTGTCTAGTCTTGTCTGTCTAGTCTTGTCTGTCTAGTCTTGTCTGTCTAGTCTTGTCTATCTAGTCTTGTCTATCTAGTCTTGTCTGTCTATTCTTGTCTGTCTAGTCTTGTCTGTCTAGTCTTGTCTGTCTAGTCTTGTCTGTCTAGTCTTGTCTGTCTAGTCTTGTCTGTCTAGTCTTGTCTGTCTAGTCTTGTCTGTCTAGTCTTGTCTGTCTAGTCTTGTCTGTCTAGTCTTGTCTGTCTAGTCTTGTATATCTAGTCTTGTCTGTCTAGTCTTGTCTGTCTAGTCTTGTCTGTCTAGTCTTGTCTGTCTAGTCTTGTCTGTCTAGTCTTGTCTGTCTAGTCTTGTCTGTCTAGTCTTGTCTGTCTAGTCTTGTCTGTCTAGTCTTGTCTGTCTAGTCTTGTCTGTCTAGTCTTGTCTGTCTAGTCTTGTCTGTCTAGTCTTGTCTGTCTAGTCTTGTCTGTCTAGTCTTGTCTGTCTAGTCTTGTCTGTCTAGTCTTGTCTGTCTAGTCTTGTCTGTCTAGACTTGTCTGTCTAGTCTTGTCTGTCTAGTCTTGTCTGTCTAGTCTTGTCTGTCTAGTCTTGTCTGTCTAGTCTTGTCTGTCTAGTCTTGTCTGTCTAGTCTTGTCTGTCTAGTCTTGTCTGTCTAGTCTTGTCTGTCTAGTCTTGTCTATCTAGTCTTGTCTGTCTAGTCTTGTCTGTCTAGTCTTGTCTGTCTAGCGTGGGTCTAGTCTTGTCTGTCTGGTCTTGTCTGTCTAGTCTTGTCTGTCTAGTCTTGTCTGTCTAGTCTTGTCTGTCTAGTCTTGTCTGTCTAGTCTTGTCTGTCTAGTCTTGTCTGTCTAGTCTTGTCTGTCTAGTCTTGTCTATCTAGTCTTGTCTATCTAATCTTGTCTGTCTAGTCTTGTCTGTCTAGTCTTGTCTGTCTAGTCTTGTCTGTCTAGTCTAGTCTGTCTAGTATTGTCTGTCTAGTCTTGTCTGTCTAGTCTTGTCTGTCTAATATGGTTTGTCTAATTTTGTCTGTGTAGTCTTGCCGGTCTAGTCTTGTTTGTCTTGTCTTGTCTGTCAAGTCTTGTCTCTTTAATCTTCTCTGTCTAGTCTTGTCTGTCTAGTTTTGTCCATTTAGTCTTGTCTTTATGGACTTGTCTGTATGGTCTTGTATGTCTGGTTTTCTCTTTTTAGTCTTGTTTGTCTAGCTGCATCCGTGTAGTTTTTTTTATAGTTTTGTCTGCTACACTTTTAAAAAGACTGTAATAATATTTGATAAGCTGTGGAATATATAAATGAAAATTATGATAATGCAATTTATTATGAAATTTGTTTTCTCGGAAATTTATTTCACAGGTGAATTTAGGAGTTTAAAGTTGGAACTCGTTAAGCTTTATATTTATTTGTTTATGAAATTGAGATTATATAATTTCCTCGCTAATGTGTGTCAATTTATCTGTGAAATGTATTCATCTGCAAAACCTATTGCTTTCCGTTCGAATAAACAGGAAGTTCGCCAAAAATTTATGGAAACGAAAAAAAAAACCTGTGGAATGTTTTAACTGAAACACCTGTGGAAATCGCCATTGAACGGAAAATAGTTTTGAAATTTTTATTCTATTATTTAAACAATTATAGTATATTTATTATTTGATAATAAATATTAAAAAATATATGAAATTTTAGATTATATAATTTATTTTTGACTAACAGGCTACTAGTTCATGTAGAAGTCGATTTTCTTAGCCCTCAATTTTTAAATGGAAAAAATAAGGTATTATAATGTTACTGTGCTACGTATAATGGTAAACTTTTATTGAGACTTGTACCTTGATTAAGACAATATTCTACGTCATCGAGTTTTGAAGAAACATTCAATAAAGAAGAAGAATAAATATTTATTGAAAACAAAAAGTCAACAAAAGGCTATCGACCACTAGGTCATTCTGCCCTCAGATTCAATAAATTATCATTATTTGGTTTTAAGAATTTTCTTGGTTATTTCTTTAAATTTGGTCTCTATTTATAGCAAAATATGAAAATGTTTGATATTCAATTTCATAAATTAAAATAAGAACTTTAAAATATACGAATATACAAAACTGGCAGACGAATATAAAAGAACTTTAATCATGTAAGTGAAAACGCATTGCATAACGAATACATTCGAACGTATTCAAAATGTAAAATATTTCCATTTTATTACATAATAAAATATATCGAGGAAAATTCTACATTTTCATATTACTAGCAACATTTCAATCGAATATATTACAAATATTTCATAATATTTTCTTGCAGATTTTTCTATCATAATATGATAGATTTAGGTGTAATTAAATATTAGATTACAATGTCATATTATGACATTGTAATCTTATATTTAATTACACCTAAATCAGAATAATTACAAGTGTAAGTTATATTAATACATTATATTATATATCTATCTATGCGGTCGGAATCCGTTAATTACAAAAAATGTCTGTTTTAGGTCACCATGCTGTTATTATTTATAATGTATTGAATTACACATAAAATATAGTAGTAACTAGAGAGTAGGGACAAAATTAACTTATTATACAGTGTGAAAACTGTTGAGTTTCATACAGGAAAAACTTTTTTAATATAAGTTTTAGAAGAAAATCTTATTCCTTATAAAAAGTTTCACTTGTATCGAAACCCCACATGGTGAAAGAAAAATGTAGTAATTACTTAAGATAAGATCAAACACTTGAAATAATATCGAGTTGTTGATTTTAAATATGACACAATCAGTCCGAACGTTGCATCAGTATCGTGTTACCCATGTTTTACTCGTTAATCAGTGTCATTTATTGACAGCGAACTTAATATGAAATAGTATATTAAAGGACGAGTTCATTAAGCGCGATTTTACAGCACGTGTCAAGTGCTAAAAAACGCCTTACGAACGAGTTTTTTATAGTATTTTTTCTATTGTGCGCCCGTATATGCCATTTCTAAATGAAAAAATCGCTGATACATATTGAGAAAATTGTATCGCACTCCATGAACCATAACCGCACGCATATGAGTGCTGTTATGAGTCCAATACAGACGCAGAATAGAAAAACAGTGTTAACGTTATAGCAGCGAATCTACCTAGTGGAAACTTATGGTTTAGGAGAAGTCTCGTTTAAATATGCAGTCCAGTTATTCAATGAAATATATCCAAATGTAAGTGTTAGTAGAACAGCTTTAACAAAATTTATTATAAAGTTTGATGAAATGGGATCCGTTGCCGACAAAAAGAAGCCTCGCTAAACGTACAATGCTGATGATGCTGTGACCATTGTGGCTATTGAATCAGTTACGGAACATCCTAGTATTTCTTTACGCCAGCGATCAACTGAACTCAATGTTAGTCATACATTATTGTAGAAAATTTATAAAGCGAATAAAATGTATCCATATAAACCTAGATTCAGAGACATTGTAGATCACGCTTTTAGACTCGAGTTTTGTTTATGGATTGGAACTATGGAACATCGCCCATTTTAACAAAATTTAATGTTCAGTGATGAAGCAACGTTTTCGACAAATGGTACTGTTTCCTCACAAAATTGTAGATATTGGTCAAGAGAAAATCCAAATTTTCGAATTTACGCCAGGGATCAGTGATATCAGAAAGTCAATGTTTGGCGCGGAATGCTGTTTAACAAAATAATTGGACCTTATATTTTAATGGAAATTTAAATCATAACGGAATATATAACAGAAATTAGAGTGGATAACTTTGCTCACACATGATCCCGATAAAATTGCGACAGTATTTAATAGTTTTTTTTTGCAAAAGCTCCAGAAGAAATCATTAATAATTGTTACAATGACGTCTCGTTTATAGAAGAAACAATATATCTGGACAAATTCCCAGTAATCGAGGTAATTAATTTGCTTTCTTATAAATTAAAAAATAAAAATGCACACGGTCCCGATGGACCCGAGGAGAACTTGGAATATCTGGACAAACCCTTACTAAATATTAAGGGTACCGGAAAGTAATCCATTTTTTATTAATGTTGTGACTTGTAACCTCTTATACTGGTTTCTGTCAGCAGGTAAACTGATTATGTCAAACAAATTTATTTGGCTAAACGTCAATCTACCATTTTCTGCTGAGTTTCGGTTATTTGAGAAAACCGATTAAAACTGGCAAGTCAATTAGTAGACGAAGTACACCTGCGCCATTGTATGCGATTTCTCTTTGATCAAGGTTTAAAGGCTACTGCTGCGGCGGAATCAACTAATGCAGTATACGGCAAGATCGTAACATGAAGCAAATTCCAATTCTGGTTCAGAAAGTTTAGAGAAGGTGATACCAATCTCTCGGAAAACACACAACCAACGGGAAAGAAACTATGGAAGTTTTACTCCAAGCTCACTACCCAGGTTCCTATGTGATCGACCCAACAATGGATAATTCTGACTGTCAGGCTGTACGCTCTCAAACAAGAGTGACGAGGTGTGACTGGCAGGTGTCCAAGAGGGTTTTCACATATGAAAGAATTCAATAGGCCATAAATACCTTTGGCCCATACAATAGCAGCTGGCCCGGACGGTGTCTTCCCCGCCCTTCTGTGGCAGCGGAGGGAAACGCTGGTGCCAATACTGATCAAGCTATACAGGGCAAGTCTGGCATCAGGCTATGTGCCAACTCCCTGGAGGCAAGTAAAAGTGATATTTATACAAAAAGCCGGTCGTCTAGATTACACCCAGGCTAAAGCGTATAGACCAATAAGTCTAACCTCCTTTCTATTGAAGACGTTAGAAAAACAGGTTGAAAAGCATCTGAGGGAGACCTGCCTGTTAGACAGGCCCCTACACTCTAATCAGCATGCCTATCAACCAGGAAAATCATGGGAATCTGCTCTACACCAATTAGTGGTTAGAATAGATAACACACTAGAAAACAAAGAATTGGCGCTTGATGCCTTCCTTGATATCGAAGGTGCGTTTGACAACACCTCCTTCGACAGTATAGCCAATGCAGCCCACAGTCATAGTGCAAATAAAACATCAATCAGATGGATCAAGTCCATGCTACTGGGTAGAAATGTTGAGGCTACAGTAGCAGGTGACACAATGAGGGTGGCTGTCATCAAGGGGTGTCCTCAGCGTGGGGTCCTATCTCCACTGCTTTGGGACATGGTTGTTGATAGCCTGCTTGTGTCACTAAATAATAAAGGATTTTACATCCAAGGCTATGCGGATGACATAGTCATTCTCATCAGGCGTAAATGTCCCTCTATAATAGCTGCGCTTATGCAAGAAGCACTGAACTAGGTGGAGAGTTGGGGCAGGGGGTCGACCTTCGGGTCAATCCCCAAAAATCCACTCTAGTACCATTCACTAGAATGAGAAAAACGGATGGGCCAAAGCCCCCAATTTTCTATAACGAGCATCTAAAGGTGAGTGATGAAGTCAAGTATCTAGGTGTAATCCTGGATGCCAAACTGACTTGGAATCAACACCTAAAGAAAGCTAACAACAAGTGTAAAATGACACTTATGATGACCAAAAGAACACTTGGAAAAACATGGGGACTGAAACCAAGCATGATATACTGGCTATACACTATGGTAGTTAGACCCATTTTGACATATGACTCCACAGTATGGTGGACCAAAGTGAAGCAAAAACAGGCCATCAAGGAACTCTCCTATGTTCAAAGACTGGCCTGTTTAGCAATTACGGGAACGATGAAAACCGCCCCAACTGCGGCTCTAGAGGTGATCCTAGGCCTTCATCTCCTGGATATCTTTATCATGGGCGAGGCAAGGATGGGAGCTTTCAGATGCATATGCAACGGCACATGGGAATCTCTGGCGAGGTCAGGACACACCATGATAACGAATGTCATATCAGAACCGTACCCCAATTTAGAGGGGGATTCGATGCCTAAAAGGCTGTCATTCGATCTACCCTTTGAAACACATCTACGATGGACAGAACGCAATCAAATAACCACTTGCCGAGGAGGACTGGACTGGTATATAGACGGCTCCAAGAAGGACAGTGATACTGTTGCAGGAATCTATGGGCTGTCCCTGGGGTGCAGCTTATCTGTACCCCTGGGAACACATGCCACAGCATTCCAAGCAGAAATACACGCTATCATGGCCTGTGCCCGTGCAAATTTGAGAATGGACTACAAAAGAAACATCCGCATAGAAACATCCGCATTTTTACGGACAGTCAGGCTGCGAATAATGCTCTAGCGTGTCACGAAATCAAATCCAAGACAGTTTCGAACTGTCTTCAGGTCCTAAAAGCCCTGGCAAAGCATAACAAGGTCACACTCGCTTAGGTGCCTAGCCACACAGGACTGGTGGGTAACGAAATGGCGGATAAGCTAGCAATAGATGGAGCCTGCAAGGCAAACATCATTGCTGAAAACGGACCCTACAATACCAAGACCACGACCCGAAATAAAATCTGTAAATGAGTAGAAACTAAGCACCGTCTACAGTGGGTCAATTTGAATAGTCTGACACACAGCAAACGAATGGTAGCCAAACCATCGGAAACTCTAACTGCTGAAATCCTGCAACTGCCAAGGAAGCAGATCGCAATTGTGGTAGGCCTACTTACAGGACACTGCCCTCTACGAGAACACCTGCATAAAATGGGTATCTGGAAAGATGAACCTTTATGCAGGTTATGCTATGAGGAGGACGAAACTGCCGCCCATATAATCTTCCACTGTGAAGCAATTGCACGTAGAAGACACAAGCTTGATATTACAGCTGAAAGAATCCACGTGATAAACATGGCACATAGAATCCTGGACCTAATAGAGGGACTGGATCTATTTGCATGAACAAAACAATGTGGGGAAATACAATAGGCCAATGGGCCGCAGTGTTTTAAGGACTAACCCCCCTGGACCCACATTGGTTAGAGAAAAAAAAATCTCTCAGATGCTCCACGAAGAGGAAGACCTAGAGATTTCAAAGAGGACGCTTTAAAAGACCTGGTGGAATCAGATCCGCGACTAACCATTTAATATAAATCTCAAAGGCTATCTGCATCCTAATCTACTGTTCAGGAAAACTTAAGAAAGATTGGCAAAGACTATAGACAGGGTGTGTAGGTTCCGCATGAATTAAACGAAATTCACAAACAACAGCGTCGAATGATTTGTTTTTCTTTGATTACAAGGAAACATGCCACATTGCCACCAGGTCAAACGATAACTGGAGAAGTATACCGACAACAATTGACAAGGTGGAATGAGAAATTAAGTCAAAAACGCCCGGCGTTGGTTAACAGAAAAGGCGTTATCTTGCTTCACGATAATGCAAGACCACATTCTGCGAAAGGCACCCAAGAACATTTAAAACAAATGGGTTGGGAAGTTTTGCCACATCCGCCATATTCTCCAGACCTGGCGCCATCGGATTACCACATATTCAGATCATTAGAACATTATATTCGGAATAAAACATATATGAATCAAGATACCATCGAAAATGACTTAAACTCATTTTTCATCAGAAGTTTGTTTGAACCAGAGTGAAGTTTCTACCAGAGTTTGAATACCCTTTTTGGAAAAGCCAGGTGTCTTTTTCAAAAAGGGTATTCAAACTCTGGCAACACGTTCGCAAGAGGTTATTTCAAACGATGGAAATTATATTTTGATTTAATAATAATAAAGTTTTGTAAGAAATGATTTTAAACTTTTTTGTAAAAAAAGTGGATTATTTTCCGGTACCCCTAATATCTTAAATTGTTCTTTCGAAATTTCTGAAAAGAATTTCCAAAAATCTTACAAAGCGCTAGAATAATACCGATTACTGAAAAGAGGAATACGATTACGCCCAATAATTATAGACCTATTATTATTCCCCCTTGTATCTGTCTTTTCTAAAATTTTAGAATACTGTTTATTGTACAGGCTATTACCATTTTTATAAGAATAACATGCCTTTCAAAGTGGCAAATCCACAACTACGGCTACTCTTCAGTTAATTAAATTTTTTTATCAGAAGTGGATTACCGATAGGTAACTTCTATGATCTGAGCAAGGTTTTTGATTGTTTAGATCATGGACAATTAATGATCAAAATATACAGATATGGCATAAGGGGGAAGAAAGTGGATACATTCCTTCCTAAAAGATAGAACCCAATATGTCCAAATGATATCGCATCCTAAAACTAGCTCTTCTGCTAACCTAACCTATCAAAGCAGGTGTTCCCCAAGAAAGTGTGCTTTCGGCGACACTCTTTCTACTTTACCTTGCTGACTTTGTTCCGTACATCCATGGCAATTTTTGCACTCTATTATATCCGTTTTCTTATATCCGAAATCAAACTATATGGATAGCCATATGGATAGCCAACAAGAGTCAAATAACCTTCTACAATCTCTACATTCTTAGTTCTCAGCCAATAGACTGTTCCTCAACAACAATAACAGAAGCTTGTCGTATTTCAAACACACAGAGCCAAGTTTGTATATCCTCTATATCGATAGGATTTAAAAGCTCCAAATTTAAATACACCAATTTCCTTGGGCTAACTCTTCTAACTCTGAACATTTATCTTAGCACAATAATTTTGATAATTGATACAAATCGTTAAACAGTAAAGCCCACTGCCATCACTTCCTGAGCCATTACCTTGATATTAAAGAGCTATTAAATTATTATTATGCTGAAATTCAATCCAAGCTCAGCTATGGAATAATAGTGTGGGGAGCATCTCCAGAACTGGTCAAGATCTTGACAGCACAAAAAAGAATAATTCGGATTCTTCTAAGCCTGCCTACATACACTTCATGCGAACAGCATTTTGTGCAACTGAAGATATTAACGGTCCTGGGCCTATACATTCTGGAAGCCACCAGCCGCATCCATAAAAAGAAACACAATGTACCTAAAAATTTAGTCAAGCATAACTATCCCACCTTAAACTATTTACTCCAAGATTTAGCCTGGCATTATGGAGCAAGGCACCAGACAAGGAATTTACTTCTACAACAAACTTCCAACTAGTGTTACCGAGGAAAAGTCCAACAAACAGTTTAGGAGAAATCTCAGGGAAATAATTGTTTCTACAAGTTTGTCTCGTTCTTATTGAAAAACTGACGAGAGCACAACACACTACGTCACTCGAACACTGCTCGACAGCAACTGACGCTATCTACAGGCGGGAAAAAATTCACGCATGCGCACGATGGTTCAAGCTCGGCTCATGCAAGCGCGCTTGATTCAAATCCATCAGGTTTTTAAAATAAAAAATAAGGTCGGATAGTTTTCTAATAGACCACGTAAATGTCTTTCAATACTGGATATTTCTTTTGGATGGTGTGTAGGTCTTTGAAATTCTCGCTTGACAATTGAACTTCCTTAGATATCCAAGATGATCGTAGTCATATAGTGATATCCGTCAGATTGTGTAAAACCGAGTCATTGAATGATCTGGGGGCAGTTCATGTATTTTACTACAACTACACGATATGACTAGGTAGTTCATGAAACCACCTCATATGTGTTTCTTTATATATATCATCTGCTGCCGCACGGACTTACCACCCGTACGATGAGAGTGAATGAAATATATTATCAGCGACTCACTCGCCCTGGGCTCAAGCCCACTAGCTAAAGCCAGCCACGAACTTGAAATGATGGAAACACAAGCTACAATGCAACTACTTCAGGCCCTTGCTATAACGAGCGAAGGCAAACCTGGTTATTCGGATTCTGGGAGACCAGGACATCATGCAGGGAAGAGTCGGAGCTTCCCAAAACTTCTCAAACCCAAGAGCACTTCATTGGTACTCTCAACGTACATACGCTGACCAAAACAGGAAAACTAAAGACGCTAACGGACACCTGCGATAAATTCAGTATCCTCATACTTGCAGAACAAGAAACACGATTTCGTGATTGTGATCACTTTGACTCTGGTGAATATCGTATCTACAAGGGAATGCCTACAGTCAAGCTAAGAAATAGTAATCTACATATATTGGGAACCGCATTTCTAGTACATAACAGTATCCAGAACACGATATGACTAGGTAGTTCATGAAACCATCTCATATGTGTTTCTTTATTTATATCTTTATTAATAGATCTGATAATTAAGAGAAGTAGCTTTATGCTATGATGACTCTAAGTGCAGTGTTTCAGTATTACTTGAAACGTTGAATCGGAAGTAAGAGAGTGTAAACTGCAATTAAACAAGTGCATCGTAAAATCGGCGATTTCTTGAGGTATACGAACGAGACGAACTACTCAAACGGGACAGATCATGCAATGGTTCAGTTATACAAAAACTTGACTGATATCACTATATGACTACGACATACAGGGTGTCCCATTTTAATCAGCCAGTTAAAGGTGAACCAGTGCATTGAAGCAAAAAGTGTTCTGAATAAAAAGTTAACGGTTATGAGGGGGGCTCTGATGCTCGTCCTGCTGGAACCACATCGTCCTCCGGGTACGCAAATCGACTTCTTCTAATAGCACAGAAAGATTGTTCTGGAGAAATTCCAAGTACCTCGCGCCATTTAACACCCCCTCGAAGAAGAAGGTCCGCTTATCTGCGAGCCGAGAAGTCCACACCACACGTTGACACTCCATCGCTGCTGTGCGTTCACTTGTCGAACCCAATGGGGATTTTCAGCACTCCAATAATGGGCATTGTGGGTGTTGACGAACCCGGTAATCTCTGGAAAGTGCACTCGTCGGAGAACAAGACTCGGTGGAAGAATGTACGGTCACGGTCGATCTTCTGCGCAGCCCAATTGGAGAAATCCACACGATAGGCAAAATCATTTCCATGCAGTTCTTGAACGCGCATGATGTGTTACGGATGGAACTTCGTGGCGCGGAGTAACCGTTGAGCCGTCGATTTCGGTATGCCAATTTCTGCCTGGATTTCCCGGAGACTACAGCTCCAAGTATGGCGATGGTCCGGGGGTCGTCATCCACAAGATTCGCTCGGGGTCGGTGTCGTTGTAGGTGACCTTGGCGAAAAGGTTCTTCCAGCCCTGGCATTGTACTGCGAGACGGGTACCGACGATCCGGGAATCTTTGGCGATACAGTTCTACTGCTGTGGTGTAATTGTTCAGCGACTCTCCAATAAGTCTTAGGATGTTCACAATTTCCGTCGGTGAGTAGTCTATGATTACTCAAAGATTTGACTTCTCTTGACTTGGCGCTCTTTCCAAATCTGCAATAAAAAATAGGGGTTTCGATTTAAGATTTTAAAGTTGTCTCCTGCTCCCGCTTCCCCTGGGGTGGGTGGGGATAAAGTCGACGGCATTCGAATTAACGAAAATTAATTTATTTTACTGTTTTAAATTGGGATGGTCCCGTCACTTATCTTCAGGCTGCTCCTGTCTCCGAGCCGTTGTGGAACGTTCTTCCGTCGCCTATTTGAAGGGAGGAAAATAAGAAAAACAATATATATCGGGATATATATGGAGGGATACCTTTAAATTGTATCGTTCCGGACGGGAGAAAGGACGTTGCTGCCTGCCGGACCGTGATCGCACCACCCGATGTAGATTTAACTTGACATTTATAAATTAATACTAACGTGCACTATGTCGGCCGACGCTGTTCGCACACTACCTTGTCGGGATCTCGCTTTCAACACTCAACACATCCTCCTTCTAATCTTCAATCGCGGCGCGATTGCTAACGTAGCAATATTTCGGCCCCGGTCGGAACACCTGTCCCCTCCTTTCAATAGAGGCCGAAATAGATTTAAATTTCGATTCAAATATCGATTTATTAAAAACAGCGGAAATATGAAAGTTTCGGGCACATTTTGTTATTTTAACTGTTTATACGTCAAAAAAGTGTCCGAATTCATTGCGAAAATTGACGCATGCGCTTAAAAAAATTTAAACTATGAAAAGGTCTATTTAACCTCGACAGGAACTATTGCTAAAAACAAATTGCAATAGCCAAGCTGCCATCAAAATCATTAGCTCATACAACATCAGATCCAAACTGGTATGGAATTGTGTGGGAAAGCTAAACAAGCTCGACATAGAAAATAAGGTTATGCTACACTGGGTACCAGCACACTGGTATAAATGGAAAAGAAGAAGCCGATCACCTAGCAAATAATGGATCCAGTAATTTCCTTTATAGATCCGGATTGCTTTTGCGGTATAAGTATGAACATCATCCACAAAAGTTTAGATGAAGAAATAAGAGGACAATGGATGAAAACCTGGAAGGAACTTCCGTGCTAAGACAATTTAAAGAAATACTGAGATCTGTTAACCAGAAAGGAACGAAAAATTGCCGAAACATGCTTACAATTCTGACAGCAGTCCTCCCAGCACTCTGCAGACTTAAAAACACCTTAAGGCCCTCTCCAGTCTGTCCAGTCTGTCCAGTCTGTAGAGGAAGGTGACATATGCAGATTCTGTGCCTCAGCAGAGGAAACCCTCATACATCCGATCAAAGACTGCGGAGTACTGCTCCACAAGAAACAAATGTACCTTGGGGCCCGCTGCACAAAGCACCAGGGGAAGATGGCTTAATCGCTGAAATGCTCAAGATCGGAGGTGAACTCTTGATTCACAGACTGCAAGCTATCATTGCAAATACATGGAAGAGCGGCATCATACCAGCGGACTGGAAAAATGCTTTGATCCACCCACTACACAAAATGGGCGACAAGACTAATCCAAACAATTACCGAGGCATTTCCCTTCTATCAATCGCCTACAAAGTTCTCTCACGTGCCCTCCTCACAAAACTGGAAGAACAGACAGAACATCTGATCCGTGAATATCAGGCAGGTTTCCGACCGCACCGATCATGCGCGGAACAAATCTGGAACCTGAAGATGATACTGCAACATCGCCAGCCCAACCGCACAGTTGTCACTTTCGTAGGCTTCAAGAAAGCCTATGACTCGATTGACCGCATAACTCTGTTTAATATACTTCATGAATACTATGTGGATAACGTGTGGTAAAACAACCAATTTAATCGAACAGACTTTGCCAGGCACAACATCTAAAGCAAAATTCATGGGTGAAATCTCCGAGCCTTTTCAAATCAGTACTGATGTAAGACAGGGTGATGCATTGTCCCCACACCTCTTCGACCTGGTACTAGATAAGATAATCAAAATATTGGAGAAAGAAGTATATATGGGTAGAAATAGTATATATGGGATATACTATTAGTATATATGGGATTCCAATTCGAGCGGTTGAGCGGAGCGGACGTGTTTTGTGAAGCGAGTTTTACGGATTGAGTTTTTTATTTGTGACGCGTAAAAACGGCGCGCGATAAGGAAAAAAAAGGAAAGAAAAAGAAAAAATGAAAAAAAGTGAGAGTGAAAGCGACCGAGACGAGGATTATAAAAGGAAAAGAGAAAAGGGAAGAGAGTCAGAAGAAAGGTTGAACCCCTTTCAAAAAAGTAAAAAACTGGAAAGATCACCGGCTAAAAAGGAAATGGGTGAGGAAATGAAGATGCTGAAAAAAATTATGGAAGATATAGGGGAGATAAAGGAAGAGAATCGGAAGATGAGCCGGGAAATGGAATATTTGAAAAATATGATGCGTGAAAAGGAAGAAAAATGGGAAAGAGAAAAGACAGAACTAAATGAAAAAATTAAAAGACTGGAGGAGAAAATGGAAGAGAAGGAAAAAATAATGAGAAAAAAGAATATTGTTGTGACGGGACTGGACGAAGGGGAATGTGAGAACGAGAAGAATCTGGAAGAATGGATAAAGGCAGAATTAGAGGTAGAAGTGACGGTGAAAGAGATGTATAAAGTAAGTGGAGGGAAAATGCTAGTGGCGGAACTTGGGACCTGGGGTGAAAAGCGGAAAGTTATGGAAAATAAGAGGAAACTAAGAGAAAAAAGGGAAAAGAGAGTATACATAGACGACGATCTGACAAAGAAGGAAAGAGAAATACAGAAGGAATTAAGAGCGATAGCCAAAGAAGAGCGACAAAAAGGACGGTGGGCGAAAGTCGGTTATAAAAAGATATGGATAGACGGAAAAGGCTTTAAGTGGGATGATGAAAAGGGGGAGTTAAACACAACAAATTTTTGAATAAGAGCACAAGGAAAAGACGACAGGACAGAAAACGGAAAACGAACATGGAGAGGAATAAGGAAGAAACGGAGCAGTTAAGAATAGTATACTGGAACACAGCGGGGATAAAAAACAAAGACAGTGAGTTTTGGGAATATTTGGGAAAATTTGACGTAGTGGGATTGGTAGAAACGTGGGTGGAAGAGAAGGGGTGGGAAAAATTGGAAAAAATAATGCCGAAAGAGTTTAAGTGGAAGTGCCAATTTGCAGAGAGGGTAAGCAGGAAAGGGAGAGCTAAAGGGGGGATAATAATGGGAGTGAAAAAGGGTTTGGAAGAAGAAAACAGAACCGAAGCAAAAGAAGAAAGAGGCATTATGGAAAGAACGGTGAAAATTAGACAGAAAAAATGGAGAATTATAACAATATACAGCAGAAGTATGAAAGAAACGAAGAGAATGATAGAAGAGCGAGTAAAACAGCAAGACGAGGGAACTCTGGTGATTGGGGGGGACTTTAACGCAAGAATTGGAGGAAAGGGAATACGGCTAGAAGAAGATCAAACAACAATAGAAAGAAGACCAACAAAAGACGCAACAGAAAACGCCGAAGGGAGACTACTGATTAGTCTAGTAGAAGAAAGAGGGTGGGACATACTTAATGGAAACAGTATAGGAGATGAGAAAGGAGAGTACACATATATTGGACCAAGAGGGGAGACAGTTATTGACTATGTTATGGTGAATGAAGAAGCATGGGATGAAATAGAACAATTCAAGGTGGGAGAAAGAATCGAGTCGGATCATATGCCATTGGAAGTGAAGACAAAAGGAAGAGAGAAAAATAGAAGAAGTGAGAAGGATGTTAGAAGAAAAATTGTCAAGAATATCTGGACGGAAGAAGCAATAGAAAATTATAGAACAAGACTTAGGGAGGCTAGATACGAAGAGGAAGGGATAAACGAAAAAGTGAAAGAACTGGGTGATCACGTAAAAAATGCAACAGAAAAAAAAGTGATAGAGACAAGAGTGAAGGTGGGGTCTTGGAAAAACGAGTGGTGGGATAAAGAATGCAGGGAAGGGAAGCAAGCAGTAAGAAAGAAATTAAGAAATTGGAAAAGAGGAATAGCAAGTAATGAGGATTACAAGAGAGCACGCAAGAGGTACAAATTAGTATGCAAGGAGAAGAAGCAAAAGAAATGGATGGAAGAAGAACTAAAGATGAAAGGCATAAAGACGGAAGAAGAGGTATGGAAATACATAAATAGGGAAAGAAAGAAAAAAGTAGAAAGAGTGAGTAATAGAATTACTATGGAGGAATGGAGAAAGTACTTCAGTCAGCTGCTGGGTGGTGATGAAATCAGACAGGAAAAGAAAAAGAGTCAACACAGGGTGGGAGAAATAGAAGAGATAACAAGAGAAGAATTAGAACAACAACTGAGTAAACTGAAAAAGAAAAAGGCACCGGGGAGGGACGGTATACAGAATGAATCGTGGATATATGGAACTGAAAGGGAAGCTGACAGGCTGTTGGAGATAATGAATGGAGTGTGGAAGGGAGAGGGCTTCCCACAGGAGTGGAAAGAGGGGATAATATGCCCCATATATAAGAAAGGAGAAAGGGAAACAGCAAGCAATTACAGGGGGATCACGATGCTCAATACGGCATATAAGATATATGCAATGATTGTAGAAGAGAGATTGACGAAGGAATTGAAGGAGCGAGGTGTGATACCAGACGGACAGGCGGGATTTAGGAAAGGGAGAGGGACCATGGATAATGTATACATCTTGAATCACATAGTAGGGAATGAGATAAAAAAGAAGGGCGGCAAGGTGTATGCATTATTTGTGGACCTGAAGGCGGCCTTTGATAATGTAGCAAGAGAGGCACTGTGGGAATGCCTGAGAAAGAAAAGGATAAAGGAGCATCTGATATCAAAATTAGAAGAGATTTATGAAGAAACAATAAGTAGAGTGAGAGTTGGTGAAAGGGTGAGCGAAGGTTTTAATACGCATAAGGGAGTGAGACAAGGCTGCCCACTAAGCCCCAGCCTGTTTGCAGCATTTATTGGAGACATAGAGGAGATGTTCAGCAAGGCGCAGACGGGTGGGTTTGTGGTGGGCAAAGAAAAAGTGTGGTCCCTAGCCTACGCGGACGATTTGGTGGTGCTAGCGAGAGACGAGAAAGGGATGAAAGAAATGATAAGAAACATGGAGAAATATATGAGGAGGAAAAATCTGACAGTGAATGTGGAAAAGTCCAAGATGATGGTGTTTAGAAAAGGGGGTGGCAGGAGAAGAGTAATTGAGTGGAGATGGGAGAAGGAGAAAATTGAAGAAGTAAAAGAATTTAAATACCTAGGGTACGTGTTTAATGAGAGAAATACTGAAACAGCACACATGAGAGAGTTAGTAAAGAAAGCCAATAAAATACTAGGAGTGGTATGGGGAATAGGAGAGAGAAAATTTGGGCACGACTATAGAAGGAGAGTGATGATGTTTGATAGCCTAGTGAAAAGTGTGATGATGTATGGAGCGGAAATATGGGGATGGAGAGAGCAAGAAGGACTGGAAAGGGTGCAAGAAAAATATTTGAAATGGGTGCTAGGACTAGGTAGAGAGACCCCGGGCTATATAGTGATGGAGGAAACAAAGAGAGATGGAATAAGAATAGAAGCAGGAAAGAGAGCAATAAGTTTTGAGGAGAGAGTGATAGAGAGAGGAGAGTGCAGAATTCTGCAAGAGTGCCTCAAAGAAAAAAGAAAAGAAATAGGAAAGGGGGTGTGGAAAGAGAGGGAAGCATATCTAGAAAGAAACGGGTATGCAGGAGCGGAGATAGAAAGAATGAGAGAGAGAGGTAGAGTAATGACAGAGGAATTGGTCCAGAGAGATAGAGATGTGCAAAGGCAAGAAAGGAGAGCAAGAATTAGGGAGTCTAGGTACAATGGGAAATATGAAAAAATAATAACGGAAGAACTGCCAAAGTACCTAGGAAGAGAAAGTAGAAAAGAGAGAGTGACAATAGCAAGATTCAGATGTGGAAATGAAGAGAGAGATAATAAATTTTGGATGGAGGATAGGAATAGAGTATGCAGGATGTGTGGAGAAAACAAGGAGACAATAGAACACCTGCTGAACGAATGTTCAGAAATGAGAGAAAGGGACGAGTGTAGAGAAGAGATTTTAAATGAGGATGGAAGAGGGATAGATTGGATGAAGAAAGTGGAGGAGAGAAGAAGAGCAATATGTGGGGCGGGAAGCTGGTAATCGGTTTAGGGATTGGAATTTAATGGCTTTCTTTTTTTTTTTTGTTTTTAGTTTGATTAGTATGATTCTTTTTTTTTTTCTTTCTCTCTTTTTTTAATTTATATTATGTACAATATTTGTATATTAATTATATATGTACTGGATTTTGATGATGTAAAATTTTGGAACCAATTTATAAACCCGTAAGGGTAATAAATATACATAATACATAGTATATATGGGATAGAAAGGGATAGAAAGAGTATATATGGGAACAAAGGACAAACGAATCAACATAAAGTGCCTCGCTTTTGCTGGCGACCTTGCAATAATCACCCGGACTACTGAAGAAGCCAAACACGCCAGCGAGGAACTTTATGAAATCGCCATCAGGACCGGCCTTAAAATCTCTTACGAGAAAACTCAATACTCCAGGAGCTCAAATATGACACATCTTGCAACCAAACATGGCAACATCATACAAGTTACGCACTTCAAGTACCTAGGTGAAATAATTGAAAACACTGGTAAGGAAAGAATGGCTAACAAAATACCTGCAGAAAAGTTACGCGAAAAAAGTTAAAAGACTATACAATCACCTTGAATATGTACAACAAGAAATCACTTTCTACTAAAGCAAAATTCCGTCACTACCATACAGTCTTTCTTCTAGAAGCACTCTAGGTAATTGAGACTTCATCATTAACCATTTACATCAATGATATTGAGAAAGTAGAACTTCAGATACTGAGAAAAATATTTGGACCCAAGGTACAAGATGGTATCTGGATGCGTAAAAGCTCACAAGAACTGTATTCTCTGACAGAAGGATTCTTCTCAGTTGCACGGAAAAGACGTCTGAAATTCTACGGTCATATAGTACGAATGGATGACTCGATTGACCAAGAAAATCTTCCACATCATCGATGGAACCCGACAGTCCAAAGTACGCTGGCTGGTAAACACCCAACATGACTTCTCAGTAACCAATATATACCCATTGGCAACTACACGAACTAAATACAGGCAGGAAATAAATTCACATAACTTCAACAGCTAAAAGTTTGAAACTAAAAAACGCATGGACGCAAGAAAGAAGACAGAGCCAGAGCGAAAGGATGAGGAAGTTTTTGGAAGATAAAAAGTACAAGATGACCAGTGTTAAGTAGTGGTTCTACGCTCTCCTTAGAGGGCTAAACGAATAAATAATATTAGATCCATTAGAACTTTCTTAATAACAATCAATTTCTTGATTGAATCATTTTACCACATCAATACAATGTGGTAAAATGTTATTTTATTTATAGGAATAAACGTGCGATTTACAGGCAATTTTTGTATTTATGTATCAAACGCGTTTAAAATAATTACACAATATCAAGTGAAGCATAAATATTCATGAAAAGTTTTGCTTTATGAAATTAAAATTTCAGGAATAGAGATTTCTTTCCTTCTTTGCTTAATTCACTTTGTACTTCGTCTTCATATAGTGAAACATATAAATACTGTTGAAACTGTTGCAATTAATTTTTAATATATATATATATATATATATATATATATATATATATATATATATATATATATATATATATAATAAGATTAAATTCTGTTTGAACGGTCCCATTTATCGCTTTGGATAACGTGGCATACCACTGGACATTCTGTGTTGCATAGCCTATTTGCAAAGGATTTTCAGTTTGAATTTGCTATTGCGATAATGGAAAAAGCTAAAAAACCATTTTATAGATAGTACCGGAATGCAAAAACACTATTATAAGTACCCCAGATAAAGTGTTTGACAAAGTCCCAATCGAGGTGTATAGTCCACCCTACCTACATCGACGCCGATAAATGTCAACGCGCACATCACTTACCATTACGACCAATGATGATGCGTATCGCAAATTTCTATTTCGCTCACATATTTTGGACTTTTTGATTTAAGTTTTATGGCATTAAATACAAACTAAATGAGCAAAATAATGGTATAGGTGTAATGTCAAGATCATAAAGTATCGGTGATAAAAAAATTAAGTAAATTTAAATCACTTGCATATTCCCTATTATATGATGTGTGTATTGAGGTATCGAGGTGCATTGCACTATTGATGCATATTTTCGCTCGTCCTGTATTTCCATAGCGCTAGATAACATGTTTGCGATGGCAACGTAAACAATCTTCGCGAAGAAGTTTATGCGCCCGTAAAAAGTTCATTAACATCGCCATCTTACAAACTGTGTATAAAGTACACTGAAAACGAATTACTGCTTAACTTCAATCCATAATTAATTAATTACTATCTTTATTGAGGGTAATCAAAGAATAAAAGGGTAATTGACTTAGAGACTATTACTCAACCGTTTATAAATAAAAGACATCATAATTAGATTACGCTTAGATCGTTTACTCCTTTAATTTTGTTTTTAATTCACCTAATTTATATATCGACTGATCTAAAAAAATATATAGGGAAGGCTGAGAATTTTGTTTTTTATCGCTCGCTAAACATAACACATATGGGTACTTACGTATTAACGCCACCACCGATATATTTGGAGCAACCTAATCTAAGTATTTTGAGTTTTAAAAAAGTTATAATTTTAAAATTTAAATTTATTTATTTAAATAAATATTAAAATTTGTAATTTTAAATCAATGTTTTATTTTATGATTTCTGATAAAAATTTTAGGTGTAGATTGGCGGCATTTAAAAATGTAGCGGTGGTGGCGTTAATACGTTAGTATCCACTTATCTTATTGTGTTTGCTAGAAATGTAATTAATGTTAAGAAATGAATACTTAAAACATGATTGAACCAATGAACCAACACAAATTCCCAGTTATTTAAGTTCTAAATTTTAATTAAAACTGTACATTTGTTACAACGCCAACAAAAGGTGGTGAAATAGAATTACAGTGGAAAAAAAATATCGAAACTTCCGATTCCCGTAAACTGCATGGTCAATTAATTCTTGCACGCTTCAGTGACTTTCAGGATGTTTACTTGCCCACTACGAATTGAAAATTCCCCCTTTTACAAAATACATTTTCCATGCTCTAAAAGAAAAAACGTTTAATTTTCGGCCAGCACGTGCAAGCCTTGTAGAGAATTTACTTTCCGATTGTGAGTTTTGCTCTAAACTATAAATATTGCCCATAAATAGCATCGATTAAGCAAATAGCGTTCTTTTCTATTTTCGTCAAACTTGGCGATGCAAAATGTTGCTCGACTAGTTTTCTTACCACCTGAAGAATATGTAATTGGCATTATATTAGTAATAAGATTCGAATGCGTAAGATTGTATTTATATCCCGTTGTTCGATTGCTGTCACAGAAAATCTAATTAAATTAAATTATTTTGATATTCCAAATATGTACAAATCTAGTTTCGTATAGTTATAACAGCTTATTTATTTTCCAATTAAATTTATAAATCATCATTTACACAAAATATAGATTGAAAGTACAGTAAAGAATGTGTATTTAAATTCCTTAGGCTTGGAAAATTTGCAGGTAAATGTATACTGTTACAAGATATGAATAACTAAATACTTCCTCAATATTTCTGCCAGTGTCTCTATGCTTTATTAGTTATAATGATACTATTCCCAATCATGCAACGGAAGTATCTACACTCAATCCCATTTAGTATTCCAGCCGACTAGTTTATAGACTACGTGTGTAATAAGTATTACCTCGATTTAAATACTAAACAGAAAATGTTTAAAGAAATAATAATAATATTTACTAAACACACAATACTAGTTAGGTAAGAGTGGAGAGTCAAGAATAGATAGACAAGATTAGACAAACAAGACTAAACAGATTAGACTAAACATACTAGATTAGGCAAATACTAGACAGACAAGACTCGACACACAAGACTAGAGAGACAAGACTAGACAGACAAGATTAAACAGACAAGACTAGACAGATAAGACTTCACATACAAGACTAGACAGACAAGACTAGACAGACAAGACTAGACAGACAAGAATAGACAGACAAGACTAGACAGACACGACTAGACAGACAAGACTAGAGAGACAAGACTAGACAGACAAGACTAGACAGACAAGACTAGACAGACAAGACTAGACAGACAAGACTAGACAGACAAGACTAGACAGACAAGACTAGACAGACAAGACTAGACAGACAAGACTAGACAGACAAGACTAGACAGACAAGACTAGACAGACAAAACTAGACAGACAAGACTACAACTGAGACAAACATCAGCACCGTTTGAATTTTTAGATTTAGAGTGTTAGAACTACCGGAAACCTGGCTGAAACACATGAAGAAAATCAAAAACTGTAAATTCCTAATTTTAACTGAACACTGGCACAGCAAAACCTAACTTGTAGTCGCTAAATTTAGCGGAGCATTTTTTGCAGAGAGAAAAGTGAACATGGAGGTGTTGCAGTCTACAGTAAGGTAGACATATCCATTAAATCTAGGAGTGATATTAACAGCAAAGTTGTTCAGAAAATGTTTTAATAATTGTGGGAATATACAGAGCCCCGTTAACAAGCTCCAATAGTTTCATGGATAAACTTCATGAATTGCTACTGTTCCTTGCTCCTGAAGAAAACAATTTATAATTGGAGGTGACTTCAATATAAACATCGTAACAAGATCAAACTTTAGTCAAAAATTTGTTTCTTTACTTCAATCTTTCAACACAATCCCTTTAGCCAGCGAAGTAAGTCATCCAGAAACCGGGACATTGATAAAATTATTGTTAATATCAAATGTGAATACAATTTTAAAACAATGAATTATATTATATTAGATCACTATGCCCAAATTCTTAGTGTAGCTGTGGAAAGGGATGCCAGAGTGATGTATAAACAAATTAGATCCTTCAGTGATGATAACAGGAAATACCACAGAGAGCTTATGAAGAACGTGTCCTGGGACGATCTTCTTGTATGTGATTGCTGTAATATAAATTACCAATGGTATGTTTTACCGAATATATTTTTAACCTGTTTAATAAGGCATTTCCATTATTTACAGTCAATATCAAACGGAAAATGCCTCAGATTTTCTCAAATCCCAAATTAATCAGCATGAAGAAGCATATTGAGTTATTACAAACTATATCATACTATAACTGTGATTATAAGCTACCTTACAATAGATTACGTAGGGTTTAAAATAATACTTAGAAAGAGAGACAATTTTAAGAGACTTAAAAATGCACCGAATATTCGGAAGACAACATGGAACATTGCTCGACAAATCACAGGCATAAAAAAGAAAAATACCTGATTCTACGACAACTCTGAGGAACAATATTCCATTGCTACACGTATCAACAACTGCTCTGTTGATAAAGCTGAAAGTCTATGTAGTGTGAAACCTAGGGTAAGATATGTGAACAAGATATTAAGCAATAGTCACACGATTTTCCTTAAACCAGTGACTGAGGAGCAGCTATACAATACGATAATTAGTTTAAAGAAGAAAAAAGTGCGGTGAGTGACGATATTCCTAGTATTGTTATAAAAAATGCGCTGTCTAGAATACCAAATCCGTTGCTCTATATAAATATTAACTATTTTAAATTTGGTGTATTCCCGGATTCATTAAAAGTGGTGTTAATCACCCCAATATACAAAACCGATGATAATACGGATATTAATAACTACAGGCCGATAAGTATCTTGTCAAAGATTTTTGAAAAATTGTTATGCGCCAGATTACTTTCCTTTATGAATAAGCACGACATAATAAGCCAACAACAGCATGGTTTCGCCAGGGGAAAAAGCATAGACACAGCACGCTACGAAGTTATATTAGGTATAACGAACAATCTGGAAGCACAAAATATACGATATGCAATGCCAATGGATCTTTCTAAGGCTTATGACTTTGTAGACCATGTAATATTCAAAAATAACCTCTACAACTATGGAATTCGTGGAATCGCTCTGGATTTGCTCGAATCCTTCTTATACAATAGAATCCATATCACTAAACTTGAAACACCATACGGTATAGTGAAATCTACCCCACGGTTAATTAATAGAGGTATTCCGCAAGGAAGTACTATTGGCCCATTAATTTTCACAATTTACATCAATGATTTGGCCCAATTACCAATCATTCATCGACACTCATTGGTTAACTATGCTGATGATACGTCTGTGCTAATAATAAACAAGAATGTATCACCCACAATGCGAACCTGGTGATGTTGGCATTATTATGATGGTTCAATGAAAATAAATTGATTCTAAATAGCCAGAAAACAAAGGCAATTATTTTCAAAACAAAAAGGTGCTTAGCCACCTACCCAGATGATACAATAATTGGATATGAAATAAATAAAGTATGACTGTGGCACTTTATTTATTTCATATCCAATTATTGTATCCTCTGGCAAGGCTTTTAGATATTCACATCGACGAAATTTTGGACTTGTCCTGTCATATTGATCATATCTTAATAAAGCTCAATAGATCACTGTTTGCAATAAGAGTCCTCAGTAGATATGTTGATCTAAATGTCTTGAGAATGGTGTATTTTGCGAATTTTCACTCGCACATTAGATTTGGTATCATCTTCTGGGGAATTGGAATCCATACAAAGAAAGTATTCAGAGTACAAAAACAAGTTTTACGCATTTTACTTATTTTACCCTTTCGGGCGTCATGCAGGGAGCACTTTAAGAGAGCTAATATACTAACCTGTTCGGGTATATACATTATACATATCCTTTGTTTGGATGAACAGGGTATTAACTCATCAAGTTCTTGCCTGTACGATTTCTTTTTTTTTTCTTATTAACAGCAAAATTGACAAGTCATGAAGTGAACAAAAATGTTGTCAATAAAAGATGAAAGGAGCTGAAAGGAGCTAATGAATAAATGAACTAAATGGACTAAATGAACTGCAAGGAGCCCTACTTACAGCATCTTGAGAATCTATAACAGACTACCAAGGAAGATTAAACAAATTAGCAATATCAAAAAGTTAAAGAAAGACCTTTACATATATAAACGATATAGAACCTTACAAATTCGAAAAAATTTTGTCCTCGGGGAAGAATTCTTATGTTATTTTGAATTCACATTGTTATTAATTATGAACACATGTATTTGTTATATTAGTTCTATTTTATCTATGAATTTCCTTTTCATTTTGGCATATTTCATTTAGTGTATTGTTGCCTGTAATAATGAAATAAATGATTTCATTTGATTTGACTAGTTGGACAAAACTGTTTTAAAGCGGTTTGGGGGAGCTCTCACTAAACCCCCAATTCCACTTTGGATTTTAGTATGTGCCGCTCCGGTATCGCATATGTTGATAAACACACAAGACTAGAAAGGCAATATTAGACAGAAAGACTAGACAGACAAGACTAGACAGACAAGACTAGACAGACAAGACTAGACAGACAAGACTAGACAGACAAGACTAGACAGACAAGGCTAGACAGACAAGACTAGACAGACAAGACTAGACAGACAAGACTAGACAGACAAGACTAGACAGACAAGACTAGACAGACAAGACTAGACAGACTAGACAGACAAGACTAGACAGACAAGACTAGACAGACAAGACTAGACAGACAAGACTAGACAGACAAGACTAGACAGACAAGACCAGACAGACAAGACTAGACAGACAAGACTAGACAGACAAGACTAGACAGACAAGACTAGACAGACAAGACTAGACAGACAAGACTAGACAGACAAGACTAGACAGACAAGACTAAACAGACAAGACTAGACAGACAAGACTAGACAGACAAGACTAGACAGACAAGACTAGACAGACAAGACTAGACAGACAAGACTAGACAGACAAGACTAGACAGACAAGACTAGACAGACAAGACTAGACAGACAAGACTAGACAGACAAGACTAGACAGACAAGACTAGACAGACAAGACTAGACAGACAAGACTAGACAGACAAGACTAGACAGACAAGACTAGACAGACAAGACTAGACAGACAAGACTAGACAGACAAGACTAGACAGACAAGACTAGACAGACAAGACTAGACAGACAAGACTAGACAGACAAGACTAGACAGACAAGACTAGACAGACAAGACTAGACAGACAAGACTAGACAGACAAGACTAGACAGACAAGACTAGACAGACAAGACTAGACAGACAAGACTAGACAGACAAGACTAGACAGACAAGACTAGACAGACAAGACTAGACAGACAAGACTAGACAGACAAGACTAGACAGACAAGACTAGACAGACAAGACTAGACAGACAAGACTAGACAGACAAGACTAGACAGACAAGACTAGACAGACAAGACTAGACAGACAAGACTAGACAGACAAGACTAGACAGACAAGACTAGACAGACAAGACTAGACAGACAAGACTAGACAGACAAGACTAGACAGACAAGACTAGACAGACAAGACTAGACAGACAAGACTAGACAGACAAGACTAGACAGACAAGACTAGACAGACAAGACTAGACAGACAAGACTAGACAGACAAGACTAGACAGACAAGACTAGACAGACAAGACTAGACAGACAAGACTAGACAGACAAGACTAGACAGACAAGACTAGACAGACAAGACTAGACAGACAAGACTAGACAGACAAGACTAGACAGACAAGACTAGACAGACAAGACTAGACAGACAAGACTAGACAGACAAGACTAGACAGACAAGACTAGACAGACAAGACTAGACAGACAAGACTAGACAGACAAGACTAGACAGACAAGACTAGACAGACAAGACTAGACAGACAAGACTAGACAGACAAGACTAGACAGACAAGACTAGACAGACAAGACTAGACAGACAAGACTAGACAGACAAGACTAGACAGACAAGACTAGACAGACAAGACTAGACAGACAAGACTAGACAGACAAGACTAGACAGACAAGACTAGACAGACAAGACTAGACAGACAAGACTAGACAGACAAGACTAGACAGACAAGACTAGACAGACAAGACTAGACAGACAAGACTAGACAGACAAGACTAGACAGACAAGACTAGACAGACAAGACTTTTTTTCTTTTTTTTTTTTTCTTTTGGGGTGGGGACGTAGCAAGCACGATAGACGTTAACTTGTCAAGTGGCCCCCCTGAATCACGAGCATCTTGGTACCGCTATAAACATTTCCTCAAGATGTCGCTGTACTTAAAGTACTTGTCTATTCCTACATCCCCCATTCACATCAGTGTTTAGGGGTTCAGAATTTATTTCTATCTATGTCTTGTTTCCTTCTTTCGTCCTTCTCTTTACCGCTGATTATGTTTTGTAACATCTCTTCGGAGTACGCCCAGTCGGTAGGCGATCTAAGCATTATATCAACTAATGTTGTCACTTTAAGTTCGGATCGTGTCTGGTTTATCCATATATCTCTCTCTGGGGACCATCGGTCGCACTCAAAAATAGTGTGCTGGACACTATCTGTGCAGCCACAGTATATGCACAGATTGTCTGCTGTGCTGCCGATGTGGCAGGTGTATTCTTTAAAAGAGC
This sequence comes from Phosphuga atrata, assembly GCA_944588485.1. NCBI lineage: Eukaryota > Metazoa > Arthropoda > Insecta > Coleoptera > Silphidae > Phosphuga > Phosphuga atrata. The sequence continues at coordinate 2,198,914 of OX155901.1, forward strand.
CATGGCCGCTGAGTGCCTGGGTTATATAATAGCTAACCTCCCCGTGTTGCCTTGTAGCCCATGGTTCTATCTGTGGGATAAGAAGCCTAGTCCACGACCCGAATTTAGCGTTGCTCCACATTCGTTGCCATTTTTGAAACGTCTGCGCCCTAGCGTTTTTTCTTCTTTCCTTCTTGTTTGTCACTGTTAGATCGTTTCTTGCTTTATGAAGCAGCACTCTTTCTTCAATGGTGCACTCTATTGGCGGGATACCAGCTATCACAAGTACAGCATCTCTTGATATAGTCCTATACGCGCCGCAGACTCTTATTGCTATTTTGCGCTGGAGTGAAGTTAGCATTTTCCTTATGTTAGATTTTTCTATGGCGTTAGCCCACACCGGAGCGCCATACAGGATGTTAGAGTGAACTACGGCAGCAAGCATTCTTCTTTTGCTGCTTTTTGGACCACCTACCTTAGGCATTAATTTTTCTAAGGCCTTGGTTATTTTAGCAGCTTTAGTCGTCACCTGTTTGATGTGTTCTTTGAAGGATAGTTGCCTGTCAATAATTATCCCTAGATATTTTATATATTCTTTAGGGATTATTGTCTCTCCTTTCACTTTAAATTTTATGGGTCCTATCTTCCTTTGGCCCGTAAGAAGAACAGCTTCTGTTTTCTCCGCTGCCAATTTAAGCCTTTTGTCCTCCAGCCAGTTGCCCACAATTTTGATGGCCATATTAGCCCTATCCATCAACTCGTTCTCTGTCCTTCCGGTTGCCACAATGGCTAAGTCATCAGCGAAGCCAACAATTTCTATGCCGTAGGGTAGTCTTAGCCTTAGTACGCCATCATATAAGATGTTCCAAAGCGTAGGGCCCATAACGGAACCCTGCGGCACACCACTGGTTACCTCGCATTCTGCGGATTCTCCGCCTGTTTCTATTATTATTTTTCTATTAGACAGGTAGCTGCCAATAAGGCGCAAGATGTACGGGGAAATTTTCCTTTCTTGAAGCTCTGTCATAATATCTCTCCATGCTGCCGAGTTGAAGGCATTTCGAACATCTAATGTTATGAGCGCGCTCATCTTCTTTGTTCTCTGTGTGCCAGCTGAAAGTTTTTTGTTGGCTTCTAGGACCCTCAAAACAGCATCCACGGTAGACCGTCCCTCACGAAACCCATACTGCCTATCTGAAAGATTTTTGCGTTTTTTGAGTTCTTCCTTTAGTCTTGAGAGCAGTAGCTGTTCCAGTAGTTTCCCTGTTACATCAAGTAAGCATATTGGACGAAATGAGGTTGGTAGGTCTGTGGGTTGATTGCCTTTTCTAAGTAGAACCAGCTTTGCCTTTCTCCAACATTCTGGAAATTTGCCGTCTGCCATAATTTTGTTCAAAGTTTTCAGGACGACTTCTGGATGCATATTTGATGCAATTTTTATGGCTTCTGGTGGGAGGTTATCTAGTCCTGGCGCTCTACCATTTTTGAGGCGTTTGCTGGCCCTATTTAGTTCTTCTGCTGTGAATTCGGGTATTTCTTTAACTGCTGGTAGTTTCCACGGCAGTTGCTCGTGTGCTGGGAATAGCACCTCTATAACTTCCAAAGCCTTCTCCATTGTTAAATGGACATTCGGATGCCTCAGTTTTAGCTCCCTGGTGACAATTGCATAAGCATCCCCCCAGACATTTTCGTCTATTTTGTCGCAGAGTTCCCGCCAGTGGTCTCTTTTTGCCCTGCTAATTTCTATTCGCAGTTCTTTTTTTGCGGCAGCGTAGGCGTTTCTATATACTGCATCTTTGTCTCCCATTATTTTTCTCTTTCGCTGATAAGTTCGTCTTGTTGAAATGCAGGTAGCCCTAAGTTTGGCAATGTTCTCATTCCACCAATATACCTGTTTTCTTTTCCCCTTTTTCTTTTTTGGTCTGAGGATAGCATCGCAGGTTTTTTGTAGGCTTAATATGAGTCTTTCCGGTGTACATTCGTTTGTTTTTCCAATTTCCTCTTCAAATCTGTTAGAAAATGCCTCTACTTTTATGTTTTTGGTATACCATCCCTTGTAGACTTTATATTTGGGCAGGGGATCAGGATATCTTTTTTGTATCTGGTAGTACAGATATCTGTGGTCGCTCAAACTTTCCCTGTTTAGGACTTGCCAGTTTATAATTTTTCCCACGAGTTCTCCGGTAGTGAAGGTAACGTCCAGGATAGAAGAACTACTTCCACGCTCAAAAGTGGGTGCGTATCCTTCATTTGCCACGTACAGATCCAGTTCAGCTACCCAATCCATCACCAGATCGCCGCGTTTGTCCATTGCCGGGCATCCCCAGTAAGGGGACTTTGCATTAAAATCCCCTGCAACCACTTTAGGCTTTCTTTGTATCTTTAACTCTTGACTGAGCGCTGTGAGTGATGCCTCAAGCTGTCGCTGGCTGTCATTTGGTGGCAGATAGCAGCTATAAATGAACACTTCTTGGAGCTCGACCCAGACGAAACCAGGTCCTTTACCAAAATTTAGCACTTGTAGGTTTGTATTGTCCAGAATGATTGCCACGTTCTTCTCATCGTCAGTGTACCATTCTCCCTTCAATGACTTTTTGTTGGGTTCACTTAGAATTGCGGCATCTATTTCCATTTCCCGCATTGTGGCAATCAGAAGGTCATGCGCAGCACGGCTACGCATCCCGTTTACTTGTATAATGTTTATCGCCATCTTGGCAGTTTATTTTTGCGTCTTGCCTCCGACAACGCCTTTTGGAATACCGGGCACGCGCCTGAATCCGCTCTGTGACCTGTTTGCTGGCAGATTGGGCAGAAAACTTCTCCTTTGCAGTCTTTTGCAGCGTGACCTTCCTGGCCGCACCTAAAGCACAGATGTTGTCTATTTGGACCTTTACATTCTCCTTCTGTGTGCCCTGTTATCCAAAATTTGCGGCATTTGACTAATTGAATTCTCTCAATTACTCGGCATTCTACGAAACCTATTCTAATTTTGCCATTTTCTACAAGCTTAGAGGCTTGCTCTCTTGCGAGTGAAATTGTTGCCACTTGGTTTTCTCCATAGGAGGGTCTCATATTTGTCACCTTAACAGGTATCGTTGGATCTCCTAATTCCAGTTTGACCGCTTCTATCACTTCTTCCGATGTTGTGAGTGCATCTAGATCTTTTATGTGCATAATAGTGTCGTTAGATTTCACTCGAATTTCGGTGGAGGGGCATTTTTTAGTCAGCTCTTCTTTCAACTCATTTGCCTTGCCTTCCTTGACTTGGAACAGTAGTTCTCCCTTTTTTGTGCTCCTAATTTTAGTGATTGACTTCCACGTATCTTCTTTGGGGTCCAAATCGGACTTTACCATTTGTAAAAGATCCGAGTAGGATCGGCCTTCAGCTTTCATGAAAACTGCTTCAGTCCTTGGACAGACAAGACTAGACAGACAAGACTAGACAGACAAGACTAGACAGACAAGACTAGACAGACAAGACTAGACAGACAAGACTAGACAGACAAGACTAGACAGACAAGACTAGACAGACAAGACTAGACAGACAAGACTAGACAGACAAGACTAGACAGACAAGACTAGACAGACAAGACTAGACAGACAAGACTAGACAGACAAGACTAGACAGACAAGACTAGACAGACAAGACTAGACAGACAAGACTAGACAGACAAGACTAGACAGACAAGACTAGACAGACAAGACTAGACAGACAAGACTAGACAGACAAGACTAGACAGACAAGACTAGACAGACAAGACTAGACAGACAAGACTAGACAGACAAGACTAGACAGACAAGACTAGACAGACAAGACTAGACAGACAAGACTAGACAGACAAGACTAGACAGACAAGACTAGACAGACAAGACTAGACAGACAAGACTAGACAGACAAGACTAGACAGACAAGACTAGACAGACAAGACTAGACAGACAAGACTAGACAGACAAGACTAGACAGACAAGACTAGACAGACAAGACTAGACAGACAAGACTAGACAGACAAGACTAGACAGACAAGACTAGACAGACAAGACTAGACAGACAAGACTAGACAGACAAGACTAGACAGACAAGACTAGACAGACAAGACTAGACAGACAAGACTAGACAGACAAGACTAGACAGACAAGACTAGACAGACAAGACTAGACAGACAAGACTAGACAGACAAGACTAGACAGACAAGACTAGACAGACAAGACTAGACAGACAAGACTAGACAGACAAGACTAGACAGACAAGACTAGACAGACAAGACTAGACAGACATGACTAATAAATGCTCAGCAGTTCCCCTTCCTTTACTAAAACCTGCTTATGTTTCTGGTAGCTCTGGTAACTTTTTTTCCTTCAATTCTTCTCCCATACGTTATACCCCTATAGTTTCTCATTTCGTCCCTCTTCCCACGTTTGTAGACAGGTATCACTTCCCGCATCGTCCTGCTTTTTGGTACACCGACTTCTTTTCCCCATGTTCTATTAAATTCGTCTGTCACTCTCTCCAAACATTGCTCATTTACCATTAACCAAGTCTCATTTGGGACCTACTCTTGACCTGCCGCCTTTCTTTTGCGCAAGGATTTTGCCAGATTTACCACCTCCTCCACTGAAAATTCCTCTTCTTCACTATCTTATCCCGGAGTTCTTGCCTCATCGATTCTGCCTACTACCCCTCCTCCTACTAACTCATCTACCTCTACTACTACCTCTACCCTCTACTTCTCCTCCTACTAACTCCATGAAGTACTGTTTGTAATCCTCTATCTCAAATTGTCGGTCAATCCTTGCCTTCTACCTCAATTTTTTCTTAAGAACTGCCACAGCTCCGCTTCATTATTAATGTTTGATATCTCTTCCACCCTTTTAATTTCCCCATCCTCCTTTTTTGTCTTCATAACTGTCTCTAGTTACAGTTTTTATTTCTTAATTTCTTCTTTGACTCCCTTTCCTTCTCTTCATCTGTTTATAGCCTCTCTCAGCATTTCTTTTCATTCCTGCATTCTTCATCAAACCATATGGATTTGGCTCCAGTTATCTTGATACTTTTAGCCACCAATGACGCTCTGATCCACTGCGTTATTTCTTCAATATCTTTCACGTTTTTCCAACTACTTTTGCTAGCCTCTTGGAATATCTTTCTTGTGCGGGTCGATCCCATTTAAACATTATCCTTTCCTTACTTCCCCTTATTTCGCCGTTTTCTTTCAAGGTCACTATTATCGGCATATGATCGGAGTCCCCTTTCTATCGACTCCATTGATTTCTCATTTGTCACCACTAGGTCAATCACGAATTCACCACTACCTCCCATATAAGTAAATACTTAATCACAGTCTCCAATACAGAACCCATTTAGCACTTCCCACTGGCTTTGCTTCACGCACTCCAACCACAGCTTTCCTTGAACATTCTTTACTTTATTCCTTCCAGACAAGGGTAGACAGACAACACTAGACAGACAAGACTAGACTAGACGAACTAGACGAACTAGACGGTCTAGTTCGTCTAGTCAGTCTAGTTCGTCGTTCGGACTAGACGTACTAGATGGATTAGACGGACTAGATGGACTATGCAGACTAGACGGACATTAATAGACACACAGGACTAGACAAGCAGGATTGTACAATTCCTTCCAGACAAGAATAGACAGACAAAACTAGACACACAAGACTAGACTAGACGAACTAGACTGACTGGACGGACTAGACGGACTAGACAGACTAAATATACTAGACAGACTGAACATACTATACAGACAAGAATAGGCACACAGGACTATACAAGCAGGACTAAACGGAGTGGACGGACTAGACCTACTAAACGGACTAGACCTACTAAGCGGACTAGACACGCTAGACGGACTAGACGGACTGGATGGATTAGACGGACTAGACAGACAAGAATAGACACACAGGACTAGACAAGCAAGACTAAACGGACTAAACAGAGTGGACGAACTAGACCTACTAAACGGACTAGTCGGACTAGACAGACTGGACGGACTAGACGGATTGGATGAATTAGACGGATTAGGCGGACTAGACAGACAAGAGTAGACACACAGGACTAGACAAGCAAGACTAGACAGACAAGACTAGACAAACATGACTAGACAGACAAGACTAGACGGACTAGGCAGACAAGGCTAGACAGACCAGGCTAGACAGACAAGACTAGGCGGAGATGACTAGACAGATAAGATTTCACAGCCAAGACTAGAGATATAAGATTAGACAGACAATGCAACATAGAAGACTAGACAGATAATACTAGACAGGCAAAACAAGACATACAAGATTCGATAGACAATGATGTATATGTCGTAGTCACATAGTGAAATCCGTCAGATTGTGTAAAACAGTGTCATTTCATGATCTAACGGCAGATGATGTAGTTTGTAGTTCATAAAACCACCGATTTTAGGCGGCATTATATTTACCCACGATTAAAGAATCTGAATTACTTACCGTTTTGTCGTTTCACGAAATGACTAAGTGCAATCATTTGATAGTATAAAACTACTGAGTTAATGTGTAAATTATCAGACCTATGCAAAAAGATATAAATAAACAAATATATGCAGCCACACATATTCATTGTTCATTTCATGAACTGTCTAGTCATATCGTTTAATACATGAACTGCCGTCAAATCATGAAAAGACTCCGTTTTACACAATCTGACGGATTCCACTATATAACTACGACATATACACAAGGCTAGACAGATAAGGCTGAATAGTTTAGAATAGACAGACAAGACTAAGATGAGACAGACAAGACTAGACAGACAAGACTAGGCGGATAGGACTAGAGAGACAAGGCTAAACAGACAAGACTAGAAAGATAAAATTGGATAGACAGGACTAGATAGAGAAGACTAGACAGGGAAGTCTATATAACTGGATAGGAAGATAATGTGAAATAGACAAGATTTAATAAATATGGATAATATTGGTTTTGGCTGTAGGTATCTATAGTATCATTAAAGCTTTAATGTTTGTTAGCAAATGATGTTTAAATTGGTGCTGGTCGGAAGCACGAACGAAAATCTCTTTGTGATCCGATACGTAAACATTGATGTAGAAAACTGCCCGGAATTACGGCTAATAATATAGTATTAGTGAATCCCAGACATTGAGAGAAAGTTTTTCAGCCGCTATTACAAAATCGTTAAAGTTTCATCAAAAATGTTTTATTACAAAAAAAAAAAACAATTTTTTTCCAAAAAATTTAATATTTTTCGCGTTTATCTTTGTTTTGTTAACAAATTTGTTTGGCTTATTATTCCAGGTTTTTTTTTTCTCGTTGTTCTTGATTTGTTTAATTTGTTTCTAGAATGTACTTGTTCTAGACTTGTCAGTCGCTCATATCTATTATGTATCTTGTCTATTAGGTCATTTTTTAATTTAATTGCTTTCGCTAATAAATACTGGGCAGAACATTTCCAAGGGTCTTCGTTCAAATTATATTTGTTTCAGTGGGCCCGTCAAAAGTATTTACAGCTTCAATTTAGTGTTATAGGCGACACCATACGGAAAAGTGCGTTTAGGGGGAGAGTTTTTTGTTTGGTTTTGTTTCGCCTCACTTGCGCACAGCTAGGGGAACTCAGCTACTCTGTGATCAATAGCCAACTTGTTACAGATAAAAAGGTTCGAGTTTTAATAGGATTTCTAGATATTTTCCTTATCTGATCCTAGTTTTTCCACAAAAACAAATTCCAGGTAGAAACAATTTATAAAATAGTAAGGAATCAGGGTAAGGAAGTAAGACAAGAAATTAACGTTTCTGTACTGAATGACAGCATCAGCATCCAATTTTGTTCCGATTATTGCGTTAAACTTGAGAGCTAAAATAAACCGTTTCGTAGTTTGTGTCACGAATGTATGGCGATTGCGTGGACGTATCTAAGATGGAAATGACGAATTGCGTTATTTGTAGGTTTGCAGGCATTCGTCAAACGACGCCTCTGTGGACAGTAGGACTAAGTTTATCAAATTAAAGTCTAATAAACTTAATAAAGACGGAACAAAGCTTGAATATATAAATATACTCAACCTTTCCGGAACTCTATAATACTAATGAGTCTTTTTAGGACTACCAAAAACAAATCTCCTATGAAATTTGTCAGTTATTCTATAGCTTTCAGTCCACCTTCGTTGCACTCAACAAAAACCATAAAAATAACATTGATTTTTAAGATCATGTCTTTCCGATACCTTGAGTGGATAGCCATCTGTGGACGCGTTTCGAGATTTATCTCTCATCAGCACAGCTTTGCTTCCATGAACAATATTTTGTAAATCACTCACTTAAAATCCCATGTGTTGATTAGGGTTAGATGTTTTTAATTTTGACATTTTGTGAGAGAGACATGAACTTAGCAGGTTATTGATATAAATGATAAATTTTGAATTGGTAAAACCATACAACATTATAGATAATCAGATAAACTTAATAAAGACGGAACAAAGCTTGAATATATAAATATACTCAACCTTTCCGGAACTCTATAATACTAATCAACACATGGGTTTTCAAGTGAGTGATTTACAAAATATTGTTCATGGAAGCAAAGCTGTGCTGATGAGAGATAAATCTCGAAACGCGTCCACAGATGGCTATCCATTCAAGGTATCGGAAAAAAATTAAAATCTTAAGAATCAATGTTATTTTTATGGATTTTGTTGAGTGCCACGAAGGTGGACTGAAAGCTATAGAATAACTGACAAATTTCATACGAGATTTGATTTTGGTAGTCCTAAAAAGACTCATTAGTATTATAGAGTTCCGGAAAGGTTGAGTATATTTATATATTCAAGCTTTGTTCCGTCTTTATTAAGTTTATCTGATTATCTATAATGTTGTATGGTTTTACCAATTCTAAAGTCTAATAAGTCCACGGAGGCGTCATTTGACGAATGCCTGCAAACCTAAAAATGACGAAAGGCGTCATTTCCATCTTAGATACGTCCACGCAATCATCATACATTCGTCACGCAAACTACAAAACGGTGTATTTTAGCTCTCAAGTTTAACACAATAATCCGATCAAAATTGGATGCTGAGACCGTCATTTAGTACATAAACGTTAATTTCTTGTCTTAGTTCCTTAGCCTGAGTGTTGCTGCCTGAGTGTAGCCTCACCCTTACCGGCATGAATGAAAATTCTTAGAATATCTAAACTTAGATATTCTTCCTGGGATAACTGGAATTTACCCTATCATAAAACTAATCCCTTTTTGGACGGATTTTCCAAGAGCGGCCTATAGATAATTTTTTTAATTCTTTAGTTCTCGTTTCCCAGGAACTAGTTTTAACAGGTTTTGTATAAATTCTAATTTGAACTTAATTTTATGTTGTTGTTGAGTTCTATGCGTTTGTATTTTATTGAATTATATTTAGTTTATTTCAATAATTATTAAACTTTCCGTTATTCCCGGAAAAATAAATTTATATTTCCCGTTTCCCGAAAAAAAAATATATACGGGAAAAGATACCTTCTAGTCGCTGCACGTGTTTTTGCGTCCTCGCAGCATGGCATTTGTAGTGGCAGGCTGCAGCACGAGCTGCATGACGAAAGTCAGACGGAACGCAAATGCGACGATGCCGCACCGTTGACACACTTTCGTCCCTTTCTACTCAAAATGCAAACCAGCTGCACAAAAATGTACATTTTGTTTTTTTATATTAATTGTTTCATCATGAAGAAAATACAGTAATTATTAACCCTTTGGGTACGTATTTATTCAGAGAATGCAAGACAAGTGAAACATATGCATGACTAGCCACAGCCGTCAAATGTACCCAAAGTGTTAAAACTAGTCTTAACTAAACTAACCATTAATTTTGCTCTAGTCTACAATACTACGGCGCATAATCTAGTGTTCACCCACTGGTGTCCAAAAGTTTTCATTAAACGTTTGCAGATCACATACTTAGTTCTAAGTCCTCGTGCTATACTAGTTCGTGAGGTTTATGTCTTTTCAGTCTTCTTATTCCACGTGTATCCAGAAGTTGGGTCGCTTCGGAGTTGACGTGGTTCTGAAGCCTTAGTTCGTGGTTAGCAGCAAGTTTTTAATCGCACTGGCAATATCTTCGATGCCAAGGTCCCGTTGAATGTCGCTATTTCGTAATCACATTATTTCGTAGAATTGGAATCGCTGAATTTTGTTTATGTTACATGATTTGGCACACCCCCAGAGGTGAATGCCATAAGCCCACAGTGGTTTTAAAGTGTGGTTATTTAGTAACACTTTCTTGTATATTGACAATTTTGAGTTGCGACCTATCAGCCAATACATTTTACGATATTTTATACCTAATGCTTCCATTTTTTGCACCATATGTTCCTTCCAAAGAAGTTTTACATCTAGGGTTATACCTAGGTACTTTGCTGTGTTTAAGTATGGTATAATGTTATTGTTATTGGTTAAAGGTGTATGGTCCATGATTTTCTTATAGGTAAAGTTGGTATGAGTAGATTTGGATTCATTCAGCTTTATCTTCCAATTTTGCATCCATCTGGATATCTTATTTGTAGCTTTTTTTGTAGCAGTGGACACAGAGAGCTGAATGATGATGAGGATGATGATTCTACAATAGATCAGGCATATCGAATTACAGACATTATGGATGATATTTAGCTACTTCAAAAAAGAAAGTACCATACACCTTTGTGTGAGATACAGTATAGAACACATTCACTTTTGGAGAATAACGCAAATGCTCTACCAACACTCTCGGAGGTTCAATCCCCCATATTCGGACGTTGTGTTTATTCACCTTGCCACTTATGTGGAACGTTGACTCGCTTCAGTAGCTTTAGTTGCATTATTTGCAACTGCCATAAGCGCAGTATCATCTGCAAATGTTGCTGTGGAGGTGTTTTCAATTTCTGGTAGATCGCACGTAAAGAGAAGATAAAGTATAGGTCGCAGCACACTACCTTGCGGTGCATCTGCTTGTATTTCTTTTATCTCAGTCTAATCATTTTCCTGTTTTATGCGAAACATTCTATCTGTAATGTATGACCTTAGCAGTTCAACATACTGTTTTGGAAGAAGTTGGTTTAATTTGTGGACAAGTCTCTGGTGCCAAACCTTGTCGAATACCTGTGAAACATCTAAAAAGATCGTTGCGCAGAGTTTTTTTTCTTCTAAAGCCTTTTCGATAATGTCTGTAATTCTATGTACCTGATCTATTGTAGAATCATCATAATCATCATTCAGTTCTCTGTGTCCACTGCTGGACATAAGCCTCCCCCATTTCTGCCAATTTCCTCCTGTCTTGAGCTCTCTGTATCCAGTTGCCTGCACATCTTTTCAGATAGTCCGTCCAACGTGTAGGGGGTCTTCCTTTACTTCTTTTATCCAAGCGCGGTCTCCACTCGAGCAGCCTTTTTGCCCATATCCCGTCCGTCATACGTGCCACATGTCCAGCCCACTTCCACATTGTTTGAGTTTGCGAATTTGGATAACTACATCTGTGACGCCGGTTCTTCTTCGTAAATCTTCATTTCTTATATGATCCGGCAGCGGCACTCCGTGCATGGACCTTTCCATCTTGCTCTGTGTTATCTTAAGTTTCTTATCACTTACTGTGGTGAGTGTTAAGGTTTCAGCTCCATGACGGGCAACACACACACCTGGCATTGTAGAATGCTTACATCTAAATCCAAATTGATTGTTGGGAATTAGGTTTCTCTTCTCAATGATTAATGAAAGTACCGACGCAGTTTGCAGCCGCCCATTCTGTGTCAGACGCTGCAGTGCTAGTTTTGGTCCGCCCCGGCTATTTGATTTTACCGGTACCACCCATATCTGGGAGGCGTTCCCCTATCCGCCAACTGGGGAGGCGCCCGATGGAGGATTAGCAACCCCACACGGGATACATCAGAAGACAAAGATCAAACAGAAATCATCATAAGACAAAATATTCTGAGAATAGGCCAAGTTATAACCCCTTGAATTTTTGCCGCATGTTTATCTAGCACACAGTATAGTCCAGTAACACCCAGTATAGTAATCAAGCAAATCACGTATTAAGTAATTAATATTATAAAGAGCTTAAAACTCGTGTTAAATCGGTAAACGATTTCGCCGTTACTAAAAAAATAGTTTGTATTACTTTACATGCATACTAAACAGACAGTTTTACCAACTTTCGATTATCAAAATGTTAAATGTGCTATTATATAATAGGGGATATCCGCATCCGACTCCATCTATATCTATAGTTGCATTATTGAATAGCAATAAGAAATGAAATATTTGACCATGGAATTAATTAACAGTTGAGAGCGAAGAAGATATTAAGTTTTATGGTCGGATGGAATATACGTATAATTGACATGGAACTGCGAAGCTGGATGGTTGTTTAACGAGGCCGGGAGGGATTTTTAATGGGGAGCGAGAGAGTTTCCAGGAAAATTTGGAAAGAGGAAAGTAAATTAGGAAATAATTAGGAGTTTTCTGCGTCGAACAAATATCGTCGTTTTCAGTGATTTACGCAAATAGACAAATTGTGTATTGTGTTGTAATATATAGGCTTAATAAACAATAAAATTTCTTGTAAGGCAAGTCTAAGACAAAAAGGCGGAAGCGCAGAGAAGTTGTCTTTATGGCCAAACGAATATATATCAAAGCATGAGGTTCGCCGGAGTCTAACTAGATGACACACCTATTGTTAGTTTCAGCGTTACCGGTTACCATAAAGCGTCCGTTAGGAGTAGCAACGGCCCAATCCATCATCCCACGCTCGTCGCAGTAATTAAATACCTCGTGATATTCGGCACGTGCTCGCAACTAGCAACGATCATTTCGGGGTGAACGCCGCCCCGTCCAAAACGGAGATTCAAGAGTCGACATCAAAATGTATAAACAACGTCTGTTTTATTTGCGTGAGAAATAACACGATCGTTTTTTATTTGTGGGAAAAATATCACTCAAAACCCAAAACAGATTCTTACAATATTTCGACTGACGGTTAGCAAAATCACCTTAAGTCATATTAAAGGACTAGAAATTCATCTATACAAGTTAAAAGACCAGAGAAGGCCAGACTTATAAATCTTGCATTAATAAAGGACGATTTTGACACATGACTTGATGCCTGGATTGTTTTTGCAATAAATTTGACAACACAAATTCATTTCACCTAAGATTGTGTGTTGCTTATTAGTAACGAGAATGAAATGTCTGAGACAGGTCCGAAAATAATTCCAAAATGTAGGACCTTTCTAAACAGCAAAATAGCCGAAAAGATATTTTCTAGGTCTTTTCAATCCATGTCTTGTCTTTTTTTAACCTTATCTGGTCTTCTCTGGTCTGTATATTCTTGTCTGGTGCTGGTCTTGTCTGTTCTTGTCTGGTCTTGTCTGGACTTGTCTGGTCTTGTTTGGTCTTGTCTAGTCTTGTCTGATCTTGTGTGGCCTTGTCTGGTTTTGTATGATTTTGTCTAGTCTTGTCTAGTCTTGTTTGTCCTTGTCTGGTTTTGTCTGATCTTGTCTGGTCTTGTCTGATATTGTCTGGGCGTGTCTGGTCTTGTCTGGCCTAGTTTGGCTATGTTTAACATTGTCTGGTCTTGTTGAGCCTTGTCTGGTCTTGTCTGATCTTCTCTAGTCTTGTCTGCTCTTGTTTGTACTTGTCTGGTCTTGTCTGATCTTGTCTGGTCTTGTCTGATATTGTCTGGTCATGTCTGGTCTTGTTTGTCCTTGTCTGGTCTTGTCTGATCTTGTCTGGTCTTGTCTGATATTGTCTGGTCGTGTCTGTTCTTGTCTGGCCTAGTTTGGCTATGTTTAACATTGTCTGGTCATGTTGAGCCTTGTCTGGTCTTGTCTGATCTTCTCTAGTCTTGTCTGCTCTTGTTTGTCCTTGTCTGATTTTGTCTGATCTTGTCTGGTCTTGTCTGATATTGTCTGGTCATGTCTGGTCTTGTTTGTCCTTGTCTGGTCTTGTCTGGTCTTGTCTGATATTGTCTGGTCGTGTCTGGTCTTGTCTGGCCTAGTTTGGCTATGTTTAACATTATCTAGTCTTGTTGAGACTTGTCTGGTCTTGTCTGATCTTCTCTAGTCTTGTCTGCTCTTGTTTGTCCTTGTCTGTTTTTGTCTGATCTTGTCTGGTCTTGTCTGATATTGTCTGGTCATGTCTGGTCTTGTTTGTCCTTGTCTGGTCTTGTCTGGTCTTGTCTGATATTGTCTGGTCGTGTCTGGTCTTGTCTGGCCTAGTTTGGATATGTTTAACATTGTCTGGTCTTGTTGAGACTTGTCTGGTCTTGTCTGATCTTCTCTAGTCTTGTCTGCTCTTGTTTGTCCTTGTCTGGTTTTGTCTGATCTTGTCTGGTCTTGTCTGATATTGTCTGGTCATGTCTGCTCTTGTTTGTCCTTGTCTGGTCTTGTCTAAAATTGTCTGGTCATGTCTGGTCTTGTTTGTCCTTGTCTGGTCTTGTCTGATCTTGTCTGGTCTTTTCTGATATTGTGTGGTCGTGTCTGGTCTTGTCTGGCCTAGTTTGGCTATGTTTAACATTGTCTGGTCATGTTGAGCCTTGTCTGGTCTTGTCTGATCTTCTCTAGTCTTGTCTGCTCTTGTTTGTCCTTGTCTGGTTTTGTCTGATCTTGTCTGGTCTTGTCTGATATTGTCTGGTCATGTCTGGTCTTGTTTGTCCTTGTCTGGTCTTGTCTGGTCTTGTCTGATATTGTCTGGTCGTGTCTGGTCTTGTCTGGCCTAGTTTGGCTATGTTTAACATTGTCTGGTCTTGTTGAGACTTGTCTGGTCTTGTCTGATCTTCTCTAGTCTTGTCTGCTGTTGTTTGTCATTGTCTGGTCTTGTCTGGTCTTGTCTGATATTGTGTGGTCGTGTCTGGTCTTGTCTAGCCTAGTTTGGCTATGTTTAACATTGTCTGGTCATGTTAAGCCTTGTCTGGTCTTGTCTGACCTTCTCTAGTCTTGTCTGCTCTTGTTTGTCCTTGTCTGGCTTTGTCTGATCTTGTCTGGTCTTGTCTGATATTGTCTGGTCATGTCTGGTCTTGTTTGTCCTTGTCTGGTCTTGTCTGGTCTTGTCTGATATTGTCTGGTCGTGTCTGGTCTTGTCTGGCCTAGTTTGGATAAGTTTAACATTGTCTGGTCTTGTTGAGACTTGTCTGGTCTTGTCTGATCTTCTCTAGTCTTGTCTGCTCTTGTTTGTCCTTGTCTGGTCTTGTCTGGTCTTGTCTGATATTGTCTGGTCATGTCTGGTCTTGTTTGTCCTTGTCTGGTCTTGTCTGATCTTGTCTGGTCTTGTCTGATATTGTATGGTCGTGTCTGGTCTTGTCTGGCCTAGTTTGGCTATGTTAAACATTGTCTGGTCATGTTAAGCCTTGTCTGGTCTTGTCTGATCTTCTCTAGTCTTGTCTGCTCTTGTTTGTCCTTGTCTGGTTTTGTCTGATCTTGTCTGGTCTTGTCTGATATTGTCTGGTCATGTCTGGTCTTGTTTGTCCTTGTCTGGTCTTGTCTGGTCTTGTCTCATATTGTCTGGTCGTGTCTGGTCTTGTCTGGCCTAGTTTGGCTATGTTTAACATTGTCTGGTCTTGTTGAGACTTGTCTGGCCTTGTCTGATCTTCTCTAGTCTTGTCTGCTCTTGTTTGTCCTTGTCTGGACTTGTCTGGTCTTGTCTGATATTGTCTGGTCGTGTCTGGTCTTGTCTGGCCTAGTTTGGATATGTTTAACATTGTCTGGTCTTGTTGAGACTTGTCTGGTCTTGTCTGATCTTCTCTAGTCTTGTCTGCTCTTGTTTGTCCTTGTCTGGTCTTGTCTGATCTTGTCTGGTCTTGTCTGATATTGTCTGGTCATATCTGGTCTTGTTTGTCCTTGTCTGGTCTTGTCTGGTCTTGTCTGATATTGTCTGGTCGTGTCTGGTCTTGTCTGGCCTAGTTTGGATATGTTTAACATTGTCTGGTCTTGTTGAGACTTGTCTGGTCTTGTCTGATCTTCTCTTGTCTTGTCTGCTCTTGCTTGTCCTTGTCTGGTCTTGTCTGATATTGTCTGGTCATGTCTGGTCTTGTTTGTCCTTGTCTGGTCTTGTCTGATATTGTGTGGTCGTGTCTGGTCTTGTCTGGCCTAGTTTGGCTATGTTTAACATTGTCTGGTCATGTTGAGCCTTGTCTGGTCTTGTCTGATCTTCTCTAGTCTTGTCTGCTCTTGTTTGTCCTTGTCTGGTTTTGTCTGATCTTGTCTGGTCTTGTCTGATATTGTCTGGTCATGTCTGGTCTTGTTTGTCCTTGTCTGGTCTTGTCTGGTCTTGTCTGATATTGTCTGGTCGTGTCTGGTCTTGTCTGGCCTAGTTTGGATATGTTTAACATTGTCTGGTCTTGTTGAGACTTGTCTGGTCTTGTCTGATCTTCTCTAGTCTTGTCTGCTCTTGTTTGTCCTTGTCTGGTTTTGTCTGATCTTGTCTGGTCTTGTCTGGTCTTGTCTGATATTGTCTGGTCATGTCTGGTCTTGTTTGTCCTTGTCTGGTCTTGTCTGATCTTGTCTGGTCTTTTCTGATATTGTGTGGTCGTGTCTGGTCTTGTCTGGCCTAGTTTGGATATGTTTAACATTGTTTGGTCATATTGAGCCTTGTCTGGTCTTGCCTGATCTTCTCTAGTCTTGTCTGCTCTTGTTTGTCCTTGTCTGGTTTTGTCTGATCTTGTCTGGTTTTGTCTGATATTGTCTGGTCATCTCTGGTTTGTTTGTCCTTGTCTGGTCTTGTCTGGTCTTGTCTGATATTGTCTGGTCGTGTCTGGTCTTGTCTGGCCTAGTTTGGCTATGTTTAACATTGTCTGGTCTTGTTGAGACTTGTCTGGTCTTGTCTGATCTTCTCTAGTCTTGTCTGCTCTTGTTTGTCCTTGTCTGGTCTTGTCTGATCTTGTCTGGTCTTGTCTAATATTGTCTGGTCGTGTCTGGCCTAGTTTGGCTATGTTTAACATTGTCTGGGCTTGTTGAGACTTGTCTGATCTTGTCTGATCTTCTCTAGTCTTGTCTGCTCTTGTTTGTCCTTGTCTGGTCTTGTCTGATCTTGTCTGGTCTTGTCTGATATTGTCTGGTCGTGTCTGGTCTTGTCTGGCCTAGTTTGGCTATGTTTAACATTGTCTGGTCTTGTTGAGCCTTGTCTGGTTTTGTCTGATCTTGTCTGGTCTTGTCTGATATTGTCTGCTCATGTCTGGTCTTGTTTGTCCTTGTCTGGTCTTGTCTGATCTTGTCTGGTCTTGTCTGATATTGTCTGGTCGTGTCTGGTTTTGTCTGGCCTAGTTTGGCTATGTTTAACATTGTCTGGTCTTGTTGAGCCTTGTCTGGTCTTCTCTGATCTTCTCTAGTCTTGTCTGCTCTTGTTTGTCCTTGTCTGGTTTTGTCTGATCTTGTCTGGTCTTGTCTGATATTGTCTGGTCGTGTCTGGTCTAGTCTGGCCTAGTTTGGCTATGTTTAACATTGTCTGGTCTTGTTGAGCCTTGTCTGGTCTTGTCTGATCTTCTCTAGTCTTGTCTGCTCTTGTTTGTCCTTGTCTGGTCTTGTCTGGTCTTGTCTGATATTGTGTGGTCGTGTCTGGTCTTGTCTAGCCTAGTTTGGCCATGTCTAACATTGTCTGGTCTTGTTAGGCCTTGTCTGGTCTTGTCTGATCTTCTCTAGTGTTGTCTGCTCTTGTTTGTCCTTGTCTGGTTTTGTCTGATCTTGTCTGGTCTTGTCTGATATTGTCTGGTCGTGTCTGGTCTAGTCTGGCCTAGTTTGGCTATGTTTAATATTGTCTGGTCTTGTCTGATCTTCTCTAGTCTTGTCTGCTCTTGTTTGTCCTTGTCTGGTTTTGTCTGATATTGTCTGGTCTTGTCTGATATTGTCTGGTCATGTCTGGTCTTGTTTGTCCTTGTCTGGTCTTGTCTGATCTTGTCTGGTCTTGTCTGATATTGTCTGGTCGTGTCTGGTTTTGTCTGGCCTAGTTTGGCTATGTTTAACATTGTCTGGTCTTGTTGAGCCTTGTCTGGTCTTGTCTGATCTTCTCTAGTCTTGTCTGCTCTTGTTTGTCCTTGTCTGGTTTTGTCTGATCTTGTCTGGTCTTGTCTGATATTGTCTGGTCGTGTCTGGTCTTGTCTGGCCTAGTTTGGCTATGTTTAACATTGTCTGGTCTTGCTGAGCCTTGTCTGGTCTTGTCTGATCTTCTCTAGTCTTGTCTGCTCTTGTTTGTCCTTGTCTGGTTTTGTCTGATCTTGTCTGGTCTTGTCTGATATTGTCTGGTCATGTCTGGTCTTGTTTGTCCTTGTCTGGTCTTGTTTGATCTTGTCTGGTCTTGTCTGATATTGTCTGGTCGTGTCTGGTTTTGTCTGGCCTTGTTTGGCTATGTTTAACATTATCTGGTCTTGTTGAGCCTTGTCTGGTCTTGTCTGATCTTCTCTAGTCTTGTCTGCTCTTGTTTGTCCTTGTCTGGTCTTGTCTGGTCTTGTCTGATATTGTGTGGTCGTGTCTGGTCTTGTCTAGCCTAGTTTGGCCATGTCTAACATTGTCTGGTCTTGTTGGGCCTTGTCTGGTCTTGTCGTATTTTGTGTGGTCTTGTCAGGGCTTATCAGGGCTAGTCTATCCTTCTACTGTATCTTTCTGTATTGTAACACCGACAAATTAGTTCAAAAGTGTTATCGTTACTTAATATTATAAATATCTAAGAATATGTAATCAATGTTAACGGAGGTTTATAAATATCTAAGAATATGTAATCAATGTAAAAAATTGCAATAATTAATGCAATGCGAAAATATATGAAAATGTATTGTAAAGTTTAATCACCAGTTTGTATGAATAAAATGTGTTTTAATTGGTTTTAATTCGCTTTTAAACAGCGCTGTGAATACAACGCATACAATTAACAAAGTTGTAATTGATATATTGCCATGTTTTAATACGTTTCTATTTTTAGCGCTCTCGTACTTTTATACGCGCCTGTGAAGAGACTGAGTTATTTGTTTCATAAAACAAGTCTGCTGTCTAACTTTCGGCTTAATTGAAATATTGCCCTTCATATAATACGAGCCAATTAATATTCAAAAATTAATTTCAATAAAAAAAACTTTGCGCATTAAAAACGACTCCATTCCATTCGTTATTAAAATTTTGTTTTTCTTGTCTTAAAATGATCAAGTGTAAAATATTACGACTTGAACTTATATAAATCATGGGTTGTTAAACTTATGTAGTTCCAGGACTTCTTTTTGAACAATTTTATTTTCGATCCTCATACCAACCCAAGGTATTTCACATCGTTCTTAAGACTTAATTTCTGGCTCAATAATATCATAGGTATTGCGTTTTAATTACTTACAATTGTTGGGATTTATAATTTATATTGCTATAATAGCTAGTCATTACGCAGTCAAGTGGCTCTCCTGGAAAGGGTGGAATAATGAACACATACACCCTGGAACCGCTGTATGCATTACCTCGGGTTGAAGTGTATATGGTTTTGTTATATTTGATCATGATTGTAGCTTCTCGGAGTTTTCTCCAATCTGTAACATGTCTCTCGTCTTTTTCTTTTTGTGCCAAAAAATATTTTGCTTAGAGTGTATCAGTTATTTTCGATTTCTAGCATGAAATCTATTAGTTTTCTGGGTTCCATAAAAAGAAAGGTTCAAAGAAAGGAAAACGAAAGAATTACAGCTTTACAGAACTACAGAGACGCTACCTCTGTAGTTCTCTCTGTAGTTCTGTAGAGCTGTAATTCTTTCCTTTTCATTTCTTTGGCTTTTCATTTCCTTTTCTAGTGATTTTTTAAATTCTATGTAAGCATGAATTACCACGTAGTAACAGTCGCAACCACCCTATTCATAAAATAATATTACATTTCTAATAAATAAAATCTTATTTACTTTTACATTGAATTGAAAAATTCACTTTGTTTTTTACCACACTTATATTATGTAAAAATATGATATAACTTATTATTCACAGTTATATAAATTTCTACACATATCACGACTCGAGTTTCGACGTTTGACGGTCATTTTCAAGTCTTGAAAATGACCGTCAAACGTCGAAACTCGAGTCGTGATATGTGTAGAAATTTATATAACTGTGAATAATAAGTTATATAATATTTTTACATAATATAAGTGTGGTAAAAAACAAAGTGAATTTTTCAATTCACTGTAAGTATGGATTACCACGTAGTAACTGTCGCAACCATCCTATTTATTTACTTTTATCAGGAATTTTAATTTAATGTTTTTGTTCGATTTTTCCAAACATTTTAGAAACTCATCTGCAATGAATCTATTAAGCATTCAATATTTTCAGGAGATAAGGTTTTCAATTTTATGGAAGAGCATTAGACGACATAAACAAGACTCGACGATAATAAAAACTGCACCGAGAGTACTCAGCTCACGTTCGAGCCGCCTTATCGGAAATTAACTTATTACCGTTTCCATTAAGGTCAACAATTCACTCGTTTCGCTAATTCAATTGCTAAATCTCAAATAATGGACAGAAAGAGCTAGCTAGAGATAAAGACTTTTTCTTAAATTGGAATCATTTTATGGTCATAAGAACCTCATGGTGGGTAGCCCCAAACCTGGATACCCGTGGTGGGTATGCACTAAATATATTTTCGCTCTCTAATCATTTTACAATCTGTATAAACCAGTGGTGGCGAAAATCTAACCTATGACACGCGTGTCACAGCTGACACGTAGGAAAATTGTATTGGCACGCGAACTATTTCTCACGCGTGCCTTCTAAACTACTTAAAATTAAACTAATTCTCAAGAAATTTTTACGTTTCTAAATCTACTTTTGTGCTATATCAAATGTGAAAAATATAAGACGTGTTATATTTAGGCTAATGCGCTAACTGATTTTCACTCTCAGAAATGTTCATTCTTTGTAAAAGTTACCAGGCACGTCTGCTTTTCAAATTTGAGAATTTAAAAAAATTGGCACCCCTGGTATAAACGATTAAATAATGGCAAAACTTACAAAAAATATTTGTAAATACATCAGGAAAAGTTTATTTAATTTTTATTTTGTAAAATATTTTCAATTATTTTAAATGTTAATTAACAAGTGCATGAATAACGCATGCAATAAATTATTTCGATTATTTGTGTTGTTTGCGTGGGAAATAAAAAGAGTTTATGAGAAACGGACGGCGCCTTTACGTAACGCGACCAAAAATTTGACACTTTGAAAACAAACTAACTGTGTTTAAGTAATTCGATACGCAGTGGGGTGTCGAGTGACGAGAAAGTCTGGTTTGAGGTTCATTACCAACCAGAGTTATTACTACATTTTCAATCCACATCTTATTACTGAGAAAATAAAATCTAATATATGAGACTGGAATTAGACACATTTGATTCAGATTTATTACTATTAAAGAATCTTATCTTAATTATTGTTCCTCAATAGTCTTGGTAATTCCTGACATTTTTGTCTGACTAGCCTTATCTATCTAGTGGTGTCTGGGTACTTTTTTCTGTCTAGTCTTGTCTATATAGACTTGTCTGTCGAGTCTTGTCTGACTAGTCTTATCTGTCTAGCCTTGTCTGTTTAGACTCGTCTATCTAGTCTTATCTGTCTAGTCTTGTCTGTCTAGTCTTGTCTGCCTAGTCTTGTCTGTCTAGTCTTGTCTGTCTAGTCTTGTCTGTCTACTCTTGCCTGTCTAGTCTTGTCAGTTTTTTTTGGGTTGGGGATGGGGGGGCGGCGGTGGGCGCAGCAGGCATATCATTAACCTGACAAGTGCCCACCCCCCCCTTTTAGAATCGCGAACATCCTGGAACAGCTCTTTACACAGCATTAACCTCAAAGGTGCCGCAGCCTTGCTCCTCGCAACTACATTTTTTCTGTACGTCCCCCTTTCACTGGAGTGTTTACAGGCTCGGGAAGCTGACTCTATGGTTTTGGTTTTCTTTTCTGTAGTTCAGTTTTGTCCGTTCGTCTTGTGTCAGGATGTCACGTATCATTGTCTCCGTGTATGTCCAGTCCTCTGGTGATCTTGGCAACACGTCTGCCAGTCTAGGTTGAAACTTGTCTGTTCCTTGCATTTGTCCCTCTCGGATATCCACTTACTGTATTCAAGCACGGTATTAATTGCACTGTCCACGTCACCACAGTATTCACACATTGCGTCACTTGCCCTGCCAAAACTATGTTGATACTCTCTGAAGCATTTGTAGCCGCTGAGAGTCTGTGTCAGATGGTAAGTTATCTCTTAATAGTTTCGTGTGACCTAGGGTTTCAGTTTTAATATTAATAGTCTTGTCCAATGTCCTGTTTTGGACACGCTACATGACTTTTGCCAGTCTTCAAGCATTTGTTTGTTTGCTATTTTTTTGCTCTCTGCCCTATTTGTCCAGTTCCTGGTCTTATATAATTGATATGGATATCTCATGGATTTTGCGCTCTAACGGGGCGATGCCAGCAATCATCAACACAGCTTCCCTGGAGATAGTCAGTATGCACTGCATTCATTGATGGCTATTTTTTCTATGTACAGAGGCGAGCATCTGTTTCATGAACGCCTTTTCTGTGGCTTTAACCCAGACGGGGGCTCCATTGAAAATGATCGAGTGAACCACAGAGAAAAGCAGCCTTCTTTTACTGATTTTCTGACCCCCGGTATTAGACAATGGTTCTCCTAGAGCCTATTTCATTTTTTGGGCATTTTCTGCGGTTTTCTTTGAAAGATAGTTACTGGTCAATAGCTATGCCTAGGTACGTGACTTCTTGTTTCAGTGTGACTGTTTCGGTGTGAATTTTATAGGTCGTATTTTCCTGATGCCAGTGAGAAGAACGGCTTCTGTTTTTTCAGGGGCCAGCTTAAGGTTTTTCCGTTCTAACAATTAATTGACCTGTTTTATGGCGATGTTTGCCTTTCTCATTAGTTTTTCTTCAGTTTTCCCTGTAGCTACTATATCTAGGTCATTGGTGAATCTTACTATTTTCATCTCAGCGGCGAAAACTAGCCTTAACAAGACATCATATAGTATGTTCCACAGTGTAGGCCCATTAATCGAGCCCTGTGGAACACTACTATTTACCTTATCGCCGGATTCCATCTGAATTCTCCTATTTGAAAGATAACAACTGGGCACTAGCCGCAACAGGTATGAGGTAAAGTTTCTGTCAGTTAGCTCTACCATAATCTCTCCCCAGGTTGCAGAATTATAAGTATTTTTTACGTATGGTGTTGTCAGCGCTGTCATCTTAGGTGTCCTACGTGTGTCGGTTGTGGCTTTCTCTGCCACTTCGATCACCCTCAGAATGGCATCGACCGTGGACCTTCCTTCCCTTATCCCATATTGCTTGTTAGAAAGTCCAATGAACCCAAAACCCTCGTCAATTTCCGCTTTAATTCTGGCAAGAAGCAGTTATTCGCGTAGTTTCCGTATAGTAGGTTCGTGTAGTAGGACATCCAGCAGGCATAAGGGGAAGGTAGGTGTATAAGTTTTTCACCTTTCCGGAAAAGGACCAACATTGCTATCTTCTACCTATCCGGGGATCTGCCGTCTGCTATTATATTGTTCATATTCTCTAGAATTAATTCTGGTTGACTCTTTACAGCAATCTGTACAGTCTCCCGAAAGAGGTTGTCGGGTCCTGGTACTCTGCTATTTCGAAGGCGCTGGCTGGTCTGTTCCGCTCCTCAATCAAAAATGCAAGAGTTTTTTTAAATTCCGGTAAAATCCACTGTATCTGTAAAATATCCTTCTGGTGTTTGAGGAAGAGAATGTACACCACATCTCGCTCCTTTTCCATGGTCACTATCAGGTTTGGAGATCTTACTTACTCTTAGTTCTCGGATGGCAATGGAATATGTGTCGCCCCACACGTTTTGATCCTACTTTGAGTTCTCGGGTGGCAATGGAATATGCGTCACACTACACGTTTTCATCTATTTTATTGCAGAGTTGGCACCAAAGGTCCCTTTTAGATCTGTTGATTTCTGCGCGTAATTTCTTTTTGCTGTGGCGTCAGAATTACTGTACGTAGCTTCTATGCAGTTTAGATTTCTCTTCCGTTTCCGTTGGTAGGTACGTCTTTTAACGAAACAGATTCTCATTTCTCATCTCAGCAATTTTTGCGCTCGACCAATATACCTGTATTCTTTTCGATGGCTCTCTTGGCATGAAGATATCATTACAAGTAGTACAGAGTAGAGAGCACCTGATGAGCAGTCATTTGTGTTGTAAATTTCCTCGTCCATCTTATTTGCGAATTTGTCCTAATTTAGATTTTTTAGGTGCCATCCCCAACGGGTGCATTTTGTTGCTGATGGTTTTATTGTACCCACTTCTATGCGGTATGACAAGTACCTATGATCACTTAGGGTTTACCTCGTTAGCACGTGCCAATTTTGAATATGCACAAGGTCCGTCATGGCGAGAGTGAGGTGTAACATGGAGAAGCTGCTTCTGAGTT
This sequence comes from Phosphuga atrata, assembly GCA_944588485.1. Lineage (NCBI taxonomy): Eukaryota > Metazoa > Arthropoda > Insecta > Coleoptera > Silphidae > Phosphuga > Phosphuga atrata. Next base: position 2,223,313 of record OX155901.1, read on the forward strand.
CTAAAGTGAATGAGTTTCCTACGTTACTCACATATAGATCGAGTTCTGAGATCCAGTTCAAGGTTTCTCTCTCCTCACTTATCGGTACCGCTGTCTAATCTTGTCTGTCTAGTCTTGTCTGTCGAGTCTTGTCTGTCTAGTCTTGTCTGTCTAGTCTTGTCTGTCTAGTCTTGTCTGTCTAGTCTTGTCTGTCTAGTCTTGTCTGTCTAGTCTTGTCTGTCTAGTCTTGTCTGTCTAGTCTTGTCTGTCTAGTCTTGTCTGTCTAGTCTTGTCTGTCTAGTCTTGTCTGTCTAGTCTTGTCTGTCTAGTCTTGTCTGTCTAGTCTTGTCTGTCTAGTCAAAATCAAAAAATCAAATCAAAATCAATTTTATTTCTCTAAGGATGTAAATGTTACATATGAGACAAGTCAAGATAGAATATACATAAAACAAGCATAAAAATAAGATTAATAAAAAAAAAACAATTAAAGAGAAACTATAATATACGATCAAAAAAATCATTAACGCTGTAGAAACAGTTGATACGATTGAAGATCTGGATGCCGATACGATAGTCTTGTCTGTCTAGTCTTGTCTGTCTAGTCTTGTCTGTCTAGTCTTGTCTGTCTAGTCTTGTCTGTCTAGTCTTGTCTGTCTAGTCTTGTCTGTCTAGTCTTGTCTGTCTAGTCTTGTCTGTCTAGTCTTGTCTGTCTAGTCTTGTCTGTCTAGTCTTGTCTGTCTAGTCTTGTCTGTCTAGTCTTGTCTGTCTAGTCTTGTCTGTCTAGTCTTGTCTGTCTAGTCTTGTCTGTCTAGTCTTGTCTGTCTAGTCTTGTCTGTCTAGTCTTGTCTGTCTAGTCTTGTCTGTCTAGTCTTGTCTGTCTAGTCTTGTCTGTCTAGTCTTGTCTGTCTAGTCTTGTCTGTCTAGTCTTGTCTGTCTAGTCTTGTCTGTCTAGTCTTGTCTGTCTAGTCTTGTCTGTCTAGTCTTGTCTGTCTAGTCTTGTCTGTCTAGTCTTGTCTGTCTAGTCTTGTCTGTCTAGTCTTGTCTGTCTAGTCTTGTCTGTCTAGTCTTGTCTGTCTAGTCTTGTCTGTCTAGTCTTGTCTGTCTAGTCTTGTCTGTCTAGTCTTGTCTGTCTAGTCTTGTCTGTCTAGTCTTGTCTGTCTAGTCTTGTCTGTCTAGTCTTGTCTGTCTAGTCTTGTCTGTCTAGTCTTGTCTGTCTAGTCTTGTCTGTCTAGTCTTGTCTGTCTAGTCTTGTCTGTCTAGTCTTGTCTGTCTAGTCTTGTCTGTCTAGTCTTGTCTGTCTAGTCTTGTCTGTCTAGTCTTGTCTGTCTAGTCTTGTCTGTCTAGTCTTGTCTGTCTAGTCTTGTCTGTCTAGTCTTGTCTGTCTAGTCTTGTCTGTCTAGTCTTGTCTGTCTAGTCTTGTCTGTCTAGTCTTGTCTGTCTAGTCTTGTCTGTCTAGTCTTGTCTGTCTAGTCTTGTCTGTCTAGTCTTGTCTGTCTAGTCTTGTCTGTCTAGTCTTGTCTGTCTAGTCTTGTCTGTCTAGTCTTGTCTGTCTAGTCTTGTCTGTCTAGTCTTGTCTGTCTAGTCTTGTCTGTCTAGTCTTGTCTGTCTAGTCTTGTCTGTCTAGTCTTGTCTGTCTAGTCTTGTCTGTCTAGTCTTGTCTGTCTAGTCTTGTCTGTCTAGTCTTGTCTGTCTAGTCTTGTCTGTCTAGTCTTGTCTGTCTAGTCTTGTCTGTCTAGTCTTGTCTGTCTAGTCTTGTCTGTCTAGTCTTGTCTGTCTAGTCTTGTCTGTCTAGTCTTGTCTGTCTAGTCTTGTCTGTCTAGTCTTGTCTGTCTAGTCTTGTCTGTCTAGTCTTGTCTGTCTAGTCTTGTCTGTCTAGTCTTGTCTGTCTAGTCTTGTCTGTCTAGTCTTGTCTGTCTAGTCTTGTCTGTCTAGTCTTGTCTGTCTAGTCTTGTCTGTCTAGTCTTGTCTGTCTAGTCTTGTCTGTCTAGTCTTGTCTGTCTAGTCTTGTCTGTCTAGTCTTGTCTGTCTAGTCTTGTCTGTCTAGTCTTGTCTGTCTAGTCTTGTCTGTCTAGTCTTGTCTGTCTAGTCTTGTCTGTCTAGTCTTGTCTGTCTAGTCTTGTCTGTCTAGTCTTGTCTGTCTAGTCTTGTCTGTCTAGTCTTGTCTGTCTAGTCTTGTCTGTCTAGTCTTGTCTGTCTAGTCTTGTCTGTCTAGTCTTGTCTGTCTAGTCTTGTCTGTCTAGTCTTGTCTGTCTAGTCTTGTCTGTCTAGTCTTGTCTGTCTAGTCTTGTCTGTCTAGTCTTGTCTGTCTAGTCTTGTCTGTCTAGTCTTGTCTGTCTAGTCTTGTCTGTCTAGTCTTGTCTGTCTAGTCTTGTCTGTCTAGTCTTGTCTGTCTAGTCTTGTCTGTCTAGTCTTGTCTGTCTAGTCTTGTCTGTCTAGTCTTGTCTGTCTAGTCTTGTCTGTCTAGTCTTGTCTGTCTAGTCTTGTCTGTCTAGTCTTGTCTGTCTAGTCTTGTCTGTCTAGTCTTGTCTGTCTAGTCTTGTCTGTCTAGTCTTGTCTGTCTAGTCTTGTCTGTCTAGTCTTGTCTGTCTAGTCTTGTCTGTCTAGTCTTGTCTGTCTAGTCTTGTCTGTCTAGTCTTGTCTGTCTAGTCTTGTCTGTCTAGTCTTGTCTGTCTAGTCTTGTCTGTCTAGTCTTGTCTGTCTAGTCTTGTCTGTCTAGTCTTGTCTGTCTAGTCTTGTCTGTCTAGTCTTGTCTGTCTAGTCTTGTCTGTCTAGTCTTGTCTGTCTAGTCTTGTCTGTCTAGTCTTGTCTGTCTAGTCTTGTCTGTCTAGTCTTGTCTGTCTAGTCTTGTCTGTCTAGTCTTGTCTGTCTAGTCTTGTCTGTCTAGTCTTGTCTGTCTAGTCTTGTCTGTCTAGTCTTGTCTGTCTAGTCTTGTCTGTCTAGTCTTGTCTGTCTAGTCTTGTCTGTCTAGTCTTGTCTGTCTAGTCTTGTCTGTCTAGTCTTGTCTGTCTAGTCTTGTCTGTCTAGTCTTGTCTGTCTAGTCTTGTCTGTCTAGTCTTGTCTGTCTAGTCTTGTCTGTCTAGTCTTGTCTGTCTAGTCTTGTCTGTCTAGTCTTGTCTGTCTAGTCTTGTCTGTCTAGTCTTGTCTGTCTAGTCTTGTCTGTCTAGTCTTGTCTGTCTAGTCTTGTCTGTCTAGTCTTGTCTGTCTAGTCTTGTCTGTCTAGTCTTGTCTGTCTAGTCTTGTCTGTCTAGTCTTGTCTGTCTAGTCTTGTCTGTCTAGTCTTGTCTGTCTAGTCTTGTCTGTCTAGTCTTGTCTGTCTAGTCTTGTCTGTCTAGTCTTGTCTGTCTAGTCTTGTCTGTCTAGTCTTGTCTGTCTAGTCTTGTCTGTCTAGTCTTGTCTGTCTAGTCTTGTCTGTCTAGTCTTGTCTGTCTAGTCTTGTCTGTCTAGTCTTGTCTGTCTAGTCTTGTCTGTCTAGTCTTGTCTGTCTAGTCTTGTCTGTCTAGTCTTGTCTGTCTAGTCTTGTCTGTCTAGTCTTGTCTGTCTAGTCTTGTCTGTCTAGTCTTGTCTGTCTAGTCTTGTCTGTCTAGTCTTGTCTGTCTAGTCTTGTCTGTCTAGTCTTGTCTGTCTAGTCTTGTCTGTCTAGTCTTGTCTGTCTAGTCTTGTCTGTCTAGTCTTGTCTGTCTAGTCTTGTCTGTCTAGTCTTGTCTGTCTAGTCTTGTCTGTCTAGTCTTGTCTGTCTAGTCTTGTCTGTCTAGTCTTGTCTGTCTAGTCTTGTCTGTCTAGTCTTGTCTGTCTAGTCTTGTCTGTCTAGTCTTGTCTGTCTAGTCTTGTCTGTCTAGTCTTGTCTGTCTAGTCTTGTCTGTCTAGTCTTGTCTGTCTAGTCTTGTCTGTCTAGTCTTGTCTGTCTAGTCTTGTCTGTCTAGTCTTGTCTGTCTAGTCTTGTCTGTCTAGTCTTGTCTGTCTAGTCTTGTCTGTCTAGTCTTGTCTGTCTAGTCTTGTCTGTCTAGTCTTGTCTGTCTAGTCTTGTCTGTCTAGTCTTGTCTGTCTAGTCTTGTCTGTCTAGTCTTGTCTGTCTAGTCTTGTCTGTCTAGTCTTGTCTGTCTAGTCTTGTCTGTCTAGTCTTGTCTGTCTAGTCTTGTCTGTCTAGTCTTGTCTGTCTAGTCTTGTCTGTCTAGTCTTGTCTGTCTAGTCTTGTCTGTCTAGTCTTGTCTGTCTAGTCTTGTCTGTCTAGTCTTGTCTGTCTAGTCTTGTCTGTCTAGTCTTGTCTGTCTAGTCTTGTCTGTCTAGTCTTGTCTGTCTAGTCTTGTCTGTCTAGTCTTGTCTGTCTAGTCTTGTCTGTCTAGTCTTGTCTGTCTAGTCTTGTCTGTCTAGTCTTGTCTGTCTAGTCTTGTCTGTCTAGTCTTGTCTGTCTAGTCTTGTCTGTCTAGTCTTGTCTGTCTAGTCTTGTCTGTCTAGTCTTGTCTGTCTAGTCTTGTCTGTCTAGTCTTGTCTGTCTAGTCTTGTCTGTCTAGTCTTGTCTGTCTAGTCTTGTCTGTCTAGTCTTGTCTGTCTAGTCTTGTCTGTCTAGTCTTGTCTGTCTAGTCTTGTCTGTCTAGTCTTGTCTGTCTAGTCTTGTCTGTCTAGTCTTGTCTGTCTAGTCTTGTCTGTCTAGTCTTGTCTGTCTAGTCTTGTCTGTCTAGTCTTGTCTGTCTAGTCTTGTCTGTCTAGTCTTGTCTGTCTAGTCTTGTCTGTCTAGTCTTGTCTGTCTAGTCTTGTCTGTCTAGTCTTGTCTGTCTAGTCTTGTCTGTCTAGTCTTGTCTGTCTAGTCTTGTCTGTCTAGTCTTGTCTGTCTAGTCTTGTCTGTCTAGTCTTGTCTGTCTAGTCTTGTCTGTCTAGTCTTGTCTGTCTAGTCTTGTCTGTCTAGTCTTGTCTGTCTAGTCTTGTCTGTCTAGTCTTGTCTGTCTAGTCTTGTCTGTCTAGTCTTGTCTGTCTAGTCTTGTCTGTCTAGTCTTGTCTGTCTAGTCTTGTCTGTCTAGTCTTGTCTGTCTAGTCTTGTCTGTCTAGTCTTGTCTGTCTAGTCTTGTCTGTCTAGTCTTGTCTGTCTAGTCTTGTCTGTCTAGTCTTGTCTGTCTAGTCTTGTCTGTCTAGTCTTGTCTGTCTAGTCTTGTCTGTCTAGTCTTGTCTGTCTAGTCTTGTCTGTCTAGTCTTGTCTGTCTAGTCTTGTCTGTCTAGTCTTGTCTGTCTAGTCTTGTCTGTCTAGTCTTGTCTGTCTAGTCTTGTCTGTCTAGTCTTGTCTGTCTAGTCTTGTCTGTCTAGTCTAGTCTGTCTGTCTTGTCTGTCTAGTCTTGTCTGTCTAGTCTTGTCTGTCTAGTCTTGTCTGTCTAGTCTTGTCTGTCTAGTCTTGTCTGTCTAGTCTTGTCTGTCTAGTCTTGTCTGTCTAGTCTTGTCTGTCTAGTCTTGTCTGTCTAGTCTTGTCTGTCTAGTCTTGTCTGTCTAGTCTTGTCTGTCTAGTCTTGTCTGTCTAGTCTTGTCTGTCTAGTCTTGTCTGTCTAGTCTTGTCTGTCTAGTCTTGTCTGTCTAGTCTTGTCTGTCTAGTCTTGTCTGTCTAGTCTTGTCTGTCTAGTCTTGTCTGTCTAGTCTTGTCTGTCTAGTCTTGTCTGTCTAGTCTTGTCTGTCTAGTCTTGTCTGTCTAGTCTTGTCTGTCTAGTCTTGTCTGTCTAGTCTTGTCTGTCTAGTCTTGTCTGTCTAGTCTTGTCTGTCTAGTCTTGTCTGTCTAGTCTTGTCTGTCTAGTCTTGTCTGTCTAGTCTTGTCTGTCTAGTCTTGTCTGTCTAGTCTTGTCTGTCTAGTCTTGTCTGTCTAGTCTTGTCTGTCTAGTCTTGTCTGTCTAGTCTTGTCTGTCTAGTCTTGTCTGTCTAGTCTTGTCTGTCTAGTCTTGTCTGTCTAGTCTTGTCTGTCTAGTCTTGTCTGTCTAGTCTTGTCTGTCTAGTCTTGTCTGTCTAGTCTTGTCTGTCTAGTCTTGTCTGTCTAGTCTTGTCTGTCTAGTCTTGTCTGTCTAGTCTTGTCTGTCTAGTCTTGTCTGTCTAGTCTTGTCTGTCTAGTCTTGTCTGTCTAGTCTTGTCTGTCTAGTCTTGTCTGTCTAGTCTTGTCTGTCTAGTCTTGTCTGTCTAGTCTTGTCTGTCTAGTCTTGTCTGTCTAGTCTTGTCTGTCTAGTCTTGTCTGTCTAGTCTTGTCTGTCTAGTCTTGTCTGTCTAGTCTTGTCTGTCTAGTCTTGTCTGTCTAGTCTTGTCTGTCTAGTCTTGTCTGTCTAGTCTTGTCTGTCTAGTCTTGTCTGTCTAGTCTTGTCTGTCTAGTCTTGTCTGTCTAGTCTTGTCTGTCTAGTCTTGTCTGTCTAGTCTTGTCTGTCTAGTCTTGTCTGTCTAGTCTTGTCTGTCTAGTCTTGTCTGTCTAGTCTTGTCTGTCTAGTCTTGTCTGTCTAGTCTTGTCTGTCTAGTCTTGTCTGTCTAGTCTTGTCTGTCTAGTCTTGTCTGTCTAGTCTTGTCTGTCTAGTCTTGTCTGTCTAGTCTTGTCTGTCTAGTCTTGTCTGTCTAGTCTTGTCTGTCTAGTCTTGTCTGTCTAGTCTTGTCTGTCTAGTCTTGTCTGTCTAGTCTTGTCTGTCTAGTCTTGTCTGTCTAGTCTTGTCTGTCTAGTCTTGTCTGTCTAGTCTTGTCTGTCTAGTCTTGTCTGTCTAGTCTTGTCTGTCTAGTCTTGTCTGTCTAGTCTTGTCTGTCTAGTCTTGTCTGTCTAGTCTTGTCTGTCTAGTCTTGTCTGTCTAGTCTTGTCTGTCTAGTCTTGTCTGTCTAGTCTTGTCTGTCTAGTCTTGTCTGTCTAGTCTTGTCTGTCTAGTCTTGTCTGTCTAGTCTTGTCTGTCTAGTCTTGTCTGTCTAGTCTTGTCTGTCTAGTCTTGTCTGTCTAGTCTTGTCTGTCTAGTCTTGTCTGTCTAGTCTTGTCTGTCTAGTCTTGTCTGTCTAGTCTTGTCTGTCTAGTCTTGTCTGTCTAGTCTTGTCTGTCTAGTCTTGTCTGTCTAGTCTTGTCTGTCTAGTCTTGTCTGTCTAGTCTTGTCTGTCTAGTCTTGTCTGTCTAGTCTTGTCTGTCTAGTCTTGTCTGTCTAGTCTTGTCTGTCTAGTCTTGTCTGTCTAGTCTTGTCTGTCTAGTCTTGTCTGTCTAGTCTTGTCTGTCTAGTCTTGTCTGTCTAGTCTTGTCTGTCTAGTCTTGTCTGTCTAGTCTTGTCTGTCTAGTCTTGTCTGTCTAGTCTTGTCTGTCTAGTCTTGTCTGTCTAGTCTTGTCTGTCTAGTCTTGTCTGTCTAGTCTTGTCTGTCTAGTCTTGTCTGTCTAGTCTTGTCTGTCTAGTCTTGTCTGTCTAGTCTTGTCTGTCTAGTCTTGTCTGTCTAGTCTTGTCTGTCTAGTCTTGTCTGTCTAGTCTTGTCTGTCTAGTCTTGTCTGTCTAGTCTTGTCTGTCTAGTCTTGTCTGTCTAGTCTTGTCTGTCTAGTCTTGTCTGTCTAGTCTTGTCTGTCTAGTCTTGTCTGTCTAGTCTTGTCTGTCTAGTCTTGTCTGTCTAGTCTTGTCTGTCTAGTCTTGTCTGTCTAGTCTTGTCTGTCTAGTCTTGTCTGTCTAGTCTTGTCTGTCTAGTCTTGTCTGTCTAGTCTTGTCTGTCTAGTCTTGTCTGTCTAGTCTTGTCTGTCTAGTCTTGTCTGTCTAGTCTTGTCTGTCTAGTCTTGTCTGTCTAGTCTTGTCTGTCTAGTCTTGTCTGTCTAGTCTTGTCTGTCTAGTCTTGTCTGTCTAGTCTTGTCTGTCTAGTCTTGTCTGTCTAGTCTTGTCTGTCTAGTCTTGTCTGTCTAGTCTTGTCTGTCTAGTCTTGTCTGTCTAGTCTTGTCTGTCTAGTCTTGTCTGTCTAGTCTTGTCTGTCTAGTCTTGTCTGTCTAGTCTTGTCTGTCTAGTCTTGTCTGTCTAGTCTTGTCTGTCTAGTCTTGTCTGTCTAGTCTTGTCTGTCTAGTCTTGTCTGTCTAGTCTTGTCTGTCTAGTCTTGTCTGTCTAGTCTTGTCTGTCTAGTCTTGTCTGTCTAGTCTTGTCTGTCTAGTCTTGTCTGTCTAGTCTTGTCTGTCTAGTCTTGTCTGTCTAGTCTTGTCTGTCTAGTCTTGTCTGTCTAGTCTTGTCTGTCTAGTCTTGTCTGTCTAGTCTTGTCTGTCTAGTCTTGTCTGTCTAGTCTTGTCTGTCTAGTCTTGTCTGTCTAGTCTTGTCTGTCTAGTCTTGTCTGTCTAGTCTTGTCTGTCTAGTCTTGTCTGTCTAGTCTTGTCTGTCTAGTCTTGTCTGTCTAGTCTTGTCTGTCTAGTCTTGTCTGTCTAGTCTTGTCTGTCTAGTCTTGCTGTCTAGTCTTGTCTGTCTAGTCTTGTCTGTCTAGTCTTGTCTGTCTAGTCTTGTCTGTCTAGTCTTGTCTGTCTAGTCTTGTCTGTCTAGTCTTGTCTGTCTAGTCTTGTCTGTCTAGTCTTGTCTGTCTAGTCTTGTCTGTCTAGTCTTGTCTGTCTAGTCTTGTCTGTCTAGTCTTGTCTGTCTAGTCTTGTCTGTCTAGTCTTGTCTGTCTAGTCTTGTCTGTCTAGTCTTGTCTGTCTAGTCTTGTCTGTCTAGTCTTGTCTGTCTAGTCTTGTCTGTCTAGTCTTGTCTGTCTAGTCTTGTCTGTCTAGTCTTGTCTGTCTAGTCTTGTCTGTCTAGTCTTGTCTGTCTAGTCTTGTCTGTCTAGTCTTGTCTGTCTAGTCTTGTCTGTCTAGTCTTGTCTGTCTAGTCTTGTCTGTCTAGTCTTGTCTGTCTAGTCTTGTCTGTCTAGTCTTGTCTGTCTAGTCTTGTCTGTCTAGTCTTGTCTGTCTAGTCTTGTCTGTCTAGTCCTGTTTGTCTAGTCTTGTCTGTCTAGTCTTGTCTGTCTAGTCTTGTCTGTCTAGTCTTGTCTGTCTAGTCTTGTCTGTCTAGTCTTGTCTGTCTAGTCTTGTCTGTCTAGTCTTGTCTGTCTAGTCTTGTCTGTCTAGTCTTGTCTGTCTAGTCTTGTCTGACTAGTCTTGTCTGTCTAGTCTTGTCTGCCTAGTCTTGTCGGTCTAGTCTTGTCTGTCTTGTCTTGTCTGACTAGTCTTGTCTGTCTAGTATAGTCTGTCTTGTCTTGTCTCTTATATATGTAGTCAATTTCATAGTTATTTTGATCTATCTAAATTAATATTTATTGAATGATATCATTGTTCAAACTAAACATTTGTGACTGATCTTAATTATGCTTTATTAGAGAAACAAAAAATACAAAGACACATTTTAATTTAAACAAAAGAAATATGTTAATTATGATGTAGGAAATGTTTGCTTTTAATTAAAATTTCTCAAATTATGTCTAATTACAATGGAGATATTTGCGGAAAAAACAATTTCACTGTTGTTGCGATTCTGTAATGTGATAATGCTCGCATGTTATAATTTTAATGAAGTCTCTTATTAACTGGTACTTTATATAAAAGTATTTAATAGACCCTTTTACGGTTAGTTAAGCGCATGCGCATGCGCCAAGTTTGAAAGGCGGGAATATGAAAGTTTCGGGCACATATTTAGTTATACCTCAAAAAGTTCGGGCAGTTTTTGACGTATAACATGGCGGAAATTTACACTACGTACAAAAAATTTTCAACTATGAAAAGGTCTATGAAAATCGTCCGTTGGTTTTGCTTGTTAGATATTTTGTTAGCTCAATTTGATGTCTGGATATGAATTTAGAAATCAATTAAATATCAATTGAAATAACCAAAACAAGCTCAAAATGTCTGTAAAAATACAATCAAACAAAAAAAAACTACTTAAAAGAAACGGAATACAGCCTGAATATATAAATATATTCAGCCTTTCCGGAGCTCTATACAGTTCTACAGATTTTATATGAGATTTGTTTTGGCAGTCCTAAAAAATCTCAGTAATTGTTATAGAGCTCCGGAAAGGCTGAATATATTTATATATTCAGGCCGTGTACCGTTGGTTTCAAGTTTGTATGATTATCTATAACGTAGGATTTTTACACCATTTTCAAAAAAAAAACTCAAAGAAAAATGGTACTCAATATTATGTAATTTAACATAATTTGAATAAATATTGTTTTATAATATTTCAAACTAATGATTTATTAAAGTAAAATTGCGATTTCCATTATAACAGTCTGGACGACTAACAAAGCTCCCGTAATCGATGCGGTTAAGTCTGTTAGTTAACTTAGATTTAGTGATACAAACTTTATTACCTAATCAATAAGCGCAGTTGAAACCGTGGTTTATATAAGCCCAATTAATCTACCGAAACTCCCTTTAGTTAAATTACAATTCCATCCGAAACCCAAAGAATTTATTTCAAATATTTTCGGAATATTAACACTTACTGGATTTTTAGTAATATTCACTGTACTATGACTGTATCTGGGGGCTGTGGGAGGAGGCCAAGGTCCCCCCCGTCCTGGGCTGTAGCGCCATGGGTTTGTTTCTTATGATTGTATCTATTTACTATGACTGTATCTATTTAAGATAAAAATAATATTATAAATACGTTTGACGGAAATGAGTTTTTCTTCTAAACTAAATTTAATAATAAACAAGGCGAGCGTACGCCACATGTCACCTACTTGACTCAAGAACCTCCACTACAAATTATTGCTTTTACAAGTGGTTTTTGCATCCCCCTGTAAATATGAGTCTTAAAAATAGAATGATTTCCCTCTAATGCATTTTAATCTCCATTAAGACTGTAAGTAGATTTAGACGGGACTCAAACTATATTCCTCAGCTGCATCCACGTTGATGCACTACGTACGAGTTCTCGTAAATACTTTGCCCAGAGGGTAGTAAATGTTTATCTTTTATTTTTATTAAACAAAAACAACACATCCATAAAGTTTATTATGGTAGATTAAGTTAGACCAAGCAAGACCAAGCAAGTACAGATAAAAGCAGACAAGGCTAGACTAAGCTAGACAAGACCCAACAAGACAAGACACAGTTAGAGAAGACCAGACACGATTAAACCAGACCAGACACGCTCGGACACGACCAGATACGACTAGACACAACCATACAAAACCAGGCAAGACCAGATCAAACCAGAACAAACAAAAGCAGACAAGACTAGACAAGACCAAACAAGATCAGGCAAGACCAGAGAAGACAAGACCAGAAAAGACTAGACAGGACCAGACAAGACCACACAAAACCAGACAAGACCAGACAAGGCCAAACAAGACCAGACAAAACCAAAGAGGACCAGTCAAGAGTAGACAAAACCAGACAAAACTAGACAAGGCCAGACGAGACCAGATAACACCAGACAAGACGATACAAACCAGACCAAACCATAAGACCAGACAAGATCAGGCAAGACCAGACAATACCAGACAAGACCAGACAAAACAACATCAGACAAGGCAAGACTAGACAAGAATTGACAAGACCAGACAAGGCCAGACAAGACCAGACAAGATCACACAAGACCAGACAAGACCAGACAAAGTCAGACAAGACCAGACAAGAGCAGACAAGACAAACAAGACCAGACGAGACCAGAAAAGACCAATCTATACCAGACAAGACTAGACAAGACCTGACAAATAGTTATTTTTGTTTTAGCGATTATTTTGATAAAACTGTAATATTTGCACATTATTTATTTATGCTATTTTGTTAAAAAGGAAAAGATAATTAGTTTATGTAGAAAACGAAATGAAATGAAAAAACATGTATTTTCAGTAATCCAATTGTATGTGACAAATTCGGCACACTCACGATTACGCTCAGAACTTTAGAATGCTTAATCGTATTGTAAGCGTAATGGTTTGTTCACATAAAAACAAACGTCGCGGTTTCAATCCGCAGGGAATTAGAGCTTTTTTTGTCGGAAGAGAATTCTTACTTTGTCTCTGAAAGCGATTATAAAGCGAAAGCGGGTGCAATGGAAATTGCAGACGGAGGATTTATAATTTAATTATCGTAAACGTCTTTTGCACTTCTTCTCCTATATTTTAGCAAAAATATAACTGCGCTAAGGCAGAAAGCTCGTGTTTTCTTTCGCGGGAGAGCTAAGCGTGTGGCGATAAACGCATCGACCGAGACAATTTATTCCCCAGAGTAAACTGTGAAAACCTACAAACCATTTAACATTTTCATAAATCGAAAGTATTTTATTTATGCAATATACATAGCGGAGTGTGAACTCAATTTTCAAGGTAATATTATTTCTCAAGGGAATGTATATTTTGATATAAATCATATTGTACAATGAAAATTCCAGTCTTCTTTAGTTCTGTCTCTCTAGTTTTGTCTGTTTAAGTCTAGGCGGTCTAGTTTTGTCTGTCTAGTCTTGTCCGTCTAGTCTTGTCGCACAACATGAACCTTTTGTCTGGGAACAACCCGAAGTTAATGAGATACCGCTATTTACCGAGGATAAACTCACCAAAGCAAAAGACCGGATCCACAGCGGTAGAGCTCCAGGCCCTAGATGGCATGTCCGCCTGAGGTTATTAAAATCGCAGCCCTCGATCAATAAATGTTTTTTCTAGATGTAATGAATGCAGAACTAAGTGCCGGGAACTTTCCCAAGAAATGCAAGTGCGCAAGGCTTTTCCGCTCAGCAAGGGTGACAAACCGTTAGACAATCCATCATCGTATAGACCCCTCTGTATTCTGGACATGCCGGGGAAGCTGCTAGAGCAGCTCCTGGTCTACAGACTTAAAAGAGGACTTGAGACTCGCATCGGACAGGAGACAATTTGGATTTAGAAATGGCAGAAGCACTATCAGTCCAATAGAAGCGGTCCTAAAACTTGTAGAAGAAGGTGCTAGAAGTGGCACCAAAAGGACAAGGAAGACGAGTGGTGGAAGACAAGGAAGATATGTGCACTAATTACATTTGACGTTAGAAACGCTTTTAACAGAGCTAGTTGGAAAATAATAATGAAGCAACTAACCGAAAGAGGAATAGCGCGTTACCTCCTGCGCATGGTAAGAAACTACTTCTATAATAGAAGATGATCTTTTTCCGTGTCCGGCTCATACGACATCTTTCCAAAAAAATATCGGCTGCAATAGCCTTGTCGTTACATAAACGTTACATGTACGTTAAAGAAGGATGCACGCACAAAGACTTAATCTTCGTGCATGCATCCTTTTTCCAGTTGTGGGCAGACCAGTATGTGGCTCATATCCTGGGGCTGACCACACGCACACAGCACATCGTCGATCTCAGACATTTCCCACTTCAACAGATTTGTCTTGCACCTTGCCACTCCTGCCCTGAGCCGATTTAGGGATTTCCATACCGCGAAAGGGAGGTGTTTGCCTGGGGCCATTTCTTCTCTTGGGGGTTCCGAGTAGTTAGCTGTTCGGTCCACCTAGTGATACGGTTATTTTCTATGCACCCCTCGAGTGTGTGTGATCTTGCCAAGAAGCTCTTCCTTGATCTTAGGCGTCGACCGGCTGGCTCGTGTTGGTGCAGAGGATGGTGAGCATCGGTTTCCTATTTCGTTCTTTCAGCATCCGTGGCGACGGCTCTTCGCACAGATGGGGGTGCCACGCCAATAAGTGGGTTCAAACTATCAACTGGAGTTGGCTTTAGGCAGCCTGTCACGATTCTTGCTGTCTCGTTGATAGCGACGTCCACATGTTTCGCGTGAGCTGAAGCTGCCCAAACCGGTGCGGCGTATTCCGCAGTGGACACACAGAGCGCCAAAGCCGAGCTTCTGAGCGTTTCTGGTTGAGCTCCCTATGCTGTGCCTGTGAGTTTTCGCAATATGTTATTACGCGCACTAACTTTGCCCTTAGTATTAATGCAGTGTTGTCTGAAAGACAGAGTAAGGTCCAGGGTCACGCCCAGGTATCTCGGCGTCGAACAGTACTCCAGTCGTTTGCCTCGCCAATGTATCTCGAGCTCCCGTCGTGCTTCTTTATTTTTCAGGTGGAAAGCGCTGACATGAGTCTTGCGGGGATTCGGCTTTAGGTGGTTTTTCTGGTAATAGATGGCCAGTTCCTGAAGGGCGACCTCCAACTTCTCCTCCACCTCGGTAAACTCGGTGCCCTGGGCTGCCACAGCTGTATCACCGGCATAAATGAAATGCCTTATATAGTCAGGAATCGGCTGATCGTTCGTGTACAAGTTGTACAAGAGTGGGGACAGGACACTGCCTTGCGGCAATTCATTCTTCTAGACCCTCCATCTGCTATTCCTGTTTTGGAGTGAAACATAAAATATCCTGCTCTGGAGGAATCGGCCGATGACCATAGTGAGTCTATAGTTTTTTGTTGTCTCACAAAGCTTTCTTAACAGCCTCCTGTGGTTGACAGTGTCATAAGCGGCTGTCAACTCGATGAACGTCACTCAAGGAATCTTTCCTCACCTTAACCTTCAAAACCTTCTCTCAATACCATCCTCTATGTGCTGAGTTAAGTTGAGGATTTCGCCACAGCATGATTTTCTTGGACGAAAGCCGGCCTGGTGTTCGATAATCTTGGCATGCAAAATCTCCGCTATTCGGTTTAGAATAAGTCGTTCCACTAGTTTGAAGAGTTGGCACAGAAGGAACAAGAGCCTGAAGTTCTTAGGGTCAGTCGGTTCCTTGCCAGGTTTCAGTAACGCGACCACACGAGCCTTCCTCCATTTTTTGGGGATCTTCAGTTGCGTGACCATACCTTGAACATATTAAGGAGCCATTGCAGGGTCTGTGGTCCAAAGTTCTTGATCTGTTCTGCCCTCAGATCGTCCACGCCCGCCGCTCGGTTGAGTTTCATCCCTTTAATCCCAGCCACAAGCTGAATCATGGAAAAAGGGGCGCCGAGGGAGATGTTCTCATGGTCCAGGTCCCTGCTAATGTGCTCTTTAGACTTCTTGCCTTTTACCATTCAGTAGCAGTTGGGTTGCTACTTGATCTGAAGTAACTGGAATAAAGTTCCGAACTGGTTTTGTGGCGTCACCGCTCAGGTTTTTTAGGATCTTTCATGCCCGTCTGCTGTTGAACTTCATATCTAGGTTTTCTAGCATCAATTTACACCACTTGGCCGTTCGTTCCTCTGCCATTTTTGCCATAAATATTTCTCCGACCGCAGATGTTTCCTCGGCAAAGGGGTCTGCGTCGAACAATTCTTGGTGGCGTGAAAGAAGGGGTTTCGTATCTCCAGATGGAGCAGGATAGAGCAGGATAGATAGAGCAGCATAGAAGATGTTAATACACTGCTTCTACAGGCACATGGAGTTTCGGTAGAGAGAGAACTGAGTAGCTGGGTCCCACAAGGTTCAGTTTTAGGCCCTTTTTTGTGGAACATCTTATATGATGACGTCCTAAGATTGAAACCTCCGGAGGGTGTGAACGTTCCGGAGGGATTGAAACTTCCACACTCATTGGCTTCGCGGACGATCTGGCGCTGGTGGTCTCAGCAAAACGGAATCCATTCGAATGCAAATGGCAAATTAACCGATTGGATGAGATCAAACAACCTGAGCCTTGCTTCCGAAAAGTCTGAGGCAGTGTTGCTGACCGGCCTAAGGAGACTCAACGCAATACAATTTAAAGTGCAGCATACATATATAAGCCCAAAGAACGAAATCACATACCTCGGGGTAGTCACAGTCAAGCTCCTGTCCTTCGACCGACACCTCACGAATGCAGCAGCTAAGAGCATGAAGATAATGGCCGCATTGGACAGAATTATGCCCAATGTAGGTGAGCCTAAAAGCTCCAAACTTAAGCTCCTTGGTACGATCATACAAACCACCATGCTGCCCCAATATTGGCTCAAAGTATGGCAGTAGAAAGCAATATTTGCAAACTTGCGAGAATTCAAAGAAAAACTGCAGTCAGAATCTGTAGCGCATACAAGGCTGTATCGGGGGAAGCAGTTTTAGTAAAAGCTGGTATAGTCCCCATAAAGCTCCTGGCAATGGAGAGAGTCAAACTGCATGAGGCCGGATGTGATAGGCAATCTAGAATTGCCGCTAGTAAAAATCTCCCAGCAGAATGGCAACAAAAATGGTGGGCGTCCGAATAAGGTCAATGGACGAAGTTGATCTTACCAGATATTACCACATGGCTCAACAGGAAGCATGGTAAGACAAACTTTTACCTGACGCTGTTCGTCACAGGACATGGGTGCTTCCGCGACTACTTGAAACAAATAAGCTCCGTCGCAGATGACTTGTGTGAATACTGTGGCAGTGTGAACTCTGTAAGACACATAATATTTGACTGCTGGAGATGGGAAGAAGAAAGGGACGAGCTAACAGCCAACATGAAGATACCGTTTAATGCAAGATCGGTAATGGGTTACATGCTGCAAAATAAAGAAAACTGCGATAGAATGGCCAAATTCGTAAAATTCATTATTTCCTCTAAGGCAAATGACAAAAAAAACTGAGACGCAATAGAAAGATTCACCAGTAAGCCAAAATAAGATGAATCAACAACCATTTTAACTACAACAACCACGCTGAAGATATGCTACATGTGGTTCCGACGTGATTGGAGATGTTCGTAGGGCCACTTGTCTGTTCAGCTATCAGCTGCCTTGTCTGTCTAGTCTTGTCTGTCTAATATTGTCTGTCTGTGCTTATTTGTCTAGTTTTGACACTATAGTTTTCTCTAGCCTCTAAACCAGGGCTGTTCAACCTTTTTGTCGTGCTGATCTACTTTTTTTGTATATATTGTTGCCAAAATCGACCAAAACGCTTAGAGGGGGGTCTGAGATAATGGAGCGCACTTTTCATCAATAATCCCTTTTTTGTTTTTAAAATCTGAGAAAAGTGATTCAGCAGCCGTCAAAAACGATTCTTTAATCAAATTTCCATCAGTAAATGACTTTTTCTTTTTGGTTACTAAATGACACACTCTCATAGATGCAACGGTTATTCCACGTGGTTTATTAAAAGCTTTTACAAACATATTTTGCTGCAAAGATATACCAGATTTCAAATCATTAATTTTTGCATTGCGTATGTCAGTATTTCTTGGAAATTTTGTCTCATATTTGGAGTGCATTGTACGAAAATGTCTTTCTATGTTGCCTTTTTGAAATCGCCAAATCTGTCTTGCATATTAGGCAGCAACATTTATCAATATATTTATCGTGGTAATTATATGCTGTGATTTTTTTTGTTGCACTCATGAATAGGCCTAAATGTATGTTGTAAATTAACATAACCTCTTACTGATTTTTAAACAACTTACCTTTATGTATAAATTTTAGGATCAAGTAAATATATTGAGTATGTTAATTTATTTACGCACGGAGACATATTTTTGTACAATCATGAAAGTTGTAACCAGCCACTAAACAACACAGGACAGAACAGTTGTAATTGTTGTAAACACCAGTAATCTAACATATTATATATGCAAGCCTTGGTAAGGCTCATAATAGCTACGTATTTTCGTTTTTCTTGCGTATTGACAGTCAACGGAAGTTGTTGTACTGGTGCTGTTGTAGGCTAGCGAGAACCGTGTTTCAATATTTACCATATACTCATTTTATCACATATTTATCGATATGTATTTTTAAGTAAGTACAAAGAAGCGTGAGAAAACTAATGATCGACCCAACATCAAGCCGCGATCGACCGGTAGATAACAATCGACTGGTTGGACAGCCCTGCTCTAAACTAAAGAAAGTCTACACGCTACAAAAACCGATAAATTTAAGAATCAGCCCGGAGACTGATGTGATCAGCCAAGGGCGACGAAGACCCAGCAAGGACTCCCCGAGATATGCAGACCCAACTTAACCAATCGTCTTACAAGAGAAATTCGTCTTTTACCAGCAGATCAAATATGGCTGCCCATCCTGAATGAATGCAGAATATGCGATACCGCATACTAAACGCCACCCGCATAAGGTGGCGCATACTAAAAGCCAATGTGGAATAGGGGATTTAAATCGTCGAACAATCTGGCTTCGGGAAAAGATTCAGCGCGATTCACCATATCTGTACATTAATAGAGCACATTAATAGAGCTCTACGAACATATTGAGATGCTCTCTGACTGTGCAAGGAAAAGAAGGGTAGCTTTTTATGGCCACGTTGCAAGATTGCCTCCAAACCGACTAGCCAACCGTCTGTACACCTTCTGGCAAAACAAGAAGCTTCGTACCACTTGGTTGACAGAGACCGAGAAGGATATTAAAGAACTGGGAATAACAGATCTCAAAAACAGACAGTCTGTGAGACGCACCCTGAAGGAAGTCCGTGGATTTCAGGAAAAACCTCGAAGGAAACGTACCCCCTGGACAGAAGAGAGAAAGGAGTTACACCGGCAGAAGAAGCGACAATACTGAACAAAGGTCAAAGCCCAACACTTGAGCATGGTCCAAAGTAGGCCTATACGAAAGAAGAAGAAGAAGAAGAAGAGCACATTCATAGAGAGATGCACAGATGCATATGGCATTTCGGGGCAACCAGAAAGCCTTTGAAACCTGGGTTGTGCTTCTGGCGATGGAGAGTTCTCATATAGACCCTAGATACTCAAACTTGATTCCTCTTCTTCTTCTTTCGAATAGGCCTACTTTGGACCACGGTTATTCAACTGTTGGGCTTAGACCCTTGTCCATTGTCGTATCTTCTGCCGGTGTAACTCCTTTCTCTCTTCTGTCCAGGGGGTACCTTTCCTACGGGGATTTTCCTGAAATCGCGGACTTGTTTCAGGGTGCATCTCACATACTGTCTGTTTTGGAAATCTGTTATTATGGAGATCAGTTCTATAATATCCTTCTCGGTTTCTGTCAACCAAGTGGTATGAACCTTCTTGTTTTGCCAGAAGGCGAACAGACGGTTGGTTAGTCGGGTTTGAGGCAATCTTGCAACGTGGCCATAGAAAGCTACCCTTCTTTTCCTTGCACAGTCAGAGAGCATCTTAATATGTTCGTAGAGCTCAGAGTTATGCCGCCTTCGGAATTCCCCATCTTCCTTTACCGGGCCTAGGATCTTCCTGAGGATTCTCCTCTCTCTGATTTCCAATTTCTCTACTAGACCTCTTCGGTTCAAGGAAAGACACTCCATGGCATACAGGGCTTCTGGTCGTAAGACTGATGTGTAGTGCTTAAGTTACAGGTTGCATGACAGGCAATTTATTATTGCAAGTGTTCTTAGTCAGTCGATAGGCTAGTTGTAACTCTCTTGGATACTGATGCTCTTTCTGATGAGTTGGGTTCAATCCATTGGCCGAGATAGTTAAATTTCTCAGTACTCTTGATGTTTACCTGTTCTAGTAATATCTCTCTGTTTTCTTCTTTGATGTTGGTGAAGAATTCTGTTTTCTCCAGCGACACTTGAAGACCCACTTTGACAGCTTGTTTTCTCAGGAAGTTTACCTGCATTATTGTCATCTCAAGAAAATCATCAAACAGTGCCATGCTATATGCAAAAGGCAGGCAAGCTACCACCAGTCCATCGTTTTTACGTCCCAGGTAGATACCACTCTGAGCACCCAAGTTGTTCAGTTCCTTGCGCCAATCTCTCATAACTTTTTCAAGGACACAGTTGAAGAGAAGTGGGGAAAGTCCATTTCAAACATTGGTAGTAAACGAAATTATAATATTTATTGGCCGAAATTCTTTAAGAATTTGCTTTTTTTCAATTTTGGCACCGAAATCATTGCATTTAAATGGCCCGGAGCAAAAGGGTCGTGTCCACTCGTGTAGAGTCCATTTTCGAATTGCCTCCCTTAACAATCAAATTTCCCCCTGTGGGGCGTGGGCCCCACGTTGGGAAACACCGGAACACACTCTATCTGATCTTGAATGTATAATCTTCTCTTTCTAGTTTTGTCTGACTATTCTTAGTTAAATATGATGATTTATTAGATTAATACCTTTCATGAACTTTAATATTTTTTTTTTATTTTCAGTTAATCAATTCGGTGGTGGCGAAAGGATTTGAGAAAGTAAGTAGATTATTTGTTCACCTTTCAACTTTCAAAATTCGTATTTTATTAAGCTCGCCGAGGCGGCTAGCCGATCAGAATTCTAAGTGGCACTTGATTAAAGGCAAAGGATTGTCTGTAACGATCACCTCTAATACAAGCTGTTTTGCAAATAGTTTTGAGACAAACTGAGTATCCAGCAACACAAATAGCATTGTCAGTAAATCAGTAACCTGCTAGCTAATATTTTAAAAGTTTTTTTTTGTAATCACATCTGAGTTTATTAAACACAACATAAAGCTATTCAAAAAGTTGAAATGTTCTGGACACAAACGCTCTTTGGGTTTGAACAGCGCGCCGCGGCGCCCTCTAATTCCTCAAAGACTAATTGCGAGGTTGTCCCCAGACACCTTTGAGTACATTAAATAAGATGGCAAAAGAAAACTACCTCGTCGGTCCTTAAAAACCCAAATATTTTTAACCTGCTCGAAGAAATCCCCTGCGCCCGTTTGACAAAAGTAAATGGCAATTATAATGTTGTATTTTTTTTTAAATTTTACTTACGGGATACATAAAGTTAATGAATATTTTATCAGCTTTATAAAAAAAACTCTAAAGCGAGTAGCAGGCGACTCTATTTAATTTTTTTGGATTTATCAGCTGAGTTTAGAAAAACGAGTTGTTCACATAATTGTATTAATTATAAACCAGATTAAGCCACTAATTCAATATTATCTCACCAAAACAAGTATAATAGTTTTCCAATGTTTGCGAATATTTGCTTCCAGTCTATAGAGAAAATAATATTTGCGCGAGCAAATATCAGATAAATAAAGACGTTTGATGGGTGTCCAATATCCGTAGCTTTTAACGTTTTGGATGCATCCAATATTCTGTGTAAACACGGCTCGCAGTGTGAATGTAAATGTTATAGCAGTTTATATAGACTTAAATGCATTAACACTGCCGTATATTCCTTAATTGAATTTCCTTTAGCTACAGCTCCTGCCCATTACTCGTGCCAGCCCATTGACGGCAAAATAATACAAAGTATTATCAACCTGAACGAAAATTGTCGATAATTTATATTATCTTAATAAAATATTATAAATGGTTTTTTAACGTAACGACGCAAACAAGAATTGCAATAGATGAGTTAATTTTTCGCCAACATCTTTTTTGGACTTTGTTAAAATATTTAAATAATAAACGGAAAAAACTACACTTTAAAAATTACAGTTCAAATAGTAGCAGCGGCCTTACGAATACAAATTTGTAAAGATTGCAGTCGCACACTGTAATCTTTAAAACTTATATACTAATGATATCGGAAACTGTAATTTTAATAAAAATCAATTTCTAGTTTTTACAGTTTTAAATTCGTAAGGCCGCTACTACTATTTGAACTGTAATTTTTAAAGTGTACTTTTTTCCTTGTACAAGATTCTTTGCTTAAAATTTAAGGTTTTGTATAAATATCGAAGTTTGATCTACCGGTTCTGGTTATATAAAGGCATCTTGTCGAACCCTCTGTATTTCCTTTATTGAAGGACAGCTGCGACCCTTGCAATTGTTTGAGTTGCATAGAACTTTTTTTAGTGCGACGCAACGATTTGACTTGGAATGCACACACGTGATTTCATTTTGTAGGGTCGCCTTTTATTACATAATTGCGAAGAATGTTAATAAAACGCTTAAAAAACGTTTGATCTAATAATCAATAAATCACAAATAAAGGTCGATTCCAATATGCGCGAAACTCAGCTACGCGACGTCGTGCGACATCGCCTGTCGAATAATGATTACATTGTTTTAAATGGGCACGTCGCGTAACTGTCGCGTAGCCATAGTGAAAACGCCCATTTAAAACAATGTAATCATCCTTTTACCCTCCATCTTTCTAAGGAAAGATAGAGGGTAAGAGACTACGAGGAAGATCACCATCGCGTTATGTGGATCAAATATCCAAAGCCGTAGGCGCAACTGTACACGATTGTACAAAAGCTGCTTAAAACAGGGAAGAATGGAGACAACAAATACAACAAATATGATCCCTAGGTCATACCATTGCCACGATGCTCGGAGACGAGCGATACGATTGAGAGAATTGAGAGAACTCGACTTCGCCTATCAAATAATGATTCTCTCATTTTCATTATTTGACAATGTCGAGTGACGTCGTGTAGCTGAGTGTCGCGTATATGAGAATCGGGCTTAAGGCAACAATAAAAATAACGTCAATGATAATATTTTTAGTAATTATAATTTAATTGTAAGTTTAAATTGGGTTTGTATAAAATTAAACTTGTAACGCTTAATTATCCGCCCCCTGAAACGCATTGGAAAAATGTATCATCAATAATGCAAACGTGGGTTCCAGATGTACAAAATCCTTAGTGGCGTGCAGGATAATTAAAGTAAAACCATTAAATATAAATTTAACTTTATAACCAGACAGTTGTTTCGAACGCATGTAAAGTAATCCCCTAATAAAATTGCGCAAAAGTGGGGTTGCGGAATGATATGGACCCTTTTTAATGGAAACCAATTATTAAACCTAAACACATATCTAATTTATTTCCTGATGAAGTTCGGTAACTGGATGTGTTCAAGTCTGGCTGGGTCAAAGTGCAGTCAAAGGGCTTTCAGATTTAACAGTGTATGTCCGCAGTAATGCCACTCGAACGTACAAAGCTCGTACAGCTAATAACTTGCGCCAGTTCTGTGCTTACGGCGGAATGCACGATCTTTACACCTCTCTAACTTCATTTCTGTTTCACAGAACCATTTTCACCTCTGCATTTAAGGGTTCACGTTTACAATTAATACGATAATAAAAAGCTTGATTAACAGAATGGAAAAACAATTACTGCGAATTTCTTGTATCTTCAAAAATCGTCTGTTTAAATCGTTTCTAAATTTCTTACTGGAACCACAAAATTACATGGAATGTTAAATAGAAATCAGCAAAATATTATAATTAGTTTTGTTTTTCAGTTTGGACTATCCAGTCTCTTCCATTTAGTTTCGTCTGTCTAGTTTTGCTCGTCTAGTCTCTTTGTCTAATCTTGTCTGTCTAGTCTGTCTAGTGTGTCTAGTTAGTAGAGTCAGTCAAATCAGTCCAGTCAGTGCAGTCAGTGCAGTCAAGTACAATCAGGTCCAGTCAGACCACTCAGTTCAGATAGTCCAGTCAGTCTGGTCAGTCTGGTCAGTCTAGTTAGTCTTGTCAGTACAGTCAGTTTTGTCAGTACAGTCAGTCCAATCAGTCTGGTCTGAGAGGTCTGTCTCGTCTGTCTGGTCTGTCTAATCTGTGTTGTCCGTCTAGTCTGTCTACTCCGTCTAGTTCGTTTAATCCACCTAGTCTGTCTTTTTTTCATTCTTTTTTTTTTAGACAAGTGCCCCCGCTGAACTTCAGATCACCACCCTGATATCACCGCTCTCGCATCACTTCTGGGTGTTGTCCATATCTAGCCGTTTCCTTACGTCCCCCGTAATCTTGCGAGATTAGGGGTTCAGGGGCTGGTCTTCCAGTGTTCCAATCTCCCAATGACTCTTCAAGCTGAATTCTTTCATCCACATTATTTTGGCATTTCAAAACCATATACGTCGATATGATATACGTCGTCATGTCTCTGACCACACAGCAAGCAGTTTCTTTTTCTCCCTCCTCTTGAACCTCTCCAGGTATGCCATGAAATCGCCGTGTCCAGAAAAGACTTGTGTCAGATCAAAGCATATTTGACCATGTCCTCTTCCGTATCACTCTCTCAAGTTTGCTATTAATCTATGTATCCAGCACCCGACTGTGTCCGATTCCCATCTTACCTGCAATCTCTCCATTAGTTTTCTTCCGTGCCTCAGTTTTTGATATCAGATTTCTTAAACTGCTTTCGTGCAGTTTGCACTCCTTGTATATTTTTTCTCTCTTCCGGACCAATAGGTCAATCAAGGAAATGCTAGCTAAGTCAGCACCAACAACACAGCTGTCAGCTCCAACACTTACAGTAAGACAGTTCCAACAGAAGCCGTTCTATATGCGCAGATCACTCGTATCGCATATATCCTTTGAACTGCTATCATTTTTTTCCTCATGGTTTTCCACTCTATAGCATCAGCCCATATCTCTACACCATACAGTAATTTTGAGTGTTCGGCGCTGCTACGGAGCCTCCTTTTAATCCCATTGTGGACACCGATGTTAGGCATCAATCGCAATATCGATGTGGCTTTTCACAGAGCCTTTTCCGTGGTCCTAGTCATGTGTTCAATATACCTTCAATTTGCGCTCCAAGCTACTGATTTGCTCCATGCTATTTTCAGACTTGGTGTTACAAATTTTCGCTTTCCTGAGCACCGCCTCGGTATTGTGTATCGCCAATTCCAATCCGTTGTCCTTGAACCATCTTCTTGCCCTTCTCCAAGTCTGGTTCAACATTAGTTCGAGTGTGTTTGTTTTCCTGGCAGTTACTACCACAGCCGCATCATCTGCAAAACCCACAATACACGAAGCCTCCGGTAGTTCTAGATTGAGTAGTCCATCACACATGATGTTCCAGAGAAATGGTCCCAAGACGGATCCCTGTGGAGCACCCGTCGTAACTTCATAAAATTTAGGTCCATTTTCGGTGTTGTATATTAGGATTCTATCAGACAAAATAGCTTTTGATTATCTGTATCAAATATTGCGGTGTTTCCTTTTTTTCCAACGCTTCTATTATTTTGTCCCACCTTGCTGTGTTGAAAGCGTTTTTTATGTCAAGGGTGACCACTGCGCAGAATCCTATTTTTTTCCAGGGACCACTGTTGATTTACTTTGCGGCCTTGACAACTGTAGAGATTGCTTCGATTGTCGATGGTCCCTTTCGGAAGCCATACTGTCTCGGAGACAGGCGTTTGGTTTATGTGCGTTTCAAGTCTTATCTTCAATAGTCTTTCGTAAAGTTTTCCTGCTGTATACATGAGACTAATTGGTCTATATGATGTCGGATCGTACAGGGATTTATTTCCCTTCCTAAGAAGAACCAAACGCTGTCTCTTCCACTGCCTCGGAAAGAATCCTGCACGAAGACAACTATTAAACGTTTCTAACAGTAGTTCTGGCCACACTTTTACTACCGCCACTAATACCCCATTAGGAATATTATCGAGACCAGGCAATTTTCCTATTTTCAACCATTTTGATGCTTCCTTTAATTCTTCGATTTTGAAGCCTTCTTCCGGACCTGTGTTGAGATATGGTGGTCGTGGCTGGTCTGGTTGCTTTTTATATGTTTTAGGAAGAGTGTGAGAGTTTTTCTATGCGTTTTGGACATAATATACCTGGGATCTGTGTTGTAGCTGAAAGTTTTTTAGTCACTATCTTGAAAGGCAGTGCCCAGGGACCGTCGTCTATTTCCCTAATAACTTCTAGCCAACACTCTTTCTTGCTCCGTTTGATTGCGTTTCTTAGCTGCTTCTTGGATTCCTTATATGTGTTAAGCGCTGATTGATTATCGATTTTTCCTCTAGTTCGCTGTTCCCTTCTAGGGTCTCTTAGACACTTCTTTCTCAGATTTGCAATCTCCTGCGTCCACCAATATACTGGGTTGCGTCCTCTTTTCGAATTTCTGCACCTGGGCATGGCCGCATCACAGGCTGATGTGACGGATTTCGTCTTATATTCGACCAGACCTTCTTCGTCTTGGGTCCTAGCGATTTGTTGCAGTTCGTCTTTCTCTTTTTCTTTTTCAAGGAATGCGTGAAGCCGTTCTAAGTCAAGTTTCTTCAACTGCCATCCTTGATTTGACTTGATTTGAGTCTTGTCTGTCTAGTCTTGTCTGTCTAGTTTTGTCTGTCTAGTCTTGTCTGTCTAGTCTTGTCTGTCTAGTCTTGTCTGTCTAGTCTTGTCTGTCTAGTCTTGTCTGTCTAGTCTTGTCTGTCTAGTCTTGTCTGTCTAGTCTTGTCTGTCTAGTCTTGTCTGTCTAGTCTTGTCTGTCGAGTCTTGTCTGTCTAGTCTTGTCTGTCTAGTCTTGTCTGTCGAGTCTTGTCTGTCTAGTCTTGTCTGTCTAGTCTTGTCTGTCTAGTCTTGTCTGTCTAGTCTTGTCTGTCTAGTCTTGTCTGTCTAGTCTTGTCTGTCTAGTCTTGTCTGTCTAGTCTTGTCTGTCTAGTCTTGTCTGTCTAGTCTTGTCTGTCTAGTCTTGTCTGTCTAGTCTTGTCGGTCTAGTCTTGTCTGTCTAGTCTTGTCTGTCTAGTCTTGTCTGTCTAGTCTTGTCTGTCTAGTCTTGTCTGTCTAGTCTTGTCTGTCTAGTCTTGTCTGTCTAGTCTTGTCTGTCTAGTCTTGTCTGTCTAGTCTTGTCTGTCTAGTCTTGTCTGTCTAGTCTTGTCTGTCTAGTCTTGTCTGTCTAGTCTTGTCTGTCTAGTCTTGTCTGTCTAGTCTTGTCTGTCTAGTCTTGTCTGTCTAGTCTTGTCTGTCTAGTCTTGTCTGTCTAGTCTTGTCTGTCTAGTCTTGTCTGTCTAGTCTTGTCTGTCTAGTCTTGTCTGTCTAGTCTTGTCTGTCTAGTCTTGTCTGTCTAGTCTTGTCTGTCTAGTCTTGTCTGTCTAGTCTTGTCTGTCTAGTCTTGTCTGTCTAGTCTTGTCTGTCTAGTCTTGTCTGTCTAGTCTTGTCTGTCTAGTCTTGTCTGTCTAGTCTTGTCTGTCTAGTCTTGTCTGTCTAGTCTTGTATGTCTAGTCTTGTCTGTCTAGTCTTGTCTGTCTAGTCTTTTCTGTCTAATCTAGGCGTGTCTGTCTATTTCTCTCTATCTATTTACATTTCAGCTTTTCATTTAATAAAATGAATCTTAACACGATATCTCTATATAGTCCATATAATATTTAGATGAAGTTTGTGTTATAGTATGCGCAATTAGTAATGTGCTGACACGGTCTATGTCAACTAGACATTGAACCACACTCCATATATATTACAGCCGGGCCCGAATTAGTATTCTCTGCCAGACTATCTATATAGATCATAACCATACACAAGCCTGTTGACTTACTATTTATTGCAATATAGATTTGTAAATTTCGGTGGTGACTTGTACTGCGACCTTCATAGATCTATTGCACCCCACCCTCTTCCTCTAAACGCTGGTATACTCTGAAATATAACTTGATAGTAACAATAGAACTATCAAGTTCAAAATAGTTTATTTAATGTGATCCTTTAATTGCAATTAATCTAAATATACTAGTAGTTAGTTGCGACTTATCTACATCATTAATATAATATATTTTGTTTCGAGACGTTATAGACTTCTTTTAGTTAAGTATTAATATTTCTAAGACACACAATGTTACATACCAGTAAACAATAATATTTAGAAACAGTTTGCTTTTATAAAACTGGTTTATACTTTCTAGAATATTGGATACGCGACTTTAAACTTTAAATTTCGTTTTACTCAAAACGCATCTAGGTGGACATGTGTGGTTTTTCCCCTGTGCCCTTCATATGTTAAATATGTATTGAGATAAACAGTTTTTCATTGTACTTAAGAAGTAGAAGATTTGGTGTGATCCTTTAATTGCAATTAATCTAAATATATGAGTAGTTAGTAAGCGAATTATTATTATTATAATATTTTTGTTTAATTTTATCATATTATGATAAATACATTTTAAGTAAAACAGCCTTTCATTGTACTTAAGAAGTAGAAGATTCATAACAAGAACGTCTTTGCTTTCTACACAATGGCTTCTGTTGACTTTGCGTTTATTAAAACAAAAACTGTTCGAGGCGACAATAATATTATTCCGATAAAAATAAACGCGAAGTGCAAACTGAATTAAAGCCCATGCAGTTTTCAACAGAGCTCATTTGTCACTTTCAACACCTGGTATTTGGCATATACAGTTATTATCTGTCAACGCGTTTAATTATCTTAGCAAATACGCTGTGAACATGAGAACTCTAGCGAAAAATAACAAACACTCATATAGACATAATCGCTTAATCTATATCTGTCATCCTGTTTATCTTTTCAAGCTGCAAAATAAGTTTCATTTATAGCACTAATTAGGTCAATAGTATATTCTCGATTCAGCCTTGTTTAGTATTTCACCGACATAGTCTGTCCTGGTCTCGTTTGGTCTTGTGTGGTTTTGTCTGGTCTTTTATGGTTTTGTCTGGTATTTCCCAATCTAACCTGATCTTGTCTTGTCTTGTCAAATTCAAATTCGGTAATAGGCTCTATCAGTTCACTTTCGAATTCCTTAATGATACTAGCAGGCAAGGAGTATGGGCCCTGGGTTGGTTTTTTTTTAAGACTAAAGACATTTCGCTAGGAGAGAAATCTTCAAGATAAATGGATTTTTCGTTTCGGAGAATGTGGCTATTGTCTAAGTAGGTTGACGGTATGTTTTGTATAATACTATCAGGTGCTGAGATAAAAAGTCATTAAAACGTGAAGCTTGCGCTTCTGGGGCTTCTACAAGTCGGTCATTATCTAATAGGTAAATGTTTTGTTTACCTCGTACTTTGTTGGGCAGTTCATCGAATGTCTTCCAAACAGTACGTTGTTTGTTAGATGATTTTCCAATTTTGTTTCTGAAGTAATTCCTTTTAGTAGAGATAAGGAGATTCAGGTGCGTTTTCTTGTGTGTCAAGTAAATTTCTTTTAAGTCAGGGTGCTGCTTTTGTAAAATATACAGGTCCTTTAACTTTCTACTTGAGATTTTAATTTCTTTGGTTATCCAAGAAGTGCGAGTAATTGTTATTTTCTTTAATGGACTATATTTAAAAATGTAAAATTGCATCGGTTGGATAAACGATTTGAGCTTTCTCTCGCAGTCCTTAGTTGAGAAAATATCTGCCGAGGATTCTTTTTGAAGAGCTTGTTTTAGGCGAAGTTTGTTGGTTTCGAGCAAAATAAAAATCTTGTTTAGTTTTATTAGGAGATACTACATTGGCAACCAGTATGAATCTGTGATCAGAGAGAGTGTTGTCCCCAACAGTGATTGGAGCTGGGCGAGTTAGTCTTTTCACAAAAAAAATTCAATTGTGCTCTGTGAGGTGTTAGTTATCCTAGTGGGAACCTTAACTCTGTTATCTAGATCAAATGACAGCAGCATGTTGATTAGATTGGTTTTATCTTTGGAATGTTTATCAAAGTGTATATTAAAGTCAACTACAATAAAGATGACATCATATTTAAGAAACACAGAGTCAAGTAGCTCTTCGAGAATTGTCATGAAAGTGGTGACACGCCCCGTAGGAGGTCGATATACAGTTATTATATCCACAGAATTAGTACCCGACTTCCATAGAACCCCACACAACTCAACTTGTTCTGCATTGGATTTACTGGAGATTTCTAGAGTGTGGCAGTTATCGAAATATATATCTTTAACCCAAATTGCAACCCCTCCGTCAATAGACTGCGTTCGTGAATAGGAAGCAATCGATTTATAATTAGGTATATTTAGGTGTCATTAGCTCATCCGAGAGACACGTTTCTGCCAGACATAAAACGTGTGGCGAGTGCTCAGATGTTAAAAGATCCAGCTGAAGGAGTTTTTGTTTAATACTTTGAGCATTAATGAATAATATCAGATTGTTAATAGGTTTGGTACTATTTTTGCAGCTATTTGTCGATGGAGATTGAAGTAAAATTGGCGCTGAATTAGGAAGATTTAGTTGGTTACTCTCAGTTTGTGAGGGTTTGGGAAGAAAAAACTAGAAAACTGTTGTGTTTGCGGCCAGGTTTTCGGTTTTTGCACATCTTCAAGTTTATCCATTGGGACAGAGACCTTAAAAGATGAGTATTCTTTGGGAAACTTAGAAGGAAGTTTAATACACTGTATGTGGTCGAACTGTGTACAGTTAAGGTATTTGATTACATCATCCTCGTTGAGTTCTAGATCTAGACGGTAGACATGAAGGTTTTGAGCATAATTCTTCACCGCCCTAATTGCGTAATTCTCGTTTGTGACGATTATTATATTTGCTCTTCTATTATTCCTTTTCTTTTTATTTTGAAATTGCCACGTATCGTTGTTTATATTTTTTTCAAGTTGTTTTTATAACGCCGCACTCACGAGTATTGGTTTTATCGTGCACGATTGGATTTTCCTTTCTCGAAGGTCCTTGCTGCTTCGTATCTTGCGAATTGGCCTTATCGGAACAAGATAAGACTTCACCTGTGTTTTTATCTTCTTCGCATTCTTTCGAAGGTTCGGATAAGTTTTTACCCGCAGAATTAAACAATTGATTTGAAGTGGCCATTTTTTCTAAAAGCATTGCATTTTGGCAACAAAATTTTTACAAACACAATTTTTACAAACAAGCATAGCATTGCTTGTTTGTAGATTTCTTACTTGTTGCGTAAGTTCCCATATTTCCTTTTTCACACTGCCCTGTATAATATCCATGATTGATGATCTCATCAGTAGAGAAAGATGATTCGTTCTAGCACCGCCTTTGACCTTGACATGATCTTGACTTGACCTAACCTTGGTCTTGTCCTGACATTGACCTTGCCTTAACCTTGATCTGACCTTGGCCTTGACTTGGTATTGTCCTTGCTCTTGACCTTGGCACTTCCGGTTTCCTGCGCGGGAAAATTCAAAATCTTTGATTCCTAATATTATTATATGTATAGCTGGTTGCATATTTGTCAAAACGGGGTGTATAGTTAGATGCATATATGAAGGGGGTGGAGGAGGTGATTTCATGTAATCTAAGTTGCCTAAAATTATATGTAAAGTTGTCTGTCCTATAAGAGTAAATGGATGCGATAAGGAAAAAATATGAAAAACGATGACCACCGAGTCAGCTTTTTCCCGTCTCAACTTGTCTTTAAACGTGAGTATAGAATGTATGAATCGTAGGATAATTGATAAGAAACGCTGCGTAATCAGTTTCTTGTTTCAACTTGTCTGGGTGCGAGTAATTTCTTAGACAAGAACTTGTCTGGATGAGTCATAATTCTTGGAATTGCTCTGTTTCACTGATCGGCGTAAAAATAGTAAAATTGACCCTTGAATTTTACACATGGTAGTAAAAACAAGGAAAAAAAGGTTTTTAAAAACCGCAATATTAACTACCGTAGTCATCAAATTTTGTATACAGGAAATGATAACGTTACGCGAGTATGGATTGTATGAGTTGCAAAATAGTAAAAACTCTACATATATTCAATTTATTGTTTTATTGTATTATAATAATAAAACATTTAAATTTACTTCAATACATTTAAAATCAAATACAGGGATAAAGAAATATATTATTTGTATATTTGTTTTGATTTACAAAGACTTGGAGGGACTAGTGACATTTATTACTAGTGAGAGTGACTAGAAATATTTATAATAAATTATAATAACTCATTTAGCATAATTTGAAAATTCGATTTGTTTTAAAATTAAAGATTGATGAAGAAATATTTATACTAAATCATTTAGACGTTCGATTTGTTTTAGATATAATCAGAGAGATTAGAGGGATTAGTGATAAAATGCTTAAACGTAATTTCTGTTAATTTAGTAAAATTATATATTTATATTTATATATGTATTTATAAATTTGCTGATATTAAGTATTTTACGATCGCAGCAATATCTTTATATAAAATGTGTGGGATGGATAATGATATAAAACTATGTGTGAAGTACATAAAGCTAAACCTAATTAATTATAGATTAAGTATAGAGAGAATAGAAAATTATCAGATTATGATATGCCCATCTGGAAGTATGTGGGAGCCACACAGCCTTAGTACGATAATATGCATTCTAGTTAAATGGCCCGCAGCTATAATGATCGATGATCCATCCCATATATGCACTATGACACCACTAAAGTTTGTTTTGGCAAATATCCTACAGCCACTCACATGGAATCTTATGATTCCCTCATAGCCCACCCCAATTGATGGGGTGATAACTACCGTTAACTCATTAAGGTGAGGTCTATGTCGCCTCAGGCTAAAAAGGGTGTGAGGTCTATGCAGCCCCACGCTAAAGCGGGTGTGAGGTCTATGTAACCCCACGCTAAAGAGGGTGTAAGATCTGTAAAACAGAGCAATTCCAAGAATTATGACTCCAGACAAGTTCAAATAAGTCTAAGAAATTACTCGCATCCAGACAAGTTGGAACAAGAAACTGATTACGCAGCGTTTCTTATCAATTATCCTACGAGTTTAAGGACAAGTTGAGACGGGAAAAAGCTGACGCGGTGGTTCATATTAATTCATCGCTCTTCATGTTCTTTCCTTATCGCACCCATTTACTCTTATAGGACAGCCAACTTTATACATAATATTACACAATTTAGAGTATATGAAATCATCTCCTGCGCCCCCTTCATATATGCATCGAACTATACACCCTATTTGGACATATATGCAACCAACTGTACATATAATAATATAAAGCATCAACGATTTTGAATTTTCCCCCGTGCAGGAAACCGGAAACCGGAAGGGTCAAGGTCAAGACCAAGGACAATGTCAAGTTAAGGCCAAGGTTAGGTCAAGGTCAAGACCTGGCCAATGTCAGGACAAGTCAAGACCAAACAAAGTCAAGGTCAGGTCAAGGTAATATCAGGACAAAGGTCAAGGCCGAAGGTCAAAGGTCGAAGGCGTGAGGCGGCACTAGAACGAATCATCTTTCCCTACTCTCAGCGACTCTAATTCACTCCTTATGGTTCCAGTAATCGTGTTCTTGAAATAGGGACTTTGAAGGTACAATATCACAGGGTTACCATTTGCATCTGGATTAGCGTTAGAACGTAATTTTCTTGGCATATTGCAAACAAATATATTAAATTCACTTAGATTTGTTTAAAGAGATAGTTTTCTCTCACGCTTGATTTGATGTTCACGCTCTCGCGGTTCGACCGCGACTATCTTCTCTTGTCTGGTTTTCTTTGATCTTGTCTGGTCTTGTCTGGTCTTGTCTGGTGTTGTCTGGTTTTGTCTGGTTTTGTCTGGTCTTATCAAGTCTTGTCTTAGCTCTAGTTTAGTCATGTCTAGTCTTGTCTATTCTTGTCTGGCCTTGTCTAGTCTTATCAGATCTTGTCTAGTCTTGTCTGGTCTTGTCAAGTTTAGTATGGTCTTGTCTAGTGTTGTCTGGTCTTGTCTAGCTTTGTCTGCTCTTGTCTGGTCAAATTTGGTTTTATCCGTTCTTGTGTGGGCTTGTCTGGTCTTGTCTGGACTTGTTTTGTCTTGTCTAGTCTTGCCTGGTCTTGTCCAGTTTTTTCTGGCCTTGTCCAGTTTTGTCTGGTATGGTCTAGTCTTGTCAGGTCTTGTCTAGTCTTGTCTGGTCTTGTCTAGTTTTGGCTGGTCTTGTCTGTTCTTGTCTGGTCTTGTTTGATCCTGTCTAGTCTTGACGATTTCTCTGTACAAAAATGAATCAAAAAGCAATTTGCTTAATAGTTGGATTTCAATAAATAATTGATATTCTAACAATTATTGTATTAGTTGTACAACTACAAGTATTGGATTAAAGACAATGAAAGCTAAAATGTATTTAAGTTGAATGGTGTATTGTTCCAACAAAAGGTCATAGAATGAGTTTGATATATATAATAAAACGTTTAAATGAACAACACAATGGAACTAAATTCGGCGTCTGTTAAATGTGGATCATCTGTGTCCGTTCGCTTTGCAAATTAGTTTAAGCCAAGTGACTCAGTTCCATTCACCAGTTTTTTTTATCGACAAACCACAATTCACCTCAACAGCAGAAACTAACACAATTTTAAACCGCTTATAATAAATTAGATTACCGTGTTACAAGCTCAACGTACTTGTTAGATGTTAATTTTCTCGTAGATTCTTAAATAAACGTCGAGTTCGGGTTCAAATTTGAAATGTATGGATATTTCGTGTTTGGAATGTATTTATTGATTCGATAAAATATGATTCGCGGAATTATCGTTGCATTCGTGACGATAGAGAAAAGTTTACTGTGAACACTTGTACGTGTGCTAATCGTAATAAAAAATCTCCATTTGTGTATTTCTCCACTCAATGTTATTGCAAACTTCTTTTTCTCTGTGTAACTGAATGTACTATGTAACTGAAATAACTGAAATACACAATAAATGATTCAAATATATTTATAAATAAATAATGATTCTGTATGTCGTTGGTCCAGATGAACAGGGTATTAACTCAAAAAAGCAAGAGAGCGATTTGAAGTTTTCAAATCAATATATTTCAATTTCTGTAAATAATTGGTTAACCTCACCTATAATATCTTTTAAACTAACTTTATTAATAACGTTTTTGTTCACTTGATGACTTTGTCAATTTTGCTACTACTGAGGAAAATAGAAATTCTACAGGCAAGAACATCATGAGTTAATACCCTGTTCATCCAAACGAACGATATGTTTCACAACTTTCTTGGAATTTAATTGGACAAGACTGGGCAAAACAAGATCGAATATAGTTTGATTAGATTGTACACAATATAACAAGCCTGAGTAAGACTGGAATAGTCTAGACGAGACGCTTTATTATCTCGTAAGCAGTGCCGTCTTAGGCTATGCCGGGGCTCTTGGGCTCTCAATACAGTCGAACTTCTCTAAGTCGAATTGCCACAGTTCATGAAAAAAATGGACTTATAGAAAATTGGAGCTATAGATATATTAGGGGTACCGGAAAGTATTTAATGTTTTGGTACTTACGTATTAACGCCACCACCGCTACATTTTTAAATGCCGCCAATCTACACCTAAAATTTTTGATAAATCCCAAAATAAAACATTTTATTTAAAATTAAAACATTTATAAAACTCAAAATACTATATTTTTTAACCCCGGTTAGATTAGGTTGCCCGCCGCGAAGCGGACAAATAAATCAAGACTATATACGCGCGTCTGCGCGAACTCTTGATCCAATATATAGCGGTGGTGGCGTTAATACGTAAGTACCCAATGTAGTCTAGATAAAATCTTGAAGACCAAGTCCAATCTGTATCAGAGAAAATTATTAAAAATCTAATCTACATGAAAGATTGAAGACAATGTCTAGTATATACAATTAGATTAGATTATTAAGAGTTTAGCCTAGATGAAACCATTGAAACCTTGAAAACCAAGTCTGGTCCATATAATTAGATTAAATTATTAAAAATCTAGTCTAGATGAAACATTGAAGATCATGTCTGAAACATTAAAAAGCATGTCTCAAACATTGAAGACCATTGAAGGCCATGTTCTTTAAGGCCATGTCAATTAAGACTAGATTCTTAAGAATCTAGATGAAAATAAGAATTTGGATGAATCTAGATAAATATAATCATACTGAATTATCAAAAAACTAGTTTAGATGAAACATTGAAGACCATTAGACTTATGACTAAAAGAAGAATGGTACCTTCAAATGTAGATTGTTCAAAATTTTAACAAATTTTTGTTAAAATGTTCATACACAACAGTTGAGAGAATGTAGGGCAGTGATAAATGGAGGAACAAGAGACATAGGGGGACAGCGACACATCATTTGCAATCTTATTTAAAATAGAGAAAATTTTGAATCTATGTTAGACTCTATAACGACCCATTTTCCTCAAAAATTCTGAATATTTTTAAATAAAGTGTCTTGAATTTGGAAAATGTTTTAATTTTGAATAATGTGTTTTATTTTATGATTTATCACAAAAGAATTTTAGATGTAGATTTGCGGCATTTAAAAAGGTAGCGGTGGTAGCGTTAATACGTAATTACCATTTTTTTTTACAAAAAAGTTAAAAAATCTTTTATTACAAAATTTTATCATTATTAACTCAAAATATAATTTCCATCGTTTGAAATAACCTCTTGCCAACGTGTTACCAGATTTTTTCTTGTTTCACGTTTCTTCGTGATACCCTTTTTGAATTTTGTTTAATTCATGCGGAACCCACACGCCCTGTCTATTGACTTGGCCAATCTTTTTTAACCCTTAACCACCTGCCATATGTCTCAGGTGAGAAAATTACTGCTACTTTGGGTCTGAGAGACGTATGTCAGGTAGTTAGGTGTTAAGTGTTCCTGAACAGTTGACCAGGATGCAGAGAGCCTTTCAGACATGTCTTGATTGGTTAGTCGCGGATCTGAACGGGCTCAGTTTTCCTTTGTGGCCACTTATATTTGCAATTGGTATAACAGAGGTAAGAAACAACAATGAGTTTAAACTTTAAAATTTCATTAATATATAACACCTTTTGGGTGATCTTCGGTTATATCGTCTTTTTTTTGGATTACTGATTCTCGGGAGAATAATATCCTGTCGTAATCTTTCTACAGCACACCCGCTGGTTAATTCTTAGTTTTGCTTTATTCGAGTTTTTGGTGATCATAAAATATGAAAAATAAAATGTTTGTCGATAGTGTAATCTGCCCGAGGATTACACTATCGCCGGTTTATGGTAGGCAATATCCGGCATCATAAATTTTGGAAAAATACGCTGCGGTTAAAAAATTGGAGCTATAGAGATTATTTTGTACGTAAAGTTTTACCATTGTAAAATTTACTACGAGTTATGGACAAAATCGAGCTAAGGAAAATTCGAGTTATGGAAGTTAATTTATATGTAAAATGCTATATAAACGTATGTATTACTAAAAATATTCGAGTTATAGAAAAATTGGAGTTACAGAGGTTCGAGTTGTAAAAGTTCGACTGTATATATATTTTTTTTCTTCTTTGGCTGTCTGAGTTTTAGCCTGCTCGCCGATCCTTTTCCATTCCGCTCAATCATTTGTCGCTTCTTTCCAATTTCTCATTCCGTGAGTGTTTTGAGATAGTCCTTCACTCCGTCTATCCATCTTTTTCTAGGTCTTCCTCTTACTCTGCTTTCCACTGGCTTCAAGTCTGTTATGAACATCGTGTTCCTTGTGTGTTCCATTCTCTCTACATGTCCCAGCCATCTGATTCTTTGTGCTTTTATAAATCGTACAATATCCGCATTATTTATACAGATGTTCAGTTCATGGTTCATACGAAATCTGAACATTCCGTTTTCTTCCGAATTTTTCGAAAATTCTAAGATTGGTATCGTCGTTCTTCGATAAAGACCACGTTTCGCATCCGTATGTAACCACAGGTCTAATTATTGTTTTATATATTCTTAGTTTAAATGCGCTGTTTAGCAGTCTTGACGTTGGTAGTTTTTTATACATATAATAACCTCTGTTTCTTGCTACTATCCTGCTCTTGATCTCTTCGCTTGTTTGATTTTGTGTGTTCAATTGTGCGTTCAAGTTGTTGACACACTCGAAGTAGTAGTCTTCTATGTTTATGGGTTGTAGCTTGTTGTTATTTCCTCTTACTAATTTCATGTATTTCGTTTTTGCTTCGTTTATTTTCCGTCCGAATCTTGTAGTTTCTTTGTCCATTTCTATTAATGTTTCTCTAATACTTATTTCATTCCTCCCTATGATTACGATATCATCTGCGTATGCACATATTTGCCTTATTCTACTGCTTATCCATCCGTTTATGTTAAGTTTCTTAATTGCTCCATCAAGTACTAGGTTAAATAAAAGTGCTGAAAGTGCGTCGCCCTGTCTCACTCCTTCATCGAACTCGAAATTTTCCGACAGTTCGTTTTGTACAGCTACTATCGCTTTCGATTCATGCATGGTGACCTTCACCATATTAACCAGTTTTCGTGGTATTCCCATAAGTATCAGGTCGTTCAGTAGCTTACGTCTGTTTACTCTGTCGAAAGCCTGTTTGAAATCGATAAACAGGTTAGAGATTGTGATATTGTGTTCTTAGCATTTTTCCATTATCTGTCTCATCGTGTGGAGTGGATCGGCTTGGTCGCAATCCGCGCTGGTACTCGCCCAAGATCTTCTCCGCATATCTTATTAGCCTTTGGTTTATTATAATTGAGAGTACATTGTAGGTGACGCTGAGTAACGTTATCCCTCTATAGTTGTTACAGTCATTTTTATTGTCCTTTTTGTCAATGGGCTGTATAATTCCTAGCTTCCATTCTTCTGACATCCTCTGTTCTTTCCATATCATCCTGATGAGCTTATGTATCCTTGTCCACAGTAACTCGCCACCGTTCTTTAGGAGCTCTGAAGTTATCGCATCTGTCCCGGGGGCTTTGTTGTTTTTTAGCTATTTGATGACATCTACTACCTCATCGTATGTCGGTTCTATGTCCTGTGGTTCAGCTGACTGGTATTCTAAGTTGGTTTCATCTACTTCATCGTTTTCATCGCTCTCTAACTTTTTCCATCTATTTGTTACTTTCTCGTTTTCTGTCAGTATTTTCCCATTTTTATCTCTGCATGACGAATTTGCGGTTTAAACTCTTGTTTTTGTTGCAGGATTGCTTTATAGAATTTACGAATCTCCTTTTTGTTGTTGGCCGGTCCTATCTCCTCTATTTTTCTCTTGAGCATATCTTTATCATTTTTGTCGCTTCTTTTCGTTTGGTTTTATAGTGCTCATCATTTGCTCTGGTATTTCTTTGGAGACATTCATTCCTTGCTATATTTATATCTCTTTCTTAACTTCTTTACACTCGTCGTCGTACCAACTCTCACCAACCAATCCTCTTTTGTAGGTGCCTAGTGTTTCTTCTGCGGTTTGTATTATTATATTTCTAATGTTTCGTTATCTATTTGGCCGGACGGCTGAAAGACATTTAGTTTTACTTCTGGGCTTTTTCTTCTTTTAATTTCCATGAATTCCATTTCTTTGGCTTAGTTGTTTTAGTTTTTGCTATATTGTAAATTCGTTGTCTCATATGCGTAACAACTAAATAATGGTCCGAATCGCAGTTTGCGCCTGTACGACCGTACATCTACGATTGAGGATGCGTATCTCTTGCATATTACTACATGATCTATTTGGTTAATGTTCTGCGTACCTGGGATCCTCCATGTTCCTTTGTGTATACGCTTGTGCTCGAAGCATATTACTAAGTTGTTTGCTTTTGCGAGGTTAAAAAGTTTCATTCCATTTTCGCTTGTTTTTTGGTTCTGGCTGTGTTTTCCCGCTATACTCTGGTAGTAGTCCTCTCTTCCTATCTTGGCATTAATGTCGCCTAGGACGATAAGAGCATCGTGCTTGGATACCTTTTCACATGTGTTTAGCACCATCCGGTAAAATCCTTTTATCGCTTCTTCATTTGCGTCTTATGTGGGGCCGTAGGGGAGAACCGGGTAATGGGAGCCTACTAAGGGAAAATTTAGATAAAAACCTCATTTGTTAACATTCTTATAATTTATAATTAGGAACTCTTACCTTGATTATTAAAGTATATTGTTATCGCAATTATAATGGATTACAGTAATTTATTAAGTTACAATAACGATTTTACAAAAAAAGTCAGTCCCTCCCATTACTCGACATCTGCGGGCAAAGAGAACGTATTTTTTCATATTTAATGATCATATTGGAAATGGGAGCCATAATATTTACTTTCCCGAAAATTTAACTAAACATACTTTACGTGGTATCTAATATAAAAAGAAGATATATGTATCAAAAATGACATGAAAATATATTAAGTTCATGGGGTAATGGGAGCTATATCTTATAGTAAGAGCCAAGCTAGGCTACCATTACCCGCTGACCACCATTTTGAAAAGTAATAACATAAATATATAATTCTGCTTTCAATCACAATTTAGCCAATTGGACTTGTTAGTAAATGAATCTAGGGATGTAATAAGCATAAACATAATAAAATAAGAAGATAACTTCTTTCTTATCTTGGCGCTAACCATCGCCATTTTTTTATAAGCGTGGAGCGAAAAACACACAACCGTCCCTCGTGAATTAACGCATAGGCGGTAACGGATCGTGCGCTTCAGTTGAAGTTTCTTGATGTTTGACGGAAGCCGCCGAGTGTATACAATTGTGCAAATGTGCATACTTTCCGTGCAATCACCATCGCTCCCATTACCCGACCGCTCTCATTACCCTG
This sequence comes from Phosphuga atrata, assembly GCA_944588485.1. NCBI lineage: Eukaryota > Metazoa > Arthropoda > Insecta > Coleoptera > Silphidae > Phosphuga > Phosphuga atrata. Next base: position 2,263,106 of record OX155901.1, read on the forward strand.
CGCTCCCCTATACGTTTATAAGAGTTGTGTTGAAAAGTTTACCTTTCATACGCAATTTTCAAAGTCTTTCAAAGCCTCAAATCCAAGTACGGCCTTCTGTGTGTTTGTACTGACTATAAATCCAACACCATGTTCACCTTGCCTTCTTTTCCACTGTAATATAGGGTATAGTTACGTTTTCTTAGTGTTTCTTGACCCCTCCACCTAATTTCTTGAACAGCTGTTATGTCCATTTTATATTTGGCTAGTTCGTCTGAAATAGCATTCATTGTACCATCTACGTATATTGCATGTGCCCATCCTTAATTCCAATCTCTTATCCTTATTTCTTTGCATTTCTCGGCTTCTGGTAGTCCGGTTTCTATCGTTGAGTTGTTCTGAACATTTTGAAGATTCTGAAGTTTTTTTTACGAGGATGGATAGTTGGTCCATCGCCCAACCCCCTTTTCCGAAGACCATTTTTTCCGCTCTCGTTTGCTTTGACCTAGCCTTCCATACGGGTTGTTTACCGCATCTTAGACCAGGTTACTAAGGTTTCCAGGGTTCAGCACCATTTAGAGGTTTCGTGGAGGTGAGAGTAGGAATTGGGTAGGAGAGGCTATGCGAGAGGCACCTCGAGACTCCTGTGCGAAGTCTGTTGAGCGTTCTCCAGATTGGTTATGGGAGGAAATGTCCCGGTGCCAGCTCCTCTTTTTGTTGGTTGATTGGGTCTTCGACCTCAGCGCGCAATTTCTGGAGCTTTCTGGCTTCCTGAGAGACTGGCAAAGGTGCTGTTCTGGCCAAAAAGCTGTGGCGGGATCGGTGTCTGGGTCTATCTGGTTGGTGGTGATAGAGCGGGTGCCCTGGGTCGATCTATTGTCGCCCCCTTTCTGCCTCAGCGGCTACCTCCCTCCTAATGTGAGGTGGTACTATCCCACCGAGAGAGTATACCTGATAAAATGGCGTAGGCTTCAGGCAACCTGTTGTTAGGCGGACTGCTTGATTCAAAGGGACGTCGATTTCCTTTGCGTGAGTGGATGCACACCATACTGGAGCAGCGTATTCGGCTACAGAGAAGCTTAATGTAAGGGCTGAAGTTCTCAATGCTGCTGGTTGTGCTCCCCATGACCTACCAGTCAGTTTCTGGAGAAGGTTGTTTCTTGTTGCTACCTTTTTTCTAGTGTGGAGGCAGAGGCGCTTATATGTGTGAGCTCTATCTCGCTCGAGTTACCCCGAGGTATTTTGGGGTTGGGCAGTGTTCTAACTGTTGGCCACACCACACTATATTCATTTGTATCCTTGCCTCTCTGTTGCTAAGGTGGAAGGCGCACACTTGAGTTTTTGCTGGATTCGGTCGGAGAAGATTGTGCTCGTAGTAGTCGATCAGAGCATTTGTCAGTTTTCTTACTACCTCATGGAAACTATTTCCTTGGGCTTCTAGCGCTGTGTCGTCAGCATATATAAAGTGCCTTATCTCCCGCCGTATGGGTTGGTCGTTGGTATTGATATTGTACAGTAATGGGGCCGGCGCGAGTGGCGTAGTGGTGACGCTCGTGGCCTCATGTTAGAGCGCTAACTGACGAGTATAGAGGTCCGAGTTCTATTCCAAGCGCCGGCCGCATTTGTTCCAGAAAGACAAATGTGAAAAATGTCAATTAGCGCAATTTACTATAACAACAGGTTTTCTGTGCCTAAGTGAATGTGATAGAATACAATAGACTACCAATAGACCGTAGTGTTCGAAGGGTCGGCAAACCCGGTAATCACATCGAACCAAACCTGAGGAAGTCAGTTCCTCTGCAGGCGCCGTCTACTATTTTTCCCTAATAGGCTGACACAGAAACGGCGGTTTTGGAGGAAGGCTCGGACAATCGATGTGATGTGGAAATCATTTGTCATTTCTTACAGTTTGCATAGTAATTTTCCGTGGTTGAGACCGTATCGTATGCAGCAGATAGGTCAATGAAAGCAGCCCTTGTGATCTTCTCTTCGAAGCCATCGTCGATGTATTGAACAAGGTTTAGCACCTGTCCGCCACAAGATTTCCTCGGTCTAAATCCAGCCTGTTCCGGTATTAGCTTCTCATCGATAGTCGCTGAGATTATGTTCAGAATCATTCGCTCCATTAGCTTAAAGAGAGGCTGAGACTGATCGGAAGTTTTTAGTCTCATTTTGTTCTTTCCCAGGCTTTAGAAGAGCAACGACCCTGGCTTGTCTCCATAATTTTGGTATCTTGAAGGTATTGATGCACGTGTTGAACATTTTGAGCAGCCACTGAAGTGTTTCTGGGGCAAAGTTCTTAATCTGTTCTGCTCTGATATCATCTAAACCCGCTGCTTTGTTTGGTTTCATGGCGGTAATTGCTTTAGTAAGATCTTCGGTGCTAAATGGGGTTCGAAAAGAGTCGACTTCTTCTGCTATGTTTCGAGTTATCCTGGCTTTGTTATTTTTCCTTGGTGGTTTGCTGGGAGGCCACCTGGTCGGTGGTGACCTTGCTGAAGTCCAATGGGGCACTAGTGGGGTCATCACTGCAGTTTTTTAGTATACACCAGGCTCGCCTGCTATGTCAAATATTAATATTGTTTCATGTCAAACTCCATCAGCGTTGTCCATTTTTCTCTTCTACCTTCGGCAAATGTAGCCATTAGCATTTCTCCGGCTGCGATGGTTTCCTCCGAGAAGAGGTCGTCTTAGTTATGTCGCCTATACTTATTCAGCAGCTCTCTGTCCGATGTCCTCATCCCTGGTAGTACAAATTCAGTCAAACACCCCCGCTCCTTTTTGTTCAAGGGAAATTAAGGAGGATTTCGTAAATGCTTTGGCACCAATGAAGGTAATATAGGACCAATTGTGGGAAAGTTACTTGGGGGAAAAAGAAGGAGATTATGAGTAGTAAATACAAACTGAAAGGAACCGAAGTTTTATATAGGATAACTACACACCAAAAGATCAGGACATTCAAAAAGAATTTCTCAGAAAGGTGAAGTTCCTAAAGGAAAGTGGCCACCTGATTAAAGTTGATCCACCCGATCAAAAAAGCTGAGGGAGGTCTGACGGGAAGAAAACTAGGAAAGGAAAACCTGTTGTTTTGGAATGTAGTAGGTTTGAAGAAAAAAAAATTGAAACAAGAGACACGGAGTGTTCACAAAGTTCTTAGCGGGTTATTGGAAAAGGAATGGAAGACATGCAAGTGCAATCTTCCAAACGAGTCCAGCTAGAAAATCCAGCCGGCGAAGAAAAGTAGTACATTTGGTAGGAACTGCTAGAAGTTTCAATTCATTGGACTGGTGGAAACATGGATACAGGAAAAAGAGTGGGGGATAGGTAGGAGCAAACGATTACAGATGCAAGATGCAACCGGCGGAAAAAAGAAGTGCATTTGGTATGGCGAGAAAGAAAATATAACAGTGGTACATAATGCAATGAGTGAATCCAAAAAAATAACCCTTGAAACGGAAATAACCCCTACCGTTGAGGTAAATCACGTTAGAAAGTTACTGTTGGCAAGTGGCGGCAAGATATAACGGTTAAGTAATAACAGTTTAAAAGCAAGTAACGAGATGGGCAAGACTAATACCAAAGATTTTAACAAATGATGCAACAAGGCAGGGAATAAAAGGTATTGAAGTTGGAATGAGAAGCGGGTACCGCATGCCGGTAGTGGTGTTGTTGCAAATGGAAAGAGAAGGTAGTACGGAGAAATGGGTGAGATAAGGGTGCCCCTGATGAATACAGGAGGAGAGTAGAGAATTTCCCTTCCCTGGAACCTTCTTGATATTTGCTGTAAATACATTGCTTGATATTGTATTGTGTCTACGAAATCCTTGTAGTTCTCCGGTTTCGGTGTAATTTGTGCGAGAGCCCTGTCCAGTTTTGCCTTGTATGGGTCCAATTTCGCTTTTTTTAAATTAAAACGTCTTTAGCAAGTTACAGCCTGGGGTTTGACTAAAGCTTCGGTAAAGCATATAATTGGTCGGTGTTGTGACTTCGGTATGGGCTGGCGGACTACTTTCCTGAATTGGGCTTCAATATTCTTGGATACGAATAAGTTGTCGGGGTTGTATCCTCTTCTCTATCGGTCGCTGTCAAATGTGGCTGGTTGTTTTGGGTCGTGGATTAGCGTCAGATTGTTACTTTCTGCCCATTCTGCCCGTTATTGTCAGTCGCACTATAGCCCCAGCTGGTGCTATGACACTTAAAATCACCCATCACCAATCTTGTTTGCTGCTCTTTAAAGTTGCGTGGCTCTTCGAATATGAAATCTGCGTTTGGTGGTTTGTACAGAGATGTTACAGAGAATCTGGGAGTTTTAATTGTCAGTATTTCGATGTCATTATTTTCCGACAATTCAGCGGATAGTACGTTGTAACGTGGTTAGCGGCTTCCCCGCGTCACGTTCGGTACTAATCGAGTCGCCAAGGAGGGATGATCGAGTGAAAGTGGGGAACAAGAAACGAGGCATCGAGACAGAGTCGAGACGGACCTGTCGAATCGATCAGGCGTAAATAAATGTCAATCAATTCACACTCTAAGATAAGGCCGAGCACCTTTGTACAGGCTGTACCGCCACACGGGTACCATATTGTGCATGCTATTTGTGTTTGCGATATTAATAAATATTACAATTGATTATATATCCCGAGTATTAGTGAGTTACTGTGTTTAAACTCAATCTCATCCTATCACCACCACGCTATCGTCGTCGAGGTCACTGGGAAAGCACATGGCCGCATTCACCGTTCACGCGTGGCCAATAAGCCGAGGAACGAAGAGTCAACGCATAGTCAGTCAGTTGTTGGGCTAAGTATAATCTGTATTATCTCATCAGGGGGTGAGTACAGTTATCCCCGATTGTTTAGTAATCAAAGGCCTACCCGGACCATAATTGCTGCTAGTCCTCCCCCCCCCCTTTTTTTATCTTACTCTACCGAATTCTAGCTAGTCATACCCATGGACCTAATTTACCCCGTAAATTAGAAGGTTACTGAGTCCTCCATATTGGGACCCTGTTTCAACGTTTACCCTTCAAGTTGTCAAAAATTGCGCTACCGTAGCGATCGTGTGATCTCTCGAGCATCAATTGCATGCCCTCTATCTTTGAGCGCCGCCTTGCTATTCTACGATGTGTTTCCTGGGCCAATAGTAATAAAATGGTCACTAAGCAAAGTCTCCTTTTGGCTTGTTATTCTCTCGATGTTAATCGAGATCGTTACCAGGTGTGGATCTGATAAGAGCCATTGGTAATCATTTTTGTTTTTCGCTGATCCGGTGTTAAGGATTGGCCGTTGAGACAGTCATGTTCAACGTGTCCAGGGGACGCCCGATTGCTATTATTGCTATCTTCGTGGAGGCTTCTTCCTTGTCGCCCTGATGATAATCATATATTGTTAAGAGCAGGAAGGCTTACTCCCCGTTCCCATTTGCAAAAAGAATTCCAACCCCAAGTGCACGTAGTTGTTTCTATATTTAATATTTACAACTACAGAAAATATATACTTATATCTAAAATTTGTAAGTTTAAATATTACATTGTTTACAAACGCATTTAAAACCATTAGTGGTCACAAACAGTTGCAAGCACGTAGCGGTCATAAAACAGCCCCAAAACGCATTCAAACCCATTGGTGCGCCACGAGAAGATGTTAGGACCTATTGGTCGCTTTATCGTAATCTTAGTATAATATGTAAGTATCTAATTTTAAAAAGCTAGAGATAAAGAATTAAAATAATTTTAAGACAAAATAAAAATAGGATTGTTGGGTCAAAACAAAATCACGCCACTTTCGGAAATTCTCCAACCATAGATAATGTAGACTCAGATAATGTCGAAATGTTATACTACCTAATATTCTATACTACTACTATACCTACTATACCTAATATACTAATAGGTACCTTTAGCTAGGTAAAGCTAGTGAAGCTACCTTTTGTCGGGTTGTATCTACATAAAATAGAAAAAAAAAACTTCTATAGTGTAAGCGAATATATCGACCTTTCAGGGCCCCCCTGCCGAGGACGGCCCTGGGCACGCCCCGTATGCCCTTATGGCAAAGACGGTTATGCTCGTAAGTTCGTGTAAATTAGTTTCGGTTATATTTGCATCGAGTGAAAGTAATTAAATGTGTTATGAAGTCATTGCTATGTATACGCTGCCTTGTGTTAAAGTATTTATTGTCTCTTCCACCGGAAATAAATACAATGTGTAAAATGTGACACGTGGAATACGTAAAATTTGCGGAAAGACGGCGGAAATTTGAAAACGCGTACGACAAACGGCCGCACGACCTTCTGAATTGTATAACAATTTTCGCACTAACCGGTGTTCAATTCGCGAGTATTTGCATAATGTGATTTAAACTCATTGCAAACAATAAATTTCTGTCGGAAAATAACATCAATAATCTTTTAACAATGTAAAATAGAAATATAAAAGCTAAATTAAAGATATTTTGCTTATAGCTTATATTTTAGGTACATTTCATATTTTGTAAGCGATCAATTTATTGTCTTTTCTCTAATAGCATCCGATAAATGGCATAAAACCATCGGACCTCGTTGAATATAAAAAAGGAGATAATTTATTTGTGCGAATCTGTGATTACAAATATTGGATTCATTAACCCCTTGACATACAATGACGTCTCTAAAACGTCATGTATATGTGATAAGATCACATGTATATGCACACCACAACGCGCATTTTATTCATATGTCAAGGGGTTAATAGCAAATGCCTATTGAAATTGGCTGCGTATATATTTGTATTAATAAAATAATTAACTAAATAATTATTAATAATTTAATAGTTAAGTAATTAACAATTCCCTATTGAAATTGGCTGCGTATAAAATCTATTTTTTATTTTACATTTGCTGTCTGTTTTAATTGAAATTGTCAATGCAGTGTTTATGTATATAATTTTTCTCGTAAGTGAAGATCTGCTGAATGTAAATAAAATGTGAAATATTCTACATCTGGCCACGAATTCTCGTCGTTTTATTTACATCTGGCCATTGTCTCGCTCTGTGTGTTTATAAAAGCTAAGCAAAATTATGAGTTACAGAGCTGTAATTATGTTGTTTTTTTTTCGTTTAGTAAGAATCCACGTTTTCTTATTCGAATTCTAAGAAATTTGTATGAATGATGAAACTTATAAAGCAGAATTGTTTTCATTTACTCCTAAATTACTCAGGATTTGCTTCATTTTAATCATTATTTATACCGGAATCGAAATAGATAATGTGTTTTATAAAGATAAAAATGTTGATATATAATTTTTACGAGTCAATATCGAAAGTAGTTTGTTGGCAAGTTTGGTATAATCCGGCGGTTGATTAATACGGTACGTTCAGTAGATATAATCTTTAAGAGTCAATATCGAAACTATTTTTTTGGCAAGTTTGGTATAATCCGGCAGTTTGTTAATCCGGCACGTTCAGTAGATATGATTTTTAAGAGTCAATATCGTAAGTAGTTTGTTGGCAAGTTCGGTATAATCCGGCGGCTTGTTAATCCGGCACGTTCAGTAGATATGATTTTTAAGAGTCAATATCGTAAGTAGTTTGTTGGCAAGTTCGGTATAATCCGTCGGTTGGTTAATCCGGCACGTTCTGTAGTCCGGCGCTCTGGGGAAACACATATTTTTAAGATATAAATACATATGGAGTTGTAAGACGTCGGTGTCTACAAAAAAGTATTCTTTGCAAATTTAGATAAATCTTTTGGTTTAGCCACAAAAGTAAAAAATAAGAAAAGCAAAATTTTTTCCCTCTTTGAATTTCGTTTCTCAATTTACATGAGCTTATATGGTCGGGTTTAGGTGTTGAAATTAATGTATGCTCTTTTTGTGCGTCTATAACGCCGACTTTTTAGAGGCATTTAAAAAAAAAGGATGCGCACCTTTTTTAAAAAGAAATGCTTGGCCGGCAAATACGTATACATTATTTATAACAAAATCAATTTTGGTTTTGGAAAAACCATATGACGCCATGCCCTCCACGTATTTAAAATACCTACACATGCATCAGCGCGATTATTTTACCAAAAATTAGCATGACCGGATCCGGTCACCGGATTAGATTATATTATAGTATATTGGAACCGGATCCGGTCACCGGATCCGGTTCCAATATACCAGATCCGGTATCCGGAAAACGTTTAGTGATGCCGGATTACTCGTCCTAAAAAAAATTACTACAAGTTAATTAACTCTTAAAAACACATTTTAAATAGTAGAATTTGAAATCAATAACCTAAAGCATACATTGACCAAAAACAAATTTAAATTGATTGTCCACTGTAAAGCTTCAACAAATTATTAAAAATCTTGAATCGAAGTTATATATTACACTCATCATCCGGTTAATGGAATGCTAGAAATTATCGCGCAAACCGAAATCGCGCAAATCGAAATCGCGCAAAGCGAAATCACGCAAAGCAAAATCGCGCAAAGCGAAATCGCATTCAATCTGGTTTTGGTTAATCTGGTTAAAATTCCGAGCGGAAGTTATGAATTTCGAGCATCGCGCAATTAATAAAATGATTAGTTTCTACAAAATTATAGTCAAAATAGTCAAAAAAACAGAAAATGTGTAAGCAGAATATAGACTTTACTTAAGGTTATATTCAAACGTTTTTACTTCAAAAAGTGGTTTTCATGAAAATACATTTAGAAAAAATTCAATAAAAAAAATAATAAAAAAGATATAAACCTCGCTCACAGCTGAAGTAAAGCCAAAAAGAACATCCTTAAACTCTAGACACTTGATTTGCGATTTTGACCAAGCTAAATCTACTCTACAATTGTCTTCGGAATTTTTACAAGAGCTTTGGTGTTACGTTGACAAACGATGACATAGTTTGGCTTCAAGGCACAAGCAAAAAAAATGTTCATTCCTTTTTTGACGAAGAAATCCTCAGCCTAACTTGTTTCACGGATGACGCGATGAAGCTAAGGATGACTTGAAAGTTTGAACTCGGCGAACTGTAGCAAGCGGTGATGCGTTTAAAATACCCTATGTAAAATTGTTATTGTTTTAATCCCAATAATTTTGATAATCCGGCGGTTATCTGGTCCCTTATGTGTCGGATTATCAAGATTATACTGTACAAGCTTGGAGCTTTTAGAATGATATTATAACCTGGTTACATTAAATTCCGAAACAATTACCAATTTCCAAAACAATTCCGAATAAGGAATTGTCAAGCGATTTCAATTTTCTTGTTTTTAGGGTTCCGTACCGAAAACGGAACCCTTATAGGATCACTTTGTTGTCCGTCTGTATGTCTGTCTGTCCGTCCGTCCGTCTGTCTGTCTGTCAAGACCATTTTTCTCAGGAACGCGTAGAGGTAACAAGTTGAAATTTGTATCAAATACTCGGGTCTGCGGTCTCTTTCAACTGTGAAAAAATCAAACTTGTAAGTCAACGCGATCAAAAGATATGACCGTTTATGTCGCATATTTTGCGATTTCACAAGGGAATCAAAACCTATAGGGTACTTCCCGTTGACCTAGAATCATGAAATTTGGCAAGAAGCGGTGCCTTACAGCACATGTAAAGGGAAAAATCTGAAAACCGTAAATATGTAGTTTAGTTACAAGAAAAATGCGAATTTACTATTAGAAACTTATGAAAATACACTAATGTGTTGCGTGGTATTGTCAGGCACCAGAGGCATATGGGTTGCATACAGTTAAGTGCTCCTAAAGATACTTTGCTTACAAGTTTGTACGGAACCCTCGGTGCCCGAGTCACAACTCGCACTTTGCCGGTTTTTTTTTTCATAACATAACAAATTAGTTGGCATTTTTTTTTGTAAACTTGATAATCGGGCAAGAAAGTTTATTTTTTAAAACTTTCTTTTTATTTTTTAAAACTTTCTGTATTTTAAAATAAACTTTCTTTTTATTTTAAAATACGTTACTTAATACGTAAAATACGTTTACTATCGATCAGAAAATCAGTACGATAAAGGTTTTAATGTCAACAATTGATGGAACCTAACAAGCAGAGAATCACAGCAGAGCAAATAATGAAAGGAACTTTAGAATTTTCGATTATATGAACGTACACGGTTTAATCTGGCATGAATAGTCGGCACTTTAAAGCTACGATTTTCTAAAAACAATTTTTATGTTCGTACCCCAAACGAAATAAAATAACTCAACATCTCCGCATTTCAATTCGGTGCGCCGCCGCAGGTAAAATCTCCGGCTTATTCCAGATTATTTATCATCCGCATGAACGTGAAAAATACCAACCAACAATCCTGTCGGCAATTACCTTGTTGCAATGCAACTGCACGCCAAATCCAACAGGTAAAATTCGCTGTGTGGGAAAGAAGAACGTTTAGGCTGTCAATAAATGGTGCGTGTAGGTGTTTAGGGTGTCGAGTTTAAAGGGATCGTGTTTCTTGTCGGGGTGCTTTACATGACACACATTGACGAGGGATCTTTTCTCAAGCCCATCTGTTCAACACTTCTCTTATAAATCCGACCTTGCTGACTATAAAAAATGTTCTTACACGTTTCCAGTGCTCCCTTAATTGAACCCGAAATAATTGTACTAATTAAATTTAATTTATTGCTGAAAGCGTTTAAATATGTTTATATATCATGGATTTTCAACTAACTTAACTAATTAATAATATTAAAATACATTAAACTAGCTTGTCTAGTGTTCCAGATTCATTATAGACAAGACTAGAATTGCGGTGCACCGAATTGAGATGCGGAGATGTTGAGTTATTTTATTTCGTTTGGGGTACGAACATAAAAATTGTATTTATAAAATCGTAGGTTTGGTCTAGTATAGTCTATTTACTCTCATCCTTTTAGACTTTTCTGTCTAGTCCTGTTTGCCTAATCTTGTATGTCCAGACTTGTGTATCTAGTCTTGTCTGTCTATTCTTGTCTTTCTAGTCTTATCTGTCTAGTCTTGTCTGTCTAGTCTTATCTGTCTAGTCTAGCTTGCCTAGCCTTGTCTGTCTACTCTCGCCTGTCAATTCTTCTCTGTCTAGTCTTCTCTGTATAGTTTGGTCTGTCTGGTCTTGTCTGTCTAGTTTTGTCTGTCTAGTCTTGTCTGTCTAGTCTTGTCTGTCTAGTCTTGTCTGTCTAGTCTTGTCTGTCTAGTCTTGTCTGTCTAGTCTTGTCTGTCTAGTCTTGTCTGTTTAGTCTTGTCTGTCTAGTCTTGTCTGTCTAGTCTTGTCTGTCTAGTCTTGTCTGTCTAGTCTTGTCTGTCTAGTCTTGTCTGTCTAGTCTTGTCTGTCTAGTCTTGTCTGTCTAGTCTTGTCTGTCTAGTCTTGTCTGTCTAGTCTTGTCTGTCTAGTCTTGTCTGTCTAGTCTTATCTGTCTAGTCTTGTCTGTCTAGTCTTGTCTGTCTAGTCTTGTCTGTCTAGTCTTGTCTGTCTAGTCTTGTCTGTCTAGTCTTGTCTGTCTAGTCTTGTCTGTCTAGTCTTGTCTGTCTAGTCTTGTCTGTCTAGTCTTGTCTGTCTAGTCTTGTCTGTCTGGTCTTGTCTGTCTAGTCTTGTCTGTCTAGTCTTGTCTGCCTAGTCTTGTCTGTCTAGTCTTGTCTTTTTCTTTTCTTTTTTTTTGGTGGGGGCGTAGCAAGCACTTTCGTTAACTTCAGCAAGTGGTCCCTCTGGAACCCACACATCTCTGGACTGCTCCTAGCATAACATCAGGATGGTGGTGTCACACATGATAGTGTTTGCGTAATTATATTGCCTTACATCCCCCTTCCACACAGGGTGATTAGGGTTTCAGGAGCTTCTCTTTGTAAGTCTGTCTCATCCGATCGTCTTCTTCCTTTGTTTTTCACTCAGACTTTTTGGCACTCAGACTGGTGCCCCATACAGCATTGTTGAATGGACAACAGTGCACAACAGTTTCCTTTTGCTGCTGCTTCGAGCACCAATATTTGGCAGCAGCCTTTCAAGTGCCACAATTGTTTTAATAGTTTTTTGGGATGCGTTTGTCACGTGGTATTTGAAGGACAGCCGTCTGTCAATGTGTACTCCGAGGTACTTTATGGAGTCTTTTGGCTCGATAGTGGTACCCCCCACTATAATGCGTATTTGGCCTATTTTTCGTAATCCTTTGAGCAACACAGCTTCCGTTTTATGTGGGGCCAGGTTTAACCGCTTTTTCCCCATCCACTCATTTACTTCAACCGTGTTTGCTCGACTCATTACAACTTTTTCGGTTGTCCCCGCCACCACTAGAGCAAGATAATCAGCGAAGCCAATGATTTCCGCTCCGTGCGGCAGTTTCAATCTCCATCGTACAGGATCTTCCACAGGGTAGGTCCCATTACTGAGCTCTGTGGATACAGCTGTGTATACATCTCGCGTTCCGCAGTCTGTCCATCCGATTCTATACACACTCTTCTACATTGCAGATAACTGTGCACTAGCCTCGGTAGATGTGGTGGGAAGCCTCTCATTGTTACTTCCTGCATGATATCCTCCCATGCCGTCGAACGCTTTTTTCACATCTAATGTGATTAAAATGCCAATCTTTCTAGTCCGACGTGTACCTTTTGTAGCTTCCTTTGCCAGTTCCAATGCTCTCATAATGGCATCAACTGTAGACCAACCTTCCCTGAACCCAAACTGCCTTTCTGACAGATTAAAGCCTTTTTGGAGTTTCGCCTTTATCCTGGCTAGCAAAAAATGTTCCAGCAGCTTGTCAGCGGTATCGAGGAGGTATAGGGGCCTGTAGGATAAGGGATCTTTCATTGACTTGTCCCCCTTCTTCAGCAGTACTAGTTTTGCACTCTTCCACACGTTTTGAAAGTTTCCGTCGATCATTATGTTTTTCATTACTTTTAGTATATGCTGTGGGCATCTAGATACTGCTATTTTTGTAACCTCGGGTAGTAGTCATCAGGTCCAGGGGCTTTGTTATATGGCAGTCTGTTAACGGGTCTGGGGAGTTCTTCTGCAACGAATTCTTCAATTATGTTGTTTATTAGATTTAGTATATGCTGTGGTCATCTGGTTACTGCTATTTTTATGGCCTCAGGTGGTAGTCTATCATTTCCAGAGGCTCTGTCATTACGCAGTCGGTTACCGGTTCTGGTGAGTTCTTCTGCCACGAATTCTTAAAACTCAGTTGCTGGTGGTTGTTACCATTTCATTTCCTCATGCTTGGGGAATAGTACGTCCACCACCTCAAGTGCCTTCTGCATTGGGATGTGTTGATTTGGGAATCTTTGCTTGAGGTGCCTAGTGGCAATAGCGTAAGCATCCCCCCAGACATTATCATTTAACTTCTGGCAGAGCTTGCTCTAGTAATGTCTGTCTAGTCGACGATCTAAAAAGATGTGCAGGCAACTGGATACAGAGAGCTCAAGACAGAAGGAAATGGGCAAAAATGCGTGAGGCTTATGTCCAGCAGTGGACATATAGAGCTGATTGATGATGATGATGATGATAGCTTTAGAAACACGGACCAAAAGCAAATCATTATTAAACTGATGATGACAGCCTGCTCCAGTGTGCTTTCTTCGCGTCATTAATTTTTTTTCTTAGTTCTTTGTTTTTTGTTCGTATGTGCCATTTTTAGGGTGCTTCAAAGTTTTTGTGTGCATGTTTCCTACACATCCTCTGGTAGTTGCGTCCTAAAGAAAGGCAGGACGCCCGCCGCCTCGCGATTTCGTCATTCCACCAGTAGTGTCGTTCTTGTCCGCCAATTATTTTCTTCGGTGGTAGGATTTCGTTACAATGGCTGTGTGAGCGCAGCAACCATGTCCTCAGCTCTTTTGTGATTTTTGTTGTTAAAGACTATCTCCATTGCATTTCCGAAGCTTTCCTGGTTTATCCTTCTCGTAGACCACCCCATGTTACATTTGCTGTAACGGGGAGAATTAGGTGGGGTTTGTCTTAATCGATGGTACAGGTAAATGTCGTCACTCAGTGACTCTCCCTCTGGGACTTGCCAACCTTTCATCATTCCCGCGACTTTTTCAAAGCCAAACGTAACGTCGGGTATAGATTGGTTTATTACAAATATTGCATACACGCAGTTCGAGTTTGGCTAACCAGTCCATAACCTTATTGCCACGGTTGACCATATTTTGACATCCCCAATATGGGGGTTTCGCGTTAAAATCCCCTCTGACTACGACTTCCTTTTTCTAGTCTTGTCTGTCTAGTTTTGTCGGCCTAGACTTGTCTGCCTAGTCTGGTCGGTCTAGTCTTGTCTGTCTAGTCTTGTCTTTCTAGTCTTGTCTGTCTAGTCTTGTCTGTCTAGTCTTGTCTGTCTAGTCTTGTCTGCCTAGTCTTGTCTGTCTAGTCTTGTCTGTCTAGTCTTGTCTGTCTAGTCTTGTCTGCCTAGTCTTGTCTGTCTAGTCTGGTCTGTCTAGTCTTGTCTGTCTAGTCGGGTCTGTCTAGTCTTGTCTGTCTAGTATTGTCAGTCTAGTCTTGTCTGCCTAGTCTTGTCTGTTTAGTCTTGTATGTCTAGTCTTGTCTGCCTAGTCTTGTCTGTCTAGTCTTGTCTGTCTAGTCTTGTCTGCCTAGTCTTGTCTGTCTAGTCTGGTCTGTCTAGTCTTGTCTGTCTAGTATTGTCAGTCTAGTCTTATATATCTAGTCTTGTCTGTCTAGTCTTGTCTGTCTATTATTTTCTGTCTAAACTTGTCTGTCTAGTCTTGTCTGCCTTGTCTTCTCTTTCTAGTCTTATCTGTCTAGCCTTATCTGTATAGTCTTGTATATCTATTCTTTGCTCTCTAGTCTTGTCTGTCTAGTCTTGTCTGTTTAATCTTGTCTGTCTAGTCTTGTCTGTCTAGTCTTGTCTGTCTAGTCCTGTCTGTCTAGTCTTGTCTGTCTAGTCTTGTCTGTCTAGTCTTGTCTGTCTAGTATTGTCTGTCTAGTCTTGTCTGCCTAGTCTTGTCTGTCTAGTCTTGTCTGTCTAGTCTTGTCTGTCTAGTCTTGTCTGCCTAGTCTTGTCTGTCTAGTCTTGTCTGTCTTGTATTGTCAGTCTAGTCTTGTCTGCCTAGTCTTGTCTGTCTAGTCTTGTCTGCCTAGTCTTGTCTGTTTAGTCTTGTCTGTTTAGTCTTGTCTTCCTAGTCTTGTCTGTTTAGTCTTGTCTGCCTAGTCTTGTCTGTCTAGTCTTGTCTGTCTAGTCCTGTCTGTCTAGTCTTGTCTGTCCAGTCTTGTCTGTCTAGTCTTGTCTGTCTAGTCTTGTCTGTCTAGTCTTGTCTGTCTAGTCTTGTCTGTCCAGTCTTGTCTGTCTAGTCTTGTCTGTCTAGTCTTGTCTGTCAAGTCTTGTCTGTCTAGTCGTGTCTGTCTAGCCTTGTCTGTCTAGTCTTGTCTGCCTAGTCTTGTCTGTCTAGTCTTGTCTGCCTAGTATTGTATATCTAGTCTTGTCTGTCTAGTCTTGCCTGTCTATTATTGTCTGTCTAGTCTTGTCTGTCTAGTGTTGTCTGACTAGTCTTGTCTGTCTAGTCTTGTCTGTCTAGTCTTGTCTGTCTAGTCTTGTCTGTCTAGTCGTGTCTGTCTAGTCTTGTCTGTCCAGTCTTGTCTGTCTAGTCTTGTCTGTCTAGTCTTGTCTGTCTAGTCTTGTCTGTCTAGTCTTGTCTGTCTAGTCTTGTCTGTCCAGTCTTGTCTGTCTAGTCTTGTCTGTCCAGTCTTGTCTGTCTAGTTTTGTCTGTCTAGTCTTGTCTGTCTAGTCTTGTCTGTCTAATCTTGTCTGTCTAGTCTTGTCTGTCTAGTCTTGTCTGACTAGTCTTGTCTGTCTAGTCTTGCCTGTCTAGTCTTGTCTGTCTAGTCTTGTCTACCTAGTCTTGTATGTATAGACTTTTCTGCCTAGTCTTGTCTGTCTAGTTTTGTCTGTCTAGTCTTGTCTGTCTGCAAAATTAAAAGCAAGCAATTTTATTTGCTCGTTGTGAGGTACTAGACCTTAACATCCGCACTAGCTTAAGATTTAAATTTTACTCTTGAAGGAGAATAAAAAGAAGTAAATGGAGTCAAACAATAAATAACTGGAATCTTATTATGCGCCCGTGACGGGGTATTGTGTTTCGACCGCTTCCCTGTATCCTGTTGCAACTGAATTTACACGGAATGACCCCATAGATAAGTAGATAATGTCAGCGAGGCGATAATGAAATAATTCCGAGCGATTCATTCCTGCCCGCTTAATACGTTGACCGTAAATATAGTTCAACTCACTGACAATAACTTGCACTGCACGCTAAATATAATGGTCCTATAGACCGGAATGAATAATTTGAACATTTTTGGGTAGAGCACATTGTTATTAGTTTATTGCATTAATTACCAGTTATAAATTTGTCTGAACAGAATAATTATCGAGTAAGGATGTTTTCAAATCAACTGTCATTAATATTACTGATTTGTGAATTAATGTACAGACCTGTTGAGGGCCTTGAGGCACAAATGTCCCAGTAGTTTGTTTTTTGTTCCATCAGTAAACAATGACAAATGTTTAAAAATATAAAAAATATAAAAAATATTAAATTAAAATTTAAACCAAATAAGTAATAGTATATTTTGCAACTAGGATGGTAAGTTGTCAATTGGCCACGAGAGCGAAATTTGACTCACAATGAAGTGAGTGCGCATATCCGCTAGAGGGGTCAATTGATAATACCGCCCGTGTTGCAATTAATATTTGTTATTACTCATGCGAGAGAATGTATATCTTACAAGATTTGGTAAAAAAAAAAATGGAATCAAAAATGAAGAATTTGCTTTTTAATTGTCTCCGGTAGTGTGGATTCGTCATAAGAACTCTCATCAGTCTGAGGTATCACCATAGAATTTACACTCATTTTAAAGCGTTTACTTTAATTATTATTCTTATTTTGTAATGAGAACAAATTTCTGTCACTTTTTTAATATTGTGGTCTTGATTGCGTTTATTTTATTTATTTAATTGTCTTTTTTTAATGTAACAGCGATATTGAATATTTACATGGGTTACCCAAGTTATGTTGTAATACAACCAAAAATGCCATTTGTCGCACTAAAAAACATGTGCGAAGATTGTACTTTTAACACATGAGAATATATAACGAGCGGGACATATCACCATAGAATTTACACTCATTTTAAAACGTTTTCTTTAATTAGTATTCTTATTTTGTAATGAAAAAAAAAAAAAAAAAATTTCGGTCACTTTTTTAATATTGAGGTATTGATTGTGTTTATTTTGTTAATTTTTTTTTTTTTAATGTAACTTAGCGATATTGAATCTTTGCATGCGTTGCCCAAGTTATGTGGTAATACAACCAAAAATGGCATTTGTCGCACTAAAAAACGTTAGCCAAGAAAGTACTTTTAACGCATATATATATATATATATATATATATATATATATATATATATATATATATATATATATATATATATATATATATATATATATATATATATATATATATATATATATATGTGGATTAAGAATAGAAAA
The DNA here is from genome assembly GCA_944588485.1 of Phosphuga atrata. NCBI lineage: Eukaryota > Metazoa > Arthropoda > Insecta > Coleoptera > Silphidae > Phosphuga > Phosphuga atrata. The sequence continues at coordinate 2,280,520 of OX155901.1, forward strand.
AACTTTCAATATTCTAACAATTATAAAACATATTTATTCAAATTAACTATTCCAAATTTCCCATCTAAATTAATCAATATTATAGATATCGATTTCTATCATCTCTTATAGATATCGATTCTAATCTTTATCGATTTCTTCTTTCTAATAAAGAACGATTGTCTATGAAATATAACGATAGATTTTCTTGTTATTTTTGATCTCATTTACAATATTTTCTGTTATATTAGGATAAACATAAAACTCTATTTCAGTTTTAACTATCTATCTAGTTAGATTCGCTTCGCTAGTTTTCATTACGGCATACGCTTCCTAGTACAGCAAATGACTAAAAATAGTCTATTATGATATTTTAATCGCATGTGGAACAATAAAGTGTAATGTTTTTCATATAATGTTCTGAACATATGAAACATCAAATTAAATCTTGTCGCTTTAAGCAAGATAAGGATACTTCAAAGTCAGATATGCCGTATGTTGTTAACTATTGATTTAATTAGATTAAACTTAAAAAAACTAAACAATAAATGAATCGCTTCATACAAAAAGGACTTCAGTTACATTTCACTAATCTTCGAAAAACAATAAAATAGTATAAGAAAAGAATTAAGGAAACTATGTTCCTTAATTCACAAAGTATGGCGTGGCTCTTGCATTTTACTGCTAAGAGAGACCATAAGGTCTCAACAAAATAGTAGATTATGATACAAGTGTGCGAAGATGGGTTTTTGTGCGCTCGCCTGATCTCAAGGGACGTAAAATCTGGATTCGATATAAAATATGCAGTCATCATAAAAGCATCTATTTTTGGTAGATTGTCTGATTGTGCTTTGACAAAACCACGTTTTGTCATTCTTCTTGATAATTTCTAATGTCACGATATACCAAACACTACAGAAATATAACTAAACACAAATTTTCTTTCAAACACGACCAGCACACTATGAATACCGAAGCCGATAAATGTCATAACGTGCCCTGTGACGTTAGGCCTAGGCCGCACTATGGCTAAACCGCCGCGGTTTTTAATTACGTAATTTTCTGACTCAAGTAAGCTTATACAAGTTATACACTTGCGGTTTTTACTGTGTGTCTCTTGAGCGGTTTCGGGGTTATAGCGGTTACTGCTCGCGGGAAAAAACCGTAGTGCGGCCTCGGCTCTGTCGCCTAAATGGTGATCGCTCGCTTATTTGGACTTTTTGACTAAATTTTTATAGAATTAAATACCATACAATCTAAATGCGAAAATAATGGTTTAGGCGTAATGTAAAGACCATAAATTAGCGGGAGTTATAAATAAAGTAAATTAAGTAAATTCAAATCACTTGCATATTCCCTATTCCTTACATTATAGGCAAGTACCTCTTTAACGTTCTCTTTAAGTTTTGCTTTAACGTTCCAATCGGTTTGATCCTCTTCTTGTTTTATGTCTTAAAAATAAATTAAATGTGTAACATGGAAATATTACTTTTAAATCAAATATCTGTCTAACGTTACTAAAATCATAATATATCTGCTTACATTAGTACGCAATTACCTTTACTATAGTACAGGATGCGGCAGCCAAACTTTAATTTTTGAAATAACAGTAAGAAATAAAACTCGACAACTAAACAGACAAATAAAAACGGAGTCACGCAAGGGAAAAAACCAATACATACACAATATATGCATGGAAATAGAAAACCATGCGAACCAGAACAATACGCATGACCTATACAATCTCGTGATTCGAAGCCAAAAACGCAAATAATCCAGGATGACCAGGGGAACTTTATAACCGACCTAAAGGTAATAGCGGAAGTATGGAAAAATTCCTGCACTAAATTGTACCATGATAACCCCACAACATATGTAGAATCGGAGAACAGATAGTATGAAATGGAGCCGGATGTTCTTAAGACCGAGGTAGAGAAAGCTATAAGGAAACTTGGACATAGAAAGGCAACGGGACCAGACAACATACTATTTGGCAATGCATATGGACATGGCCAGAAGAGTGGGCAAAATCTCTGCTAATACCCATAAATAAAAAAGGTTCACTTGCAGACTGTGCTAACTATAGAACCATAGCGTTGGTATCACATGCCAGCTAGATTATGCTACACATACTTAATGCCGGACTAAAATACATCCTGCTGTCAGAGATTGTGGACGAACAATCAGGATTTGTCCCGGGAAAGAGTACACGGGAGCAGATCTTAAACGTAAGGTAAATAACAGAAAAGACCAGAGAATTGCAAGTGAAAGCATACCTGGGTTTCGTCGATTATACTAAAGCGTTTGATAAAGTGTAGTGGCGCAATTTATGGCAAATACTAGAGAAAATGGGAACACCACTGCATCTAATAAAATTATTCAGACAGCTCTACGAGACCAGTACTGCAGGCGTCAGCGTAAATAACACTTGCTCCGAAACATTCAAAATACTAGCGGAAGTGCGGCAAGGATGCATATTGTCGCCAATACTGTTTAACATTTACACAGAATACATTATGCGAAAGGTACTAGAAGATTGGAACGGAGGGATCCCTTTTGGAAGCAAACAGATAACGAATTGGAGATATGCAGATGATACTGTGATTCTGGCTTCGGAGGACATTAAAAAAAAGGAAAGGGAGCAACTTGGTACCGCGAATGCGGAGCGCTATTGTGAAATGTTACGAATATTCTTCATTCTTCGCGTTCGTTAACATGGACTATATGATAATAGCTTATTTCAAGATGGAGCCACACGTCACTCGGCCCGTGTGGGCATGAATCTCCTCAATGAAGTTTTCCCAAATCGGGTGATATCCCGATTCCTTTACCCGCCCTTTCACCCGATCTCACCGCAGGCGTTTTTTTCTAGTGGGGTAACCTAAAGAGCAATGTTTTCCAATAACGGCCTTGTACTCTTGAAGAACTGAAGCCGAGAATTCGCTAGTAAATCGAAATCAGATGCTCCTTGATGTAATGACCAATTTTAGACATCGCCTGCAAGAATGCATCGGTCGAGATGGACGATACCTTAATAATGTTATTTTTTAGAAATGATAAATGTTTCTCAAATGATTTTTAACGTGGATTCACGTTATATCAATAAAATTTAAAAAAATGCAAGCGTTTCTTTCTTAGTTATTTAAAAAATATAGGTTTGGCTGCCGCACCCTGTATAAATAGTTTGTATTAATATTAAAAAATACAATTATTTCAAGTATCCATCAATTCTAAAAACATATAGAAATAAATTAGGTTAAACTAAACAATGGTATTGTTAATTGTGGACTCGATTAATTGTACTAATTACAAATCTCTGAAGTAGTGATAATAGTCTCGAAAACGAATTTTTAATGCAGCGTACAGAATTTTGTCGGTCTACTGATCTTGACTTCATAGACCATAACAAAACCACCTCAAAAAGAAGGAAGTTACTGGTACTATGTCAGCTCACTCCAACTGGAACATTAAAAAATAACTCTTTTCTTTAGTTTTACACGTTTTATCTAATTTTGTAGTCTGTAAAATGGACTTTACGTAGGCTCTATAGACACGATGAAGTGCTTTAGCCTAGCCCAGTAAGCAAACAAGAGTAGAAGAATAAACAGACAAAACTACTATCTAATACCGGAGACACAAGACTAGGCAGACTAAAGATGGAATATTATATGACTAAGAATTGAAACGTAACACTCGAAGATTATAGGCAAACAAAACTAGGCAGATAAAACTCAAGAGATGAGACTAGACTAACAAACTGGACAGACCAAAACTCAATAGACAAGACTAGACAGAGAAAACTCCATAGACAAGACTAGACAGATAGGAAAAGTCTAGATAGATAGAACTACACAGGTAAGCCTTTAAAAGTGGTTCGGGGGAAGCTCTCACTAAACCCCCTATTCCACCTTGGCTTTAGTATGCGCCACCCTGGTATCGCATATTTTGCATTCATTCAGAGTGGGCGGGCTGCCCACTTTCTTTGTCTAATTGTTCCAAAAAAGCTAATAAGATGGAATAATAAAAAAAGTATGTAAGTAGGTACTGTTGCACATCTAATAGCGGTAACTTTGCCCTGGGCTAAATAAGCATTAAACCAGTAACTTAAAAGTAACCACATAAACTTGGAACGAAGTTACCCCACACTAAGTAACAGTTGCAATGGAAACTAGTAAGAGAGAAATCATAATTCAATGTTTCAAACTATTTGCATATTGATGTAAGCATTAAAACAATTACTCACTGGTATAATGGAGCATTCCAAACTTGTAATACAGACAGAAGTTGATAGTCTTGAACAATGGCACGATTAGCTGACTTGGTATTTGAATCGTACTGAGAAGTGGTCAAAAGATGAACCACCACAACAGCCGGCTGAAAGTATAACCATTGCTGCCTATAAGTTATTAATGAAACTAGGCTTCCTTTAATCAGGAGCTTTACCGTGATACAACTTTTTTTGCATGTGGGCCAAAGTTACCTTCAAAGGGACAATGTTACCCCAGTTGACGGTACCCAAAAGAAATCGAAGCGCTGAAAAAGGTTTTCCAGTTTATTTCGTTCTAAAGTTACAAATAAACAAGTTTTATATATTTTTCGCTGTACACCAACCGGCATTTCCGATTGATTTGACGCTATAATAACTTTTGAACGGCTCACCATAGAGACTTCTAGTCTTCACCAGTCGCTTCAGCGTCCCAAAATTAGTCGGAAAACGTATATAATATTCTCTAGGAAGCTTTCAGTTAAGTAATGCCATAGACACGGGGAGTCGATGCCGCGAAAACGCTGAAATGCGAGAAAATCGATTTTGTCAAAATCGTTAGTTTTTGAGTTACAGCGAAATTTAAAAAACGTTTCTGAAAGCATTTTTGCTGCTGATTACAGATATGCAAATTATTTTTTGCTAGCTCTTTCCGTTCACTTCCGCCTGCAAGAATTGAAGAAATTTTTAAGAAATTTCGGCGCTCGAGTAGAGATCTCGGAAAGTCGTGAATTTATCGCGGACAATCTTAGTGTATTAACAGGAGAATGACCTTCTGAAAACGATGCCGCAATCGGTTTTTGATTATCTGCAACCGTTTTCGAGGCATCTACTTAGCAAATCTAAAATTGCGTAAATTTCAGTTTGAATTCCTCGACGAATTATTGAATCTCGCCAGACAATTTATACATCGTCTTGTTCGTCTTGAGGTGTAGTTTCTGTGTGCCAAAAATTATTTCGCTGCTTTTTACTTTTCTCGAGAAAATCGAAAAAAAACTGAAAAAGCACATATTTTTTGTTGAAAATTTTGTTTCAAAATTTTTTGTGATTTCTTTTCGGTTACCCTAAGAAAATCGAAGTTCTGAAATAGTATATTAAAGGACGAGTTCAGTAAGCGTGATTTTACAGCACGCGTCCAAGTTTGGAAAACGACGAGCGTAACGAGGAGTTTTCTAATGAACAAGTGATGAAAAACAGCCCGGGCTGGACGATTTACTGAAAAACCGCCCTAGTTGTTGTCTCCCCGACCAGGAATCGAACCCAGGTCTCCCGCATTGAAAGGCGGGTATGACACAGGTAAGACTAGATAGACAAGACAAGACAAAGAAGACTGGATAGAAAAAACTAAAGGATAAGACTAAACAAACACGACTAGATAGACAAAACTGGACAAATTAGACTAGAGAGACAAGACTAGACAAGATAGGACAGAGAAGACTAGACAGAAAAGACTAAACATACAAGATTAGAAAGAAGAATTTAGAAAGAAAAGACTGGATAGAACCGGACTAAACCAGACTAGACAAACTAGATTGAACACGATTAAACAGACAAGACTAGGCCGACAAGAGCAGACAGACACGACAAGACGGACAAGACTAGACAGACAAGAATAGTCGAGTGCGAGCAGTTAAACGCGACACATGTGCTTAGCTGCGACAGCAAAGTTTAATTGAATATTAAATCCAATATCATTCAAATTATTTAAAAATATAATATTATTACTCACAATGCAACGCGAATTAAGATCGAGAGCCCAAACCGATAAGAACTGTGATCAAGAAATCATAAACATAACGCCCGCTGAACTAAAGGACATCATTTGTAACCTTATTAAAAGGGAAGTAGAGCCTCTACATATTCAAATGGCTAGTTTATGTGAAAATATAACAAATTTAAGTGCCCAAATAATAGCATTAAAAGAAGAAAACTTAGAGCTGAAGAATGCGGTGATTAAAGATATAAACGTATCCAGTGAACCCAGAAAAAACCAAAGCGTTGAAAAAACACCTCGGCGCGATGAAGCAGCAAATCAGCCGGTACCCGCAAAAAACATCAACAAATCCCAGGAATCTGTGTTTGAAAATGAAATCGAAAATGGTTCTATAAATGAAGGGACATGGGAAGTTCAAAACAAACAGAAAAGACGAATAAGGCGTTCCAATATTATAGTAGGAACTAACTCAGAGAAGACACATATCAGGGCTGTTATAAGATTCGCACACGTGCATGTCTATCGCTTAGAGCCATCACTAACGGAAGCGGATATTACAAATTATTTACAAAATAAAAGATTTAACATTGTTAGATGTAAAAAACTACCGGCGAAACATCCGGAAGAGTACTCTTCGTTTAAGGTTTCTGTGCCTATCGAAGACCTGGAGGAAATCAACAAACCCGAAACCTGGCCCAAGAATACCTGCGTTAACAAATTTTTTTTAAGGCTGGAAAATTTACAACAAAGGAAGTAAAGCAACAGGGTCTCATCGAGGTCGATCAAGAGCAAAATGCTAGCAACTACAAAAAGGAGACAGAAGTAAGCATAATAAGTCTGAACACTAGATCATTAGGTAACTCTGTAAACCTTATAGAGCATATGCTAGAAAAAAATTATCTTTGCGAATACCTAATTTTAACCGAGCACTGGAAGAGTATTGAACAATTAGACATTATTCAAATAAATAACTTCCATCTAGCTACTTGTTTTTGTCGCGAAAAAGGAAAACACGGTGGAGTTGCAATATATTTTCATCGACTGAATTACAAAGCCAGGACTGATGGAGTGTTCGAATGCGCTGCAATTGAAACAAAAATTAACAATAAAGTTACAATTATCATAGGCATTTACAGAGCGCCTTTAACAAATGAGATGCAGTTCCTAAACAAACTCCTTATCCTCTTAAGTAAAATCATTCAGGAAGATAAACAGTTTATCATTACGGGTGATTTTAACTTTGATACCTTAAAATACTCAAAAGGCAGTAGACAACTAAAATCTATTTTGGACTCATTCAATACTGTGTTAACGATTAAGGAAACTAGTCATCCAAGCTCTAATACATGTATAGATAATATTGCTGTGCATACAGACATGAGATATATAGCGGAGGCCTTAAACTACAACTTATCAGACCATCTTGCGCTACGCATAATTTTTAAATCTGATGTTATACAAACTACATTTAGACGTCGCAGAAACTTTAATGGTGAAAATATGATGAAATTTAGGGAAAACCTTGCCGCAGAAACTTGGGTGGGAGTGTATAATAATACTGAAGTGGACACAGTGTAAATATTTCATAGAAACTGTCAATTCGCATTTTAATGAATGTTTCCCGTTTTCATTAACTAATAATAAACAATTAAAAAGGAAAATCTTCTGGAACGAAACTGTGGAGAAAATAAAGAAAAGAGTGGATCTGTTATACGTTTTATCACGATCGAATTGTGATCTTAAACACATCTATAATCGAACGAGAAGGAAATACATTAGTGTCTTAAAGCAGCATAAAAAGATGTACTACCAAAGGAAAATCCAAGGATCTGAAAATAAAATGAAGGCTACGTGGGAAGCAGTAAAAGAAATTACCCAACTCAAAACTCAACGTAAACCATTAAATAACGAACTCGGACCGGAAATCTCCCCAGAGAACTTAAACAATTTTTATGTTGATAGGCCCATAGAAATGACGGAACACTTAAACAAATTTCCGTATGAAGATAAAATCCATAACAATCCGCATACAATGTTTTTAGAACCAACGTCTGAAGAAGAGATACTCGAGACCATAAAAGACTTAAAAAACTCGAATAGTACTGGAATTGATGAAATCTCAACAGCGTCAGTAAAATTTGCTGCGACTGAAGTAACAGAACCACTGACTCACATCATAAATAATGCATTTGAACATGGAGTTTTTCCAAAAGTTCTGAAGGTCTCGAAAATTACTCCCATTTTTAAAAAAGGTAACAAAACCGATATGAACAACTACAGGCCAATCAGCCTACTATCGCCTTTTGCAAAAATCCTGGAAAAATTGATCTGTAAGAGATTATTATGTTTCATAAATAAATACCAACTTATTAGCCAGCATCAACACGGGTTCATTAAAGGCAAGAATATTGACACGGCCTGCTTCCATTTTTTCAAAGAAATTATGCAACAGCTAGAAGCACATGATATTTCATGCGGTATACTCCTGGACTTATCAAAGGCATATGATACAGTCGACCATTCTATCTTAATATCGAAACTACAAAGATATGGAATCAGGGGAATAACATCAGAATTTCTTGCACAATATCTCGAAAATCGGATACAAATAACACAAATGTGGACACCAGAAGGTTATATCACATCCACACCCAGGACTATCAATATGGGAATTCCCCAAGGCAGCACGTTAGGACCGCTTCTTTTCACACTGTACATAAATGACCTACCAGAATTAAGTTTAAAAAACAGTACTTTAATAAATTATGCCGATGATACTAGTATATTAATATCGAACAGATTAATAGAGGACTCTATAATGAATTTCAAGTCTGTGATGACAACTATGACCACATGGTTTAATATTAACAACTTAGTATTAAATAAAGAGAAAACCAACGCCATTTACTATAAAACAAAAAGAGACACAAGAACCTACAATAATGAATTTACATTTGAGGACAATACATTAAAACTTCAACAAGTCGTTTGACTATTGGGACTATACATAGACGAAAACCTGGACTGGACTCCACACATAATGAACTTAACAAAACATCTGAACAGAGCAGTATATGCTCTAAGAATACTTAAAAGGTACCTAAATAGGGATATCTTAAAGATTGTGTATTTCTCCAACTTTACAGTCATCTCAGATTCGGCATAATGTTCTGGGGCAACGGAACATTAGTATCAGATATTTTTAAAATTCAAAAGGCCGCCATAAGAACCATTTACGATTTAAATTACACGGAGTCTTGCAGAGGTAAATTCAGAAGTGCCAAATTATTAACGACTGTAGGCACTTATATATATGAAGCGCTATTCTCTCTCCCCCTCCAATGGCGCTACAGCCCAAAGCGAGCCCTGGCCTCCACCAAACGTTGTCTCCAGCGTTCCCTTTCCTCTGCCGCCGCCCGCCAGTTCCGCACCCTCAGCATCTCTCTCGCATCCCTTTTCACACTTTCCTCCCATCTCGCCCTTGGCCTGCCCGCTTTCCTTCTGCCTTCCGGCACTCTGAGTATTTGTCTCGGCACTGCTGTTGGAGCCATCCGGCACACATGTCCCGCCCATCTTAGCCTGCTTAGTTTTATATGGGATACCACATCTGGGCTTTTGTATAACTGATATAGTTGGAAGTTCATCCTAATTCTCCAGCCCTCTTCGCTGTTAATTGCCCCATAAATTTTCCTCAGGATCTTTCGCTCAAAAATCTCCAGCATCTTTTCCGATTTCTGGGTCAGCGTCCATGCTTCGCTTCCATATGTGAGGATGGGTCGTATGATTGCTTTATATATATATATATTACACTTCGTTTGTCTGCTAGCTAGCTTCGAGTTAAGGATGGATTTAAGAGTGAAGTATGCCCTGTTGGCTTGCATGATTCTATGTTGTACTTCCACCCCTTCGTCGTTCTGATCCGTGACGGTTGATCCCAGATATTTAAAGTTGTTGATGACTTCTACAGTATACTCTCCCATATCCAGATTATTTACTGCGTGTGCTGGCGCTCCCGGTCTTACCATCATTACTTTTGTTTTATCCTTGTTTATTGACAGACCTATCTCCTTGGCTCTCTTCTCCATTTTACCGTAAGCATCTTTCATTGCCGTTAGCGATCTACCGATGATGTTTAGGTCGTCAGCATAGCCCAAAAGTTGCGTGGATTTATTGTAGATGGTACCGTTGCATTCTCTCTGAGCTTTCCTTATAGCTTTTTCGAGCGCGATGTTAAATAATATGGGTGATAGACTGTCTCCTTGTCTCAGACCTGTAATGGGTTCAAACTTGTGCGATGTCGTTTTTTGGATACCGACTTGGTTCCAAGTCTTTTTTAACGTACAATTTACCAATTTAATAATCTTTTGTGGTATCTCGAATTCTTCCATTGTCTTCATGAGTGTTCTTCTATCGATAGTATCATACGCTTGTTTAAAGTCTACGAAGACCTGGTATGTGCTGATGTTCATTTCCCATGTCTTTTCTAGTATTTGTCTGAGGGTAAACATTTGATCAGTCGTCGATGAAGCGCTATTATTTCTATTTAAAAATAAAAGTCTGTTTGACCAATATCGCATTGACAACACTACGAATACAAGAACCAACAAATTGAATTGCAATATTCCTTTTCACAGACTTACCATGTCAAAAAGGTTACCACCATACAGTAACATAGATTTACTTAATAGATTGCCAAAGGCAATAAAATTGGTAGCAACGTTAAGCGTTTTCAAGAAGCAGGTTCAATACTTACTGATTGATATAGAGCCGTACTCCATAGAAGAATACTACATAGGAGTAAGGGCCAACTAAAGTTAAAGCTAACCGACAAATTTCATTTAGTTACAAATGTTCACAATATATGTTCTCTTTTTAAATGTATTTGTTATATTTTGTAGCTTATATAATGAAATAAATAGTTTGATTTGATTTGATTTGAATAGACAGACAAGACTTGACACTAGACTAGTTTTTATCTTGTATTATTTATATTAGTTTGTCTGACTAGTCTGACAGTTTTCTGATTTTTGTAACACAGAAATATTGTTGATATTTGAATGTTTTCCCTTCGGGAAACCACACTTCTTCATTTTTACAGTTTTAAATCACTGATTTCCCGACGGTTACATAAATTTACATTAGCAAACTATTATTTATCTTGAGCACCCCAGGCAAACAGAATCCCTTAGAGATTGAGCACCTACTTAAATGTAAAGCAGTTTGTGGGTAGTTAAGTCAATAGATTTTTCATTTATTTAACGAATATAGTATTGAGTTCCGCAATAAAAAAGCGCGCAAAAAGTGGGTAATAAAATCAAATGTTGTCGGTGTATTTGCAGAAAAAAGTCGTGCAAAAGTTGTAGTTTTGTGGCTGCTCTCGTAAGGATAGTTTGACGGCTGTTTTTTTGTTTTGTTTTATTTGTCGGTCTTCATTTGCTGCGAATTTCACGAGAGTTTTATTTGTTGTTTAAGCTTACGGGACTTGCAATCTGTACTTCTTATTGCTCTCGCGATACTCAACTGGGAAATGTTTCTTGTGCCGACAAATTTTGTTATATTTCACACATAGTTTGTTTTTATTAAATTTTCTTTTGTGTAAAACATTTCGCGAAGAACTTAAGTTATGTATATCAAAAGACAAATTTTTGCTTTAACGCTTTAACGTTCCAATCGGTTTAATCCTCTTCTTGTTTTATATCTTAAACAAAATTAAATGTGTAACATGGAAATATTACTTTTACATCAAATATTTGTCTAGCATGTCTAGCGTCAACTTTATAGCCTGAATATTTTTATTTGTTTCTCTGAGTATTTTTAGAAAATTGTTTTCCTGTATAATCACAATTAGTATGTGACATAAATGTGTAGGGACAATAGGCGATTTTCTGTTTGCGGTATTTTTGAAAGAAGATGAGAATGTATGATTGAATTATTATGACAGGAATTATTAAATTTAGAAAAACACGTTAGTGGTGTATATTTAGAGTTCACCAAAGTAAGAAACATTGTAAGATAGCGAAACAAATAAAGTTATTAAATATTCAATGAAGAAGATAATAAAGCCCGCCATTCACGATTAGTTTAAACTGATCAGTTGAACTGTCGTTTGGAACTGATCAGTTCAAAATGATTTCCCACTCACTGGCTTAAAACCGGCTTTCATTTCTCGATTGTCACGTGCTGTATCTGGCTAGCAAATTTCTCACCGCGTAACTTAAAAAAAGGATTTGGATTCCGAAGAGGATATTCTACTTATAACGGCTGCTGCTTGAAGCCGTTTAATCAATAGAAAAACAACAAGAAAAACGAAATATCAGTTATCTCATATTAATTTATTAAATGAGTTTTCACTGAAACCGAGTGACTGGCGTAACTATTTGAGAAAGGACGAATCTACATATTTCAAGCTATTTTTGGCGTTTAAACTACGACTGACTAAGCGCATGCGCAGTCAGTTTGCCTTGACGAAAACGAAATGAAGCCAGCGGATTTATGGTGCGTCCGGCAAATCCGTGGGTTGCCCTCAGTTCAAAATTTTACGTTAGGATTTCACAATCACGGTCAGTTTTGGATGTACGTCAGTTCAACTGATCAGTTTAACTGATCGTGAATGGAGGGCTTAATAATAAGGAAAATGCAAGACTGGAAAGAAAATTAAACATACCAGTTGGTTGTTTCAATAATTGTGTCCGTTTTTATGAGTCTACTTTAAACTGTAATATCTCAGTGAATACTTATTTTCTAATACTCATGCGCAAAAAGTACTTCTTGGCGTAGATTATTTAATACGAAAAATGTCACATCTCGTTGTATTTCCGCATAACCTGTGTAACGCACCCAAATATTCAATATCGCTAGGTTACATTAAAATAAACAAATAAATAAAAATAAAATGAACACAATCGAGACTGCGGTCAATCGATTAAAAAAGTGAAGTGAAACGTCAGAATTTTTTTTTTCATTACAAAACAATAATAAAAATTAAAGAAAACGTTTTAAAATGAGTGTAAATTTTAAACATTTTTGATTCCATTTTTTTTGTGGATGGCCCCTGGATCCCAAACTACATCCCCTTAGGTTAGGTTAGGTTTAAGTGGCAGCTAATGCTCACATAGGCCTCAGATGGGCCCGTTGTGTTACCACGGTACTTGCAGTACAACCCTCCTCAGGGGATTTTGTCAAACCATTTCGAGCCGTGGATGAACCTCATGAGAGTCTGCGCATCTAGTGATGCGAGGTCAGAGAGATCATCCAAGAAAGGTCGGCCTAAGAAGAGCAATCGTGTTGCGGTCAGAGAGGGGCATTGGCATAGGTAATGCTGAACACTCTCCTCGTCCAGGCAGCCTCTGCAGTAGTCCCGCTTCGCTATGCCCAGTCTCTCAGCGTGCTTGCCAATGGGACAGTGTCCCGTGATGACTCCCACTGCCAGTCTGATATCGTTTCTTTTTAGAGAGACGATGTTGGTGCTTCTTTTCCTGTTTCGGTGAGGCCATATTTGCCTGGTTACCTCGCAGGTTTCTTCATCCCTCCACCTTCGCTCCGCTAGGTTCGAGGTTATTTCGGCTATGGTCTCCTTGTATCCCCTTGCATGAGTAATAAAAATTATGGTATGTAACTATTTCCCTCTCGAGCGAATGTGCGCACGAACAAAGTGAGTGCACAATTTCGCTCTTTAAAAAAAAACGGTCAAGTGCGAGTTGTGACTCGCGCACCGAGGGTTCCGTACAAACTTGTATAGTATAGTATTATTATGTAGATTATCAACATATTATGTAGATTATAAAGAAAAATTAGACGAAATATAATATATACAGGATGTTACGGGGCTTGAGTATGTCGCATGTCGGTTATAAAAAAGCAAAATTTAGACATAATATATACCCTGTATATATTATGTATATAAAGCGTACGTGATGAAATGCATAACGAATATAAACAAAGAAAATTCAGAATAAACATAGAATAGGACCTAACTGTATGCAACCCATATGCTTCTGGAGCCTGACAATACCACTACGACAACATTAGTGAATTTTCATAAGTTTCTAATAGTAAATTCGCATTTTTCTTGTAATTAAACCACATATTTACGGTTTTCAGATTTTTCCCTTGACATGTGCTGTAAGACACCGCTTCTTGCCAAATTTCATGATTCTAGGTCAACGGGAAGTACCCTATAGGTTTTGATTCCCTCGTGAAATCGCAAAATATGCGACATAAACGGTCATATCTTTTGATCGCGTTGACTTACAAGTTTGATTTTTTCACAGCTGAAAGAGACCGCAGACTCGAGTATTTGATACAAATTTCAACTTGTTACCTCTACGCGTTCCTGAGAAAAAGGTCTTGACAGACAGACGGACAGACAGACAGACAGACAGACAGACAGACAGACAGACAGACAGACAGACAGACAGACAGACAGACAGACGGACAACAAAGTGATCCTATAAGGGTTCCGTTTTCGGTACGGAACCCTAAAAATTGACAGCTTTTCGACCTATCTACAAAATATACTATTTTGTTTGCTTACTTTTAATAACTGCCAAGGTCAAGCATTCACTCAACTAGATTTTCAGTGTTTGGGTGAAATTGTTCCAATGTCCGTCAACATCTGTCTTGGTTTTGCTGTAAACCTCCTCCCATGTTTCTAAGGTCAGATTTTCCTTAAAATTCCTCATAACCTCATCCTTAAAGTTTCTCCTGTGACGAAAGACCGGTTGAATTTCTTCAGACCTAAAAGTAATTCCGTAAGGCGAGGTGGTCTGATATATAATAATTTTGCACGTCAGCTTTATTGCTGTTGTCTGTGTACATCTCTCATACGATTAGGCATATCTAATCATATAATTGTTTTTGTTGGGTGCAGCCCCGGATCTAGGCGGGGCAAGCCGGGGCCCATGCCCCGGGCGGCAAAATTAGAGGGCGGCAAATTCAAACTTGGCAGACAAATGCAATGTTTTCCCTTCGCATGCATATGAATTTGTCTCGATAACTTCTCAATAGTTTTCGAGATATTTTAATTAACATTTAATTTTTTATCAAAAAAAAAAATCAGCGGTCAATCAAAATAAACCAATTTTTTTCGTTCAATTTTCTTTCAAGACCTACTGAACTATCTATCTATATATTTGGAAACTTCTTCGTCGATCTCCGTTCACAGCACTGTTTTGTTTCAAAAAAATTCAATTTGTGTTTACTATTTACTTCATATCGATCAATCGAACATAGAATACTGACACTTAAAAAAAGGGACAAGTATCGTATTTATCAAAGACAATACAGAATGAAATTATTGACGGAATGAGCAACGCTTGATAGGTCGATAGATGCTAGATAGGCGTTATTTCCGGCAGACCTATGTCCATCAGTGGGGTCTGAAGGTTGAAATGATAATGATAAAGGTAAAAATATAAGCGGGCGGGGGCGGAATTTTTCAGTTTTTGCCCCGCCACGAAAATATTGAAGATCCGTGGCTGGTAGGATGTTAAGACATTCTTCTTCTGCTGAATAAACTCTGGGAGATTGGGGCACGAAGCCTAGTTCGAATTCTTCGTGCTCGTCCCGTAAATTTTTTATCGGATTTAGGTTCAAGTATTAATAGCAGTGTTATAAAGAAAGCTGGTGAAGACGTGCTCCATGTAACATCAGGAAAGGGAGCGCCAGAAGATAAGGAGGCATAGTGGTGCAATGAGGAGGTCCAAAAAGAGGTAGAATTGAAGGGGGATTCTAAGAAACAATGGGATTTAACAGGAAGATAGGAAGAAAGGTAAGCCTATAAGATTCCAAAGAAGTAGATAAAACGAGCTGTGGCGAAAGCAAAGACTGAGCCAGTGGAAGACGCATATGAAGAGCTGGAGAGAAACCAGGATGACAGACAACTCATTAGAATTGCAAAAGCCAGAGATAAAGCGTACAAAGACATAACATCAATGAAGCACATGAAGGATGAGTCAGGTGTAGTTCTACACGATCAAGAAAAAATACTGGACATGGAAATGGATCATTGAGACAAGGCTGCCTTAGGAAACTGAAGTAGGGGAAAAACAGTTCGGATTTATGCCAGGAAGAGGAACAACTGACGCAATATTTGCACTAAGGCAACTGATTGAGACACACAGTGAGGAGCAGGTTGATTTACATATGCCCTTCATTGATCTGAAGAAGCCATACGACAGAGCGCCCAGGCAAGAGATATGGAGATGTATGAGGAGTAAAGGTGTACCAGAAAAGTATGTGAGACTGGTGAAAGAAAAGTACGAAAATGTGATGACACAAGTTAAAAGCCGTGTGGGTACAACAAAGGAATTACCAATGAGAGTGGATCTGCTCTCAGCCCATATCTCTTTGCCCTGGTAATGGATGTGCTAGTCAAGGATATGAGAAAAGCAGCGCTATGGTGTATGATGTTGGCCGACGACGTTGTACTCTGTGAAACGATCCGAGAGAAACTTCAAGAGAGGCTCGAAGAGTGGAGGAAAGCCTAGAAGGAAGGGGAATGAGGATCTGCAGAGTGAAAACTGAATATATGTGTATGAAGGAAGCTTAAGATCTATGTATTAACCTGCAGGAAGAAGAACTGCCACCGACCTATATATTCAAAGTGAAGCAGGGCTGGAGTCCAAAATACAACACAGGGTAAATAGCGGATGGATGATCTGGAAGAAATTGAGTGGAGTACTGTGTGACAATTAGATCCGCTGCAGGAGGAAAGGAAAGCTCTACAAATATGTGGTGAGGCCTGCTATGCTCTATAGTGCGGAAACTTGGCCGATTACAAAAGCACATGAGAGAAAGATGTAAGTGGCAGAAATTAGAATGTTGAGGTGGTTGTGTGGTGTAACAAGAAAGGACAGAATAAGGAATGATCACATCAGAAGAATAGTGAAAGCGGGACCCATGGGAAATAAGTTTCAAGAAAGCAGGTTAAGGTGGTTTGGACATTGCAGAGAAGAGAGGAGGACTGCGTGGGAAAAATAGTTGAAAAGCTGGAAATAGGAGGGTCAAGGAAGAGAGGAAGACAAAAAATGAGTTGGAAAGATAAGGTAGAAGGGGATTTGTGAGAAAAAGGTTGAAATAATGAGGACTCCTTTGATAGACATTTATGGAGAAAAAAAATCCAACAAAGCAACGCCGACCCTACGTGATTTAGGAAAAGGCAGAGAAAAAGAAAAAGATTTAGGTTGGGACTTCATGCTGGCCACTGCGTAACCCGTAAACTGATTTCGGTAATGTAATATTGCACGATTCTTGCGGTGTGCGGCGGCTTCGCATTGCCATGCATAAAGAAAGTTTCTTCTCGAATGTAATCGACGTAAGGTACTACAAGAATTGCTAAAACCTTCCCGATGTACCTCACGAAACCCCCTATTCCACCTTGGCTTTTAGTATGCGCCACCTCGGTATCGCATATTTTGCATTCATTCAGGGTGGGCAGCCCGGACGGTTATTTGTGAAAACCGCCTTAGTTGTTGTCTCCCCGACCAGTATTCGAATCCGGGTCTCCCGCATTGAAAGGCGGATATGTTGTCAATTACACCACCGAGGATACTGCTTGCTTTACCTAGAACCCGCTAAACCCCCTCTCCCGTGATCGCGGTCGCCCCTAATGACGAAACAAGTTTGTTATTCTCGTTATAATCACCACATAAATACGTTCGTTTTTGTTTACCGGTTGCTGCGCCTAATAAACGATAAGCATTCTTGATAAATTTAAACACATATTAAAGTATATTTAATTGTCTTTCAAACGGCATATTTCTCGATTTCATCTTATAAATAGTTTCTAAAAAAAATAGTTAAAGTCAAAAGTTTACGGTGGGCCAATTTCTGTGCACGCAAGTTTATTTTCCGAGCTGTCTAGGTATCAAGTAGATTTCTTTAGGGATTCGTAAGGTTTTTTTTATAGTATATTACAGGACGGAGTTTAGTAAGCGCGACACAGCACGCGTCCAATTTTGGAATTTCTAATGGACAAGTGCTGAAAAACGCCTTACGAACTAGTGTTTTATAGTATTTTTTTTTTCTATTTTGCGCCCTTTTATGCCATTTCTAAATAAAAAAATCGCGTATGCTTATTTAGAGAATTGAATCACACTCGGCGAGCCTTAACCGCACGCATTTGAGTGCTGTTCTGAGTCCATTACAGACGCAAAATAGAAAAAAAATTATTATGAATGCGGACGAAGGCGTTATTAAGCATTAAGGTATAATAGTTTTGCATAGTAATTCATTTGATATGTATGAAGCCTGAAGCCTAATATATCTTTGTTATCAAAATTGTTTCATAGTTTCCATCTAGTTCAATCAATAAATGCAGATTTAATAAAAGCAACATATACAAGAAGAAAGCAAAATTTGAATGAAAATTCTGAAATTGCGGTAGGTTGCTCGAATGACTAATGGAAATAGGAATTTTGTTGCGCGATGATTAGGGTCGAAAGTTAGCGCGAATTAAGTTATATGTATCTCGTTTTAATTGTCCATTGAAGTTATGAATTACGAGTCTAAGCAATGCACACTCAGTCCCATGTTGTGATAATGTATTACACTTATACATATATACAAGTACAAACGGAAACGGATGTCTAACATCTGCTATTGCTAAATCTTTTGTGTTAATTTAACGCTAATTATTCTCTTAACAAGTTTTTTACTCTTCTGCAAATTTTAATACATTATCCCAGCGAAATTTTTTAATTTATTAGTATTACTTCATAAACGAAATATTAATATAGCATCTAGACATGGACGAAAAGTAAACATATATAGAGATGTGAACAGACATCGGTAAGTCTATACAGTCAACAGTACAATGGGCAATAATTATATTTATATAATTATAAATCTTATTGAGTGTTGTGAATGTTTTGTTCCCGGAGCGTAATTTCTCGTGATTTCTCGAAACGGGGATAGCCATTGACCGTTCCACAGGCGTTCCAAATTGATCCACCCAGGACAATCCCAACCCTCAACCAACAGATTCATGACGAGATTACAGCAATACCTGTTAATATGGTGAGAAAGGTTATGCAGAATTTTGAGTCTGGACTCCAAGAATGTTTGAATGTCAACGACATTTGGCGGATGTAGTGTTAACAAAATATTTTTTTTCATATTGCAAAACAAATGGCTACTCTTGTATTTCCATTAATATCTTAGGAATTGTTAAAAGCATAAGTCTTTCACAATAAAATTGTTTACGAAATCATCCCGTTTCACTGGCGGACCCTTTATTAGAAGTATAATTTTTCGTGTTAAAAAAATGGCGATCTTGATGTAGTTGATGCATATATAAATGTTTATTAAAATATTGACTGTCAAAATTTTGATAGATGTCATACAAATGTTTTGTTGGACTTGCCAAAGAGTTGCGAAGATTTGAAGTTGTGTAACTAAACCATGTAAGCTTAATTCAAATTATTATTCAAGTTTATATTTATCTAAAAAATGTTTAAATTAAGGGCAGGCTCACAAAACGTTCGTTGACTAAACTATTTAGTTGGTTTGGTTTAGTTAGTTTTGAACTCAACTGTTTAGTTGTTGATGAATCGTGTTCACACACGATATCGACATCGACGCAACTTATTATTCTATATATTTATTTTTAATTTTCTTTCTTGTGCATTTGGGCTTACGGATTGATTAAATATAATATTCGAGAATATTATTGATCGAGTAAATTTACAGGAACAGTAAATTTCTAGAAATGTTAAATAGGAAGGCATTATTGCTTGCCTTACAAAGAGAGAAAATATATTTTTTGTATACTTTATACGAAGGGCTATCGACCACGAGGTCCTTCTGCCCTGGTCTCCTTATCCTATATTAAAAAAGAAAATTTGAATTCAAATTTAAAATTTCTCGCCAATGATTATTTGAATAAAAGAAAATTTGAATTAAAATTTAAAATTTAACGTCATGATTTCAACCATATATATGCAACGGTGTTGTTGCCGCAGTTAGTGCCCGGACGGTTAGTGAAAACCGCCCTAGTTGTTGTCTCCCCGATCAGGATTCGAACCCGGATCTCCCGCATTGAAAGGCGGGTATGTTGTCAACTACGCCACCGAGGAGGACTGAGGCTGGACAGACAAGACTCGACAGACAAGGCTAGAGAGACAAGACTGGACACACAAGACTAGACAGAGAAGATTAGGCAGAGAAGACTAGGCAGAGAAGACTAAACAAACAAGACTAGACAGACAAGACCAGACAGGCAGGACTAGAAAGACAAGACTAGACAGACAAGACTAGACAGACAAGACTAGACAAACAAGACTAGACAAACAAGACTAGACAAACAAGGCTAGACAGAAGACTATACAGACAAGTCTAGACAGACAAGACTCGACAGACAAGACTTTTTTTTGGGGGTGGGCTTATCTGGCAGGATAGTCCTTTCCAGACAAATGGTCCCCTATTAAACGCATCTGAACACTCTGGAACTGATTTTCGCATAACCCCGGAGTGACGGATTGATATGTTCTAAAAATGTGCATCAATTGAGTCTCTTGTTGGGCTTCCGCACATCATTTTCTTCGTTGCTTATTATGGTGTAGATTGACAGCTGCATGTTTGACCAATTTTCTTTTGTCTCAAGCATGTAACTTATATTGGTTCTGGGACCAATTGTTTCTCTCATGTTTTCTGCTCCTGATTCCCTATCGACTTATCATCTCCAGCATTCGAAGATGGCGTGGCTCACACTGTATGTCTCCCCGCAGTACATACAAAATTCGTCGGAAGCCCGGCCTATGTTGTGTAAATAATCTCTAAAGCAACCATGGCCGGAAAGTGCTTGGATCAGATGATAAGTTATTTCAGCGTGCTTTCTTTTAATCCAGGTGGAGATGTTCGGAATAAGTAATCTGGTCTACTGTCCTGTTTCTGTGAGCTCCCATCTTCTCTGCCACTATTCAAGAAATTACTCTTTGGCTTTGATATCCTGTTGTAGCCGCTTTCGTAAAGCTGCTTTCGCTCTTCTGCGAGTAGGTCAATTGGGAGAATGCCTGCAATGCTTGGGGCAGCTTCCCCCGATACCGTTCGATAGGCTCCACATACGCGTATAGCCATTTTCCGTTGTATAGCAGTAGGGAAAGATGTCACGTTCTGGACCCGCCTCCGCCTCCCGACCAGTGCGCATGCGCGAACAGAGGATTTAACCCTGATCAAACCTGTTTATTAGCTGATTAAACCTGTATATTAGCTGATTAAACGTGATTATCAGCTGATTAAACCTGATTATTAGCTGATCAAACCTGTTTATTAGCTGATTAAATCCTCTGTTCGCGCATGCGCACTGGTCGGGAGGCGGAGGCGGGTCCAGAACGTGACATCTTTCCCTACTTATAGCTGCTAATTTTTGTAGATTTCCATTTGATTGCAGTTATTTGGCCCATATTAGCGCACCGTACAACTTCGTAGCCTGAACTACAAAGCTCAGAATTTGTTCGTTGCAACGGACAAATTCAACAACGCGTTGTATCAGCAGTTGATACTTCTCTTATTAGGTGTCGCTTTATCTTCTCTTCATTAAAATGTTGTGTAGTCGAGCCAGGATTTTTGTTTTTACTTTATTTCATAAAGTATGTACCGATGGTCGCTTAGACAAGGTTGACCTTTCCTTATTCAAAACTCTAGCTTTGGAACAAGTTATAGGGCGAGTATAGATATAGAGTTGGATAAAAATGTGAGGTCAATAATGGACCATGAGTTGTTGCTCATGAATATGGAATCATTTCCTTGATTTTGTAGGACCATATCTGTTTCTGCCGACAGACAGGCAATATTAGACAGTTATATACAAAAATAATGTGATAGAGACTAACTTTGCAGCCACAGTATATGCATAAATTGTCTGCTGTGCTGCCGATGTTGCTGGTGTATTCTTTAGAAGAACCATGGCCGCTGAGTGCTTGGGTTATATGATAGCTAACCTATCCCGCATTGTCTTGTAACCCATGGTTTTATCTGTAGGATAAGAAGTCGAGGCCACGACACGAATTTAGCATTGCTCCAAGTTCTTTGCCTTTTTTCAAACGCTTTTGCCCTTGCTTTTTCCCTTCTTTCCGTCTTGTTTGTCAATGTTTAGTCATTTCATGTTCCATGAAGGAAGACTCTTTCCTCGATAGTATGTTCTATTGGCGAGATAGCATTTTCCTTATGCTAGATTTTTTCATAGCGTTAGCACCTACCTGAGCACCATACAGGATGTTAGAATGAAGCAAGGCAGTTAGCATTCTTCTTTTCCTACTTTATAGGCAAGACTAGACAGACTAGAAGGGACTAGAGAGGCAACAGTAGTTAGACAACACAAGACAGACTAGACTATTAAGACGAGTCTAGACCTAAAAGTCTAGACCGACAAAACTTTACCGAGTAGATATTCAATTGTGGACAGACAAGACTAGACAGATAAGGCTAGAGGGACAAGAATAAAGAAATACGACTAGATAGACAATACTAGACACACAAGACTAGACATACAGGACTAGACAGGCAAGATTAGTCAGATAAGACTAGACAGACAAGACTGGACAGACAAGACTAGACATGCAAGTGTAGACAGACAAGACTAGACAGATAAGATTAGCGGGATAATAATAATAATATATATATATATATATATATATATATATATATATATATATATATATATATACATATATATATAATATAATATATAATATATATATATATATATATATATATATATATATATATATATATATATATATATATATATATATATATATATGTTGTATTTGAGGTTTTCGCGGATAGATACCTGTGTTGTATTGTTTTCTCGGGGATTCCGCGTTGATGCTGAGGGTTGGCTCTGAAAAGAACCGGATTCTCGACGTTTCGGCGAACTAACATTCGCCATTCTCAAGAGATATATGCGTCCGTACGGGTCAACCGTTCGACGCATACTGAGAGCTCGTTCGTGCGATGCGACTACTTATAGCTGTCTGGCTTCGGGTCATGCGCGTTGTGTGCGATGCTTCGGTTCGGTTGTTTGTTTGTTTTGTTGGTCGTACATGAGTCTGGGGTGTCTGGGATTGCATTTTGAGGGTGGATATGATCGGTCGCCATGCTGGGGGCAGTCTCAAGGAATCGTCTCTCGTGTTCATGCAGTAGTCTCGTTTTTCTATCTCTATGGCTTCTCTGTATACTCGTGACATTTCGTGGCTAATCTGTGCAACAGTCCTTGAATTTCTAAAGTCCATCCAGTGACCAGTGTTTGTGTGTTGGACAAGTGCCGATGAAACTTTGTCTCTGTGTCTGATTGAAACTACATGTTCTTGAATCCTAGCAGATATTTTTCTATTGGTACGTCCAATGTAGGTCCGTTCACATGTTCCGCATGGTATTTCGTAAATTCCATGGGATTCTAACGGGATGGTGTCTTTAACGCTGCGTAGCATGGAGGATATTTTCTGGTTAGGTTTGAAAATGGTGTCGATGTTGTGTCTTTTAAGTATTCTGGCGATTTTGTCAGTTGATCCATGAACATATGGTAGGTATGCTGTGCTAACGGGTTTCTGGCGTTCTTCAGTTCTTTGGCTACTGTTCTCTGTACGACGGAAAGCTCTGGATATTAAGCTGTTTGGATATCCATTTGAAGAAAGAGCTTCTCGTAATTTCCTCAATTCTTTCGGTAAGTTAAGCTGGTCGGCTAGTCTTTTGGATCGGGTGGTAAGAGTGTTGACTACAGATGCTAGTTGTTTGGGATGATGGTGCGAAGAAGCATTCAGATATCTGTCTGTGTGTGTTGGTTTCCGGTACACAGTGTGGCTCAAAGTGCCGTCAGGTTTCTTCTGTACCAAGACATCCAAGAAAGGAAGTTGTTGATGCTTTTCTATCTCCATTGTGAATTTAATTTGGTCGTTTTGGGAGTTAAGATGGTTAAGGAATTTGTCCAGCTCTGGTCTGCCGTGGGGCCAGATTACAAATGTGTCGTCAACATATCTTAACCAGAGTGTAGGTTTAAGTGTGGCTGATGAGATTGCCTTTTCCTCAAAATCTGTAAGAAATATGTTGGCTATTACTGGGCATAGAGGTGAACCCATTGGTGCGCCTAGGAACTGTTTGTATATTTGACCATCGTACCTAAAGTATGTATTCTTTAAACAATGTTCTGCCAGATCTGATATATACTTTTCTGGTTTTAATTTTGATCTTATGATGTTTAAGGCCTCAGGGACCGGTACTTTTGTGAATAAAGATACAATGTCAAAGCTCACAAGGAGGTGGCCGGGCTGGAGTTGGTGATTTTTCAGTATGTCTATGAAGCGTTCAGCATTGCGGACATAGGAATCACAATCTTCTGCGTATGGTTGTAAACATTTTGCTAAATGTTTCGCAAGAAGTTGGACCGGTGAACCAATGGAGCTTACTATTGGTCGTAGTGGGGCTCCATCTTTGTGGATCTTTGGTAAACCATATATCTTGGGACACCGTGAAGATTTCTCCCTTGGTATAAGATAATTCATTGATTCCTTGTCAATGCTAGAGCTTATGATCTTTTGTCTGGTAGTTTTCTCAAGATAGGTTGTGGGGTCCGTTGTACTGGGTAGATAAGCTGGATCATCTAAGATTGTGGTCATTTTTTGTTTATAGTCAGCACTGTTCATGACTACAGAGCAATTTCCGTTATCAGCTGGTAGGACCACAATGCTGTTGTTTTCTCTTAGTGCCTTGAGGGCTTTGAATTCCTCGTATGAGATGTTTCTTGTCGGTGGTTTGGCAGATCTTAAAATTTGGCATGTTTCCTGTCTTACTGTCTCGGCTAATGTGGCAGGGAGTTGTGAAATAGCAGTCTCGACACCAGTGATTATGTCTTCTTTGGGAAGGCGAGTTGGTGATATTGCAAAGTTAAAACCCTTGGCCAGTACTGTTTTGGTAGGTTCGTCTAGGGGCTGGTCTGAAAGATTGTAAACCACTTTGTCGATGTTGAGTGGTTTTGGTGCAGGTTTTTGTCTCCGTCTGAGAAGGTTGTATTTTTCTTGCTGTCTATTGGTAATTAATAATCTATTCTGTTCGGCTCTGTTGTTAGATATTAAGTCTATCTGTTGCCAGAGGAGAGGGTTTAGCGTAGTGGTTAGAGCTATATGTGTTGTCAGGATATTTTGGCTGATGCTGTCAAGTTTCTGTCGTTTGGTTTGGATTTAGTCCCGAAGCAAAGCTTGGCTTGCGTTGTGTAGTATTTTGTAGTATTTAAAAAAAAATATATATATCTGCTAGGATTCAAGAACATGTAGTTTCAATCAGACACAGAGACAAAGTTTCATCGGCACTTGTCCAACACACAAACACTGGTCACTGGATGGACTTTAGAAATTCAAGGACTGTTGCACAGATTAGCCACGAAATGTCACGAGTATACAGAGAAGCCATAGAGATAGAAAAACGAGACTACTGCATGAACACGAGAGACGATTCCTTGAGACTGCCCCCAGCATGGCGACCGATCATATCCACCCTCAAAATGCAATCCCAGACACCCCAGACTCATGTACGACCAACAAAACAAACAAACAACCGAACCGAAGCATCGCACACAACGCGCATGACCCGAAGCCAGACAGCTATAAGTAGTCGCATCGCACGAACGAGCTCTCAGTATGCGTCGAACGGTTGACCCGTACGGACGCATATATCTCTTGAGAATGGCGAATGTTAGTTCGCCGAAACGTCGAGAATCCGGTTCTTTTCAGAGCCAACCCTCAGCATCAACGCGGAATCCCCGAGAAAACAATACAACATATATATATATATATATATATATATATATATATATATATATATATATATATATATATATATAATATAATATAATATATAATATATATACAGTCGAACTTCTATTACTCCAATTTTTTTAGAAATTCATACGTATAGATATCTTTTTACATATAAATGAACTGCCATAACTCGAATTTTCCTTAAGTCGAATTTTGCCATAACTCGTAGTAAAAATTTGTACAAATTTAAAATTTTACATAGAAAACAATCTCTATAACTCCAATTTTTTACCGTTGCGTACTTTCCAAAATGTATGGTTCCCAATATTGCTTATCATGAAACGGATCCTGTTTAAATTTTAGAGTTTAAACTCATTTTTTCTGCTTACCTCTGCAGTTACAATTGCAAATATGAGTGGTCAGAAAAGAAAACTCAATACGATGTCGTTATCTGACAAAGTGAGCTTGATAAGTGAAGTTGACATAGGTGTTAAAAGGAAAAAAAAGTAATTGTTGAATATTTTGGTATTCCTCCAAGTACACTTTCTTCAATTATGAAACCGCGATGAAATTCTGAACAATGCCGAAAATGGTGCAACTAATGATCATGAAATAGTGCAACTGAAGAAATTGACAAAGCTATTTTCTAATCAGTGGCGGATTTACAAATTCGCCGCCTATAGGCTAATTTATATTGCCGCCTAATATATTGAACAAAAAAAATCAAATGCAAGCGCAGCGATCAAATTTTGCGCGCCCACATTTTTTTTTCGAAATTTCAAGGTCACGTTATTAAAATTAGTACTATTAGTATAAGTACTTTAAAATTACGCTTTTAATGAAAAACTTGCATATCTGTCAAAAATAATAAAATACAAACGTTTATTAAAATCAAACAAAATGCAATAAAAACTTAATTTCAACAAAATATAAAACGACTGACCTCAGTTTTTTAAATTAATGTTTAAATATGCCAGGGTGTTAGTTATTGCTTTGTACATTTCTTCAGATTTGTGTCCACGATTAGAGAACAAAAGTTAGAAATACCTGTGTTGGTGTTCCACATTCTTTAACATATCTCAGGACAATTGATAACTGATCTACATGTGCGATGTCTGGTGTAGAATCAACAATTATAGAAAAATATTTCGCCGCTTTTATTTTGGCAGACATTACTTCTGTGCACTTCTGAGCCATAAGATGAACTATTTCTTCGCACGTTGTGGACGAAAGATAATTAGTTTTAGCGCTACCCGGTCTTCCATATTTTCTTAGATGTTCCTTTATGAAAGGAGCAAATTCGGCTAAAAGTTCTGCGGCCATTAAAAAGTTACCTTTATGACATCATCCTAAAACTTCGTTAGAACCTCTTAAGGGAAGACCACGACTTGATAACTTTTGACGATTGCGACAACGCGTTGTAATAATTTTTTTCTAGATCATTTTCTGCATTTAATAAATTAATCAAATTCTTACTTTAAATCCATGCCGTCAGAGCAACCACAGATTTTTTGTGATTTATTGATCGTTCGTGCTGTTCTACGCATTGTTTTAAGTTTCTCCAATAATTAAATCCTTTATCCGTGCAAAAAGATGAACCCAATTTAAATAGCAAACAAGGCCCACAATAAACACTTCCATTTGATTCAGAGTAGATTATCCATTGCCGACTTGAAACTTCTCCATTCTGAAGCACCCGTTTAAAAATTGTTGAACCCAAAAAGCGTGTTTGGTCTTTGTAGATTCGTTTTGATTTCTCAAAATCAGGATCTGCCTTTTGAGAATAACCATATCGCGCAACAAAATCTATCAACTCATCATTAACTACCCACTTTGCAGGATCTACGTCCAATATAAAAACTTGAGACAGAGACAATATTTCCAAAAAAATTGGTTGATCTTTTTCTTATATTTCAAAATGATTAAATGTAGCATTTTCATTTTCACACAAAGCAGAATTTACACTAGCTTCAGTTTCTTTTGATGTACTAGGTACAGCAAGATTTTCAGGCTCTTCAATAGGAATAGATGATAGCTGAACAATTTGGAAAGATTCTTGGTGAAGAAAAAAACTTTTTTTTTTGTTTTTTTCCAAAGTTTTATTAAGTTTTTCCTCTAATTTCTTTTTGTATTTCCATCCGCCTAAACGTTTTCTATCATCTGCCATTTATATTTGTACGTATTCGATCTATGAAGTAGAAAAATAATTGTAGTATGGTAGAATCAGACACAGATTAACTTAATAAAGACGGAACTAAGCTTGAATATATAAATATACTCAATCTTTCCGGAACTCTATAATACTAATGAGTCTTTTTAGGACTACCAAAAACAAATCTCTTATGAAATTTGTCAGTTATTCTATAGCTTTCAGACCACCTTCGTGGCACTCAACAAAAACCATAAAAATAACATTGAGTTTTAAGATCATGTCTTTCCGATACCTTGAGTGGATAGCCATCTGTGGACGCGTTTCGAGATCTATCTCTCATCAGCACAGCTATGCTTCCATGAACAATATTTTGTAAATCACTCACTTGAAAACCCATGTGTTGATTAGGGTTAGATGTTTTTAATTTTGACATTTTGTGAGAGAGACATGAACTTAGCAGGTTATTGATATAAATGATAAATTTTGAATTGGTAAAACCATACAACATTATAGATAATCAGATAAACTTAATAAAGACGGAACAAAGCTTGAATATATAAATATACTCAACCTTTCCGGAACTCTATAATGTTTTTTAATGTCAAAATTAAAAAACATCTAACCCTAATCAACACATGGGTTTTCAAGTGAGTGATTTACAAAATATTGTTCATGGAAGCAAAGCTGTGCTGATGAGAGATAAATCTCGAAACGCGTCCACAGATGGCTATCCACTCAAGGTATCGGAAAGACATGATCTTAAAAATCAATGTTATTTTTATGGTTTTTGTTGAGTGCCACGAAGGTGGACTGAAAGCTATAGAATAACTGACAAATTTCATAAGAGATTTGTTTTTGGTAGTCCTAAAAAGACTCATTAGTATTATAGAGTTCCGGAAAGGTTGAGTATATTTATATATTCAAGCTTTGTTCCGTCTTTATTAAGTTTATCTGATTATCTATAATGTTGTATGGTTTTACCAATTCAAGACACAGATTAATATACAAATAAATGCGCAAAATATCTTTCATATTTACACTATATTCGGTATTATCTAAAATAAAAAATAAGCAGATCATAGTTACTTGTTTGATCTCACACAATTCACTAAATAATTGGCCTCCTTAACATTTATTGCACACTCACACTATTTATATCATATTTATAAATAAAATCATACTGAACTTTTATATTTTAATTGCACACGAAGTAAGTAGTGTTTTTGATGAAAAGACTGTAGAGCAAGCGGCGTGCTTTACAGTTTTTTCATAAAATGCTGCACGCCGCCGTTATGTTTCGAGTATAGAGATAAGAAATTTTGAGAATTTCATTGATTTAATCTGGGTACACTGTTTATAGTGCCGGGCGGCTCCCGCTGCCGTAAAAAAAATCTGTTTTGAAAAATTTGTATATTTTTAGAATTTTCCGCTTGCAAAAATCTGCCGCCTACGAAAATTTGCCGCCGTAGGCTACAGCCTAGCTAGCCTATTTAGAAATCCGCCATTGTTGCTAATGGTTTAAAATCGCGTGGGATAAAAATGTGCCAATGCCTGGACCACTTATTAGGGAAAAGGCTCTTTATTTTGCTAAGAGTCGTTTTTACCAGTGACATACAAAAGCAACAAAAAACACAGAGAAGACAACACATTCTTTTTGCGTTTGGGTCTTCACAATATTGATAGAAATACAAATAAATAATGACAGAATATATTAGATTGCATTGTCGGTTGCGTTCAGGAACTCAGTAGGTGTCCTCTGTAGCACCTTAGTGGGCAATCCTGAATGTGTCAGTGGTTCAGGAATGACGACTGTATTGCCCACTTGTCTTACAGCTCTGCAGTTGTTCGCAGACATTGTCACGATCTTTATTCGAGACACGAATACGTTAATATGATTGGACAAGCATGGTTAGACAAGCAAAACAAGAAGACTATAATACAGACAAGAGTAAATAGTCTTAATTAGACAGACAGGGGTAGATTGATAAGAAGGAACGCACAAGAGTAGACGGACAAGCACACAGATAAGACTAGACAGATAAGACTAGACAGACTAGACTAAACAGAAAGACTAGAAGGATAAGACTAGATAGACAAGACCAGAGCGACAAGACTAGACAAACAAGTGTAGACAGACAATATTGGACAGTTTAAACTAGGCAGGACTAGACAGGCAAGACTAGACATACAAGACTAGACAGACAAGACTAGATAGACAAGGCTAGACAGACAAGACTAGACAGACAAAACTAGACAGACAGACAAGACAGGTAAGATTAGATTATTATAATTAGACAGACAAGACTAGGCAGAAAACATAAGGCAGAGAAGACTAGACAGAAAAGTCTAGACCGACAAAACAAGACCGATAATAGTAGACAGACAGGACAAAACTGAAAAAAATAAATAAACGAGACTAAACAGACAAGGCAAGACAGACAAGATTAGACAGACAAGACTAGACGGATGAGACTAAACAGTCGAGAGTAGACACACAAGACTAGATGGAAAAAACTAGACAGACACGTCTAGACACATGAAGACAACACTAGACAGACAAGATTAGATGGAAAAGACTTGACAGTCATGACTAGACAGACACAACTAGACAGATAGTCGAGTTAACGATTAAGACTAGATAGGCAAGGCTAGACAGACAAGACTAGTCAGTACAAGAAATTGTATTCAACAAGAGATTTATATCTTTCTCTATTACATTAAAAAAAAACTGAGTTTATTACATCAAAATTACATTAACCCTTTGAGGACAGAATAAAAAATATTTTACTTAACACATTTTTATTTCTAGAAATTATTTACAAATAAGTGTATACAGAAAATTATGAGAAGAAAATGTTTAAATCATGTCCTGATTATCCTCCAGGATGTGGTTAACGCTGGTAACCAGGAGGCACTTGTGGTACCTAATTATTTTGTGTGGAATAATGTAAAACAATTCCTGTCTTTATTAAGACACAAGCCCACATTGCAAATAGAACATTTCCAAATTGTTCTATGTACTTCTTTTGTTGTGTTGCAGTGTGCACATCGTAGAGAGCTTACCCGTTCATGCATATGTGCAGCTTTATCATACCTTAGTTCTTGTGGCACACATTTTTTGTACTTGTTTCCTGGCATTTCCTTCGATTTTCTACCACGCTTTAGGTTTTCTGGTGCAGCACCAATTAGGCCGCTCGCAACTGAAAGGCGAAAATTCTTCAATGTCATCTCGTTTGGACATCTTATCCGAAATAAAACATATGCATTTACAACGCAAGCATCTACAAAATACCAAAAAATCCTATGCCACCATTTATGGGATTTTCTGTCGATTTGATACAGTGAAAGTAACATATCAAATTTGTCGACATATCCCATGTGTTTGTTATATAGATTACATATAAGGGGACAAGAAACCTCGTCTACAGACCCATCTCTTTTTCTTCTTGTGATAATAGAGTTATTTGAGGGATCAATATAATTCGCAAGAAACAAATCACTGCGATTGTCCATCCATTTGAGAGCTACTATACCATCAGTTGATACCCGCCAGTCTGAATCTCCTCTCTTCAAATGCTTGTCCGCTTTGAATTCTGGCAGATTTTTTCTTCCTTTACGGGCCGTGCCACAGGAATAAATGCATTCTGCAAGTAAATCTTTTTGCAATTTGACAGAATTGAAATAATTGTCAAAGTAAACCTTATGGGTTTTACGAACTAATGTCCTCGTTAGGTCTTTTACAACCCGACTGCCTAAATTTGTTTCAGTCCCATTATTATTATTATTATCTTTATTCAATAATACCTTGCGGTGTAGAACGTGTCAATATAAATATACAAATAAAATATGTTATAAAAGAAAA
This sequence comes from Phosphuga atrata, assembly GCA_944588485.1. Lineage (NCBI taxonomy): Eukaryota > Metazoa > Arthropoda > Insecta > Coleoptera > Silphidae > Phosphuga > Phosphuga atrata. The sequence goes on from OX155901.1 coordinate 2,312,239, forward strand.
AATGTTTGACCTTTCCAGTATAAATCTGGAATTGACACATGTAACCGCTTCGGTCAGCTTGCACCCAAAGCTTGTACCCTCGTTTCGTCGGTTTCATCGGCATGTATTGCCGAATACTGCTACGACCTTTGAATTTTGTCATCGACTCATCAATTGATTGATGTTCGCTTGGTTTCAGTGATGTTATAAAAGTTTCAGATAAGGTGTTGAGGAGGGGCCTAATTTTGTAGAGTTTATCATAATTTATATGATCTTTTTTAGGTTGCATAGCATTGTCGTTAAGATGCAAATTGGTAAGCAACCAGGAAAATCTGTCTCTGGATATTGACGAACTGACGTAGCTATCCCTCATTTTCCATTCTTGACGACCAATAATCACGATAGCTAGGCATTTTTTTTAAACTCATTATCATGTTTACGCCTAAAAACGTTTTTAGTTCATTACTTGTTGTGGGCACAAAATTGCTGTTAACACCATTGTTCTGTGTCGCATACAAATTTGTATGAAAAACAATTTCATCCATCAACCTCTCTGGAAAAAGATATTTAAATATTTCGGTTGGAGTTTCAATGTCTTCTGGAATATTTGGTCCACTATCTTCTAAAAAGGGATTTACATTTCCTACAGTTGAGGAATTGTTTGTCCAAATAACGTCATCCCCTGCTGTTGCATTTGCAAAACGGATAGCGGTACGTCATCCTCGCTTTCCCAATCACTATTTATAAGATCTTCATCATCATCTTCATGACGTTCAGTTTGAAAGTCTGTATTGACTTCCACCAATAGCTCATCATTTTCCAATTCCTCTTCATCAGATTCTGAGGCATCACTGGGTATATCATCGATAAAGGCATATATTTCATCTTGGGTCATACTTTCCAATTCTTTAATAGTGTGCTTTTTATTCATGGCTAAAAACAAAATTTTACTGAAAATTGTGCACACAGATTGATACAATATTTATCCCTCAACAAAATTAAAAATACACATTGTGTGCCTGGTGGTTAGCAAGAAAGACCATGTTTTATAAAGTATAAATAAAAGCATTTATTCTTGAAAATATGAGGTAATATAAAACACTACTTATTTTTAGTATTATTATGACTATAACTCACCTGTCATTTTGTTTATTTCGTTCAATAACCTCACAAAATTGATAAACTAAGATACAGATAACCTATAAATATCCCGACATGTGCACATCACCACAATGAATAGTCTGAAATAAGCTCCAAGACAATGATACCAACATGAAATCTATACAAGCACTATTTATGTTACATAGGCAACACATGGCTTTAACTAGAAACCAGTAGGCACTTAGACAATCTATTTTAAATTGGTGGTTAGCAGCAGTAACCAGTTGTCCTGAAAGGGTTAAACAGTAGATCATATTTGTGATGGTAATATGTTTGACACTGAGATATACAACCTAATGCCGCACAGTCTCTGTTTAGTGTAAACGTCAGCGCGTTTATACAAAAATAATTAACTCACCACAATCAGAGCGGATGGCATATGTTATATAGTAAGGTCACATCATCTAACTAGGTGACTAGTCTCTAGAGCTTATTAAAGTCTCTTGACGATATAAAAATTTATTCTGCACGATAATTCAATAGAATTTAGATGGAACGTGTAATCGTTCTGACATATTTTTCAGTTTGTATTGTTGTCAGTTGGACAGGTTTCCATTTTCTAATCTTACTAAAAGGATTATTCTATCCTATAAACAGTATTCTTTATGTAATATATACGATATTCATATAACTTGTATTGTTATTTTAAATTTTAAACGTAGATTAAACGTTAACTATGTCTATTACGTAAACTATTATTTATTTGTAGTTTATTCTTTGAAAAAGGATTTTTTTAATAAACAACTAATATCAATATTCTAGCAACGTTTCGGTATTTTATTCTGACCTTCAGGGCTACAAAATAAAACAAACAAAAACAATTATTAAATATTTTATTTTTCCTAATACCTTATATCTAGTTAGTAGGCATCAATGATTTAAACAAAAATATAGATTATGGAGTTTGGGGTGGTCTGAACATGTTAACTTTAATATAAAATGATGTATTGACCACTTTGTCAAATCACAAAAAATTAATAAATTTTTATCTGATCTATTATTTAATTTTTAAATAATGTGTAAATATAAGAATAAAATTCCTTTGTTTTCAACAGCAATAAAATCAACAATAGTTGAGTTAATTGTTCGCATATTCCAAAGTTTTAAGTATGTCTAGATTCGCTAGTTTTGTTTTCAACTTCGCAAAGACTTCTCTATATACCGAGCAGAAATAATGTATTCCATTTTATGCGCCATTTATTTATTAAACTAAACTGAGCGTTTCACCGTTTCATTAAATAATTTGTTAAGGTAACATTTAACGTCTCGTTGAATGTTGCATTAAAGTTTGCTCGCGACGTACAAAAACTAAAATAGTTATCGAATTTGTGTGAACTTTGGCAATTCGGTTAGTTTTCAAAGGAAAACGCATTATTTAGAAAACTAATTCAACTCAAAAACATTTGCGAAAATAAAATTATATTATTATGTTTTCTTATTTACTATATTCTAAAGGCGAAACTCAGCTACGCGACGTCAAGCGACATAGTCTGTCAAATAATGATTACATTGTTTTAAATAGGCACGTTATCACTATGGCTACGCGACAGCTACGCATCGTGCCCATTTAAAACAATGTAATCATTATTTGACAGATGATGTCGTACGACGTCGCGTAGCTGAGTGCCGCGCATATATGAATCGATATATTCTAAAGGCGACACTCAGCTACGCGACGTCAAGCGACATAGTCTGTCAAATAATGATTACATTGTTTTAAATAGGCACGTTATTACTATGGCTACGCGACAGCTACGCGTCGTGCCCATTTAAAACAATGTAATCATTATTTGACAGACGATATCGCACGACGTCGCGTAACAGAGTGCCGCGCATATATGAATCGATAACGTGCCTTAATACGTTATTGTTTTATTTTATCTAACTTTTTTTAAATATGATATTATGTACTTTTTTCACCTGTGTTTTTCGATATTTTCCGAGGTTTACGTCGACGAAAATATTTTATGATACACGCGATGTGTGGAATAATGAAGACAAATTGCTTGTATTTCTCCCATAAAGAAGGCATGAGCAGTGTAAGCATATTTCCCCGATAGATTTATCCAACAATTTTCTGCGTTTATTTTTAGCTCTATCTTACAATGTTCGACCGTAAAATACTACACGTTTTATTAATGCCAAGAGATTTATATTAAAATAAACTTTATAGATTAATATCACTTAAAAACTAAATGTATTCGGAGAAGTTTCTGTCTGTGCTTAATCTAATACAGGGATTATCTATTAAAAGTTTCTTTTAGAGAGTGATTTATTTTGTTAAAACCCGAGCAACAAAATTAAAGTGAAAAGTGTCGTTAGTAATACGCATAGTACATACATATTTCTTCGTTAGCTAATCATGTATTAGTTTCACCGTCCACACAAGGCTAGTACACATAACTAGGATAGTAAATTCGGTTGGGGAGAGCACTAAATAAGTTTTACTTATTTAGTGCTCTCCCCAACCGAATTTACTATCCTAGTTATGTGTAGTAGCCTTGTGTCCACGGTGAAACTAGTACATGATGAGCTTACTGAAAAGAGTTTAGTATAAAGAGCTTACTAGCTTTCTTACTAGCTTGCTAGCTTAAAAGCTAGTTTACTGAAACTAACTTGCTATCCTAGCCTGAACAACTAGCCTCGTACAGATCTGGCTTTAAGGATATTTCGACGGGAATGATTAATGGTGTGCTTTAACATAAAACTAAAAGTAGAAAAAAAAAATTATATAAATTTTAAAAGTTGCAAGATGTATAGATTATTATTAGTTCCATCTAAAATTCACATACAGTTTGCAAAAAAGCGAATAAATAGTTTTCTTCTTGAAAACATTTACTTCCGTAAATATTTTTCAATGAATTCACTTTTCGACGTTTACCTCGAACTTTCTCGCGGATATCTTTTCTGATTTACGGTCGGAATATTTTCGGAAAACTTTTACATTAACCACTTCATATATTGGCCGATATTCGCGATTAGTTTTACCGATTTATCTCCGATATTTTTTTTAAAGAAAACCGACACGCAGCAAAAAAAAATCGTAAAACTAACATACAAACACGTCAAAACGCGTTCGTTAAATTCATTCGGAAAACATTAATCATCCCGCTGACTTTTATACCCGACATTACTTGATTGTAGCTATAAATTGCATTAGCGAGATACCAAAAAGCATTTAGAAGGTAAACTAGTTCAAAGGTTACTACTAGATACATTTTTATTTGCATCAAATAAGTTGCAATATGTTGCAAACTATGTAGTATGCAACACAGAAATTATAAATAGATTCACGAAATAATAAGGAGACACGAAACGTTAGACATGAATAGACAAGCAAAGTTAGACAAGCAGAACTAGACAAAGAAGACTATGCAGACAAATTAAATAGTCGAAATTATTCAGATGGGGTACACTGATGGAAGGTACAAGACTAGACAGACAAGACTGGACAGACAAGACTGGACAGACAAGACTGGACAGACAAGACTGGACAGACAAAACTGGACAGACAAGACTGGACAGACAGGACAGGACAGACAAGACTGGACAGACAAGACTGGAGAGACAAGACTGGACAGAGAAGACTGGACAGACAAGACTGGACAGACAAGACTGGACGGACAAGACTAGACAGACAAAACAATACAGACAAGACTAGACAGACAAGACTAGACAGACAAGACTAGACAGACAAGACTAGACAGACAAGACTAGATAGACAAGACTAGACAGACAAGACTAGACAGACAAGACTAGACAGACAAGGCTAGACAGACAAGACTAGACAGACAAGACTAGACAGACAAGACTAGACAGACAAGGCTAGACAGACAAGACTAGACAGACAAGACTAGACAGACAAGACTAGACAGACAAGACTAGACAGACAAGACTAGACAGACAAGACTAGACAGACAAGACTAGACAGACAAGACTAGACAGACAAGACTAGACAGACAAGACTAGACAGACAAGACTAGACAGACAAGGCTAGACAGACAAGACTAGACAGACAAGACTAGACAGACAAGACTAGACAGACAAAACTAGACAGACAAGACCAGACAGACAAGACTAGACAGACAAGACTAGACAGACAAGGCTAGACAGACAAGACTAGACAGACAAGACTAGACAGACAAGACTAGACAGACAAGACTAGACAGACAAGACTAGACAGACAAGACTAGACAGACAAGACTAGACAGACAAGACTAGACAGACAAGACTAGACAGACAAGACTAGACAGACAAGACTAGACAGACAAGACTAGACAGACAAGACTAGACAGACAAGACTAGACAGACAAGACTAGACAGACAAGACTAGACAGACAAGACTAGACAGACAACACTAGACAGACAAGACTAGACAGACAAGACTAGACAGACAAGACTAGACAGACAAGACTAGACAGACAAGACTAGACAGACAAGACTAGACAGACAAGACTAGACAGACAAGACTAGACAGACAAGACTAGACAGACAAGACTAGACAGACAAGACTAGACAGACAAGACTAGACAGACAAGACTAGACAGACAAGACTAGACAGACAAGACTAGACAGACAAGACTAGACAGACAAGACTAGACAGACAAGACTAGACAGACAAGACTAGACAGACAAGACTAGACAGACAAGACTAGACAGACAAGACTAGACAGACAAGACTAGACAGACAAGACTAGACAGACAAGACTAGACAGACAAGACTAGACAGACAAGACTAGACAGACAAGACTAGACAGACAAGACTAGACAGACAAGACTAGACAGACAAGACTAGACAGACAAGACTAGACAGACAAGACTAGACAGACAAGACTAGACAGACAAGACTAGACAGACAAGACTAGACACGCAAGACTAGACAGACAAGTCTAGACAGACAAGACTAGACAGACAAGACTAGACAGACAAGACTAGACAGACAAGACTAGACAGACAAGACTAGACAGACAAGACTAGACAGACAAGACTAGACAGACAAGACTAGACAGACAAGACTAGACAGACAAGACTAGACAGACAAGACTAGACAGACAAGACTAGACAGACAAGACTAGACAGACAAGACTAGACAGACAAGACTAGACAGACAAGACTAGACAGACAAGACTAGACAGACAAGACTAGACAGACAAGACTAGACAGACAAGACTAGACAGACAAGACTAGACAGACAAGACTAGACAGACAAGACTAGACAGACAAGACTAGACAGACAAGACTAGACAGACAAGACTAGACAGACAAGACTAGACAGACAAGACTAGACAGACAAGACTAGACAGACAAGACTAGACAGCCTATTTGTTTGATTTTTCATATGTGTGCATATGAAAGTCAGCATTCCGTCGAGCTCGACACTATGCTGGCTGCGTTTCTTAATCTACTGATGCCAAGACCTATTTTCAGTTTGTATCATATTGATCTTTGTTTAACTAAACCGACTGTCGTGGTTTAGCCTGGTTAGTTTTTTCGCATTATTGTCGAAGGTAAGCCACCAATCTTTAGTCTTTTTAATTGACTTAAGCTGCTCTTGGTTATTAGGCCAGTTAAGTCCATTTTGTTTGAAGTCTAGCTCCAGAGTTTGTCTCCACTGTGCGGTATCTGGGCACGAAAAGATGACATGTTCCGCAGTGTCGTTTTCACCACACTTGCATAACGGAGAATCCCTTCTGCCAAATCTGTGAAGATACGCCTTGAAGTTACCATGGCCAGTTATTAGTTGAACCGAGTGGTGTGACAGACTGACGTTAAAGCTTTTCCAGGCTGTGATGGATGGTATAAACGTCTTGGTCCACAATCCTGTTTTAGCCGTCCACCATCTATCCTGCCAGAGATTCTCAAAGTGTTCCCTGGAATTCGATTTTAGTGCTTGCCTAGGCAATCTGCTATAAGCGATGGGGAGATCTTCCATGTCTGCTGCAAGTTTGGCAAGCCTGTCTGCTCTCTCATTACCCTCGATTCCAGCGTGAGCTTTAACCCAGTGCCATTGGAGCTTGATCTTCTTCGATACACGAGCAGCTATTTTCCAGGTTTCCATTAACAATTCACTGGACGAATTCATGTGTTTCAATGCGTCAAGAACGGAACGGCTTTCACATAAAATAGAGCAAGAGCAGTTGGATTGCTCTTCCACATAACGCAAGGCGTGTTGTATGGCTATAAGCTCAGCCTGGATGATAGAGCAGTAATACTCTAGTCTAAACTGCTTATAATGTACTTCCTCTCCGTCAAAGTAGACAACAAAGGCAGCACCTGTACCACTGTTGGATTTTGAACCGTCCGTATACACCCGAAGTTGGAGGACATTCGTAAGCGTCAAATGGTAATTGACCAATGACAGCCTCGAAGGGTGGATAAATGCCTGAGTGTTGATGGTAGGTTCCAAATCCGCTGAAGTTAGACCTAATCCCAAGACGTCTCTTATTAATGAATCATCTGTACTGGAATGCGAGCTATAAAGCGCCAACTGTTTTAGGCGGATGTCAACCGGAAGAATACCGGAAATCACACAGGCCGCCTCATTAGAGACTGTACGATATGCCTTGGCTGCACGGATAGTAGTGAGGCGTTGTACGCCCAATAGCTTAAGCTTTCCTTTAGCACCGCAAGACCGGTGCCAAATAGGAGCTCCATACAGTAACGCTGGTTCAACCGCGCCATGATATATGTCTACTATTTCTGCTCTCCCTAGACCCCATTCCTTCTTGACGGCAAAACCCAATCGTTGACTAAACTGTTTCACCTTACCACATGCAATTTTTATATGTTCCTTAAAGTTAAGGGATCTATCAATTATGACACCCAAATACTTGAGATGATGTTGGCATTTTATCTTTGTGTTCCCAAGAGTGAAAAAGGGACTTCTCTGTCTTAATGATCTGCCGAAGAATAGAGCTTCAGTCTTTTTTGGATTGAAATTTAGTCGACAGTCGGCTGACCATTGTTGAAGACTTGCCAAAGCACGATCGGTGATTTCCTTTAGTCCCACAATGCTGTTACTTCTGCAAAGCAGAAGAGTGTCATCGGCATAGGCTATGATTTCGCATTCTTCGGGTAAATTTCTTTCAAAAATGGTGCCATAGAGAATGTTCCAAAAACCTGGTCCAGATTTCGACCCCTGCGGACAGCCTTTAGTGACGCTTTTTTCAATTTGTATTCCTGGTTCTATAATAATAGCCTTGCGATCTGCGACAGATCGCAAGGCTAGATCTTGCGCTAGATCTTGCGACAATCAATCGCTAGATCTTGCGACAAGACTAGACAGACAAGACTAGACAGACAAGACTAGACAGACAAGACTAGACAGACAAGACTAGACAGACAAGACTAGACAGACAAGACTAGACAGACAAGACTAGACAGACAAGACTAGACAGACAAGACTAGACAGATAAGACTAGACAGACAAGACTAGACAGACAAGACTAGATAGACAAAACTAGACAGACAAGACTAGATAGACAAGACTCGACAGACAAGACTAGACAGACAAGACTAGACAGACAAGACTAGACAGACAAGACTAGACAGACAAGACTAGACAGACAAGACTAGACAGACAAGACTAGACAGACAAGACTAGACAGACAAGACTAGACAGACAAGACTAGACAGACAAGACTAGACAGACAAGACTAGACAGACAAGACTAGACAGACAAGACTAGACAGACAAGACTAGACAGACAAGACTAGACAGACAAGACTAGACAGACAAGACTAGACAGACAAGACTAGACAGACAAGACTAGACAGACAAGACTAGACAGACAAGACTAGACAGACAAGACTAGACAGACAAGACTAGACAGACAAGACTAGACAGACAAGACTAGACAGACAAGACTAGACAGACAAGACTAGACAGACAAGACTAGACAGACAAGACTAGACAGACAAGACTAGACAGACAAGACTAGACAGACAAGACTAGACAGACAAGACTAGACAGACAAGACTAGACAGACAAGACTAGACAGACAAGACTAGACAGACAAGACTAGACAGACAAGACTAGACAGACAAGACTAGACAGACAAGACTAGACAGACAAGACTAGACAGACAAGACTAGACAGACAAGACTAGACAGACAAGACTAGACAGACAAGACTAGACAGACAAGACTAGACAGACAAGACTAGACAGACAAGACTAGACAGACAAGACTAGACAGACAAGACTAGACAGACAAGACTAGACAGACAAGACTAGACAGACAAGACTAGACAGACAAGACTAGACAGACAAGACTAGACAGACAAGACTAGACAGACAAGACTAGACAGACAAGACTAGACAGACAAGACTAGACAGACAAGACTAGACAGACAAGACTAGACAGACAAGACTAGACAGACAAGACTAGACAGACAAGACTAGACAGACAAGACTAGACAGACAAGACTAGACAGACAAGACTAGACAGACAAGACTAGACAGACAAGACTAGACAGACAAGACTAGACAGACAAGACTAGACAGACAAGACTAGACAGACAAGACTAGACAGACAAGACTAGACAGACAAGACTAGACAGACAAGACTAGACAGACAAGACTAGACAGACAAGACTAGACAGACAAGACTAGACAGACAAGACTAGACAGACAAGACTAGACAGACAAGACTAGACAGACAAGACTAGACAGACAAGACTAGACAGACAAGACTAGACAGACAAGACTAGACAGACAAGACTAGACAGACAAGACTAGACAGACAAGACTAGACAGACAAGACTAGACAGACAAGACTAGACAGACAAGACTAGACAGACAAGACTAGACAGACAAGACTAGACAGACAAGACTAGACAGACAAGACTAGACAGACAAGACTAGACAGACAAGACTAGACAGACAAGACTAGACAGACAAGACTAGACAGACAAGACTAGACAGACAAGACTAGACAGACAAGACTAGACAGACAAGACTAGACAGACAAGACTAGACAGACAAGACTAGACAGACAAGACTAGACAGACAAGACTAGACAGACAAGACTAGACAGACAAGACTAGACAGACAAGACTAGACAGACAAGACTAGACAGACAAGACTAGACAGACAAGACTAGACAGACAAGACTAGACAGACAAGACTAGACAGACAAGACTAGACAGACAAGACTAGACAGACAAGACTAGACAGACAAGACTAGACAGACAAGACTAGACAGACAAGACTAGACAGACAAGACTAGACAGACAAGACTAGACAGACAAGACTAGACAGACAAGACTAGACAGACAAGACTAGACAGACAAGACTAGACAGACAAGACTAGACAGACAAGACTAGACAGACAAGACTAGACAGACAAGACTAGACAGACAAGACTAGACAGACAAGACTAGACAGACAAGACTAGACAGACAAGACTAGACAGACAAGACTAGACAGACAAGACTAGACAGACAAGACTAGACAGACAAGACTAGACAGACAAGACTAGACAGACAAGACTAGACAGACAAGACTAGACAGACAAGACTAGACAGACAAGACTAGACAGACAAGACTAGACAGACAAGACTAGACAGACAAGACTAGACAGACAAGACTAGACAGACAAGACTAGACAGACAAGACTAGACAGACAAGACTAGACAGACAAGACTAGACAGACAAGACTAGACAGACAAGACTAGACAGACAAGACTAGACAGACAAGACTAGACAGACAAGACTAGACAGACAAGACTAGACAGACAAGACTAGACAGACAAGACTAGACAGACAAGACTAGACAGACAAGACTAGACAGACAAGACTAGACAGACAAGACTAGACAGACAAGACTAGACAGACAAGACTAGACAGACAAGACTAGACAGACAAGACTAGACAGACAAGACTAGACAGACAAGACTAGACAGACAAGACTAGACAGACAAGACTAGACAGACAAGACTAGACAGACAAGACTAGACAGACAAGACTAGACAGACAAGACTAGACAGACAAGACTAGACAGACAAGACTAGACAGACAAGACTAGACAGACAAGACTAGACAGACAAGACTAGACAGACAAGACTAGACAGACAAGACTAGACAGACAAGACTAGACAGACAAGACTAGACAGACAAGACTAGACAGACAAGACTAGACAGACAAGACTAGACAGACAAGACTAGACAGACAAGACTAGACAGACAAGACTAGACAGACAAGACTAGACAGACAAGACTAGACAGACAAGACTAGACAGACAAGACTAGACAGACAAGACTAGACAGACAAGACTAGACAGACAAGACTAGACAGACAAGACTAGACAGACAAGACTAGACAGACAAGACTAGACAGACAAGACTAGACAGACAAGACTAGACAGACAAGACTAGACAGACAAGACTAGACAGACAAGACTAGACAGACAAGACTAGACAGACAAGACTAGACAGACAAGACTAGACAGACAAGACTAGACAGACAAGACTAGACAGACAAGACTAGACAGACAAGACTAGACAGACAAGACTAGACAGACAAGACTAGACAGACAAGACTAGACAGACAAGACTAGACAGACAAGACTAGACAGACAAGACTAGACAGACAAGACTAGACAGACAAGACTAGACAGACAAGACTAGACAGACAAGACTAGACAGACAAGACTAGACAGACAAGACTAGACAGACAAGACTAGACAGACAAGACTAGACAGACAAGACTAGACAGACAAGACTAGACAGACAAGACTAGACAGACAAGACTAGACAGACAAGACTAGACAGACAAGACTAGACAGACAAGACTAGACAGACAAGACTAGACAGACAAGACTAGACAGACAAGACTAGACAGACAAGACTAGACAGACAAGACTAGACAGACAAGACTAGACAGACAAGACTAGACAGACAAGACTAGACAGACAAGACTAGACAGACAAGACTAGACAGACAAGACTAGACAGACAAGACTAGACAGACAAGACTAGACAGACAAGACTAGACAGACAAGACTAGACAGACAAGACTAGACAGACAAGACTAGACAGACAAGACTAGACAGACAAGACTAGACAGACAAGACTAGACAGACAAGACTAGACAGACAAGACTAGACAGACAAGACTAGACAGACAAGACTAGATAGACAAAACTAGACAGACAAAACTAGATAGACAAGACTCGACAGACAAGACTAGACAGACAAGACTAGACAGACAAGACTAGACAGACAAGACTAGACAGACAAGACTAGACAGACAAGACTAGACAGACAAGACTAGACAGACAAGACTAGATAGACAAAACTAGACAGACAAAACTAGATAGACAAGACTCGACAGACAAGACTAGACAGACAAGACTAGACAGACAAGACTAGACAGACAAGACTAGACAGACAAGACTAGACAGACAAGACTAGACAGACAAGACTAGACAGACAAGACTAGACAGACAAGACTAGACAGACAAGACTAGACAGACAAGACTAGACAGACAAGACTAGACAGACAAGACTAGACAGACAAGACTAGACAGACAAGACTAGACAGACAAGGCTAGACAGACAAGACTAGACAGACAAGACTAGACAGACAAAACTAGACAAACAAGACTAGACAGACAAGACTAGACAGACAAGACTAGACAGACAAGACTAGACAGACAAGACTAGACAGACAAGACTAGACAGACAAGACTAGACAGACAAGACTAGACAGACAAGACTAGACAGACAAGACTAGACAGACAAGACTAGACAGACAAGACTAGACAGACAAGACTAGACAGACAAGACTAGACAGACAAGACTAGACAGACAAGACTAGACAGACAAGACTAGACAGACAAGACTAGACAGACAAGACTAGACAGACAAGACTAGACAGACAAGACTAGACAGACAAGACTAGACAGACAAGACTAGACAGACAAGACTAGACAGACAAGACTAGACAGACAAGACTAGACAGACAAGACTAGACAGACAAGACTAGACAGACAAGACTAGACAGACAAGACTAGACAGACAAGACTAGACAGACAAGACTAGACAGACAAGACTAGACAGACAAGACTAGACAGACAAGACTAGACAGACAAGACTAGACAGACAAGACTAGACAGACAAGACTAGACAGACAAGACTAGACAGACAAGACTAGACAGACAAGACTAGACAGACAAGAGTAGACAGACAAGACTAGACAGACAAGACTAGACAGACAAGACTAGACAGACAAGACTAGACAGACAAGACTAGACAGACAAGACTAGACAGACAAGACTAGACAGACAAGACTAGACAGACAAGACTAGACAGACAAGTCTAGACAGATAAGACTAGACAGACAAAACTAGACAGATAAGACTAGACAATTATGATAACTACGTATTACGAGATTAATCTAATTGTTATAGTGTATACGGAGCCAGTAATAATTTTATTATAAGTTATAAGTTATATGACCAGACAAGCACGGCTTGTAATAGGAAGTAGGTATCGAGCGTAGATAGAAAGTTTAATCTGACTGAATTAATACATAGATAATATATGATAGATAAAATCATGTAGACAAATTTAATTTACGTTTTACAATTTCGATTGGATAGTTATCAATTGATTACATGGATTTGCATGGTATTTTGATTATGAATTGGCAATACATCAACACGGGATCGAATTGGTGTAACGTTGTGCAGTCAGAGTTGTAAAATCGTGTCCCATCATTTAACTCTGAAAATGTTTAATTATCTAATCAAATTTAAATCGGCGATAATTAATTCTGTTCAACCGTGATTTCCACTGATTTGCTTAATTCCACGAATGGGCAAATGCGAGATTCATTTAACTGAACATGGTAAAATATACGATCTCATTAACTGAGTGCGTTTTTTTTTATTCTATGCTAGTTTCAAGTAAATCTAATTTTGCTTTAAATTATTACAATATTCTTCATTCTTACATCTCTTGTTCCATTAAAATTTCAATTTAGAATTTAAATCTAAGTTTCCTTAATTTTGATTATATTTCTACTTCATTTTATTAAAAGTTTAAAATTATTTTTATTCTCGTGTCAGAAAACATCAAATAAAACACAGATACAAATACTATGACTATGACAGACTACAAACAATATATAATATTTGACCAAAACTTGCCCACTACTACTGCATTCTGTGATGCTTCATAAAGTTCATTTTCTGTGCAGGAGATGGGACACAGTCTACACTGAAGCATATGTTTCAGAGTCGGGTTTTCTCCACAGTCACACTTAATGCTATCTTCTTGAATGTGGCCCCACTTTGCAAGATTGGTCTTAGATCTGCCCACTCCTGATCTTAATCTATTCAACGATTTGAATGTTAACCATCCTTGAACATGACCAGGAGGTAAAGTTCCGGCTTTCCTTTTCCATTCCAGGGAAAGAGATTCCTTAGCTTTCTATAATTCTAGCCTGGCTTTTTCTTCAATTTGTCGGATGTTCTTAGGAAACTCTTCCTAGACTTCAGCCTCTGAGCATCTAGTTCATGCCCGTGTAGAGGATGGGTTGGTTCCTCCTCAGCTTTCTTCCTTTCCGTGTTTGCAGCTATTTCTCGTCGAATAGAGGGTTGTGCTATCCCTGCGAGCTGGTAAAGGCACTCAGTTGGTGTTGATCTTATTCATCTAGTTATAGTTCTACATGTTTTATTGAGAGCTACTTCCACCTGTTTCGCATGAGTTGAGTTATAGCAAACCGGACAGACGTACTCTGCAGCAGAATAGCACAATGCCATTGAAGATGCACGAATGGTGTCAGGTTGAATACCCCATTTTGAACCAGCCAGTTTTCTTAGAAGATTATTCCTGGAGGAAACTTTTGACTTGGTGTTCAGACAGTGTTTCTTGTAGATAAGAGCTCTGTCCAATGTTACTCCTAGAAATTTTGGGGTGTAACAGTGTTCCAGTTCTACTCCTGACCATACTACCTTCAATTCGCGAAAGGCTTCCCTGTTTCTTAAGTGAGCTAGTGTCTTGGAGGAATTTGGTTTCAGTTGGTTTGCGAAATAGTATTTGGACAGACACTTAAGGGCACTCGTGAGGTTTTTCTCCACAGATTCAAAATCTTTACGCTGTGCATTAAGAGCGAGATGGTCAGCGTACAAGCAACTCCTGATGTTGAGAGCTATGGGCTGGTCATTTGTATACACATTGAATAGAAATTGAACGAGGACACTTCCTTGGGGTAGTACATCCTTCTGCAGTCTCCATCGGCTATGTTGCCCTTGGAAGTCCACAAAATACCTCTGATTTTGCAGGAGAGTGGCAATGAACCTGGTTAGGCTATAGTTCGTAGTCAACGTGTAGACTTTAGCAAGTAGGAACTGATGGTAAGCAGTGTCGTAGGCTGACGATAAATCAACAAATGCCACTCCAGTTGCCTTAGCTGCTTTGAAACCATCTTCTATGAACTGCGTAAGGTTCAGCAACTATCCAGTATAGCTTTTGCCGGGACGAAATCCAGCTTGTTCGGGTATGAGCAGAGGATCAATTTCGGGTAGAAGGCGATTCAGAAAAATATCCAATATCCAAAATATTAAATAAATCACTTTAATATTATATTGAAATAAGGTGAGACGAGGAGAGACGACACTCGACACTTGAGGGAGCAAATGTGGTAAATGTGGAGTTTATGGATGTTATGTGTTGATTTTAGAAAGTAAATTAGCGCATTTCTGTTATTGTATTTTCTTTAACGATATTCGGTATTATACAAAGATTTTCGATATTCGGGAAAGCTGTTACATAGGATTTGGACCAGACCATGCGAACTGAAGGTGTTTGGAGATTTTCGAGAATCTCTACTTACAGTTTGGATCAGACCATGAGGAACAGAAGGCGTCATTGCAAAATTTGAAGTTTTTCCTTGATTTTGGAGGAAACTAAGTAAAGTGAAGTTTTTACTAGATTTTCAGAAATATCGATATATAGATTATGGACCATACCTTGCGAAACTGAAAAAGTTGTAACAGTTTCCCCTCGATTTTCTGAAAATATTGATGCTTCGGTTTTGAACGATGGGCTATGAAACTGCAGGAATGAAGTGCAGCAATTTTTGGAAACCTCTTAATTCCTTTTTTGTATAACTACAGCAAGGATTTTGGAACGAGCTTTTCGGAATTGAACAATTTTCCGAAAAAAATCGCTTTTTCCCAGGCGTTTTGAACGGCAAATCGCGAAACCAGAAAGGTAATTAGAGAGTATGGGAACTGTTGACGGTCGGATTTGAGATTTCGATCCTGACTAGAGGAGCAGAAAATTCCTCGAAAAGACCATCGTCAAAAACTCGAATTTGGAAATTTTGCCATATTTTCTTTGCCTTCGAAAAAACTAGCCCCTAGAATTATTGTGCATCAGAAAATTTGCAGATTTTCCTTTTAAAACCCTCTTATATTTTCCTTATTTTGTATTATTAAAATAATAATTGTAATAAACAAACTTGAAAAAGGGACCAGCCTCTGGCGATGTTCACTTTTGTAATCGCGCTGTCAATATAGTGTTAATATACGATAACAAGCATATTTTAACTAATTAATATTTTAACAACTTGTTTTATATTTAATTAAAAATAAATAGGTAAAATTCTTAAACTGAATTGAAAAAGTATAGACTGCCACGTAGTAACGGTCGCAACGATCCTATTCAGATGAGATTTTTTTATGAATTTTAAATATTCAAGCATAATTAAATCCCGTGTAAATTTTTCCAAACAAAAGCCTTTTATATATAAAATTTTCTCATTTTAATCAGATTAACAATAGACATGACATTTTCATTATTCGACGAGATTAATCAGAAGATCTATTATTACCTTCTTTTTTCCTCCATCGACGCATATTTCTTTCATTAGCGACAATGCAATTAAAAACTCTGGTATTAAGGCCTCCGCGTCTATATTCATTACGCATAGCCCACGTGACATAAATTCTAATCATACACTTTTTAATGAAAATTTTATAATGAAACTCCATCTAAAGATTTCACAATCAAATATTTATCTGTGAGACACATTATAGTTTCATCTTTATTTCAAATAGAAAGATTGGTTTTCTAACGGTCCCACAATAAGACTGGGCCAGGGGTCGGCACCTGCGAATAAGTACAGAGCCAATCTCTTTAAACAAATTTAACAAATCTTACGGAAGAGACACAATAGACAGACTAGACAGACTAGATAGACTAGACAGACTAGATACACCAGACAGACCAGACAGACCAGACATACCAGACAGACCGGACAGACCGGACAGACCAGACATGCCAGACAGACCGGACAGACCGGACAGACCGGACAGACCGGACGGACCGGACGGACCAGACAGACCAGACAGACCAGACAGACCAGACAGACCAGACAGACCAGACAGACCAGACAGACCAGACAGACCAGACAGACCAGACAGACCAGACAGACCAGACAGACCAGACAGACCAGACAGACCAGACAGACCAGACAGACCAGACAGACCAGACAGACCAGACAGACCAGTCAGACCAGACAGACCAGACAGACCAGACAGACCAGACAGACCAGACAGACCAGACAGACCAGACAGACCAGACAGACCAGACAGACCAGACAGACCAGACAGACCAGACAGACCAGACAGACCAGACAGACCAGACAGACCAGACAGACCAGACAGACCAGACAGACCAGACAGACCAGACAGACCAGACAGACCAGACAGACCAGACAGACCAGACAGACCAGACAGACCAGACAGACCAGACAGACCAGACAGACCAGACAGACCAGACAGACCAGACAGACCAGACAGACCAGACAGACCAGACAGACCAGACAGACCAGACAGACCAGACAGACCAGACAGACCAGACAGACCAGACAGACCAGACAGACCAGACAGACCAGACAGACCAGACAGACCAGACAGACCAGACAGACCAGACAGACCAGACAGACCAGACAGACCAGACAGACCAGACAGACCAGACAGACCAGACAGACCAGACAGACCAGACAGACCAGACAGACCAGACAGACCAGACAGACCAGACAGACCAGACAGACCAGACAGACCAGACAGACCAGACAGACCAGACAGACCAGACAGACCAGACAGACCAGACAGACCAGACAGACCAGACAGACCAGACAGACCAGACAGACCAGACAGACCAGACAGACCAGACAGACCAGACAGACCAGACAGACTTTTTTGTGCACGTGCTTGGAGGTGAAAATCTGCAAACAGACACCACCCGGTCCGTGCCGAGTGGTAATGTGGGGCTGCCCAGTAAAAGGCGACCCACTAAAAAACCCCACTATTCATGCCCCCCCCCCCCAGCCAAAAACCAGAGGATACGTGATAGAATCCAAAGTAGGTATAACTTCATCACGTACCTCCCCCTTTCATTTCTAAAAACCATTTATCCCTATACACTCCTTGCGCTGGGTGCGCCGTTATTCGCCGTGCCCCCCCCCTCCTCACATCAAGGTTTACAATAAATTTGTGAGCCCCTTAGCACTAAGGGGGGCCGGCGTTAGCACGCACGGCTCGGGCGTAGCAACCCTTCGACCCGCCTCACGCTCTTCCCTTTCATCCTTATCCTTTCGCCTGATTAGAAATCCTATCATCTTAGTCAGCCCGCCCCATTCATACTCACTACGGAGCATAATCCTCACCAAGCTCACCTTGCTTACATCCTCTCCCATCTTGCATTCTGCCTCGCTCCTCATTCGCACCCATCTCACACACTCAAAAATCTATGCTCTGCCGTGTCCTCATTTGCACCGCAGTACCCACAGTGCATCACCAGGTCCACCTCCGCCAACCACTCTTCCATCATTCTCCCTCTTTAATCTTCTCTGGGGGATCCCCACCAAGCAGACTTGGCATTGAACCCCCCCCCCCCCCCCCAGACAACAATCTCTTTGGACCAGATTTTCATACTGGCCCTCGGTTCATCCATAAAAGCTACTCACTGCTCCAGCGTAATATTGGGCGAGATGTAGCACCCATACAGGACCAAGTTCTCCCATTTAATCCACACATATCCCATTTTACCACGTGGCTTTCCGTTTGGAAAAAACCTTATGGCAATATTCATGTACTGGTACATATGCCAGCTTCTCTACCAATAATCTGAAGATTTGGTTCGGAGACGATGGCCGCCTCCACTCTCTCCTCTTTCACCGTTTTCCATATCAATTCACTTGCAGTTGCACTTCTATTTGAGTTTGTCTGCAATATGATCATTTTCTGATAGATTTCCCTTTCATACTTTACACACATTTTCGGTACACCGGGCAGCCCATAGAGGAGGACCACTGGGAGGAAGACCACTTGGCAAGTGGTCCTCCTGAATCGCGAGTATCTCGGTACCTTTATAAGCATAACCAATATTGACAGATATTGCTGCCGTGCAATTGGCTTCTGCTTTGCAATCTTATTCTTCATACATCCACCTTTCATTTTGAGTGTTCTGGAAGCCTTAGGGGTTTTGGAAGCCTTTCATTGATTTTTTATCTTTTGCGTCCTTTCGTCCAGTTCTTTTCGCGTTATAATGTCCCTGGTCATGTTCTCCGTGGATGTCCAATGTTCTTTAGATATAAGCGTATCCTAATGTGTTTGCTTCTAGGGGCAGGTTCGTCTCTTTCATCCATTTGTCTTTTTTCTGGTAACCATACCTCGCATTTAAACAAGGTGTGTTGCATTGTGTCTGCGCTCTCACAGTACACGCAAAGGTCGTCCGGGGCCCTGCCGATTCTATGCAGGTACTCCTTGAACCATCCGTGGCCGTTGAGAGCTTGAATCAGATGGTAATTGACATCTCCGTGCTGGCGAGTTGCCCATACCTTCACGTTACGTATCAGTAGTCTCGTACAGACTTCCAATTCAGACGTGCTCCAGTTATATTGCCATGTTTCAAACATATGCTCCTTTGTCTCTGCTGGAATCTGCCCTATTTGTCCCGTTTCGGGTTGTGTACAGATCAACTCTGTCTTGTATTAGGCATTCGATAGGAGGAACACCGGTGATAACCAGCACGGCGTCCCTCGAGATCGTTCTGTATGGCGAGTTGCCCATACTTTTACGTTACGTATCAGTAGTCTCGACCAGGCTCCTGATTCAGACGCTTTCCAGTTATTTTGCTTTATGCACTTCTCACTCTAATTGGCATTTTTCTTTGTATGGAGGCAAGCATATTTCTCAGATTTGCTTTGGCAATTGCCCTGACACAGACTGCGGCACAGAACAGGATGATAGAATGGGCCACCGAGCGGAGTAGCCTTCTTTTACCGCTCTTTGGTCCACTGGTATTACCTAATGTAGTTGGCAGGGCCTTTGAAAAAACAATACCCTATATGGTGGTAAAGGCAGTATGCTGTGTTTGATAAAGGCGTTCTTTGTATCACCTCAGACTTAACGGTATGCGTTAATATACGATATATGCGTTAATATATGTTAATATACGATATATGGGAAGGCAAGCATATTTCTCAGATTTGCTTTGGCAGTTGCCCTGACCCAGACTGGGGCACGGTAAGTTTTTTACATGTTCCTTGAAAGAAAGTTTTTTGTCGATGGTGATTCCCAGATATGTAATATATTCTTTAGGTATTATTTTCACATCCTTAATTTTGAAATTTATAGGTCCTACGGTTCTTTATCCTGTTAGGAGGACAACTTCTGTTTCATGTGGGGTTAGTTTTAAACATTTCTCCTCCAGCTATTCTTTTACTTGTTTGATGTCGGTTTTGGTGCATCTCATTATGTCGTCTTCTGTCTTTCCCGTTGCGACAATGGCTAAGTCGGTGGCGAATCCTATAATTTCTGCACCCCTCGGTAAGTGTAGTCTCAATACCCCATCTCAGGATGTTCCACAGTGTAGGAAGCAGGACTGAGCCATGTGGAACACCACTACATACCTCGTATTGTACTTCTGACGTTTTATTTACGCTGACGACCTTGCTCGCTGCCCAAGCAGAACAGTTTTTAGTCGTAGAGCTTACACTCTGCCGCGCCCTAGAACAGTTTGGTACTTACTATGAAAAGAACCAGCTCATACCCAATCCTAGTAAGACTCAAGTATGTGTCTGCCACTTGAAACATAAGCAAGCTAGTTGAAAACTTGGAGTATTATGGAACGGTTCATTATTAGATCATTGCTTCCATCATAAATATCTAGGTGTTACCTTGGACCATACACTTACATACAAGGAGCAGTGCCTTATGTTGAAGCAGAAGATCTCTTCGAGGAACTGCCTTCTACGTAAACTGTAAGGGACTATCTAGGGTACCCATCCTCAAACATTAAGAACAACAGCACTGGCCTTATGCTATACAGCAGGAGAATATGCCAGTCCTGTATGGCACAAGTGAGCTCCATGCAAAGCTGGTTGATGTTGCCTTAAATGAGAAATGCAGAATCATTTCAGACTGTTTGAGGCCAACTCCCATCAATATAGTGAACTATCTGGTAGGGATCGCTCCATCTGATATCAGACGTGAAGTGACTGCATGCAACAAAAGGAGTAAATCATCTACTATGACCGCACACCCACTCTTCGGATATCAATCTGCTGAAAAGAGATTAAAATCATGGAATAGCTTTCTAACAACTACTCAACCATTGCAAGGAACAACGGCAGCAGCACGAGTTGCCATGTGAAAGGAGAGAACTATCAATCTATCTAAATGGATGGAACCTAAGGAATCTCTACCTCCTGGCCACACAGAGAATCTGTAAGTCCCTGAACTGACTACGGATGGAAGTTTCAAGATCACGGGACAACCGGCAAGTGGCATTTTCCAACCAAAACTGTTCTATGTGGTTGTGGAGCAGTTCAAACTACACAACACCTCTTATACTATCCGTTGTGTCCATCCAGCTGTACAATAAAAGATTTGACTCAAGCTATTCCATGTGCTCTCGAAGTCGCTGAGTTTTAGGCAGGAACTGTTTAAAATTACAAACTTTAATTGTGTACTTGTGCCCATTTTATGTATCTCTCATGTTTTATGTTTTGTACTTCTGACGCGAATGAATAAATAAATACCTCGTATTCAGCGACTTCACCGCTTGCTTCGAGTTTGATTTTTCTGTTTGAAAAGTAACTGCGAAATAGACGCGACAGGTATGGGGGAAATCTTCGGTTTGTTAGTTCCACCATGATGTTGCTCCATGCTGCCGAATTGAACGCGTTTTGGACGTCCAGAGTAATCAACGTACTAATCCTCCGAGTTCTTTTGGTGCCAGCTGAGGCTTTTTCCGCTATTCTGATGACCCTCATTACAGCATCTTCTCCACCTTCCTTCCCTAAACCCATATTGCCTGTCTGAAGGATTGTTTCCTTTATTTTCTAGAATTCAGACTTGATTCTGGCGAGCAATAGATCATAGCAATAGTTCAAGTAGCTAGCCTGCGACGTCCAATAGACATATGGGTCGGTAGGAAGCAGGCTCCTGTACAGGTTTCTCTCTTTTCCTTAGCAGAACAAGGTTGGATTAGTTGGATCTTCTTGAATTGCCGTACTCTCTCCGATAGCGTAGGCAGCCTGCCGCGCATACTTGTGGAACGAATCATCCACAAATATACGGGACCGTCAGTTTATCACCGGTTCCGAACGGCACTAGTTGAGAGGTTTTATTTGGCAGAATTACTAGTGGTAGTGTGCCATTGCTTTCCACGAGGGCGCCAAAGCATAGCTCCGTGAAAAACCTTCACAGCTTGAACCCGTGAACTCATGCATGGCAAGTGGATGCGTTCACCACCACACCACTGTCTATCGGTTACCATTATTGCATTGATTGCTTCTAAGCTAAAATCAGGTTGGCTGCTTACCACAATTTTAATGATTTCTGGAGGGACGTTGTCTGGGCTTGTTGATCTGCTATTTCGAAGTCGCTTGCTGGTTCTAATTAGTTCTTCTCTAGAGAATTCCAATAGGGGAAAGGGGGGTAGCCCCGGCCTATATTTTGTTTTTGATATGACTATATTTCTTAAGAGAAATAAAATGAAAACTACAAAAAAATTATCAACATTATTTATTTACGATAAATATTGAAAACTTGAACAAAAATATTATGAAATTCTAATTAAAGCTACTTTAAATATTAATCAAATTTTCTTATCTTCTTAAGGTCGCGGGTAGTTAAGGCCGCCTACGTATTTAGTGACCAAATCGTTTTTTGGCAACACATACATCACATTTGTACTACAAATCGGATGGATTTATATCTACACATGCTTCGTGAGCCCAGTCTTGACATATCTTGCATTGTATCCAATCCTCGTCAAATGTTTCACCGCAAATAATGCATTCCGTCTCCAGATGTTGCGAATATGACTCAGATGTAACCTTCTTCGCTTTCACCTGCATTTTCAAGTTTTCCTTGACCTTTACCACAGCTTTATGGTACTTGGCTTTCTCCATTAATATCTTTTTATAAGGCGAAGTCATAATCTCGCTTTTTTGTGTTCTTCTTTTCCTAGCAGTCAATCGTTCCTTTGAGGCATCAGGAAGAGGTGACAAAACTTGAAACACATCATTAATGCTCCCATCATCAAAACTTGCATTTGGCACTGCCTCTTGAAAGGTTACTAACGACACAGCTGGAACGTTAGCTGCTGGTTCAACGTTCGTAGTTGGTATTGCTTCATGAAGTCCAATGGCAGCTGACGACACAGATATAGCGCTAGTTGATGGTCCTGGTTCATTCAGGTGCTGCAGGACTAGAAGCATGAATTGTTGACTGACTAGGTCTATCTTCAATTGGAATATTAGTTAACGCAGAACCTAGAAAGTCTAGGTCTAAAAACACGTCTCGATTAAAGGGCTGGATACCTGTGCAACGGAAACCACTTTGGGCTATCTCTAATCTAACAGATTTGGTAAACGCTATATTTGTCAGTCCAGCAACGTCATAATCTGTTAATCGAGCACCAGGATTCTGACGCATCCATGATGCACTTGCTGATCCGCAAACCTGCTTAAAAGGCTTAAAAAACACACGGTCTAATGGCTGAAGCTTATGTCTCGTGTGGGGCGGTGTGCTCAACATGTGAATGTTATTATCTCTAGCATATTCAATAACATTCAGCTCATTGTGGCTATTGTGTCCTATTATATACCTACTTCACTAGCGTCCGGTGGTTTCCACTGTAACTTCTAGTGGGTTGGAAAAAGCACCTTTACTGCTTCCAACACCTGCTCCATTTTCAGTTGTAGGTTCGGGTGTCTTACTTTAAGTTCTCGCGTAGCAATTGCACAGGCATCACCCCAAACATTGGTGTCTATTTTATTGCACAGTCCTCGCCAGCGTTCTATTTTAGCTCGACAGATCTCGGTGCGTAGCTCCTTTTTTGATGTAGAGTATAGGTTTCTATATTTTTTCACAGACTCAGACATTTGTTTTGCGTTTGCGCTGGTAAGCGTGCCTTGCGGTGATTCTCACGGTGACTCTCATATTTGCGATTTTATCGCTCCACCAGTATACTTGTTTTCGTTTCGTAGTGTTTTTCCTTGGGGTGAGATCCTCTCTAGAGCTGAGATAAACTCGTCTGGTGTACGTTCACTTGCGTTTTTTACTTCCTGCTCAAATCTGTTCACAAATCTGCCTTTGTTGTTTTTTATGTGCATCCTCGTCCTATTTGGGGCTTTCTGCAGGTCGACAATGTATGGTGATCACCTAGCACTATTTCTTAGTAAAGGTACTTATGATCGCTTAACCCCTTCACCGCCATTCCGGGAAATGTGACCCGGGGCCCTGAATTTATACAGCGCCGTCCAGGGCGATGTAGCCCGGGGTTTCTATTTTTCACCAGCGCCATCTAGTTTTGCGCTGGATTACTAAACGAGAAAATCGAGAAAATCGAGCCACTGAACTTAAAGGGGGAGAGAAATCGCGATTTTTTGTAAATTTAAAAAAAAAATATTTTAATATTACGCAACGATTGGAAATCTATCTCCCACATCCAATTTGCAATAGAATCTGGTATTTAAAAAAAAATAATTTTACCGACCTGCCGTCTCCGGGGGCGGCTGGGCGAATTTTTCCCTTATTTTTTTTTAAGTTTTTCACTTATTCATACACAACTCGGACAGTTTGCGTTGCACGGACCTGGTTCCGGCGCCGGTGTATACGGAACATCGCCGACTGTTGCCTCACTTTTTGACATTTCTGCTTAAAATTTTTGGGTCGTGCGAAAAACTCACATTTTCTTCCAAATATATCCATCCGCATTTTTGGACGCCTAAATGACGCGATCCGGAAGCGTTATCGAAAATCGCCGAGCGTTTCGAATTTCGAATTCTTTCGTGAATTTCATTTTCCCGCATCTTCGCCGTGACCTCCATAAAAGTGGTAATTTTTGTAATGCAAATTTATGGGGTTCTGTTTGGGGACACGTTCGCCCTGAATCGCCAGGTCACGACGGAATCGCAAATTTCGATCAATTCTGAGACGACTGACGTGTGGCGATTTCCGAATTTCACCTGGGGGGCCGTACCACGTGGGTTTTTGAAAAGGTCAAATTCTGGTTCTTCTGGTTCAAAAAGATCTTAGCGGGTTTAACCGCGCGTCTTCGATGCTTTAACTGCGAATGTCCGTGCGCACGTTGCGCACCCCCAGGTTTCGTCCTCCATCCTGCCGCGCCTCTCCAGAGCGTCAGAACTCCACCTAAAATCGAGATTTTTGTGGAAACGGCGCGACGGAAGCGGAGGCGGCGGCGTAAAACGGGATTGTAGATTCCGAAAGCCACCTAGAGCGGTGCCACTTTCGCGACTCAACCCTCTCAGGTTCGGACGCACTAGACCGAAACCTAAAATCACGATTTTTTTACCTTCGAGGCGCATTTTGCGTCAGATATCGAAAATTCTTCACGGACGCTTCAGCTGCCGTCGCGCCACATTTTTAGAGCCCTCTCTCGCCGTACTGCGCCGTCCCGTTCACCTGGTGCAAGAGAAAATACAACTTTTTTTTGCTGATTTTGCAATCACTTCCACGGACGCCCTACACTTATTTAACGGGCTCCAGGTCGCCGATTGGGTTCGTTCTCTTCAGAACACTTGCCCTCAGATATTCCGGCAATAATTTTTAAGCTGTGACGACTTTGAACGCCTGGGAAATTCCCCGCAGAATCGCCACAGTTCGAAACATTGACTCCCCATCGCCGGAAAGTGCGGTCAGCCTGACCGCTACAGTTTCGTCGTTTCTGCGTACGCGTACGCTACACGCTTTCGATTTGGGCACTCTTTTGCATTTATGGATTCGCGATCCGAACCGCCCCCGCGGCCGCGCGTAAGAATCCGACTTTTGCTGCATGAGGAGATGCCCGCCGATATGCGTATTTCGGTTCCATTCGCGGCTTTATGCGTCGCTCCCTTCACCCGATGCGTCCGAAATGTTAAAAAATATCCGCAACCACCTCTTTGGCCGGCAATTTGCGAATTCGACGGTCATCGGCGAAAATTTGGGTTCGCAACGCGCAGAATAGATGCGGGAATTTAAAAAACTGATCGGAACTTCTGTCGAGCCCCCCGATCCGGAAATATCTCCATAAATGTGCTGTAAAAGTGTACCTTCAAGTTAGACGCCGTCTGGGTTCAACGTGCCGCGGCGGACTCGCGAATTTTCGACGGAATTCTTTAGATTGAACCTATGACTTTGCGTCAGTGTAACCGGCGCCGCCGCCGGGCGCCTTGTTATGGAGGGGCAAAGGATTATAGAGGAGCAGAATTTTCCGCTTTTGAATAATAGGTGATCAATGTGAAGGGAGATCAATGTGAAACTAACTACCGGCATTTTTTAAAATACTGGCGCCGCTGTATGTTATTCCTTAAAATTGACATGGCAGTGAAAGGGTTAACGTTACCCGCTTTAGAACTTGACAATTTTTAATATTCGCTGCTAGTTCACCAGAGGTAAAGGTTACGTCTAATAGTTCTTTTTACGGTTAGTTGAGCGCATGCGCGTCGGCAATATTTAAAATGCGGGAATATAAGAGTTTCAGGCACATTTTGTTATTTTCACTGGTTATACGTCAAAAAGGTGGGCGAATTCCCTGCGTTGCTCACTTATAAAGGTAGCTCTGCCACTCGGTCAAACACAATGTCTCCTCGTTTATCGGTGATGGATTATCGGTGATGATTACTGGACACTTCCAGTAAGGGGATTTTGCATTAACATATTGACTGCCACGTGAATCGTGGGTATCTCACAGGTATTTGTATTTTATTTTACAATTTGTATTGTGGCAGTTAACGTGTTAAAGTCCGCTCCTACCTCCCACTGCCTCTGACAGCCTGGACAGACTGAACAGACTGGACAGACTAGACAGACTGTATAGACTGAACAGACTGGATAGATTGGACTGACTGAATAGACTAGACAGACTGGACAGACTAGACAGATTGGACAGACTGGACAGACTGAACAGACTGGACAGATTGGACCGACTGAACAGACTGGACAGATTGTACAGACTGGTTTATTGTACGAGTGGGAAATTTATATCAAACTGTCGAGTATTATTAGAATTGTTTCCTTGTTCAATTTTGACTAAATATGGCATCAATTATAATTAGCACTGACATATTTACATTAATAATACTTGGCTTTTAAATGTTTATTGTACGAGTGGGAAATGTATGATGATTATCAGAATTGTCTGTTTAATCAATTTTGCCTAAATATGTCGTCAATTATGATCAACCGTAACAAATTTACATTAATAATGCGTGATACAGAGTTAATGTGGATAACAGTTACGAAATAAAAGTTTGGACAGATAACATTGTGGTGGAACAAATTTCAGTGGTATAACATATGGAAAATTTATATCCGTTAATAAATAAAATAATGACATTGTTTGTAAACTTGTATTTTAGTTTGTTCTTCTTCCCTGTAAATTTGTTTGCCCGGAATAAAAGAGGAAACTTTTGTTTATAAATAATTCACTGCGACCCGCATCATCGACGTGTTATAAAACTAACCGAATACAGGAAACGTTTATAAAGATAGAGCGTCCCCGGCGCGTGCACCATTTAAGCAGCTGGTAAAAACTTTACTGAACTACCATTTACAAATTCACACTTTTTACTGCTTTTACGTTGTATCTACATGACAAGCATCCCTGTTGGCTCGTTTATCTACTGGTTTTGTATGTATAATCTTGTTTGCCCAGTCCTGCGCGTCCAACCTTTATTGTTTAGTTTCGTCTGTCTACTCCTATATTGACTGCATGCATACATGTCTACACTTTGATTGATCTAATTTTGGTTGTTTAATAAAACAAGAATTATTTAAATTCTTTAGCATTTTGATCTATGATGATTTTAAATTCCTATTTTAGTATTAAATCTTCTATTGTGCCATTAGTATTCTTAAAACGTTCCTAATTGAATTTCAAAGCCCTTCATTAAATTCATCAAAACCCCGCAATAATAACCCAGAGATTGATCAACAAAATTAAAGAAATCATTCACTTTTATTAATTTTTATCAATAATTAATGCATTAAGCAGTACTGTTTAACCCCTTGACATACGAATAAAATGTGCGTTGACGTGTAAATATACATGTGATCTTATCAGATATACATGACGTCTTAGGTACGTCATTATATGTAAAGGGGTTAATGAATTAATTATTGATAAAAATCTGTTTTCAAAACTTTTGTATTTACTGTATAAAATAAAATTGAAGGCTCGAAAGCTTCTGCTAGATTATCAGTGTAGTTCACGTTTAAATATAAATAGTTCATTACTGCTGGTAATTATGGTATACATGGTAATTAAGATTAAAGTGCTGATTTTTCCATAAAGCTTGCAAATGGGGTAGTTAGTTGTCGGCTGATTGCCACTCCATGTCAGTAATTGAAAGCAGATGTTACAGGCTGTTTTTAAGAGTTTTCACATTTCCTCTTTATATTTTGTTTCCTAAATAATTTCATGGAATGTTTTCCTTAATCTCGTTTTAATATTTGTTATTTATACAGTTGCTAATTATAGAAACGGTGCGGCTTCAAATCTATAAACTGCTTTTAAAACTGAGGTGATAAAATCGCGACTAAAAGACTGCTTAAAAAGTTTTAACTGACTTTGTTGGTGGGATAAAATCTTACATACTCACTGGTGTATACTAGTGTGTCTCTAGAGATACGCGAACTTTAACTTTAATAACCACTTTAATAAACACTTTCATAAACATTGATCTATTCTAAAGGGTCTTCCAATAGGGACTTCCGAACTTTGACAGTTGATAGCGGCCATAACGTTGAAGTTGTAACTGTCGAATTGGCTGTCATTTATTTAGTCTCTTTTGCCAAATCAACATGGATGGACATAGCGTTCAACAACAGGAATAAATGATAAAATTGTTTTATCAAAATGTTCGGGCAACGTTCCACGCACCATTTTATGGTCGCCATAATCGTCCTACCGAAAGGACTATTCGCAGTGTTGTGGATATATTTGTGTCTATTGCTTCGTAAAACAATAAACCAACATTATTTCGACGATGAAATGCAAGATCTTCGAAAACATCGCCGCTGTCCGTGAGAGTGTGCAGGAGAATTCGAGGCAGTCGATTTCGCGTCGCTCACAAGAACTTGCGCTTTCGCAGACCACAACTTGGCGAATTTTGAGTCGTAACTTGGGCCTGCACCAACGCAAAATTCAATTGACTCAGGAGCTGAGTGTATACGATAATAGACAACGACGTGTGTTCGCTGTATGGTCCCCGGTGCAGTTGGATACTGACCCCAATTTTCATTAAAAAATCATCTTCAGTGAGTCCCATTTCTGGATGAATGGGTACGTCAATAAACAAAATTGTCGAATTTGGGACGATACAAATCCACATGAGATCCAAGAGCGTGTTTTGGTGGGGATTTTGGGATGGCGGCGTCATCGGTCCATATTTCTTTGGGAACGACGTTGGCACCTATAGAGTGCTATAGATCGATCATTACCAACTTATTTTGGCCAGAATTAGATAATATGGACACCAACGACATGTGGTTTCAGCAGGACGGCGCTATAAGCCACACAGCTCTTGCCACATTACACATTCTGTACGACCGATTTGAGGGCATGGTCATCTCACGTGAAGGCGATTTGAACTGGCCACCGAGATCCAGATTTGAACCCGTTACATTTTTTCCTAACTCGCATATCAGTCGCAAATGAGAATAAGTTAGAATAAGTGCACGTATGAACGCGAGGGCGCGGTTGTGGATGCGAGCGCGGTAGACGTGCCGAGTTCGTGTGCACATTGGCTGCCAGGCGCTTGCGCGAGTGTGACCGGTTGCCAGGTTAGGTTAAGTTAGTATACTAACTTAAGTTTATGTTTTTGTTAGCATACTAACCTGTACAGCACTAATAAACCCTTCTGTATTGAAAGACATAATGAAAACATGCTATCGTTTCTAGCGATAAGTTCATACTTGTTAAACTTACATGCCTTTGCGAGTGAATCGCGCGTTCCGCCGCTAGTTCGCCGTGAACACACACAAACATCTCACGCGTCTGATTTCGCGCAAGCGCGCCGCGCGCGCCAATCGCTAGCTTGCCCGCTACTTAGACCACACGTGCGTTTCGTACGTGAACACTTGGATATTACGCCATATGATCAAGAAACATTTTCATTTTTACTTTTTCGAGGGCATTACATTAATTACATTTAAAATACTCAAGATCTGCCGCCTCCGGCGGCATAAAAATGTCAAATTTGAGCCTTTTAAAACCCACGTGGTGCGGTCCCCCATGTGAAATTCGCGAAACGCCATACGTCAGTCGTCTCAGAATCGATCTGCAGCCACTGTGGGGGCCCCGTAGTCCGTGGGCCCCGGGCATTCGTCCGATTGACCGATGCTAGTGACGCTGCTGAATTCAGCTAACAGTTCCAAATTCATACAATAATTTCCGTTATTCGGATCACTGAACTTTTTATTTTTCCCTGTATAGCATACAACAGAAGAAAAATTAATACATATAAGTAATTGCATGACTCAATCAACAGAGGCGGCTTTTCTTTTCGGCGGCTTTTTCGTTTGTATCGCCGCCCTATATCTGTCTCTCTCAGATTCAATGCCACTACGCGGCGTATGCCCCTAACAGCTAGGCCCCGTCGATCCTGCTTCGGACCAACCACTAACAGCAAATTTTATTTATGTGTCTCTTTAGCGACAGATTGAAAAACTCACAGACACAATAAAAAAACGGAGAATTGTTTTCTATAGGCACATCCTCCAAATGAATTCAAATAAACTTACCAAAAAGATCTTCGACTACTTTCGTAATAAAAAAACAAAACCTCTTTAGTTTAAGGAAACTGAGAAAGACCTCGTAGAACTGCAAATTACAGACACCATGCTCAAGGACAAAACAGTCAAACCCATCACCAAGGATAAGAAGCAACGGTTCCAAGTTGAAATTAAACAAAAGCGTAAAAGCGAGATGTCGATCGATCTCTGCCGAAGAAAGGGAAGCAAGATCTAAAAGGATGAGGCAATACTGGGCCCAAAGGAAAGCTCTAAACAATAAAAAATGATTGATTTCATGTACCGCAAGTACATGCAAGTTGAGTGAAACAAATAAAGAAGAAGAATAATAGTTTAAATATTTAAACTAAAATATTGAGTTAATGGAAACAGAAGTTATTAGACACAAATTACAACACATTGGGTATCTTATCCATCTTGAAGGTTCCTATTACGTTATCTGTTAGCTCACGTGCCATGCATATAAATTATTCACCAAAATCTATGCAATGCCAAACTAAATGGCATTAAGTCGTTACCCTTAAAAATGAGGGTGAATTTATCAGGATATAAATTATCCAATAAATTCACAAATCGAGGATAGATAATTATCTAAACATTTACATTCCAAATAGTGCAAGGCAAATTGTGAATAGTATCATTAATTTACCAAAACTGTCTCTGATAATTGTCCAAAAAAATTGTAAAAACTGTCCATTATATATATATATATATATATATATATATATATATATATATATATATATATATATATATATATATATATATATATATATATATAAATATAAATATATGAGGGTTTATTAATTTTACAAAATGAGAACAAAATGACAAGAAGAAAATAATTTAATAATAATAATTTAATAATTTCTAATAGCTCCTGTAATAATTTTAGAGATTTAATTTACGAGTAATAACGAGATTTTTCACACGGCTTTGTTTCACAGGAGATTTCTATTCGTGAAAAACATCTTGTATCCCTTAGTTTCGTTGCACATCCCTAGCACCCCTAAGCACATCCAATATTTCCCTGACATTCGTATTTTTCGCTCTTTCGGATATTTCTCTTTAATATGCTTTCTATGTATTTTTATCCTATATTCAATGCTGTCAAGCGTAGACACAATAATATATCGAGCAAAATATGAAACATATTAGACAGGAAAAAAATATTTTGAAAAATATCAATCAAGTGGTTTTGGCACAAACTAGAGCAGAATTAATAAAAAAGACAATTGGAATAGGAATATTCAAGACATTTGAAAAATACGATGTACAACAAGATATGCATCTGGTACATGGAAAGTTTATAGTAGAAATATTGATACAATCTCAGAAAATATAAACCACTCAACACACGGTATCCCCAAATAAATGTATGCAAGGAAGAGGCGAAGTAGGGAAAAGAAAAATGAAATGCAGTTGAAACTGCATCGGATGTGTCGTGCAATGTAAGTGAACAGATGTTACATATTGTATACATTTTGCATTGCGCCAATAAATGTATAAAAATAAATTTAGGGAAAAACTAAATAAATACGGAACGTATTCTGGGAGAACTGCCGATTTTTATACGTGACTCGGTCCGCCGATACTATCGCGTTCGTACGATAACAACGGGATTTATTGAGATTATATTAAAGAAAAATGTTTGGATGGGGAGGAAAAATAACAAAATTGACGAAAAAACACGAAACGTTTTGTTTTAGGAATATATTCCAATATTTTAAAACCAGCGTTCAATATAGATCTGATCGACGGAATTTATAATACTTTTGATTGTTAATTACATAAAATAATGGTTTTGCAAATTATATTAAACATTAAACGATTAATGAAACCTGGAATATCTTTTAGATCCATTAAGTTAGTTTAGGCTTGAGTAATTGACATATTCTTTGTCAAATTTGTAGACATTTGACCAATCTGTTTGATGAATGATGATGATGAATGAAACCTGTGGCAACTACAGATGGCGCTAAAGCTTGTTCCATTTTATGCACGAAGTACGCTATTTGTGAAATTCAATCAAACATGTTTTAGTTATATAGGGTCTTCCAATAGGGACTTTCGAACTTTGACAGTTGGTAGCGGCCATAAAATTGAACCAACACTTGTTGAATTGGCTGTCATTTATTCAGCCTATTTTACCAAACCACAATGGACGGATTTAACGTTCAACAACACATGCAAATGATAAAACTGTAATAAAATGGATGTTCTGTTCGAGCAACGTTCCACGCGCTGCGCCCATTTTACGATAACCATAATCGTCTTACCAAATTGGCATGAATTTGTGATGATACCAATCTACATGAGATCCAAGAGTGTGCAATGCATCCCAAAAAAGTCACTATTTGGTGTGGATTTTGGACTGGCTGCGTCTATCTTTGAGAACAACGTTGACCAGGGCATCACCGTCAACAGCGAGCGCTATATGTTCATAATTATTTTGGACTGAATTGGATAATATGTACACCAACGACATGTGCATTTCAAAAGGACGCGATTTGAGAGCATGGTTATCTCACATAGAGGTGATGTGTACTGGCCACCGATATAGTGCGCTTTGACCCCGTTAGATTTTTTCTTATGGGCTTCTTTTAACCCGCATGCCAACGTGTATAAGCCACAAACCACAGCGACCTTCAAAACCATCGTAAGTTATGCCATCGTGTCATGTCCAGTCATGGATTTTTTTTGGAATTTGGACATTTCGGATGCGCGCCATCCACCGAAGCCGCGGCAGACATTTGCAGGATGTTATATTCCATACGTAATGGCATCGATAGACTTTTCAAACAAATACAAAATTTCGATGATATTTTACACAAACTTTGTTTTATTCAAGATGTCAATGTAAGATTTAGCAATATTTTTCTCGTTTTGTATAAATTGTATTCATAGCAACATACTACCAATAGTACCAAAAGTTACCAAAACACTCAAAATCAGGTATAGGCAAGGCCTGCGAGCCGTACAAAGCGCCTGTGTTGACTTCCTCCTGCTATGAAAATTATTGTCCCAATTTTTAATTAATAGGACCAAAATGCCCCCTACGCTATTTCGGTGCCTTCGTTAAAGGAAGAATGGTAATTTAGACCTAGTACCATGCATGCTTTTAGTAATTAAAATAAAGCAATTAAAATATAGTAATTAAAATAACGAAGGACCGAAATAGCGAAGGGGGCATTTTGGTCCTATTAATTAAAAATTGGGACAAAAATTTTCATAGCGGGAG
Organism: Phosphuga atrata; assembly: GCA_944588485.1. Taxonomy (NCBI): domain Eukaryota; kingdom Metazoa; phylum Arthropoda; class Insecta; order Coleoptera; family Silphidae; genus Phosphuga; species Phosphuga atrata. The sequence continues at coordinate 2,346,903 of OX155901.1, forward strand.
GAAGCCAACACCGGCGCTTTATACGGCTCGCAAGCTGGTGCTTGCCTATGCCTGATTTGGAGTGGTTTGTTAAATATTGGTAGTATGCTGCTATGATTACAATTTATATAAAACGATAAAAAAATTGCTAAATCTTACATTCATCTCGTTTACGAGATCTCTAGTTTTACTGTTGCCCGCAGGAACCAGTTTTTTTATCGTATTTATTAACACTACACAGGCCGCGCGATTATAATACAATACGAATAAAAAAAGTACAAAAAATTATCCTAAAGAAAATTGGATTTGTTTGTTGAAAAGCTTGGTACGTACTTACGTATTAACGCCACCACAGCAAGAGGTCGCACTACCGCGCGATATGTGGTCTGGATTTATTTGCTCTAAAATAACCTAATCCAACCCGTATCCAATATTTTTGTGAATCTCGAATCTCGATTCGAAATTTTATTTCGAATCGAGAGGTCGCGCTACCGCGCGATATGTGGTCTAGATTTTGTCTGTTCCATTATAGCCTAATCCAACCATCCATTTTGTTCAAATATGTAGCTGTATCTGTGGCGTTAGTGCGTAAGTATCAAAAGCTTTTCCAAAACAATAAATTTTCCGAAACTTGGTAATTTTCTGACTCAAAATATTGTTAATAAGGGTTAGTTTTTCCGAAAGTAAAGAACGAATGGTAAATTTTCCCATTTTTCCAAGGGTCCAAATTATACCCTGGTTTTAGCCTCTCTAAATTTAGCCCCATTTCGGCTTTAAAACGGATTTTTATTCTTCACTAGCTTCACGCTAACTTTCTCAGATTCCGATCTAATCTGCCATTTCTTAATATCAAGACGATACCTCACCATCTTTCACCTTGCATATTGTCGGAAATAAATTATTAATCTCTTCCAAAACTTTCTTATTTTCTTCCACTTTAGTTCCTCTGAAAAAGATAAACTTTATTGGAGGACAATGCGTTGCAGAAGATGGTCGACGATGCTGCCAGATTGTATTGCGACTTTCATACTTTTCTTGAAGGGAAACGAATTAAAAAACAAACAAAAATTCATTAGTGTCCTCAAAGTTGGTAATTTTTTGTTTGTATGTGCTGTGACTGGAACTTATATCACAGCCCCAATTACTCATCAGAATAAATGACGAGCAAGGATGGAACAGCAAGAGGTTGTCAACGCTCTTGCTGTGCCAATAACAAACGCTCTGCAGTTTTATCTAAAACTGCTTGATATCGGCTCGCGTTTCATTCAAAACAATCTGTTCCTCTCGTGGATAACAAGCAAGTTTCTCTTCCTCGTCGGCTTATAGATATTACTTGTCAATTTACTTTCAAAATAGCAAGCTATAGCGTCGTCACTGGTCTTGGTTCGTCACTGGTCTTAGCTCTTGGCTCATTTACAACTATTTCTGTTGTTATCATCAACGAATCCTTATAGTTTCGATATGTCCGTACGTCCGTCCGTCCGCAGTTTAGCTGAGAGGCTATCTAGAAATAGAAAGCTATAATTTCGAACGGATATACAGATTTGTCGCCCACAAAGTGGTAAAATAAAATCTTGAACAATTTTTTTAGGGTACCTCCGCTTTACGTAAATTGGGGAGTGGGTTCCTTACACGGCTTAGGTGTTATAGATCGTTCGTGATAATTTTTATCTCGTTTGCCATAGCTCTACTACCTGACAATCCCGTTGACACCTCACAGCGTAGAACAAGCACTTCTGTTCTTGATAAGATCATCGTCTTTATATTGTTTTAAGTTTAAGGTTTGATTCGGAAAACTCTTTCATATGGCTCCCAGGTCATGGTAAGCGTTCTTTAGAAGTAGTTGACAACAGGTAGTCAATAGATATTTTAAAAGATATTTTTGAACACATTAGCCACTCCGAGTTTGTCTGTAGAAACCACTCTTTGTTCATTCCACTTTTCCGCAATTTTGGAAGAAAAAATCGCAAAATGATGACTTTCATGTTTCTTAAAAAATTTTCGTTAGCAGCTGTGGCATCTTGTCTTGTACATGAACGATTACATGACATCCTGAACTAATAAATCGAAAAAAATCTTTTTTTTTCCTTATAATGTTTCAGCCATTCACATGTGATATCATACATCATTATGATGTCATACTACATCTGGAGAAAAACTAAAAATAATTAGTTGTGTAATTATTTTGCAATCATATTTCATATCATTATAAGGTAGATAAGTACATTATACATTAATTCTACAGGAGGGACATGTGACTTTTTTTCGTTGAATGTTGAAAAATAGTACTTTAAGAAACAATGTTAAAGAAATTATTTATCTACTTACACACCAAATTGAACACAATAATGAATACATTATTGTATGTGAGGATGCCATTATTATAATCGTGTGTAAAAGTATCCAAATCGTGCGTAAAATTCCAATGTAAATCAGATGGAGTTTCATTATTCAACGATTTATGTTTGTTGTTACTATGGCAACCTAACCATAATCTAATCTAGATTAAATCCAGGTTAACCGAGATTACATCGAAGTTGGGAAAGATGGTTACTTCTAGGCCCTCCACCTCCATTTACCTTGACACTTTAACTTTCGGTTTCGACTTGCATTTCCGATTTCGACTTCCGTTTCCGGTTTCTCACTTCCGATTTTTCACACATGAGAGTGTGAGTTCTATATAGCTCCACATACGAGGTCTATGTAACCCCACGTTGGTTGTGAGGTTTATGTAGTCCTACGTCTGATGTCTATGTAACCCCACGCTGGGTAGGAGGTCTGGTTTCGACTTCCGTTTCCGGTCTTGACTTCCTGTTTCGACTTCCGTTTCCAGTTCAGACTCCCGTTGCCGGTTTCGACTTTCGTTTCCGGTATCCCTTCACATCCGCCCACCCCATTTGCGGTTCCTGAACAGTGGGGGGGAAAATTTAAAATTCGCGGCAGACGGGAAAATTCAAAATCGAAACTGGAAGTGTCGAAGTTAGTGGAGATGGAGGACCTAGAAGGAAAAATCTTTCCCTACTCATCGACAACGACCAAATAGTGTTCCCGTTACTGTGCGTTTTTACTATTTAGCAATTTAATTAGAAAAAAAAATTAAATAGAAAGTTAATTTCCACGGATACGCTGAACGTTCTAATTTTATTGTGTTAGTGATTTGAAGCATTTTGTCAAAATTACAATGTTTACAATATCATCGGTAAGAAGCAATAATTTTCTTGTAGATTCAACAGTATTGTAACATGCTTCGTAGATAAAATAATGTATGACACACGTGTGTGATAGGCTTTTGTGCATTCAATGCGATAAAACCACTCGCTAGGGAATGCAATCTCGTTCTCGCGAGATCTCGTCCATATTTTGCGAGACTGAGTCTCGTTCAATTTTTGTACGAGATCTCGCGAGATTGCGAGATTGAGCGGCGCAGCAAAATCGGTGTGTGTAACGTAGCGCGGTTGCGCGCGAACTGCTCTGCGCATGCTGTAGGCACTACTCGTGGCGCAGCGCAGGGGCAGTATGGGGCGCGGGACTTGCGGGGGACGAGGCCCGGCTCACTCACTGTCATCACTTTGCCGGCACGCGTGCGTTTGTTTCCGTTTCCGTTTGAATTTAAGGGATTTTTGTGACTAACTGGTTATTTTAGTGTAACATTTAATGTAATTTGGCATTGAACTATGTCGACAAACTCAAAAACAGTGTACAGTGAATACGGAAGTTCATTAGAAGTTTGGAAATATTGCTTAAGAGCCAATGATGGAGTCCAAAGTGCAAGGTGTGTGGGAAGATTTTGAAAGCTAAAGACCGTTCTCCAAAAGGCTTACACACACACTTGAAGTCTATACATAACATTGATTCGAAAAAAAAGGTTGAGGATGTTCAGATTGAGGAAAATGTAGAAACTTCAATGAGGACTCCGGTTGCCGGGCCAGCGGCGCCAGAGCCAGCAGCTTCTTCAGATAGTACTCTTCAGCAATCAAAATCATCAACTGTACCTAAAAAGCGAAAAATTTCGGACCATTTCCACAACGAAGATACCTCGAAGGAAATTATGGTTTCAAGAATGGTGGCTAAAGACGGTTTGCCTTTTCGTGTATTTTGCACCTCAAAAGACCTGAGAGACCTTTTTTGTTCTAAGGGACACGAATTACCGTCATCTCCTAATTCAATTAAACTTATGGTAATTAATTTCGGAATGACCTTAAAAATAAAACTTAAACAAGAAGTTTCTCAGCTAAAGGAAGATAACTACAGATTTACATTAACTTGACTTCCTCTAGAAATAGACGTTACATGAACGTAAATGTCCACACATGCAAAGAAAATGAAGCCATATTTTGGAATTTAGGCTTGATCAGAATATACGGCAGTATGCCTACCGAAACTGCAGTGGATCTTTTGAAGAACAGACATACAGAATTTGAATTGTCTCTTGACGATGATGTAGTCAACATTACAACAGATGGGGCTAAGGTAATGATCAAATTTGGACGTTTGGTTGATCCTCTACATCAGCTCTGCTATGCCCACGGCATTCAGTTGTCTATCATGCACGTTCTGTACAAAAAACAAGATTTATCTCTGTCTGAGGACAATGACATTGATGAGATACTTGACGTATCAGGAGAAGAAACCGAAATAAACTCCGATGACAAAGATGACGTTTTTTACTCTTTTTTTCCAACAAGAGAGGTAGATCTGGATACAGAGTACGCGAGTATCATAGAAAAGGTCAGAAAACTGGTCAGGCTTTTTAAGAAATCGCCAACAAAAAACGATCTCCTCCAAGTTTACATTAACCAAGAATTTGGCAAAAACTTACAGCTACAATTAGATTGCAAAACACGCTGGTCAAGCCTTGCTGATATGATATCGACATTTAATAAAGTTAAACTGTGTGTCGGCAAAGCATTGATCGATTTAGGTCTTGACACTAATTCGGATTACTCTTTGAGTGCAGAAGAGTATACAGTTTTGACAAACTTATACAGAGTATTTCAGCCTGTTAAACTCGCTGTGGAGGTCTTATGCCGTCGAGATTCTGACCTGGTTACTGCCGAAACGACTTTAAGATTTATGATACGCAAACTTGAAGAACTGACGACAACATTGGCAAGAAAACTAGCAGAGTCATTGAGAAACCGCATAGCTGAGCGCCGAACTTGCTTGACTTCAGTATTGATATATTTGAGAGATTAGGTCAAATATGAGGAAGATTTGGAAGAGTATGCGCGAGACGAAACGTTCAAAATGTCACAGAAAGTCAGTATCCGAAAAGAAATTAAAAAACTTATAGAGAGATTGCACTGCAAGACGCAATACTACTATCATACACAGGAAAGCTCATCTGTTACAGAGCCACTCCCTTCAACATCAGCAGCTGCTTGTAATGATGTTGTACTTGGCGAAAGCGAAGACGCTAATGATGATGTGCCCCTTTCTGTTCTGTCCACGGCTGGAAAAAGTATTTCCCTTCAAGCGGAGCTACAAGAATCGTTGACAGCATTGAAAAAGCCCAATGGTTCAATAAATTCTGCAAATTCATTGGAGATACTCATTAAAAAAGAGATGAATTTGTATGAAGCTGGAGGGGTTAAAGGTGAAGTCCTTCAGTTTGTACACAACTGTTTGTCGACTGTGGTTCCGACTAGTGTAGAGGCAGAAAGAGCATTTTCGGCCGCGGGGTACTTGGCCTGTAAAATCAGGAGTCGTCTATCAGATGAAACCCTTGATATGCTGTGTTTTTTGAGAAGCCACTTTCAAAAATAACTTATCCTTTTAATAACACTGTCTAATAATACTTACATATCCTCAAAAATTACAAATGCTGTAGAAGGCTGAATAAGTGTTACATTTCGAATTATTTCGAAGTATTTTTTTGTTTTGGTTTGAGTTTTTTGTTCATAATACTGCAGCAGGCTGTTTTAGTGTTATATTTCGAAGTTTTTTTTATTTTAATTTTAAGTTTTTTGTTCTTAATACTGCAGATGCAGAAGGCTGATTTTCAGTTTATATAATAAGAATAAGACTGACGAATATTATATTATAACTTAATATTGTGTTTTATTTTAAAATAAATGATTATAATATGCCAATTACATGTATGTTTTATTTTTATCTTATATATTGAAAATCAATAAACGGAATTAATAGTATTAGCGAATGTTTTTAGTAAAAATACCCAATTGGGCGAGATCTCGGAAATCTCGTAATCTCGCGAGACTGGCTTTACGGTCTCGCGAGATCTCGGCTAGGTCTAAAATCTCGCGAGATTGCATTCCCTACCACTCGCCTTCGGCTCGTTCTATAATCTTCGCAACTTTTGACAAAAGCCCTTCTTCACACACTTGTGTCGTAAACTACTGTTATATTACATTCAATGAATATGCAACAACAAATATGGTTAAAAAATAGTTTTTACCTTCAAATCCAATATCGATAAAGCACCGAACTTATCTAATATCACAGAACTTTTAGAAAACACACATTTAAATTAAATGATAAGATGCACAAATTTTACTGGATGAATGAAAAAATCGCATTTTCTTTAAAAAAATATTTTTTATGGCATGTCATTAAAGAGTGATTATTATAAAAATGTAAAGTGATATTATTTCGGCCATGGACATACGTGATCCGAGAAATGCAATTACAAGATATTAAGTACCCAAAAATCCCCAAACAAATAATCCTCTTCAACTTCTTCTTTGGGCGAAGGTTATTTGTGTGTCCGCACTTGGTCTTGCGGCAGTTGGCACCTCTCGGGTGCCACCTCGCGTAGCATTTACGACAAATCATCTTATCGCAGTTGTTCTTCTGAGTCACAATACGTAGAGACGGTTGGTTCACTGATACCGCCGCAAAGACGCAGCACCAAGTGGAGGGTATAATCTGGGTTTATTGAGAATTTTTAGCACATGTACTTCTATAGAATTAGTCGCAAAAGTAGAACAACACTTAAACACATATAATATAAATTTTAAAAAACAAATAGTTGGTTCAACTGTCGACGGTGCAAGTGTAATGATGATATTTGGACGAGAATCTTCTAGTCTTTATAATTTCTGTTTGAATCACACTATACACTTATCTGTTTGTGATGTAGTATATAAAAAAAATATTACCGGCTTGCAAGATGAAGATGACCATGGTCTAGATCAGGGCTGTCCAACCTTTTTGTAGTGGCGATCTACTGTGTGCTATATATTGGAGCTATATAGAACTCACACTCTCATGTGTGAAAAATCGGAAGTGAGAAACCGGAAACGGAAGTCGAAATCGGAAATGCAAGTCGAAACCGAAAGTTAAACCGGAAGTCGGAACCGGAAGTGTCAAGGTAAATGGAGGTGGAGGGCCTAGAAGTAACCATCTTTCCCAACTTCGATGTAATCTCGGTTAACCTGGATTTAATCTAGATTAGTTTATGTTTAGATTGCCATAGTAACAACAAACATAATTCGTTGAATAATTAAACTCCATTTGATTTACATTGGAATTTTACGCACGATTTGGATACTTTTACACACGATTATAATAATGGCATCCTCACATACAATAATGTATTTATCAATGTGTTCAATTTGCCAAGATCGACCAAAACCCGTAGCGGGCCACCGGGGGTCTGGAATCATGGAGTGCACCCCCCAGAAAATTTTGAGAAAGTGCATAACATATTGCCATTTAACCACTTGTCATACAAAAACGTCTCTAAGACGTCATGTATATGTGATAAGATCACATGTATATGGACACGTCAACGCACATTTTATACGTATGTCAAGGGGTTAAAAGCTGTTTTTCATGTAAAAATAACCTAATACGAAAATCGGAATAAATTTTTTAAAGCTTAATTTTGAACTAATGTCATGTGCCAAGAATGACATATCAAAGAACCACTCGTTGTTCATTAACTCCTTGACATACAAGGACGTCTCTAAGACGTCCTGTATCTGTGATAAGATCACATGTATATGGACATGTCAATGCGCATTTTATTCGTATGTCAAGGGTTTAACTGTGGGTAACTGTCACCTTTTTTAGAGAAGAAACTTTTTATGACTGCTAATAACTCTAGAAACTGCATGAGAAATCGACTTCTACTGAGCCAACACACATTAGTACGCAGCAAAAGTTCCTTATCATTATTCTTATATTCTAATCTAAACAAACTACTTTGAATGGCACTGCCACGTATAGAATTGACTATTTTAAAAACAGCTTCCATAACGTTTTGTGTATTAAGTCGCTTTGAACATAAAACTAGTTGGTGGATAATGCAGTCGTATGCTAAAAATTGTGGATAATTATCATCTTGGTGGCATAAAGCAATCAACGCTTGCAACTGGTCATACATAAGCACCATCCGTCGTTATCGAAAACAATTTAAAAATTGGAAACGTCGTTTCTTTCACAAATTCATTAAAAACTCTAAATATGTTCCCTTAAATATGTTCCTCTCTAAATATGTTCCCCTCTCGTCCTTCCGTGCATAGGAATTTAAGTATTTCTTATTTCACTCTATAATCATCAAATACCATCCGGATAAATATCACTAATACCCATTTTTACGGACAATTAAGCGTATGCGCATCCGCCAAGTTTGATAGGTGGGAATATGTAAGTTTCGGGCACATATTTAGTTATACGTCAATAATTTATTCTAAGCGTGCTATAGTGGAAGCCAGCGAACATATTATATGCAAGCCGTGGTAAGGCTCATAATAGCTGCGTATTTTCGTATTTCTTGCGCATCGGCAGTCAACGGAAGCTGTTGTACTGGCTGTGGCCGGCTTGAGGTCCAGAAAGCAACATTTGAACGTAGGCTAGCGAGAAACGTGTTTTAATTTTTACTTTATGCCTAGGCCGCACTACGGCTAAACCGCCGCGGGTTTTAATCGTGTGATTTTGTGACTCAAGTAAACTAATACAAGCGACATCACTTGTGGTTTTTTCTCGCGACTGATTTTTCCCATAGCATACTGTGTGTTTCTCGAGCGATTTCGCGGTTATAACGGTTACCGCTCGCGGGAAAAAACCGTAGTGCGGCCTCGGCCTTATATTTATCGAAATGTATTTTTAAGTAAGTACATAGAAGCGTGAGGAAACTAAAGATCGACTCAAAATCACGCCGCGATCGACTGGTAGATCGCGACCGACTGGTTGGACAGCCCTGGTCTAGATGGAATTGATGATCAATATGAAAATTATTATTCTAACGAGAGCGTCTATGATGTTGAAGCATACGGACAAGTTGAATTAACTTTAAACAATTTAGAAGGGAATGCATCCATTGGCCTTCGGCTATCTGCCTTAGCCTCTTGTGGAGTTTTGTTTTATTTATCTATTTACCAAATCCCATGTATATCTAAGTCCCACTTAACTTAATCGGCAAGTTTATACAGTATCGCTTGCTTTACCATATGCGTGAACAGGAAAAATCATTTCGTGTTTTTGTTTAAATTGCGTGACAGATTAGACCCGGACCCGGACCAGGACCCGCAAAATCGGACTCGCACTCGATTCGGACCCGCCGAGTCCAAAAAGACCGGGTATTCCCAAAGTGCACTCAACCTAACTACACTCAACAAAAACCAGAAAAATAAAATTGTTTTTTAAGATCAAGTCCTTTCGATAAATTAAGTGGATAGCCATCTGTAGACACGTTTTGAGATTTATCTCTTATGGTATTCAAGTGATCACATCGGTTCAATGGTCTCATGGCTGGCTTACAAATTGTTGTTCAAAGAAGCAAAGCTGTACTGATGAGAGTTAAATCTAGAAACGCGTCTACAGATGGCTATCCACTTAATTTATCGGAGAGACTTGATCTTAAAAAACAATGTTATTTTTCTGGTTTTTGTTGAGTGCCACGAAAGTGGACTGAAAGCTATAAAATAACTGACAAATTTCACATGATATTTGTTTTTGGTAGTCCTATAAAGACTCAATAGTGTTATAGAGCTCCGGAAAGGTTGAGTATATTTATATAATCAGGATGTGTTCCGACTTTATTAAGTTTAAAGTGAATTACTATCAATAATCAATTATGACTATAATAACTGAATAAAAAATGAGTTGATATTATGATTGATAACAACATTGTTATTGTTAATTCATATAGTGTCTGTAAGTTTTTGAATTAATGCGGGGAAATAATAAGTTTTGTAATTTTGCGAAAATAATTTAATTTTAGCCTCGGTTTCACATTTGAAATTGGTTTAAGTGCGGAGAAATGTTTCGAGAGTGCAAACTAAATATAGTGGAGTTAATATGAGGAAAGCGAGGAAGCTAAAATTTCTGCTTATTCCTTCTATTTCGCTATAATAAAATAAAAGAGTAATACAACGGGCAGATCTTGTGTGTTCAGCAATAACTAAAAAAAACTGTATTTCTAACGATCTATATATCCTGGTTTATTGCATACAATATTTGAAAATATTTGCAGTTTTCCCTTTTTTTTAAATGCTGTTTCTTCTATTTTATTACGTTTCTACAAATAAATATTTCATTTAATTTGACTACACCGAGTAATCAAAAAATGAAACCAACCTCAAGAATTACCAATTTTGTAATTTATATTGAAATATTTGTGTATGTTTGATATTCGTCTAAATTATGTTTATAATTTGTTTCCTTTTCTGATAGAGGATTCAGCTGAGCAACAATTTTTAAAATGTTTACAAGAAGTTAAACTTTGTTATAGGCCAAGTAGACAACATTATTCAGTAGAGGAACAGTTTTTAAATGATTGCAAAACGTTGAAATTTGTTAAAAACTAAGTAGACAATGGTACATTACGTAACGAGAAGCCTATTACGTACTCGCAGAACAGTTATTCCGCGAGTACGTAATTGCCTACATAATGTACGTAAGATCACGTAATAGTTTTTTGCTTAATAATTAATGCGTAATTGAGTACGTAACAACTCGAGTTATGTACTATACTTTATCTACGACCACACTAATTTGTTTCTATTTAATAAGAAAAATATGTTTGATGTAACAAATTTATTTATTATTAGGTTATGTTTATTTAATGATTATCTATCATTATAATAAACAAACAGTTGTATTTTCATATATAACTGTTACTTGATCGCTAAAGAAATATATTCTTAATGGTTACATTATTATTTAGTACTTATTTGGGTTAAGCTGGAATAAGAGCACTTATAGATATAGGCAACCCAATGTACGCAATGTCAATTTCCGTTAGTTTTTATTGTGGCACGGGAGTCGCTGAACGTAGGAGCACGTAATAGCAGCTCACAACCAATCAACGAATCGTAAACCAAACGCACGTGTGTGTTATCAATCATAACTTATCATTAATCGCGGACTGTTACATACGTGTGTGTTATGATGTATTAACATAATTCACGAACTGTACAATAATGGGCATTTACAATAGTGGTCGTAGATAAAATAAATTACATAGCGATAGAATATAAACGGGTTTGCTGATCTTTTGAAGAAATATCCTTCTTGCACAAGGATTACAAAATTCTTAACAAAAATATTTTACGTTTCGTAGAAATTGCTGTACGCAATCTTTATTTGCAGGAAGACGAGAATACACTTTTTAAATTTAATGTATAATTTACAAAGTTTCGTTTCGCGTGCTAATTGCCAGCCTTAAGATATTCTAATGGAAGCAGAATACGAAGGCTGAAATGGAATTTAGCCGGAATATGATCAGTGTTAAGTGGATGCTGTGTCTCGAATACTAAGGACGCTCATTTCGGCTCGTTAATCAGGATTCCAGTGGCTCACGTCGCTGCCAACTTTACACCTTTAGACACATTCTTTAACGTATAATGCGAAGTATTTTCTATCCTAGTACATCCTAGAACACTATTAACTGATATATTAGATGATATATTTAGAACGTGTTTAGCCTAAACATTTTACTACCATAATAATTTAATCAGTCTTAAATATGAATATCCAAAGAAGATTTATTAGTCTAAATACATAAAATCCTGCGAATATTAAGGAAGAGATGAAAATAACTAGAGAGAACTAATAAAAGAGAACATAATAACTTTTAAGTTAGCGAATTTACAAGTTTATCTGTTTAACTCCTTAACATACAATGACGTCTCTAAAACGTCAAGTATATTTGATAAGATCACATGTAAATGGACACGTCAACGCGTATTTTATTCGTATGTCAAGGGGTTAATCTTCATTTTAATTTTTATATCGTAGTCTTGTCCAGATCTAGTTTGGATTGCCTCTTATTGACAGAAACCATACGTTGAAATTCTCACTTATTGTTAGTATATTTGTATTTATTTGTTTATAGCTTTGAATATATTTTGTATCTTAATATATCTTATATAATGGTGAATTATGAAGATGTTTGAGTGAAGTGAGTATTAGGTTATCGAGTTTTAAGAGAAACTGTTCAGTGAAACAATGGGCAACTGATTGAATTTTGTATGGGGTTCGAGCTTCAAGGGATGATGTGTCACTTAATTAGGCGACGAAATGGGCTCTCATCCAGAAGATGTCTGGTCCTTTCATGTAGACGCGGTTGCTAAAGTGTCGCACAGAAAATGCCATTAGTTCACGTATTCCTAATCTACAGAACAGTTTCAATGAAAAGAAGGTTTTAACAGAATAATTATATTTTGAGTAATTTCTGTTATGTTTACGAATAGCAATCTTGAAATTATTTAAAGAAATTAATAGAGAAATAATTGAAAAATAATTTCATTAAAATGTGTTTTTAGCAAGCAATTTTTAAGCAAAAGTTTTAAATTTTACTGACAAGACCTACACAAGACTAGACATACAAAACTAGCTAGACGAGACAAGACGTAACATACAAGTTTGAACCGACAATACTAAATATTCAAGATTGAGGGATAAGTAAGAGGAGAATAATTTTGCACAATTTACAATAAATGTATAACGTTCGATGATTTTTGTCTTCTAATATTACCGTTAAAAAAACTAATTAAATTTCTTATTTAATTTTAGTGCGGTTTAAAACTTAATAAATGGACTAGTTAAGCCTCCTAGATAACAGCATTTTTAATTTCAAAAACCCTAAAAAAAAATTATTTAAAACAAACTAAGGCATCTTCGTTCAGGGGGATTTTAGGTTCTTATTTGTGGCGAGGCCAAAATAATTTCAAAAAGAAGGAAACATTTTATAACAACAGCCACCAACAGCATTTATTGGTGCTCTTTGGTGTTTCTAAAGGAGCAGTAGGTACAGGTGAAACCTAAAAGGCTAAAAGAAGTAGAATGTTTGTTTGAAATACATTATTGAGCTTGAGGAATCAAAACACGAATTTAATGTGTAGTGTGAAAAAGAACTCCCTAGTTTTAAGTATAAATTTAATGCTGAAATTACTAAAAAACTGCATTAACGAGTACATGCAATAAAAGAGAGTACTTTCAAGTTTTGTTATAACATTATTGGAATTCAACGTGGTATCCATTTGTTGCCCTTCACACGTAGAGACGATATTCTATTTCTCACTACGTATTCACCAACATATCAGGTGTAATTGTCCCTACCGCCTCGACGATTCTTTCGGGCAAATGATTGATGTCTCGGATCTTTTCACTCTACGCAACATTTTTTTATGTAACCCGAAAAGAGAAAGTCCAATGGAGTTAAGTCCGGGGTTCGGTGGCGGCCAAGAGATTGAGCCAGCTCTGCCCATTCACCTTCCCGGAAAGCGAGTGTCTAGAGCCGCGCGCACGTGGTTACTGTAATGAGGTGGGGCACCATCTTGTTGGACAAACACAAGCCCTTTTTTCGTCTCAATATCTTGCATTTGGGGAAAGACATACTCTGTTAACATGTCGTAGTAATTGTCCACATTTATTGTTTCTTCTACAAAAATGAAAGGATCAATCACACGATCTTCCATCAAGTCGCAGCTAATTTTGGGAGAGTCACATTGATGCTGCATAAATTCATTTGGATGCTCTGACCCCCGAATTCAGCAGTTGTAACGATTCGCTGTTGCACTAACATGAAATGTAGCTTGATCAGAAAAGAAAACATTTTTCAATCAAATCTGTTTAGAAAGTCAACACCAAACTCTAACCCAAGGCTACTTAAACTATGGGTCGGGAACCTAAATGGGGTCGCTTAGCGAAATCTTGGGGTCGCGAGATTTTAATGTTAAATTTTTGAATACATTTGTGAGAGTTTGAAAATAGCGCAAAAATGGAGGAAAAAGACATATATTGTAAAGTTGACGAATTTTTAAAAACTGAAGGGTTAGAATGTAAAAATTGCTGTGGAGTATGAACGGATGTTACAAAAGCGATGACAGGTCAAAATGTTGGTTATAATTCATTTTTTCAACTTGCTCATTATGATCATATAATATTTACGCACTGCCTTATTCATCGGGAGGCCATCGCATAAAAAAAATAGCACCAGAAAACATCTGATAACACAGCTTGGATACGTTGGATAGGTCATTTTGAAAAAATGTAGTTAGATCACATTTTTCTGCGATTAATAATATTTCGATTTCGCCCATATATATATATATATATATATATATATATATATATATATATATATATATAACAATATACTTTTTAAACTTTGACCTCTGGATATCCATTTTACTATCCATCTTTATTCCATATTTTTTGGGTTGCGAAAAAACCACAGTCATAAATGGGGTCGTGAATGAAAAAAGTTTAAGAAGCCCTGACTATAACTCTAACTCAATTTGTAGGCACGCAAATGAAGTTTTTTACGCATCACTTCATACACGGTACCTTTAGGCAATCCAAATTGCAGACTACGTCTGGCCAATGACTTCTTTGGGCTCCGAACAATATGTTCTGCTTAACAATATCTTCAGAAGTTTAGGAGATTTCCCTTTTAAAACACAATCGGTTTCTTTGAAAGAATGTAGCCAATGACGGATAGTTTTTGCTGTAGGCGGTTCGACACCATACTGACGTCTAAAATTACGTTGCACTATTATAACAGATGCAGTTTGCACAAGCGAAATAAAACACTGCGCTTTTTATTGCGGGGTAGCCATTGCACTGCATTGCAAACCTGAACTGATTTAAGGCCTTAGGCCACCCTAGAATTTTCGAAAAACAATTTTTTTTTTTTAATTCCAAATGGTCCCTTAGGACCTCAAAAATGATGTCCCAGAAGATTATGGCCGGGTAAAACCTTTAGGTACTCAGTTTTCGAATTTTAGTACAAGGCCATCTGGTCCGCAGCGAGCTCCTTTTGTGAGCGCTCAGGGGAAGGTACGTTAGGGGACTACGTTAGGGGACTACTTCTAAGGAGGCAGTAGCTTCTTTTAGGCTTTCTGCTGTCCGTGCTGATATAATTATATCATCGGCATATGCGCATAGCTGCTGAGATTTTGTGTGTATGTGGCCTGTTATGTGCAAGTTTCTAATAACTGATTCAAGTACAAAGTTGAATAGCATAGCAGATAGCGCATCACCTTGCCTGGCCTCTGTCCTGATGTCGAATTCGTCCGTGAGTTTGGATGCTACTAATACTTGAGCACGTGTATTGCTTAGAGTTAAGTTTACCATACTTATAAGTTTTTGAGGAATTCCAAGGGCAAGTAACTGGTACAATAGCTCTTCTCTAGACAGGCTATCAAAAGCTTATTTGTAGTCAACAAACAGGTGGAACAAAGTTATGTTATGCTCATAACATTTTTTAAGCATTTGCCTTATTAGATGTATTTGGTCCGTTGTTGATCGATTCCTTCGAAAACCTCCTTGGTAGTCCCCAAGTATCTCCTCTTCATATATTGATAGTCTATTGTATATTACGCTGGATAATATTTTGTAAGTGGCGTTGAGAAGAGTAATTCCTCGGTAATTGGAACATTTTTCTTGTTTCCTTTCTTGTGTATGGGCAAAATAATGCCTTTTCTGCAGTCACTTGGCATAATCTCTTCATTCCGCACCCTAACAATAAGTTTATGGATCCTTTCCCACAGTGGTGTACCTTAGGGTAACCAAGTCATAAACTTGAAAAAACGGGACACATCCAAGGAGGGTTTGGGGGCGATACCCTCCAGCTAAAGGGGTGTCCGAGAGACCTATATCGAGACGTAATCATTGAAACATGCTCTTTTTTGCCAATTTGAGACCTATAAATCTTTTTCAATTTACCAATGAAAAATAAAAATTAATTTTTTGTAATTTTATTTAAATTGTGAGGCGTACAATAAATAAAAACAACAATTTTGCAGTGAATACTTATTTATTATAAGTAATGTAACATTGTTTATAATAAAAAAGAATTCATAAAATAAATTCATAAAAGAATAATAAAATTGAAAGTGACATAAACGTATTTCTTGCTCTCCCTCCTTTTTCGACCTAATACACCGTCGTCTCCGCCGTCGTCTGGTCCCAAGTCCAGGGTGTGAAAGGAGGAGGGTGGTCGGCCTGCCGCGCCGACCAGAATCGGGAAACCGAAGAAACTAGGCAAGAAACCGCATGGATACACGACTTAACCACTTACGAATTAATGCTACCGCATCCGGGGCAGCCGATGCGCCAGCTTTGGGAACCAGGGATGCTGGTGAGAAGTGGAC
Source organism: Phosphuga atrata (assembly GCA_944588485.1). Lineage (NCBI taxonomy): Eukaryota > Metazoa > Arthropoda > Insecta > Coleoptera > Silphidae > Phosphuga > Phosphuga atrata. The sequence continues at coordinate 2,363,450 of OX155901.1, forward strand.
TACTGGCCAAAGACTCAGGTTAATCACACCGAAATCAGAAATACGAATCGCCGCATGGAATGTGCGAACGGGACATCACGTTGGTCAAAAGGAAATTATCGCCAAGGAATTATTGAAATGCAAAATATCGATCTGTGCATTATCAGAACTGCGGCTCACAGGATCTGGGACAATGAAGGGTGACCCACCATCAATCGACGAGACGATGACGCTATTCTATTCTGGTGGCGACAAACGAGAAGCGGGCGTTGGCTTTATGGTTGATCGAAGGGCCTCTGCCAGTGTTATCGCATTCCAACCGATATCCGAGCGTCTGGCGGTTATCACTATTGATGGAACGATTAAGACCCATATCGTATCCGTCTACGCCCCAACTGAGACCAGCCCGGACACAAACAAGGATGAATTTTATGCCCAATTTCAACACACACTGGATACAATACCCCAAACCGAATTAATCGTACTTATGGGCGACTTTAATGCACATACGGGTGCAGATCGAACCGGTTGGGAAGAAACGATGGGAAAATTCGGATACGGGGAAATACATGACAACGGATTACGCCTCTTATCATTTGCAGCGTCAAACAACTTGATCATCGGCAACAGCATCTTTCGTCACCCCCTCAAACATCAACTCACGTGGCGAAATCCATCCGGCAACGATTCGGCGATGTTGGACTACATTTTGGTCAACACCAGATTCCGATCGACGCTCAAAGATGTACGTGCGATGCGTGGACCCGACTGTGGATCAGACCATTATCTTGTCCGAGTGAAACTACAATTGAAATTACAAAGAGCAAAGAAAAAGGCACCACCATCAGCCAAGAGGAACTGGGCCTGTCTGCGAGACCCTGAAACCAGCCGAAAATTTCAAATCGCATTATCCAACAAATTTGCAGCACTCACGATACCAGTCGATATCAACATAGAAGAAAAACAACTTTCTGAGTCTATTGTGGGGTGTGCAACGGAGCTGTGTCCGCCCATCCGTCGACGGACGCAGCAATGGATCTCGGACGACTGTCTCAATCTAGTCGACCAGCGGAAGCAAATGAAACACGTCGATTTCAAACAATACCGACGATTGAACAAAGAAGTTCGACAGAAAATGAAATTGGAACGGGAAGCTTACTGGAATAACATCGCGGCTGACATGGAAGAAGCAGCGTCAAGGCATGAGTACCGGACGCTGTACCAGACAATCCGACGGTTAAGTGGCAAAACAACATCAACAAATGACAATATCAAAAAATTGGATGGAACTTTCGTGACCTCTCCTCAGGAACGTCTACAGCGGTGGAGAGAATTCTTTCATCAGCTGTACAACCACAATCCGCCAGTAGGTCCAGCACCCGAACTGCCGATTATTGAGCAGCCGATAAATCAGTTTCCCGATACTGAACCAACAATCAATGAGGTGAAGACGGCAATAAAATCCCTGAAAAATGGTAAAGCGCCGGGAGGAGATCAAGTAACTGCCGAAATGATTAAAGCCGGGGGAGACGTCTTATTACATCAACTTCACGTTCTCACAGTGCATATATGGCATTCAGATTGTGTTCCATCCGTGTGGAAGAAAGTGATTGTTGTGCCTATTTTGAAGAAAGGCGACAGTCGGGAATGCAAGAATTACCGTGGTATTAGCCTCCTCTCGATCGTCGGCAAAGTATTTATGAAAATCATACAATCAAGACTACAGAAACATCGAGAGCAAACAAGCCGGGAAGAACAAGCTGGATTTCGACCACATCGAGGATGCATCGATCAGATATTTGCTCTCCGTCAGCTAATGGAAGAAAGAATTCGATGTGGCAAACGAACTGTCATCGTCTTCATCGATTTCAAATCTGCTTTTGATTGCATCGATTGGACAAGCTTGTGGGAAGCCCTGAAGATCGAACACGTGCCAATGAAAATCATTCAACTTCTTCAAGCATCGTACGACGGCTCAACCAGAAATGTTCGTATCCGAAACGACATGTCTGAGGAATTCCCGATTCGAACCGGAGTCCGGCAAGGAGACGTGGCCTCGCCGCTCCTTTTTAACATTGTGATCGACACGATTATGCGAAAAGCGTTTGATGGGCGACGCGGAGTTCGATATGATGACAAAAACTTCCTAACCGATCTGATGTTCGCCGATGACAGTGCGGTTTTCGCCAACACAGATGCCGAAGCAACAGACACCTTGTATGACATTTCCCGCATTGCCCAGTCATACGGACTGAGAATCAATGCGGATAAGACCAAAGTGCTTACAACGGATGGATCTGAAGCCAGAGTTTACCTCGATGGAACCACAATCGAGCAGGTACCACAGTTCAAATATTTGGGATCACTGGTTGTGGAGAAGAAAGTAGCTTCGACAGCCGAAGTTCACAGCCGGATAGGCCAGGCAACAGCAACGTTTGCTTCACTCAAGTGGTGCATATGGAAGCGGACGAATATTACCATCAAAACCAAAATACGCCTATACCGGACGCTGATCCTCCCAATTCTTCTTTATGGATCGGAAACATGGACATTACTCAAACCAGACCTTAACAAGCTCGAGGCCTTCCAAATGCGATGCCTGAGACAGATTCTCTGCGTCTCACTCCTCAACCACCTCCGAAATGAGACAATCAGAGAAAGGTGCGACCAACAGACACCGATTGTTGAGGAAATTCAAAAACGCCGATTACGATGGTTTGGCCACATCTGTAGGATGGGCGACAATCGAGTACCGCACAAACTCCTATGGAAAAAACGACCTCTTGATTGGAGAACACAAAAACAAGCACCGAAGACCACATGGTTGAAACACGTAGAGAACGATTTAAAAAACCAGCGAATAACAACAGCTGGGGCAAGAACCGTTGCAACTGATCGATTAGCATGGAAGCGTATAGTGAATGGAGCACGGAATCTAGCGGCACCAACAGCAGCGTACTGGCTACGAGGTCGACCACCTCTCCATGCGCCGGCTATGGATTAAAGAAGAAGAATGTAACATACTTCAAAACATAATTAAACAAGATAACTAAAATTGTTAGTCAAAATTATGTTAAAAATCTTTAGGATTTGAATTGGGGATATTTTTCTTTCGTTCCAACCAATTTTAAAACCTTTTTCTTTTGAAATATAAAGTTGTAAAAACTAGAACAGTCCATTTTTAAATTGTAAAGTACCTGCAAGATTGCAGAAAGGGTATCCATTCCCATCTTGTTCCTTTCCTCCGTCCATTGAATGTTCATAAGCGAAATGATTCTTTCAGTATTAGCATTATGGGCAGGGATCGCAAACACATACTGGAATATCTTCAAAAATTCAGAGTGCTGTTCTGGCCTGGTATGCGTTTTAAAAAAACAAACGGTGGTTTTTCATCTTCATCAGTCCATTCTTTAATTTTTTCACTTACAAAATCCACTAATGGTGCCAGTTGATCAAATAGCAAAGTATCATTTATGTCAATGCTTTTTTCATTGAAGTAACAAATAGTTTCTTCAATTTGTTTCCAACTGGGGATCTCTTTCAAAAGCATCCATTTAAACTTTGAGAAAGTAGAGAACGGTACACTCCATTTTTCAAGATACTGTATGCAGGTTTCATAAAAGTCATTAACTTCAGTTCTGAAGTTAATTTCGTTTTGTTGCATAATACAGCCACGCTTAAGAATGGATGTTACATTAAATGATAAGAACTGTTCCTCTTTGCTGTGAGAGTAGATTCCAATACATCATTAACTTTCGTAACACTTTTTGTACTTCCTTCAATCTTTTTAATTCCTTCTTGAAAAATATTAAATTGGCTATGGACAAACCATAGGTATGCCTCACTTAAAGGATTATTAAAAAATGTCTGGAGCTTTTTTCTCGTTTAAAAAGAAATCCTTTAGAGCATCAAACAGTTTTAAAATTCGTTCTATTGCAGGCGTCAAAGACAGCCAACGAGTTTTTGAATGTGCTAAAATGGTGCCATATTCGACGTCGACCATTTCACAAAATTCTTTTAGCCTCTCTGTTCGCACCGTGTATATAGAAAAATAAGAGAAGAGTTTGACAATAATACCTTCGATGTTACAGCCTAATCTATCTGCTGCTGTACAAATGGAGTTATGTAATATATGTGCAGGGCAACCCACACCTTCAATCCCACCATGAAAAGTAGTTTTTAATTTTTTGAATACGTTGTTTTGTCCCGCTCTGTTCAAACCACCAAAATTAGTATTTGTATTATCACCACAAAATGCAGTGAAACTGTTTTTATTTAACTTGAACTCATCAATGCAATTTAAGCAGAAACTAGATATCTCATCTGATGTTTCACACGGCAAAGAAGCAACTTTGACTGTATCCAGCAGCTCTAACTTTCGTTTCTTCATTTGAATCGTGTTTTATAAAATAATTTTCAAGAGTCTTACTGCTACTTGGGGCACTCAGTCTGTTCGTATGTTTCACTGATGCGATGTGTGGTTTTACATCTGAACGTCCACCATGAGCAATATTGAAAACAGTATTGCAAACTGTGCACTCTGCTTCATTGTCATAGCGTCCCTTTTTAATGTACTTCCATTCTTTAGAGTATTCCTACTTAAACTTCCACTGACGCTTGGGCATAATTAGTAATTAATAACAATATGAGGTGCACCAAACAAACACTTGTAACATGACAAACACAGCCGCACTGACTTGTCTGACTCCGGTTGGATAGCCGCCTGCAGAATGGGCGAGTTCAACTGTCGAAGAGAGGGGAAGACGGCAATGGGCGAGCTCAACTGTCGAGGATAGGGGAAGACGGCAATGGGCGAGTTCAACTGTCGAGGAGAGGGGAAGACGGCCCGAGGAGAGGCGCGACAAAAGTGTATCATCAACCTAACGTAAATACGGGACATTTAGGCGTCCCGGGAGAGTAGGGAAAGATAGTATGTTCTAGATCCACCACCTCCTTATGGGTTTTACATGCAATCTAGCCCCTTATGGGGGAATTACATGTAAAATCTAGCACGATGCCCCTTATGGAGATTTACATGTAAATCTAGCACGAAGCCCCTTATGGGGAATCCTATGCAAAATAGTTCTGAACGCGTCCGAGCGAGAATGTCTAGATGACGCTGCAAGATACGTGTACGTTGGATAGTGGGAAAATTTAAAATGAGGGGTCAGGGGTGAAAATTAAGATAGGGGTTGATTCAATTGAGATTATGGGGGACCGTTTGCATCCCGCCAGTAGCGCCGGTGTCTCTTCTTGGTTCAGAAAATGCGGAAAAAACTCGAAAATTCGAATCTTGCGACGGTACTTGCAGGTGAAAGTGCGGAAATGTGTTACCACCTATTGGTGTTCTTCGTAGTAGCGTAAATGTCGTGGTAAGAAAATTCCGATTTTGACGTACCCGAATTTCAGGAATTTTGGAAAATTCTCCCTCACCGAACCGCAGCCGGCGAAGAAGCGAAATTTTCTACCATTGCAGAGAAGAGTTGAAATTTGCGGATTGCCGCGGTAAAAGTTGCTAAAGTTGAAAAACGGATGAAATATGACGCTCGAAAAATGGGCCACGATTCCCATGGCTCTGGGAGAGGGGGTGATGGGCACACCGTGCAAGCGAAATGTGTAAACTTGGTTTCAGAATGTCGACAATTTCCGGCGGAAGGACACCGTTCAAAAATTTCTGAAAAATTCGCATGCACCTCCCAGCTAGGACACAAAATGCGAATTTCGTTTTTTGCAATAACTAAAAGTAAAGTATAAAAGTTGCGAACTTTTTGCAACTTTTAATAGCCTATGGCACGGTCCAGTCTGTTCTCGATCTGCCACTGCAGTATAGGAAGTTGTGCCATTTGTACTTTTGCATACCTCGATTGCGGATTGACATCCTACCGATTTCCAACTATCGGCCGTGACGACCTCGTAGTTTCTGCCAATCGGCAAATCGGCCCATCGTACGCAAGATACCGCCGACCTCCATCGAACGGTGTAGAAGAAATTGCAAAATTCCACCCACTTCCGGTTCGGCAGCCGCAAACGTCCGGTTTTGCAAAAACGTCTACCGCACGGCCATTTTTTCAAAAACTCGCACGGTCTCTTCGTAGGTCGGCTCGCAATAGCACGTCAAAGAAGATCGTTTTTTTCGATTTGTTTTTCGGTTTTTCGCAACTATCTCCAAATTTCACAGCGAAGAGCGTGGGGTTCACAAGCGTGGGGTTACATAGACCTCACACCCTGTTTGGCGTGGGGTCACATAAACCTCACACCCTGTTTAGCGTGGGGTCACATGGACCTCACACCCTGTTTGGCGTGGGGTCACATAGACCTCACACCCTGTTTGACGTGGGGTCACATAGACCTCACACCCTGTTTAGCGTGGGGTCACATAGACCTCACACCCTGTTTGGCGTGATGAAAAGTGGATGCAAGTAGATGAAAAGTGGATGCCAGAAAATTGAACTCTTTGGTATTTATATAAATGAAAAACATTAATACGATCTGGTTTACAGACAAGTTTAAGAAATTTCGCTTACTCATAGGAAATTATTCGGATAAATACAAGGTCTGTATAGTCTTGTCCGTTCATGTTCGACCTTCTTCGGTATTGTCCGATCTTGTCCGGCCTAAAACCAATAATCTCATTTGAATCAATCCGTAATATGTTTGCAATCAATTATGTATGCATACAGGATTGTCCGCTACCCATCCGCAACTCATTTTGAATTTTCTCCGCTTGTCTGTCTGTCTAATCTAGTCTCTCTAGTCTAGTCCCTCTATTCTTGCCTGGTGTTATGACTGACAAACATCCGGTTGCGTCTAATCAACAAGCCGTGAATCAAAATAAAACGTAGATAACAAAATGAAAGTAATAATATAAACATTATTAACAATTATAAGAAAAACAATCGAAAATATATTTTATTTAAATTAAACAATCCCGTATATATTTTAGTTCAGTCTAATCTAGTTTCATGTATTTAGCTTGGTCTGTCTAATCTCATGTATTTAGCCCCCATCTGTCTAGCTTCATCTAACTAGTCTCGTCTAGTCTTGTCTGTCTAGTCTTGTCTGTCCAGTCTTGTCCCTTACATATAAATTGAGGGAAAAGGTCAACTGTAATTATTTATTCGTTAATCAGCCAATCAGCATCGAGGTAATTAGTTTAGCAATATCTGCCGCGGCGGATGACGTCATCAACTGTGGGGTAGGCGGTCGGACGGTATCTCCCTTAGGGCACATGCTAGAGCTGTTCTGACACCAGATTTGATTTTTCTCATCAAATGGTTTAAAATGGTTTAGTCTAGTCCGTCTAGTCTTGTCCGCCTAGTCTTGTCTGTCTAGTCTTATCTGTCTAGTCTTGTCTGTCCAGTCTTGTCTGTCTAGCCTTGTCTGTCTAGCCTTGTCTGTCTAGTCTTGTCAATCTAAATCCCCCATAATCTCAATTGAATCAACCCCTATCTTAATTTTCACCCCTGACCCCTCATTTTAAATTTTCCCACTATCCAACGTACACGTATCTTGCAGCGTCATCTAGACATTCTCGCTCGGACGCGTTCAGAACTATTTTGCATAGGATTCCCCATAAGGGGCTTCGTGCTAGATTTACATGTAAATCTCCATAAGGGGCATCGTGCTAGATTTTACATGTAATTCCCCCATAAGGGGCTAGATTGCATGTAAAACCCATAAGGAGGTGGTGGATCTAGAACATACTATCTTTCCCTACTCGGGAGACTTTCGGGACCCCGTGTACGACCGTTAAAAAACGGGACAATCCCGTTTTTACGGGACGTTTGGTCACCCTAGTGTACCTCCATCTATCAGAAGTTCCGTGGGAATTGTATCACTTCCTCGAGATTTATTGTTTTTAAGATTGTGTATTATCTCGGTAACTTCCTCGTAGCTCGGTTCGAGGAATTCGGGTTGTGCTTCATGGTGCCTTACGATTTCCTTTTCTCTTTCACCCCTTTGGCTTTCAGTGGAGAGCAGCTCGCTAAAGTGTTCATTCCATCTTTGGAGTATTTTGTCATCCTCGGTTAATATTGTCCCGTTTTTATCTAAACACGCGATGGTTCTAGGTTGAAAAGCCGTTGTTTGCTGTTGTACTGCCTTATAAAATAAGTGCAAAGAACATGTGCCGTTTGGTAGTCAACCCCTCATAATTCTTGAAAGAATTTAGATATCGGGTTTTGGTTTATGGGAATTTATTTGTTTTTTCATTGCCATTGAAATAAAGTGAAACTCGACAAGGGTTGGTTGCCATTTAAAAATGTTGGGTTTGTTGAGGTTTTACCATTTTGCAGTCAAAATTTGCGGAAATAATTCGTAATTGAATGAACATATTTTTATTTTATTTACGCTGTTTTCAACCCAATAAAAAATGCAGTCACAATACAAAATATGGCAGTTGCATTCACCGCATTTTATGTCATTGAAATTTCACCGAAAACCAACCCAATCAATGCAAACATGTTAATATAAATATATTTTTTCTTTATTTGCAGAATGGAAAAACTAATATTTACGCTGCTGCTGTGTTTCATCGTCGGTGGATTAGCACAAACAACAATTTGCCCATCGGAATGCACTTGTTATTTAAGCAGTAAAAGAGGAAGAAACGTCGTTGAATGTAAAGACGGTGGAATGGTAGGAGCTCTATTGTTAACAAATGTCAGCTTAAACATCGAAGTTTTGAAAATATCGGCTCCCGAAGACAACATGAACGAGCTCTCAATGAATCCAGTTATTGAAAACTTTGTGAATTTAGAGGAGATTCACATAACACAATCCAGCATTCCAAATTTAGGCAATCACTTCTTTTACAACCTCCGGAAACTGGAGATCTTAAATCTCTCCCAAAACAACATCACTCAACCTTTACCCGAAAACTTTAGAGGGCTGAATAACTTGAAAGAACTAAACCTAGACGATAATAGAATCTATTCATTGCCTAGCGAGGCATTCAGATATTTGCCTAGTCTACACACATTATCGATTCAACAAAACCGCATTGAACACATCATGCCCGGCGTCTTCAGAAACTTAACCAAACTCAAAATTCTAAGATTAAATGGGAATTACATACAAGAGTTTAATCCTGAAGTCTTCAAAGATATTACGGTAAGTCTAAATTTGGTACTTGAAATAGGTTTATTTGCTTTTATGAAACAAGTTTAAGTAGCTTTTTTATTGGAGGCAATTTTAAAAGGTTAATTTGTAAAATAAATATCTCGCGAAGTTTTTCTTTTGATGGGGAAAAAGTTTAATTAATCATTTTATTAAAGGAAAATTATACGATTAAAAGTTTTCGAGTTTGGATTGTTTTGTAACTTTTATGCAATATCAGAGGACCAAAGTCATCATTTCTAACGAGATTTTAAAACCCATATACTTAATTAAAAACACCGGATGAGTAAACATGTATAACATTGTAACGTGCAGTGATGGGGAATCTTTTTTCCTGTCAAAGGCCACATGTAATGACAGATATTTTAAAAATGACGAATTCGTCTCTGAAGATGTTACCGTTCTCAATATGGCCCGACTTAAAAAATATGAATAGAATAAACTTATTAAAGGCCAAATATAACTTGAATATACTCAACCTCTTCGTAGCTCTATAACATTAAGTCTTATTAAAACTACAAAAACAAATCTCATGTTGAAACAACTACAGTGGAACCTCGACATACGTCTGTTTGGGAATAAGTCCAACTTGGTATACGTCCTGTTTCGACGCGACACATTTTGCTTGGTATACGACCTCTCGGTATACGATATCCTTGTTTAGGGGTCGTCCATTAATCACGTGATTTTTTTTAGCAACTTTTTAAACCGTTCCCCTCTGGTGATACGTGGTGAGGTTATAGGTTAAGCCAAAATCGTTATAGGTTTACCTAAAATCACGTGAATTTTTTTGTCACGTGCTGCTTTAAAAATCGCGCGTTCAACGAAAAATTAAATACACGTGATATCTTACTACACCCCCCCACCCGTTCCTTCACGTGATATTTCGTGATTCTTCACAAACCCCCCCCCCCCACAAAGTCGAGCCTCACGTGATTAATGGACGATCCCTTATCAGTATCGCAGTTGCTACCCTACAATGACCGACTCGCGCAATAACTGTGTATTTTAAGTGATTTTGAAATTTTTAAATAACGTAATTCCGCGAGTACGTAATCGCCTCACAACTCGAGTTATGTACTATACCAGGGATGAGAACCTTTTTGAGTCAAATTTTGTTCATTATATTTTGCGTTCTAGTTCGTGGGTCACTAGGCCAGTGACATCACTTGGAAAAGAAGACTTTTTTTGTTCTCACTTATAAGGCTTTTACAAAATTCAAGTTTCCTTCTTGTTTTACAACTTCTACTTTGGAAGTGGAGAGCAAAAAATAAAGATCGAAATCAAAAAATGTATACAGTATCTTCTTCTTCTTCTTCTGACTCTACAGCCCAGGGTGAGCTTTGGCCTCCTTAACAATCTCCTTGCACCTTTGACGGTCTTCAGCGACACGTGTCCAGTTTCCTACTTGTAGAATTTCTACATCTTCCTCTACCTTATCTCTCCACCTGGTTCTGGGTCTACCTCTGCTTCTTGAGGTGTTAGGTTGCGCTTTATGGTTGGATCTGGGTGCTCTCGCACTCGGCATTCTAATCATGTGGCCCGCCCATCGAAGTCTCTGTGCCTTAATGAATCTTACTATGTCTTCACCTTCTATTAGTTCTTGAAGTTCGTAGTTCATGCGAATTCTGTATCCTTCTTCCTCTCTCACTGGTCCAAAGATCTTCCGTAAAATCCGTCTTTCAAAAATACGAAGAGAGTTTTTGTCTGCTTCCGACATACTCCAGGATTCAGCTCCATAAGTTAGCACGGGTCTGATCAGGGTTTTATATATTCGCAGTTTTGCTTTACGTGAGATGATTTTTGATTTAAAGAGCTTCAGATGTGAATAATAGCATCGATTCGCAGCTTGGATTCTGTCTTGTACCCTCAGTGATAGATTATTTGTGTTATTGAAAGTTACTCCAAGATATTTGACATTTTGAACTTCTTCAAACCGATGATCATTTATAATGAAGTTCTGAGGGGCCCTACTTGGGTTATCACGTGACAGTTTTAGGTATTTTGTTTTATCTGCATGTATTTTCAGGCCGACTTTGCTCGCTTCCTCTTCTATTTTTAAAAACAATTCTTCTAGAGTTCTGTTGTCCCTAGCCATGATCAGTATGTCGTCCGCGTACGCACATATTTGGTATGATTTTGTTATGATATTTCCCTTATTTTCGAGGTTTCCAATTGCATTTTGTAGCGCAAGGTTAAAAAGAACAGCTGACAAGGCATCTCCCTGCCTAACACCGGTTCTTATTTCAAATTCCTTTGATGTTTTGTTTTGGACTGTTACTCTGGCCTTGGATCCATCCATTGTCATCATGGCTAGTTTGGCAAGTTTATGTGGGATACCCATTAGAGCAAGTGCACTTCCTAGTTTTGCTCTTTTAATACTGTCGAATGCTTTTTTAAAATCGATTAACAGACAGTGCAGGTCGATGTTGTATTCTGTATGTCTGTAATGTATACAGTATACATACAGTTCTATACATACAGTATACATACAGTTCTATACAGTTCTAGATATGTAATGTATACAGTATAATCTCGGTAATTCGGCCGTTGGTTAATCGGACGACATGTTCAGTAATCCGGTGGAGACCGCTCGCGCTCTTCCCTCCCACCACTCTTTTTGATAATCCGGCGGTTGTCTGTTCCCATATGTGTCGGATTATCGAGATTATACCGTATTAATGAATAATTCCTGATGTATTATACAATAAAATCCAATTAAAGATGTGGAATGTTTTGCTTAAGATATTGAATAGAACCAATGTTCGGCGCCTTGAGACGGTGGTGGCCCAGTAATCAAGATGTCAGACTTCGGAGCCGCAAGTCGCGGGTTCAAATCCTGGACATGGTAAAAATAAGCCGCCGTTCTCATGTAAAAAGCTCTGGCAGAGTCATCACAGGAAAACTCTGCCTCGAAACCTCCCCGAATATTGGCTCGCCAACCACGTTAAAAACTGGGCTTCCCTACACTTGTGTCTAACATCAAGACAACAAGCATAACTGTAGGCAGTGGGAGGAGGTCCAGGTCCTACTAGGATTGTAGTAGCACCATTAAGATGATGCATGTTAAGCGCCTCCGTGGCAAAAGTTGTTAACTAGTAAAAACGCACAGTGACGGGAACACTATTTGGTCATTGTCGATGTAATCTAGGTAAACGTAGATTTAATCTGGATTAGAGTAAGTTATGTCCAGACAAATCTAGACTGAGCGGCCGAGACTTAGTCAATTTTAATAGAGGTCAAAAAATTTTCACTACGTCTATGTTTTTTGTTTAGTGACGCGAGTTGTTGCCATAGTAACAACAAACAGAAATCATTTAATAATGAAACTCCATTTGATTTACATTGGACTTTTACGCACGATTTTTATACTTTTATACACGATTATAAAAAAACGGTCCTTCACATACAATAATTTACTTATTAATGTGTTCATTTTGGTGTGCGAGTAGATAAATACATTTAAACTACAATAATTGGAGAAGAAATTTCTTTTTGATATATTTAATATCCATACCTTTGTGGTTGAGAAACTTTGATAAGAGAATAATAAAAGTTAGAAAATCAATGCCTGGGTCACTTATAAAGCTTGTGTGGGTCAGTATATGACCCGAGCGTCATAGGTTCGCAATCCCTGTACTATACTTTATCTAGTACGTAATTGCCTCACAACTCGAGTTATGTACTATACTTTATCTACGACCACACTAATTTATTTCTGTTTAATAAGAAAAATTTGTTTGATGCAACAAATTTATTTCTTAATAGGTACATTATTTAACATTATAATAAACAAGCAGTTGTATTTTCATATATAACTGTTACTCGACATGATTTAACTTGAAATAAATGAAACGAAATACATTCCTAATGGTTACATACCTTATTATTTAGTACTTATTTGTGTTAAACTGGAATAAGAGTGCACATAGATATAGGCAACCCAATGTACGCAATGTCAATTTCCGTTAGTTTGAATTGTGGCACGTTGGGTGCTGAACGTATGAGCACGTAGTAGCAGCTCTGAACAAATCATCGAATCAATCGTAAACCAAACGCACGTGTGTGTTATCAATCATAACTTATTATTAATCGCGGACTGTTACATACGTGTGTGATATGATGTATTTACATAGTCCACGAACTGTAACTGGGCATTTAGAATAGTGGTCGTAGATAAACTCGTTTACCGGTGATGTGGAGATCAAACACTAAGGCTGGGTAACCAGAGATTATTAATGTTGTGTTTGGGGCAAGTGTTAAAAGTTATTTAGAGGAGAAAGCCTGCCTCTGAAGGCTCTCCTCATAATGGACAATGCTCCAGCTCACCCTAGAAGCTTGCAGGACTATATGCTGCCAGAGTTCGATTTTGTCACTGTAAAATTCCTACCCCCTAATACGACTCCTCTCATTCAGCCCATGGAACAGCAGTTCGTTAGCAATTTCAAGAAACTCTATACTAAAGCACTGTTCCAGAGGTGCTTCAGTAATGTCCGCTCTTGTCCGGTAATGTCCGGTCTAAATCCCTCTTTCCCTCCGGTGTCGCCACCCAAGCGCTGGCGCCATCTACACATATACGCTCGGCCACGTTCAGAACTATTTTGTATAGGATTTCCCATACGGAGGGGGTAGGCTAAATTTTACAAGTGATTCCCCATAAGGCGGGGAGCTTAGATTGTACATGTAATTTTCCATAAGGCGGGGGAGTACATGTAAATCCCCATAAGGAGGAGTGATCTAGAATGAAGGATCTTTCCCTACTGAAGTGACTACTTACACAGACTTAGCCTTGAAAAACGTTTGGAAAAATCACTTTACTATCGCCCATTACATAAATCTCAATGGAAAACCCTGGTAGGAAGTTTCTAACAGAACAATGAACGTTGCTTGGAGGACTTTTTGGCCAGAATCAGTGCCTGAAAGAGACTGTGAGGATGAGTCTCTCTGGATAGATTGCATAGGTAGGAAGTCTGAATGGGTATGATGATATCGTCCCTCTCGGATGTGAATGATTTTGATGTGCAGGAGTTAGTGGAAGAGCACAGGGAAGAGTTGACCACTGAGGTGCTGCAGGAACTTGAGAAAAATGAGCACAAGGCAAAGATGGATTCACTCTCTTCAGGCTCTGAGGAGGAAGAGATAGAGGAAGCTCCTACTTCATTAATCAGGGAAATCTTTACTAAATAAAAGCCCAAACAAGTCGTTATAGCATTGTCTGGGAAGACCAGACAATGTCACATTTTCGAAACATCCTGAGGAGAAGGAAAAGCAAAGTTTTTTTAGAAAGATTTTTAGTAAAAGTCAAACCTGGGGAGCCTCTACCATAGTCATCTAGGGAAAAGAGACTGAAAGGGGAAAAAACAAAAGAAGGTCAAATTCCTAAAGTTTTATTGAAAGCGGATTCTCCTTCGAAACAATAATATATTCTTCTCAGTATCATAAGCACTTAATTTATTTTCATTTATTAATCTTATTTCCTTTATTTCTTATGGGAAAAATACGTTTGGTATACTTAAAGTCTAATGATCTGGAACGCAATAAGGCCGTATACCGAAGCTCCACTCTACTTCGCTTGCTAATACCACTCAGAATATTGTACTATACAACAGAAATTTGCACGTTATTACTAGCTCCGGTACATTTTCATGTCACTAACGAGTGGTAGATAAATAACATTGTTTTAAAAATCACTTGTTTCTATTTAAATTAAGTGAATGGCCATCTGCAGACGCGTTTCGATTTTCGAGAATTCCAATTTTTAAGTCAAAACAGCACTGCTGCACTGAAGAGAGATAAATTCTCATCAGTGCAGCTTTGCTGTTTTGACTTAAAAATTTTAATTCACTTACTTGAACACCTCGTGCATGACTGGCTAGGTTAGGTTTTAATTTGGCGTTTGTGGAGAAAGACATGAACTTAGTTGGAGGTAGAGATAAACACGGGATCCTATCGCCCCATCCCATCCCATCCAGTCATTCCATGTGATGTGATGAGTGGTATGAACGTCACGTGGGAGGGGGTGGGATGGGACGACAATTTTGTATGGGACGGAGGAGTTTTGATAATCTAGTAAATCTGGTTCGTGCACAATTAAGTGCTTATCGTGCCAATACGCACATATTCCATATTAAGTCCAGCTAAGGAGATTTTTGTGATAAAGGCGTAGTTCATGAAAAGTCTTACAATCCGTTTGCGACGAAAAAGGATTACTCACTATCAGATAAAGAAGCCGGCGCGAGTGGTGTAGTGGTGACGCTCGTGGCCTCATGTTAGAGCGCTAACTGACAGGTATAGAGGTCCGAGTTCTATCCCCAGCGCCGGCCGCATTTGTTCCAGAAGACAAATGTGTAAAATGGCTATTAGCGCAATTTACAATAACAACAGGTTTCTGGGCCTAAAGTGAATGTGATAGAATACAATAGGCTACCAATAGGCCGACGTGTTCGAAGGGTCGGCAAACCCGGTATTCACATCGAACCAAACTTTAAAAAAAAAAAAAAAAAAAATCAGATAAAGAAATTACGAAAAAATTAAATTTGAACGAATTGTCGTTAAGAAAGTCTGAACCGAAAAGAGAGTCTGCTATATAGGAAAAATGGGATGAGTGGGACGGGCTGCGCGACCGGGATAGGATGGGATGAATGGGATGGCATGGGGCGAAAATTTTAGGTTTGCGGGGTGGCACAGTGGGACGAAAATGTGATAGGATGGGACAGTGACAGGGATCCGTGCCACGGGATGAGATCTGAAATGAGAAACTCGTCCCATGCTCAGAGGTTAGTTGGAGGTTACTGATTTAAATCATTGGTTCCCAATGCGGTCCAGATGTCCCCCAGGGGCCCACGGGAGATTCCACGGTGGTCTACGTTTACGTGAAAAAAAAAATTTCCACAAGTTGTAATTGGAGGTCCACGAAAATTTATCCGGTTTCGATATTAAAGAAGAAAATGTTGGATTGGCCTTTACCTATAGCTTTTTACCTATCAATGTAGGTAGATAATAAAGTACCCCAGTTGTTCCCTGTTTTTACACCCATTTATGAGAACTTTACTACACTATAATTTAAGAACGAGGTGAGAACATCTCAGTTAAAATTTCATATTTTTAAAATTCAATACCAATGGTATCGACGTCAACTAATGGAGAAGTGTTGAGAAGTCTGAGTTGTTCCATCAGCAGAAGGATTTCTTGTGTCATCCAGTCCTGTCTTTTGTTGCTCTTGTATGTTGTGTGCTTCCGATGTTATCACTTCTTCGAGGTGTTGCCATGTGTCTTCGACTGTTTCCAGTTGTTGTCCGTCTTTTATTTTTTGTGTTTATTTTGTTTTTGTTGTGTATGTAGTTGGAATATGCGGTTTTCACCATTGGTTCTTCTGTTAGTTTGCGAATTCGATTATTTTTTTACCTTCAGATGATTTCTGTCTTACTAAACGAAGATGTGCATTTGCTATTATTGAGTGTGACCTGAGGCGATGTCTGCTCTCGGATATGCGGCTACTCTTTTGTTGTAGTTGCGAAATATTTTGTTGATTAGGATGAAATCAATCTGGTTCCTGGTTGGTGTTGAGGGGATGTTTTGGAACCATGTATTTATTGGTATGTACTATTGCTTTGGCAGAACTGTTAAGCAAAATATTAGTCGGCGCGAATTCTCCCAGTTTCCAAACTTGTCACTTGCAGAACGTCTTGATGAGGATATTCACACATACGTTCAACATTTAAATGCACTGAAAAATGACTTGAAAAATAGATTTGAAGATATTCCGACGATGGAAAAACCACCATGGATCATAAAACCATTTGATGAAACGAAAGTGGCGAATGTGGTACGAACAAGAGAAGCTAATCGAGCTTAGCATCAATGAGGAGCTGAAGGTAAAATTAAAAAAGGCTATCAATCATGGCCGCAGGCAGAAATACTAGAAAAATATCCCAGGCTGTGAGAAATTGCGAGAAAACTTTTGATAGCGTTTCCATCTTCATACCTTGTCGAATAAAATTACAAACCTATTAACAAAAAAGGAGCAGATTGAACCTCACAAAACGGGGAGATTTTCGGTTATTCTTTACAAAACTAAAGTCAAATATTAATAATTTGTTGTCAATCCATTCAGTGCACTCCCTTTAAAATTATGACTATTTTTTCAATTGTTGATTTGCATTGTTGAAGTTACGGTACGTTATTAATGTTTAATATTAATTCTATTGAGTATGTAATCATATTTTTTTAATGAATATACTGTTGAACTGTGAACAATAAAATATACTGTTTTTATTTTTACAACTCCGTATTAAGGGTTGGAACTCAGCCGCGACGCAAATTCCACCGTTAAATCTAATCTATACATTTTTTTACGAGTTTTGTGAATATTGTAGAAATATAGCAGCAGGGGGTGTACCCTGAAAACCCCCGGAATTTTTTTAAACGAGTCCACGAGAAAAAAAAAGTTTGGGAACCTCTGATTCAAATGATAATTTAATATTGGTGAAAGCATGGCTATTCACTTAAGTTAAATAGATAGATATGATTTTAAATACAAATTTATCTAGTGCAGTAGAAACTTGATAATCCGACACAAACAACCGGGACCAAACAACCGCCAGATTATCAAAAATATCCGGATTATCAGGATTCAAACAAAACATTAACAATTTTACATATTTCATGTACAATTGCATATCAGAAAGAATAAAATAGGTAAACGTGTACATAAACACATATGTACAAACTTAAGGTCGGTCCAGACGCTCCGTTTTGCATAACATTTTGTCTGCGCAGTCTTAAGACCGAATGAAAACGTTGCAATTTTTAGAACGTCTATACGGTGCAGATATATCTGTATATTTCGCACAGTTTTAGTGAAATCGTCATGGAGTAGGTACTAACTAGTCTGATCATTTTTTAACAAAATGAATCGGAAAACGGAGCAAACGTCTACATGCACCGATTTGTCTGCACAGTTCATGGATATATAGGGGCAACGGCAGGCGTTTCATTTTTATTTCTTAGTTTACGAGGGCAGTACAATAATAATCCAAATATTTTCAGACGAATTTCCGAAAATATTTTATTTGGGTCAATGGTGTAATCCCCGGAGAAATTACGACGAGATGTTTTTCACGAGAATCGGTAATCCCCAAAACAACAAATTGCCGAATATACAAAAATAATCACCCCCAGATGAGGGACCAGTTACCTGAACATAATATAAATACCTGGACCCCCGAATAAACAGATCAAACCAAACAGTCAAGCAAGACAGTCAGGCGCAGACAGTCAGAGAGTCCAGCTCCACTCAGTCCCTCAACAGTGTTTGAATCTCTTGTACATTTGTATATATATATATATATATATATATATATATATATATATATATATATATATATATATATATATATACAAATGTACAAGAGATTCAAACACTGTTGAGGGATATGTTGAGGGATGTATATATCGTCCATATAAAAAAATTCCTCGGCAAACCGCGACCTATTCCACGTCGTCTCTCAACCACAAATTGGTGACCCCGATGAGATCGAAAAGAGGAATTCGGTCACCCACAAATTGGTGACCCCGGCGTGATCGACAAGAGGAATCTGATCATCTACAAATTGGTCGTCGTGATGGAAAAGAGTAAACTACGCACTCAACTATGGAACCAAATGCACCTGAAATCTGCCGCATCATCGAATTACACCCTGCATCTGGGCCAATAAAACCTTGCAACTGAACACCGCAAGTCAAGCTCCGCCTCATCGTACGCCTCATGATGCCGCTTCCGCCCTGCAACAAAAAACGACGTCTACGAGGACGTAAGCAACAACAACCTCTACGATGACGCCGGCAACTACAACGTCTGCGATAACGCCTTCAACCGTCTATGAGGACGCACGCAACAGCAACCTCTACGATGACGCCTTTAACCGTCTAAGAGGACGCCGGCAACAACAACCTCTACGATGACGCCTTCAACCATAGACGAGGACGCCGGCAACAACAACGTCTACGACGACGCCTTCTACCGTCTACCAGGCCGTTATCGACTTGTTAACCTTCCGGATCCGGATCAACTCATACTGATAGGTGCAAGCTGGTTTTGCATAGGAAATTTTTGCCTCTCAGCGAACGATGTTCACGAAGACGCTTTGCAAAAAAGTTGCAACAACGCCTACAATGACGCATTCAACCGTCTACGACAACGTCTGCAACAAAAAAACAACGTCTACGGAAACGACTTCAACCGTCTACCAGACGTCAGGGAACAAATTCCGCAACAGCGATTGATAGGTGCTAGCTGGTTTTGCTTAGGAAACCGCCTATCAGCAAACGACGTCCACGAGAACGACTTGCAACAAACTTGCAACAACAAACAACGTCTACGGTAAGGACTTCAACCGTCTACCAGACGTGATCGACAAGAGGAATCTGATCATCTACAAATTGGTCGTCGTGATCGAAAAGAGAAAACTACGCACTCAACTATGGAACCAAATGCACCTGAAATCTGCCGCATCATCAAATTACACCCTGCATCTGGGTCGTCGTGATCGAAAAGAGAAAACTACGCACTCAACTATGTAACCAAATGCACCTGAAATCTGCCGCATCATCGAATTACACCCTGCATCTGGGCCAATAAAACCTTACACGCGAAACTGAACACCGCAAGTCAAGCTCCGTCTCATCGTACGCCTCATGATGCCGCTTCCGCTCTGCAACAAAAAACGACGACTACGATGACGCTTTTAACCGTCTACGAGGACGCCGTCAACAAACTCTACGATGACGCCTTCAACCATCGACGAGGTCGCCGGCAACAACAACGTCTACGACGCCGCCTTCTACCGTCTACGAGGCCGTTATCGACTTATACTGACAGGTGCAAGCTGGTTTTTCATAGGAAACCGCCTATCAGCGAACGATGTCCACGCTTTGCAATAAATTTGCAACAACAACGCCTAGAATGACGCATTCAACCGTCTACGACAACGATTGCAACAACAAACAACGTCTACGATGTCGTCTTCAATCGTCTGCCAGGATGCCTTGCAACAAACTTGCAAGAACAACGTATACGATGAAGTCTTCAACCGCCTACGACGACGTCTGCAACAACAAACAACGTCTACGGTAATGACTTCAACCGTCTACCAGACGTCCACGAACACACCCCACAACAGCGACAACGATGACGAATTCAACCGTCTACCAGGACGCCTTGCAACAAACTTGCAACAACAAACAACGTCTACGGTAACGACTTCAAGCGTCTATCAGACGTCCACGAACAAACCTAGCAACGACGATGACGAATTCAACAGTCTTCGAGAAAACCTGCAACAACAAACAACGTCTACGGTAACGAACTCAACCATCTACCAGACGTCCATGAACAAACAAACAACAACAGCAACAAACTCTACATAGCGTTATCACTGGCAAGGGGGTGATGTAGGGGCAACGAGCCGTTCCATTTTTATTTCTTAGTTTACGAGGGCAGTGCAATAATTACCCAAATATTTTCAGACGAATTTCCGAAAATATTTTATTAGGGTCAATGGTGTAATCCCTGGGGAAATTACGACAATATATTTTTCGCGAAAATCGGTAATCGCCAAAACAACAAATTGCCGAATATACAAAAATAATCACCCCCAGATGAGGGAACAGTTACCTGGACATAATATAAATACCTGGACCCCCGAATAAACAGAGTTCAATCTGAACAGTCAAGCAAGACAGTCAGGCGCAGACAGTCAGCAAGTCGAATAGAGTTCAGTTCAACAGTCAGGCGTAACCAACCACCGAGTCCAGTTTAGTCCAGCCATTGGACCTAGTCAGCGAAGTGGACCATCGACTTGTTAACCTTCCGGATCCGGATCAACTCATACTGATAGGTGCAAGCTGGTTTTGTATAGGAAATTTTTGCCTCTTAGCGAAGGATGTTCACGAAGACGCTTTGCAAAAAAGTTGCAACAACGCCTACAATGACGCATTCAACCGTCTACGACAACGACTGCAACAACAAACAACGTCTACGATGACGTCTTCAATCGTCTGCCAGGACGCCTTGCAAGAACAACGTCTACGATGACGTCTTCAACCGCCTACGACGACGTCTGCAACAACAAACAACGTCTACGGTAACGACTTCAATCGTCTACCAGACGTCAGGGAACAAATTCCGCAACAGCGATTGATAGGTGCAAGCTGGTTTTGCTTAGGAAACCGCCTATCAGCAAACGACGTCCACGAGAACGACTTGCAACAAACTTGCAACAACAAACAACGTCTACGGTAACGACTTCAACCGTCTACCAGACGTCCACGAACAAACCCCGCAACAGCGACGACGATGACGAAATCAACCGTCTACGTGAAAACCTGCAACAACAAACAACGTCTACGGTAACAAACTCAACCATCTACCAGACGAGCATGAACAAACAAACAACAGCAACAAACTCTACATAGCGTTATCACTGGCAAGGGGTTGATGTAGGGGCAACGAGCAGTTCCATTGTTATTTCTTAGTTTACGAGGGCAGTACAATAACTACCCAAATATTTACAGACGAATTTCCGAAAATATTTTATTAGGGTGAATAGTGTAATCCCCGGGGAAATTACGACAAGATGTTTTTCCCGAGAAACGGTAATCGCCAAAACAACAAATTGACGAATATACAAAAATAATCAGCCCCAGATGAGGGACCAGTTACCTGGACATAATATAAATACCTGGACCCCCGAAAAAACAGATCAAACCAAACAGTCAAGCAAGACAGTCAGGCGCAGATAGTCAGAGAGTCCAGCTCCACTCAGTATAATATCTCAACTGATTTCCGTCTAATTTGAGCACTCGCAGCCGTAATATCGTCCATATAAATAAATTCCTCGGAAAACCGCGACCTATTCCACGGCGTCTCTCAACTACAAATTGGTGACTCCGACGTGATCGACAAGAGGAATCTGATCAAATCTGATTCAAATATCTGACTCAAATATGGAACCAAATGCTCCTGAAATCTGCCGCATCGTCGAATTACACCCTGTATCTGGGCCAATAAAACCTTAAGCGCGAAATTGAACACCGCAAGTCAAGCTCCGTCTTATCGTACGCCTCATGATGCCGCTTCCGCCCTGCAACAAAAAACGACGCATTCACCCGTCTACGAGGACGCCGGCAACTACAACGTCTGCGATAACGCCTTCAGTCGTCTACGAGGACCCAAGCAACAACAACCTCTACGATGACGCTTTTAACCGTCTACGAGGACGCCGGCAACAACAAACTCTACGATGACGCCTTCAACCATCTACGAGGACGCCGGCAACAACAACGTCTACGACGCCGCCTTCTATCGTCTACGAGGCCGTTATCGACTTATACTGATAGGTGCAAGCTGGTTTTGCATAGGAAACCGCCTATCAACGAACGATTTCCACGCTTTGCAATAAATTTGCAACAACAACGCCTGCAATGACGCATTCAACAACAAACAACGTCTACGATGACGTCTTCAATCGTCTGCAAGGATGCCTTGCAACAAACTTGCAAGAACAACGTCTACGATGAAGTCTTCAACCGCCTACGACGACGTCTGCAACAACAAACAACGTCTACGGTAACGACTTCAAGCGTCTACCAGACGTCCACGAACAAACCCAGCAACGACGATGACGAATTCAACAGTCTGCGAGAAAACCTGCAACAACAAACAACGTCTACGGTAACGAAACTCAACCATCTACCAGACGTCCATGAACAAACAAACAACAGCAACAAACTCTACATACCGTTATCACTGGCAAGGGGGTGATGTAGGGGCAACGAGCCGTTCCACTTTTATTTCTTAGTTTACGAGGGCAGTGCAATAATTACCCAAATATTTTCAGACGAATTTCCGAAAATATTTTATTAGGGTCAATGGTGTAATCCCTGGGGAAATTACGACAAGATGTTTTTCGCGAAAATCGGTAATCGCCAAAACAACAAATTGCCGAATATACAAAAATAATCACCCCCAGATGAGGGAACAGTTACCTGGACATAATATAAATACCTGGACCCCCGAATAAACAGAGTTCAATCTAAACAGTCAAGCAAGACAGTCAGGCGCAGACAGTCAGCAAGTCGACTCCAGTTCAGTTCAACAGTCAGGCGCAACCAACCAGCGAGTCCAGTTTTGTACAGCCAGTGGACCTAGTGAGCGAAGTGGGCCCTGACCCTGAAGTGGGTCTCTTCAAGATATACCTATTCAACGGCGTCTCTCACCACAGATCTCTTTAGCTCAGTTATCGCTGCTACTGTACCGTCTCCGCACCGTTTACAAAACTGCAGTTTTCCTATCTACACACATCGTATTATCTGCAACGTGTTGAACTGCGCAAACAAAAGGTTGTGCAATACGGAGCGTCTTGGCCGGCCTTTAGAACAGATAGTAAGACAATTGTAGAGTGGAGTTAGCTTGGTCAGAATCGTCAATCAAGTTTTCAGAGTTAAAAGCAGTGTGTGTTGGTCAGACATTTTTTAAGACTGGATGGTGTTCTTTCTTAATTTAATTTTTCTGTGCGTGTGGTTAATATCCGGCGCGGAGCGCGTAAAGAAAAGACACGTGTTTCCTCAGAACGTGTCGGATTGACAAACCGCCGGATTATAGAATTTATTTAGTGCCACGAAAATGAACTAGGGTTAGTAATAACATGCAAATATCTGTTGTATAATTCAATATCCTGCGTGGTATTAGCAAGCGAAGTAGTTGTTTCAATATGAGATTTGTTTTGTAGTCTTTATAAGGCTTAATATAATAGAGCTACGAACAGGTTTTTTATATATTTATATATTCGGGCTATATTTCGTCTCTAATAACTTTATATGATTCTATCTATAATAGTAAGGCTTCACCAAATAAGAATCAAATTTCAACCTCGAATATGGATACAAAACTAGACAAAATCAAGATTAGATAAGACTATGCAAGACTAGACAAACTTTATTTATTATTTATTTTGTAGATTCATTTAAATTGGTTCGTCTCAAGTTCTAAATAAACTAAATATAGGCGAGACAATAATAAAATGATTATTAATTATCTTTTTGTTTGTTTTAGGAATTGCATGTGCTCGAGTGTAGGGGTTGTTCTCTAGTGAATATAAATCCGGAAGCACACATGCTCCTGCAACACTTGAGGCATCTTGATTTGGGGGAGAACCACTTAAAGCAGATAGGCCCGGAAGATTTCATAGATTTACCTCGGCTGCGAGTGCTCAAATTAGACGGAAATCAGTTGAGCGTTATCCCCTCGAAAATACTTGCAAACCATACCGACCTGAAGCGGTTAACCTTCGCAAGAAACAAAATCGTTAAGATCGAAAGGGACGCTTTCCGGAATCTTCGAAATCTCAGTGAATTAGATTTGGGTTACAATAAGTTTCAACGTTTGGATAGGGAGATTTTTAAGCCTATGCTGAAATCTTTGGAGCGGTTAGTTTTAAGTGGAAATAGACTTGAGTTGGATGATGTAAAGAATGCGCTCGAGTACACCAGTTTGAAAGATTTACAGTTGGCTGATGCCGGTATTGCTGATATAAGCGAGAACTTTATTCCGGCGACTGTTACTGTTTTAAATTTGGGGGGTAATCAACTTTCTACATTGCCTGCTTTTGTTTTGCCAAGTGATTTGAAGGATTTGGATCTTTCTCGCAACGTGTTTAGGGGCTTAGAAGGGGATCTTGTCGAGAAAATAGTGAGCGTACGGTGTAAACTTGAAAATAACCCTTGGTCTTGCGATTTGTGTAACATAATCTCAATGTTAGACAGTGTAAACAGGAGCGTCGCTATATTTAACGTTCGCTGTGCGTTACCGTATCATCACGCAAATAAAATCTTGGGAACTTTACAGAAAGAACAGTTGAGTTGGTGTAGTGCCGCCGTTTATTCCTCAGAGGGTGCCAACTTCTTCTTAAGCCGAGACGATGGCCGATTAGGTATAATCGCAGCAGGAGCGTCTGTACTGCTTCTCTTATTAACCGCTATGGCTGTATTAGCTGCGCTGTGTTATTCGCGAAGGCACGCTGCTAACTATTACACTCACGAAGAGAAAAGGGACGAAAGGGAAGCGATATTTGAAAATCAGAGTCCTTTATTCGGCGAAGAGCTTAGTTTCAAGTTCCCCCTAGAAACCATGGATAAAAAAATATCTATTGCCACAATAGACGAGATTAAGAGAGAACACGCGGTAACAAATGGAACTTGATCTTTTCAACTCGATTAAAGTCTTCGTTAATATTTTTTTTCTTAAAAGATACCAAACTATTTAAAATATTATTGAAGCCTTTTTACAACCTTCTCCAGCCGAATCTACTTAAACACAAAAACAATAAATATTTATTTAACGGCTTATTAATCAGCTTTTATATGAAGTGTCCACTGCCGGAGCAAACCAAAGTCAATTAAGTGTGGAATGAAAATGGCTTCAATCATTTACTGGTGTCAAGTGCAAACATTTTTATGAACTAGTTGTTCAATAAAAACACTCTAAATGTCGGCTTATTGTATATATGTTTTTGTTTTATGTGGTGATTCGACGGAATATTTACAAAAGTCTATAAAATGCTTTTTCCGGTGCCATTTTTTTTTTGTAATTTTAACCAATGGTGGGATTACTGAATGTTGATAAGTTATTTGTTACAAAAGCGATTTATTACAGAACGTGTTTAAATTGTAAATTTGATTTACTTGAAAAGATATATTTGTTTTTATTCAAGATAATTGTTCTCGTAAATGTTGCAAAATAACGTCAATTAAATAAATACAAAATAGTTTTTTAAAATAGAGCAGGGTGTTTCAAAAAGACTTTACGTAATTCGCATGCATATATTTATTAAACTATAAGACGTGCGAATATTAAACTTTACACATATTAACGAACTTCTCAAGTTTAGATTACAGATGATCAATATGTCCTCCATCAACTACACGAACAATATCACACCGATACTCAAATTCCTCCCATACTCGGGCAGCATGTCCTTTAATGATTTTATTTATTCGAATCAGAAACACTTATATTTGCAAATAAAAAAGCATGAAAGGGTCAAGGTCACTATAGGATCCATTTTGGCTGATCTTCCCCGCCATGAGGACCGCCAATCCAGACCGGACCCGGGCAGCCATAAGTCTTTTAACCCGGAATATCCCGGGTGTTTGAACGGGTGGTGGAACCCCGACAGTGCGCTACAACACCGTCGCCCCCTTCTTAAGGCCGTAAGCCCGAAATCCTGGCGGGAGACCCACTGAACACTATCTGGCTAGCGATCACTACCCCAACGAGTCCTACTCCACAAACGGGTACCAGTGCCAGGCTGGTAGGGCATCCCATTCCCCGTGGTTCCAATGTTAAAAAAACCTTAACTGGTGACGGTCGAGCCTTAACTGGTGACTGGTGACGGTCGTCTTTACTTAGGACGCCTGCGTACATCAGTACGGAAAGGTACATTTGTACTAAGGAACCATCGCACGTCGGCGCTAGGGCCCTGCGTACGTCTCTACTGCGCTGTCCCGCCCTCGAAGGACATCCTTTGCACAATATATTGTGATCGGGTAGCCCCTCGAGGCTACCTGGCCGAACCCCACGCAGTGGAAGGAACGACCCGTGATAACGGTCCCGTGAAAGGGTAAGCATGATACAATTGAAACATTCGATGTAAAAAAGACGTGTAATTATTTGAGATCCCACACTGTATAAAACATAGTATATTTAGGTTACTGCCGCCCAGAAGTAATGTAGACGAGAAGTAACGAAACAGTAATGGCAGGCCTACACTTAATCCGTCATAGGCCGAAGTTTGCTCGGGCGACTATGGCGATTGAATCAAACACTTGTAAAAGAAAGAGAGCGCGTACACTAACACGACTGTCATCGTCCGATTACGCCCAAAAACGCCCGATCATCACGATGATCCGAACTTGTTGGGATATCTCGCGAGTCTGCCGGCGTCTACAGTACAAATTGAGTTAATTTACAGTTAAATTTTGTTGTTATCTACCTAAACGACTATGGATATTGAAAAATTAATTAGTTTATAATAAAGTTTATAATAAACCAGACAAACAGAGTATCAAACACTGCAGCTCATACAAATACCTAGGCGTAAAAATATCGAAAGAAGGCAGTCTGGACGAAGCAATAGCCGAAAGAAACATTCAAGGCAGGAGGGCTGTACCCACGTTAAACGGCATACTATGGGATAAACACATTACAAAGGAAAACAAACACAGAATATACAATGCAATAATTAAAAGTAAAATAACCTACGGTAGTGAAGTGTGCCCTATAAAGGATAGAGCAGAGAAATCACTAAAAGCCACAGAGATAGACTACTGGAGAAAAGCGGCAGGAAAGTCTAGATTGGAAAGGATCAGAAATGAAAGGATAAGGAAAATAATGGAAGTAAAGCACGACATCGTGGATGACATAAGAACAGGACAACTCAGATGGTACGGTAATGTAGAGAGAATGGACCAAGACCGACTCCCGAAGAAAGTAATACACTGGACACCGCAAGGAAGAAGAAGGAGAAGAAGACCCCGGAAAATCTGTAGAGAGGGTATAGACGGAGAGATCCGGACGAGAGTCTTGGAGGAAGAGGCGTGGAAAAACCGAGATGGTTGGAGAATAGGAATCGGAAGACAGATAACGTGGGATACAACCCTGTGGGATAAACATTAAAAAAATTACAATAATCGAGTATGTAATAATGTCGGCACAAGAGGTAACACTGTTGCAGTGTAACCACATACACGTCCGAGTTACTCGTCCGGGTAGTTCTGTCCGCCATCGGCCGAAAAAATCGGTTTTGGTGTAGGCTCAACATTAGTCATTCACAATATATCTTGTCGGACACTGTTTATACTGCAGCAGATGGGAGGTCGTCTGGATTTCCCCACATTCACATAACAAGTCTTTCTTCTTTATTCAGCCTGTCTTGTCCACTGCTGGACATAGGCCTCTCTTAACATCTTCCATCCACTTCTATCTTGTGCTTCTTGCATCCAGTTGGTGGCGATGCGTTTCACATCGTCTGTCCATCGGGTGGGTGGGCGTCCTCTACTTCTGTATGCCTCCTGTCTAGGTCGCCATTCCAGGATCTTTTTGGTCCATCTGTTGTTTGGCATCCTTGCGACATGCCCGGACCAGTTCCATTTTAGTTTGGTTATTACTTCAATTGCATCGCTAACCCCAGATCGCTGTCTTAGTACTTCATTCCGCACTTTATCTCGCAATGTACTCATCTCATTATCTCGCACATAACAAGTACTCCACTTGGAAACCCCATGTTATCAAGGTGGTTTAAGATCTTGCTACTCTTGACCGTAGTTTGTTGAGTGATTTCCATGTACTCCATTTCTCTCTTTAGCCAGGGGATAGTTTCTCGCTTGGCTTTGGACAGTCTTTAGAGCTATTAAACCTTGCTCGCCACTAATCCACACGGGATTGCTTTTGTGTCCCGGCGAGAGTCACTCTTGATTTCAGGAAGCTTTTCCTTGATTTGAGTCGTGAATTTGTGGCTGATATCCACATAGAGGGTGTGTTTTAGATGTTAGAACCTTCTTTTTCTCATAATTGGTCGCAATCTCTCGATGAACGTCAGGTGGAGCAATACCAACTAAGCTGTATAACTCCAGTGGAATGGGTTTTAGATAGCCGGTGATGATACAACAAATATCATTGTGAGTCACATTTCATCATTTCATTGAGAATCACACCGAGCATTTTGACGTGGCTAGATCTGGACCGTACTGGGCTCGCAAATTCTCCAGCCGAGAAACAGAGCCAGGGAAGAGGTTCTGATGGTGCCAGAGTGAGCTCCCCATAATATGTTCGTTAACTTGTTTATGACGTTAATTCTGGCAGCCACTTTTTGTTTGATATTCAAGCAATGTTTCCTGTAAGTTAGATAGCGGTCAAAGGTGACTCCTAGGTATTTTGGAAACATAAAGTTGTTTAGCATAGCATAGTAGACCTTTGACAAATACCATTTCAAATTTTATCAAACTAAGTCTGTTCGTGTGTCTGTTATAACTCGAAACGCCAAAGAACATTTGAAACCTAAATTTTGACCAAAAAATTGTAAATTTGCAATTTTGCGAAATTGTTGCAAAATTCTTTGAAATTTGGTTACAACAGACATTTTCCGATATTCACGCTGTTCGTCTGTGACATCAGAGCTTACAATGAATTTGTGCGCCCGCTTCGCACTAAGGGGAGCCCGGCGTGGGCATGCTCGGCTCGCGCGTAGCATCCCCTCGTCCCTTTCATCCTTCTCCTTTCTCTTCATTATATATCCTATTATTCCAGTCTGAATGGGGTGTGCTCCATTCATACTCACTGCCGAGCATGATTCTCACCATACTCTCCTTGTTTACATTCTCTCCCACCTTGCATTCTGCGGCGCACCTCATTCCCTCCCATCTCGTACACTCGAAGATGACGGTATGTCCGCATTGTCCTCAGCCGCTCCACAATACCTACAGTGCGCCTCAACCAGTTTCCCGATGCGCACCAGGTAAGACCTAAAGCATCCATGCCCCTTAAGCGCCTGTGTGAGGTCGCCTGTGTCTGTGCGCCTGTGTCTGCTGTAACAGATAATTCACGTTGCCCACGGTTGACCCATTTATCGATAGTCGAAATCAGTTGCCTGGTCCAGACTCCCTTTTCCGACCCCTGGCATAGCTCTTGCCATACACGCATTGTTTTTCCCTTTCATTTCTAGGGTCATTACCTCCCCAAAGTCTCATCCTTTCATGCGCCACAAGGTCTAACGGGATAAATACAGCAACGACCGCCACGGCGTCGCCAGAAACAGTCCTGTATGCGCTGCACACATGCAGCAACATACACCTTTGCATCAATAACATTCAGAGTCTCGCTCTATAACATTCAATCCTGAACGCATTTATCCATGCCGGCACCCCGTACAGGAGGTACGACCGCATTCATAACCCTCCTCTTAGAGGCCAACGGCCCACCTATGTTGGGCATTAGCCGTCCAAAGGCTTTCACATATGCTGTAGCCTTACTCACTACGCAGGTGACCTGATTGGACACCCTGAGATTTTGCTGAAGCTCTACCCCAAGGTATCTTTCAGATTCCCGAGCCGGTACGTCAACTGTCCCCATTCACACGGTCAGTTCACACAGCTTCCTTCTCCCAATTAGCAGGACCGCCGCGGTTTTGTGGGGAGCCAGATCAAGCCCTTTTTCCCCCATCCACCGATCAATCCTACTAATTGCCTCATTCATTATTGCTTTCAGACTTTCTTTCGTTCTTGCGACCACCGCTAAGTCATCAGGGTTCCCTACGAGTGTAACCCCGTCTGGCAGCCTCAATCTCAAAACCTCATCATAAAATATGTTCCTTAGTATCGGCCCAAGAACCGAACACTGTGGAACACCCGCACTCATTTTGAAGATTTTACCTTCCACAGTCACTATCTCCCTATCATTCAAGTAGCTCCCCACCATCTTTCGAAGGTAGGGAGCTACCCCCTTTAGTTCCAAAGCCTACATGATTCCACCCCATGGGACCAAATTGAAAGCATTTTTCACGTTCAGGGTTACAAGCAGGCAGTAGCTACGGGTACGCCACGGACCCGTATTTGCTAACCTTGCTCTCTCTATCACACGCATCATTGCGTTCACCGTAGTGCGGCCGCCTCTGAACCCATACTGTTCCTCTGAAAGACCCCCTGCCCTCTCGAGATCCTCATTTATCCTAGCTCCGATCATACTCTCAAACATTCTCGCTATACCATTCAGTAGGCATATGGGCCTGTAATTGGCTTCCTTTCCTTGCTTTCGCTCTTTTACAATCATCACCAGTCTCGTTCTCTTCCACTTTTTGGGGAAACTGCCATTCATCAGCAATTAATTCATTATGCCCAAGCACATGTCCTCGCACACATGCCCAAACACCTTGTACGCTTCGGGTCGAACACCATCAGGACCGGGCGCTTTTCCCTCCTTCAATGTTCGTCTGTCTATTATAACTCGAAACGCCAAAGAACATTTGAAACCTAAATTTTGACCAAAACTTTGTAAATTTGTAATTTCGCAAAATTTTAGCAAAATTCTTTAAATTTGCAAGAAGCAGAAATTCCGCGATATTCAGGCTAAATTTCATCTAGCCAAATCTGTTCGTCTGAAAGATCCGTCATAAATCGACACGTCAACGAATATTTGAAAATTAAATTTTGAGCAAATTTTGCGATGCTCTAACTTCGAAAATTCGCGATATTTTTGTAAAATTCCATCAAATTTGCATAAAGTATACCTTTGGCAAATACCATTTTAAATTTTATTAAACTACGTCTGTCCATCTGTCTGTTATAACTCTAAACGCTAAAGAACTTTTCAAACCTAAATTTTGACCAAAGATTTGTAACTTTGCAATTTCGCGAAACTTTTACAAAATTCATTTATATTTGCTTAAAACAGACATTCCGCGATATTCATGCCAAATTTCATCTAGCCTAGTCTGTTCGTTTGCTCGTTATGAATCGGAACGTCAACGTATATTTGAAACCCAAATTTTGACCAAACTTTGAGATGATCTAATTTGGGAAATTCGCGATATTTTTGCAAAATTCTTTTAAACTTGCATAAAGTAGACCTTTGGTAAATGCCATTGCAAATTTCATCAAACTACGTCTGTTCATCTCTCTGTTATAAGCCGAAACGCTAAGGAACATTTTAAACCTAAATTTTTATTTGTAACTTGCAAATTCGTGAAATTTTTGCAAAATTCTTTCAAATTTGCATGAAATAGAGCTTTGGAAAATACCATTGCAAATTTTATCAAACTAAGTTTGTTCGTGTGTCTGTTAGAAGCCGAAACGCTAAAGAACATTAGAAACCTAAACGTTGCAATTTCGCGAAATTTTTGCAAAATTCTATCAAATTTGCATAAAGCAGACATTCCGCGACAACCAAGCTAAATTTCATCTAGCCAAGTCTGTTCGTCTGTACGTTATGTATGGAAACGTCAATGAATATTTGAAACTAGCCTAACCTAACATAACTTTAGAAATTCGCGAAATTTTTGCAAAGTTCTTTGAAATTTGCATAAAGTAGACCTTTGGCAAACAGACAAATTTTTATTTGTAACTTTGCAATATCGTGAAATTTTTGCAAAATTATTTTAAATTTGCATAAAGCACAGACATTCTGTGATAATTTGAAACCCTAATTTGATCAAAGATTTGTAACTTTGCAATTTCGTGAAACTTTTGCAAAATTCTTTCAAATGTGCTTAAAACAAACATTCTGCGATATTTACGCTAAATTTCAGCTAGCCTAGTCTGTTCGTCTACCCGTTATGAATCGAAACGTCAACGAATATTTGAAACCCAAATTTTGACCAAAATTTGAGATGTTTTTGCAAAATTCTTTTAAATTTGTATAAAGTAGACCTTTGACAAACATCATTGCAAATTTCATCAAATTAAGTCTGTTCGTCTGTCTGTTATAAGTCGAAACGCTGAAGAACATTTTCAACCTAAATTTTTATTTGTAACTTGCAATTTAGTAAAATTTTTACAAAGTTCTTTCAAATTTGCATAAAGCAGACATTCCGCAATAATCATGCTAAATTTCATCTAGCCAAGTCTGTTCGTCTATATGCTATGAATGGATACGTCAATGAATATTTGAAACCCAAATTTTGAACAAATTATGCAATGTTCTAACTAGGGAAATCCGCTAAATTTTTGCAAAATTCTTCCAAATTTGCATTAAGTAGACCTTTGGCAAATATCATTGCAAAGTTCATCTAACTAAGTCTGTTAGTCTGTCAGTTATAACTCGAAACGTCCAAGAACATTTAAAACCTAAATTTTGTTCAAAAAATTTGTAAATTTGCAATTTCGCGAAATTTTTGCAAAATTCTTTAAATTTGCTTTAAGCAGAAATTCCGCGTTATACAGGCTAAATTTCATCTAGCCAAATCTGTTCGTCTGCCCGTCATAAATCGACACGTCAACGAATATTTGAAAACTAAATTTTGACCAAATTTTGAAATGTTCTAACTTCGAAAATTCGCGGTATTTTTGCAAAATTCTATCAAGCTTGCATAAAGCAGACCTTTGGCAAATGCCATTTGAAATTTTATTAAACCACGTCTGTCCGTCTGTCTGTTATAACTCGAAACGCTAAAGAACATTGGAAACCTGAATTTTGACCAGAGATTTGTAACTTTGCAATTTCACGGAACTTTTGCAAATTCTTTGAAATTTGCTTTAAACAGACATTCCGCGATATTCACGCGAAATTTCATCTGACCTAGTTTGTTCGTCTGCCCGTTATAAATCCAAACGTCAACGACTATTTGATAACCAAATTTTGACCAAACTTTGAGATGTTCTAACTAGGGAAATTCGCGATATTTTTGCAAAATTCTTTCCAATTTGCATAAAGTAGACCTTTGGAAAATAACATTGCAAATTTTCTCAAACCAAGTCTGTTCGTATGTCTGTTATAGGCCGAAACGCTAAAGATCATTTGAAACCTAAATTTTTATTTGTAACTGCAATTTCGTGAAATTTTTGCAAAAATCTTTCAAACTTGCATAAAGCAGACATACCGCGATAATCAGGGTAAATTTCATCTAGCCAAGTCTGTTCGTCTGTACGTTATACATCGAAACGTCCACAAATATTTGAAACCCAAAGCTTGTCCAAATTATGCAATGTTCTAACTTTTCCAAAAAATTTGCAAAATTCTTTAAAATTTGCATAAATTATACCTTTGGCAAATAACGTTGCAAATTTCAGCAAACTAAGTCTCTTCGTCTGTCTGTTACAAGCTGAAACGCTAAAGAACATTTGAAACCTAAATTTTCATTTGTAACTTTGCAATTTGGTGAAATTTTTGCAAAGTTCTTTCAAATTTGCATAAAGCAGACATTCCTCGATAATCAGGCTAAATTTCATCTAGCCAAGTCTGTTCGTCTGTACGTTATGAATCGAATTGTCAACGGATATTTGAAACACAAATTTTTACCAAACTTTGAGATGTTCTAACTAGGGAATATTGCGAAATTTTTGCAAAATTCTTTCAAATTTGCATACAGTAGACCTTTGGCAAATACCATTGCAAATTTCATCAAACTGAAACGCTATAAGCTGAAACGCTAAATAACATTTAAAACCTAAATTTTTATTTGTAACTTTGCAATTTCGTGAAATGTTTGCAAAATTCTTTCAAATTTTCATAAGGCAGACATACTTCGATAATCAAGCTAGATTTCATCTAGCCAAGTCTGTTCGTCTGTACATTATGAATGGAAACACCAATGAATATTTGTAATCCAAATTTTGCGATGTTCTAACTAGGGAAATTCGCGATATTTTTACAAAATTCTTACAAACTTGCATAAAGTAGAGCTTTGGCAAATACTACTGCAAATTTCATTAAACTAAATCTTTTCGTCTGTCTGTTATGACTCGAAACGCTAAAGAATATTTGAAACCTAAATTTTGACCAAAGATTTGTAACTTTGCAATTTCGCGAAACTTTTGCAAAATTCTTTGAAATTTGCTTAAAACAGACATTCCGCGATAATCAGGTTAAATATCATCTGGCGAAATCGGTTCGTCTGTGCGTTATGATTTGAAACGTCAACAAATATTTGAACCCCAAATTTGGACCAAATTATGCAATGTTCTAACTTTGGAAATTCGCAAGATTTTAGCAAAATTCTTTCAAATTTGCATAAAGTAGACCTTTGACAAATAGCATTGCAAATTTCATTAAACTAAGTTCGTTCGTCTGTCTGTTATAAGCCGAAACGCTAAAGAACATTTGAAACCTAAATTTTTATTTGTAACTTTGCAATTTGATGAACTTTTTGCAAAATTCTTTCAAATCTGCATAAAGCAGACATTACGCGATAATCATGTTCAATTTTATCTAGCCTAGTCTGTTCGTCTACCCGTTATGAATCGAAACGTCAACCAATATTTGAAACGCAAATTTTGACCAAACTTTGAGATGTTTCTAACAAGCGATTCGCGATATTTTTGCAAAATTCTTTCAAATTTGCATAAAGTAGACCTTTGGCAAATACCGTTGCAAATTTTATCAAACTAAGTGTATTCGTCGTTATAAGTCTGTTATAATTCGAAATGCTAAAGAATATTTGAAACCTAAGTTTTGAACAAAAATTTATAACTTTCTTTGAAATTTGCATTCTAGCATAGGCTTCATCCTAGGTAATTTTGAGAGTTCTGGCTGCTTGCTGGTTCTTAAGGTAAAAAGCACCTAAGTCTGTGTTTTACTAGGATTTGGTCTCAGCTGATTTTCTTTATAGTAGGCTGATAGTTCTATCAATGCTTTGATCAGCTTCTGCTCAACAGTATCAAAGTAACTGTCTTGGACAGTAATGGCACAGTCATCGCCTTAAATGAAACTTTGCGTCCCCTAAGATAATGGTTGATCGTTGGTGTTGATATTGAATAGCGCCGAATAAATCACACTGCCTTGGGGTAATACGTTCTCATGATCCCCATCTGCCTCTTCGCCACTGAATGAAAAAGATTAGTTGGTAATCTTTGGTAGCCTTATATAGTTTCAGGATAAGCTGCATGTGATTAACTGTATCGTACAATTCTATAAACACAGCTCCTGTGATATCTTTCCTTTCAAGCCCATCTTTAATATGCTGTGTGAGTTTCAGCACTTTTGATGTACAATTCTACCCAGACCTGAAACCGGCTTGTTGTGGAATAAAGACTGCCTCTAACTCTTCCATTATTCTATTGAGGAAAAGTCTTTCAAGAACCTTAGACAGATGCCATAAGAGAGATATGGGACGGTAACTTCTAGGATCATCCTGATCCTTGCCTCGTTTACGAATAGCTATAACTTTGGCTTTCTTCCATATTTTCGGAATTTTGCAGAATTGTATGCAGTTATTTATCAGTTCTTTCAGCCAGCGCATTATTATTGGTCCAAAGTTCTTAATCTGCTCAGTACATATTTAATCGTGGCCCGCGGCTTTGCCATTCTTGCATTTTATCAGTACAAGATCTATCTCATCCTGGATGAAAGGTTGTTGTAAGGAGGTGGTTTCTTGATTAGGCTGCCCCTCAAGAGTTTTCTTACTAGTCCTAGTTGTACAAGGTGTTGTTCCATTAAGCACAAGCTGGCGTGAAATATGATCAGCTCGGATATTTGCATGGGTGTTTGCCTGGGAAGGATCATTATTCAGGCGCCGAAGAAGTCTCCAAGCCTTCTGACTATTCCTACCCATATCACAGTATGACATTAGTTTCTTCCACTGCGTACGCTTTGCCTCAGAGATTGAGAAGAGAACAGAGCTCGCTGCTTGGGAGGATTCGTCACTAAAAGGATCCTCT
This sequence comes from Phosphuga atrata, assembly GCA_944588485.1. NCBI lineage: Eukaryota > Metazoa > Arthropoda > Insecta > Coleoptera > Silphidae > Phosphuga > Phosphuga atrata. The sequence continues at coordinate 2,399,966 of OX155901.1, forward strand.
TCAAATCGTGTGTAATACTCCTCTAGTGAAATGATTGTTTCTGAGAACACACCTTCAAAATATACCGTCCTAAAACCTCTAGGAATGCTGGCTCGTGAGCAGAGTTTAACTAGTTCAACGAAGGATTCATAGCTTGCCAGCCCAGGCGAAATTGTTTGAACTATTTCATCCAACATTCTGGAGAACCTGGCCAATTAGCCTTCTTAAAGTTATACCTTCGCCTGAAGCCAATTTCTTGAGGTCTTATGATGGGGAAGAGTTGACACATTATTGGTCGGTGTTGTGTGTTTGGGATAGGGGAACACACCTATTTGTGGTATGTTTTTACTGACGAAGAGGAGGTCAGCGTTGTTCCCTCATCGCCATCTTCCACTATTGAAGGATGGAGACAATTTGCTATCATGAATAAAGGAGAGGTAGTTGCTTTCAGCCCAAGATAGAACAGCTTTTCCGTTTACATCCTTATGTGAGTACCCCCAAAAATGGCTGTGGGCGTTAAAAACCCCTATTACTACATTTGTCTTCCTGGAGTCAAAATTGCAAGGTGGGACAAAAGAGAACTTTCTTGAAGGAGGCTTGTACACTGATGTGACTACACAGTTTTTTAGCTCCAAGGTGATAATTTCGATGTTAATTGCCTGTCTATAATGGACGCTCTTTACTTGGATTTCTCCGCAGCACTTGAGTTAATATCATGTCGGTTTAGATTTTTGAATTCAGATGGTATTTGCTACTTGTTCCACTCGTGTCCCGACTAATGACAGCTTATGTTCTATTGCCAGCTCTTCCATCAATCACACATCACAAAACTAATAATACATTGTTACATTTCTTCCTGCGAAGCTTATGGGAGAAGCACCCGTTTCACGTCATCTGTACTTTTAATGCTCACAGAAAATGGGCCATGTGGTTGGGCTTCGGCATAAATCTCCATTTTTTATTATCTCCATTTATAATCTCCATTTTCTGGTGTAATACGTTTTAGCATCAGCAAATATTTGAATACCTTACTTGGCGGGTCTCGAAGGTATGAATTGAACAAAATTACATCTTCTACGGAATGTTTCAAGTTTTCGTCAATGGTATCATAGGCACTCAATGAACAACTTTTTACACAATTATCAATGAACATCTCCAAAACGTCTCGTGTAAATCGGAGCAAGTAGTAAATAGGAGTAAGTAGGTGTAAATACTTTCTTCCTTGCGTTTCTAGTTTCGCGATCTTCGAATGAATCTGATGCAGCGATACAGGAATCGGAAACGCAAGCTCATCGTTAATCGAAATAATTGAATGCCATTTCTGACCATTTCATGCGCAAGCCTCAAAGCGTCGTTCTTGGCGCGTTGATGTAACGTAAACAAACCTCCGTTATAACTTCGCAAAAAAAAAACTCGGAGAGTCGGAAGCGGTGGCGGAGGTACGATTTATTGCGGAAGTTCCGCACTTGCGGAGGCGGAGTTCCGCTAGATCTCCGCTAGAAGGCTAGAGAAATGCTAGAAGATATTATGGATGCATACTTCGATGAATAAAATAATTCCTGCTATGTGTAAGCTATCAAACAACTTTTTTTCTAGAAATTTCATATTTGACGACCCAATATGTTGCATTCATAAGTTCGTTGTTTATGTGTTGACGTGTTCATTCAACATTCTTAATATTTCGCGAAAATATTTTATTTTTAGAAGAAATCGTTTTAAAACGAGCATTAATTTTAAAAGGCACTCAAAAGATTATAACATTTCCTAGATGTTCATTTAATCGCTTCGATATTGAGAACTAAAAAATATATAAAAACGTAACTTTAATGGATTTTATAAAAGAAATTGAATTAAATTACATAAAACTTTACTGCGGAATATACAAAATTTATGAGATAGCGAACATTTTTATACGCGTATCCAGTTTTTATACCAAACCTAGTGTAGATTAAACGCTTTATATGAGAGCTTTGACGTCTAAATAAGCTAAATAAAACCTTTTAATCCAAATGCATGTTAGGAGATAACTGAGTTATGCTATTTAACTATTTTGTATTTATTTTTTGTATGGAAAAGTATGTTGCAACATTTCCGAAATGCATTATGAATAGACCTTTTTACGGTTAGTTAAGCGCGTGCGCATCCGCCAAGTTTGAAGGGCTTTGGAAAGGAATATGAAAGTTTCCGGCAAATAATAAGGTTATGCCCGCCATACACACAACGGTCCACATAACAGGTCTACCTATGCAGGTTTGCATGCGCAGGTAGACCGGAGCGTGTGTGGGAATAGACCTGTGCAGTTTCTTGCGTACGGTTGACCTGCGCAGGTAAACGTGCGCATGTAACATGTACGGTAGACCGTAACGTGTATGGCGGGCAATATACGTCATAAAGTTTGGGCAAAACATGGCGGAAATTGACACATGTGCACAAAAAAATTTCAACTATGAAAAGGTCTATTAATGATTTATATTATAAATTAAGTATTTTTACGAATTTTCTAGATTGTTTAAAATTCCGTGCTCCACCCAAGATGAAAGTTGAAAATGCTATTTTTTACATATTATATTTATATACAAAGCGAAACTTGTTTTCTTTTTAATGTATAGTACTTAAAATATTTTCGTATCGCATAGAAATAGTATAAATAATTAACGACTAAAGAAAACTTTTACATAATTAAAGCAAATATTTATAATACGTGTGATTTTAGTCCTGTAAGTGATAGTTACATATATATTTTTTAATTAATTTCATTATGTATTTATATATAAATAAAGAATATAAAATAAATTCTAAACCTTTTGTGTTATTTCTATGCTTATATTGGCATTTTTTATGTTTATATAATTTTCTTATTTTACAACGAGATCCCCACAAGTATTATTCTAGGATCGTGAGTAGCATGTGTCGTTATGGCTTTTCCAAATAACGAAACGTAACCGCTATGTGCCAGCGAACAACGTTGTAAAAACTATCTTTTTAGGGTTCCGTACCGAAAACGGAACCCTTATAGGATCACTTTGTTGTCCGTCTGTCTGTCTGTCTGTCTGTCTGTCTGTCTGTCTGTCTGTCTGTCTGTCTGTCCGTCTGTCTGTCTGTCAAGACCATTTTCTCAGGAACGCGTAGAGGTAACAAGTTGAAATTTTCAACAAATACTCGGGTCTACGGTCTCTTTCGGCTGCGAAAAAATCAAACTTGTAAGTCAACGCGATCAAAAGATATGACCGTTTATGTAGCATATTTTGCGATTTCACAAGGGAATCAAAACCTATAGGGTACTTCCCGTTGACCTAGAATCATGAAATTTGGCAAGAAGTGGTGTCTTACAGCACATGTAAAGGGAAAAATCTGAAAACCGTAAATATGTAGTTTAATTACAAGAAAAATGCGAATTTACTATTAGAAACTTATGACAATACACTAATGTTGTCGTAGTGGTATTGTCAGGCTCCAGAAGCATATGGGTTGCATACAGTTAGGTCCTAATGTTAAAAAGTTTGTGTTGGCACCAAGCTGTTTATACTGAAATTTATTTGTTTATATTCGTTATGCATTTCATCACGTACGCTCTATATCAGGGATGTTATGGAGATCCGTAACCGTAACCGAATCCGATATAAAAGTTTCGAATAATTTCGGATAATTTTTACTGATATGTTGTAATAATTCCTATAAATATATTTCAATATCTAATAGAAAATATATAATAGACAAAAAGGAATAATGTTGTTTTTGTTTATTATAATTATGATTTTGCATTTTTATGTAGATAAAACTTATAAATATTAATAACTTATATATCTTATATGACATATAATTGTAGTACCTACTTATATTGTTGTACTTAGTTGTATGACATATGATTGTAGGTAGTACAAATAATAACATAGAAATAAAATCAATTTTTTTACAAATTAACATTCTACTTTTATTATTCCTTAGAAATTTGATATCCGTAACCGAAACTATCCGAAACTAACGGATTATCCGAAAAAAATTCTTATCCGTAACCGTATCCGAAACCGGTATAACATTATTCCTATATCCGTATCCGCATCCAGATCCGAAATTTCATATCCATAACATCTCTGCTCTATATACATAATATATACAGGGTATATATTATGTCTAAATTTTGCTTGTTTCTAACCGACATGCGACATACTCAAGTCCCGTAACATCCTGTATATATTATATTTCGTCTAATTTTTCTTTATAATCTACATAATATGTTGATAATCTACATAATAATACTATACTATAATCTACATAATCTACATAACATGTTGTAGATAATATGATTTAAGTATATTATACTTAAATCACGTTCGCCCTATATTTTTTGGTAGTCAATTGCCCAAAAAGCAGTCAATTCAACAACTGAATGTTAAGAGTATCGAAATAGATCTAGAAATAGTTAATATATTAGTTTATATTAGATCTAGAAATAGTTACATCTTAATATAAGTTAGTGTATAAGTCTAATACTAAAATAAAGTTTTCTTTTTATAAGTTTAAAAATATTCGCGTTATAAAAAAATACCCAGTATACCTTTATACAGGGTATATAGGTATACAAGCAAAATTGAGCAGTAAAAACAAATAGTGAAGTTCCAGAACCCCTAAACACTCATAGTGAATGGAGGATGTATGGTAATAAAATAGAGGGTAGAATTCCATTGTACGACAACGACATGTTGAGGTTATGCTTGCAGCGGTACTAAGATGGTCGAGATTTTATGAGAGCCACTTGTCAAGTTAACTGAATGTGCTTGTAACGTCCTCCACAAAAAAGATACCTTACTTACAAGTTTGTACGGAACCCTCGGTGCGCGAGTCACAACTCGCACTTGACCGGTTTTTTTTTGAAAACTATCTATTTCCATAGCGTCAATCAAATATGGCTGTTATACGTATAGTGCACACAAGTGCTATAATTGGGTATATCATTTGAAGTTACAAAACGTTGTCTTTACAATGAACTTACTTCCCTTCGTACTTTTACAGGCTTAGAACGGTCTGTACAAAAGCAATATGATAATGATTATATTGCATTTATAAAAATATTTATATTTTGATACAGGCTTACTTACAAGTTCATTGTATATTACATTAGACTAACTCTATTTACATAGTATACATTATTTACACGTATGTTCAAAATTTACAAATCTGGGTCTTAGGTATTCCCATTTAAAAACATTAATTGTGCAATTTTATTGTGGTCAAGTCGTGTGCGACGATCTGAAATTAGTAGGCCTGTTCTACTAAAAATTCTTTCGCAGGGCACTGACGTACCCACGATGTTTCCGTGCAATCGGATCAGTTTGCTGACGTGGGGCTATTTTTGATGGTGGTTCTGCCACCATTGCAAGGGGCAGTTACATGTTCCGTCTGGCTTATGAATTGGTAACATGTCTTCATCCAAATACAGATCCACCTCTTGAATCGCCTTCGATAACGGCGTGCCAGTTCTTGGTGGCTTATTTGTTCAATTAGGTCACTGAGGATAGACCAAGGCGACAACCCTTTTTCTGCGGTACTCGTATCTGTTCGCGCCAATTTGGTGCATCCAGATTTTTAAATTTATTTATTTGAATTAACTTCGGCTCCCATCAATAGACGGAGGAAAAGGTGTATCGATCGGTGTCGAAGTCGCGCGAGTTAATAAGTGAGTTTTTTCGCGAATTGATTAAATTAATCGGTTCGCGGAGTAGAGTCGAAGAAGCACGCTCGGCAAGTGTGAACGCAAAGAACGAGAGACAAAAACGTGAAACCCACGCCGACTGGCACATGTGCGCGTTTTAGAATTTCCAGCTAAATCAGACAGGGGTTGATCGCGAGCCCAAGGGCTGAAGCGGAATACAACGTCCCGAAGACGCCGATTTAAAGGAATCCCTGTACCCATTATTCCCATTCCTCCCTTAAAAGAAGCGCCGGAAGGACAATTCCACGTGGCGGAGACGTTGGCAGCCCATACAGGTAAGTGATTTAACCGGCCTGTGGTTTTGCTTGGGAATTTGAAATTAAGAGAGACACGGTCCGAACATTGGTCCTTCGAACCGGATCGGGGTTAGTTAGTTGAATACGTCCATGTGCTTGGGCGCTGTGGGATACGCCATTTTCTGTAGTTTCATTACTGATCGTCGTTGTTTCATAATGGATAAGCGAGAGAGGTCTTTAAAAATTTTGATTAGTCGGAAAGAAAACATCTTTGCAAGGGTACAGCGCCTCTATGATATTTCCACTCAGATCAGCGAAGCCACATCTTTAAGCCATTTCAAGACATCGTACCCCCGGTTGGCTCAATCTTTGATGGAGTATAATGACCTGGAAATGCGTATCAATGATTTAGGATTGGAACTGAACCAGGAATTTGTTCCCTCCTTCGATATGGCCATTCAGGACTTATTGGATTGCATTGAGCAGGTGGCCTCGACTGTCTGTGGTACCGCGGAAACGTCAACATCGGTTCCATCTCCATCGCGGATAGATGCCCCGAAACTGAAACGGTTAGAAATTCCCAAGTTCGATGGTTCCTCGGAGGCGTGGGCTCCGTTTTACGAATTGTTTCGTAATTTGGTGCACGACAATCCTCACATGTCTGACCTAAACAAAATGCAATACCTCGTTACCAGTTTGGCCGGGCCAGCATCGAACATTTGTAAACATGTTACGCCTACCGGATCGAACTACCGTCCCACCTGGGAAGCTTTGGTGCACCGGTATAACGATCCTCGAGCGTCAGGTGACGCTTATTTAGGAAACGACTATTTAGGAAACGACCATCTAGTCGCGCTTTAATGTTCGTATGAAGTAGCTGAGGTGCTCTTTCCACACCACACTCCTTTCGAATGGCAACAGCCCGAAGTCACCGATATACCTCTGATGGAACGTCTTATATGACGATGTGAGGAGATTAAGACTGCCATTGGGGGCGACAGTGATTGGCTTTGCAGACGACTTGGATCTAGTGGTAACAGCCAGAACAAAAGAAGGATTGATGCACCGCGGTCAGATGGAATAGCACCTGAAATTGTAAAAATAGCTGCTCAGCACCGATCAAGCTTCGTACTGGACACGATGAACACGCTGCTCGCAACGGGAAACTTTCCGGCCAGATGGAAAAGGGCAAAGCTCGTTCTCATCAAAAAAGGAGATAAAGAAATAGGGAACCCCACATCCTATAGACCTATTTGCCTACTGGATATGTCGGGAGAACTCTTAGAGCAACTTTTGCTAAGCAGAATAAAAGGAGAACTTGAGATCGGGCATGGTTTGTCAGAAAAACCATTTGGTTTCAGGCAAGGAAAATCCACAATTGACGCACTAAGATCTGTCATAGAGATTGCCGAAATGGCGCAGTCTGGCACGCAGAGAACAAGGAAACTGTGTGCGCTGCTAACCTTCGATGTTGGAAACGCATTTAACAGCGCTCGCTGGAAGCAGATCATGGAAGGCCTAACATCAAGAAGTATATCACCATATCTACTACGCATGGTGAGGAGCTACCTTAGCGATAGAAAGTTAATACTAAAAAGGGCTCTAAAAACGGATGAGAGAAGCATCAGCATCGGTATTCCACAAGGATCGACATTAGGCCCAACCTTGTGGAACGTCTTATATGACGAAGTGCTGAGATTAAGACTTCCATTGGGGGCGACAGTGATTGGCTTTGCAGACGACTTGGCTCTCGTTGTAACAGCCAGAACAGAAGAAGGATTGATACAGACAGCAAACCACGCTATAGAGCAAACCATTAACTGGATGAAATCCAAAAGCCTCAATCTAGCGCTAGAGAAAACTGAGGCGGTCCTTCTCATAAGACAAAAAAGTCCAACCAATAAAATTTAAAATTGGAAAAGTGGCAATAATACCAAAGTGTCAAATAAAATACCTGGGCATAGGAATAGACAAGGCATATCTTTCACACCGCACATAGCAGAAGCTGCAGCAAAAGGGATGAGGACAATGGCAGCAATACAGCAACTAATGCCTAATATTGGAGGACCCAGGAGCAGTAAACGTCGACTGCTCAGCTACGCAGTACAGGCCATTATGATGTACGGAGCACCAATATGGGACAGAGCAATATTCATAAGCCCCTTGTCGTGCAAAGACAAATGGCTCTAAGAATCTGTAGCGCTTACCGCACAATATCAAGTGAGGCAGTCTTTACCATCGCGGGTATCCCGCCAATCGACTTGCTTGTGGAAGAGCAAAGAAAACTGCAGGAGACCGGTCGCAGCAAACTTAAAAAGAAATGGCCATAGAACAATTAATTGGAGAATGGCAGCAAAGGTGGCAACAAGGCATTAAAGGAGAGTGGGCCAGACTTTTTATCCCTGAACTTCAACCCTGGATAAACAGAGAGCATGGCGAAAATAGCTACTATCTCACCCAAGTATTGTTCGGCCACGGCTGTTTCAAGGACTATCTGCATCTAATTGGCAGAGCCTCAGACGACCAGTGCATATACTGCGGAGAGACCGATACTATGAGCCATACAATCTTTGACTGTTCTCGATGGGAAATGGAAAGGCATAAAATCACAACAAATTTAGAAGTACCAATCAACCCGAGAACGATAATTGGATATATGCTCAAAGCAAAAGACAACTGGATTAAGACACAACAATATATTCATTATTTTATGGAATCCAAAATAACCGATGAAACGAAGGCACAAAAGATAAAGAGAGATTCAATTTAAATTAGTCACCCGTAACTCCGAGGCCATGCGACTAGCAGTACCAGAGCTCACGGCAGTGTTTCCAGGAAGGGCACTTGTCTGGTTAGGTGTATAACCGCCAACTACGTTCCTCAAAAAAAGACTAGACGAACAAGATCAAATAGACAATACTAGACAGGCAAGACTAGATAGAAATGACTGAATAGACAGGACTAGATTGAAACGACCAGAGGGATAAGACTAGACAGAGATGTTAGGAGCTATATAATCACAACTAGATTAGACAGAAGAACCAACCAAACAGCTGTCTTAATTAACAAATTTTGCAAATACATTTGTTATTAATATTAGAACTTCTATTATTAATATATGCAGAATTTTATTTCCCATTGTTTTATTTAAAATAGGATCTCAAAAGAGATTCCAGACAAAAATACGTTTTAATTGAAAAACGCATTGTTTCTAGATAAAAACAAAGCAGTAAATTCATTAAATTTTCTTTCTAAAATGTGTTTTTAATGCAATATTTCCATTATTCCACACAAAGAAACATGTCCGCGTTACACAAACGGACAGATAATTGCAAACGGAGAAAAAAAAAACACACAAACAGCTGAAAAAAAATTTGCACGTTTATATTTAATTGGTTTCATTATTTAATCGCGCTTTAATTGTCGTCCCAAATGACCCGTTCCATGGAAAATTGGGCCGTAAAATATTATAATCAGTTTTAATTTTATATTTACGGCAGAATGAGGCACAAACTCACAAAGTAAAACTGAAAAAAAGTTGTTACTAGCCAATCTAAAAACGAAAAATAATTGTTTATTTTGATAATAAATATTTTATATTAAAAATTTTGTTATAATAAACTGACACCATAGTTCTATAATAATTTCTTCTTCATTTCTTCTTAATTTCTTCTTGACTAAATTAGGCTACTAAGATTTCATATTATTTTTTATTTTATGTAGCCTATGTACAGGTATTTTCAAATACCTCTGCAGAAATTTTACAATGTAAATTATCTGGTTAAATAAATTAATAAATATTTTCTTATAAATGTAGATAGTTCGTTCAATTATTGATTTCTTATAAACAATCTATAAATAACTGGTAAAATGTGGTGCAATAAATTTGGAAATCTTTCGGAGTGTGTAAAAAGGGGGGTAGGTAGGTTTAGATAGTAATTTATGGGCGGCAAAACCTGTCTACGATTGAACTATGAAATATTAGCGTTATCTCGGCGATATATCAAACACGTATGTGGCAAAAACTAAAGGTATACATTTGCAAGTTACATTAAACTGCACTCGAGGCCACACCACACAGTTATAATTACGTGATCAATTATATCAGACGTTTCAAATATTCAAGTGAAAATTTATATCTCAATTTAGAAACTAAATGACGCTTTTTGTTCAGCAGAAGCTTGTTAATTAAACAACAAATCGCTGGAAAACCTAAAAAAAGTTTACCGAAAGTCAAACTTTGCAGCAGATGTAGAGAAGTTTAAGTATAATAAATTTATCACACATTTGATCCCAACACAATAATTTTGTTAAATAGAAAAATTTTCTTCAAAGATTATAATTTCTAGGAAATTATTGTATACATATCGTTAATATATGTATACAATGTATTCCTAGAAATTATAATCTTTAAAGAAAAGATACAGATGTTACTATTTAATAATATCGAAAAGCGGAGATTTTGGATGCCAAGATTATCAAGCAGCAGGTCGGCTTTCGTCCAGGGAAATCATGCTGTGCTCAAATCCTCAAACTAACTCAGCACATAGAGGATGGTTTTGAGAGAAGGAAGATTACTGGAGTGACGTTCATCCATCTGACAGCCGCTTATGACACTGTCAACCACAGGAGGCTGTTAAGAAAGCTCTTTGAGACAACAAAAGACTATAGGCTCACTATGGTCATCGGTCTATTCCTCCAGAACAGGAGATTTTATGTTTCGCTCCAAAACAAGAATAGCAGATGGAGAGTCCAAAAGAATGGACTGCTGCAAGGCAGTGTCTTGTCCCCACTCTTTTACAACGTGTACACAAACGACCAGCCGATTCCTGACAATATAAGGCAATTCATCTATGCCGATGATACAGCTGTGGCAGCCCAGGGCACCGAGTTTACCGAGGTGGAGGAGAAGTTGGAGGTCGCCCTTGAGGAACAGGCAATCTATTACCAGAAAAACCACCTAAAGCCGAATCCCAGCAAGACTCAGTTCTGCGCCTTCCACCTGAAAAACAAAGAAGCGCGACGGGAGCTTGAGATACATTGGTGAGGGGAACGACTGGAGCACTGCCCGACGCGGAGATACCTGGGCGTGACCCTGGACCGAACTCTGTCCTTCAGACAACACTGCATCAATACTAAAGGCAAAGTTAGTGCGCGTAATAACATATTGCGAAAACTCACAGGCAGAGCATTGGGAGCTCAACCAGAAACGCTCCGAAGCTCGGCTTTGGCGCTCTGTGTGTCCACTGTGGAATACGCCGCACCGGTTTGGGCAGCTTCAGTTCACGCGAAACATGTAGACGTCGCTATCAACGAGACAGCAAGAATCGTGACAGGCTGCCTAAAGCCAACTCAAGTTAATAGTTTGTACCCACTTATTGGCATGGCACCCCTATCTGTGCAAAGAGCCGTCGCCGCGGTTGCTGAAAGGACAAAACAGGAAACCGATGTTCGCCATCCTCTGCACCAATACGAGCCAGCAGGTCGACGCCTAAGATCAAGGAAGAGCTTCATGGAAAGATCACATACAGTCGAGGGGTCCATAGGAAATAACTGTATCACTAGATGGACCCAAAAGCTAACTACTCGGGAAGCCTCAAGAGAAGAAGTGGCCCCAGGCAAACACCTCCCTTTCGCGGTATGGAAATCCCTAAATCGGCTCAGGATGGGAGTGGAAAAGTGCAGGACAAATCTGTAGAGGTGGGGAATGTCTGAGAACGACGATGTGCTGTGTGCGTGTGGTCAGCCCTAGGATATGAGCCACATACTGGTCTGCCCACAACTGGAAGGAGGATACACGCACGAAGACTTAATTTTATGTAACGACAAGGCTATTGCAGCCGCTATTTTTTTGGAAAGATGTCGTATGAGCCGGACACGGAAAGTAAAGTAAGTAATAATATCAAAATCTTTAAACTCAATAATATATAAATAACAATAATTTTGAATGTAGAAAACATTTCTATGGATTATTTCTACTTCGGGCGGTGACGTAATCCATATTATCATATCTTTTTTTATTTTAACATTTTTCAAAGAGAATTGTAGATTTGCGAGGATTTTTGCCAACAGCGAAATAAAGAGCAGTCGTGAAGATTTGAAACTGATACGGAACATTCCTTTTAACCGTATGGTAAGAATGACTACATAATCTCAATTTCACAAGAAACGGAGGTTTTTCCAGATTTATAAGCGAAATGTAAACTGTACATTCATATCTGAACCAAATTAGAGGTTATTAAATATTTATAATATTTGTAATTTAATAAAAATTCGTTTAATGTATTACGTAATATGCATAACTGCTTCATTTTGCAAAGGGAATTCTAAGGGTTATTTTTAATTTAAAGCGAAGATAAAGCTATAGGAGTTGCTGCAGGAATAATAAGTTTCTGACGTAGCCTTCAATATTTATCTTAAATGCTTATGTTACATACAAAATAACACACATATAACAACTATTGTATATGATCTAACATTCATTCTGTCAACACAAGGCATAGAACATATCTAAGAAAAGAAAAACACAGCACACCCTTTTATGGAAAATCGTTTTTCTGTATAGGTCATCAAATTTCACAATCACCTACCAACAAATATTAAAAATAAACTAATAGGGAATATGCTGGTATTTTTTTAAATATATAATTTAATAATATAAATTTAATATAAATAAAAATTTAATAATATTAAATATAATTTAATGATATTTTAATTCAATGTTTACACCTTTATAACTTAGTAAAAAATATAAATACTACTTTAAAATGCTGTAATTAAGTTTAAAAGTTTAAGTAGGGGTATCAAAGGTGGTAGTGCATGCGTACCGCACAACAGTCATTGGGAATGAACTAGTTGCATAGCCACTCCTACCCAAGTCTGACTCTCACCTTCACGCTTGGTGATCCCTGGTAACCTCATGGACACCCTTTGAGATGCGGTGAAAACCCGTATGGACAAGGGCGGAAATGAGGGCAAACGAGAGCAGGCGAAATGGCCCTCCGAAATGGGGGTTGGGCGACGGGTTAACTCCCCGTCACCGGAAAAACAAACTTGTTACGAAAACTCCACGAAATGAAACCGGACTGGAACCCCGACAACGAACCACGCAACGAAAAAAGGACAAGAGATTGGAAATGAAAATAAGCACATGGAATGTACGAACCATGCCAAGACCTGGAAAAATGCAGGAGATTGCCGAAAAACTTATAAAGCAAAATATAGATGTAACAGCCCTGCAAGAAATCAGATGGAAAGGACAGGGCGAAGTACGAAAAAGAGAATACTCACTATACTATAGCGGGAGTGAAAAACAATGATCATATGGAACTGGATTCATACTAAACAAGAAAGCGAGAAGTACGCTTATGCACTTCGAACCAATCAACGAGCGAATGTGCAAGATCCGCTTAAAAGGAAAATTCACAAATATAACCATTCTAAACGCATACGCTCCAACGGAAGAAACAGACGAAATGATAATCGACCAATTCTATGACAGGATCCAACAAGAATGCGACAAAGTACCCAATCACGACATCTTGATATTGATGGGAGATTTTAATGCAAAGATAGGACAAGAACAGAGGTACAGGAGTGTTGCTGGACGACACAGCTTGCACGCAGAAACAAGCCTAAACGGAGAGAGATTATGCCACCTAGCAGAAATGCAAAATTTGATATTAAGTAGTACACTCTTTCCGCACAAGCGCATACATAAAGGAACATGGAAAATTCCGGGCACGAGAAAATGTAACCAAATCGATCATGTCGCAGTATCAAGAAGATGGACATCAAATATAAGAGATGTACGCTCGTTCAGAGGAATTAACTGCGATTCCGACCACTTCTTGGCAATAGCAACTGTAAGACAGAGAATAAGCAACATACAAAAACGTGGAGGAGATAAACCAAAGAAGTGGAATGTGGAAAAACTGAAAAGTGAAAAGGGAAAAAGAGAATATCAAGAAACATTACTGGAACACCTACGTAAAAACCCAAGCGAAGACGATGTGGAGAATGAATGGAGACACATCAGAGATAGTATTCTAAAAGGAGCTGAAAAGATAGGAGAAAAGCAAAAAATACGAAACGAAGAATGGTTTGACGAGGAGTGCAGACATAAAAGATGAAGCAAGAAACAAGTGCCTCCAGTGTGAATCGAGAAGCCAAAGGAAAGACTATGAAAGAAAAAGAACAGAAGCATACCGAACGTGTCGAAGAAAGAAAAGAGAATACTATAACAAGGAAATAGAAGAAATAGACGAGAGCAATAACAGAAAAAATTACAAAAAGTTCTACCGAGAAATAAAACTACATTTTTCAGAGTACAAAGCGAAAGAAATGTTGTGCGACGACGAAAATGGAACGATCCTAACAGAGAAATCAGACGTCCTGAAACGATGGCAGGAATATTTCTGCGACCTGCTTAATAATAAAAATGAAACAAACTCAGAAGAAGAACTAACTCAGTACAAAACAGCTGAACCAAAAGTTGAAACACCGACACTGGAAGAAACAACTGAGATCATAATTGCCTTTAAGAATAACAAGGCGCCTGGTAGAGATAACATTACAGCAGAGCTACTAAAGGCAGGAGGCCCAGAACTGTGGGCCCGTATCCACCAATTAACCAAACGAATCTGGGAGGAAGAAACAATGCTAGAAGAGTGGAATTTAGGTCTTATACATCCTATTCACAAGAAAGGAAGCAAAAGAGATTGTAAAAATTATAGAGGAATTACATTATTAAATGTAACATATAAAATCATTTCATGCCTCATTCACAAAAGGTTGAACGTATATGCAGAAGATATACTAGATGACTATCAATGTGGATTTCGACCTAACCGATCAACAACAGATCAAATACACCAAATGCGACTGCTGCTAGAAAAGGGATACGAACACAATTTTGACATACACTGCCTTTTCATTGATTTTCAACAAGCCTTCGATTCAGTCAATAGAAATAAGTTATACCTGAACTTAATACATATGGGCATACCAAAAAAGATTGTCAATCTAATTAAACTAACATTAGAAAGAACGTCAGCGGCAGTAGTAATACAAAACGATAACCGAAAAATTCGCCATTACGTCTGGAGTCAGACAAGGTGATGCGCTATCCGCTCTACTTTTCAACCTAACATTACATGCGGCTATAGAAAAACTAAAGATAACGGGAAACTTAACATCAAAAAGTAGACAAATCGGAGCCTATGCAGATGACATAGTAATCACGGGGCGCATGGCAAATACAGTAAATCACACATTTAACGACCTCGAAAAAGAGGCAGGGAAAGTAGGACTGACAGTCAATCAAGAAAAAACAAAATATATGATGATGTCCAGAACTGCACCACAAAATGAAGATAGATATATAGTAGGCGACCACAGCTTTGAAAAAGTTAAAATTTTCACGTATTTGGGATCTCAACTAAATCAAACCAACGACGAGAGTGAAGAAATAAAGATACGAATATTAAAAGGAAATAGAACCTACTATGCGAACAGAAAACTACTTACCAGCAAACTACTAAGTCACAAATCCAAGATAACTATATATAAGTGCCTAATACGTCCGGTAGTTACTTATGGCTGTGAAACATGGACCCTCCTTAAGAAAAGTGAGGAAGAACTAAAGACATTTGAAAGAAAAATATTAAGAAAAGTATATGGTCCGATAAGGGAACAGGACGGAACATACAGGATAAGAATGAATTACGAACTAGAGTCTCTAATTGGAAACAACAACATAGTAAAACATGTAAAGGCACAGAGACTGAGGTGGATAGGCCATGTGCAAAGAATGGAAAAAGATCGAAACACCAAGCTTATCATGGAATGGAAACCCACCAATAGCCGACCAAGAGGAAGACCACGTAAAAGATGGAAGGAAAGCGTGGAAGAAGACATAAAAGCTCTAGGAGTAAGGAATTGGAAAAGAGCAGCAGAAGATCGTGGAGAATGGCATAAAATAGTAGAGGAGGCCAAAACTCATAAAGGGTTGTAGAGCCAAAGGAAGAAGAAGAATTAAGTTTAAAAAAATAATTCAAATTCAGAAACATTTTGAGCGGTTTAAACGCTTGATGACGTCAATTACCACTGACAGTTCAGTCCATTGTTTACTACAGCTGTTTTCATTTTTAACTTGACGTTTTGACGTTTGTTTTCTAACCAAAAGACTGCAATGACATACAAATGTAAAAAATACGGACTTGTTTATAAGGTATGTTTGTTACGTCGCTTTCGTTTTAACCTAAGCTTTTCGTTTTATGGTGTTGCGTTTTACAAATTTGAATTTCCCTTGCTTAATTTGCATTTTTTTTAATTTATTAATTTTAAGTATTAAAAGATATTAATTAAAAAATAATGGTTCACTTCAAATGTCCGGTCAATAAAGATTCGGAAAAAAAATTTTAACCAAATTTAAATTTTATGCATATTCCCTTTCATGCATATGAAACCAATTAAATATAAAATCACAAAAGAAATACTGAGAGATGGTGCATTTTATAGTATCAATGAATTTCTTGAGAAAAACATTTATTTATTTTATGAATAGGATGGTTGCGACAGTTACTACGTGGTAATCCATTCACTATTCACACAAAATTCACTTTGTTTTTTACCACACTTATATTATGTAAAAATGTTATATAACTTATTATTCACAGTTATATAAATTTCTACACATATCACGACTCGAGTTTCGACGTTTGACGGTCATTTTCGAGTAATGCTTCAAACTTGAAAATGACCGTCAAACGTCGAAACTCGAGTCGTGATATGTGTAGAAATTTATATAACTGTGAATAATAAGTTATATAACATTTTTACATAATATAAGTGTGGTAAAAAACAAAGTGAATTTTTCAATTCAATGTATTTATTTATTTATTTTATTTATTTATTTATTAACAGGATATACAATATATATACACACTTACATAATACATAATATAATACATAAGGATGCACCTATAGAGGTGAGTTACACCTGTACATAGGCCTGAGAAGCAATTTATTCACATATTTTAAACTTTCTAGATAACATACAAGAATTAGGTATACATAAAATACAAAAACATAAGCAATAAACAACATAATAAGGTATAAGAGGACTCAAAGATTAGAGTATTAAAAAGTAAACTGTAGGAAAAGAAAATATTGAAAAAGATTTGAGATAACAAAATATTGAAATTGTAAGAGGACAAAAAGTCTAATAAAAGGAAGTATTTGTAAGCCAATTTCTCAGTTTTATTCTGACTGTTTTGTTATTATTATTCGGTATTCTTTTTAGTGTATCAGGTAGTGTATTGAATTGTTTAATTGCCACAATCGAGGAGTTTTTAAACGCTATAGATTTACTGACTTTGGGTAACGGAATACTTCTATTTCTAGACTTCCCTTTATAGTTCTCATACGCATATTTACAACTATTGTAGTGATAACTCAACGACTCGAGTATAAATGTATCTCTAAATCCTAGAACACGTTTGCCATCCGAAAATATGTAAATGAGCTTAGATTGAATTTGAGCTAAGATATTAGTGTTGGTTTTGTAACTTCCCCCCCAAGCAATAATTCCATAATTCACAATACTCTCAAAAAGAGAATGGTAAATAATCTTCAGTGATTGCTTGCTCATTATTTTTTTTTTAATTTATGAAAGATATACAAAAAGTATCTAGTTTTACTTATAAGATTTAATATGTGGATATTCCACTTCATGTGACAGTCAAACATTAACCCTAAATATTTACAACTATTGACTCTTATAATTTTCTCATTATAAATGGATAATTCAAAAAAATTAGGTACACTGTCTTTGTAACAGCCAAAAGTTATGTATGTTGTTTTATCCACATTTAATGTTAAATAATTATTTTGTAACCACATACCTATTTTGTCTAGGTATGATTACATATTGGATTCTGCTTCAGACCATGTTTTACCTATACCTTTAACCACTGTGTCATCAGCAAAAGCTGCTATACTATTTAAAGGTAGTATTTTAAACATATCATTAATGTATATAATAAAAAGTAGGGGTCCTAAGACAGTTCCTTGTGGTACAAGTTTTTTTTATTGTCTTATCTTTATTCAAATTTTATCGCGACCCTTGAATAGAAAGTAGACGTTTTTAAGTTTGTTTAGATTGATATTTTACTGCTACAAAATCTCATGTGCATAATTTATATCTCGAGTACGGTTGCAAATAATTAAAAACGGATTGCGGCATCGTTTTCAGGAGGTCACTTCTCCATGAATGCACTTAGATTATTTTTAAAATATCAATTAGTTTCAAATTGCCAGTTTTTTTTTTATCAATTAGTTCAGTTTCCCAGTTCTTTGCTCGGGTGACCAAATTTCGCAAGTCATATCAAGTCATATCTCGCGAACGGAAGCGGCCACCAAAATAAACCTTGTACATTTGCAACCAGCAGGGAAAACACTTTCAGACACACTTTGAAATTTTCAATTCACTTGATAAATAATGATTTTAAGGAAACAACTTTTTCGCATTTTCCGCACACATCATGATGTCATAACTTGTGAACTGCTTATCACAGAGACTTCTAGTTTTTACCGATGCAGCATCCCAAAATGAGTCTAAAAACATATATCATGTTCTTGGGAAGTTTTTAATTAAAAAATACCATCGAACCAGCCATCGATGCGCTGGAGAACTGATTAGTTTTTTAAGATTTCTTGACTTATTGTAAACTAAATTGAATAATGATTTATATGAGCGTAATCTGTGTAAAATTATGCGTGTTTTGATACGCAATATGTAAAAATCGAAATCGTAAAAATATGAGGTGTCGAAAAATGCGATTTATTAAAAGCCCCTCTTGGAAATCGCGAATTTTGATATGTCGTGGATATTGACATATAATACATCAAAAGTTGTGAAATTATTGTGCAGAACAAACAACTAATAATCTTTTTCTATTTTGTTGAAACGTAAGCCTGAAATTGGCAATTATAAAAGGCGCAAAACAGCGTAGTTTCAGATTTTTGTCCGAAACTTTTTCCCAAAAACTTTTTCCCTTTTTCTAAATTATTCCAACTTAAATGTAAATTGAAACTAGGTATGATGCTTTGCCCTTGCAATAAGGATAAACCTCTTAAATTTTCTATAAAACGATTCGATTACTTTTTCAGAGACTCGTAACTTTATTAACTCGCAAATTTCTGGGGCTCGTGAGCAGAATCCACTCTTCAACTTGATTTTGTTCGACCCTCGTAACAAGTTACCCGGCTCTCGTAGAAATCTTTTTACTTTTTCCGGCCCTTGTAATAAACTTATTAAACCTAGCCGATTTTTCAAACACTGACAAATTTTGACAAATATTGTATACATTTCATTATTTTCTGCTACCTGATACACACGAAAAACCTTATTTTTTTTTAATTCGACGACCCAAAAAAAAGTTCTCTATCTATCCCTGTGGGAGTCGCGACCCACGGTTTGCGCATCACTGGTCTAAACCATTCAATATATTCTTAATTTTGTTTTTCAATGCCATATAACCTCGTTTTCTTATATGCGTTTAATATCATTATCAAAAAATATATAATTTTATATTGGCAAGGTGAATAATTATTATTATTGTTATTAAAACAAATCAAAATCGCATGAATGCAAATCTATACAGTTTAATTTGACTGCAAAGATTTGCATATGATCTTGATAACCCATGGTAATAACCAAAACTGCTTGTGTTAAAACCAAACTTTAAAAGCAAATCTACATTTTATGTTGAACTGACATGATCTTGCTGTGTTATTTTGTTGTTGAAACTTTAAGTTTAAATATAAACTTTGCGCATCTAATTTTTATCATAGATTTTAGGCGTTTGGAACTCAAAGCAAAATTAGTTTTAAACTATTTGGGAGACAATTATAACATTGTCCGAGAAATGCGATTAATAGCGCGAGCGGATTTCATTGTAGCCCGGTATCAAACGAACTGGGCCGAGTCGATGGAATAGTTTTATAACGAATTTAACAAAACAAAGTTTTCTCTTGCACAGAACAATATTGCAAATAAAATAGAACGATAATTGAATAATCTTCAAATCCATTTCAAAAATCTGCGAGGTTTTTTTATTAACAAATGTTTGCGCTCTGGAGCTTTGTACAAATGTAAACTAACAGTATGTTCGATTTTGTTTTAGTTTTGTGTGTTGTGAAAATGGAAAATTATTAAAACAAAATTCGTTTCAGTTTAAAATTCTAGACTTGCTTATGTTATCTGTTCCTATTTCGCTGTTTCTCTTCTCTAGTTTTATATTAAGTATGTTAAGTCTTGATCTGTCGTCCTTCTCAGGGTTGGCGAACCTTTTTATGACCAATCGTGCCATTTTTTTTTAATTTCACATTTTGAAATGCTGGCGGCTAGATTTTAGGCTAGAACTTTTGCAATTAATGATGAGAAGATCAAATACGGTATTGTCTGTGTAGTGTACCGTAACCTTTAATATTGTTCGTTTGTCCTCCTCCAGAGTGCATTGTATTTTAAGTGATAACAGTCAAGTCAGGTGATCGCAGACGAGACTTCGTCCTTTCTGCTATCACCCATCAAGACGTACTCGTACAAGGTCTTAGTCTTGTTAATATATACGTTGTTAAGCCTAAATAGTTGTTTTATATACCTCTCCACTGGACACCCACTTGACCACCTCAATAGATATTAGTCATAATATTAAACTGTGCATATTTTACACTTTTCATGATGCACTAAAATAGATTGACAAAACTAAATGGAGGTGCACACCTTAGACAAAACTAAATGAATAATATTGAGTTGTGCAAACTTTGATAGATAAAACTAAATGAACAAAATTAAGTGGCATAAAGGTGGACAAGAGGCCAAGCTTTGAATCCGGGACCTACGCCTTTGTAATCTGACACATTGACTACTAGGCCACGTAGTCAAGATGTCAGATTACAAAGCTTCTGAATCTGGATTTGAAAATAAAATCTTGAGTCTCCCGGGTTCAAATTCTAGGACACAAATAAGAATAAGCCACCGTGCTTCTGCGCACGGCTCTGGCAAAGCCATCACAGTAAAATCTGCCAACAAACCAACCGTAATAGTGGCTCCTCACCCACGTTAGAAACTGTAAGGGTTCCATACACTTGTGTCAAGACACCAAGCACAAGTGTAGGCAGAGGGAGGCGGAAAAATCCTTTAAAAGGACGTAAGGCCAGGACATGGACAACCAAAACAAATCAGACAAAATTGAGTTCCACATACCTTAGTAAACAAAATTAAATGGACAAAATTGCGTTGCACAAATCCCATTAATTATTGCGATGGACAATAATCAAAATTTTGCGAAACTTTGCAAAATTTTGATAAACCATGTTATATGGGCAAAATTGATTTATGCAAAGACATAAAATTAATGAACAAATTGACTTGAGCAAACCGGACAAAATTAAAGGAAGAAAATGAAGTTGAGTAGGGAAAGATAGTTCCTTCTAAAACCACCACCTCCTTATGGGATTTACATGAAATCTAGCCCCTTATGGGGGAATTACAAGTAAAATCTAGCACGATGCCCCTTATACAGATTTACATGTAAATCTAGCACGAAGCCCCTTATGGGGAATCCTATGCAAAATAGTTCTGAACGCGTCCGAGCGAGAATGTCTAGATGACGCTGCAAGATACGTGTACGTTGGATAGTGGGAAAATTCAAAATGAGGGGTGAGGGGTGAAAATTCAGATACGGGTTGATTCAATTGAGATTATGGAGGATTTAGATTGACAAGACTAGACAGACAAGACTAGACAGACAAGACTAGACAGATAAGACTAGACAGACAAGACTAGACAGACAAGACTAGACAGATAAGACTAGATGGACAAGACTAGACGGACTAGACTAAACCATTTTAAACCACTTGATGAGAAAAATCAAATCTGGTGTCAGAACGGCTCTAGCATGTGCCTTAAGGGAGATAACGCCCGACCGCCTACCCCTCAGTAGATGACGCCATCCTCCGCGGCAGGTATTGCTAAACTAATTATCTCGATGCTGATTGGCTGATTAACGAATAAATAATTATAGTTGACTTTTTCCCTCAATTTATATGTAATGGACGAGGCTAGACAGATAAGACTAGGCAGACAACACTAGACAGACGAGACTAGTTAGATGAAGCTAGACAGACGGGGGCTAAATACATGAGATTAGACAGACCAAGCTAAATACATGAAACTAGATAAGACTGAACTAAAATACATAAGGGATTCTTTAATATAACTAAAATATATTTTCGATTGTTTTTCTTATAATTGCTAATAATGTTTATATTTTTACTTTCATTATGTTATCTAAGTTTTGTTTTGATTTACGGCTTGTTGATTAGGTACGACCGGATGTTTGTCAGACATAATAACTTCTGCTATCTTATCAGCGGTGCGTGAGCGGAGATAATAATAAATTATGAAGCGTGGTCTAATCAATTTCTTGTTATTCGTTTTAATTTAATAAACACAATCACGTGAAACATCCAGCATTTCATTTATATAAACCAGAGTTCAATTTTCTGGCATCCACTTTTCATCTACTTGCATCCACTTTCTATCTACTTGCATCCACTATTCATCTACTTGCATCCACTTTTCACCTAATTCGCATTCATAATGCGAATTAGGTGAACACCTTAATTCAACACCTAATGCGCGCGTCATTCCTAACCTATCCCAACTAATCTAATGCTAACCTACCCTAATGTTAACTCAATTAACCTACAACCTACCCTAACCTAATCCAACTAATCTAATGCTAACCTACCCTAATGGCGCTTCATTCCTAACATCTGTAACCTACCCCAACTATGTGACCCCACGCTAAAGAGGGTGTGAGGTCTATGTGACCCCACGCTACACATAACCTTTCCATCCACTTGCATCCACTTGCATCCACTATCCATCCACTTTCCATCCACTTGCATCCACTTTCCATCCACTTTACATCCACTTTCCATCCACTTGCATCCACTTTACATCCACTTTCCATCCACTTTTCATCCACCTGCATTCTCTTTCCACTTGAAAAAGCTGTTTAAAAGCTGTTCAAAAGCTGATTAAAAAGCTGATTAAAAGCTGTTAAAAATCTGTTTAAGTGAAAGGGACGGAAAGTGGACGGTGGACAGAAAAAGTGGACGGAAAGTGGACGGTGGACGGAAAAAGTGGACGGTGGACGGAAAGTGGACGGTGGACGAAAAAAGTGGACGGAAAGTGGACGGAAAGTGGACGGAAAGTGGACGGAATGTACGGAAAGTGGACGGTGGACGAAAAAAGTGGACGGTGGACGGAAAAGTGGACGTAAAGTGTATGGATAGAATGCGGCTTCTCGTACAACGGCTGTTCAATTTACTAATAAAGCTATCTACATCAATCCCTGAACCATCAATTCTATAGCTGACACAAGCTTGGATGATGTTCTGCTGGACCGGCTTCACCGGCTTCAGGTTTAGGGTGAATATTCAGGATCTAGACTCCTCTTTTCTTGTGAAAATTGAATTGCAAACGGTGTATTTGTAGTACATTTTTTTATTGTCATCACATACTTCCTTATGGCTTCCAAGATTATCCTTGCTGCGAAAACCTTTACAGATTGATCGGAGGGATACAGTTTTAATTGTTGATATGACTATGAATTTAGAGCATAGGTTTAAATATCAATCGCGTTCCGAATATAAATAATTATCAATGCTAAACAACCGACCGCGCTCGAGGTGTATGTTAGTAAATTTATTGTAAACAAAACGCCCGAACATCTGAATGTATACAAGTTAAAATACGAAAATGCTGACTCGACGGTTTTAACTTTCTCACGATTCACTTGTACGTGTCAAAAACTAGGTCAAACTCTCAATAGGATAAACAAATTAATTCTAAGAAACAGTGTTTATTTCTACAGTCACGTAGGATAAACACATTAATCCCAAGAAACAGTGTTTATTTATACGATATCGTAGGATAAACAAATTAATTCCAAGAAACAGTGTTTATTTATTTATGGTCACGTCCAGAAAAATGCTGACTCGGCGGTTTCAACTTTCTCACGATTCACTTGCACGTGTCAAAAACTAGGTCAAACTCTTAATAGGATAAACACATTCAGGAAAATGTCGTTGAGAGGAGGGTCTGAGGGTGGGGTCTGGGGGTTGGAAGGCGAGGTTTGGGATTGTGGGTTGTGTTCAAATCTCACGCATGCGCAATAGAAATAGTGGGGGTTAAGGGTGGGGGCGGGGTCTTGGGGTTGGAAGTGGGGGCTAGGGGCGGGGTCTTGGGGTTGAAAGTGGGGGCTAGGGGTTGGGTCTGGGGGTTGGAAGTGGGGCTAGGGGCGGAGTCTGGGGGTTGGAAGTGGGGTCTGGGGGTTTGGAGGTGGAGTTTTAGGGTGAAAGTGGGAGTTGGGGGCCATGGTCTGGGGCGGGGTCTAGGGGTGGGGTGTGTGGTCTGAGGCGGGGTCTAGGGGTTGATCTAGTGGTGGGGGTGGTCTGGGGCGGGGTCTAGGGGAGGGGGGTAGTGGTGGGGTAGTAGTGGGGGTAGTGGTGGGGGGCGAGGAGTGAGGAGGGAATAGAACGCATCATTTTTCCCTACTCTTGTCCAGTCTTGTCCAGTCTTGTCCAGTCTTGTCCAGTCTTGTCCAGTCTTGTCCAGTCTTGTCCAGTCTTGTCCAGTCTTGTCCAGTCTTGTCCAGTCTTGTCCAGTCTTGTCCAGTCTTGTCCAGTCTTGTCCAGTCTTGTCCAGTCTTGTCCAGTCTTGTCCAGTCTTGTTCAGTCTTGTCCAGTCTTGTCCAGTCTTGTCCAGTCTTGTCCAGTCTTGTCCAGTCTTGTCCAGTCTTCTCCAGTCTTCTCCAGTCTTGTCCAGTCTTGTCCAGTCTTGTCCAGTCTTGTCCAGTCTTGTCCAGTCTTGTCCAGTCTTGTCCAGTCTTGTCCAGTCTTGTCCAGTCTTGTCCAGTCTTGTCCAGTCTTGTCCAGTCTTGTCCAGTCTTGTCCAGTCTTGTCCAGTCTTGTCCAGTCTTGTCCAGTCTTGTCCAGTCTTGTCCAGTCTTGTCCAGTCTTGTCCAGTCTTGTCCAGTCTTGTGCAGTCATGTCCAGTCTTGTCCAGTCTTGTCCAGTCTTGTCCAGTCTTGTCCAGCCTTGTCTTGTCTGTCTAGACTTGTATGTTTAGTTCCTTCCTTCTAGTTTTTTCTGTCTAGTCTTGTCGGTCTGATATTCACTGTCTATTTTTTTATAAATTGTTTTTAATTTTCTATAAATAGGTTACAATATTTTATTATAATTCCGAAATTTTAGTTTTTTTTTGTTCAATAAAGTAAATAAACCTTAAATTTAACAGAAATTTGCAAACATACTGGCAATTACCTTGATTGAAGTAAAGCAGAGAAACCTTGGGATGTTCTTGAGCACTTGAATTAAATCACTTAAATTGTTCATCACTATCCAAACTGAACCAAGTTTTTATGCACTGCAATGAAAAATCAAATGGAATTTGCGAAATAAAACATCTCGGTTTAAAAATATTCATTCGACAAAATATTCGATTAGCTTAATAAGATTAGCTTAATCCGATTCGATTAGCGTAATTGTTTTTTAAACAAATATTTGTTTCGTGCTTTGATATACCACGTGTGATTTTACTTTAGCAAATTTAAATCAAGAAAATTTGTTTTAAGGACTACTACTAATTAAAATCGGATATTCTAGCGAAAACATATTAATTAACAGAGCTGTGCAAAATTTACTTACTTTTTATACATATGAAACTGCAAAATTTACAAATTAATTCCGATTATAAATCGACGCGAAACAAATACAATCCGCCATATTGTTTGCTTATGTCAAAATCAAATCAACAGATACACCTCGGGCCGAAAATCAGCGCCACCCGAAATCCCTATTAAACACATTGGGCGGGTACTGATTTTCGACGTGGATTGTATACAGAAAAGATCTCGACGAATTAGCCAATAGAAACGCGACAAGTAGCAAATCTTCAGCAAGCACGAATATTAAAACAAACAATTACGTTTATGTACACACTAAAACTATTGCGTTAATAAAATAAAATTAAAAACATTACAAACATTTATAAATATAAATGTTTTTAATTTAATTTTCTTAACGCGATAGTTTTCGTGAAAATTATAAATAAATATTAATATATTTAGAATAAATCTAAAATAAATGCAACGATGTGTTAAATAAATGTGGTTCGGACTTTCTTTTGTGTACTTTTTGTGAGTCTACACGGCAAAAAAACATTGTTTGGTTCTCGGAATCCGAACGGGATGATAACAAACCGCGTGGAATTATATGCATTCAAATGTTTTGTAGACGGAGAGAAAATTAGGTCAGTAGAGTGTGGGCTGTAGAGCGGTGAAGTGCGTGAGGATTCTTCTCGATCAAGGTAAGATTTTCAATACTAATTATCTATAAATAGTAATCAATCATTTGATAGCAGGCAAGTAAATGCAAATAACAAATTTAAACGAGTTTCATTACTACATAAAACCTGCAATTCCATATTTATTGTTTATGTTTCTTGTTTCAATTTTAATGAACTGAAATGGATTGAATTAAAATCGATTCATCCACATAAATGTTATTTATATATTGTTGAGTTTGAAGATTTTGATAATATTGAATAGTAACATTTGTTTCTTTTAACACATAAATGTTCTACAGAAAGTATGAAGATTCTTCTTGATTAAAGTGACCACATTTTCATTGTGACAAAGCGGGACAAATAAGATGAAATGAGAATTATAATTTATTGTTAGTTATGAAAGCAGACCAATAATTCAAAACGATATATTTTTTGCGTAAAATATATTTGCGTCCTAAAAAGTTCTAAAAAGGCTTAAAATGTCCTCAAATTTCCAAAAAGCCCTAAAATATCCTAAAAAGACGTAAAAAGTTCTAAAATGTCCTAAAAAGTCCTAAAATGTCCTAAAAAGTCCCAAAAAAACCAATACAGTCCATCTTTTTATTTTTTTTTTTTAAATTTTTTTTTTTATTGATATCTGTCATAATATTCTTCCTGCCGATGTTTCTCGGTCATATGTTTGGTGACGGGGTAGTGTGTGGAGAAAAGAAAAATAACAAACCCGGAAACGATGTAACTTTTTATTGCGCGTCACATGACGCGTGCCGGTTTTGATGCGAGTTGTGGAAGTTGTCTCTGATGTTCTGCTGGGAGTTGTGTCTGGATGTTGTTTCGAAGTTGTCTCTCGAAGTTGTTTCTAAAAAACTCTCTTTTGTCACTCCCGTCCCGTCCTTTTATCCCTCGGTCAAACGCATCTTCTCTCTGGTAACTTTGGTGGGAGAGGTTTTCCGTTGTCCCGATTGGTTGTTCGTTCTTCCCTCCTATTGGTGCTGACGCCAAGTAAGAGGGAGGAAAAATCGGTATTGTTTGATCGGCTCCAGCCCGCTCATAAAAACGGTCTGGGCCATAAAACGATTAAGAAAAACCCGAACCTATCGGCTTTGTTTGATCAGCTCCAGCCCGCTTATAAAACGGTCTGGGCCATAAAACGGTTTAGGAAAAACCCGAACCTGTGCAACTCATCTTGTCAATAATGAGTCCCTACATATGAATAATAATGTCGAAGAGACTAGTTACAATTTTCTTCCAAGCTTGAACAACATTTGCGGACGTGAAGTGAATATTAATAATTTCCAAAATACATTTTCGCGCGGCTTCGTAGTCACTTTTGGTCACATTTATCTTGACGTGAAACAAGACGTATTGATTTACAGTTTGGTTTAACATTTCTGGTTTGCGAATGTAACTTGCCATTCGTGATAATTGTCTCCAAACATTCAGGCCGTGCAATGTTAGATGTGGTGTAAGTCTAAGGTCGGATAGTCTCTCAAAATTATGGAATCTTTTGTAGTGCCTCTTTAAGATGTCCGGGTATTCCTCAAAAATGATCATGAAAAACTGGAGGCTGTAGGATCCCAGGTTCTTGTTCAGAATTATCCAACTGTCTAGAAATATTTTTATGTCTTCGTGTGTTGCTCCACAAATATTTATTTCTTTTGAATACTTTTTGCCCATACTTACAATGCACAGGATTACCTGGGTTACTTAAATTGAGATTATCTAATTTGATTAAGTACATAACAATTTATAACACCAAAATGACGGAACTATGTTATCTTGGTTAAGCTTAGGTTAGACCTTCTTCGTTAAGCTTAGGTTAGTCCTTCTTGGTTACGCTTGGGTTAGTCCTTCTTGATTAAGCTTAGGTTTGTCCTTCTTGACTTAATAAATCTGAGGTTAGTTCAATCTAGTGGACCTTAGGTGAGATCAGTTGTTTAATTTCCCTTAGGTTAGATCACTTTAGTTGGCCTTAGGTTAGATCGTGCGTAAAAGTCCAATGTAAATCAAATGGAGTTTCATTATTAAACGATTTCTGTTTGTTGTTACTATGGCAACAACTTGCGTCACTAAACAAAAAACCTCGACGTAGTGAAAATAAATTTTCTGACAAATATTAGAATTGAATTAATTTTTCTTATTTTGAAACAACAAGTCTCGGCCTCTAAATCTGGATTTATCTGGCTCTAATATCACTTAACCTAACCATAACCTAATCTAGATTCAATTTACTCATTGCGATTAAACCACTCGCCTTCGGCTTGTGCTTTAAACTCATCGCAGCTCATGCATAAACACCCTTCTTCACACACATATCATAAATAGTAGTTTAGTCTTAAATTTCATAAATATTTTTTTTTGGGATAAATAGTAGTTTATCTTTATGTATTTATAGTATACATTCATATACTAGTTTATATAGTTTATATACTAGTTTATATATAATAGTTTATATTAATAGCCGCTAGATGTCAGTTGTTTTTGTTTTGCTTGGTAACCGTTATATGTTTAAAATGGCTACTGCGCAGCAGAAATCATTTTGTGTTCTCCAGTTTGCGAAGTGCAATTCCGTGATTACACTACAAAGACGTTTCAGGTTGAGGTACTAAATTGATCCTACGAATGGGTGGAACATTCGCAGATGGTATGGACAATTTGTAGTTACAGGATGTGTATATAAATGGAAGAGTCCTGGCCGCCTTCGTGTTACTGAAGAAAATGTTGCACGAATTCAAACTGCTTTCCAACATAGTTCTTCAAAATCAACTCGTCGTGCAAGTCGGGAGTTACAACTGACTACAACAACAATTAGGCGTGTGTTTTTATAGAAGTAAGGCCTAAGCCGCACTACCGTTTATTGCCGCAAGCGGGAACCTCTATAACCGCGAAACCGCTCACACACTACGCTATGGAAAAAATCAGTCGCAGGAAAAAAACCGCAAGTGAGGCCGCTTACTTGAGTCACAAAGTCAATCGATTAAAAACCGAGTCGGTTTAGCCGTACTGCATTACAGCTGTTACAAACTCTGCGCCCTGATGACAAACGTGTAGCATTTTGCAGCGAGATCATGATGCTATTGACAATGATAACACTTTCGCAAAGCGCATCGAGTTCAGTGATGGAGCGACTTTCCATGTTAGTGGTCAGGTAAACAAACACAATGTTCGAATTTGGGGCCTACAGAATCCACATGCAGTCATTGAATATCAACGAGATTCGCCGAAAATCAATTTGTTTTGTTCAATTCTTCTTTGATGATAACACGGTTAACGGTCAGCAGTAATTCGCTATGTTCCAAAACTCGTTGTTTCTAGGGCTGCACGAAGACAACTTCATTTTTCAACAAGCCCCGTTTTGTTGAAAAATGAAGATGTCTTCGACCTCCTCAGTGGAGTCGCCAAGTGCGTGAATATCTGAATGAAACTCTTCCGAACTCTTGGATTGGTCGTCAAGAAGCTGACGACTTAGCATGTCTCAGCTGGGCTCCACGGGCACCGGATTTGACACCCTGCGACTTCTTCCTGTAGGGTTTAGTTAAAGACGACGTTTATGTACCACGACAACTACAGAACCTGGTAGAATTGAAGAACCGGAACCGTACTATCATAACATCAGTGACGCAGGACATGCTTGCACGGTATGGGAGAAATTTGAGTATCAGTGTTATTTTGTTCGTATTGCTGATAGAGGACTCCATCTTTCATTTGTGCAGGTTAGCTACCTACTTCGTTTTTGTTATAATAATATTCATTAATTCTTAATTATAATTATAGTTTATAATTCAAAAAAGTGATGGTGAAGAAATTAAATTTTCCTGGACCAAACAAAAAAGTACAGAAGTGACAAGCAGCACAAATACCAGCAGCTTTCACGTCCATTTTCAACATTTCACTATAGTTCAATTTTTTTTAAGAATGCAGTAATTACAAACCTGATTTACACTATGACAAATGTTCAATCTAGTTACAAAATTTGGCGCTAAATTCAAATATAGTTTCTTGAATATAAAATTGGTAATTTATTAATAGTTTGAATATCTAGCAAATACACCAAATGGCAATAATAATAATAAAATGCAAACAAATAAATGCAGAAAAACGAAAAAAATCTAAATGATACAAACAGATTAGTTGACAATAGACCTTTCCATAGTTGAATATTTTTTGTGCGCATGCGTCAATTTCCGCCTGTTGTACGTCAAATTTGCCCGAACTTTTTGACGTATAACCTTAATATTTGCCCGAAACTTTCATATTCCCGTCTTTCAAATTTGACAGATGCGCATGCGCTTAACTAACCGTTAAAAGGTCTATTGTGAATTGCCACGGCAGCAATTGACAACTAACAGCTCAACATGCATTGGCGCACGAAAAAAATATACTTGGAGTTAATTATTTTTTTTATCTTTAAATTTAAAATTGAATATTAAATTATTTATAAAACATTATAGTATAATTATAGTACTTATTAGCCGTAGTATATTTTAACGTTGTATTATCGCATGCGTATCTGTCAAATTTGAAAGACGGGAATATGAAAGTTTCGGGCAAATATTAAGGTTATACGTCAAAAAGTTCAGGCAATTTTGACGTACAACAGGCGGAAATTGACGCATGCGCACAAAAAATATTCAACTATGGAAAGGTCTATTGTCATCTAATCTGTTTGTATCATTTAGATTTTTTCGTTTTTCTCTATTTATTTGTTTGTATTTTATTATTATTGTTTGTATTTTATTATTATATAGAAATTATTCCTAGTAGTAGTATATTCATTTAATTACATATCACCTAATTCTACGCCAGTGACTGCAAATGTATGTGAAAAGTGAGAGATGGAGAAGTAAATATCGGTGGTGTGAACTTCTCCATGTTTTAAGCCAATCAGAGAATAAGCCCTATCTTCCCTGTGCTGCATTCTTAAAAAAAATGGACTATAGTTTTTGTGTGGACGCACAACATCATAGACTACATTTATCCAGATACAATTGAAGCAACTTCATGTTGCCATGTCAAAGTGTTTGCAACATATTGCCACCAATTTGTTGCCTAGTGTGGACATACCATAAGATTAACCCAACCCTAACTTTCTTGCCATGACATCTGCTAAGTTGACAGTTTGACAGTTCAAAATTGTCCGTTCTCATTTTGTGTAGGTTATGTTAAGCTTTGTGTAAGTGTGGATTTATTTGACTTGATTGAGCATTAATTGAATGAATTAGAAGACTCTAGGAGTACCTAGGATTAGTGTATTTAAATTACATGTTGATTATTTTGCAGACCTAGAAACAGATTTTGTTGATAGATTCTATCTATCCAAGTCTGCGGTGAACCAAGTATTGTTAAGTGTTAAGAACCAAGTAACTTTATAAAACATAAAATAAACCTGAAAACAGAATTCTTCACAAACATCAGAGAAGCAAACAGAGATGTTACTAGAGCAGGGAAACCTCAAGAGGACTGAGAAATTGAAGTATCTTGGCGAATGGATTGAACCCAACTTATCAGAAAGAGCATCATTATCCAAGAGAGTCAACAAGTTAGAACTAGCCTATCGACTGACTAAGAACACTTACAACAAGAAATGCCTGTCACACAACCTGGAACTTAAGCACTACACATCAGTCTTACGACCAGAAGCCCTGTATGCCATGGAGTGTCTCTCCTTGAACCGAAGGGGTCTAATAGAGAAATTGGAAATCAGAGAGAGGAGAATCTTCAGGAAGATCCTAGGCCCAGTAAAGGAAGAAGGCAACATAACTCTGAGCTCTACGAACATATTGAGATGCTCTCTGACTGTGCAAGGAAAAGAAGGGTAGCTTTCTATGGCCATTTTGCAAGATTTCCTCCAAACCGACTAACCAATTGTCTGTTCACCTTCTGGCAAAACAAGGTTTGTATCACTTAGTTGACAGAGGCCGATATTAAAGAACTGGGAATAACTTATCTCCAAAACAAACAGTCTGTGAGATGCACCCTTAAGGAAGTCTGTGGATTTCAGGAAAAACCCTGAAGGAAAGGTACCCCTTGGACAGAAGAGAGAAAGGAGTTACACCGGCAGAAGATGCGACTATACTGGGCAAAGATCAAAGTCCAACAGTTGAACAAGCATGGTCCAAAGTAGGCCTATTCAAAAGAAGAAAATAAAATAATCCCTAAATCTCATAGGTGAGTATTTTTCTCATTATTCAAGTGATTTTACTAATAAACTATCAAATATATAGAACTTCCAAACAAAGTTTTCAAAAATTCTCTATTTCAGATATCAAGCAGTTTCAACAAAAACAAGTCTACCTTTAACACTAAGGTATTTTGCTACTAGATCCTACTTAAGTAGTGCGGCTGATTTTTGAGGTGTCGCTCCACCAGCAGCAAGCCATTTTGTTAAAGAAGTTACTGAGGCTATATGCCCAGTTATAATAAAGTTCCTTGATGACTTAATTATAGTACAGGATGGTTTTTATAAAATAGCAAGATTCCCCAGAGAAATAGTAGCTCCAGATTGTACCCATGTTACGGTTTAAAGCCAACCGGTAAGTTTTATTCTTAAACCTTTTGATATGAATTACTTTTTTGAACTGATGTGATTGTGTGCTAAATATTCTAAGCATTATAACGTTGAACATTATAGCCCCTACGGAATACTTTTATAACTTTAAATTATTTGCAAAAATTCGCAAATATTGACAAATTTTCAAAAACCAAAATCTGTTTGAAGCTAATTTTGTTCTTATGTTGATTTGAGTGGACAAACTTTGTGAAATTCTTTTGTTTTATGTCAAAATTGGAAGGTTATGTCAAATCAATTGGCAAATATTGCCAAATTTTCTTAAACCAAAATCTATTCGAAGCAACTTGTTTTTTTGTTGATTTGAGTACACACACTTTGCAAAATTCTTTTGTTTTATGTCAAAATTGAACGAAATCGACAAAATAATTTGCAAGTCTAGTCTTGTCTGTCATGTATGTCAATATTAGAAGAGAATGTCAAAACTATTGGCAAATATTGCCAAATTTTCAAAAACTAAAATCTATTTGAAGCAAATTTTGGTTTTTTGTTGATTTGAGTGCACACACTTTTCAAAATTCTTTAGTTTTATGTCAAAATTGAACGAAAACGACAAAATAATTTGAAGGTCTAGTCTTGTCTGTCAAAATTATAAGAGAATGTCAAAATTATTGGCAAATATTGTAAATTTTGAAAAACCAAAATCTATTTGAAGCAAATTTTGTATTTTTTGTTGATTTGAATGGACAAATCTTGCAACATTCTTTTGTTTTGTGACAAAATTGAATGAAAACGTCAAAATAATTTGCAAATATTACCAAAATTTTGAAAAACCAAGTGGACAAACTTTGCGAAATTCTTTTGTTTTATTTCAAAATTGGACGAGAACGTAAAAACAATTTACAAATATTGCCATATTTTCAAAATCGAAACTCTATTTGAAGCAAATTTAGTTTTTTTGTTGATTTGAGTGGACAAACTTTAATTTTTTTTTTGTTTTATGTCAAAATTGAACGAAAACACCGAAATAATTTGCAAGTCTAGTCTTGTCTGTCTTTTATGTCAAAATTGCAAGTCTAGTCTTGTCTGTCTTGTATGTCAAAATTGGAACAGCATTTCAAAACAATTTCAATCCCAAAATTTCAAAAACCAAAACCTATTTCAAGCAAATTTTGTTTTTTTGTTGATTTGCATGCACAAACTTTGCAAAATTCTTTTGTTTTATGTCAAAATTGGACGGAAACGTCAAAATAATTTGCGAATATTGCAAAAGTTTCAAAAACCAAAATCTATTCGAAGCAAATTTTGTTTTTTTTGTTGATTTGAATGGACACACTTTACAAAATCATTTTGTTTTACGCCAAAATTGAACGAAAAGGACAAAATAATTTGCAAGTCTGTCTGTTCTTGTCTGTGTAGTCTCGTCCGTCTAGCCTTGTCTCTCTAGTCTTATCTGTCTAGTATTGTCTATCTAGCCTTATCTGTTTAATCTTGTCTGTCTAGTCTTGTCTGGCTAATCTTGTCTGTCTAGTCTAGTCTGTCTAGACTTGTATGTCCTAGTCTTGTATGTCCCAGTCTTGTCTGTCCTAGTCTTGTATGTCCTAGTCTTGTTTGTCCCAGTCTTATTTGTCCTTGCCTTCTCTGCCCTAGTCTTATCTGTCCTAGTCTTGTTTGTCTTAGTCATGTTTATACTAGTCTTGTATATCCTAGTCTTGTATGTCCTATTCTTGTTTACCTTTGTGTTGTACATGTATGTTCTAGTCTTGTATGTCCCAGTTTTCTCTGTTGGACGACAATTGGACGAAAACGTCAAAAAAAGTTTTTTGTATGTCCTAGTTTTGTCTGTCCTAGTCTTGTCTGTCTTAGATTTGTCAGTCCTAGTCTTGAATGTCCTTGTTCTGTTTGTCATAGTCTTGTCTGTCATAGTCTTGTCTGTCCTACTCTTGTCTATCCTCTTGTATGTCCCAGTCTTGTTTATACTACTCTTCTATGTCCTAGTCTTGTCTGTCCTATTCTTCTATGTCCTAGTCTTGCCTGTCCTAGTCTTGTTTGTCTTAGTCTTGTATGTCCAAGTCTTGTATGTCCTAGTCTTGTCTGTCTAGGTTTGTGTGTCATAGTCTTGTATGTCCTTGCACTATCTGTCCTAGTCTTGTATATCTTAATTTTGTCTGACCTAGTCTTGTCTGTCTTAGTCTTGTCTGTCCTAGTCTGTATGTCATAGTCTTGTCTGTCCTAGTCTTGTCTGTCTTAGTCTTGTATGTTCTAGTCTTGTTTGCCCTAGTCTTGTATGTCCCAGTCTTGTCTGTCCTAGTCTTCTCTATGCTAGTCTTGTATGGTTTAGTTTCTTCTGTCCTAGTCCTATCTGTCCCAGTCTTGTCTGTCCTAGGCTTGTATATCCCACACCTGTCTGTACTAATCTTGTCTGTCCTAGTCATTTATGTTCTAGTCTTGTCTGTTCTAGTCTTGTCTGTTCTAGTCTTCTATATCCTAGTCCTGTCTATCCTAGTCTTGTCTGTTCTAGTCTTGTCTTTCCTAGTCTTGTATGTCGTAGCCTGTCTGTATAGTCTTGTCCATCTGGTCATGTCCATCTAGTCTTGTCAGTCTAATCTTTTATGTGTGGTCCTGTCTGTCTAGTCTTGTCTGTCCTTGTCTTGTATGTCCTAGTCTTGTTTGTCCTAGTCTTCTATATCCTTGTCCTGTCTATCCTTGCTTTGTCTGTCCTGGTCTTGTCTGTCCTAGTCTTGTCTCTTCTAGTCTTGTATGTTGTAGTCTTGTCTGTCCTAGTCTTGTCTGTCTTAGTCTTGTATGTCCTAGTCTTGTTTGTCCTAGTCTTGTATATCCCAGACCTGTCTGTACTAATCTTGTCTGTCCTAGTCATTTATGTTCTAGTCTTGTCTGTTCTAGTCTTCTATATCCTAGTCCTGTCTATCCTAGTCTTGTCTGTTCTAGTCTTGTCTTTCCTAGTCTTGTATGTCATAGCCTTTCTGTATAGTCTTGTCCATCTAGTCATGTCCATCTAGTCTTGTCAGTCTAATCTTGTATGTGTGGTCTTGTCTGTCTAGTCTTGTCTGTCCTTGTCTTGTATGTCCTAGTCTTGTTTGTCCTAGTCTTCTATATCCTTGTCCTGTCTATCCTTGCTTTGTCTGTCCTGGTCTTGTCTGTCCTAGTCTTGTCTCTTCTAGTCTTGTATGTTGTAGTCTTGTCTGTCCTAGTCTTGTCTGTCTTAGTCTTGTATGTCCTAGTCTTGTTTGTCCTAGTCTTGTATATCCCAGACCTGTCTGTACTAATCTTGTCTGTCCTAGTCATTTATGTTCTAGTCTTGTCTGTTCTAGTCTTCTATATCCTAGTCCTGTCTATCCTAGTCTTGTCTGTTCTAGTCTTGTCTTTCCTAGTCTTGTATGTCATAGCCTGTCTGTATAGTCTTGTCCATCTAGTCATGTCCATCTAGTCTTGTCAGTCTAATCTTGTATGTGTGGTCTTGTCTGTCTAGTCTTGTCTGTCCTTGTCTTGTATGTCCTAGTCTTGTCTGTCCTAGTCTTCTATATACTAGTCCTGTCTATCCTTGTTTTGTCTGTCCTGGTCTTGTCTGTCCTAGTCTTGTCTGTTCTAGTCTTGTATGTTGTAGCCTTGTCTGTATAGCCTTGTCCATCTAGTCTTGGCTATCCAGTCTTGTGTGTCTAGTCTTGTCCAGCTGGTCTTTGGGTCTGTCTGAACTTACCTATCTAGTCTTGTCTGTGTAGTCTTTTCTGTCTAGTCTTGTCTGTCTAGTCTTCTCTGTCTGGTCTCTTCTGTATAGTCTTGTCTGTCTAGTCTTGTCTGTCTAGTATTGTCTATCTAGCCTTGTTTGTCTAGTCTTGTCTGTCTAGTCTTGTCTGTCTACTCTTGTCTGTCTAGTTTTGTCTGTCTAGTCTGGTAAGTCTACTCTTGTTTGCCTAATCGTGTCTGTCTAGTCTTGTCTGTCTAGTCTTGTCTGTCTAGTCTTGTCTGTCTAGTCTTGTCTGTCTAGTCTTGTCTGTCTAGTCTTGTCTGTCTAGTCTTGTCTGTCTAGTTTTGTCTGTCTAGTCTTGTCTGTCTAGTCTTGCCTGTCTAGTCTTGTCTGTCTAGTGTTGTCTGTCTAGTCTTGTCTGTCTAGTCTTGTCTATGTAGTATTGCCTGTCTAGCCTCTCTAGGCTTGTCTGAAACAAATTCAAATTGAAACAACTTTATGTTGCGACAAATTCAAGTTGTGACTTCGTCTTTTTGACATTTTGGGACAGTCATTCTTTACATTATTTAACATTTTTTACATAATCGGCAGTTTTTGATATAGTCAGTAATTTGTAATTTTGTGATTGTCTTTTGGATATCTAGTGAATATCTTTTTGACATTTTGCACAGTAATTCTGTAGACTGTGACACTCATTTTTGACATAGTCAGCAATTTTTGATATAGTCAGCAATTTTTGACAACGTTAGCAATTTTTAACAAAGTCAGCAATTTTTGACAAATTCAGCAATTTTTTACATAGTCAGCAATTTTTCATATAGTCAGAAATTTTTTACATTTTGTGCCTGTCTTTTTTTCATTTTGTGAATGTCTTTTTGACATTTTGTGACAGTCATTCTTTACATTTTGTGACATTTTTGACATAGACAGCAATTGTTGATATAGTCAGCAATTTTTGAAATTGTCGGCAATTTTTGACATTTTGTAACTGTCTTTTTGAAATTTTACGACAGTCATTTTTTACATCATGTGGCCGTACTGTTTTACCGAAATTGCTATCAAGTCATCATCATCATGGACTGATGCCAGGAATAGACTGGTGAAAGAATGTTTTTCACCATTGCTTAATAATAATAAAACAAACATTATTCATTTAAAACTCTTTCCTTATTTAAATTTATTACTAATTATTATTTATTTCTAATTTTAATTTATATTCTTCTTCCTTCCATTTGCGTTCCTTTTCTTTAAAATCCGACTGCTTCTTGATTTCATTTTCTTCAAAGTCCCACACACCATTTATTTTGTATGATTTCTGCTTCCAATAATTCTTTTTGCAATTGAACTTATTCCAACTTATCCTGTTCCTTTTCTTTAAACTCCAATTCTTTCTTGCGTTCCTTTTCTTTAAACTCCGACTCCTTCTTGCGTTCATTTTCTTCAAACTCCCGTACCTTTCTGTTTTCAATGATTTCTGCTTCCAATAATTCTTTTTGCAATTGAACTAATTCAATCTTAGCCCTCGTCAGCTTATCAACATTGTTGTTATAGAGCTCCAGAAAGCCTGAATATATTAATATATTCAGGCTGTGTTCCGTTTGTTTTAAGTTTGTCATCAATAAGTGTTTTATTCCGTACATTAGCTGTAAAGACAACAATAGTGTAATTGGATCACTCCAATAATACAACTCCTTAGACTACAGCGCCACTGTCAAACATTTTTTGAAAGTAAATATGTAAACATACCAGTAACTACAAAAGATTTATGAGGGAGATGACTATAACCCGACAATGCGCATGCTATGATTTTTAAAACAATCGGAAATTACAAAACGACTGGAAATTTAAAAACAAAACGACAGTTCAGATTTTAGATCAGTGGGAGAGACAAACTCCTTTCAAAATAAGGGTTAGATTAGAGTAGATAGGCTAGGACAGTTCTAGGCCAAAATCCACTATGTAAGGATTTACATATGGGTCCAAAATTACATTTTTGATGATAGATGCAACCAACTATACACAATTTTAATCAGCTTTAAACAGCTTACAATCAGATTTAAGCAGCTTTGAATCAGCTTTACACAGCAAAGCTGATTGAAAGCTGTTTAAAGCTGATTAAAATTGTGTATAGTTAGTTGCATATATCATCAAAAAGGTAATTTTAGACCCCTATGTAAATCCTTATGGGATTTTGGCCTAGAACTGTCCTAGCCTATCTACTGATTAGGTTATAACGGAGCAGATAAATCCAGACCACATATCGGGACCTCTCGATCCGAAATAAGAAAAAAATATTACACTTTCTAGTTACATAACAGATCAACTTTACAGTATTTCTTAAAAAGCATTTTAAATTTTCAATCCAATTTCATTACGCATGCGTTACTCTTAGTAAGTAACAACTAATGTAACTGCTTTATTGCCACTGCTGTAAAGGTTTATTGCGCATGTGCTAGTTTAATTTCTGAAGCTGCCACCCAAGGACTGTTATTGTTAAAATATACCGTGTAATTAATTTGAGAAAGAAATTGTACGTTTCTTCCTAATGCTGTTATGTCTTACCAATCAGTGCAGGACGTTTGATTAATTTTAAATTACTAGTGTTTCGCTTTTATTTATTTTCAAGAATCGTTTAGTATTTCTGTATAAGGGGTACTAAAACAAATTAAAAACACACGCTTTAAAACAAGACACAAAAACACCACAAATGGCAGTTGACAACTGCCAATGACGCGTAACCTTGAAGTATTATGAATGAATGTGACGTTTGATTTGTGGCGTCATTCAATTAACAAATTTGTTACTCGGAGCTTTATATTTGTTTGTGAAATTGACAAAAGATACTCGTAACTTTTAACAAGTTAACTGCGGCGGGTAATTTTGAAAAAGGTCCCACAGGCCACGACATCTTTTTTGATGTTCATTCATGAATTTATAACATTTTTAAAAATTTTTTTTTGGGCTAAGTTGCAATGTGTTCTTCCACGCCACACCAACCATTCTGTCATAAAAAATGTATGATAAGCAAGCTCCGGTAGCATACACACGACCAGAAAGAAGAGTAGGGAAAGATGATGCGTTCTAGGCCACTACTCCTCCTCCAACCTCCTCTGACCTTGACCTAGACCATGAAACTTCAAGTTTTGACTTCCGGTTTTGACTTCCGGTTTCGACTTCCTGTTTCCATTTCAAAAAAGTTTCCATTTGCCCTCCATTTGAAAAATTTGAAAAATTGTGAAAAATTTGAAAAAATGTTATAATTTCATGAATGAACATCAAAAAATGTCTTGGCCTGTGGGACCTTTTTCAAAATTACCCGCGGCAGTTAACTTGTTAAAAGTTACGAGTATCTTTTGTCAATTTCACAAACAAATATAAAGCTCCGAGTAACAAATTTGTTAATTGAATGACGCCACAAATCAAACGTCACATTCATTCATAATACTTCAAGGTTACGCGTCATTGGCAGTTGTCAACTGCCATTTGTGGTGTTTTTGTGTCTTGTTTTAAAGCGTGTGTTTTTAATTTCCGGAACTTCTGAATGCGCGGGAAAATTCAAAAAATAGACGCGAGGCGCGAAAATTCAAAATTAGATCCTGTTGAGACAAATGAGGTGTGAAGTTGGTTGCATATATCAACGAGACTAGACAGATAAAGCTAAATACATGGGACTAGATAGACGAGGCTAGATACATGAGACTAGGCAGACGAAGCTAAATACATAAAACTAGATAGACGGGGCTAGATATATGGGGCTAGATACATGGGGCTAGATATATGGGGCTAGATACATGGGGCTAGATAGACGGGGCTAGATACATGAGACTAGGCAGACGAAGCTAAATATATGAAACTAGATAGACGGGGCTAGACACATGAAACTTGATAAGACTGAACTAAAATGTATATGGGATTGTTTAATTCAACTAAAATATATTATCGATTGTTTTTTTCGTTTCAATTTAATAAACGTAATAAGATTTTAATTTAAAGATTCAGTAGCCAGTTGAGCATAGCAGGATGTTTGTATGTTAGTGTAATCAATTTCTTCGAATTGTTTTCGTATTTGTTTTATTTTGATATACTGCTCTGGCTTGGCGATTAGGCGCAGCTGGCCGTCTAGCGCTGATAACAACTCCTTCTATCTTATCAGCGGTGCGCGAGCGGAGAAAATTCAAAATGAGTTGCGGGTGGGTAGCGGGCAATCGTGTATACATACATAATTGATTGCAAACATATTACGGATTGATTCAAATGAGATTATTGGGTTTTAGCCGGACAAGATCGGACAATACCGAACAAGGTCGAACAAGAACGGACAAGACTATACAGACCACATATTCATCCGAATAATTTCCTATGAGTAAGCGAAATTTCTTAAACTGGTCTGTGACCCAGATCGTATTAATGTTTTTCATTTATATAAACACCAAA
The DNA here is from genome assembly GCA_944588485.1 of Phosphuga atrata. Classification (NCBI taxonomy): domain Eukaryota; kingdom Metazoa; phylum Arthropoda; class Insecta; order Coleoptera; family Silphidae; genus Phosphuga; species Phosphuga atrata. The sequence goes on from OX155901.1 coordinate 2,440,961, forward strand.
GAGTTCAATTTTCTGGCATCCACTTATCATCTACTTGCATGCACTTTTCATCACGCTAAACAGGGTGTGAGGTCTATGTGACCCCACGCTAAACAGGGTGTGAGGTCTATGTAACCCCACGCTAGACAGGGTGTGAGGTCCTAGTAACCCCACGCTAAACAGGGTGTGTGGTCTATGTAACCCCATGCTAAACAGGGTGTGAGGTCTATGTGACCCCACGCTAAACAGCGTGTGAGGTCTATGTAACCCCACGATAAACAGGGTGTGAGGTCTATGTAACCCCACACTAAACTCCGTCCACTTTCCGTCCACTTTCCGTCCACTTTCCGTCCACTTTCCGTCCACTTTCCGTCCACTCCTTCCACTTTCCGCGGCTTTAATCTCACTAGGTTGTATTAGCATTAGGTTAGGTTAGCATTAGGTTAGGCTACGTGAGGTTAGGAATAAAGCGCGCTTCATGCCTAACCTCACGTAGCCTAACCTAATGCTAACGTAACCTAATGCATATACAACTAACCTAGTGAGATTAAAGCTGCTTAAATATATATGTATATATATATTTATATATATATATATATATATATATATATAAATATATATATAAATATATATATATATAAATATATATATATATATATATATATATATATATATATATATATATATATATATTATATACATATATATATATATATATATATATATATATATATATATACAATGAAATTACTTAGCTCCAGGCATACTTGAATTTGTTAATTCTTTGAAGTTGATGGGCGAAATCTTTCACAGCTCTCTAATATATCATCCACATTAGCAGGATGGGAAGAAACTGAAATTCACAAAATGTTGTCAACGTTTTCACTCGTTTACCTGGAGCTGTACTTGTTTTTTATATAGCTTACTGAATGTAGATTCACGTACATATGTAGATGCAAAAATACACAAGACGTTCTGAGCCCAGTCAATTAGGTTAGGGAATTGGTCCTATTCAACTACTTTCCAAAACTCATAGTGAGCCTTATTCTTCTTTTTTTCTTCAAAAATACTTTTGTGTTCTGTATTATCATCATCATCATCATTTCCTTTACTCCTCGTGGGAGCATAGGGCATCAACAAACGCTCTCCATCTAATTCTATTCTGAGCCAGGGCCTTTACCTCGCGCCACTCCTTTCCGCTTGCCCTGGCTTCCTGTACGACTGTCCTCCGCCACGTGATTTTTGGGCGGCCTCTCTTTCTTGAACCTTGGGGGTTCCAGTCAAGAGCTTCTTTTGCAATATCCCCCTCCGGCCTTCTAAGTGTGTGTCCGATCCATTTCCACTTTCTTCTTCTTATTTGGGTTTCAAGACGCTCCATATTTGCTTTTTTCCAAAGTTCAATATTTGCTATGGTATTGGGCCAAAATATTTTAAGTATTCTTCTCAGACACTTGTTCGTGAATACCTGAAGTTGTGATGCTATAGTGGTAGTCACTTTCCACGTTTCGCTACCGTAAAGAAGAACTGATACTACATTAGATTTGAAAATTTGGAGCTTTAAGTTACGGGAAGTTTTTGTTGAGTTCCACAGATTGTTAAGCATTCCGAATGCCTGTCGCGCCTTCTGTATCCGTTGTTTTACGTCTTTATCAGCACCACCATCCTGTGAAATAAGGCTTCCAAGGTAGCAAAAACTATCTACTACCTGTACTTGCCTGCCATCTATCTCCAGGTTGCAGGGGGCTGTCGCATTGATCTTGGTTTTATCGACATTGATTTTCATTCCCACCTGCATTGCGTACTTTTTGAGAGCCTCCAACTTTTTTTCCATATCTACTTTCGTGTGGGACAGGAGACAGATATCATCGTCAAAATCTAGGTCTTCTAAATGCCTCACGAGCGTCCATCGAATTCCCCTTGTTTTTTTTTATTTGCTTTCTTCATGACCCAGTCTAAGACTATGGTAAACAGAAGTGGGGAGAGCGTGCATCCTTGTTTTACTCCCGAATGCACTGTGAAAGGTGTGCCGCGTTGTCCTTGGTGGATTACCATGCAGCTTGCTTCTTTGTATAGTAATTTGATTATGTTTATGTACTTTGTAGGCACCCCGTAGCTGGCTAGTATTATCCACATAAATTCCCTGTCCACACTATCGAACGCTTGCTTGAAGTCGATGAACAGTAGATAGAGTGGTGACTGCCACTCGACCGACTGTTCAACGATGATTCTGAGGGTGTTTATCTGGTCGGTAAGGACCTGCCAGGCCTGAATCCCGCTTGCTCCTTGCGTAGTGTCGGTTCAACCACATTGCTGATCCGGTCGTGAATTATTTTGGAAACTAATTTGTTAATGGTGTTAAGAAGAGTTATTCCTCTCCAATTGGAGCATATACTCAGGTCTCCTTTTTTCGCCAGTTTGATAATTAGGCCTTCTTTCCACGTGGATGGTATTACTTCTGTTTCCCATGCTTCTCGAATTATAGGTGTTATAATCTCGGTGATTCCCTTTATGTCTATTTTAAACATCTCCGAGTATGTCTCGTCAGCGCCAGGCGCCTTGCCGTTTTTAAGGTGTTTGATGGCGGCCTTCACCTCCTCTATGCTTGGCGGGTCGTCTCTAAATCTTCTGTTTCCGCTTGGTGTCATAGGACTTTGTGGTACCTCTTCCAACGGTGTGTTTAGGAGCTCTTGGAAGTGTTCTGTCCAGCGGGTTATTTGCTGTGCCTCGGTTGTGCATAGCTTGCCGTTCGTCGTGCGTATTGGTCGTTCTGAGGGGTAGCCTGTGTTTGTGAGATTTCGTGTCAGGCGATATGTTTCCTTGGTGTTCATGCTGTCAGCAGCTAGTTGCGCTCGGGTTGCAATATCAGCTAGCCATTTCCTCTTATCAGTTCTAGCACTCTTTCCCACTTGCTTATCGGCTGCGTTGTAAATCTGGGATAGCCTTTGTTTATCTTTATCTTCAGCACAGTTTCTTTGTTGCTTTAAGTTTCGGCGGTCTTGGATTAATTTCCAAGTCGCATCAGATATCCATTCTTTTCTCTCATTGGATTTGTACCCAAGGATGTCTCCAGCTCCTCTTAACGCATCTACGATGCTTGACCATCGTTCTGTAATGTCTTTGTTCCCTGTGGTCTTGTCCTTCAGTCTGTTGGCTACTTCCTCTGCGAAGGCCTTTGCCGTCATTTTATCTTGAAGTTTTGCGATGTCAATTTTCTTTGTCTTCCTGGTGGCTTGGCACTTGGTGTTTGAGATCAGTTTAATACGTAACTGTCCACAGAGAAGGTGGTGGTCGCTATGTACGTCGGCTCCACGGTGATTCCGGACATCAAGCAGTGATGTTCTCCATTTCTTGCTTATGTAAATATGATCTATCTGATTTTGGGTTCTGCCATCCGGTGAGCACCATGTCACTTTATGTATTTCCTTGTGTGAAAAACTGTTCCGCCTATAAGCAAGTCGTGGTTTGTGCAGAGGTCCGCTAGTAATTCTCCATTTTCATTCATTTCCCCTATACCGTAGTTTCCCATTACTGTCTCCCAGTTAGTGCTGCTTTTCCCAACCTTGGCATTGAAATCTCCCATCACAACTTTTATATCCGTCTTTTTAAGTTGGCGAATTGTGCTTGACAATTGTTGGTAGAATGTATCTTTTTCTTCTTCTGTAGCTGCCATTGTCGGTGCGTAAACTTGAATTATTGATATATACCTCGAGCGCGTTCGGAATCGTGCTGTTATTATCGTTTCTGAGATTGGGCTCCAATCTTCTAAACTTTGCTTTGATTTCTCTGTTTTATTGAATCCGACACCACCTCTGCGCGCCTCGCCAATTTGTTTCCCGGAGTAGAGGAGCACCTCTCCCATTGATGTTTTCTTTACGCCACTTCCTTTCCATCTGATTTCACTTAGGCCTAGTACTTGTAAGTTGTATCTCCGAAATTCTTTCGTCAGTTGGGCTAAAGTGGTTGGCTTCAGCAACGTCCTTACGTTCCATGTTCCAAATCGTGTCCGATATCGTGCGCTAAAAGTCGTCATTGATTTCATCTGTCCGTTTCCGAGGCTTGTTGGTGTTTCTTTTACAAAGTTGAGTTTCGGTATAGCAGGTTGTAAGCCTGTTGCTACCTAGTCTTATTTTGGTCCGCGGAGGCTATTTTATTTTACCTCTACCATTCAAGCATGTTTGACGAGCGTTCCTCTATCCGCCACCTGGGGACGCGCCCTGTAGGGGTTAGACTTCCCCCAAGGGAGTTCTGTATTATGCTGAAGATCAATTAACTCATTTTTCAAATCTATATCTTCATATCCAAAAACAGAAAGTTGACCTACATTTGCTGTTGTTACTGCCCATGGATTTTTCACTTTTTGAAAGCGAAATGGTTCTGGATACTTCTTGAAGCCACTGAACCTCACATTCATTTCGTATTTTAGGTTCGTGAACAGCTTTATTAAATCAGAAACATCTTGATTTTCATCTGGATTTTCGTCAAACAGAGTTTTAACTGAAGAAAAACTGGAATAATCACGCTTTGACAGTTCTACAATATACATATTGAACTTTTTCTGTTTCTGTGAAAAAACAATACTCATCATTTCCGTTATAATTTTGTTGTAGTCTCCTTGCAATCGAGTCAGTGTTGCATTCACAATGCCCATTCCTAATTTACGTTTTTAAATTTACGTTTTTATTTATTTACAGGCGAGGGCCGCAAAAAGTCGTTCCCAGGGCTGCATGCGGCCCGCGGGCCGCGTAGTGAGGATCGCTGCTCTACATCCTTCTCATATCCAAGAAATGCTGATATTCTGTGGGTGTGGGTGAAAAAGTGAATCTTCTAACTCCCCCAAAGAAACAACCTATGTTCTACTTGAACGTGATATGTGTCAGACAAATGAAGCCTTTTCAAACTTAAAATTATCGACCCGTTGATCATTTTAAGTTTGAGAAGGCGTCATTTGTCCTATTATTTAATAGTTTAAATTTTAATTTTTTTATAGTTCGCGAGTGTAGAGTCGGGAGTGAAAGTTTCCGAAATTTTTTGCAAATAAAATTGTGCTGCAAACAAAGACACAGTGCTAGCTAAGTAGAGTAAACAAAAAAAAACGTGGTTTTGGTAGTGATGGATCCTTTCAATGGCTGGTGGATATCGTTGGGGAGCGGCACAGATTGCAGGGGACGCATGTAGGGCAGGAAGTACGTCTGTTGCTCAGGGTCTCAGAAAAGTTCAGGCTACCGTCCACAGCACAAATGTAGGTCCTTCAAGAGATTCAGCACTAAGATGTCAAGTAGTGAGTGATTTTTGAAGTTTATTAATCGCGGTCGCGAGTGCTCCGATAGGACTTTGGCGCTCAAAATTCGAATTGGGTTTTGAGTGCTCGAAGTTCTCGAAGGTCTGCGGATAATTTAAATGACTGTCTAGACCGATCTGGAAAATGGAATTTGAAATGGTAATTTTAGATTTTGGTTGAATATGCGGTGAAGTTAAGGAATGATTTTGCCACATTTTCAGATAGTTTTTGCATTACCAGTGAGACGATTACAGCAATTAATTTACTACAAGAATTAGTTCCCAAAAGATAAGTTAGAAAACGTAAATATTTCGACCGTTTCAAAATATCCTCTTCCAGAGTCTAACAGGTATTGTCAGCTGGATTTCCTAGGACTAATCAGATTCGATCTAGAAATCGCATCTGCTTAGTACTTGGCTTGCGCTTTCTGCTTTGCCGTTTTGTCAAGAAAGCGCGAAAAAAAGTGCGAAAATCAAGCGCGTGTGTCAAGAAAGAACAATGAAGGAAGGAAAACACAGGAGATCAGGTTGGTAGCTTTGAGGTTTGTTTAATGGTAAGTCGAAATATATAATAGGAGAGCATTTGATTAATATTTTCTAGTTTAAAGCAATTTTCAGTTTTTAAATTATTAATTTTTGAGAATTAATTTGTGAAATAGTGCGGGTCGCGAGTGAAATAAATGACTGTTAAAACAGAGTGTTAAGTAAAGTCGGGTGTGATAATTTCGCGGAAAGTCAGATCGTTAATTGCCGAAAATGTTTGTAGTGCGCGAGTATAAAGTCGGGAGTGTTAGTTCCGCGTGAAATAAAATGTATAGGGAAAGTTTCCGAAAATTTTTGCAAACAAAATTGTGGCACAGTGTTAGATTCGCGAGTAAACAAAAACAAACCGTGGTTAAGGTAGTGATGGATCCTTTCAATGACTGGCGGATATGGTTGGGGGAGCGGCGCAGACTGCAGGAGACGCCTGTAGGGCAGGAAGGACGCCTGCTGCTCAGGGTCTCAGAAACGTGCAGGCTACCGTCCACTTTACAAAGTTAGGTCCTGCAAGAGATTGAGCTCCAAGATGCCAAGTAGTGAGTGAGCTTTGAAATTTATTAATCGCCGTCGCGAGTGCTCCGCTAGGACTTTACCACTCAATATTTGGATTGAGTGGTAAATTTTAGATTTGGATACTTCTATTGATCTTAGGAGAAACTCTTCGTTTTCTGAACTAGCCCTCGCAGTATTCCAACCGGTAAATTTGCAATTCTGAAATTCTGATCTAATGATTTATCTGTCATATTCCTTGAATAAACTCATGTGTTTTCAGATTGATTCTTGTGTATTAGAAAGCGACGGTTCTTGTGTATAAAGGCTGTTTCTCATATCCGCGACACTCAGCTACGCGACGTCACGCAACATCGCCTGTCAAATAATGATTACATTGTTTTAAATAGACACGTTCTCAATATGGCTACGCGACAGCTACGCGACGTGCCCATTTAAAACAATTTAAATCATTATTTGACAGGCCATGTCAAATAATTCTAAAGGTCGATTCCCATATGCGCGACACTCAGCTACGCGACGTGGTTCGACATCGCATGTCACATAATGAATTATATTATTTTAAATGGGAACGTAATCATTATGGTTACGCGAAGTACGGGACGTGCCCATTTAAGACAATGTAATCATTATTTGACCGGTGATGTCGCACGACGTCGCGTAGCTGATTATCGCGCATATGTGAATCGACCTTAAGAAACTGTTTAACTGAATAAACCCCTCAGAAATTAATCTTTTTCGCTCGTTTGAAAACAGTTGCATTTTCATATAATATAATGGTCACTGGACATTATTTAATTTGATAGAATTGAAAAGAAATACATTCATTCATAATGCAAGCAAAGAATTAAGCAAAATACTATGTTCTTTAATTCACTAATTGACTAATAACGTAAATAAATATAATTACTAGTACAATTCGGCTCCTGCACTTACGTGCTGGGAGGCCATTTGTGGTCCTTCAAAATGACATAACCTGATAAATAAAAATAATTTTGGATATCCATAGTCCATACTGATGAAGCCAAAAGGCAGAAACGCGTCTATGGATGTTCCTAATTATTAGTAGTATTATTTATCAGATTATGTCATTTTCCAGAACCCCAGATAACCTCTCATATCAGGTAATATGGAAATTAACATTTTAATTTTTTCCCACTTTACATACCCTCTTATTTAGTACTTAGAGCCGGTGTGCTCAAGAGGCAAGCCTCTAGGCACAGCTGACACGTTGGAAATTTTTATTGGCATGCGGGAGAAGGAGGGTAGCGTTAAAATGTTGTGCTCAAAGAACAAAGACCGTGGGAAGAGGATGTACATTGAACATAATATCTTTTTAAATACCGCATTAATATTTGCTCTCTCTCTCTCTCTCTCCAATGGCGCTACAGCCCGAAGCGAGCCCTGGCCTCCACCAAACGTTGTCTCCAGCGTTCCCTTTCCTCTGCCGCCGCCCGCCATTTCCGCACCCCCAGCATCTCTCTCGCATCCCTTTTCACACTTTCCTCCCATCTCGCCCTTGGCCTGCCCGCTTTCCTTCTACCTTCCGGCACTCTGAGTATTTGTCTCGGCACTGCTGTTGGAGCCATCCGGCACACATGTCCCGCCCATCTTAGCCTGCTTAGTTTTATGTGGGATACCACATCTGGGCTTTTGTATAACTGATATAGTTCGAAGTTCATCCTAATTCTCCAGCCCTCTTCGCTGTTAATTGCCCCATAAATTTTCCTCAGGATCTTTCGCTCAAAAATCTCCAGCATCTTTTCCGATTTCTGGGTCAGCGTCCATGCTTCGCTTCCATATGTGAGGATGGGTCGTATGATTGCTTTATATATATTACACTTCGTTTGTCTGCTAGCTAGCTTCGAGTTAAGGATGGGTTTAAGAGTGAAGTATGCCCTGTTGGCTTGCATGATTCTATGTTGTACTTCCACCCCTTCGTCGTTCTGATCCGTGACTGTTGATCCCAGATATTTAAAGTTGTTGACGACTTCTACAGTGTACTCTCCCATATCCAGATTATTTACTGCGTGTACTGGCGCTTCCGGTCTTACCATCATTACTTTTGTTTTATCCTTGTTTATTGACAGACCTATCTCCTTGGTTCTCTTCTCCATTTTACCGTAAGCATCTTTCATTGCCGTTAGCGATCTACCGATGATGTTTAGGTCGTCAGCATAGCCCAAAAGTTGCGTGGATTTATTGTAGATGGTACCGTTGCGTTCTATCTGAGCTTTCCTTATAGCTTTTTCGAGCGCGATGTTAAATAATATGGGTGATAGACTGTCTCCTTGTCTCAGACCTGTAATGGTTTCAAACTTGCGCGATGTCGTTTTTTGGATACCGACTTGGTTCCAAGTCTTTTTTAACGTACAATTTACCAATTTAATGATCATTTGTGGTATCTCGAATTCTTCCATTGTCTTCATGAGAGTTCTTCTATCGATAGTATCATACGCTTGTTTAAAGTCTACGAAGACCTGGTATGTGCTGATGTTCATTTCCCATGTCTTTTCTAGTATTTGTCTGAGTGTAAACATTTGGTCAGTCGTCGACTTTCCTTTCCGGAAACCTGTCTGATACTGTCCTATAATGCTCTCTGCGTACGGTTGGAATTTTCGTCCGAGTATCCATGACAGCACCTTGTAGGCCGTGTTAAGAAGAGTTATACCACGATAGTTCTTGCACTCCAGTTTGTTTCCTTTCTTATTGATAGGGCATATCTTCCCCTCCCGCCATTCCTCGGGTATCTCTTCTGTCCTCCAGATTCTTCCTATCAGCTGGTGTAAAGCACAGTTCAGAGCGTCTCCTCCCATTTTGATCATTTCAGATGGTATCATGTCCGGTCCCGGTGCTTTGTGGTTCTTTAGTGCCTTTATCGCCTCGCTTATTTCTCTTTGTGATGGTTCGTTATCTTCTCTCAGTATTTTTACTCTTAATATTTGCTGCAGACCCCAAAATATCAGACTGCATGAAAAGTTAGACGTCATGGTATAATGCACGTTCTAAAATATTTGCAGAATCAACTTTTACACATTCTCTTAGGTTTCGGATCAGATAACACACAGTACTGAATGTCGAGCATTTTAATCCAATTTTAGCTTTTGACCAAGTGTTATCAACTCCTAGAAATTTTATTGATTCGGCCCCTTTGGGCGATCTTTAATCAAATCTTAGAAGTCAACTATGATCATGAAGTAAGTTTTGCGTATATTTAAGTAAGTCCATTGAAGTTGTATAACAACATCCTCCTAACGTTTTTGATTTTAAATTGCTACTTTTAATTAAATCGTGTCTGTCTGGAGATTCAAATGTTGGTATCGTCAGTGTACAAAATATAATTGCATTGAACATTCTTTATTTGCGCCAGATCGTTAACAAATATCAAGAATAGAGTTTGTCCCATTAGAGAGCCTTGGGGAACCACCCACTTCTTTAATTTTCTTTCCGATTTTTGAATCGTTTACGATCTCTGTTCGTCCTCTTTGATGCAAAGAAGATTTTACCCAGTTCTTGGCGACTCCAATATCTTCAATTCTTTCTGGAATGAACTTGTGATCAAAAGAGTCAAATGCTTTACTTAGGTCGAAAAATAAAACAAGAACCTTCTGACTGCAATTTAGAGAAGTAATTATAAAACGTACACTTTCCAACAAAGCAGTATTAGTTGATCTTACTTGTCCATTATTGCTTGTTTTCTTTTTTCATTTTACCTTCCGATTTTGAATCGTTTATGATCTCTGTTCGTCCTCTTCGATGCAAAGAAGATTTTACCCAGTTCTTGGCGACTCCAATATCTTCAATTCTTTGTGGGTGGAACTTGTGATCAAAAGAGTCAAATGCTTTACTGAAGTCGTAAAATAAAGCTAGAACCTCCTGATAACAATTTAGAGAAGTAATTATAAAGTTAACACTGTCCAACAAAGCAGTATCAGTTGACCTTACTTTTCCATTATTGCTTGATCGTTTTGGCAGTTACAACAAGCGCCATGTCATATGCGAATCCAATTACTGTGGCGCAGTTGGCAGTTTAGTTCTAAGGAAGTCGTCGTTCCACGGTGCAGGACCTAAGAGGTTTCACAGTATACGACCCAATATAGAGCCCTGAGGAATACCACAACTTACTTCGATTTCGACTGTCTAATTTTGGGCTTGTAGCACTAATTTCCTGTTGGTTTGGAAACTTTTTATCATCCGTTCATCCATTATTATTTCCGAATTGGCTGTATTAAAGGTATTGCTCGAGCAAAAGATTTCACTTGACTGTTTGCCGGCATGTTGCTACTTTCCAAGAAACTTGTTAGTCGAGGCAGAAATGCTGACTTTTTTTGAAAATTGGCTTTGAATACGGATTGGTCTCTAGTTGAAGGGATCCCGCTGTTGGACCCATAATTTTTTGTAAATCGGGATGGACTTTAATACTTTCAAACATCATATTCAAGCTGAAACGGTATTGTATTATATTCAGGCTAAAGGGCCACATACATTGGTCATAATTGTGTTCAATTACCTTCATGCCTTTAACTGTGGACCGAAAGAAAAGCTCTTGTCTATAACTACTCCGAGGTATGTGATATATACGCGACACTCAGCTACACGACGTCACGCGATATCGCCTGTCAAATAATGATTACATTGTTTTAAATGGGCACGTTATTACTATGGCTACGCGACAGCTACGCGACGTGCCCATTTAAAACAATGTAATCATTATTTGAAAGGTGATGTCGCACGACGTCGTGTAGCTGAGTGTCGCGCATATGGGAATCGGCCTTAACACGGTAACTGATATTCAGGCAAAGTTATCAGACCCGTCAGTATTTCAAAATGTAGAAACGTAACAAATATGGCACGCGGTGATAAAAGGTTCGCCACCCCTGCCCTAGACTATAAATCCAGCGGTCGTGGGTTCGATCCCCACACCAAGCCATATTTATCAGATAATTTTCCTGGTGCTGGGATTAAACATGGCGTAATAATAGACGGCATAGGAGCGTAGGGCGAGCCACCCTATCTCCAACAAAAAAGCCGAGGCTGTAAAAATAGCTACCCTTGCTTAGCTATAAACCCCTATTGCATTGAAATGCTAGGAGAAAGGGGCTATTATTATTATTATATTATTTAGTACTTACTTGTAGTTTTCGATAGATTTAAACGTGAAGAAACGAAATGAATGACAGCTTCGATACGAATGATATGACGTTTTATGATTGTATGAAAATCACGGAGTACTATATTTTAGAATCGTATCAACGTGCAACTCTTCGAATTAACGAAGCGTAAGCCAAACGCTCTAGTGTGTTATCAATCATATTTTATCATTAATCGCGGACTGTTACACCTGTGTATTATGATGTATTTACTTAGTCCATGAACTGTACAATAATGAGCATTTGCAATAGTGTGTCGTCATCATCATCATCATCATCACGGCCTTTTGGTGATCCAATCTTGGATGTAGGCCTCTTACCTCTTCTTCCACTCTTGGCGATCTTGTGCCCGTCTCATCCAGCCTCGACCTCCGTGCCGTCGAATGTCGTCCATCCAGCGCTGCGGTGGTCTGCCGCGCCCTCGAGTATCCGGTCTGGGTCTCCATTCAAGGACTCATCTCGTCCAGCGACTCTCGTTCATTCTCGCAATGTGTCCTGTCCAAGTCCACCTTTTCCTTGCTACGACAGCTATGACGTCTTTCACTTTGGTCTTATTCCGGACCCATTCGTTACCTTTCCGGTCAACAAAGGTGTCCCTTCTCTCCATGCCCCTCTACGCGACTCAGAACTTCTCGGCGGACTTCTGCGTAAGGGTCATGCTCTCTGTACCGTAGCTGAGCACAGGCATGACACACTGCTCGAAGACTTTGACTTTGAGATCCAGGGATATTTTGACACCTAGAATCTGCTTATGGGAACCGAACGCTGCCCAAGCCTGCGCCATCCGCCTTTCCACTTCCGCTACCTGGTTCTCAAAGCCCAGTGTAACCTTATGCCCCAAATATATGTACTCGGTTACTTTCTCCACTGGAAGCTGGTAGTCTGTGATTGCGGGAATGTTGGTCATAATCTTGATTTTCTGCATGTTCATTTTAAGACCCGTCTTCTCGTATTCCACTCTCAAATCCTCCAGCATCGTCATCATCTCCCCAATGCTCTCTGAGACCAGAACCATGTCATCAGCAAATCTCAGATTGGTCATTCTCTCTCCGTTAATCATCAGCCCCTTCCCTGCACATCACCCCTACTCCAGCATCTGTTCGAATATACATTCTAGTGCTAGGGTAAACAGCTTCGGTGATATTTTGTCCCTTTGCCTGATACCTCTCTCTAGATGGAATTTGTTGGTTTTCTTGCGCAGGGAGACACAGGCAGTTGCGTTCGGATGCAGGTGGTTGAGGATCTGTATGTACCTTTCATCGATACGGCATTTAACTAGAGCTTGTTCTATAGCTTACCGCTCTATAGAGTCGAACGATTTCTCGTAGTCGATGGAGTCGATAAGTGCTTTCCTGTACTCATTGCATTCATCCACGACTGTTTTGAGAGTTTGAAGGTTGTCATTGGTGCTGAAGCCTGAGCGCAAGCCTGCCTGTTCTCTGGCTTGAAAGAATTCTAGCTTTTGGTCAAGTCTGTTAACTAGAACCCGAGAGAAGAGCTTGTAAACATGCGACAGAAGACTGATAGGTCTGTAGTTTTCCTCCCTCTTGATGTCCCCTTTTTGTAGATTAGAATGATTACTGCGTTACGCCGTGATAGAGGTACTTTACCTTCCAGGATGCACTTTCTGAATAAGATTGCTAGCACTTCACTAAGTACCTTGTCGTTGCTTTTGATCATCTCTGGTAATATGTCATATTCCTCAGGGGCTCTTCTATTCTTAAGTTGTTGTATAGCGAGCATTATTTCCTCTAGAATAACATCCGGAATTTCTTCGGATCCGATGTTTTCGACCGGTACAATGGTGGTCCTAGATAATAGTATATTACAGGGAAGGCGAACCTTTTTTAGTAGTGGGTCAAATTTTGTTCATTATATTTGTTTGACTAGCTCGTGGGTTACCAGTAATAATTCTGGCACTGGCATCACTTGGAAAAGACTACTTTTTTTGTTCATAACTTTAAAGGCTTTTACAAAATTCAAGTTTCCTTCTTGTTATACAACTTCTACTTTAGAAGTGAAGAGCAAAAAATAAAGGTCGAAGTCAAAAAATTTATATCAATTAATAAGTCCATAAAACTTCCTGATGCCAACTTTCCCTTTGCAACATCTTGTTTATGTAAAACTGAAAATCTGCTGTAGCTTTAATAAAGAGCTCAAAGATCAATATGCAGTCAGAAAAATTACATAGTCTTGACACCAAGAAATATTTGATAAGGCTTTACACCGCGTCAAGCCTTATCCCACACTTTGAAAAATGTGTGGAGATCACCAAGCTCACACGCCACATTGAATAAGCTGCCATTATATTTATATCATATTTTTCTTAAATAATAAATACATTGTTGTCTGCAGATTTTGGGACTTCCCAGAGTCCAAGGTCCCGATGCATTGCATAATGCAATGGTTGATTTCCCTTTCGAATTACCACCTGGGGTAGTGCTTTCTTTCAGCTACTTTTCCATTCTGCAAATCGAAATGTGATAGTAAGATGTAAGAATTATAGTCCAAAGTAAGATCGGATTGTTAGTCCTAAATGATTGCTGTTTCGTGGTTTACTCCACTAGGTTCCTCCGCTCTCGCCGCCGTTGAGAATTGAATTTTTTCATCTGACTTTGATACCGTTAACCATTTTTCACCTAGTAACCACTTGGCCTTTGGGTCAAATCTCGCACAGAACCAAAGCAGCAAAAATAAAAAACTAATGGCTGTAACTCATCACACTCAATTCGCCAATCCGGCTTAGGCAACCGTGGGGTCGAAACTGCCTAACACCTCCTGTGGAAATTTGTCGTTCGGATTCGACGTTAAACTGTAGGTCCCCTACATTCAAATCTTAGTGCTGAGGTTGGATGTGTGGCAGAGAAGAGGCCGGTGCCCAGCAGTGGGACATAAAAGGCTGAAAACCTTACTGAGTGAGAGAGAGAGAGAGTGAGCCAGATGGACTCAGGTTTTCTAACGAGGTTATTACTCCTCCCCCTGCTCCTTCCTCAACTCTGGCATGATTAGGCCCCGGGCTTGGGACCGGCAGTGTATTATTCGCTCCGTGCATAACCGCCATTCGTGGCCAAAAATACAACTTCGTGTGCAATAATAGTGTATTAAAATAACAGGCAAGAACAAAATATAATTAATTTAATAAAATATACGAAATTTGACAGCAGAAAAAAATTATAAGATTTGTAATACGTCAATTCAATATTTGTATATTTGTACGGAAGTTAGGGTTAGCTAACAATAAAATTCACAGTTTGAGTTTTGTGTAGTATTTTTGCAGTTCGTCACAGAACACTCGAAATCGTGTTTAGGCCTTGAGTCCATTATCAATGTATGCACTATTAGTTTATGCAAAATAATAAAACACTTTTTTTATTTAGAAAAATACATGTCAATATATACAAATAAATGAAAAATAATAACGTAACTACACATGAAGTTCTTAAAAGTGTCACCTTTGGCGCTAGTGCTGTTTCTCTCAGATCGAATACAATGAAATCCAATTAGAGGATGTGGAATATTTTGTTTAAGATATTTAATAAAACCAATGTTTTTGCTCGCCATGTTAGTTGCATCGTCTGTTGTAACAGAAACAATTTTCTGTAGGTGCAATATCAAATTCGTTAAAAATAGCAAGGCCAGTACACATCCGTTTCAACATTATTACTTTCAATAGCTCTTAATTTACAAGATTTGCGTTATATATTTGCGAAAAATGTCTCTTTCTAATTCTGGTATTCAATCGTTAATTTTATTTCGACTAATTGGTAACTCATATGCTACTTAACGTTTGCTCATTGCAAAATGTTTTTGCTCATTGCTACTTAATTTGTTCATTGTTACTTAATCAAGTCTTTGTCTTTCAAATCTGGAAATAAAGTAGCAGTACAGTCTAAAGACGCTTGTTTTACAAACTCTCTTTCTGAAAGATATTTATCGCGACGAGCAATGAAATGGGCAACTTGAAAACTAGCAGCTATAATGTTAGTTTATTTACTCGCACATCAAAATGAACACATTAATAAGTAAATTATTGTTTGTGAAGGATGTCATTATTATAATCGTGTGTAAAACTATCCAAATCGTAAATCCAATGTAAATCAATTGGACTTTCATTACTAAACGATTTCTGTTTGTTGTTACTATACTAACAAATCGCATCACTAAACAAAAAATATAGACGTAGTGAAAATAAATTTTCTGACGTATATTAAAATTAAATTAATTTATCTTACCTTCAATCCAGAAATCTCGGCCTCTCAGTCTGGATTATTAACCTAACCATAGAATCTAGATTAAATCTAATCTTTAACCGAGATTATATCGATACACTTACTAGTTAGCAATTTTTGCCACGGAGCGGCTGAACATTCTAACTTTATTGTGTCAGTGATTTGAAGTATTTTGTCTGTCGAAATAAGAATTTTGCAATATTATCGGTAAGAAATAATATATTTTTTTGTAGATTCAACAGTATTTTAACATGCTTCGTAGATAAAATAATGTATGATACACGTGTGTGTAAGGCTTTTGCACATGAGTTTTAAAGTTTCGAAATGAGTTCTTCTTCACACACTTGTATTATAAACTACCTTTTTTTGATTAAAAACGCTTTCAATACACAAAATGATTCTCTTTTTTCTTTTGTGAAAAGTGAAAAATATGTTTTTCTTTCTTTATCTGTTGAAAAGGCGAGATTAGAATGCAAAATGTCTTTTTACATTATATGTACGTGAAGTAACTTTTTCATTAGAAATTACACATACAGTCTTTTTATTCTCTTCAATCACACAATATTTATTAAACCATTCTGTTTGGTATGATCTGGGATTTGTATCGCTTGTAACGCAGCCATATTACAAGATTACAACTAAAAAACATATTTAAAACAATTCTAAAATCAATGCCTGGGTCACTTAAAGAGACTGTGTGGGCCATTGTCTGACCCGCGGGTCATAGGTTCGCCATCACTGGTGTATTATGTAACGAGAGTTGTAAGAAGCATATTACGTACGAGCGGAACAGTTAACTCCGCGAGTACCTAATTGCCTTACAACTCGAGTTATGTACTATACTTTATCTACGACCACACTAACTTGTTTCTGTTTAATAAGAAAAATATGTTTGATGTAACAAATGTATTTCTTATTAGGTTAGGTTTATTTAATTATCATTATTTAACATTATAATAAACAAACAGTTGTATTTTCATATATAACTTTTACTCGACATTATTTAACTTGATAGAAATGAAAGGAAATACATTCTTAATGGTTACATACCTTATTATTTAATACTTATTTGGGTTCAACTGCAATAAGAGGGCTCATAGATATAGGCAACCCAATGTACGCAATGTTAATTTCCTTTAGTTTGAATTGTGGCACTGGGGCGTTGAACGTATGAGCACGTACTAGCAGCTCTCAACGAATCGTAAACTAAACGCACGTGTGTGTTATCAATCATAAAAACATATTTTTGCATATGTCCGTGCTCCACCCTATTGTAAGTTCGTAGACCATGTAAATACATCAGAACACACACGTATGTAACAGTTCGCGATTAATGATAATCGCGAACTGTTACATACGTGTGTGTTCTGATGTATTTACATGGTCTACGAACTTACAATAGGGTGGAGCACGGATATATGCAAAAATATTTTTTTCGAGATTTAGAGTTGTAATAGGGGGGGATGGATGCATTTTATTTAAGGTAAAATAAATATAATTTTTGAATTAATTTGATGAATATCTTCTGCCTCCGCACTGACCTCAAAAATTTTAATTTAATGATAAAGGTCTAGTGCAGTTATGGCCAAATATTAAGCTTAATTTAATGATAAATGGGTGATAAATGATACGCAATATATAATTCAGATATATATTAATAACCCTTAATCAAAAATACAACAATTTTTTTATAAAGGTATTATTAAAAAAAAATTAATTTGCTCGAAAATCTCTTTTTATCTCAAATTTAGGCATAACGTTCCGTGGTTACAATTTGGCTTTTATTGCATCTAATCGTGACTTTTTTGTGCATTGAGAAGTAGCAGCTATCGTCGTCAATTTTACAGCCCGTTCAACAGCTTGAGTATGGCATGGAAGCCTTAAAAACAACAATTCACCCACACCACCTGATTCAGCGATAGACTGAATTTCTGGGTCGGTCAGGTTTTTCATAATCGGTGGTTCACTTAATATTTCTTGCCAATTTATTAAATTAGTGTATGTTGAAGCATTGAAATTTATAGGCTGCACTTCAAACATTCTAGGTGTTGAAGTTTGAGGCATCCTGCGTGCCTTTAATATGCGCCGGGCTGCCAGTTCTCGAATGTGCTTTCTATCATCAGTTATCATTGCAAGGAGTATGTTTTCCGTATGTGCAAAATAGCCATTGCGTTGAATCACAGGATCAATCACCTTTTTTAGATCCTCTGACCGGTACCAGGAGGCTTTAATTATGTTAAAAAGGTGTAGTGTGCAATACTTGCATGATGGTTTATTTTTAAAGTAGAACCAAGATGGTGCGTAAACTTTTACATCAAATGTAGCCAAAGTTGTCAAGTTTTCTGATGGTGTCTCTGTTGTTACATAAAAACGTAGTATTCGGTTAGCACGTGTGAGCCAACGGGCATGTGACATTTTACCTGGGGATTTATTTGCCAAATCTTCTGAAAAATCACCTGAAAGTACCGCTGAGACAATCTTGTGTAGGTACTGTTGATCTGTGCTTAAATCTTGAGCCATTTCTGGAAGCAATTCTCCTTCAATGTGCTGAAATTTTCTCGAGTGCTTTCCCAGTGTAAGAACCCCCGTCAAGTTGAAAAAACAAGTGTCTCAAAGGAAGTTCGTTCATGTGGAGTATTTACTGGAGTGGTTTTTGTAGCCTTTCTCGAGCAGTCTTATAAAACCCCCATACCTGCCTACTGTATTTACATTGGTACCATCACAACGTATTGCCATAAGATGATGTTGGGGAATTCCTTTATGTGATAGAAACCTTGTCATCGCAGTTTCTATTCCTTTAGCTGAACCAACGTTAAGTACTACGTATCCCATGTAAATAGATCCTGGCTCTTGAATTAGTGAAATGTGCTCCTCAACTCTCATAGTCCTGTAGCATTTACCACCTTTTTTTAATAATCTTCAACGTTTTGTCTTTTCTCCCGTCAAAATATAAAGGAGACAGTTTTGGGATTGCGATATCCTTCATTAACTTTTGTCCAGTTTTAGTTCTCTCTCTGCGTATTTTATGTCTGTCAATGACTTCGACATCAGACTTAATGCCAAATAAAATAGACGACGCAATCGCTGCTGCTGCTCTATCTGATACTCCATACCTATCGCAGGATTTCGATAACGTAGTAAAATCGACGCATACTTTTTTTTTCTTTTTCTTCGGAATGATTTTTTTTATGGTGTTAGTGGAATTATCTGAACTACTACGACTCTTAGACGCTGACGATACCGGAGAAGTACTAACTTCTATAAGAGATACGAAGTATTTAAGGCTGTAGTTGGGCGGTTTTCTCGTTCCTGTTTCCTTTTTAGGGTCTTTTGCAACTTCTTCGTAACACTTACGTCGATTCCACCTATTATCATACTTCGAGAGGTTCTTTGATCAATTAAAAAATTATATTCTTGTTTGGGAACCTTTTTATCCTTGCGACAGATACATTGAGGAAAATCTTTACACTTGCATGCTGCAATATCAAAAAGTACCTTACTACTTTGTCGAAAACTTTCTAACTTTTCCGGAGAGAGCCAATTGACAGACTTGAGTAGGTTTTTGCATTTTAAATGGTATGCTTTTAACATTTGTACGATCCTTGTTCCTGTTACTATCGGAATAGATGCAGTTTGCCATATATTTTCAATTCTGGATGTCACTATGTCTGCTATTTCTGAAAATGTGGGCTCTTTTGTAGTTTCCAATTGCAACTTTAGTTGATGGCTTGATTGAATGGATGAATGGATCATAGTATTTTATTACATCTTCGTAAGGACGTAGAGTATTGTCTTTTTTCTCACAAATATCACCAAAGATAGGACATTTAAATACACTTCGTGTTCTTTGCATGTTTTTACAAAATTAAATTGAGGTTAGGTTACTTGTTAAATAACTGGCGCAAGTCTAATTCGAGCCAAAACCAATAGTCCACTGACGACGCGAAAAGTGTTCTAATGGTCCCCTCCTGCAGGGAGCGCAGGGAGAGCCGGAGCATTGCTCTTATTTTATGTTATACACTTAAGCTCATGCATTGTTTTTGTTTCGTATCGAAAATTAACTATGGTTATAATAATTTCTGGGAATAAAACACGTCTATTTATTAAAATAGACTAAAAAGACTGAAAGTCTAAAAAACATTTTTTTTTCAAAAATTCAATGACATTGCGGAGGCTATTACTTTAAATCAAATCAAATAATATTTTGCAAGGATTAATTTGAGTCTAAAAGGCACCGATTTTTCACTATTAGATCACTCACAACCCAAAAGAAATATTTCGCTCCACCCTACTGTACAATAATGGGCATTTATAATAGTGGTCGTAGACAAAATAATTTACTGCATTTACTTTACTGAATTCGTTTTGAATCTTTTGAGACAATGTATACTTATATACTTTTGAGACAATGTATATGTCGTAGTCATATAGCGAAATCCGTCAGATTGTGTAAAATCGAGTATTTGCATAATCTGACGGCAGTTAGTGTATTCTTTTTAAACTACACGATTTGACTAGGTAGTTCATGAAACCACCGATTATTTATGGCGGTTTGTGTTCCACCAACTGCAATATACACAATCTGACTTAACGTTTTGACGTTCTCGAAATTCCTAACCTTAAAAATAAACATAGGTTACCTAGGATTTCTTTGAAAATTTGTTGTAATAAGTTAATTAAATTTAATTTCAATCAAAAATTTGTAAAGTCCCTACATGTATGTTATAACTGCTCATTTAAATCAGCCAAGTTTCCCGATATTCTTAAAGCAGCCACTATACTACCTATCTTCAAGAAAGGAAATAAACATCCTCTGAATAACTATAGGCCTATTGCTTTGCTATCTGTACTCTCGAAAATCCTGGAATACTGTTTTCTGTACAGACTTACACCGTTTATTTCCATAATTTAATTCCGATGGAACAGCATGGCTTTCAAAGGGGCAAGTCCACAACTTCAGCGATTGTAGGCTTATATAATAAAATTCTGTCAGAAGTGGATAAGGGCAGATTCCCTGTGGGAATATTCTGTGATTTAAGCAAAGCTTTTGACTGTGTCGATCACGCCCAGTTAATGAACAAATTATTTTCGTATGGAATAAGATGAATAGCAGGAAACTGGATCCACTCATTCATAAAAAATCGTACGCAGTATGTATTGATACAGTCCCATTCAAGGAAAAGTGTGACATCAGATATGGCTTTTAATTCAGGGGACGTACCTCAAGGGAGTGTTCTTGCCCCAACTTTGTTCATCCTATATTTAGCTGATCTAATTCCGTTTATCCAAGGAAGATACTGCACCTTATACGCAGACGATGCCAGCTTTCTCATTTCTAATGAAACTTTATTAGATACACAGCGAAATGCAAATCTCTTAGTGCGGGACTTTTCCAGTTGGTTTTCAGCGAATAAATTATTTTTCAACATCGAAAAAACTGAATTCATTTTATTCAAAACTCAACGTAGTGAATACGCCAAGGATATTTATATAGAAACGGATCAATGTGCGATAAAACGTGTAAATTTCACAAAATTTCTTGGTATATGTTTTGAAGAAAACTTAGCTTGGCACATGACCATAGACAGGGTGTGTAAGACGCTCAGTAAGAAAGCCTACTGTCTCCGCTACCTGAAGAGGTTTTTGAGTGTACCAGAATTATTGAACTTTTATTTTGCTGAAATTCAGTGATTTCTTTCATATGGTATAATAGCTTGGGGGACTTCACCAGAGTGGCCGAAAGTTTTGAAAGCACAGAAACGGATACTAAGAGCCCTTCTTGGTTTACCGGCTTATACATCGTGCAGGCCTCACTTTACTAACTTAAAAATTTTAACTGTTTTAAGTCTCTTCATTCTTGAAACCAATTGTTATATACACACAAATAAGCAATTAATTCCTAAACATCAAGATAATCATAATTATAATACTAGAGGATGCATGAAACTATATACCCCCTATTCAAGATTGACTGTCTGCAGTAAAGCGCCCGCTGTTGCTGGAATCTACTTATATAACAAGCTACCTACAAGTCTTACCCAGGAAGTCTCGATCAGAAAGTTCAGGAAAAAAATGAGAGACATTCTTATTTTAAAATGTTTATATACGATTGATGAGTATGTTAAACTATTTTAATCATTGTATTGACTTACCAATATGTATCTTTATATATACATCTTTTTTTGGTTAATAAATTAATTTGAATTTGAACCAATGAATTAGAACATTTATTTTACATTGGATTTCTTATATGAATAAATAGTTTATAACAATTGGTAATTTTATTCAAATCTATTTTTTCTCTGGTAGATAAAAGGTTAGATAATTATTTATTTGCACAGGGTCCACTTTTGTGGCAACGAGAATTACATTTTACTTCTAATTTATAGCAATGGCATCTATTTGTCCTGCATTGCTGTTTAGAAGGTTGGCAGGAACATTTTGTGTACCCTTGTCCTTGGAAAAGAGATGTAAGTGAAACTGCTTCTCGCAGGGATAGTAACTTATTTTTATTAACGTTTTCTAATTTTAAAATTTTCCTTGTGACTTTTTTGAGATCTGGTTTGTTAAACCAAGACTTTATTATCCCTTCTGCTATTCCGACTTGGTAAACACTGTTTCTTTATATCAGTAACTACAGCAATAAGGTTTGGAGGGTCACCTGGAGTGCGATCTACCTTATCAATGTTGATCAAAACACAATCTCCAATGCTTATGGGTGGCAAAACTTTTCTTGTAACGGAAAGCATTTCATCAGCCTGCATTTTTTGACCCTCGTAAGCCTGCTCTTGATTGTTTTGAATATTAGTTTCAGTAACACATATGTTGCAAATATTTTCTCCCATAGAACACAATAAATGAAGAGGCATTAAACATTTACTACACACATTATTGTCAGGTAATATGTCTTTTTCACAGTTAGCACAATTATTTATCACACGAAGTTCATCAGGAACAGATTCACTCAAATTATAAGATGTTGTAATGGGTAATATCAAAATATCTTCAACTATGTCACAGTTATTGTTGCAGTCTTCAATTTTTGCGGTATCAATTTCTGTCGTATTAGCAGCATTTATGGAAATATTAATTTTATTTAGTTCTTCTTCACTTGTTATGGTTGATATCACGTGCTGAGGAAGATTCCTTGATGCTAAACCATGCTTTGGGTCATTTCCAAAAACTGCCTTAAATGGACTACGACGAATAATTCGATGAAATGAGTTACTTTTTGCCACTGAACAAAATGACAACCCATTGACCAAGCAACTGATTTATTATCCAGCATCCATGCACGTAGCATATGTTCTACATCTTGATTTGACCTTTCAACACTTCCTTGGCTTTGTGGGTGGCGAGGCATACCATGAATGATTTGTAGTTTTGGCCACAAGATTTTTAACTCATCTATAACTTTGTTTACGAATTCTCGGCCATTGTCACTTTGCAGAATCGAAGGTGCACCGAACTGTAAAAAAAATTTCAAAAGTTCTGTAGCTACATCAATAGCTGTTTTTGCACGCAGAGGCCTAAGGCACAAATACTTAGTGGCATGATCTTGATAGTTTAAAAGCCATTTATATTCACCATCAGAAATAGATTGGTAGTCAATGAGGTCAACTTGACCTCTCGTCATAAAATCTTTAGTTATAATTGGCTTAGGAACTACTTTGGCTACAGCTTTATTTTTTTTCAGCTGACAAATTTTACAACTGACCAAAAACATTTCTACACATGGTCTTGGTATATAACAATTTTGTTTGAGAATGTTGATCATTTTATCACGTGAACTATGTCCACAATTAATATGCACTTCAAATAATCTATCATATATGTTTTCTTCAGCAACTAAATAAATTAGTGAGTCAGTACTTGACTTCGACTTTTTTATCAGAGATTTAGTACCATTTACTATGACTATATCATAATTTTGCAATAAATAATATTCCCTTCTAGTTTTAGTAGTTTTTCCTTTGTCCAACGCAACAAATATTTCATTTGCAATCTAAAGAAAATAAAACAATTTACAGAAATTCATAACAGCTTTAACCTCAAAATATATCTGCAATAAAACTTACTTTTTCTAATTTAATAGAAGTATAAGGTCGTTTCGATGGTAAATTACTATAATATTTATTAAAAATTTCACGAAGCGTCAAAACAGTAAACAAACGTTAAGTTAGTCAGATTGTGTACATTGCAGTTAAATATAAAGCGACGCATATAAACGGTGGTTTCATGAACTACCTAGTCAAATCGTGTAGTTGAAAAAGAATACACTAACTGCCGTCAGATTATGCATACACTCGCTTTACACAATCTGACGGACTTCGCTATATGACTACGACATATACATAAAAATCGGTTGAAAGTTTTTTCAAATAAAAATATAATTGTGCCTTTTCAGACGAACATAAATGTCACTGCTTTTGTGTCTGCGTATGAGAGGAAGAGAGAGCATTGCTTTAATTAACTTTAATTAATTTCTTGTCGATGAAAATAATTATTCTTAAGAGCACTTTTTCCCAAACAAACAAAAATAGTTCAAACCGCATTCTGCGCACTGTAAATTAAGTTATTGTACTCTTTGGAACTGGAATAAACAAATATATATATATATATATATATATATATATATATATATATATATATATATATATATAATGTAAGTCGTACAACAATTGGGGGTAGACGTTCCGACATAATAAATCAGTTGGTTTATTCGGTGTATTTTAAAGTCGGCCGAATTGTTGAATCTAATTAACAAGAACTCCAATTAACCAAAAAGATCTATGGGCTGACAGTGCAACAGAGAGAAAGGGCCCGAATAAATAAAAGTCCTTCGCATTAAATGCTTTATCACAGAGAGTGTCCTCGGTAATTAATTTATCTTTTTCAACCGAACACAACGAAATCCTAATAATAAATAATTTCACTCTCGCAATTCAAACTTTAATTACATGCAATTTTTCATTTATTCATGCCGCACCAAATTACAAAATTTACAAGAAAAAATTGTTATAAACAAAATTATAGAGATTGGATTCAATAGATTCTCCGGAGAAATAAATAATATTGTAATAAACTATATGATTGTATGAATAGGATGTTTGCGACAGTTACTAGGTGGTAATTCATACTTACATATATTCATACTTACGTATATATGATTGTAATTTTTTCCGAACTACATTGTTCTTTAATTTAGTTATGTTTTGATTTAAAAGTCGTTTGAGAATTTTTCTTGTTCCGTAATTTCAAGTTCCGTTTTAACAGAGGCTTCCCAGCAGGATGCATTTAACTTTAACTTTAAGGAAATTTATTGAGGGCTCGATCGACTAACGCATTTCATTAATGTGAATATAAAACACATTTTAAACTTATTTTGAGGGGACAAAACGCTTCTGCTCGCCGCGCCGCTCACTGGGACGGATTACGAATTTACGGCGACAAAAATAGAATTTTACAATGTCTCACAATTAAGCAAAACCACTTAAAATGTATTGTTAGATAACCCATCCATAATACTATAAACAAATAAATGCGAAAAACCAATTGCATTGGTTCTGGGAACGTGTTAAACATCGCTCTTGTTCCTTAGGTACCAAAAAGGAATTAGTTGCGCTGGATTTTTAGCAAATTAACTACGTCTGTTTTGTGTTCGTGTTAAAAAATTGTGTACTTTTGAAATATGGAGAATATAGCTTCAAGTCTGTGTTTACATGTAATAATATCAAATTTGTAGAAAGTTTTAATCAATACGGTTAAAAAAATAGTTTTGTAAACGACTATCGTAAATTAAAAAAAATCTAATAAACTGCAATAAATTGATTTTTAAAAAAAGTTCCGCATAGTTCCATTGAATTAAATATTTTGTAAAGCAAAACAAACATTGGCAATTCTAGAAAAGCAAAAATCCCGTTCAAATCGTTCCACCTTACTGAGAATTGCACCTTTTTTTCCAGGTAGTCGTGATGATCACCATTTGTAAGAAAGAACGTTGAATAGAAATGAATTTTTGTTTTGTTTTAAGAGATGAAAGTTTTTATAAGTTTTCTTCGTTAAAGTGTAATGAACAATTAGTACAATACGCGTTGGATACATTTTGTGTCAACGACCCAACTGACATTTTATTAAAACAAATAAAAGATACAATCAAAGTGTTTGTGACGAAACTCTAATGTAGATAGATATACGAACGTTTCAACTAGAATCATGCAAATTGGCTCAGTTCTGAGTTGATTATCCCAGGGATATATCCACCTACAAAGATAGTTCAAGACAATCTGCAATCCACTGTTTCTAATAAGAGTCGAGGCAGGCCAAGAAACATTTTTGAAGACAGTTCTGATTGCAGCAAACAGAGAATTTACGAAACTGGGAAAATACCAACGAAATGGCTGAGGTGGACGTTCATCACTTTACCAAAAAACCGAACGCTTCGAAATGCGACGACCACCGAATGATAAACCTGATGTCTCATATCCTCAAGGTCTTTCTCCGTATCGAACACACACGTTAGATGCGACCATATACGTTAGATGCGAGGGACAGGCTAGAGAAACTTTGGATTTAGGCACGGAGTGGGCACGGGCTCTCTTCTCTCTCAACGTTCTCACACAGCGATGTAGAGACATGCATGTCTATATATGCGCCTGCTTTATGCACTACCGAAAAGATTTCGACTGTGTCTTGCACCAGAAGCACATTGAGATTCCAAAATACACCGGAGTCGACGAGGGATATCTGAACATCATCTCGCAGCTGTACTGGCATCAAACTGCAGAGATTAGGATACAGGGTATAACATTCGAAGAAACAGAATTCAGGAGAGGTATTAGACAAGGGTATATCATGTCCCCTCTGTTCTTCAATATATACTCGGAGGCAGTGTTCCGAGAGGCACTGGTGGATGTGAAAGAGGGCATTAAGATCAATGGCACCTTTATTTATAATATACAATTCGCTGACCAATGTCTATCAGCTGCAGTGCCATTATCCTGAAAAATATCTTCAATATCAAATTGGGATGAGTCAAATTCAACTATACCTTTCCTTCGATTTTTAATGCAAGAGGCGCACTTCTAATAATTTAATTTATTGAACGTTTTGATGAAAACCTAAGATGAAATTCTTCAGATGAAATCTAATATTTCCTTATAATTGTCAATTGACGGGCTAACTACCATTAACCCATTAAAGAGGGCTAGGCTATATCAGCTTTTAAAGAGTTCTTAGTCAGATTTTAATCAGTTTTAATCAGCTTTATTCAGTTCTAATTAGCTCTAATCGGCTTTTGATTAGCTTTTGATCAGCTTTTAATTAATCAACTTTAATCAGCTTTTAATCAGATTTTCAGCTTTAAATCAGATTTTCAGCTTTAATAACCTAATAGAGTGTGAGGTATATGTAGCCCCACGCTAAAGAGGGTGTGAGGTCTATGTAACCCCACGCTCAACAGGGTGTGAGGTCTATGTGACCCCACACTAAACAGGGTGTGAGGTCTATGTGACCCCACTCTAAACAAGGTGTGAGGTCTATGTGAACCCACGCTAAACAGGGTGTTAGGTCTATGTAACCCCACGCTTAACAGGGTGTGAGGTCTATGTAACCCCACGCTTAACAGGGTGTGAGTGCTATGACGCCTCACGTTAAAGAGGGCGTCAGGTCTATTTTTAGCCAGCTTTCATCAGCTTTTAATCAACTTTAATCCCATTGGGTTAGTGTTAGCATTATGTTAAGCTACGTGAGGTTAGGAATAAAGCGCGCTTCATGCCTAACCTCACGTAGCCTAACCTAATGCTAACCTAACCTAATGCTAACACAACTAACCCAATGGGATTAAAGCTGATTAAAAGCTGATGAAGGCTGGCTAAAAATAGACCTCACGCTCTCTTTAACGTGGGGCATCATAGACCTCACACCCTGTTAAGCGTGGGGTTACATGGACCTCAAACCCTGTCAAGCGTGATGAAAATTGGATGCAAGT
This sequence comes from Phosphuga atrata, assembly GCA_944588485.1. Lineage (NCBI taxonomy): Eukaryota > Metazoa > Arthropoda > Insecta > Coleoptera > Silphidae > Phosphuga > Phosphuga atrata. Next base: position 2,468,635 of record OX155901.1, read on the forward strand.
ATATGAAAAGTGGATGCAAGTAGATCAAAAGTGGATGCAAGTAGATGAAAAGTGGATGCAAGTAAATGAAAAGTGGATGCAAGTAGATAAAAAGTAGATGTAAGTAGGTGAAAAGTGGATGCAAGTAGATGAAAAGTGGATGCAAGTAGATGAAAAGTGGATGCAAGTAGATGAAAAGTGGATGCAAGTAGATGAAAGTGGATGCAGGTAGGTGAAAAGTGGATGCAAGTAGATGAAAAGTGCATGCAAGTAGTTGAAAAGTGGATGCAAGTAGATGAAAAGTGGATGCAAGTAGATGAAAAGTGGATGCAAGTAGATAAAAAGTAGATGTAAGTAGGTGAAAAGTGGATGCAAGTAGATGAAAAGTGGATGCAAGTAGATGAAAAGTGGATGCAAGTAGAAGAAAAGTGGATGCAAGTAGGTGAAAAGTGGATGCAAGTAGATAAAAACTGGATGCAAGTAGATGAAAAGTGGATGCAAGTAGATGAAAAGTGGATGCAAGTAGGTGAAAAGTGGATGCAAGTAGATGAAAAGTGGATGCAAGTAGATGAAAAGTGGATGCAAGTAAATAAAAAGTGGATGTAAGTAGGTGAAAAGTGGATGCAAGTAGATGAAAAGTGGATGCAAGTAGGTGAAAAGTGGATGCAAGTAGATGAAAACTGGTTGCAAGTAGATGAAAAGTGGAAGCAAGAAGATGAAAAGTGGATGCAAGTAGATGAAAAGTGGATGCAAGTGGATGAAAAGTGGATGCAAGTAGATAAAAAGTGGATGCAAGTAAATGAAAAGTGGATGCAAGTAGATGAAAAGTGGATGCAAGTAGATGAAAAGTGGATGCAAGTAGATAGAAAGTGGATGCAAGTAGATGAAAAGTGGATGCCAGAAAATTGAACTCTGGTTTATATAAATGAAATGCTGGATGTTTCACTTGATTATGTTTATTAAATTAAAACGAAAAATAAACCTAAGAAATTGATTAGACCACGCTTCATAAATTATTATTTTCTCCGATCGCGCACCGCTGATAAGATAGCAGGAGTTGTAATCAGCGCTAGACGGCCGGCTGTGTCTAATCGCCAATCCGAAAAACAAATACGAAAAACAAAACGAAGAAATTGATTACACTGACATACACAAACATCCGGCTATGCTTAACCGAATATTGAAACCTTATTTAAATTATAATCTTATTACGTTTATTAAGTTAAACGAGAAAAAACAATCGAAAATATATTTTAGTTAGATTAAACAATCCCTTATATATTTTAGTTCAGTCTTAACTAGTTTCATGTATCTAGCTTCGTCTGTCTAGCCCCCATGTATCTAGCCCCGTCTATCTAGTCTCATGTATCTAGCCCCATCTATCTAGTCTCATGTATCTAACCCCGTCTATCTAGTCTCATGTATCTAGCCCCATGTATCTAGCCTCGTCTGTCTAGTCTCATGTATCTAGCCCCGTCTGTCTAGTCTCATGTATCTAGCTTCGTCTGTCTAGTCTCATGTATTTAGACTCATCTATCTAACCTCATGTATCTAGCCTCGTTGATATATGCAATCAACTACACATCTCATTTGAATTTTCCCACCTCGCGTCTATTTTTGAATTTTCCCGCGCATCTGGAATTTCCGGAAATGGCGGCCGGAAGTCAAAACCGGAAACCGGAAGTAGCAATCGGAAGTAGTAACCAGAAGTAGCAAATGGAAGTAGCAACCGGAAGTGCCAATGTCAAGGTCAGAGGGGGAGGTGGATTTAGAACATACTATCTTTCCTTACTTATGTTTACCTATTAGCTATCGTAAGTCAGGAAGAGTTAGACGGCACATCACCAGCTAGGGCACGCCGTTTTTGCTAGAAAGCTGTTTCTCCACTTGGGAACCCATTGGAAGTTCTCAGTTGTTAGGTACCTAGAGTCCATTCCGACACGAGTAACACTGCCTGGGCAATACTCTTCGCGTCAGAGCCGTCTAATGGGTCAGCGCGAAACAGAGCCCCCTCAACGCTACAAGGTGACCTCTAATAGCGGGGTAAGACCGCAGTAATAAATGATAAATAAATAAAAATGAAGTGTTAATTTAAATAATTGCCAATAATCATATTTTTTTGAGTAATAAAAAAAATGTGTCATGAATTACTTTCACAATGTTAAACACAAGAAACCGAAATAAATTTTATCTACGACCACTATTGTAAAATGCCCATTATCGTACAGTTCTTGGATTAAGTAAATACATCATAACACACACGTAAGTAGATGAGCTAGGACAGTTCTGGACCAAACTCCCATAAGGATTTACATAGGGGTCTGAAATTACTTTACTTCCCGTCTAGAGCTCGGCGAGTTGAGGAGCTTGAGTCATGTGGAGGTTTAGCGATAAGAGATATTGAAATATACTCATCTGCGCAAATGGTCAATTGGGCGATAAGGTGCTTGTTAAATTGGGGGGTTGGTCAATTGGGCGAGGGGTGGTGAGTTCAAAATTCAAAAATGGTGTCAGAACGCCTCTAGCATGCACCCTAAGAGACATACCACCCGACCGCCACCCTATCAGTAGATGACGTCATCCGCCGCGGAGGATATTGCCAAACGAATTATCTCGATGCTGATTGGTTGATTAGTGAATAAATAATTACAGTTGACCTTGTGCCTCAATTTATATGTAATCTTATGGAAAAGTGTAACTTTTGAACAGGCATTAACAGATAATAAGCAGGTAATGAACAGGTTTTGAACAAGTATTAACAGCTAATGAACAGATATTAACCTCTAATAAACAGGCAATGAACAGGTTTTGAACTGATATTAATAGCTAATAAACAGATATGAAGAGGTTTGAACAGGTATTAATACGTTTAAACAGATACTGAACCGGTTTAAACAGATATGAAGAGGTATGACCTTGTTTATTACTGCTTCACACCTGTTTAGTATCTGTTTAAACTTGTATATACCTGTTCAAACCTCTTCATATCTGTTTATTAGCTGGTAATATCACTACCAAACCTGTTCATTACCTGTTTATTAGCTGTAAATACCTGCTCATTTTCCTGTTTACTAGTTGTTAATACTTGTTCAAAACCTGTTCATTACCTGTTTATTGGCTGTTAATACCTAGTAATACCTGTTCAATAAACAGGTAATGGACAGGTATTAATAGGTATTAGCAGGTAATAAACAGGTTTTGAACAAGTATTAATAGCTAATAAACAGGTAATGAACAGGTTTTGAACTGATATTAACAACTAGTAAACATATATGAAGAGGTTTGACCTTGTTTATTATCGCTTCACACCTGTTTAAACCGGTGTAGCATCTGTTTAAACCTGTTTATACCTGTTCAATCCTCTTCATATCCGTTTATTAGCTGTTAATATCAGTTTCAAAACCTGTTCATTACCTGTTTATTAGCTGTTAATACTTCTTCAAAACCTGTTCATTACCTGTTTATTAGCTATTAATACTTGTTCAAAACCTGTTTATTACCTGCTAAAACCTATTAATACCTGTCCATTACCTGTTTATTGAACAGGTATTAATAGGTATTAATAGCTAATAAACAGGTAATTATCAGGTTTTGAACAAGTATTAACAGCTAACAGCTCATTACCTGTTTATTAGCTGTTAATACTTGTTCAAAACCTGTGCATTGCCTGTTTATTAGCTGTTAATACATGTTCCAAAGGTATATTTTCCATAAGATTACATATAAATTGAGGCACAAGGTAAACTTTAATTATTTATTCATTAATCAACCAATCAGCATCGAGATAATTAGTTTGTTCAGCAATAGCCTCTGAGGCGGATGACGTCATCTACTGAGAGAGTGACGGTCGGGCGGTATCTCTCTTAGGATTCATGCTAGAGCCTAGTGTTAAAGGTCTTATAATCTTTTCACTTATAGGTAAGATTATCTTTTAATAATATATTGTATATATATATTAATAAATATTGTATATATTTGTTAATAAAACCATTTATATTTACAGCTAAAGGGAATTATTTCTAACCTAATCTATTTAAAAATTACAATTTATTCTTATATATTTTATCAACTTCAAAATACACGTCTATGTTAGTAGGGAAAGATGGTTCGTTCTAGGCCCGCCTCCGCCTCCCGACAGTGCGCATGCGCGACGACCTTGACCTTGACATGACCTTGACTTGACCCTGACATGACCTTGACTTGACCTTGACTTGACCTGGACATGACCTTGACTTGACCTTGACACGACCTTGACTTGACCTCGACATGACCTTGACTTGGCCTTGACATGACCTTGACACGACCTTGACATGACCTTGACTTGACCTTGACATGACCTTGATTTAATTTGAGATATTAGCATCTAGTGCCAACATACTGTTAGTTACATTTACAAATCCCTAGATGTTATAAAAAGGGCGCTAAATTAAGAATAGGATATGATTATCTAATTTACAAGTATAGTACATAACTCGAGTTTTACAATTTTACAGTTTTACAATAGGACGATTTCTATGTACACAAGTTTATAAAACAAATGACTTAATAAGTATATAGATAATATAAATATAGGAGAAAGAATAAATAAACTAATAACCAGAGTTATTGTAAACTGTAATAATTTTTATAAACTGATTAAAGTTTTCGCATGAATTGGTTTGAAACATAATTTATTAATTATGTTATTACTTAGCTACGAGTGCTGCGCTCATTTGATCTTACTTTGATAACAACTCCCTAATGAGGTGCAAATGCAGTGGGCTATCCATTTTAACATAGAACTAGATAAAACTAAATGGCGAAACTGCAGTGGCTATAAATGCAATCATTGCAAAGTTCTAAAACAGGATTAGCCAAAACGTCGAAAATAATCTAAAAGTTCTAAATAAAATTAAAACAAGGATTCAATTTAACACTAGAATGGTTATGTAATTTTCCAGCAAGATACATATCAATTTACTTATCTCTTTGAGTAGTTTTAATGTTAAAAAGGAGATTTTGATTCAAATTCGTCTTTGATGTTTTTCAAAGGTGAATTGTTTAATTTCGATGTTGTTTTTCATAAAAGAATTCTTTTTGTTAGGTTAAACGCTAGGCAAACTGGAATTTAATAAGCTTAGTAAACGTTATTCGACTATGTCGTTTTAATAAGATAATTCCATTAAAATATCTTCCTTGTTTTGAAATCCTTAGAAGATTAAAAATTGCTTGCAAAAGATGGTTTTGGCTTTTGATATTCTAATTTATTTTTATATGATATTCTATAAGTCGTACGAAGTATAGTATATAAAAGGAAGGTTAAATTATTAAAAAGGATGATTAAAAAGGCTACAATTTAACATAGAAGCAATAAGAAGGAAGGGCGAGGAAATTTGTTATATAAACAATAATAAAGAGAAAATTGCATAGCGAATATGCAACTCGTGGGAGAACAGAATATTCGAAACAAGGTGTACAATGTTCATTAAGCAAAATGTTCCAACGTTGGTTTTATTTTGCAAGCACGACATTTTGCAAAGGTAATTTTGCTCATATACACAATTTCATATTGACATCGTGCGAAACGTCCGAAACCCATAACAGCCATGAAATGTTTATTACAATAGCGAAGTTTAATAGTTTCCTGCGCTCCCATATATACCCTATAATACGTTAGTTTTATCACCCGTCTTATGCTCAAGAAGTCGGTTTTACTGTTACCTCTTTACGACCTCGGAATCGAAAATTTACGATTAGTAGCCGGATATACCTTTAATCTATTATTAAATCATTTGCCCACAACTCAAATAATATAAACATACAATATACAGACAAGACAGACAAGACAAACAAGACAAACAAGACAGACAAGACACAGACAAGACACAAACAAGACACAGACAAGACACAGACAAGACACAGAGACAAGACACAGAGACAAGACACAGAGACAAGACACAGAGACAAGACACAGAGACAAGACACAGAGACAAGACACAGAGACAAGACACAGAGACAAGACACAGAGACAAGACACAGAGACAAGACACAGAGACAAGACACAGAGACAAGACACAGAGACAAGACACAGAGACAAGACACAGAGACAAGACACAGAGACAAGACACAGAGACAAGACACAGAGACAAGACACAGAGACAAGACACAGAGACAAGACACAGAGACAAGACACAGAGACAAGACACAGAGACAAGACACAGAGACAAGACACAGAGACAAGACACAGAGACAAGACACAGAGACAAGACACAGAGACAAGACACAGAGACAAGACACAGAGACAAGACACAGAGACAAGACACAGAGACAAGACACAGAGACAAGACACAGAGACAAGACACAGAGACAAGACACAGAGACAAGACACAGAGACAAGACACAGAGACAAGACACAGAGACAAGACACAGAGACAAGACACAGAGACAAGACACAGAGACAAGACACAGAGACAAGACACAGAGACAAGACACAGAGACAAGACACAGAGACAAGACACAGAGACAAGACACAGAGACAAGACACAGAGACAAGACACAGAGACAAGACACAGAGACAAGACACAGAGACAAGACACAGAGACAAGACACAGAGACAAGACACAGAGACAAGACACAGAGACAAGACACAGAGACAAGACACAGAGACAAGACACAGAGACAAGACACAGAGACAAGACACAGAGACAAGACACAGAGACAAGACACAGAGACAAGACACAGAGACAAGACACAGAGACAAGACACAGAGACAAGACACAGAGACAAGACACAGAGACAAGACACAGAGACAAGACACAGAGACAAGACACAGAGACAAGACACAGAGACAAGACACAGAGACAAGACACAGAGACAAGACACAGAGACAAGACACAGAGACAAGACACAGAGACAAGACACAGAGACAAGACACAGAGACAAGACACAGAGACAAGACACAGAGACAAGACACAGAGACAAGACACAGAGACAAGACACAGAGACAAGACACAGAGACAAGACACAGAGACAAGACACAGAGACAAGACACAGAGACAAGACACAGAGACAAGACACAGAGACAAGACACAGAGACAAGACACAGAGACAAGACACAGAGACAAGACACAGAGACAAGACACAGAGACAAGACACAGAGACAAGACACAGAGACAAGACACAGAGACAAGACACAGAGACAAGACACAGAGACAAGACACAGAGACAAGACACAGAGACAAGACACAGAGACAAGACACAGAGACAAGACACAGAGACAAGACACAGAGACAAGACACAGAGACAAGACACAGAGACAAGACACAGAGACAAGACACAGAGACAAGACACAGAGACAAGACACAGAGACAAGACACAGAGACAAGACACAGAGACAAGACACAGAGACAAGACACAGAGACAAGACACAGAGACAAGACACAGAGACAAGACACAGAGACAAGACACAGAGACAAGACACAGAGACAAGACACAGAGACAAGACACAGAGACAAGACACAGAGACAAGACACAGAGACAAGACACAGAGACAAGACACAGAGACAAGACACAGAGACAAGACACAGACAAGACACCGACAAGACACAGACAAGACACCGACAAGACACATACAAGACACATACAAGACACAGACAAGACACAGACAAGACACAGACAAGACACAGACAAGACACAGACAAGACACAGACAAGACACAGACAAGACACAGACAAGACACAGACAAGACACAGACAAGACACAGACAAGACACAGACAAGACACCGACAAGACACGGACAAGACACAGAGACAAGACACAGAGACAAGACACAGAGACAAGACACAGAGACAAGACACAGAGACAAGACACAGAGACAAGACACAGAGACAAGACACAGAGACAAGACACAGAGACAAGACACAGAGACAAGACACAGAGACAAGACACAGAGACAAGACACAGAGACAAGACACAGAGACAAGACACAGAGACAAGACACAGAGACAAGACACAGAGACAAGACACAGAGACAAGACACAGAGACAAGACACAGAGACAAGACACAGAGACAAGACACAGAGACAAGACACAGAGACAAGACACAGAGACAAGACACAGAGACAAGACACAGAGACAAGACACAGAGACAAGACACAGAGACAAGACACAGAGACAAGACACAGAGACAAGACACACAGACAAGACACAGAGACAAGACACAGAGACAAGACACAGAGACAAGACACAGAGACAAGACACAGAGACAAGACACAGAGACAAGACACAGAGACAAGACACAGAGACAAGACACAGAGACAAGACACAGAGACAAGACACAGAGACAAGACACAGAGACAAGACACAGAGACAAGACACAGAGACAAGACACAGAGACAAGACACAGAGACAAGACACAGAGACAAGACACAGAGACAAGACACAGAGACAAGACACAGAGACAAGACACAGAGACAAGACACAGAGACAAGACACAGAGACAAGACACAGAGACAAGACACAGAGACAAGACACAGAGACAAGACACAGAGACAAGACACAGAGACAAGACACAGAGACAAGACACAGAGACAAGACACAGAGACAAGACACAGAGACAAGACACAGAGACAAGACACAGAGACAAGACACAGAGACAAGACACAGAGACAAGACACAGAGACAAGACACAGAGACAAGACACAGAGACAAGACACAGAGACAAGACACAGAGACAAGACACAGAGACAAGACACAGAGACAAGACACAGAGACAAGACACAGAGACAAGACACAGAGACAAGACACAGAGACAAGACACAGAGACAAGACACAGAGACAAGACACAGAGACAAGACACAGAGACAAGACACAGAGACAAGACACAGAGACAAGACACAGAGACAAGACACAGAGACAAGACACAGAGACAAGACACAGAGACAAGACACAGAGACAAGACACAGAGACAAGACACAGAGACAAGACACAGAGACAAGACACAGAGACAAGACACAGAGACAAGACACAGAGACAAGACACAGAGACAAGACACAGAGACAAGACACAGAGACAAGACACAGAGACAAGACACAGAGACAAGACACAGAGACAAGACACAGAGACAAGACACAGAGACAAGACACAGAGACAAGACACAGAGACAAGACACAGAGACAAGACACAGAGACAAGACACAGAGACAAGACACAGAGACAAGACACAGAGACAAGACACAGAGACAAGACACAGAGACAAGACACAGAGACAAGACACAGAGACAAGACACAGAGACAAGACACACAGACAAGACACAGAGACAAGACACAGAGACAAGACACAGAGACAAGACACAGAGACAAGACACAGAGACAAGACACAGAGACAAGACACAGAGACAAGACACAGAGACAAGACACAGAGACAAGACACAGAGACAAGACACAGAGACAAGACACAGAGACAAGACACAGAGACAAGACACAGAGACAAGACACAGAGACAAGACACAGAGACAAGACACAGAGACAAGACACAGAGACAAGACACAGAGACAAGACACAGAGACAAGACACAGAGACAAGACACAGAGACAAGACACAGAGACAAGACACAGAGACAAGACACAGAGACAAGACACAGAGACAAGACACAGAGACAAGACACAGAGACAAGACACAGACAAGACACAGACCAGACGCAGACAAGACGCAGACAAGACACAGACACAGACAAGACACAGACAAGACACAGACAAGACACAGACAAGACACAGACAAGACACAGACAAGACACAGACAAGACACAGACAAGACACAGACAAGACACCGACAAGACACCGACAAGACACAGACAAGACACAGACAAGACACAGACAAGACACAGACAAGTCACAGACAAGACACAGACAAGACACAGACAAGACACAGACAAGACACCGACAAGACACAGACAAGACACAGACAAGACACAGACAAGACACAGACAAGACATAGACAAGACACAGACAAGACACAGACAAGACACAGACAAGACACAGACAAGACACAGACAAGACACAGACAAGACACAGACAAGACACCGACAAGACACCGACAAGACACCGACAAGACACCGACAAGACACCGACAAGATACAGACAAGACACAGACAAGACACAGACAAGACACAGACAAGACACAGACAAGACACAGACAAGACACAGACAAGACACCGACAAGACACCGACAAGACACCGACAAGACACCGACAAGACACCGACAAGACACCGACAAGACACCGACAAGACACAGACAAGACACAGACAAGACACAGACAAGACACAGACAAGACACAGACAAGACGCAGACAAGACGCAGACAAGACACAGACAAGACACAGACAAGACACAGACCAGACAAGACATGGACAAGACACGGACAAGACACAGACAGACAAGACGGACAAGACGGACAAAGAATGTCTGAAAGAATGTCTGAAAGAATGTCTGAAAGAATGTCTGAAAGAATGTCTGAACGAATGTCTGAAAGAATGTCTGAAAGAATGTCTGAAAGAATGTCTGAAAGAATGTCTGAAAGAATGTCTGAAAGAATGTCTGAAAGAATGTCTGAAAGAATGTCTGAAAGAATGTCTAAACGAATGTCTGAACGAATGTCTGAACGAATGTCTGAACGAATGTCTGAACGAATGTCTGAACGAATGTCTGAACGAATGTCTGAACGAATGTCTGAACGAATGTCTGAACGAATGTCTGAAAGAATGTCTGAAAGAATGTCTGAACGAATGTCTGAACGAATGTCTGAACGAATGTCTGAACGAATGTCTGAACGAATGTCTGAACGAATGTCTGAACGAATGTCTGAACGAATGTCTGAACGAATGTCTGAACGAATGTCTGAACGAATGTCTGAACGAATGTCTGAACGAATGTCTGAACGAATGTCTGAAAGAATGTCTGAAAGAATGTCTGAAAGAATGTCTGAAAGAATGTCTGAACGAATGTCTGAGCGTATGTCTGAAAGAATGTCTGAGCGTATGTCTGAAAGAATGTCTGAAAGAATGTCTGAAAGAATGTCTGAAAGAATGTCTGAAAGAATGTCTGAACGAATGTCTGAACGAATGTCTGAACGAATGTCTGAACGAATGTCTGAACGAATGTCCGAACGAATGTCGGAACGAATGTCTGAAAGAATGTCTGAAAGAATGTCTGAAAGAATGTCTGAAAGAATGTCTGAAAGAATGTCTGAAAGAATGCCTGAAAGAATGCTTGAAAGAATGCCTGAAAGAATGCCTGAAAGAATGCCTGGAGGAATGTCTGAAAAAATGTCTGAAAAAATGTCTGAAAAAATGTCTGAAAGAATGTCTGAAAGAATGTCTGAAAGAATGTCTGAAAGAATGCCTGAAAGAATGCCTGAAAGAATGTCTGAAAGAATGTCTGAAAGAATGTCTGAAAGAATGTCTGAAAGAATGTCTGAAAGAACGTCTGAAAGAATGTCTGAAAGAGTGTCTGAAAGAATGTCTGAAAGAATGTCTGAAAGAATGTCTGAAAGAATGTCTGAAAGAATGTCTGAAAGAATGTCTGAAAGAATGTCTGAAAGAATGTCTGAAAGAAGGTCTGAAAGAAGGTCTGAAAGAATGTCTGAAAGTATGTCTGAAAGAATGTCTGAAAGAATGTCTGAAAGTATGTCTGAAAGAATGTCTGAAAGAATGTCTGAAAGAATGTCTGAAAGAATGTCTGAAGGTATGTCTGAAAGAATGTCTGAAAGAATGTCTGAAAGAATGTCTGAAAGATTGTCTGAAAGAATGTCTGAAAGAATGTCTGAAAGAATGTCTGAAAGAATGTCTGAAAGAATGTCTGAAAGAATGTCTGAAAGAATGTCTGAAAGAATGTCTGAAAGAATGTCTGAAAGAATGTCTGAAAGTATGTCTGAAAGAATGTCTGAAAGAATGTCTGAAAGAATGTCTGAAAGAATGTCTGAAAGAATGTCTGAAGGTATGTCTGAAGGTATGTCTGAAAGAATGTCTGAAAGAATGTCTGAAAGAATGTCTGAAAGAATGTCTGAAAGAATGTCTGAAAGAATGTCTGAAAGAATGTCTGAAAGAATGTCTGAACGAATGTCTGAACGAATGTCTGAACGAATGTCTGAACGAATGTCTGAACGAATGTCTGAACGAATGTCTGAACGAATGTTTGAAAGAATGTCTGAAAGAATGTCTGAAAGAATGTCTGAAAAAATGTCTGAAAGAATGTCTGAAAGAATGTCTGAAAGAATGTCTGAAAGAATGTCTGAAAGAATGTCTGAAAGAATGTCTGAAAGAATGTCTGAAAGAATGTCTGGAAACATGGCGGAAAAATGGTGAGAAAATGACGGAAAATGACAGAAAAATGACGGATAATGACAGCAAAATGACAGAAAAATGACGGAAAAATGACAGAAAAATGACGGAAAAATGACAGAAAAGACCAGACAGAAAGATCAGAGAGACAAGAATATAAAGTCAAGACCAGACGGTGAAGACCAGACAGACAACAACAGACAGACAGGCAAGACCAGACAGACAAGACCAGACAGTCGAGAACAGACAAACAAGACCAGACAGACAAGACCAGACACTCGAGAACAGACAGACAAGACCAGACACACAAGACCAGACACACAAGACCAGACACACAAGACCAGACAGACAAGACCAGACAGACAAGACCAGACAGAGATGACCAGACAGAGAAGATCAGACGGACAAGACCAGACAGACAAGACCAGACAGGACCAGACAGACAAGACAAGACAGACAAGACCAGACAGACAAAACCAGACAGACAAGACCAGACAGACAAGACCAGACAGACAAGATCAGACAGACAAGCCCGGACCGACAAGACCAGACAAAGAGACCCGACCGACAAGACCTCACAGATAAGACAAAATAGACAAGACCGAAAAGAGATGTTCGGATACTGAAGACAGGACATTGAAGACCAGACAGATAAGATCAGACGTACAAGACTTACCAGGCAAGACCAAACAGACAAGATTGAACATAAATTACTAGGTTGACAGGACTAGACTAGATCATGTTAAAGAGACAAAACCAAGGAGACAGCAATGAACCCTCGCTAGCATATTGTAATTTAAAGTTCGAATAAATATTTAAATCTTGTTTGTGTTTAATGTTTTCATTTTGACTTTGACATCTGTGACATTCAGGGAAATATTACCGTAAGGGGTTTTGTGATTTGCGTGTGAAAACCTTTCTCGGCCGCATTTAAAATCCGGCACCAAAAGGAGCGGAAAATTCGCACAGAAAACGAAAACGTGGAAGAGGAAAATAAAAATAAAGGCGTAGAAAACAGCAATATTTCTTTTCTATATTCATGCCGAACGTCCGGGATAAAGATTTACGTTGTTCCTGTCTACGACGAATATCCAGCGAGAGGCGTTTTAAAACGTTTTGCGAAAAGCCGCTAATTTGTGACTTATGCTCTTTTCTTTCTTACTATAAACATGTTTTTCTATGTGTATCTTATTTTGCATGTTTTACAGATTTGTCTGTAACGGATTTCGCTCACAACAACACATTCATATTGCAACATATCTTAGTATATTGTAACATATCTTAGTTGTGTCGTAACTTGCGAATTTATTCTTATTTGCTAGTTATGTTATGTATTAGTGGCTGTGATGTCTCGCGTTTATTGCGTTATCTTATCTATTTGTTTAATTAACCTATTTGTTTCTTCTTCTTTAAGTGTCGTAACCGCTTCGATCGTTGAATATGATGTTGACTAATAAGTCAACATCAATCAAACAATTAATGATTTAACTTTGTCGACTGCTGCACGAAACAGCTGGGCTGTTGTTTTGCCATACCATCTCCTTAGATTTTTAACCATGATGTCGTCCTTCGTCCTACACACCTTTTTTCCCTTTACCAATTTGTTTAACATTGTATAATTAATTTGATTTGATCAACCAATTATTCCATAATTTTTTTTATCCAACTAGTCAATTATCGTATTCCATTTCAAATTATTCTTGTTTATTTTGATAATTTTCACCTTCATCTTTAGATTGTAATAGCTATTTAGCGATTTTAGTTTATCAATATATTAGGGAGGAAACGTTAAATTGTACATGATTTGATTGAATTACAAATTGGTATTTATGGTGAATGCTCCGGGCAACTGTCAGTTTATTATCGTTTCAAATTATGTTAGCGGATATCGCTAACACTTTAAAATAATTTCGCTGACGCTATGTTATGTAATATAGTATATTAATTAACTATTCTTAAAGAGCGTGTTATTATTCGTACTGTGCGATCCAATAAATTGATAAAAGGTCAAGCTATGAAAAATAAAATGGAGTCTTAGCTTATTTCATAGAATTATAGTATGAAATGGTCAAATATATTATCATCATAAGCAGCTCTTATAGTCATCCAGTCATACAGTATTTTTTTCTAATTTAGCGCGGTCTCGACCCAGGGCGGGGCACCTGTCGCCTTCCTTTGGATATAGGCCGAAAACCAATTGGACCAACTAAAGTGGCCCGAACAATAGAAGAATACACTGTATACTACTCTGGTAGGGATATCATGTCATCCACTGCAGGACATACTTACCGTAATGAATTCTATTCTTCTTTGTTCTGCGCTGCGGTCATTCAGTTGGCGTGGATGAGTTTTAGGTCATCTGAACATCAAGCGTGGGTTCTTTCTCTGCTTCGGAATGCCTTATTTGGCGGCCTCCATTCCGTTACGCTCCTGGTCCATCTGTAGTCCTTTAATCTGGCCATATGACCTGCTCAACAACACTAATGGTTTGTGATTCTTTCAATGGCGTTCGCAACATCGCTCCTTCTCCTGATACTTATGTTGGATACTTTGTCACTTAGCGATATAAGCATTGCTCTCTTCATGGCCTTTTGCGCAATTTGGATTCTGTTTACTGTCCTTTTTGCTTATGTTAGTGTTTCGACTCCGTAAGTCAATACGGGCAAAATCCTCAGATTGAAAACCTTCGTATAAAGGCAGATAGAGATTTTTGATCTAAAAGCATACATATTAGCAAATGTTCAGCTTAGCCCCATTCCTCTTGCAAGCTCGTAGGTTACCTCATCCCAGGCGGATTTCATGGCTAAGATATTTGTATAGGTGAACTTGTTTTAGATATGAGTCTTTTAGTGTAAGATTTTCACTCAGTTGGTCATGAGTTTGGTTTTACTTGTGTTGATCTTTAAACTTACCATCTCCTCGGCTGATTCTAGTTCAAATAGCATGGCTTTTGCTTCGCCTTTTTAGTTTGTCTGGGCTATCGGTTATTAACGATGTCAATGGCAAAGCCTAAGTACAGTTATCTACTGCTTGTTTTAAGGATTTTTTTTTTCTTTGTGTTATTAATTTTCAATACAAAACTTACTTCTGATTAACTGAAATCATATTTGGGGTTTAAATGGAAGACCGGTGACTACTGAACTTCGCCTCCCTCCAATGATTGGGAAAAGAATTGTTTGTGAATTATTAAGAGTGTTATGACTTCATAGGTGTATATTGTACATCATTGGTAAATAAAGGCCCTTTTTATTATTACCTATAACACACTCACCGGGTATAAAATAATACACTCGCCGGTCTAAATGTACTATCTCTCGCTGGGACTCAAATCACACTGGATCTAAACCGCTGCGCAGTTTTTTACCTAAACTCTTTCTAATCGCTACGCGATTTTTAATTCGATGCGCCCGATCAACACCTAATGGAATCAAATGACCGCGCTATTGACAATCGTACGCCCTCGTTTGATAGGCTAACGAACATGGAGCAAAACATGTTCAATTTGTCGTCGGTTTTCCTCGATAGAACGCAGGATTATCCGGGCAATGTGTCTTTTCACGATCCTGCATCCATCGAAGTCAAAGAAAAACTGGAGAGCACGCAGAAGGGCTTATCTCGCGTAGAATAATTAATCGAAGATCTTAACTCCAAAATCAAGTGACAAAAAATTAGTGAGTCAAGTTCTACTAAATTGGGCTATTCCTCCTCTTCCAACCAAGCCGAGTGTCCAAAAACATCTGAGGAATTTTCTCAAAAGGAAGACAAAGTGACAATAGATGGTAGATCTCATTTAACATTGAAT
This sequence comes from Phosphuga atrata, assembly GCA_944588485.1. Classification (NCBI taxonomy): domain Eukaryota; kingdom Metazoa; phylum Arthropoda; class Insecta; order Coleoptera; family Silphidae; genus Phosphuga; species Phosphuga atrata. The sequence goes on from OX155901.1 coordinate 2,484,728, forward strand.
TTGAGAAATGAGACGTGATTGAAACAAAATGGCAGTATTTGATCGCAAGTAATCTTCCCTCTAGTTTTTCTTCCATCCAAGTCTGATTAAAGAAAATTTGAGGACTTCAGACTTTATAAGATGTTTCCCATTAACTAAAGAACGTTCCAACTCCTCAAATCTGTCGTTCAAAATTGGCGTGAGCAACAAAACGCTAACTAACGGTTTATTCAACTTCTGCAACTTCTGGCGTGCTGGAGTTCTCGTCAATTGGTCTGTCGCATCTCCGCCGCCATTACCCTCTCCACGTTATCCTGATGTTGATTCTCACTTGACTAAGCAGGTCATTCCCACTTGCCCAGGTAATCTTGTCACTGAAGCGAAATCAACAGGGGTCATCACCTTCAAGAAAAAGCCTGCTACGGAGAATGTTACTACGATCACATCTGGCAAGCATGCTATTTTCGCATGCAAATCTTTTTTTTTTTCTCTTTGGGAGAAAAACCTTCAATGGGAGATATTCAAATTTCACCTAAGGCTTTCAGTGTGGGATTGGTGCTTGCTCAATGTTAGGGTTCGCCCGACCGCACTAAAAAATCCATGGATCCCCCGTGGAACCGACGCTAGTCATTACTTCGCGGGGTGGCATGCTTCGGCCCTGCCGACGTTCACTTTTGTCGAGTTGCTTGTTTTTTCTCATACTTTCCTCTGCGCCCTGCTCTCCTGGGCCTATCCGCCTCCTCCTGGATGCGTAGTGTCTCCAGGATGTTTACGGCTAGCTCGCAGCCAGCATTCCATTGCACCTCCGAGTGCATCAATGACGCACCGTATCCGCCGGCAGTTATGCGTGCGCCAGAAATACACTCCCATCTCTGTCTCTCCTGCTGGAATCTGGGGCATTCCAGCAGGACGTGTTCTGCAGTCTCCGAGACCCCTGGGCACTGGGGACAGTCGGGTGTAACTGCTACCCCTATTCGGTGAAGATACTCACGGAAGCCACCATGTCCCATGTAGTGTTTGGGTGAGGTGATAATTCACATCACCGTACATCCTACAGATCCAGGGATCGATGGACGGGATCAAGCGATAGGTCCAGCGACCGTTACTTGATGTGTTTCATCTTTCCTGCCACTGCGTAAGGGTGATCGCCCTCTCGGTCTGTACTCGATTGTTGTCGGCCTCCGTCTGTTGGGGATCGTCCAGGGCCGGCCCCTTCTTCTTTTGATATGGTCGCATGCGCTGTTTAGCAAGCAAGTCTATTGGCGGCAGGCCAGCGATGGCCCGTGCTGCATCTGCGGACACAGTCCGGTAGGCGCCTGCGATTCTCAGTGCATTCGTCCTGTGTGCGGGGGCTATCAGTCTTAGGTATGCGGGAACCTCCGTCATTTCTGCGCAGGTCGGCGCCGCATACAGCAAGATCGAGGCGCTAACGCAGGCGAGCACCCTTCTCCTGGCACCGCGCGAACCTCCAATGTTGGGCAGTATCCACGAGATAGCTGCAGTAGATGCGTATCTGAGGTGCTCCTTGAAGTTGAGCCTCTGATCCAGCATCACTTCCAGGTACTTTAAGGCAGGTTTGCTCCTGATAGTGCATCCTCGGTAGGTTAGTACCATTGGGGTCCTAACCTTTCTGCCAGTGAAAAGCACTGCCCCAGTCTTCTGTACGGCCAGGGAGAGGCCGACTGACTCTACCCATTCCCAGATAATCTCCATGGCTTCCCCGAACAGTGCAGCGATGGCGTCACAGTCGGTGCTGGGTATGAGGACCGCCACGTCGTCTGCGTATGCTTCCAGTCGACAGTTCCCTGGCAAGGGCAGCTTCAGAAGTCCGTTGTACAGGACGTTCGAAGTCCGGGCCAAGAACCGACTCCTGAGGAGCGCCTGCAGTGATGCTGAACTCCCTGACCTAAGTCGTCGTCTCCGCGAATAGTACTATGTCACTGAGGTAGTTTCATGAGGTAGTAGATGGTGTTTCTCAAGTACCCGGGGACGTTGAAGTCCCGGCGGAGAGCCTCACAGATCTTGTCCCATCTTGCGGAGTTAAAAGCATTTCTAACATCCAGTGCAACTATGAGATAGAGTCTCCTCTTCCTAAGTGGTCCGCAAATGTGGCTGGAGACCAGTCGCTTCACCTCTTCCACCGCATCCGTAGACGACCGCGCAGGTCTGAAACCGTACTTTTTGTCCGTCAGTTGTTGATCCACGCAGCCACGAAGGTGCTCCTGGACGATCCGTCCTCTCTAATCAATCAATCTTTCGAGAAGGGTATTTTTCCCCAGTGTTTCAAGACATCCATTATTTAGATAATGATTAGACATTATCTCTCTACATAAAGGCGGTGATAAGGGCAGCTGTTACAACTCGCCTTACTACCTGCTCTATCCAAGTTCATAGAGAGGCTCTTCAAGGTACGCTTAGTAGCTTTCCTGACCAAACATAGCATCTTAACATTGTATCAGTTCGGGTTCTTATCCAGTAAAAGTTCGAGTGATGCCATATTCTCCGTTTTTAGTGATATCTACCACAATTTTAACAACAACGGTTTTTGGTGACATTGCCAAAGCCCTAGATTGTGCGAACCATGAGATTTTACTAAAAAAATGAATTCGGTGTATTCGGCTGGCAATAGAAAGCAGCTCGTCAGCTAAATGCCTACTCTTGCTCTTGTAGAGCCCTAATAATAATAATAAAAGAAAGAAAATGGAGTTATTGGCGATAGATTTCAGGTAGATAGGTAAATGATTGAACATTGACAACATCAGCTCTGATCTACGTAAGGGTAGGTCCTGATCCAAGTTCCTAATACTGTGTTCGTGTTGTGATCTCTCCGGTAAAGCACGAATGTGTTTATGCATTAAGCTAACATATCCTGGGATTCCAGGATAAATAACGATGGGAGACAATTTTGAAATTTTTAAAGTAAGGACAAAGGGTTTTACTACTCAATCCAAATATATAGCGAATAACTCAATTTTGTAACTTCAAGTTGGAGAAAGTTGTAGTGTTTCCAGAACGTTAAGCCATATCGAAGATGATATTCGAGAAGAGTGGAGAAAGAGTAGTGGATGTTGGTATCGCACAAGGTTCTGTTCTAGGTCCAATACTCTTCTTAGTATTCATCAACGATATCACTAATCTAATTATCAGCGGTAAACTTTGTCTCTTCGCCTATAATACTAGTATTATATGGTCCAAACGTAACCTTCCTCTTCTCCACTCTACTATCTCTAATGACCTTTCGGGTATTAAATTATGATACGATTCTAACTGTCCAAAATTAAGTACCAAGAAAACTGTAGTTCTATCATATAAAGATACACTCCCGCCTCTTACACTTGACAACAACTGTTGACTCTAGATAGATTTCTAGGCCTCATCATCGAAAATTCACTCAAATGGTCTTCGCATGTGAAACTCTTAACAAAAACGCTGTCTTCTGCTTGGTTTGCAATTAGGTCTATTTCCAGGGAACTAAATCTCCAAACAACCAGAACTTCTTATTGCACTCTTTTCGAATATCATCTTCGATATGGCTTAACGTTCTGGAAACACTACAACTTTCTCCAACTTGAAGTTACAAAAGTGAGTTATTCGCTATATATTTGGATTGAGTAGTAAAACCCTTTGTCCTTACTTTAAAAATTTCAAAATTTTAAGTCTCCCATCGTTATTTATCCTGGAATCCCAGGATATGTTAGCTTAATGCATAAACACATTCGTGCTTTACCGGAGAGACCACAACACGAACACAGTACTAGGAACTTGGATCAGGACCTACCCTTACGTAGATCAGAGCTGATGTTGTCATTGTTCAATCATTTACCTATCTACCTGAAATCTATCGCTAATAACTCCATTTTCTTTCTTTTATTATTATTATTAGGGTTCCGTACCGAAAACGGAACCCTTATAGGATCACTTTGTTGTCCGTCTGTCTGTCTATCTGTTTGTCTCTCTGTCTGTCTGTCCGTCTGTCTGTCTGTCAAGACCATTTTTCTCAGGAACGCGTAGAGGTAACAAGTTGAAATTTGTATCAAATACTCGGGTCTGCGGTCTCTTTCAGCTGTGAAATAATAATAGTGTATTAGATAGGGGATGTCAAAGAATTTTCTCAGCTGGCGAAGGCAGTATGCTTTTTCATTTGGAGACTTGCATAACTCTTCGATTTGATTGTGTCATGATAAGTGTTCTTGCACGTTTAGCCCAAGAAATTTAGTGTATCTCGCTCTTTTTAAAGGCATATTATTAAATCTTAATGATATATCCTCTATATACTTAGCTCTGTGTGATTGGAATACGACAAATTCAGTTTTGTCCAAGTTGAGGAATAGTGTATTAGCTGAGAACCAAGAGTTTAAAGATTTCAGGAGGTTATTTGCCTCTTGCTGGCTAGCTATCAAGTGGCATTCAGATATAATAAAGCTAGAGTCATCCGCATACAGGGTGCAGAAATTGCTATGGATGCATGGATTTAGATCTGCTAAGTAGAGTAGAAACAGGGTCGGCGAAAGCACACTTCCTTGAGGAACACCTGTTTTCAAAGCTGATTTAGTTGAGATGCTAGATTCAAGGTTTGAAGATATCTTTACATATTGGGTTATGTCTTTCAAGAAAGACTATAGCCAGTTTCCAGCCTTTCCCCTTATACCATATCTATAGATCTTGTTAATTAATAGAGCATGATTAACACAATCAAAGGCCTTGCTCAGATCACAGAAGATACCTATTGGGAATTGGGATTTCTTAATATTGGAAGCTTTTTTTGTAAGACAAATAAGTTTTTTAACTTGTATCTGGAAATCCTTGCTGCGTTAGATATCCAATTTTTGTTGCACACATTGATTTGTGTTAATGGGAAGCAATTATAGTAGTGTAGTTGGAGAATATTTATTAACGCTGAAGTTTTGTCATTGCAGCTGACTGCATTATATACATCAGACCATGTATACTGTTCTAGACATTCCTCCAAGCCTATTTTATTTAGAATAAATAAATTAGGCTTAACTTAGTTCGATTAACAAAAAAATCTAATGGAGACAATCGATAGGGTACACTATGTCAAGGTACATAGGGTACCTTGCTTACTTTCATGACCAACCTGCCACCTGTTTCCTGCTTCAAATTAGAATTCCAACAGCTACTTTTTAAGTTCTTTCGATAACTTGGAACTGTTACAAACCATTACAGCAACAAAAAGCAAGTCTTCCTGCAGCACTGATGGTTTACCGATTAAAGTATTTCTAAACCTTCCTCTTGAAGCAATGAACGCCCTGTCCTCCCTAATCAATCAATCTTTTGAGAAGGGTATTTTTCCACGGTGGCCCAAGATATTTAGATTAGGATTAGACATTATCCCTGTGCATAAAGGCGATGATAAGGGCAGCTGCTGCAACTACAGACCAATCGCCTTACTACCTGCTCTATCCAAGATCATGGAGAGGCTGGTCAAGGTACGCTTAATAGCTTTCCTGACCAAACATAGCATCTTAACATTGTATCAGTTCGGGTTCTTATCCAGTAAAAGTTCGGATGATTCCATATTCTCCGTTCTTAGTGATATCTACCACAATTTTAACAACAGTTTTGTGACATTGCCAAAGCCCTAGATTGTGCGAACCATGAGACTTTACTAAAAAAAATGAATTTCGGTGTATTCGGTTGGCAATAGAAGGCAGCTCGTCAGCTAAATGCCTACTCTTGCTCTTGGTGTTGGTATCCCACAAGTTTCTGTTCTAGGTCCAATACTCTTTTTAGTATTCATCAGCGATATCACTAAACTAATTATCAGCGGTAAAATTTGACTCTTCGCCGATAGTACTAGTATTATATGGTCCAAACGTAACCTGCCGCTTCTCCACTCTACTATATCTAATAACTTTGCGGCTATTAAATTATGGTACGATTCTAACTGTCTAAAATTAAGTACAAAAAAAAACTGTAGTTCTACCATATAAAGATTCACTCACGCCTCTTACACTTGACAACAACTGTTGACTCTGTTAGATTTCTGGGCCTCATCATCGAAAAATCACTCAAATGGTCTTCGCATGTGAAATTCTAAACAAAAAAGCTGTCTTCTGCTTGGTTTGCAATTAGGTCTATTTCTAGGGAACTAAATCTCCAAACAGTTAAGTCTCCGCTAAGAGATACGATCTGGAAAAATTCAAAACCGATGAGATGAAAGAGAGATTTCAGTACCAAATGCAGGAACGAATATCCAAACGGCCAGAAAAAGCTCTAGTAGAGGTCAATGAAGCGTGGCAAAAGATCAAGCAGGACATCGAAGATACAGCAGCAGAGGTTGTGGGGTGGAAGAAGGGACAAAGGCGTAATAACTGGTTCGATGAAGAATGCAAGGAAGCTCTGACAGAGATGAACAAAGCCAGAGAAAAAGTACTACAACGAAATACTAGAGCGAATGTAGAGGATTATCGAAACAAACGGAAAGTTGAGAAAAAACTCTTCCGGAAAAAGAAATCTGAAAAAGATGAAGAAGATTTCGCGGAAATAGAAAGAATGAGTAATGCCAACGAAACTCGGGGACTCTTTACAAAGGTCAGATATGCGAGACTTGGCTACAAACAGCTGCCACTTCTGTGTAAGGATAAGGACGGCAGAGTAATCGGACACACAGAAAAGTGTATCAAGAGGTGGGGTCAGTACTTCAGGGACCTGCTCAACCAGAACACTCGCGTAGTCCAAGAGGAAAGTGTAACGCCAACATCAACATCAATATTAGGGACTGAGCAAGTGGAGGAACCCACCTTAGAAGAAGTAGAGACTGCAGAGCGCAGGATCAAGAACAATAAGGCGCCAGGTGCAGATAGCATTCCAGGAGAATTGTTGAAGTATGGAGGTAGAGCCCTAATATCGTGCATGCATGATCTCATATTAAACATATGGAGAACGGAAAAGCTACCGGATGAATGGAAGCTAGGGATAATATGCCCATTGTACAAGAAAGGTGATAAGTTAGATTGTTCTAACTACAGGGGGATAACGCTGCTAAACATTGCATACAAGGTCTTCGCTAATGTGTTGTACCGTCGCTTACTACCATACGCAGAAGAGAATATCGGGGAATACCAGTGCGGTTTCCGCACAAACAGGTCAACCACAGACCAACTGTTTGGCATTAGGCAGATCCTGGAGAAATGTAATGAGTTCAATATCACGACACACCATCTATTCGTGGACTTCAGAGCAGCATACGACAGCGTTATAAGACACAAACTGTGGGGGATAATGACAAGTTTCGGATTCCCTGAAAAACTGACCGCCCTAACCAGAGTAACACTGTCTGAAGTATCGTCTGTAGTAAGAATACGAAACAAGTTGTCTGAGACTTTTATAACAGAGGAAGGACTACGACAGGGAGACCCACTGGCAACTTTACTGTTTAACATCGTACTAGAAAAGGCCGTTAGGAGTAGTGGAGTGGATACTAACAGCACTGTGTACTTGAAGTCAACACAACTATTGGCTTACGCAGACGACATTGATATAATTTGCAGAAGCGAACAGGCGACCAAAACTACTTACTCGCTGCTAGAGAAGGAAGCAAATAACCTAGGACTCACTGTCAACGTAAACAAAACTAAATACATGGTGGCTAATGAAACTCATCGGAAGGTAGGACCAACGCTAGAACTAGACGGAAAGCACTTTGACACAGTAGATACATTTGTGTACTTGGGCTCGTTACTGAACAGCGTAAACCGGATGGGCGAGGAGATTAGAAGGCGGATAACACTTGGTAACAGGTGCTATTATGGGCTACTTAAACTTTTGGGTCCAAAACGATCCACCCCAAGCATAAGTGCACACTGTACAGGTCACTGATAAGACCGGTGGTAACCTATGGTGCAGAAGCATGGAGCTTAACACAGAGCGAAGAACAAGCTTTAAGTGTATTTGAGAGAAGAATGCTACCTGCAATATTTGGAACGACCCAAGAACGAGGAATCTGGCGCCGATGATATAATCACGAACTAAATCAGCTCTACAATCAACCAGATATTGTGAGTTTCATAAAGGTGGCAAGATTGAGATGGCTCGGACACATGCAAAGAATGGGTGATCATAGGGTTCCGAAAAAGTTGTTCAATGGCCAACCAGAGGGAAGGAGAAGGACCGGAAGGCCAAGAGGGAGATGGAAGGATGCGGTAACAACTGACCTACAAAAACTTCAAGTACGGGACTGGAGAACGTTGGCGAGTGATAGGTCCGCTTGGAGAAACATGCTGAAGGAGGCCCAGACCGGCAATCGGTTGTAGTGCCATTAAGAAGAAGAAGAAATCTCCAAACAACCAGAACTTCTTATTGCGCTCTTTTCGAATACCATCTTCGATATGGCTTAACGTTCTGGAAACACTACAACTTTCTCCAACTTGAAGTTACAAAAGTGAGTTATTCGCTATATATTTGGATTGAGTAGTAAAACCCTTTGTCCTTACTTTAAAAATTTCAAAATTTTAAGTCTGCCATCGTTATTTATCCTGGAATTCCAGGATATGTTAGCTTAATGCATAAACACATTCGTGCTTTACCGGAGAAACCACAACACGAACACAGTGCTAGGAACTTGGATCAGGACCTACCCTTACGTAGATCAGAGCTGATGTTGTCAATGTTCAATCATTTACCTATCTACCTGAAATCTATCGCCAATAACTCAATTTTCTTTCTTTTATTATTATTATTAGGGTTCCGTACCGAAAACGGAACCCTTATAGGATCACTTTGTTGTTCGTCTGTCTGTCTGTCTGTCTGTTTCTCTGTCTGTCTGTCCGTCTGTCTGTCTGTCAAGACCATTTTTCTCAGGAACGCGTAGAGGTAACAAGTTGAAATTTGTATCAAATACTCGAGTCTGCGTTCTCTTTCAGCTGTGAAAAAATCAAACATGTAAGTCAACGCGATCAAAAGATATGATATCGCATATTTTGCGATTTCACTAGGGAATCAAAACCTACAGGGTACTTCGCGTTGAGCTAGAATCATGAAATTTGGCAAGAAGCGGTGTCGTACAGCACAAAACCGTAAATATGCAGTTTAATTACAAGAAAAATGCGAATTTACTATTAGAAACTTATGGAAATACACCAATGTGTTGCGTGGTATTGTCAGGCACTAGAAGCATATGGGTTGCATACAGTTAGGTCCTCCTCGGTTAGGTCCGAAGGTTAAAGAGTATGTGTCGGCACCAAGCTGTTTATTCTGAATTTTCTTTGTTTATATTCGTTATGCATTTCATCACGTACACTCTATATACATAATATATACAGGGTATATATTATGTCTAAATTTTGCTTGTTTATAACCAACATGCGACATACTCAAGTCTCATAACATCCTGTATATATTATATTTCGTCTAATTTTTCTTTATAAACTACATATACTTAAATCACGTACGCCCTATATTTTTTTGGTAGTCAATTGCCCAAAAGCAGTCAAATGAACAAGTGAATGTTAAGAATATCGAAATAGATCTAGAAATAGTTAATATATTAGTTTATATTAGATCTACAAATAGTTAGATCTTAATATAAGTTAGTGAATAAGTGTAATACTAAAATAAAGTTTTGTTTTTATAAGTTTAAAAAAATCGCGTTATTTAAAAAAAAATAGAGTACTTATAGCAGTAAAAACAAATAGTGAAGTTCAAGAACCCCTAAACAATCATAGTGAATGGGGGATGTATGGTAATAAAATATAGGGTAGAATTCCATCGTACGACAGCGACATCTTGAGGTTATGCTTACAGCGGTACTAAGATGGTCGTGCTTTCAGGAGGGCCACTTGTCAAGTTAACTGAATGTGCTTGCTACGTCTTCCACAAAAAAAGATAGCTTACTTATAAGTTTTTACGGAACCCTCGGTGCGCGAGTCACAACTCGCATTTGGCCGTTTTTTTCGAATGTCAATCAATAATGAAAATAATTTTTGTACACTGATACAACTGGCGGGTGTGACAGATTATTTTCTAGTACGAACAAACCAAAGATTAAGGTAATTTATTTTCCATAACCTCCCCGAATCTCACCTTTTCGAGTAGTATTCATATAAATTTGTCTCAGAAATTGCGGATTTATAAAAGGATAATACATTTTTAATCGAATAGAATCAATTATTTTGAGCCAAAAAAAATTCTAACCTAGGGGTATCGAAAACCTTTGGCTTTTAAAAAACCTTTTGAAATAAATACCACATTTCAGTGTACAATGTTTGAAAACGAAGTATTACGAACATCATACGGTTCTCACAATAACCCCAAGCTTAATAAAATACCCGGTGCTTACAAAAAAAAGATTTTTGAAATAAATAACGCAATTGGGGATTATCCCACGAACGCAATACCCTCTCAGATCAATTTCCCATTTTCAAAAACAAGACTTACGTATAAATTAATCCGCTCCGCTTATCAACTTATAACAATGATTAATTAACCTTTGTCCACGAAGCCAATTCTATTACTTAATATACACGCACACGATATTTCAGTCTCCGTCAGCACACAATAAATATATATCCAGTTCGTGTTAAATCAGTTTCAGGTTGCAAAATCGAATCGACTGTCATTCAGCAGTCTGCATATCATTTCAATACTGCATATAGTTATATTGTTGGTTCAGCCAACGCGATTCAATACTGGGCTCTGTAACTGAGGATGCAATTAGTAGATTACACTGACATCATCGTATCACCTTAACAAATATTTACTAGAATATACTGTTCTTTGGTACGGCTGAAAATCTATATACAGCAACAAAATTAACATATGCAAGCAATTATATCCAAACTGTGCTTGTGTAATGAAGTACTTTGCAAGATTTATCTACATTAAACTAAATTATGGAATAACCTGTATTGATATATTTAGAATATAATTATTACTAAATATACAGATGTTTATAATCATCTAGAGCAGCTATTCTCAACCGCTGGCCCGGCGGACCACCAGTGGTCCGCGGAGAAATTTTACTGGTCCGCAGACAATTTTTTCTATCCGCGAAAAAAATTTACTTATAAAAAAAATAATAACTAAATTTTAAGTTATAAAATTACGAAATACAAATATCAAACTAATTTTAATTCTATGTAATTATGATTAGTACGGCACTGAAGAAAAAAAAAAGAAAAATAATTACATATCTTTATATTTAAATATTATTGTAAGTAAGTGATAATAAAAATGTTACAATTAACTTATGTAGTAGTTCTTTAATACCTATAGACCATTTTTTTGTAAGGATGCAGTAACTAAAAACTGATTTACACTATGATAAACGTTCAATCTAGATACAAAATTTGGCGCTAAATTCAAATATGGTAACTTGAATATAAAATTGGTAATTTATTAATGGTTTGATTAAATATCTTAATATTATTGAATAACTTATACCAGTGGTTCCCAACCTTTTGAAAACTTGTACCCCATAAAATGAACTGCTAAAAATTCTGTACTCCTCCCCTTTTTTTGGAGGTAAGGGAAAAAAAGTTTTAATATGTTTAGGCTAAAAAAAAACAAAATAAAATAATCTTATGATAAAACATAGTTTTATTATAATTATAATTTATAATACATACAAATTATAATTATAAAATAAAACTATAAATCCCTCAGAAGGCAACAGGAAACCACTGAAGCAATATCCCAGTCACGAAAAGTCATATGGAAGTTACAAGTAACACACGGCCTTCAGTCTCCGGCTCATCGAGGGTTCTAAGAATCCCCGGAGGTAAAACAAAAAAACATATTCAAATCGGGACATGGAATGTCCGCAGCCTTTACGAAGCAGGTAAACTCGCAAACACCATCAGATAAATGAAAAGATGAACATTGACATTCTTGGAGTAAACGAAACATTCTGGCCAGGTTCAGGTAAATTTCAATCAGAAAACAAAACTATTGAAATTACTCAAGAAATGATACTCATCGACATAGAAGAGGTGTTGGTATAATTGTATCAAACTACATAGCTGATTCTATAACTGCTTTTATACCGAGCACAGATAGAACAATGCTCTTAAAAATTAAGGCAAAACTCTTCTCTATGAACATCATAGGTGTATGCTCTTACTTCGGAATCGAGTGAGAATTAAATCGAAGAATTTTATTCTCAAATCTTCGAATTATTACACAAATCAACACACAAAATCGCACGAACTGACCATGATTAGAGGGGATTTTAACGCAAAAGTTGGAACTGATAAAATAGATGGAATAGTTGGTGCGTTTGGACTAGGAGATAGAAACGAAAAAGGAGACAAATTAATACAATTCTGCCAGGAAAAGAACTTCAAAATATGCAATACCTGGTACCGGCTCCCGCCAAGAAGACTATACACCTGGAAATCTCCACAAGACAACCAACAACATATCGCACGTAACAAAATCGATTACATACTAATAAATAAAAGATTTGCTTCAGCAATAATCAGAGCATGCACATATCCAGGATCTGACGTGCCTTGATGCCCAGATCACACCCCACTGAAAGCGAAACTCAGAACTAAGATTACATCAGAAGGCGAAACAACATCCAAACAAAAAAATGATCTTGAACAACTGAAAAATCCAAATATTCAACAAAATATTTAAATGAAACAAGTTGAACTAGCTTGATTGTCAGAACATAAGCCATCTGGAATTGTGGAGTCAAACAGCCGAAATTTTAAAAAGCGCAATAAAGAACTCCCTACTAGAACATATCAGCCAAAACACAATGGATAACAGACAAAATCCTTGAATCAATGTATGAAAGACGAGTCTACAAGAACATAGATGGACAGCAAAAATTCGACAAGCCAGGAGAAATTCGACAAGCAAAAAAACACCTAGCTTGAACAAGAATGCTCAGAGATAGAAAGTCTCTAAAGCTTGCACGATGATTTTAACTTACATAAAAAGAAATAAAACAGTCATCAGGCATATACAAGAAAAAAAACACGAATATACTATTCGATAACTACAACAAATTGATAACTGGTGCTGAAGAGAAGTCTGATGTTTGGGTGCACTACATTAATAAGCTATTTGAAATTACGCAAAAAAATTACACTCTTCATAAGAATATTAAACATTTGCGTTTGTATCTTTTCTTCAAAGATTATAATTTCTAGGAAATTATTGTATACATATCGTCAACAAAGTTAACATCAAAACTAATCTTTCTTTCACAAACTTTCTTAAAAACAACTACTTCACTGGCAAACACCACGACTGACATTCAATTACATTAAGAAAGTTTTTTGGGTTCTACATAACCCTGTGATTCTCCCAAAAATAACAATATCCTGATCAAATACAAAAAATAATTATCTATTAATTAATCTATGTCTATCTATTAACTAATCTTCGTCTATCGATGTTCATTCAACAAACAGATGTTCAACAAGCAGATCAGATGAAGTGACACGGCAGCCATTGACAACTAACAGCTGCAAATGTATGTGAAAAGAAAGAGAGAAAAGAGGTTGATGAACTATAGTAAAATTTTGTTAAAAAAATATCACTGGTCCGCGAATTTTTTTTTTTTAATTTTACTGGTCCGTGAACCCAAAAAGGTTGAGAAACGCTGATCTAGAGCAATAATTTGTTTATAAAACAAACAACAATATTATAATTTTTTCAGTAATTATATGTAATGGGCGATCGATTATCTGGTCAGTTCGACACATAAAATAATATAAATGTGTTTATTTAACAATAAAGCTTCAGATTCTGGTGTAATAAATAGTTGCATAAAATGCATCGCGCGTGAAACACATACATAAATAATTAAACATTTTTATTACGTGCTTTTAACATATTCGGTGCAAATATTGAAAAAACTCCGTTTAAACAAAACTAATTAAACTTTGCATTAAAATACGCACGAATACCCTAAAGCATTTCGAAAAACATAAATACTTTAACGCTTTCCAACGTAAAATTCTCATTTAATTGACGCTTTTATTCAAGCTTTTAACTAATTAATCTTTTAATTGGAGCTGCGAAAACCTGGTGCATGTATAAAACATTGGAGCTCGGAGAAAGAGGGTAACCGCTACTGCACTATTACTTCATTTACTAATTTCTAGGTAATTGCTTCACTTGTTTTAGGGAAATAAAAAGACTGCAAGGTAAAAAAACCCGGCCAAGTGCGAGTTGTGACTCGCGCACCGAGGGTTCCGTACAAACTTGTAAGTAAGGTTTACTACTTAGTAAGGTTTAGTATCTTTTTCTTTGTGGAGGACGTAGCAAGCACATTCAGTTAACTTGACATCGCGACCATCTTAGTACCGCTGCAAGCATAACCTCAAGATGTCGCTGTCGTACGATGGAATTCTATCCTATATTTTATTACCATACATCCCTCATTCACTATGAGTGTATAGGGGTTCTGGAACTTCACTATTTGTTTTTACTGCTCAATTTTGCCTATATACCTATATACTCTGCATAAAGGTATACAGGGATTTTTTTTTAAATAACGCGAATATTTTTAAACTTATAAAAAGAAAACTTTATTTTAGTATTACACTTATTCACTAACTTATATTAAGATCTAACTATTTCTAGATCTAATATATACTAATATATTGACTATTTCTAGATCTATTTCGATACTCTTAACATTCAGTTGTTCAATTGACTGCTTTTGGGCAATTGACTACCAAGAAATATAGGGCGTAAGTGATTTAAGTATATGTAGATTATAAAGAAAAATTAGACGAAATATAATATATACAGGATGTTACGGGACTTGAGTATGTCGCATGTCGTTTATAAACAAGCAAAATTTAGACATAATATATACCCTGTATATATTATGTATATAGAGCGTACGTGATGAAATGCATAACGAATATAAACAAATCAAATTCAGAATAAACAACTTGGTGCCGACACATACTTTTCAACCTGCGGACCTAACCGTGGAGGATCTAACTGTATGCAGCCCATATGCTTCTGCTGCCTGACAATACCACGCACATTAGTGTATTTTCATAAGTTTCTAATAGTAAATTCGCATTTTTCTTGTAAAAAAACTACATATTTACGGTTTTCAGATTTTTACCTTTACATGTGCTGTAAGACACCGCTTCTTGCCAAATTTCATAATTCTAGGTCAACGGGAAGAACCCTATAGGTTTTGATTCCCTTGTGAAATCGCAAAATATGCGACATCATCATCATCATCAATGGCGCTACAGCCCGAGTCGGGCCTTGGCCTCCTGAATGCTCCGTCTCCAGTTTTCTCGGTCCAATGACCGCGTCCTCCACGTTGCAAATTTCAGAAGCGATCTGCTGTCTTCGTCAATGGAATCCTCCCAGCGTTTTCTTGGTTTTCCGACTGGTCTTTTTCCTTCCGCTTTTCCTTTTTGTACTCGCTTGGGTATTCTTCCGTCTTCCATTCGCTGTACATGACCAGCCCACTGTAGCTTTCGGAGTTTGATGAGAGTGGAGACTTCTGGGTCCTCAAAAATAGCATACAATTCCTTATTGTACCGAATTCGCCATGCGCCTTGTTCTCTCACCGGTCCGAGGATTCGTCGCAATACCTTTCTTTCAAAAGCATTGACCATTTTTTCTGATGCCTGTATAAAGGTCCACGTTTCACTGCCATAGCAGAGTACAGGTCTTATTATTGTTTTGTAGATTCGCAGCTTCGTTTTTCTGTGCACGTCTTTACATTTGATTATAGGAAGTACCGAATAATATGTCTTGTTTGCTATCATTATGCGTCTTTTTATTTCGTTGATTTCATTGCCGTCTTTGGAGAGATTGGCTCCCAGATATATGAAATTGTCCACATTTTCTATGTTATAGTTTGCTATCGTTAGATTTTGTCTGATTGGCGTGTTTCTTCGTGATTGTACCATAACTTTCGTTTTGTTTTCATTCATGCGTAACCCTACTTCTAGTGCTGCCGTGTCAAGATTAACGAATACTTCCTTGGCGTCTAGTTTTGAGCGCGCCATTATGTTTATGTCATCTGCGTAAGCTACTATTTGGGTTGATTTAAATAATAGCGTCCCTCTGGTGTCAACAGGGAGTTTTCGTACGACATATTCCAAAGCCAGATTAAACAGTGTGGGTGCAAGGCCATCTCCTTGCTTCAGCCCTGAGAGCGTTAGGAAGCTTGTTGTCAGCTCGTTCTGGATTCTTACTTGGCATGTTGAGTTGGTCATTGTAAGCCTTGTCAGTCGAACGAGTTTCGCTGGTATTCCCAGTTCCAGCATTATCGTGTACAGTACACTTCTGTCGATACTGTCATAAGCTTGTTTAAAATCTACGAATATTTGGTGCACATCGATGTTATATTCCCAGCATTTCTCTAGCACCTGCTTTACTGAGAAAATTTGATCCGTAGTTGATCGTCCGGCTCTGAATCCTCCTTGGTATTCTCCAATTATATTTTCGGCATAGGGTTTAATTCGAGACTCAATGATCTTCGTCAAGATTTTATAGCATGTGCACAGCAATGAAATCCCTCTATAGTTTTCGCAGCACAGTTTGTCACCCTTTTTGTATATCGGACATATAATGCTTTTTCGCCAATCGTCAGGTAGTGTTTCCTGTGTCCATATTTGTAGCAGCAAGGTGTGAGTTTTTGTAGCTACGCATTCACCACCGCTCTTCAGGAGTTCGGCTGGAATATCGTCTATGCCCGGCGCCTTGTTGTTTTTTAATTTGCTGAGGGCATCTTTTACTTCTTCTACTGTAGGGAGGCTCACTATATTTTCGTCAGTAGCTGCCTCGGTCAAGTTGTCAGTTACGGTAGTGGACGTTGGTGAATTCAGGTTAAGCAACTGTTGGAAATATTGCCCCCATCTCGTCTTTATCTCCTCTGTGCTGCTGATAATGCCTCCTGCAGCGTCCTTGCATAGGCTCGTACTTGGTTGAAACCCTCGTTTTTGGTTTTTAACTATTGCATATGCCGCTTTTGTGTTATTTGACTTAAAATGTTCGTCCATTTTGCATAGCTCGTCATTCAGGTATTTTCTTTTCTTCTTTCTACAAATTTTGTTTGCAGATCGTCTGAGTTCGTCAAATATGTCTCTCTTGGCTCTTGTCGGTCGTTCGGTGAATTGTTTGTAAGCTACATTCTTTTTGTCTATTGCATCTCGGCATTCATCATCGAACCAATCGTTTTTCTTTCGCCGGGACTGGTGGCCTATAACCTCCTCTGCGACAGACTTAATGCCATTTTTGATGGAGAGCCATAACTGCTCTATTGGCATTTCGTGATGGTTGGATATTTGGTCAAAATGTCTGTTTAAAGCTGATGCGTATGCGCCTGCGGTTGACTCGTCTTTCAGCTTCTCGATGTCGAATTTGAGTGTCGGTTGGAATTTTGCAGGTCTTCTGTTTGCGATTCGACACCGAAATGAGGCTTTGACCAAATAGTGGTCAGAGTCGCAGTTTGCCCCTCTGTAGGTTCTTACATCTAAGAGGCTGGAGGCTGCCCTTTTATCAATAAGAACGTGGTCTATCTGGTTATACGTCCTTCCATCAGGTGACGCCCAGGTTCTTTTGTGAATGCTTCGATGCGGGAAGCACGTTGAGCTTACTATTACGTTTCTACTGCAGGCGAAATCAACTAGACGTTGGCCGTTGTCATTGTTAATGTCGTGGAGACTGTGCCCTCTGGTTGTTCCTCTTTGTGTCTCCTCCTTCCCAACCTTCGCGTTGAAGTCACCTAGTATGATCTTGATGTCATTTGAGGGCAATGAGTCATAAATTGATTCAAGATGACTATAGAACTCGTCCTTAGTGGCCTCGTCCTTATCCTCCGTTGGGGCGTGAACATTAATGAGCCAGATGTTGAAAAATGTTGTCTTTATGCGAAGTGCACACAATCTTTCGTTAATGGGTTTGAAGTTGGTAATATGCTGTTTAAAAGCTTTGCTGACGACAAAAGCTACTCCAAACTCACGGCTTCCCGATAGTTTTCCACTTTTAAATATTGTGTGCGACCTCATGTCGGTTATCTCGCTGCCAAGCCATTTAGTTTCCTGGAGTGCAATAACATCAATGTTAAATTTATCAACTTGTTCTAGGAGTGATTTTAGAGCTCCAGGTTTGAACAAGGATCGTACATTCCAGGTTCCGAAAGAGTGATCAAATTTCCGTTTGCCAGGTCGTTTCCGTTGAATCTGTCCAATCCGAGGCGAAGCATCAGGTTCCTTAACAAGTTTTTTTTTTCCGGGAATAGGTTGTTAGCCCATCGCCCAACCCCCAATCTGGAGGCTCAGGTCTGTGTACTCAACCGCACAGACACGGCTTGACAATTTTCAGCTGGATGGGATATGTTGGAGTTCTCACAGCTATGCCGCGAGTCCAACTCTATCCGTCCTTAGCCTACTTCCTGAGACGCACTGGTGTTTCTGGCCATTCAGGGTGTCTACCCTCCTCCTTTCGCACACCGGGCTTGGGACCGTCTATGGCGGAGTTAAAAAAAAATATAAAATATGCGACATAAACGGTCATATCTTTTGATCGCGTTGACTTACAAGTTTGATTTTTTCACAGCTGAAAGAGACCGCAGACCCGAGTATTTGATACAAATTTCAACTTGTTACCTCTACGCGTTACTGAGAAAAATGGTCTTCACAGACAGACAGACGGACGGACAGACAGACAGACAGACAACAAAGTGATCCTATAAGGGTTCCGTTTTCGGTACGGAGCCCTAAAAATAAGGCTCGTAATGATATTTAATTTAAATAGTATTTACAATGATTTTAATTTTAAGTTAACTACTAACTGCAAAATTTCGAAATTATAAACGGATTAATATCTTTTAGACTTCTAGATTTGAAGCCTTGTAAACTTGTCGATTCGTAGACTTGTTATCTAGCAGACTTGTTTACTTGTTGCCTAGTAGACTTGTGGACTAATTGCCTAGGAGACTTCTTGTAAATTAGACTTGTTGCCTAGCAGAATTAATGACTTCAAGGCTTGTTATTATTACCTTATTATTAATATACTTGCAGACTTAAAGACTTCTAGAATTGTAGGCCTGTAAATTTGTAGCTTTGTAGATTTCTAAACATGCAGTCCTGTAGGCTTGTACACTTGTAGATTTCTACACTTTTAGACTTGTAGACTTGAAGAGTTGTAAACTTATATAGCCATGCTCATATCATCATAAACTCATATAGCCACTTAAACTACATAGCCATGGCAAGAGCTTATAGAGTTTTGTACGAGACGCGGAAGCGAGTAGACGTGTAGCCGGGTGCTCCCCATGTTTGTGATTAATAATAAGTTGCTTTATCAGTTTTCTATTTATCAGTTATATAATTGCAATCCAGTTTAGTGCATCTGTTTTGTTTCCTTCCCTTTGTAGAGATTTACTTTTGCTTCAATAACGGTTTTCTTCAGTTTTTCTTTAATCTAAATAGTTTTGAGTCACAGCACGTGGCGTGAGTTTTTAACATTCTTTAAATTCTTACTCTTTTTGTTTCCACTCCTTATCTCATATATACGGAGATAAGGATAATTCAACGCCGCAGACGTTCTTGCATTTACTGCGGCACGTTATCTGCGGCAAATTTTCAACACCCCCAGGAGGGGATGGTTTTTTGAATTCAATTCTAGTTTTGTGGAGACTCCATTCACCATGGACTTTTTCACAAAACAAAAAGTAAATAGGGGTGTAGATTTTTAGGTTAGGTTAGGTTTAGGAGATGAGGTTTAGGAGATGGATAGTCGGGCGAGAAGCCAATCTATTGGGGAAACCCACAAAAAATGGAAAGTGCAAGATCGATTTACCGATGACATTGACGCCTATAAAAAGACGGTGTTCTCCAGGCTGAAAAGAGTCATCCCCTACCACAGCCCTCCCCCTTCGGGGGAAAAACTATGATTATCGATCGATCGCTTTTACAATCGTGGAAGCGATTGGAGCACTTACCAAACAAGTGGAGAACCTGGAAAGGGCTATCGCTGGAGGCAGTAGCACGAATAAGGAAATTGAAGACGCGGCAGCTTGAGTAAAAAAGATAACCAATGTCTTCTCGCGCAACTCCGTAACCACTTGGCTGAAAGAGCTTCGTTTTCTTCCCATTGAAAAGGTGTTATATCACACCGAGGTTCAAACGGTAAGTGTAGCATGCAAGGAAGTCAGTACCCAAACGGAGGCTGAATGTAGTGTGACCAGTGCGTTGAAGCCGGGCATGATTGTACAAGAGTACATGGCCCTGGCGAGGAGGAAGTAGTCCGAGGACGCCTTCACCGTAGTGAAGATGGCTAAGAGCTCTTCTCTGGTCAGGGACGAGTATGTACTACTGTTAGTTACAGGAGAGAAAGCGGATAATTGTGTACAGCTGGGCGGGGGGAAGCTCGACCAGATCCCCCAGGCCAAGCGAGTGTCTGAAGCCTTGAATGTAGGCTCCGTAGACTAGATCAGCAGCGTATGGGAGGCGTTGAGTCGTTGGACTCTGAGCGGAAGTACCACTTCATCGCCCGTCTGAAGGATAATATTGTCGATATTGCCGAAGAAAAGGCGTTCTAGACCTTATTAAAGATAAGATGAAGTGAGAAGTGAGTGTGAGAAGATTGCAGGCAGGGTGAAAGGGTGGCGTGTCAGAGTGGAAGAGAATCTGAGCGATCACCAGGATATTCTCTTCGACGTACGAGATGATGTTTTTGAGGAACCGGTTGCAATTGGAACGATTGGATGGAGAGTGTTTAAGAGTATACTAGAAAGATTAGGAGACGTCATGAAAGAGCTGGCTGAAATAACAGGCTCCGAAAAGGGACTGCGGAGCTCATGTGAACCAGTTCTTCACGGGGCCGGTGATGCGGTGTTCTAGAGAAAACGGAGGGGCGTAAGAAGCAGGAAGACAGTTTACTGGTGGCATGAGCAGGTAGCTGAAAGGTGCAACACCTGTTTGCGCGAAAGAAGATGTATGGTAAAGAATAATAAGCGAGCAAATCCTCAGAAAGATCCTAGGCCCGGCAAAGGAAGATGGGGAATTCCGAAGGCGGTATAACTCTGAGCTCTACGAACATATTGAGATGCTCTCTGACTTTGCAAGGAAAAGAAGGGTAGCTTTCTATGGCCACGTTGCAAGATTATCTCCAAACCAACTTACCAACCATCTGTTTACCTTCTGGCAAAACAAGAAGGTTCGTGCCACTTGTTTGACAGAAACCGAGAAGGATATTGAGGAACTGGGAATAATAGATCTCCAAAACAGACAGTCTGTAAGAGGCACCTTGGAGGAAGTCCTTGGATTTCAGAAAAAAACGCCGAAGGAAAGGTACCCCATGGACAGAAGAGATAAAGGAGTTACACCGGCAGAAGATGCGACAATACTGGGCAAAGATCAAAGCCCAACAGTTGAACAAGCGTGGTCCAAAGTAGGCCTATTCGAAAGAAGAAAAAGAAGGCGAGCAAATGAGGAAGTAGAGGAGTGTAGGAGGAGGTATAACCGGGCGCGCAGGGAACTTCGCATAGCCATCGTGAACTCCAAACAAGGAGCTTGGAGGGTGCTCTGCGAAGAGGTGAATATTAACATCTGGGGTGACGGTTATAAGATCTTCACCAGGAAAATTGCGTTAATGCTCCCGTGGGGACTAATGACGGAAGTCAAGAAGCTATTCTCAGTACATGAGCGAGTGAACTGGCTGTAACGCGTGGGATGGAGATCGCCCTTGGATGAACGCTCGTTTCGCTCAGGACGATCTTGATGGTGCAGTTGGCAGGGTAAAGGAGGGAAAAGCGCCGGAACATGATGGTGTTCCACCCGGAGCGTGCAAGGTGTTTGGGCATGTGTGCGAAGACATGTGCTCGAGCATGATGAATGAATTGTTGATGAAGTTTCCAGTTTCCACAAGGGGTGGAAGTCGCTCTCTTCCACCCCTTGTGGAAAGATAAGTCTGGTGATAATTGATAAAAAGAGAAAGGAAGGAGAGGAAGCCAAATACAGGACAATTTTCCTACTGAATGGAATAGTGAAGATGTTTGAGAGTCTGATCGGAGCTAGGATGAATGAGGATCTCGAACTGTACGCGTTCACAGGCAGCCGCACTACGGCGAACGCAATGATACGTGTGATAGAGAGAGCAAAATTAGTCGGGTCCATGGCGTACACGTAGCTACCTACGTAACCTTGGCGTGAAAAGAAAAATGCTTTTAATTCAGTTCCATGGTGCGAAATTATAGAAGCTTTGGAACTGAAGGGGGTACCTCCCTACCTTTGAAAGATGGTGGGCAGCTACTTGGTTGATAGGGAGATAGTGACTGTGGTAGGCAAAATCTTCGAAACGAGTGCGGGTGTTCTACAGGGTTCAGTTCTGGGGCCGATACTATGGAACATATTTTATGATGAGGTTTTGAGATTGAGGCTGCTGGACAGAGGTTACATTCGTCGGGCACGCTAACGACTTAGCGATTGTCGCGGTCGCAAGAACGGAAGAAATTCTGAAAGCGATAATGTATGAGGCAATTAGTGAGATTGATCAGTGGATGGGTAAAATGTGCTTGTTCTGGCTTCCTACAAAAACCGAGGCGGTCTTGCTATTTTGGAGAAGAAAGCTGCGTGAACTGACCGTGCGAATGGGGATAGTTGACGTACCGGCTCGGGAATCTGTAAGATATCTTGGGGTAGAACTTCAGCGAAATTTCAGGGTATCAGATCAAGGGTGGTGAGCAAGGCTACAGCGTGTGTGAGAGCTCTTGGGGCATGGATGCTTTGCGTCTTACCTGGTGCGCATCGGGAAACTGGTTGAGGCGCACTATAGGTATTGTGCAGCGACTGAGAACACAGCGGAACATACCATCTTTGAGTGTATGATATGGGAGAGAATGAAGAGCGTGTAGCATAATGCAAGGTGGGAGAGAATGGAAATAAGCAGAGTATAGTGAGGATCATGATCCGCAGTGGATATAGATGGGGCGTGCTGACTGGTATGATTGGATACCACCACGCAGTCCGGACTTAACCCATTGGACTTTTTCTTTTGGGGCAACATAAAAATATTGAGTACAGTGAAAAAATCCGAGACATCAATCATATACACGAAAGAATCGTCGTGGCGGTTGGGACAGTTACACCTGATATGTTGGTGAATGCGTGGCGAGAAGTGGAATATCGCCTCGACGGGTGCAGGGCAACAAATGGATCCCGCGTTAAAGTCCATTAATGTTCAAACAAAACTTGAAAGTACTCTCTTTTATTATATGTACTCGTTGTTGTAGTTTTTCATTAATTTCAACATTAAATTTATACTTAAAACTAGGGAGTTCTTTTTCAAACGCACTGTATTTATAGTCTGGTAGACTTCTGGAATTGTAGGTTTGTATGCTTGTAGATTTGAAGACTCGTAGAGTTATAAACTTGGAAACTTCAATGCTTGGAGATTTGAAGTCCTGTACTTCTTGTATATTACTGGTATTTGTAAGCTAAAAGACTTGTAGACTTGTTGCATGGTACACTTGTTGCCTAGTAGACTTGTTGATTTAGAGACCTAAAGACTTGTAGACTTGTTTTCTGAAACAGACATAAACCATTAAAATTACCTTATCATTAAGCTTGTAGATTGCAAAACTTGCAGAAATGTAGGTTTGTAAATTTGTAGACTTGTAGACTTGTAGAATTATTAACTTTTAAACTTGAAAATTGTGTAGACTTAATGACTTGAGGACTAGTAGACATATTGCCTATTGGACATGTAGGTCAGTAGGATTGGAGACTTGCAGACTTGATGATTTAAAGGCTTGTAGACTTGTTTTCTGAAACAGACCTAAACCTGGAAAATTACCATATACTTGTAAACCCGATGACCTCTACACTTGTTGACTTGTAAACTTACAAATTTTTAGACTTGTTATCTTGTACACTAGAAGATTTATAGACTTGTAGCTTTGCAGACTTGTAGGCTTATAAACTTGAAATTTGTTGTTTTGCAAATTTGTTTACTTCTAGACTTGTTGCCTAGTAGAGTAGTACTCTTGAAGTCTTGTAGAGTTGTTTTATTAAACAGTTTTAGGCCTAGGCCGCACTACGGGTAACGGACAGGGACGAGTCGGCACTTCAAACTCGGCACCGGATAAATCGGCACCGGGCAAATCGGCACCGAGACTTTTCAGCACTCGTGTTTTCAATTTTTCTTTTAACCTCTTATCTATACACTTTTTTATGATATTGAAGAAAATTGAAGTATTTATTTCTCAATAAATCAGAGACCAGGAAACACGTCTTTTCTCGAGTATATTCCTGCAGAAAGTAAATTCATAACAGGGAACATTAACAACAGGGACAACATGTTGGAGTACCTGAGAGGATTATCTCACAATTATGAAATGTAATTTCTAAACTTTAATAAAGTTATTTTTGTTTTAATATTAGTTTTTAATTTAACGCTGTTTTCACATGAATTCTACTGTTGGCTAAGGTGACTGAATAAATAGTTTACAATTTCCTTCATCTTTCAAGGGGCGTGCGTTACTTTTTTTAATTATAAAAAGATTTATTTTGTTTTTGATATTACCAAAACCTATGTTATACTAGAAAATTTATATATTGATGACTGGTGCCGATTTGCCCTGTGCCGACTTATCCGGTGCCGACTTATCCGGTGCCGAGTTTTCCCGGTGCCGACTTGTCCGGTGCCGAGTTGGAAGTGCCGAGTCGTCCGGTGCCGACATATCCAGTGCCGACTTGTCATGTACCCACGGGTAAACCGCGGGTAAAGCCGCGGTTTTAGTCGCGTGATTTCGTGACTCAAGCGACATAGCGTACTGTGTGTTTCTCGCGCGGTTCCGCGGTTATAGCGGCTACCGCTCGCGGGAAAAAACCGTACTGCAGCCTCGGCCTTAAACCTAGAATTTACCTTAATATTATACTTCTAGACTAAAGACTAGACTAGCATGTTTGTAGTTTTGTAGTCTTAGATAAAATAATACACCTATTAGTGTTGGCCGATGCAAATGCGTAAAAATCGAATTACAACTTTTGGCGTTTGCAAAAAGTGGTATGTGTCAATTATTCGCATAGTATTAATAGTCATTAGGCGGCGGGTGTACAATAAACTTTAAATGGCGAAATTACAAACTAGCTCAAGTTGTGCCGAGGCAATTATGAATGTTGTTAAACAAGTTAAGTTTGATCGTATGTGGGTTGTTGAAATGTCTACCTGTTTAAATTACAAAGCAAGTTTTAATGATAAACTTCAGGACAGTTTATTAGATTGTTATAATGTACGGACAGAATTATGTTTAGGTGAAACCTCAATGATAGTTCAACGCTAAAATTTGTTCAAACTAACACATGTTTATTACATTCTCGTATTTTATTTGAATGAATATATTAACAGGAAAAAATAAAAGTGTGGGATTCTCAACAAAATAATAGTTGCAACACTAGGCAGACAAGATTAGACACACTAGAGAAGACACACAAGACTAGGTACACTTGATAGACTAGAAGGAATCGACGGACTAGTCGTCCTGGACGGCCTAGACAGACTAGACCGCCTAGACGGCCTAGATGGACTGGATGGACTAGCCGGCCTAGATGGCCTAGACGGACTAGACGGCCTATACGGCTTAGATGAGCTAGACGGCCTTTACGGCTTAGACGGGCTAGACGACCTAGGCGGCCTCGGCGGCCTAGACGGCCTAAACGGCCTCGGCGGCCTAGACGGCCTGGATTGACTAGTCGGTCTAAGCAGCCTAGACGGCCTTGACGGCCTAGACGGACTAGACGGCCTATACGACTTAGACAAGCTAGACGGCCTTTACGGCTTAGACGGGCTAGACGACCTAGGCGGCCTCGGCGGCCTAGACGGCCTCGGCTGCCTAGACGGCCTCGGCGGCCAAGGCGGCCTCGGCTGCCTAGACGGCCTGGATTGACTAGTCGGTCTAAGCGGCCTAGACGGCCTTGACAGCCTAGACGGACTACACGGCCTATACGGCTTAGACGAGCTAGACGGCCTTTACGGCTTAGACGGGCTAGACGACCTAGGCGGCCTCGGCGGCCTAGACGGCCTGGATTGACTAGTCGGTCTAAGCGGCCTAGACGGCCTTGACAGCCTAGACGGACTAGACGGCCTATACGGCTTAGACGAGCTAGACGGCCTTTACGGCTTAGACGGGCTAGACGACCTAGGCGGCCTCTGCGGCCTAGACGGCCTCGGCGGCCTAGACGGCCTCGGCTGCCTAGACGGCCTCGGCGGCCTAGACGGCCTAAACGGCCTCGGCGGCCTAGACGGCCTGGATTGACTAGTCGGTCTAAGCGGCCTAGACGGCCTTGACAGCCTAGACGGACTACACGGCCTATACGGCTTAGACGAGCTAGACGGCCTTTACGGCTTAGACGGGCTAGACGACCTAGGCGGCCTCGGCGGCCTAGACGGCCTCGGCTGCCTAGACGGCCTCGGCGGCCTAGACGGCCTAAACGGCCTCGGCGGCCTAGACAGCTTGGATTGACTAGTCGGTCTAAGCGGCCTAGACGGCCTTGACGGACTAGACGGCCTATACGGCTTAGACGAGCTAGACGGCCTTTACGGCTTAGACGAGCTAGACGACCTAGGCGGCCTCGGCGGCCTAGACGGCCTCGGCTGCCTAGACGGCCCCGGCGGCCTAGACGGCCTAAACGGCCTCGGCGGCCTAGACGGCCTAAACGGCCTAGACGGCCTGGATTGACTAGTCGGTCTAAGCGGCCTAGACGGCCTTGACGGCCTAGACGCACTAGACGGCCTATACGGCTTAGACGAGCTAGACGGCCTTTACGGCTTAGACGGGCTAGACGACCTAGGCGGCCTCGGCGGCCTAGACGGCCGCGGCTGCCTAGACGGCCTCGGCGGCCTAGATGGCCTGGATTGACTAGTCGATCTAAGCGGCCTAGATGGCCTTGACGGCCTAGACGGACTAGACGACCTAGACGGACAAGACGGCTTAGACGGGCTAGACGGCGTAGACGGCCTATACCGCCTAGACGGCCTGGAGGGCCTGGATGGCCTAGACGGCCTGGGTGGCCTACACGGCCTGGATGGCCTTGACGGCTTGGATGGACTAGACGGCCTGGATGGTCTAGACGGCCTGGACGGCATAGACGGCCTACACGGCCTGGACGGACTACACGGATTAGACGGACTAAACGGACTAGACGGACTAGACAGACTAGACGGACCAGACGGCTTCGGCGGCCTAGACGGCCAAGGCGGCCTAGACGGCCTAAACAGCCTAGACAGCCTAGGCAGTCTGGATGGCCTAGACGGCCTGGATGGACCAGGCGGCCTGGATGGAGTAGACGGTCTTGACGGCATAGACGACCTACACGACCTAGACGGACTAGACGGTCTAAGCGGACTAGACGGCCTACACGGACTAGACGACCAAGACGGACTAGACGGTTCAGACGGGCTAGACGGCGTAGACGGCCTATACAGCCTAGACGGCCTGGATGGCCTAGACGGCCTGGATGGCCGAGACGGCCTGGATGGAACAGACGGCCTGGATGGACTAGACGGCCTAGATGGCCTGGACGGCATAGGCGGCCTACACGGCCTAGACGGACAAGACGAATTAGACGGACTAGACAGACTAGACGGACTACACGGACTAGACGGACTAGACAGACTAGATAGACTAGACATACAAGACTAGACAGACAATTAAAACTAAAGAGAGATCTTGTCAAAGAAAGATCTTGCCTTGTTTCTCTGTTAAAGAAATTTATATTTCTAACGAGTAATTCAATAAAATGTTATACGTGGACTATGGAAATTGAAATGAGAGTCTAAGATTGCTTTCTACAGGTGATTTATATATCAAAAACTTAGTGTTTATTTCTAGGGATTTTTTTTATCGGGTTGAGATTTGTATTTTAGATCTGTTGTAGAGATAATACTCGATGGAATTCAAATTCAAATCACATTGAACCTATTTTGTTGTTTTGATCGACAAAGCGCGGTACGTTTCCGGTTTAAAAATTAATCAGAATGTCACAACTATTACCGGTGCCAACCGATCGACATTTGTTCTACGTACAGGCCTTGCTATTTTTATTTTTCCAAACTACGTAATGGGTTTTTCACTAAGAGCGACGCATTTGGTATTTTCAATTAAAAGACTTGTGGGTTAGTTATGGAAATGAGTTTTATTTTAAATGAAAGCACAATCTATGGCATTAATTATGAAATACGACATCGTTCAAATGTCCGCTGCGGAAGCGCTGGCACGAGTGAATACGCTGGACCCAATTTTCCATGACTCGAGCACATAAATCTGTCGAAATGCCAGAATTTTGGCGTTGGATGATGGCCTGCAGCTCCTCTAACGTTGCTGGGCTGTTGGTCAAATTGTGCGAGTTTCTATTACGATTATCGATTTGGAAGAATTTTTTGAGAAACTCTAAACGTTAGCAGGTTATTAAAAAAAATGTAACTGTTTAAAGTTAATTGGATTTAGATGTGTTATAAGTCAAAATGTTCGTTTTCTTGCCTAAGTTTTAGCTGCGAAAGAATTTTTGCTAAAACTATTGTAGTTTTTGAGATATTTGAATAAAACGGTAACTGTCAAAGTTTATAAAGTTTGTCCGATTTTGACGTGCGACACCTCAAATTAAAATTATTTTCGCATAGATTTAAATTTTGTAAAAATTTCGTTAAAATTCCCAACCGTTTAAGAGTTATTCGTAAACATTTACGTTAAAAAACGTTGGGTGGACACTGTGAGCACGGCCGAGAGTACGGCAACCAGCGCGCTTTCCGTCACAATATCCGACTTGCTTTTGCTCCTGTCGGTATCGTTCTGCTCCATCCGCATCGATTCCAGCGCGTTGGACTTCACCTACGTGCACAATCTGTCCAGAAACTGCAGCACAAAGTCCTCGAATCCCGCAGTGGCCTCGGAAACGATTTGCTCCTCCGTCAAATTGTCGTAGTACCTACCAGCCTCCGAAGAATCCAACAACGGAATCATGTTGACAAATTGCAGGATGAAATTGAACGCGATGAAGCATTTGCGAATGTCGTTTGGATCAATCCCCGGCGGTAGACTGTGTAGCAATGGGATTACGTGCGTCGGACTTTCTGGGTAGTTGACCCTTCGACGCTGCACCATATATCTGTCAAAATTTCGCAAATTCATATCATGCAGATTGTAGTTTGTGCGAACTGGAACGAAGCGGTGAAAGAATTTTCGAAATAGAACGAAGCGTTTGCGAGTTAAGTATCGTCAAAGTTGGAAAAAAATGTTTCGGTGAGAAACAATTTTTTTCGGTACAAATTGGGTTGCTGATGGATATTGTGTTTCGCGTTTTCGAGATAATATAGGAGGATGATAATATAGGAGGATGAGGATGAGGATGAGGAGGATAAGATAGGAGGATAGATACCTGTCAAAGTTGAAATTTATTCGGATTTAGGTCTGGAGTGGATTCAATTGTCGGTGTCGGTGTTTGAAACGGTGCTGTGAAAGAATTTTTGGAAAATCTGTCACCGCCGCTAAGTTATTGAAGAAAAATGGTAACTGTCAAAGTCGATTTTTTTTTCTGGATTTTGATGTGCGATACATCAAATTGTAAATTATATAGTTCGAAACGGTGCTGTGAAAGAATTTTTGGAAAATCTGTCACCGTCTCCAAGTTATTAAAGAAAAATGGCAACTGTCACAGTTGGTTGAAGTAGTTGGATTTTGACGTGTGATACATTAAATTGAAGGTATCGACGAGTGGAATGTAACTCTAAAAAAAATTCTTTAAAAAACTAGTAAAATTTTGAAATTAAAAACTGTCAAAGTTGGTGAAATTTCTTGGATTTTGACGTGCGATACATTAAATGGTGAGTTGGGTTGGTATTGTTTAGAACGGTGCTGTGAATTTTTTTTGGAAAATCTGCCACCGTCGCTAAGTTATTGAAATTACCCCAAAGACAAAAGTCCATATGGGCTTAATCGCACGAACGAGCCGACCATTCGCAAGGACCTTTGCGTGAGATAACTCGCTCGCCGAACTTTGTCATCAATAATTCGATAGTGTCGTACGGTGTATTTCACGTTACGCCATCCTGTTGGAACCATATATCGTCCAAATCCATATCGTCGAGTTGGTCCCAAAAATACTCCGATATCATGGCCTTGCAGCGATCGCCGTTGACGGTGGTTGGTGCGCCGTTTTCATAAAAAAACAAGATCCAGGATTCCGCAGCGTATGTGACTATAGGAAATATAAGTGTCTTTATGACTGCTATCTTGGTTCCTTTAGAAATGCTGTGATCCTTCCAAATACGTGAAAGTTTGGCAATGGCGGTTTTGCCCATAGTTATTCTTCTCTTTATTTCTTTTTCACAGCTGCCAGTTCTTGAAAATTGTGAGCCCAAATACAGAAACTGCTTTACTACCTCGATTCCATCAATATGCGTTGGGCATTGATATTGTC
Organism: Phosphuga atrata; assembly: GCA_944588485.1. Lineage (NCBI taxonomy): Eukaryota > Metazoa > Arthropoda > Insecta > Coleoptera > Silphidae > Phosphuga > Phosphuga atrata. The sequence goes on from OX155901.1 coordinate 2,515,090, forward strand.
TTAGTTGCCTTCAAAATCTCGGGTAAATCTTCTCTGAATAGGTATGTATTAATTTTGCTTTCCCCATATTGCTCCCAGGTCTCTTTTTCGAGCGCATACAGAGCAAAATTACGTCTAGTTGTAGACTTGGAAAGCTGGAGGTCATACAAGGCACGAACTATGTTTATAGTAGTAACTATTATCCTTGTTTTCTGCTCTTAATTGGATAGAGACAGTTTTACCTATACAAGCGATTGAATTAGCTTCTTCTTCTTATGACGCCCTCTCATTTCGAAGGTTGGCAATCCACATAGCTCACATTGTTCTGGACACAGCAGCTCGAAAGATTTCAATGGAAGTGCACCCAAACCATCTTCTGAGATCTGACGTCTACCAACAGATCTTTTCCCTTGAATCTTTCCTTCAATTATTAGTCTCAGCAGTTCATACTTATTGCCTCTCATAATGTGGCCTATGTATGTAGTTTTTCTTTATTTAATGAGGGCCATTAGTTCTTCATTCGTCTAAGCACTGCTTGATTCGTAATTCGTTGGATCCATGAGATGCGGAGCATACGGCGATATAAGTACATTTCAAACGCCTCAATTTTCTTATCAATTGCAGGCTCCAGGGTCCAGCATTCACATCCGTACAGCAACACACTTGAGACATAACATCTAATCATGCGAACCCTGAGCTCCAAACTCAGATCAGGTCTAGTAAAAAATCTTCTCATGTTTATGAATGTTTTCCTGGCTTGTTCGATTCTGGAACGGATCTCTCGTTTCGGATCGCACCATGCGTTGATTATGGTACCCAGATATTTAAAACACATGAATTAGCCAAAATGTCCTTATTTTATGAATAGGATGGTTGCGACAGTTACTACGTGGTAATCCATACTTACATTGAATTGAAAAATTCACTTTGTTTTTTACCACACATATGTACAATATGTACAATATGTACAATATGTGTGGTAAAAAACAAAGTGAATTTTTCAATTCAGTGTCCTTATTTTGTCTCTATAACTATATCAAGAACGGCGAGACCAATCTAAGAATTTTCGAACGAAAAATTCCAAGCAAAGTGTTTGGTCCGATACAGGAAGAAAACGGAATGTTCAGAATTCGTAGGAACCATGAACTGAACATCTGTATAAATAATGCGGATATTGTACGATTTATAAAGGCACAAAGAATCAGATGGCTGGGACATGTAGAGAGAATGGAACACAAAGGGTAACTAAGATATTAACAGACTGGAAGCCAGGGGAAAGTAGAGTAAGAGGAAGACCTAGAAAAAGATGGATAGATGGAGTGTAGGAAGATCTCAAAACAATATGAATGAGACACTCAAAACACTAGGAATGAGAAATTGGAAAGAAGCGACAAATGTTGGGCGGAATGGAAAAAGATCGGCGAGCAGGCCAAAACTCACACAGGGTTGTAACGCCAAAGAAAAAAAAAGGTATTTTTCCTGGATTTCCACTAATTCTGTGCGATCTTCGTTAGATTGTCCAGAGATTGCGACCTGTTCAAACTCGATGCACCTACAAATTTCTAGAATTTCTTCATCAAGTTGAAGCACGTTCATCTTCATTGACACTTTAGGTTGTTGATCTCTGTTTTCATCGTTGTCATTGAGTACTTATGTGTAGCCGCTAGGTGTTTTGTAATGTTCCCGGGTGTGATCGAACGTCTATAGGATAGATGGTTTTGATAGACGTTTCCTATGGATATCGTCCATCTCTTTCACACCATCATTATTATTCTAGTTACCTAAAAAAACATAAAACGGCGTCTAAAGAGTATTATTATGCGTCTATTTTTGGAACGCTTACCTGGATGTTGCGAGATCAAAATTCAAAAGTAATTTATTTCAGAAAGATGTAGCTTGTACAAATTGAAAAACGTCAGAATAGAAAAATAGAAAATTTAAATAACATTGCATTGAGTATGAGTATAAATTGTTTTTATAAAATTCTTCTAGGCTGTAGAATGGTTGTTCTGTTAGGGCATTTTTTAGTTTTTTCCTAAATGATGAGTACGATGGCTCTTGTCTTAGCTGGTGAGGTAGCTCAATCAATAAGTAAACCTATTATTATAAGTAAACCTAGTTTACCTATTCGATCAGGAGCTTTTCCACAGATCGTTAGATTTGATTTTTCAATGATTTGAAAAGCGTCTCCTAATTGGGATTTGTTTTTATGTATATTGCAGGCCAACTCCCATATATATAGACAATGCTCAGTTAAGATTTTCAGTTTTATAAAATAGGTTTTACAGGACGTTTTCTTGGTAACACCTATAATACATTTTACTGCTCTCTTTGAGATTTGAGTATTTTGTCTATATGTGGAGATTGTCCCCAAACCATAAATCCGTATGAGAGTGTGGATTGAATTTCTGCGTGGCATATCTGTAATAGCATATCTCTACTAACTAGCTTTTTCAGGGAATGTATTTACGGTCAATTTACCTAACAATCGAACTGTTGACTTGTGGTGCTCCACGTCAGGAATTCCTCAAAAACTATTCCTAGGAATTTAGTGTTGTTGCTTCTCTGTAATTTTTCTTGGCCAATTGTTGATTGTAAATTTTGCGAGTGTGTTCTTCTGCTCGTTTGAAATATAACAAAATTAGTTTTGTTCATGTTTAGATACAAGTGGTTCCTCGGGAACCATTTGTAGATGTCCTCTAGGGGCTTATTTGCTGCGGCTTCAGTCTCGATCAAGGAGTCCGCTGATATTATAAAACTGGCATCGTCCGCTTATAGGGTGCAGTGTTTTCTCAAGATAATAAACAATATCTGTAGTGTATAAGGAAAATAATGTCGGCGCGAGCACACTCACCTGCGGTACACCGATATTGGTATTGTATGATAATTTAGAGACACCTATTTTATGGTTGATATTGGTGACCTGCTTCCTGTTGTGGAGATACGACTGGAACCAGCGACCTGTCTTCTCTCTGATACCGTATCTATGCAGTTTATTAAGGAGTCTCTGATGTGATATGCAATCAAAGGCATTGGACAGGTCGCAAAAAATACTGACTAAATGTCGACCTCGCTGAGAATTCTGTTGTAAAAATCCAGGATAGCTGTTGTAGTTGATTTTCCCTTTCTAAAACCGTGTTGTTCCTTTGATATTAAATTATTTTTGTTCATAAAACTCAACAATCTTTTCTCCATACTGTACTCCATTACTTTTGCCAGGGCTGGTAGTAGTGCGATTTGGCCTGTAGTTTAGCTTATATTTATTTCCGTTTTTATCTACCAGGAATATAGCTGCTGTTTTGAGTGATGATAGAATATGATTGAATAGGTTCTTATTGATTGAGCTACCTCAGCAGCTAAGACAAGAGCCATCGTACTCGTCATTTTGGAAAAAACTAAAAAATGCCCTAACAGAACATCCATTCTACAACCTAGAAGAATTTTATAAAAACAATTTATACATAGGATTCACTATGGAATGAATGGTTTACTAGGTCTGTAATTGGCCGTGCCAGCTCAATGCCAAATTCCTTTATGATGTTGTAGGGCAGCATATCTGGCCAATAACTCGCTCTTCCTTTAATTTTTTGCAAAAGTTCTGCCATGTGCAGTACTTTGTAGTCTTCTAAGTACATTGAATGCTCAATCCACGGAATATGATGATCAGTAATATTGATGTTAGGAATATTATTGGCTATGCTCAGGGGCGCATTGATGAAGAAACTATTCAACACTTCAACAATTTCATCGGAGTTTTCTAGATAGTAGAGGGCTTGATGCAACCACGGAAACCAAGTCGGGCCGACTGGAAGAGGGCAACGTCCATCTGTACGGAAAACCGAATCAGATGGGCTATCGGCACTTTCCAGCCTTGTAAGACCCCAGGTGTGGACGGACTAGTTCCTGCCTACCTACAAAAAGGAGAGAGAGAACTAATGCCGTATCTTCTAAATATCTTTAGAAGTAGCTTAGCGCTCGGATATATACCGGAGCTATGGAGAAGGGGTAAGATGGTATTTATACAGAAGGTGGGGAAGAAAGACACCACTTAACCGAAGTCATTTAGACCCATTAGTCTAACATCTTTTATGTTAAAGACAATGGAGAAGGTGATTGATAATTACCTTAGGACTATAGTGCTGGTAGGTACACCACTACACAGGAGTCAGCATGCTTACAGAGCAGGGAAATCCACAGAAACCGCCCTGTATCAGCTGACAAACGAAATAGAAGCAGCACTAGAGACAAAGGAAGTAGTGATATGTGCCTTCTTGGATATAGAGGGAGCTTTTGACAACACCTCACACGAGGCTGTCAGGGCGGCCCTTGAAAGAAGTAATATCGACAGCACTATCTCAAAGTGGATGGGAGAAATGCTGAGAACTAGAACGGCGGATACACAAGTGGGAAAAGACACCATTAAGATCTCCACAACTCGAGGGTGCCCACAGGGAGGTGTACTATCACCGCTAATGTGGAGCCTGGTAGTTGATGAACTACTGGTTAGGCTAAACGACCTAGACATCAAATGTCAAGGTTACGCCGATGACATAGTCATAATGGCTAGAGGGAAATTTGAGGGAACGCTCTGTGAAATTGTTCAGAGAGGCCTCAATGTAACTAGTAGATGGTGTCAAACAGTGGGACTGAAACTCAACCCGAGCAAAACCACGGTGATACCATTTACTAGAAGGAGAAAACTAAACTGCCTACATCCCATACTCATAGATGGGAAGGCAGTAGAATACCAACAGGAGATAAGGTATCTGGGTATCACACTAGATAGCAAACTCCTATGGAATAGACACGCTGAGGCAGTGGTAGGTAAAGCCAAACGCGCCCTAATGGTGTGCAGAAATCTGGCAGGAAAAACGTGGGGTTGTAACCCCACTATCCTGCGATGGATGTACACCATGATAGTGAGACCTGCAATCACTTATGGGGCAGTTGCGTGGGGAAGTAGAATCAAGCTGGCCTCTATGAGGAAACAGCTTGAGAAGATTCAAAGACTGGCGTGTGTCTGCATCACGGGGGCGATGGAGTCGTGTCCGACAGCAGCATTGGAGCTGCTGCTGGATCTGACTCCGCTGCACCTTGTGGTGGAGAGCGCCGCCAGATCGGCGATCGTAAGATTCAGCAAGGAAGGAATGGGCAGAGGTAAAATAATCGGGAGCAGAGACCGAAACAGCCTCGCTGCCAAGATCCCCTGGCTGGAAGTACCAAAAGATGAAATGGTGTGCAAATACCACTTCGAGAAAAACTACACAGCAATGTGTAGTAGTAAAGCCGATTGGAGCGACGAATTCTCAGCATACCACATAGAGCAAAATGCCATCAAGTGGTATACAGATGGTTCGAAGACAAAGGAAGGCACTGGTGCAGGAGTGTTTGGACCTCGTACCAGATACTTCGAATCCATGGGAACATCCCCAAGTATCTTCCAAGCAGAGGTACACGCAATCGAAAGATGTGCACAATTTAACCTCGACAGGAATTACCGCAAAAAACGAATTGCTATCCTGTCAGATAGCCAAGGAGCCATCAAGGCCATTAGCTCATACACCATCAGATCCAAACTGGTATGGGACTGTGTGGGGAAGCTGAACAAGCTTGGCAGGGATAATAAAGTAACGCTATACTGGGTACCAGGACACACTGGTATAGACGGAAACGAAGAAGCCGATCACCTAGCAAACAAGGGATCCAGCAGCCCATTTATAGGTCCGGAATCCTTTTGCGGTATGAGCGTGAACACCATCCGCAAAAGTTTAGATGAAGAAATAAGAGGAAAATGGATGAAAACCTGGAAAGAACTTCCAGGGCTAAGGAAATCCAAAGTGATGCTGGGATCTTCTAAACAGAAGAGAACGGGAGCTTGCCTGAAACTAAGCAGGAACAAGCTCAGAATTCTGACAGGAGCCCTGACGGGACACTGCAGACTGAGGAAACATCTCAAAGCCCTAGGCCTAGAGGAGGATGATGGATGCAGATTATGTGGCTGAGCAGAGGAAACCCCCATACATCTGTTCAAAGACTGCGGAGCATTACTCCGCAAGAGACAGATGTACCTTGGGGCTCACTGCTTGAACACAGAGGAGCTGCAGGCCTTGAATCCCACCCAGATTCTGAGATTCCTAAAGGAATCAGGATTAGAGGAGGCGCTCTAAATGGGTAAGTACACCAACACTTGGAGGAGGAGGGTGGGGTACATTAGATCTATAAAGGTCGCAGTAAAAGTCGTCATCACCATATCTACAATCTAGATAGTAATGTCTTCCCTCGCTTTGCTTTTGTTGGTCAGTTCATTAATCGTCTGCCATATGGCTTTTTGCTTATTAAACCTCTGTTCAATTTTAGTTTCATTATAAGTACGTTTAGTTTGTACTACTAGAGACTTATGTTTTTTCTTTTCTTGCTGATATTTTTTTTAAGCGTTGGGAAATTTTTCTGTAATATATTGTCATAGTCATATAGTCATCATAGTCATCATGATCATATAGCAATAATATATAGTCATACTATATAGAGTTCTTTTAATTTCTTATTTGAAATGTTCACCTCTCTTCTGAGATCCAGGAATGTCGTACTTTTACTTTTTGTAGATGAAAACATGAAAAGTAGTGGTGTTGTATTGTTGCAATTAGGGTATCTGTTTTGCTATCGCAGTCAGTTTTTTCATACATTTCCTTCCAAATTTCGTCCAGTAGGGCTTTCCTGAATTTTTCCTTATTCGAGAGACTGTAGTTTCTTTTCATTCTGTTAACTGGTTTACAATTGTCTATGTTATAGCTACTTAGAATTATTAGTTTGTGGTCCGATAGCGTTGTGTTTAGTGCGTCGGTCCTTGGATATTTTGTCAACTGAATAAAAATGTTGTCAATTAATGTTTTCGATGTTCCCGTTACTCTACTGTGCTTTGTTATAATGTTTGATAGGCGATATGACAGCATGAGGTCTTTCAGATTTTTTATATTTGTGGAAATTAAGTTGAAGTTGATATTGAAATCTCCTAACAATATTATTTTCGTGGATTCGCAATATATATTATCTACAAGGTGTTCTAATGTAACCATAAAAGTAGGGAAGCATTCTGCCGGTGGTTTATGACTGTGATAATATAGGTGATGTGCCTCTTCGTTTTCCATTCAATTCCGCATATTTCAGGATGTTTTTCGATGCAGACTGACTCGATCTCTAGGTCTCTTTTAGTGTACAGAAGTCTGTGCTATTTTTGAACCAGATGGCTACCCCTCCTCTACTAGATTATTTCATATAGTATGAGCTTACTAATTCATATCCTTGAATGTGTATATTGATTAAGTATTTCCGTCACATATATGAAGTAAGGTTTTTTGTTTTCTAGTAGTACTTCTAGCTGGTTTAATTTTTGGTTTAGACTTTGTACGTTTAGGTACATTATCAAGTTGGTAATTGTTTTGACTGGGACAGTTATGTCGTTATTGGGCTTAGATTGGGTTTTTGAAAATTTGTTCTGTTTAGATCCCATCTGCGGAAGTTAAATCGTTCAAGTATGGGAGATGGACCCATAAACCGCTCAGAATCCATAATTAGAAATTGTATGTGCTCCGTGGACTTGTTTCTATATATTATATATCGAGAAAGTCCCACAAACTGCTCTGTATATGATAAGACAGAATTAGCAAAACCATCCTACGTTATAGATAAACATAGAAACTTAAAACAATCGGAACACAGCCTGAATATATAAATATATTCAACCTTTCCGGAGCCCTATAACAATTACTGAGTCTTTTTGGTACTACCAAAACAAATCTCATATGAAACTTGTCAGTTATTTAATAGCTTTCAGTCCTTCGTGGCACGCAACAAAAACCATAAAAATAACATTGTTTTTAAGATCATGTATTTCCGATAACTTAAGTACAGATGGCTACTTACTTAAGTTAGATCTTAAAAGACGTCTTCTTTTTATCTCCTTTGTGATTAGTCACTAAACGTGTTAAGTGGTTAAGCATTAAAACGTGAATGATGGCACAAAGGCAGAAATAGAGAGCGTCATGGCGTATACAGAGCTCTTATATTTTTTACTCTCAAATATAGTGAATAAGTGGCGACACTACATGTAACTACAAGTAGTTTAAACATTTCAGGTACTAATCTTAAGGACGAAGCACGAGTATAATAACTTTTATTGACTATTCACTCAGATAACAAAGTTTAAATATATTACTTGCACTATTATTATTATTATTACTATTACACTTCAGTAATTTTTGAAATTTGATTAAAAAAACAAGAAATATACTGTACCTTGTGCCTGCGGGCACAAGTATATGAACCATTGTATTCAGTCAATATTCAGTGAAAAATTAGACCCGTCTTGTCGGTCTTTGCTTATTTATATTAAAAAAGCAGGACATTTATTTATTTGCAATATTATTATTATCATCTGTATATATTTTTTGTTAGTAATCACATAACACGAAATGAAACAATCCGGCAAAACTTAGAAATTTCCGTCTAAATAATAAACGCCGTAATTGAATTTCGCCGTTACATACACACCATTTTTTACGGCCGCAAACGGCTGGCCCGATATTACGAGAAACATCTGGAAAACAATGACGTCGAGGAATTCACTTGAAATATTGCGCCGCTGCGAGGAATGAATGTACATCGAAATGAAATCGTAATTGGATGAACGGTCTTTTTTATCACTCCGTCTGCACAGGACTGCATGATTATATTACGTCTATCTTATCATGCGATTTCCGCTTGATATACACGGAGCAACATCTCTATCTTCTACCGGAAAAACAGCAAGAAGAGGAAGAAAGATAATACGATTTACTTGTTTTAGATATACTTAGGTATTTGATAAATTTAATAGTCTCGAGTATTACTTGTATTTCAAGGAAAATCTAACAAACATGATACTTTATTATCTGCTTCTGAAATGCTTAAAGGTAATTCTTATCAATAGAATAGTTGGTCGCAACGCAAGTTACTACGTGGCAATTAATTAATTGAAAAATTCATGGTGGTCAAAACATAGTGAATTTTTCAATTCAATGTAATTCTTATCTGATTAACAGCTTAGACAGAGAAGACAAAACTAGATATACGACCAACATTCCAGTTACCAATGAAATGAGTTAAATTAACTTTTGTTATATTGAAGTTAATCAGCGTATGTAAGTATGTAACAGCGGTTTTTGATTGCTCGACATATTAATCAAGAAATTTCAATTACTCTAATAAATTTGCGATATGATATCTCATTTTCTGCATAATGTACCTGGTAATTAGTCCACAGGATCAATTAAATGTGAAATCTCAACTAACCGAATCGTGTTACAATAATTCAATCAAACTTAGTTTTTTGTTTCTTGGCTGGTTTTTAATTCATTGATCCGTGGCGAAGACTAACAAGTGAAATATTGAAATTACCAGCGTGTTGAAGTTACTAGCGTGTAACAGGGCTACTTTGGCAAATATTACACAGTTTTGCTCCGAATAATTTGCATTTTTTGTTTGTCTTTGTTCAGTATTATTCGCAAGGTATGATCAAGTATATTTTACACGAAGTTCATGTAACGTAATGCTGGTTTTCATAGTACGAATTAGTGTAGAACCTCGATGAAGCGGATTAATTGAAGGGGTGTCTGTTAAGGCCTGTTATATTTGTGATATAAAACTAGGTTTAAAATGATTACAATTTGTATGTAGATATAAAGAAAAGATATATAAAAACAGAAACACAATTCTGGTTATTTGTATTCGGATGATATTTCCAGACCCAGCCGTTGTGAAGTGACGTTGATGTTTGATGTCGACGTGCTTGCATTCGTTAATCCTGCTTTGAAAAAGAAACCGTTGTTTTCACCTTCGGAGTTTGGTGTTTTTTTAATAATCAACACTCTAAAATTGAGAGAAAAATGCATGCAATATATCCGACGAATAATCCATAAATATGAAACTCATCACATGAAACAAATCATAGAGTTAGTTTTATTCAAATAATGTAACATGTCGTTTCATATAGTTAAGGCTAAAACAATTAACTATAACAATTAAAATATTATTGCATGGTCGTACTGCGATATTACCACTGATTTATTTATTTATTTATATCTTTGAAAATATATTGACTCGTGCACAGAAAAGTTGAAGGAGGCAAATGCACTAACAACCACGGCAATATAATATGTGTACGAAAGTATGATGTTCTTATCACATACATTTATTCAAAGATTTTCTAAAACCCCATGAAAGAGACTCCAGGCAAAAGCACTACATCTTTCCCAGACATAAGTTAACAGTTACAGAGAAAACTCCACCATATAGTATTGTAACGTCAACGAGCCGTTACATTTTTATTTCTTAGTTTTTCGAGGGCATTACAATAATTATCCAAATATTTTCGGACAATTTCCGAAAATATTTTATTAGGGTCGGCAATGTAATCTTCGAGCAGATTAAGAAATATTTGTACTTTTAGTTTTTCCAGAGCATTACGGTGATTACGCAAATATTTTCGGACGGATTTCCAAAAATATTTTGTTAGGGTCGAAGGTGTAATCAACGGGGAAATTACGACAAGATGTTTTTCCCGAGAATCGGTAATCACCAAAGCGACAAATAGCCGAAAATAGAAAAACCCCCAAAGATCACCCCCGGATGAGGGACCGGTATATCTGGAGATAATATAAATACCTGGACCCCCGAATAAACAAGACAGTTCGATCCAGGCGGTCAGGCGCAAACAGTCAGCAAGTCGACTCCAGTTCAGTTCAATAGTGAGTTGCAACCAAACAACAAGTCCAATTCAGTACAGCAAGTGGACCCATTCAAACCGGTCCAGTCAGTAGACTTAGTCAACCAGACTCAGCTAGGAGTTCAGACAGTCAAGCAAGTTCAGTTGACCGGAACAGTTCAGTCGACAAGTGCACCCAGTACATCCGAGCCGCAGTCACGCCAACAAGTTTATAGTAAGTTACAGCTTGGCGAATTCGTTGTTATAGTGTTATTTAGTGATATGTAATTATTGTAAATATATTTCCTCTTATCACAAGACGCGAGTGATAAATTTATTCTTACCCCTATCACCCACAGTATGATAATAGTATATTAAAGAACGAGTTCAATAAGCGCGATTTTTCAGCATGCGTCAATGTTTAGAAAACGACGAGCGTAGCGAGGAGTAATTCTCTTTTTCTCTATCATCTTCTTCAGCCTCTCATTCAAAATTGCTGCATACACCTTGTGCACGGTTTTGAGTTATTCCCCGGTCGTTTTCTACTTTGGTTCATTCTCCTATTTTGTAAACCGGGCATATTACCCCCTGTCTCGGGTCTGCCGAGAATCCCTCCCGTCTCCGCATCCCATGCATTACCTCCACTAGCGTCTCTATTACTCCCTTCGTCCCATACATCCACACTTCGTTCTGCATTGCATCTCTCCCCAATGCTTTTTTCTTTTTCAGCTTCTCCACCTATTTCCCTACCCTTTCTAATGTGATTTTCCTTACTCCCTTACAAGGGCCTCATGAAATATTCTTCCCAATCTCTCATCTTTATCTCCTCGCGCACTGTTTGTTTTTTCTTTCTCCCTGTTATTCCACACCTCTTTCTATGATTGTATAGCTCTTATTTCTCTTTCGTCCTCTGCTTCTGTTTCTTCTTTTTTCTGCATCTTTGTCTGTATATTTTCTTCATTTCTATAAAACCACTCTTACTTGCTTTCGTTCTTCTCCACTCCTTTAGCTGGTCACGATTAGTAAGATAATGTTCAAAATACAAGGTAAGTCGGACAAGATTAGACATGTCTGTCTGTATATTTGTATCATCATAATTTTTCCTCTGTTGTTTCATATGTTTAGTTACGATGTACTAAACGAGTAACGAACCGTCATATAACGTTCCGTTCACGCAGGGAGGCGGCTGTAGGTGCGTTTTACCTTTTCTTCACTATTTCCGCGAAAACTCCTTTCCTCCTGCACGGCGAAACGGGAAAATATCATTTTCCGGCGTAGGAAAGAAGGGGCTTTTGACCCTTCAGGTAGAGCTGGCTTTTACGCACAAGTGTAGTCTAGGTACGAAAAACTAAAATCTGCTTCTAAAAAGCTTTAGTCTAGATTTTTTCTTGCGTCTTCTATGTTACGTCTTTCGACATTTGGCGGACAAATATACGACCGCCGGTTCATCCGGTGGAGCTGAAAGAAAATTTCGTTTCGTCGGTTACATTTTTGGACGCAGTTCTCTTATCTGAAGGGGCCCAGATCTGAAAATGGGTTCGTTCGATGCGGGAGGGTTGCTCAACACGGCCGCTGAAAGAATCCGGAGAGTGCGACGTCCTGTTCCCGCTCCATGTCAATTTTCTCAAAATTCTCAAAATTCATACATTAAGAATTTAGATAAATCTAAACCGGCAAACCCCACATAAATCGACTTGTTATACAGAACTTTTAACTTCTCAAATTACATGTCAACTAAATTTTCCGTGATTGGTAGTGCAGTATTTAATCCTCTAATCCACTAAATAGTTTTAGGCAACCAAATGTATAAGAAAACTTATACCCGTCATGTTCTAAACAAATTAGAAGGTAACTGTTCAGAATTATATATTCAGTTTTAATAATGTAGATTTGCTAATCTAGTCTAACCTTATCTAGTCTGGTGGTATTAACTAATCCAGTCTGGTGTTATCTGATCCAGTCCGGTTCTAGTCTGGTAATATCTATTCTAGTCTGGCATTAACTAATCTAGTCCGGGATAGTAGTCCAGTATTTAACCCTCTAATCCACTAAATAGTCTTAGGCAACCAAATGCACAAGAAAACTTTCTATAAAGTAACAACATATACCCATCATGTTCTAATCAAATTAGAAGGTAACTGTTCAGAATTATAAACATGATCTGACAGCAAAATTCCAAACTAATGGAAAAGATATCTGCTCGAAAATAATGATTGGCGCTATTTGTAATGTAGTATGGTAAAAATTGACAGGTTGTTAACAGGAATCTGCAGGAATCTGTATTTTGGCACCATCTGTGATGTAGTGGAGACAGATTGGTATCTGTAATATAGTAGGGTAAAGATTGACAGGTTGTTTACAGGAATCTGTAATTTAATTTCAGGAATCTGTAAAGCGCCATCTGTGATGTAGTGGAGAAAGACTGATAGGCTGTTTACAGGAATCTGTAATTTTATTGCAGGAATCTGTGCGCCATCTGTTGGTGAAAAGCTGAACTAAAGTCAAGGCTAAGGTCACAGTCAAGGTCATCGCGCATGCGTATTTCAAGGTCGGTGGTTGTGGTTGCCCTAGAACGAATCATCTTTTCCTACTAACGCGATTTTTTTCAAAACGACTCCGAAGCCGACACTCGATATCACCACCGGACTAGCACTATTCGATTCGACATGGTGTCTTTTAAACCGTTTGGGAGTTTAATCCCGATTGCGTTTAAGATGCCGCCGCGAAGCCAAAAGAGAACTCTTTTGGATGTCCACGAAAACTCGCACAGAATCGCCAATTTAAACTCTGCGAATACGATTTCACGCGATTCCCGTCGAGAATTGAACGCTCTATTATATAGAGCAAGCGGCATTGCGCCGCGTCGTGTGCAGTCGTCGCGACGTCCGCCTAAACACTGTCAACTGCAAAAAAACAAATGATGAACTTAAAACGTTCCCAGCTGTGGACGGACTAGTTCCTGCCTTCCTATAAAACTGAGAGAGAGAACCTATGCTGTATCTTCTAAATATCTTTAGAAGTAGTTTAGAGCTCGGATATATACCGGAGCCATGGAGAAGGGCTAAGGTGGTATTCATACCGAAGGTAGGGAAGAAAGACATCACTCAAACGAAGTCATTTAGACCCATTACTCTAACATCTTTTATGTTAAAGACAATGGAGAAGGTAATTGATAATTACCTTAGGACAATAGTGCTGGTAGGTACACCACTACACAGCAGTCAGAGCATACAGAGCAGGGAAATGCATAGAAACCGCTCTTTGTCAGCTGATAAATGAAATAGAAGCTGCACTAGAGACAATGTAAGTAGCTGATATGTGCCTTCTTGGATATAGAGGCAGCTTTTGACAACATCTCACACGAGGCTGTCAAAGCGGCCCTTGAAAGAAGGAGTATTGACAGCACTATCTCAAGGTGGATGACACAAGTGGGAAGAGACAGCAATAAGATCTCCACCACTCGAGGGTGCCCACAGGGAGGTGTACTATCACAGCTAATGTGGTCCAGCTAATTTAGTTGATGAATTATTGGTTAGGCTAAACGACCTAAACATCAAATATCAAGGTAACGCCGATGACATAGTCATAATGGCCAGAGGGAAGTTTGAGGGAACGCTCTCTGAAATTGTTCAAAGTGGCATCAAAGTTACTAGTAGATGGTGTCAAACAGTGGGACTGAGACTCAACCCGAGCAAAACCACCTTGATACCATTTACTAGAAGGAGAAAACTAAACTGCTTACAACCCATACTCTTAGATGGTAAGACAGTAGAATACAAACAGGAGATAAGGTATCTGGATATCACACTAGATAGCAAACTCCTATGGAATAGACACGCTGAGGGTGGGGTAGGTAAAGCCAAACGCGCCCTAATGGTGTGCAGAAATCTGGCAGGAAGAACGTGGGGTTGTATCCTCAAAATCCTGCGATGGATGTACACCATGATAGTGAGAGCTGTAATTACATATGGAGCAGTTGCGTGGGGAAGTAAAACCAAGCTGGCCTCTATGAGGAAGCAGCTTGAGAAGATTCAAAGACTGGCGTGTGTCTGCATCACGAGGGCGATGGGGTCGTGTCCAATCTAACTCCGATCTAACTCCGATCTAACTCCGCTGCACCTTGTGGTGGAAAGGGCCGCCAGATCGGCGATTGTAAGGTTCAGCAAGGAAGGAATAGACAGAGGTAAAATAATCGGGAACAGAGACCGAAACAGCCTCGCTGCCAAGATCCCCTGGATGGAAGTACGAAAAGACGAAATGGTATGCAAATACCACGTCGAGAAAAACTACACAGCAATGTGTAGTAGTAAAGCCAATTGGAGCGACGAATCCTCGGCATACCACATAGAGCAAAATGCTATCAAGTGGTATACAGATGGTTCGAAGACAAAGGAAGGTACTGGTGCAGGAGTGTTTGGACCTCGTACCAAGTACTTTGAATCCATGGGAACATTCGCAAGTATCTTCCAAGCAGAGGTACAGGCAATCGAGAGACGTGCACAGTTTAACCTTGACAGGTATCGCAAAAAACGAATTGCTATCCTCTTAGACAGCCAAGCAGCCATTAAGGCCATTAGCTCATACACCATCAGGTCTAAACTGGTATGGGACTGTGTGGGGAAGCTAAACAAGCTTGGCAAAGATCGAAGTAACGCTATACTGGGTACTAGGACACACTGGTATAGACGGAAACGAAGAAGGCGATCACCTAGCAAACAAGAGATCCAGTAGCCCCTTTATAGGTCCCTGTTGCGGTATGAGTGTGAACACCATCCACAAAAGTTTAGATGAAGAAACAAGAGAACAATGGATGAAAACGTGGAAAGAACTTGCAGGGCTAAGGCAGTCCAAAGTAATGCTCGGATCTTTTAACCAGAAGAGAACAAAATCTTGCCTGAAATTAAGCAGGAACAAGCTTAGAATTCTAACAGGAGTCCTGACGGAACACTGCAGACTTAGGAAACATCTCAAGGCCCTAGGCCTGGAGGAGTATGACGAATGCAGATTCTGTGGCTCAGCAGAGAAAACCCCCATACATCTGCTCAAAGACTGCGGAGCATTACTCCGCGAGAGACAGATGTACTTTGGGGCTCACTGCTTGAACACAGAGGAGCTACAGGCCTTGAATCCTACCTAGATCCTGAAATTCCTAGAGGAATCAGGATTAGATGAGACACTCTAAATGGGGAAGTAACGCTTGGAGGAGGAGGGTGCGGTACAATAGATCTATAAAGGTCGCAGTACAAGTCGTCACCACAATCTACATTCTAAAACATCCACATTTTGGCAACTCTCTGCAGAACATTCAGTCGATTTTGCAGTAAATTGTAGAACGATCTTTTGACTTTCCGCACCAAAAATTGGACGTCGTAGTATCGCGTTGCGACTCTGCTTAACTTAATCTACACAGACAGAAATTTGACCATCACGTCACATTTTTCACATTCCAATATAACTCGGACGTGGGCCCCCACGAGACGCGCATTTTGGTACCGTCGTCGCGTTGCTCCGACCACGGTGTCGCTCGCCACAGTTCGAAACGTGTCAGCTCCAGTTCGGCAGAAGGTGCGGTCAGTCTGACCGCTGCCGTTTCGCGGCTTCTGGGCGCATCGAATCGAAACTACATGCTTTCAGTTCCGAACGCATGCCCGCGTCTTTTTTGTATTTGAGGGTACGCGATACAAACCATCCCCATCGAGGCACCGACGCATGAAAACTTCAGGATGTCCCTCCTCACCTCGAAGCCGGGTAATGCCGCTCACCGTTATACGTATTTTGGTACTCCTCGCGGCTTTCTGTGCGGTCCCCATTTACCCGGTGCGTCCGGAATGCCTAAATAAAATCAGCAACCGTCTATTAGGCCGCCAATTTGCGAGTTCAAGAATCACCTGCAAATTTTTTTTTGCGGTTGGGCAGAATAGATGCGGCCATTTAAAACCGATCCGCACTTCCGTCGGCCACTCTGTTCCGGAAATATCACCATAAATGTGCAGGATGCACTGTAAAAGTGCACAGTTGTTGTCGGCGGGGTTGAACATGCAAAGTTATTATTATTTAGATATAATTAACTCTGTCTAACGTAATATGTTATGTCTATCAGCGATTTTGCACATACTCAGTTTGGAATATATTTGGATATTGTGTATAATCACTGTCAACACAGACTAGTTTAGATACATATCCAGTTTGAAATTGTTTATGTAATAAGTTTGAAATTATTCTATACAGTGGTTAATAACTATGTAGGAAGCCGGAGTTGTGTCGATATCGACGCACAGCTTCGACTTTAAAAGGTTAAACAGTCTAGAGTAAAATGTTTCATATAAGCTGATAAAGGAGAATAAATCTCTAAGCGCGCGAAAAATAAGTTGCGGAAATTGTGCAAACAGTTAAGGTTTAACGCGGCGGAGCGAAGTTTTTTTTTTGTTGGAGAATTTTCCGATTTCATCGGTGTGTGTGGCGGTATGTAAATGCCGGGGGTAATGAATGTCGACTATTTCGCCGTTGAAATGTTTTTAAATTGCCACGTTTTCGTCGTTTAACACGTCGGCAAGTTAGCAATTATTACACCAAAAATCCTCCGCTAACTAGCTCAGAGATTATAAACGGTTATTTAAAATCGCATTTTACTCTATAACTTCAAAGTTTTATACGAAACCTAAACCAACAATTTTATAAAACTTTGAATTTGATACGTGCCAAATATAAAACTTTCCTTACGGTACTTTAATTCAAAACTCCATACAGTAATTAATTGCTACAATTAATGAAGCTCTACCAGCTATAGACATATATGACATATAGGCATATAGACAGGAAGAAACAGCTTACAAGATACTCATTAGTTATTTAATTTATTCTAATTTTTAAACTTAATTAGGAATTAATACAGAATGCTACCAGATTAAGACTTTAAAAAATAACAACTTTAAAGTAAATCCAACCGATTAAGATACATACCGCGCAATCTCGGAAATAATGAACCAAAAAAACGCTCAGTGGCACTCGTTTGAAGATAAACAGACAAGAGACATAAAGGTAATGATCAAAGACCTTCGTCATTCTATTAACCCAATCGATATTATACATCACCTAAACCAACGAGGTTTTAAAACAAAAAATGCCACAAACAAACGAAAGTGGCTCACGGGAGAACAGAAGTAAGATCGATTATCAAAAGGACTACAAGCTGAATTTCCGCTGGACATGTTTATTGTGTCCTTCGACCGAGAAACAGCGGTTGATAAAATTTATAACATTGATACTATCCTTAACTGCAAAGCACAAGTAGAACCACTGAGAACCAACAAAATCATACCCCAGTGTAAACGCTGTCAAGACTATGGTCACACATATAATTATTGCAATAAAGCGCAACGGTGCGTCAAGTGCGCCAAAGGACACGCCACACAAGACTGCACAAAAGATCCAAAAGATCCGCCAAAATGCATACACTGCGGAGATAACCATCCTGCAAATTATCGAGGCTGTCTCGTATTCAAAGAGTTATTAAAACTCAGAAACTGTTCCACCAAGAATAAACGAGAGACTCGAACTCAACAAACAACAAATGTAAATAGAGAGCAAGCAATCCAACAAACTAACTTGCAGTCCAACATACGAACGGAACAAGAAACAGATGAAGATCAAGCCCCACAGCCAACTTATAGCCAAGCCATAGTTAAGAATCAAACGATAAACCAGCCGAATTCGATAGAATCGATGTTGCAGAAAATATTGCAGCGACTCGACAATCTAGAAAAAAGAAGATTCATAATGTGCAACTTTATACGCATTATGGAATGGAATGCTAATGGATTGCTGCCACATAAGGACGAACTGCAAGTAATCTTAAGCACCGAGAACATCGACATATGCCTGATAGCAGAAATCCACTTAACAAATGAATCTCACATCAAATTCCGAAGTTATACAACCTATGACACAGTTCATCCTGCAAACACGGCACGTGGTGGCAGCGCGTTCTTAATCAAAGATAGTCTAAAACATCAAGAAGAAGAGAAATATGCAACTTGTGATATTCAAGCAACAACAATAACATTAATGACAACAGAACAATCACTCACTGTGAGTGCATTCTACTGTCCCCCTCGGTACAACATATACGCGGATAAATATACTGAATTCTTCGAGAAGCTAAACGGTAGATTCATCATTGGCGGCGACTTCAATGCGAAGCACACGTACTGGGGATCACGACTAATCACACCAAAAGGCCGCAAACTGTACCAGGCTGCTAAGGACTACGGATGCGAGTTTGCCTCCACTGGCAAACCTACGTACTGGGCAACGGACTATAATAAAACAGCAGACCTGATAGATTTTTTCATAATCAAAAACGTCGCAGCAAATTACATTAAGGTTGACGAAGGCTTTGGTCTTAACTCAGACCACTCTCCAATCGTGCTAACAATCAGCAACACCATTATAACTATAAATCAGAACCCAGTGCTTGTGACCAACCACACCGACTGGGACTACTTCAACCATCTTCTGGAAAGAACCATAAACTTGCATGTACCACTTAAAACAATCGAACAGTTAGAAAATTAAGTGCATCAATTCACTACGGCTATTCAAGACGCAGCTTGGAAAAGTACGCCTATTATAAAGCGAAAACTCAAGGGTCTCAACTTCCCTAAAGAAATAAAAGACCTGATCACCTTAAAACGCCGACTTAGAAGACGTTGGCAATAAACACGAGCACCGCAAGACAAAACCAACCTAAATAGAATAAAGAAACAATTGACAAGGGAGATTAAAACACAAAAAAACAACTCTATCAACAACTTCCTAACTTCGGGACTAACCGCTGACAATACCACAGAATATTCTCTGTGGAAGGCAACAAAGTACCTGAAACGACCGATCATCCAAATACCCCCGATTCGCAAACCAAACGGCAAGTGGGCTCGTAACAGCAGAGATAAAGCAGACAGTTTTGCAGAGCATTTGGAAAGCAGATTTCTTCCAACCCGAGATCGGATAGACTTCCAACACTCCCAACAAACAACTACGAAGACACAATCTCACCAGTAACACCCAAAGAGGTAGCCAAAGAGATTATAAACCCAAAGAAAGCACCCGGGTTCGACCTAATTACCGGTGCAATCCTCAAAAAAATGCAGAGAAAAGCCTTGGTCAAGCTCACTTAAGATGAAATAAAATTTATTCAATGCCGCAATTCGCCTAAAGCATATACCAATCGCGTGGAAGGTATCGGAAATAATAGTGCTACCAAAACCCGGCAAGAATCACAATGATGTGGAGTCGTATCGGCCAATCGCATTACTTCCGATCATGTCCAAACTCTTTGAGAAGCTGATTATGAAACGTCTCAAGCTAATTATAGACAAATATAAGCTGGTGCCGGCCCATCAGTTTGGATTTCGTGGTTTTGGACCACTCAGCAATTGATCAAGTTCATAAAATTACCAACGTCATCGAAAAATCGTTAGAAGATAAAAATGTTTGCTCTACAGTGTTCTTCGACGTCGCACAGGCGTTTGATCGCGTATGGCATGAAGGTCTATTGCACAAACTCAAATCCATTCTGCCTGACCCATACTACAAACTATTAAAATCTTACTTATCCGAACGAAAATTTCGCATTAAACACGAGGACGCGTTCTCCGATCTTCGGAACATCGGTGCTGGTGTCCCTCAGGGAAGCCTATTGGGCCCGGTGTTATATCTACTTTATACAAACGATACACCCAATACTGATAACACGATAACTGCCACCTTTGCGGATGACACTGCACTGATGGCAACTGGAAAAACTGTAGAGCAATCATTAGAGATACTGCAACTAGCAGTAAATAACGTGGCCACCTGGACTCGTAAATGGCGAATCAAACTTAACGAAGCAAAGTCGACATACATCAACTTTACCAATAAAAAGATTGAAAACAGACCACTCAATATTAATGGCATAACTATCCAGCCTGCCAACACAGCAAAGTACCTGGGCATGACGATTGACACAAAACTCCGATGGAAGGAGCACATCAAGAAAAAACAAGAGGAACTGCAATTAAAATCACGTAAAATGTATTGGTTACTAGGACATCGTCCCGAACTAACAATGCACAACAAGCTAACCCTATACAAACAGGTGTTGCGCCCAATCTGGACATATGGTATCCAATTATGGAGATGTGCTAAAAAACAACATATTAATGTAATCCAACGCTACCAAAACAAAATGCTACGTACCATCGCCAATGCGCCATGGTATGTGCGCAATAGCGACTTACATCGCGAACTCGGTGTAGAAACAGTCGACACCATCATTAGAAGATATGCTATCTCGCACGAATCACGACTCCAGCACCACATCAACGAGGAAGCATCCATGCTACTAAACGTAGAGAATGACACCAGACGACTTAAACGGACCAAACCACATGAGCTATGTAGAATAGACCTTCTAAACAACTGAGGGATCCAGTGGGAGCAACTCAGTATAATATTATATTAATAATTTATTTGTTAATGAAAAACAGATCGTTAGTTCATAAGAACTAGTTTTTGTAAGTAAAATAATAAAAAAAAATTAATAACGCGAAATATAGCTTGAATATGTTAATATATTAAACCTTTTCGTAGCTCTATAATATTAAGTCTTATTAAGACTATGACGCATTTCATGTTGAAACAAGTACTTTCCTTGCTAATACCACGGAGGATATTGAATTTTTCAACAGATATTCGCATGTTATTACTAGCAACAGTCCACTTTTGTGGACATCATTTAAATCAATAACCTGTTAAGTTCATGTTGTTATCCACAAACGTCAAATTAACTTACGTTTGTTCTAGTAAGTGTATTCCAATCTTCGTTCGAAGTGTATTCCAGACTTCGTTCACGAAGTTGAATTCCTGGGAGAGTAATTGTAGTAGAGTCAAGCACAATAAATCAAGTTGGTCGCAGTGCAGAAAGGCTTTGCAGCCAAACGACCCCCACAAAAAAAGTTTATTCCAATTTTGAATTCAAACAGCAAAGCTGCACTTATGAGGGATAAATCTCGAAACGCGTCTGCAGATAGCTATTAACTTATATTAAATAGAAAGATATGATCTTAAAAACAATATTATTTATGTAGAACTCGTTTAATGCCACAAAAGTGCACTGGGGCTAGTAATAACTTACAAATATCTGTTGTATAATTCAATATCCTACGTGATATTAGCAAGCGAAGTAGTTGTTCCAACATGAGATTTGTTCTGTAGTCTTAATAAGACCTAATTTTATAGAGCTACGAACAGGTGGAATATATTTATATATTCAGGCGACATTTCGCTTTTAATAAGTTTATATGATTATCTATAATTAGTATGGTTTCACCAATAATATATTGTAATATCTTTTAATCGAAATGTAAGTGGGAGGGAAATCAATTTTGCTTTGAGGCCACATTGCATCCATATTAAAATGTTTCTCGTCAAGTACTGTCTTAGCCGTCTCCCGTTAGGCATAAGCCCTTTTCTTCGTCTGACCGAATTCTCGGTAGTACAACGCCGAGGAATTATTTCCTGCAGCACACCTACTTTTCCGTGCAAGTATTTAGTTATTCTTGAGGGTGTCAGTAAGCCGTCCGAATAGAGAGGCTTCAAATGCGTACGACCCAGTTCTCGATACACATCTCTTAAAGCCCCTTAAACTTAAATCTAGTCACTTTAATTATTTATTTCTTATACTCAAAACGAGATTAAACACACAGAATTTGATACTATAATAGGCTATAATTATAATAACCCAACTACACGACGGATCCGCGAATTGCCTAACAATCAACAACATAATAGGCAGAAGTTATTGCTTTTACTTCAACCCGGGCACGAATATTGAAGATATTGTTCAATAAGTAAGGAAATACAAGACTTCAAGAAAAACAATGGAGATTTTAACTGTAGAGTGAACACCGATATCAGCAGAAGAAGACAGCTTCTACTAACTATGAGGCAACGCACAATTTGGACGATTTGAGGAGCTTTAGTCCGGGGCTCGGGGCTTTTTTCTAGCGTAATCTGGCCGCGTCTCTATCTTACAAATCTCACATGAAATTTGTAGGTTAAGTTCATGTCTCTCTCAAATAATCTCAAAATTATAAACATCTAACCCTAAACACCAACTCTGCCTGCAGTGGTTGCTGGGTGAACTGAGTTGCCCAGTGATTTCTGTTGCCGGTCCCAAGCCCGGATAAAAGAGGAGGGTTGGGCGTGGGGACAACCACCGTTATGAAAAATCAAGGAAATGAAGCTGGACGGAACTCAATACGACGAAATAGCATACGGAACAAGGACAATGATCCACGAATAGACACGTGGAACGTGTTAACCCTATACAGACCAGGAACGCTAAATACCCTCCTCGATATCCTAGACACATACAGGGTAGACATTACAGCCATCCAAGAGATGAGATGGACAGGGAACGGCATAATCCAGAAAAGAAAACACGATATATACTATAGCTGCCACAAAAATGAACATAAGTTTGGGACAGGGTTTATTGTTAGCAGAAGGGTAAAACATCTAATAATTAGATTCACACCAGTTAGAATGAGAATATGCTGTATACGTGTTAGGGCAAAGTTCTTCAATATAAGCATTATAACGACGCACGCGCCAATAGAAGAGAAAGCAGAAGACGAAAAAGACCAATTCTACGACGAATTAGAAAAAATCTATAATAAATGCCCAAATAATGACATCAAGATAATAATAGGAGACATGAACGCAAATATAGCTAAAGAGCCCGCCCTTTACCCTCAAATAGGAAAGTATAGCCTGCACAATGAAACTAGTGAAAACGGGCTAAGATTAGTCAACTTCGCAGCCTCCAAAAACATGGTAATAGGCAGCACCAAGGTCGAACATAAAGACATACATAAGGCAACATGGAAGCACCCAGATGGCAATACGTTTAATCAGATCGACCACCTACTGATTGATTGGCGGCATGAGTCAAACCTTATGGACATGAGAACATATAGAGGAGCAAATATTGATTCTGATCACTATCTAGTAGAAACTAAAATCAGGGCAAGAATATCGGACGTAAAAAAAGTACGAGGTGAGCGACAGAAAAAGTAGAGGAACAACCCACAGCAGAGACCGAAGTTAACCAACAGTGGGAAGTATGTAAAAGGATAATAAAAGCGTCGGCAGAGGAAGTGATAGGAGAAGATCAAACACGCACAAGGAATAACTGCTTTGATAAAGAATGCCAGGAGGCCACAAAAAAGAAGAATGAAGTATATCTAAAAATGCAAAGCAAGGACAGAACAAGAGCGATGATAGAAGAATATAGAGAAAGGCGTAGAGAAGAGAAAAGGATACATAAACAAAAAAAGAAAAAACACAAAAACGAGAAGAGTAAGGAACTCGAAAAACTACGGAACCAAAATGAGAGCAGGAAGTTCTAGGAAAATAAATAATACCAGGAAAGAGTTCAAACCAAGAATATCAATATGCAAAGCCAAAAATGGACAAATCATAAATGAGAAAGACAACATATTGGATATATGGGCAGAATACTTCAACTAACATCTTAACGGAGTTGAGCAAAATAACCCAGAAGATGAAGAAAACAACAATAATCCTATAAAAGATGAGAACCAACCACCTCCCACATTGGAAGAAGTTAAAAAAGTAATAATGAAAATGAACAATAATAAAGCGCCTGGGTCTGACAATATACCAAGCGAACTCATCAAGCATGGCGGAGAAGAACTAACACAGGTCTTACACAAACTAATAACAAACATATGGAAGCTGGAAATAATACCGGAAGAATGGAACATTGGCCTGATATGCCCTCTGCATAAAAAAGGTAACCAACTAAATTGCACAAACTACAGAGGTATAACACTCTTAAACACAGGCTACAAAATCGTATCAAACATTATTCTTAGCAGAATAGTAAGTTATGTCGAACAGAAAATTGGAAACTTCCAATGTGGATTCCGTAGTGGAAGATCGACAACCGATCAAATCTTCATACTTAGACAAATCTGAATTTATGGTGGATACATACCACACATTCGTGGATTTCAAAGCTGCATACGACAGCATAAATAGAAAGGCGCTATATGACGCGATGCAAGAACTTGAAATACCACCCAAGCTTATAAATCTCACGAGACTCACAATGAAACAAGTGATATGTGCAGTCAAGATGCAAAACGAAACATCCAGGCAATTTAAAACACGAAAAAGGGTGAGACAATGGGACGTTCTTGCGTGCCTACTGTTTAATATAGTACTCGAAAAAGCAATAAGAGATTCAAAAATTGAAACGTCTGGATCAATTTTCACAAAATCAGTTCAAATACTGGCATACGCGGACGACATCAATATAATAAGTAGAACAAAACGGAATAACATAGAGGCCTTTAACAACCTAGAAAGAGGAGCTCGAAAAATGGGTGTAGAAATAAATGAACAAAAAATAAAAGCAATGGTCGTAACGCGTAATAGAGGCGAGAGAAATAGAATAGGTCAAAACATAACAGTAGGCGACTATAATAAAGAAACAGTACGGGAGTTCATATACCTAGGTTCCCAAATAAATAATGAAAGAAAAAAAAACCCGGTCAAGTGCGAGTTGTGACTCGCTCTCCGAGGGTGCCCTACAAACTTGTAAGTAAGGTACCTTTCTTTTGTGGAGGACGTAGCAAGCACATTCAGTTAACTTGACAAGTGGCACTCCTGAAATCACAACCATCTTAGTACCGCTGCAAGCATAACCTCAATGGAATTCTACCCTATATTTTATTACCATACATCTCCCATTCACTGTAAGTGTTTAGGGGTTCTGGAACTTCACTATTTGTTTTTACTGCTTAATTTTGCCTGTATACCTATATACCTTGTATAAAGTTATACAGGGTATTTTTTTTTAAATAACGCGATTATTTTTAAAGTTATGGAAAGAAAACTTTATTTTAGTATTACACTTATTCAATAACTTATATTAAGATCTAACTATTTCTAGATCTAATATAAACTAATATATTAACTATTTCTAGATCTATTTCGATACTCTTAACATTCCGTTGTTTAATTGACTGCTTTTGGGCAATTGACTACCAAAAAATATAGGGCATACGTGATTTAAGTATATGTAGATTATAAAGAAAAATTAGACGGAATATAATATATACAGGATGTTACGGGACTTGAGTATGTCGCCTGTCGGTTATAAACAAGCAAAATTTAGTCATAATATATACCCTGTATATATTATGTATATAGAGCGTACTTGATGAAATGCATAACGAATATAAACAAATCAAATTCAGAATAAACAACTTGGTGCCGACACATAGTTTTTAACCTTCGGACCTAACCGAGGAGGACCTAACTGTATGCAACCCATATGCTTCTGCTGCCGTACAATACCACCCAACACATATATGTGTATTTTCATAAGTTTCTAATAGTAAATTCGCATTTTTCTTGTAATTAAACTACATATTTACGGTTTTCATAGCAAGAAATCGAATCGTGAATGGTGTACGAAAAACATAAGAGACATTATAAATGAAAAGAAAAGGGCCTATATAACTTGGTTAAGCACAAAAGATCAATAAGACCGAAAAGCGTATGTCAAACAAAACAGAGAAACAAAGAGAATAGTGTCAATAAAGAAAAATGAACTCTGGGAAAGAAAATGTGAAGACGTAGAGAGGTATCTGGGAGGCAGTAGAGTAGCACAAGCATGGAAGTTTATTAAAAATATACGAAAAGAATGAAAAGAAATGGGAAATATAAACCTGATCCAAAACAAAAAATGGGAAGAACATTATAGGACGCTACTGACAGAAAGCAGGAAAATTTTTTTAGGAGAGATTTTTTAAAAGTTATTATCAATAACGAGATTGAAATACAGGCAATAAATAAGAACGAAGTAAAGAAGGAACTTAAAGAAATGAAAAATGGTAAGGCTGCTGGACCTGGAGACATTCCTATTGAGCTGATTAAAAATGGTCCCGACATACTAATAGGAAACCTTGTATATATTTTTAATAAATGTTTAATTGAAGGACAGGAGATCCCAAAAGATTGGAATTTGCCATACATCAGTTCCATATACAAGAAAGGAGACAGAAAAGTATGTGGAAATTACAGAGGGATAAGTGTTACAAGCTCGGTAGGAAGGTTGTGTGGTCGGATAACAAAGAAAAGAATCGAACTGGAGTACCAGGATATAGAAGAGCAGAGTGGCTTCCGGGCAGGAAGGTCCTGTATGAACAATATTTATACTCTCCAGCAAATTATAGAGAAGGGTGTAGCTCGAAACCTTCCTACTCATCTTGTCTTCATTGATCTTGAAAAAGCCAACGATACGATACCTTTAAAATTGCTATTTAATATATTGACGAAGACGGACATAAAGAGAGGATATATCAGAGCCCTACGCAATATCTACAAAAATCCACAGAGTATAGTGAAGACTCAAAATATTTTTTCAGAATCATTTCGAATAACAATGGGCCTTAAACAAGGATGCTGCCTTTCCCCTACTCTTTTTAAAATTAATCTTCAAGAAGTGCTACAAAAATGGAGAAAAAAATGTTCAGGCATGGGCATTAAGGTTGACGACAACTACCTGTCAACATTATTCTTTGCTGACGATCAGGTGATAATTGCGAACTGTGAAGAAGATGTAGACTACATGTTAAGAAAACTTATAGATGAATATGAATTGGCGGGAATGAAAATGAACTCAGACATGAAAATGAGTCCTTAAGAGTAGGTGAAGAAGATGAAGATACAGATCTGCAGTTAAGACAGATAAGAAAATGCGAAGAATACAAATATCTAGGTAGTATTATATCAAACAAAGGTTCATCTGTCCAAGATATACAACGCAGGGCACAACAAGGACAAAAAGGCGTACGGGTTATGAATCCCTTACTTTGGTCCAATCGAATCCCCTTAAAAACAAAACTGACACTCTACAGAGCAATCGTAGAGCCAATATTAACATACGGGTCAGAATGTTGGCAGTTGACGGAATTAGCAAGGAAGAAGATAGACGCCGTAGAAATGGATTTTCTCAGAAGAGCATGCCGAATATCTAGGTTGCAACACATACCAAATGTAGAAATTAGACGACTCACAAATAGAATACACAAAACAACTGAAAGAATAGAAACAAGGCAGCTTATATGGTATGCACTTATGAGGCGTATGGAAGAACACAGGTGGCCAAGAAAGGCATTTGAATACTCTCCACTGAATAAGAGGGAACGAGGAAGACCAGCGACGACATGGTTAGATGGAGTTATGGCAACGATGAGGGACCGGGCAATCAATAAAGATGTCTGGAGAGACAAAAACATGTGGTGATCGAAATGCGGGATGCGGCAGAAGCTGTAGGACCCCCGCCAGTAGATAGAGATTTACGGTTTTCAGATTTTTCCCGTTGTGCTGTAAGACACCGCTTCTTGCCAAATTTCATGATTCTAGGTAAACGGGAAGTACGCTATAGGTTTTGGTTCCCTTGTGAAATCGCAAATTATGCGACATAAACGGCGATATCTTTTGATCGCGTTGACTTACAAGTTTGATTTTTTCACAGCTGATAGAGACCGCAGAGACCCGAATATTTGATACAAATTTCAACTTGTTACCTCTACGCGTTCCTGAGAAAAATGGTCCTGACAAAAATGGACAGACAGACGGACGGACAGACAGCCAGACAGACAGATAGACAGACGGACAACAAAGTGATCCTATAAGGGTTCCGTTTTCGGTACGGAACCCTAAAAACGAAGAAGAAATAAAGCGAAGAATAATCACAGCTAATAGATGTTACTATAGAGTCGAAAAACAACTGCGGTCGCCGAACCTGACAAGAAAATCAAAATGTATAATATACAAGACATTAATAAGGCCAGTGGAAACGTGGACCCTAAGCAAAGCAGACGAGAACCTCCTGGGAGTCTTTGAAAGGAAAATATTGAGAAAAATATTTGGCTCCGTCCAAGAAAACAAGGCGTGGAGGAGCAGATACAACCACCAGCTGTATCAAATATATGAAGATGTCGACATAGTAAAAATAATAAAACTAGGAAGACTAAGATGGGCAGGACATGTAATGAGGATGAATGACGAAAGACCCACAAAACGAGCACTTAGATCAGAACCTGATGGAAATAGAGGAAGATGTAGACCAAAATTGCGATGGATAGACGGGGTAGAAAAAGACTTGAGAAGCATAGGGGTAACTAACTGGAAGAATAAAGCCCAATACAGAGACGGATGGCGGAAGATCCTTGAGGAGGCCAGGACCTACCCACGGTTGTAGTGCCAATGATGATGATGAACCCGAAACACCACATGGGTTTTCAAGTGACTGGTTTACAAATTATTGTTCATGGAAGCAAAGTTGTGCTGATGAGAGATAAATCTCGAAACGCGTCCACAGATGGCTGTCCACTAAAGGTATCGTAAAGACATGAGCTTAAAAACAATGTAATTTTTATGGTTTTTGTTGAGTGCCACGAAAGTAGACTGAAAGCTATAAAATAACTTACAAATTTCATGTGAGATTTGTTTTGAAAATGATGATGTTTACTAAGAGAAAGAGGAAGAACGAGGAGAAGGAATGTAAGTGTGAAGGGGAACAATCGAGCGAGTAAAGAAGTTTAAGTACCTAGGGTACACCTTGAACGAGAGGGTCTCGGATAAATCGCATGTGAGAAAGTTACCCAGGAAAGTAAACAAGGTATTTGGGGGATAGGAGAAAGAAAATGGGGAAACGATATCAGGAGGAGGATTATGATAGAAAGCATATTAATGTATGGAGTAGCAATCTCGGGATGCAAAGAACAGGAAGAGATTGAGAGAATGCAAGATAAATATTCGAGATGTGTGACAGATAAACTACGGGATATATAGTGAGAGAAGAATGTAAGAGGGATAAACTGAGAGTGAAAGCTTGGAATGAAGCAACTAAGTTTAAAGATAGAATGAACAGAAGGGAAGGCTGCAGGTTACGGACGGAATGCTGGAAAGAAAAAAAAACATATAGAAACGAATGGAAGAGAGGAATATGGACCGAAGATATGGATACGCGAGCTAGGAAATAGAGAAGTTGAGAGCGGGAGGCAAGTGGATGCATGGGGAGTTGAGCGAAAGAGAAAAGGACGTAGAGAAAGTAGTAGGACGTAGTAAAGAAGAGAAAGAATAAGGGAATCCAGATATGAGAGCTGTATAATAGAAGGGACTCCGAAGTACCTGGGAAGAGAAAGTGCGAAAGAAAAACAATGGCGAGGTTCAGATGTGGAAATGAGGCGAGAGAAAATAGATATTGGATGGAAGAAGAAAAAAGAATGTGTAAGATGTGCTTACGAAAAAGGGTGAAAAAAGGGTGTGGTGGTGGCTCAGATAGCTAAGCACTTGGCTCTTGAGTCAGACAGCGTTGGTTCGAATCCCACACAGAAATAAAAAGCAGCAATTAAAAACTAATAGCTGCAACCCATCACACTCAATTCGCCAATCTGGCTTAGGCAACCGTAGAGTCTTAACTGCCTAATATTCGACGGATTCGGATTCGACGTTAAACCGCTAGGTCCCCCATTTGAAAAGACGAAAATGCTGCCTGTTAGTGACACTGGACCTCAAAAACGCTTTTAACTCTACGCCGTGGAGAGAAATAGTGGCAGAATGAAGAGAAGAAAAATAGCTCCATACTTGATAAGAATGATTCAAAGCTACCTGGAAGAAAGAACACTACTGGTAAAGGAAAGTGGTGAGATGGAAGTAACGTGCGGGGCTCCCCAAGGCGCTGTCCTGGGACCCACGTTGTGGAACGTTTACTATGACGGTGTCCATAAAATAAAAATGCCAAAAGAGGTAACCATCATAGGGTACGCAGATGATATATTAGTAGTTTATTAGTGATATATTAGTCGTTTGCAGTATGACGGCCGAAAAAATTAGACAAACAACGGAAACGGCAATCAGCAGAATACACCAATGGATGGATATGAAAAAACTGAGACTGGCTCCAGAAAAAACGGAGGCCGTAATGATAGTGGGAAGGCGGAAAGTGCGGCACTTGACGATAACAGTGGGAAAAATGACATAGAGACGATTCCTGCAACAAAATATCTTGGGGTATACTTCGACACTGACCTTAGAATGACAAGACATATTATAGAAACTGTCAAGAAAACGGAAGGTACAGTCAAAAGACTAAACATGATCCTGCCCAACATAAGAGGACCAAAGGAGAAGAAAAGGAAATTTCTGACGTCAATTGTGTATTCCACACTACTATACGGAGCACCGATCTGGCAAAAGGCGATGAAATTTAAAAAATATAAAAACATAATAACAAGAGTCCAACGCAAACTACTAATCAAAATAGCACAGGCATATAAGACAGCTTCTACCTAAGCGCTACAAGTGATAACGGGAACACCACCTATAGACCTCCTAATTGAAGAAAGGACCAACACATAAGACGCAGGACCCGAAAACAGAGGACAAGAAAGAGAGAAAATAATAAATAAATGGCAGGAAAGATGGGATAGCCACCCGCAAACAGCCAGATGGACAAAACGACTCATACCGGTGATAAATACATGGACGGAGCGAAAGCACGGAGAAATCACACACTATACAACACAATCCATATCAGAACACGGGGACTTCCAAAAGTATTTACACAGGTTTCAAATAATCGATTCGCCGAACTGCCGCTTCTGCGACGAGGAGGATGATGCGGAGCACACGATTTTCAGGTGCCACAAATGGGAAAAAAACAGAAGGTACCTTGCGTCCAAAATCGGAAGAACACTAACGCCGGAAAATATCATCAACCTAATGCTGGAAACACTTGACAATTGCAAGGATATCGACGATACCATAAGAGAGATTATGGAAAGCAAAGCCCAAGATGAAAGGTATAAAATAAATAAACAGAACATTCTGACAATCCTACACCCCAAGTAATACTTGACGGTCTCCGGGGTGCAAGGAGTAGAAATCAGGGGGTAGGTGGTTTTAGTGGGTAAACTATCTCTGGAAGAGAAGGAGTCCCACACTACCAAGTTAGTCGGTGCCTATAAAAGGTTTCCCCTTCCTCCCATAAAAGAAAAAAGGTCCCCCATATTCAAATCTTAGTGTTGAGGTGGGATATGTGGCAGGGAAGAGAGAGCATATATGGAATAAATGTGTAGAGATGAAAGAAAGAGAAGGAACGAAAAGAGAAGAAATACAGTGGATGAAAGAAGCATGGAAGAGAAGGAAAGAGTTGGGTAAGGAAATGACCGACCAGGACAGGAAAAGCTTGTTTGAGTAAATATATGACTTTGTTATGATATATTTCAGAAGATATTTTGAGTTTTATTTTTTATGTCACATTGTGTTTATTTCGATAGAGATTGAACGTACAGACAAGGATACAGAAACCCCGTAGGGCAGTGGTCCCCAACCCTATTTTATGCGTTTTACGCGTGCCCGCCACAAGTAAACGTCACCAAAATAGCAGCATATATTGCACAACTTATTCAAGTAAGAACGGAAGAACAAATTTTGGACCTTCAAAACGACATTTTCCTAAAATCATGATGCATTGGAATTTAGGAAAATGTCTTGTATTTGAAGTCATGAGGACTTCTTGAAAAGAATAAGATGTCCGCCACCCAACCGGCTTTCTAGAATCTGCTCTTGAGTGCTAAAAGGTTGGGAATCCCTGCCGTAGTGGAAATAAAGCTTATTATTATCTTACTAGTCTAGTCAGCATCGCCTCACTTCTCTAATATTATCTGTTTATTCATGTCACAGTAGTCTTTTGGCGTGTTAAGTGCAAGGATATATTAAATTAACTTAGACGGTTGTATTATATTATATCAAATAGTATTTTATTAACAACTTACATTTAATAAACTTATATATGTATATCGTAGAGTAATTCAAATAATGTTAGATTGTCGGCTGATTGCGTCTTGAATTCGATGTGTGCTCTTGAGCAGCGCGTCAAAGACCAAGACCCTGCCGCCGGGCATATTCGGGTCTGCCGGCCGTGCGTGCTCGGTTCTGCGTGTCGAGACTTGCTCGCCACAGTCTTATATACTGTATCCTTATGGCTCGTCATTGTCATGTCTAGATAAACAACAATATGCATAACATAAACATGCCTCTAATATTCGGACACCAAAGATTAATCTGTCCTTGTAGTGTAGTATAGTGACTAGACTGATAAGAGTTGAAAAACAAATCTAAAGCGACAATGTTAACGTGACTATCATATCATGTGTTAAAGTGAATGTGAATTGTCAATTTGTTTTGTCAATGTGATTGCCAATTGAAAATTTGAATGTCAATGTGTTAAGGCGACAATGTCTAGTTTGCAGTGTTGGGCATAATTCAATTAACTTTTTGGGTATATTCGGTTTTACGGGTCTGTCTTGAAAATATGTTTGTGTACTTTTTACCTGTTGTAACTGTTGTTAATCGTCTTTGGCACTCTTTTATTAAGCTCCGCAAGCAAAAATTAAGCCTCTACGTTGTTTTTGTTGAATTTTTTTTTACATTTTTAAGATTGCAGACAGTATATGTGAACGCAATTATTTGGACGTTGCCACGTGTATTCTTGCCCGTTTATATCAAAGAGGATCCGATCCTCTTTGCTTTTATATGAAAAACTAACTATGGCAGCATATATATTATTTTAAGCGTCGTATTGAATTTACATTCATATTTCAACCAGATTTCAACGAATAGCTACGGTACAATGTCTCGTGTGGATTTTATTGATGGTTTTACCTTGGTTAAATTAGGTTGTCCGCCGC
Organism: Phosphuga atrata; assembly: GCA_944588485.1. Lineage (NCBI taxonomy): Eukaryota > Metazoa > Arthropoda > Insecta > Coleoptera > Silphidae > Phosphuga > Phosphuga atrata. Next base: position 2,548,648 of record OX155901.1, read on the forward strand.
AAAGCGGAAAGATAAATCAAGACAACATACGCGCGGCAGCGCGAACTCTCGGTCCAATGTAGGACAAAGTAGCAAGGGCCGTTGGTTTAACCCTGGTTAGATTAGGTTGCCCGCCGCGAAGCGGGAAGATAAATCAAGACAACATACGCACGGCAGCGCGAACTCACGATCCAATATATGACAAAGTGACAAGAACCGTTGGTTTTACCTTGGTTAGATTAGGTTGTCCGCCGCGAAGCGGAAAGATAAATCAAGACAACATACGCGCGGCAGCGCGAACTCAGGATCCAATATAGGACAAAGTGACAAGAACCGTTGGTTTTACCTTGGTTAGATTAGGTTGTCCCCCGCGAAGCGGGAAGATAAATCAAGACAACATACGCGCTCTCGGTCCAATGTAAGGTTTTATCTGTTTTTTGTTTAAATTTCAAAATTTAATTTGTATTTTCCAGATGGAGGATCTGGCGATTTTTTTTTTATTTAATTTGATGAAAATCTTAATTTATTTACATTTTTCCCTGGATATATTACTAGTTTTACTTTTTTTTTATTTTGAAGCAAATCTGTTGATAATTAGAAAAAATAATAAACTTGGCAACATCTAGTTATTTGCGTTCGCGTCGACTATCTGTCACGTTGACAATGTTTACAACTATTTCAAGAAAAACACGAATATTTATTGAACCAGATAACTCAGAAGCTTCATTTTTGCTTTCCGACCTTTGCGACCTTTCCGTTAACCCGTGACAAGGACGATTAATAACAGTTACACCAGGTAAAAAGTCCATAACACTAAATTTCAATAGACCCGTAAACTCGATAAATTCCAAATTTTTAATTGTAGAATCAAACAATTACAATTGCAATTGCAATTAATTTAATTGAATTAACTGTTTAATTATGAGATGCAATTGATGAAATCAATTGCAATTAAATCCATTAATTGTGGTTTACAATTCATTTAATTACAATTAATATTTTAATTGTTAGTTACAATTAACTTAATCATCAATTGTTTATTATTACAATTAATACTATTTGATGAATGTAAAAACTTTTCCCTCATTGTAACCGTGCTTTCCCGCATTGTGCCAAATAAAATAATTTCCAATATTGTAAATTATCTCAATAGTTGGGAAAGATGGTTCATTCTGGACCCTTCACCTCCACTTCCGGCCCCCCACCTCGCTCCCACTTCCGGTTAACACCCCCCTTCCGGTTCCGACCTCCACTTCCAGTTCACACCCACACTTCCGGTTCCCACTTATACTTCCGGTTCCCATCCCACTTCCGGAAGTGGGAACCGGAACTGTCAAAAATTTTGCAACCGGAAATGGGGGAAGTGTTGAAAATTTTGGTACCGGAAGTGGAGGTGGGAACCGAAAGTGGGGTGTGAAACAGAAGTTGGGGTGGAAACCAGAAGTGGGTGGGAACCGGAAGTGGGGTCGAGGGTGGGGGGCCGGAAGTGGAGGCGGAGGGTCTATTTGTTTCTTAAATAATAATTGTCGGCCAAAAATATTTATACAAATTTCGTACGGAAATGATTTTACAGCGCTCCAGCTAATGGAGCGAATCAAACTAAACGAGCTGTCGCGTTGTAAAATCAAACTTTCAACACTCTAACTGTAAATAACTATTTCAGTTACGCATTATGGAAAGTGATACATTGGAGTATAATAAACATGTTCTAACCGACATTTATAAATTGTTAATTGTAATTGTAAAAGTGCATCAATCAATTAACAATTAATCAATTGTAATTGCAAAATTTTACAATTAACAATTAATCAATTGTAATTGCAAAATTTTACAATTAACAATTAATTAATTGTTAATTGTGATATATTGCAATTACAATTAATTATTTTAATTGTTAGTTGCAATTAAATCTCGCAATTTAATTGTTAATTGTTTTCACAATTATTTGTTGCCCAACTATGCTAGTTTGTTTAACATTGTCGCTTTAGATTTGTTTTTCAAGTCTTATCAGTCTAGTCTTGTACGACTTAATCATTTCTCGGACCCTTTGATATAATACTATCTTATGTAAATTATGAAGCTGATAGAACAGCTTGCATTGAATATAAGTCTTTATGTGAATTTATTAGAGTTTAAAGTATAATTCCCAACATCCAATTTTCGGTGTAATTCGCAGAAGTTACCCCTTAAAAGGCAAAAGCCATGTAATTCATTATAAGTTTAGTTTAATTTGCATTTTCAATTTACCTTAAGGAAAATTAACTATTGATCTGAATTACCTTTAAGATTCGTGTAAATATTTCAGAGCTTCGATTGGGCGAATAATGAGATTCAATATTTATCCGCGTTCGGTATAAATTTGCGGACGTACTAAACCGTTCATAAGTGTAACGTCGGAATTATGCCTCCGCTTCAGCCGTAAGACGCGTAATTGGAAATCGGTTTTATTTTATTTGAGTTTGTAATTGGAGAAGAATTCGATTGGGAAAATATAAAACCAAGAAAGTTTTAACGGATTGTTTTCAGCTAGATTCAGTCTCTTGCATTTAGATTACTAAAAGGTCGAATCTTGCTGCTGGCCAGTTTCTCGACGTTTGCTGTTAGTTAATTGCGAAAGTTAAGTTTTTTTCTGTTTGGTCGTTTTTACTGCGTGGTTTTATCTGCCAAGTCTTCTTTCTGGTCCTGCCTGTATATATATATATATATATATATATATATATATATATATATATATATATATATATATATATATATATATATATATATATATATATATATATTTATATTTATATATCCGCTATATCCGCTTCTTCTTTTTGTCGTTCTTGTACGATATTCCGCGCAAGGGTATCCACAATATTCCACGTTTCCTGAATCCACGGTTAGTAAGCATGAACTCCACACAATTATGGCTAGTTAGTGTGACTCCTGCTGCATCATGTGCTGCGTCTATTAGCAGTCTCCATTTATCGCAGTGGAAGAACACGTGGTTCGCATCTTCTACCACGACGCATTTTCGGCACAAGTCACAATCGCTGAGGTAGAATCGATTCCGATAGCTATTGAACCACCCGTGTCCATTCAGCAATTGGCCGAGGTAGAAATTTTACTCTCCGTGCTTGCGGCCTATCCACTTCGTAAGATCTGGTATCGGTAACCGTGTCCGTGCCCCTTTTTCGGTTTCCGTTACCCATTTTCGCTGCCATTCGGTAAGTATCTCCCAGTCGGTGCTACTTTCTATTCTTTTGGCAATTTGATACTGAAGCTCTTTTTAATTTGGAGATCAATGGGTGGAATTCCGGCCAGTACCAATCCAGCTTCCGTAGACACAGTTCGAAAACTATATCATATCCTCAGTGCCACTCTACGTACCCCTGCCACAAGTTTTCTGTATTTTTCCCACTTGGTAGCTTGGCTCCATATGGACGCTGTATACAGGAGAATCGAATGTGCCACGTTTGCTAAAATCTTTCTGTTGGATGATTTTGCCCCCCCTAGGTTTGGCATAATTCTGCTTAGTGCCATTACGGATTTTTCAGCTTTGATGCTGCATGTCGCCACATGTTCCTTCATTTCACAGGTGTGATCGAATACTACTCCGAGATATTTCAACCGCGATTTTGTTTCTATCACTTCATTTTCCAGCTTCTAGGTGGCTCTTTTAAATTTTCTGCCTCCGTAAAGTTTTAGGGCTTCCGTCTTTTCCAGTTTCAGGCCCTTATTGCGGATTTCCGACGACAGCTTGGCCAAGACCCAGTTAGTGTTACTGACTATCTCCACCTGTGTTTTTGCTTTGCAAATAAAGGCTGTGTCATGAGCGAATCCAATAATGGTTGTCCCGGTAGGTACTTCTATTGTAAGCACATAATTATAGAAAATATTCCACAAGATAGGTCCCAGAATGGAGCCTTGTGGTGCCCCACATTCCATTTGCATGTTCATGCCCCGCCCAACAAGTATAGATCACTCTGAGAGATAGTCCGATATTATTTGACGGATTTACATTGTCTTTGAGCGCCAGAATGATTCCTTCCCACGGTGCTGAGTTGAAAGCATTTCGGATATCTAGAGTAGCCATTATTCAGAGTTCTCGGTTATTTGGTGCCTTTGATTTGGTGCTATTCACGATCTTCAGTACCTCTTGCATTGCATCAGTGGTAGACCGGCTTTTCCTGAATCCGTATTGGTGGTTATATAGTTTCCCATTGATTTTGCAATAGAGACTATTTGCAATAACTCTTTCAAATAATTTCCCAAATACGTCCAGTAGACAAATTGGCCTAAATTTAGTGGAGTCATGTTTCTGGATAAGAACCAATTTCGCTATCTTCCATTGACGTGGAAAGATTCCCTTTTGTAGGAGTGTGTTATAGACTTCCAGAAGGGTGTTGAGTTCCGATAGGGCTGCAGCCTTTACTACCTCTGGTGGTATTCTATCTGGACCAGCAGCCTTTTTATTCTTTACTTGAGATATTGCTGTTGTAAGCTCTTTAGCATCAATTGGAGGCAGTGGGCAGTCTGGTAGTATAGCTTCCCTTATTGGAGTCGTTTCTGTGCGTGGAAAAAGTTCCTTCACAATTTCCAGTTGTCTTGTATCATTTAGCTTGACTCTGGGGTACAAATGGGCTTTCTTCATAACTATCTTATAGCCAATTCCCCATATATCATCGTCTATTTCGTCACAGATCGTCTATTAGTCCATGTTAGCTGTTTTGACTTGTAGATTACTGTCTTTAGTGCCTTTTTGTGCGATTTATATTCGCTTTTGAGTCTTTCTTTTTGTGGTAGTGGAAGGCTTTGGTAACGATTGCTTCCTACAAGTATTCTCTTGGACCGCAAGCAGGTTTTGCCTATATTCGCTATTTGCTCGTTCCACCAATATGCTGGCTGTCTTCTAAAGGTCTCTTTTTGTGCTAGAAACGAGTTATTACTTTCTGTTGTACATTCTTGGACTAGATTTTCTGCCGTTAGATGTTCAAGCTTGCTTTTCTTTATTTCAATTCCATTCTTGAAATTTTGCATAAATATATCTTTTACTATCTATTTTCCAACCCACAATTTTCCCTGCTCTGCTTTTCTTTCCTTTTTCGTTAGCGTCTTTTACTTCGTAGCAGATATACATGTGATCACTCAGACTCTCTTCTTCTAGGACTTGCCAGTTACTGATATTTATGGCTGTGTTTTAAGATGTTAGCGTGAGATCAATTATTGAATGGCTGGTGCCTCTCCTAAAAGTCGGTTCATTCCCGTGGTTGTGCAGTATAAGATTTTTGCCTGCGATCGAGTCCAGAAGAATAGTACCTCTCTTGTCGCCAGCTTCATTGCCCCATATAGTAGATTTGGCATTAAAGTCCCCACCTACTATACATTTGGTTCTCACTTGCTTTATACTACCTTGGAGTCTGTCCTAGTCTACCCTAGGACATCTTCAAACTCGCTTATTTCACAGTTAGGTGAGATGTAGCATGAATAGTAAGCTATTCCACACACTTAACCCAGATAAATCCTTCATTATCCACTCCGAAGTACATTACCCACTCCAGTCGATATCGACTATTTGGCTTGTTATTTTGATAGCGACATATCTAGATTTGTCTGTAAACCATCCTGCCTTGCGTACTGTTCTATTATTCAGTTCGGAGATAGTATATCGACATCGTGTGTCGTTGCGTAGTTGCATGCCAAATCCATCGCGGCGGAACGTCATGCTGTGTTAAGCTGCAGAATTTTTATGCTCAATGCAGGTCCAATTGTGCAGGTCAATTATGATTACTACTAGGTACATCACCGTGTTTTTGGGCGTTATTGTGACATCTTTAATCTGTAAGACTATCGGACACAACTGTCTCTTGCTTGCAATTACGACAGCCTCAGTCTTTCCGGGGGCTAGATTCAGCCGTTTGCCTTTCAGCCACTCATCTCTCAGTTTCATTGCTTATTATCTCCGTTTGCCTTACACGAAACTATATTTTCCCTTTTTGGGTGATATTATAGCCAGCTTGTCAGCAAAACCAACTATCTCGGCACCTTTGGGCAGTTCGGAGATAGTTAGTATATCGACATCGTGTGTCGTTGCGTAGTTGCATGCCAAATCCATCGCGGCGGAACGTCTTGCTGTGTTAAGCTGCAGAATTTTTATGCTCATTGCAGGTCCAATTGTGCAGGTCAATTATGATTACTCCTAGGTACATCACCGTGTTTTTGGGCGTTATTGTGACATCTTTAATCTTTAAGACTATCGGACACAACTGTCTGTTGCTTGCAATTACGACAGTCTTTGGGCAGTTTTTGCCTGAGCACTCCATCATAGAGGATAGTGTTGGGCCCATTATTGTATTACAGTATTGGGCCCTGTGTTATACCCCAGATGATTTAGTGCTCTACTCTTATATTTTCTGCCTCTATAACAATTTTCCTGTTTCTGAGGTAGCTTCGGATTATACGGCGAAGGTAGCGTGGTATCCCTGCATCTGTCGCCTCGTCCATGATGTTCCGCCACCCTGCGGAGTTGAACGCATTTATCACGTCGAGCGTTATTAGAAGACAGATTTTCCATGTTCTCCGTGTTCCGGCTTTGGCAGACTCCGCTAGCTCCACCACCTTTCTTATGGCGTCAATAGTTGATCTACCTGGTCTAAAACCGAAATTTCTCCAACAGATACATTTCCTGCCTGATTCTTCCTACTAGTAATTGTTCAAGAAGCTTACCTACTACATCCAGAAGACAGAGAGGTCTGAATCCAGCAGCTTCCTTCGTCAGATTTTTGTGTTTGCTGTGTTGCACTAGTTTTGCCACCTTCTCGGAGAAAATTCCCCTTTTAAGGCATCCGATCATGACCTCTAATACATACTCGAGTGCCTTTCTTGTTACGATTTTCATGACATCTGGCGGAATCCCATCGGGCCCTGGTGCCCTCCCGTTTTTTATTCGGCCTATCGCGGTTTCTAGCTCGTCCACCGTAAACTCCGGTGTATTATTGACCGTTGTATTCTCCCATATTGGATCTTGCTGTGTGGGGAAGAGTATATCGATTACTTCTTCGATTTTTCCAAGGGCAGTTTAGGTGGTGGATAGGACTCTAGTGGCAATAGCGCAGGCGTCGCCCCATATATCTTCTTCCACCATCTGGCATAGTTCTCGCTTTTTAATTTTTTTCTTGATTCCTTGTATGCCGCCCTAAGGTTTATAACCACTTCCCTGTGGTCGGTATTTTTCTTTAGATTCCTCTTAACCTTTCTTCTCATGCCCATGCATTCTCTCCTCAGTTGGGCGATATCTTCTTTCCACCAGAAGATTTTCCTGTTATTTTTCCTGTTTGCCAGTACCTTGTTGCATGCTCTGGAAAAGCCACCATTTCCTCTGCCGTATTTTGCTGTGCTCGGCCAATCTCTGTCTCTATTCGCTGGATCAGTTTTCCTTAATTGACGTTCCTGATTGTTCATCCCTGGGTGGCTCTCGCCGCAGTTGGGCGTTTCTTGTCTTTGGTCTGGATACTGTAGGATATATAGCTGTGTACGCTTAAGGTCTCTGTCGAGTACCTCCCAGTAGTACACCTTCATCGCGGCTTTTCGGTGAGGGCCAGGTCCAGGATCGCGATTCTCTTCTTACGAAGGTGGAGGTGTTCCCAACGTTTTCTATCTGCAGGTCTGGTTGCCAGATCCAAACAGAGACTAGGTTGCCTCTTTTGTCCATAGTCGCAGTTCCCCATGAGTTTGCATGGCGATTTTGCATTAAAATCTCCTGCTATTATTTTAGGTGTCTTCTACCTTCTTACAATATCGCTGATTTCATCAAGCGAGTTTTCTAGATCTTTTATTTGGTTATTTGGGGAAAAGTAGCAGCTGAGAATTAACGGTTCCCTAGTTTCCACCTAGACGAAACCCGTTGTCCGTGTTCCGCTGTCCATTACCACTATCCCCACGTTATTCATCCTGATGGCCGTGTCGCTCTTACAATCCCTGAGCCATTCGGACGAGCTGACTATTTTTTTGTTTGGCTCGTTTATAATTGTGACATTTGCTTTCATTTCCGTCAATGTGGCCTGCAGTAGGTCGTGCGAAAGCCTTCCTGAAGGACTTTCCTCCACCGGCCTGATGTCCCGCTTCATTGCATAGAATGCAGTTTTCCGCTTTTGTACAGGCTTTCCATTTCTGTCCCTCTTGCCCGCATCTGCTACAGAGGTTGGATTTGTCAATGCCGGTGCACTTCGCTATTTTGTGGTCAAACTGCCAGCAGTTGTAGCATTTTGTCAGTTGTAAACTTTTTTCAATGTGGCATTCCACTATGCCAACACGGAGGAACCTTCTTTCAATTAGCTTTCCAGCGACTTCTTTACTGGTGGTTAGCGTGGCAGCTAGCGTATTGTTTGCGTTCGGCCGGAGTTCAATCAGTGTGTATTAACTGCGACCAGCACATCTTCTTTTTATGCAGTGGCTTCTAGTCCCCTTGTCTGGTCATGGTCTTTATTTCCCTTTTCGTATTTGGGTTATCATCAACTAGCTTTGTGAGCTGTCTTGTGTACAACGGTGTCGCCTGTACCGCCTAAATGAAGGCGGTAGGGGACTCCTTTCTTTTATTTGGTTCCATGGAGTCCCTATCAGTAGCTTCAATTGACGTGTCCGCCACATTACGTTTTTTCAGCAGCAAGGTGTTCAAGGAGTTGCACCTCTGTCTTATGCTCGTAGTGTTCAGCCTGCTGCGTGGCAGCAGGGGTGGATGCCTCGGCTGCGTGGGGCGGATGCCTCTACCGTTCCGAGAGATAGACGTATCCTTTGTTTGCGCCCCTCAGAATCCTTGGAGCGACCCGGGTTTAATTAGAGGTGGGATTGCGGACCATTGGTCCTACCCACCTGGGGTAATATATTGTTAACATCCGACATATTCTTATTTTATGGCTAACGCACCTAGGCCCGCGCCACTAGGTCTAGGGAACTTTTTTTGTTGGAGGGGTTATTTCCCTCTGTGCAAGCCTGTTGGTCCGTGGGAGCTTATTTTATTTGGCTCCTACCCTCCAACCCCGCTGGATACATAGCCGGCGAGGTTCCTCTATCCGACACCTGGCGGACGCGCTCGGTCGGGGTTTCAGGCATCCAATCCTCCCAAATCGGGGGACCGACTGGTCTGTCTGTTGTGTCTGGTCTGTCTGGTCTTTTTTTAAATTTTTATATGTGGTTTTGGGGAAGCTCTACCAGCCAGTGTGTGAGGCTCTCACTCACTAAACTCCTACTTCCACTTGGCTTAAAAGTTCGCCACCCCGGTATCGCTTGTGCATTCCTTCAGGGTGAGCAGCCCGGACGGTGTTTTACCGCCCTAGTTTTTCTGTTTTTCTTTTCTTTGATCTAGTGTTGGCCTTTGTGATTTGCCACACCATCCCTTCTTTCGTCTTCGTCCTTTCTTTTAAGGATTTTGGTACACAAATTTGTCATTGTCTTCCAGTTGTCCTCGCTCTTAATCATGAGATTGGCCATATTCTGCTTGTTAATGGGGTCCCTTACCCCCTGTTCTGCTAGGGCCCCAATATCAGCCCATTGCGAACATTTAAATAAAGTATGTTCAGCAGTATCGGTTATTAGGCAGAATCGGCAGCTGTCGCTTTCTATTTTTCCTATCCTCTTAACATAAGCGGCGAAATTACCATGATCGCTTAGTATTTGTGTGAGGTAGAAGTTGACTTCACAGTGTTTACGATTGTACTATAAGTCAATTTCGGGGATGAGGGTTCGGGTCCACTCCCCTTCCATGGCGTGGGCCCAACGTTGCTGCCATCTGCTCATCAGTTGATTTCTGTTTATGGTCATCAAAATGGTGTATGGTGTCTGTTTATGGACAACAAAGAGGGTATTTGTTCTTTCCTTGGTTGGAAGCCCTTTCCTCCACCAAAAGGTATATCGGCGGGACTGCCGCTATAACTTGTAGCGCAACGTTGGACACTGTGCGATAGGCACAGCATATGCTTATGAGCATGGGGAGTTGTGTTCTTATCGGTATATTCCTGTTAGGAGCAGCTGTTTAGACCATCCACCCATGCCGGTGCGGCGTAGAGGAGGATGGAGTTTATGACTTCATTTAGTAGCCTTCTAGTCTTAGTTGCAGCGCGGAGCAGCACTCCGCAAACTAATGCCTAGACTGAAGGGCCCAGTCTAGGCATTAGTTTGCGGAGTGCTGCTCCAGCGCGTTCGGTTTTATAGCTGCGTTTTGGATGTGCCTACTCCAGGATAGCCGTTGGTCAATATGGACGCCGAAGTATTTTGTTGTCGGTTTTGCCGACATCAACCTGCCTAGGATATTAACAGTTACGGTGCCTATTCTCTTGCGATCTATAAGTGCGATGACCTCGGACTTCTCTGTAGCTATTTGCAATTCGTTGCTTTCCATCCAACTATAAATGTCTTTTACTGCGGTTTCGACCCTGGCTACCACAGCTTCCTCGTTGGTGTCCGCGGACACCACAAAGAGGTTGTCGACGAATGCTACCAGTCTACAGTTCTTGAGGTCTTTTGTCTTTTCTAGGTCTAGAACGCCATCGTAGAGAATGTCGGTCCGAGAACCGACCCCTGCGGGACACCACACCTGGCTGTCACCCGCCTGGCTGTGTTGTCTCTTATTGTTTATTATTTGGCTCCTGTTCGTGAAGTAGCTTTTAATTTGTTCTATTAAATATGTATATATACCTTTTCTTCTGCTTGCGTCTACGATTTGCCGCCAGGGCGTGGTGTTAAACGCATTTTTAACAACTAGTGCTACTGCTAGACATACTTTTCTGTGCCTACGTTGGCATACCCCAAGTTGGCATAGTGGGCGATCTTGATAACCTCCTGGATGGCGCCTGCGGTCGACCTCCCCGCTCGAAAACCAAATTGTGCTGTTGATAGCCCTCTGCGCAGATCAACTTCTTGATTTATCCTGGTGGTTACTATATGCTCGAAGAGTTTGCCTAGGCTTTACCTTGTGCGTAGCGACGAAGGCTTTCCTGGCTTGGGGACTAAAACCAATCTGGCCTCTTTCCAAATTTATAGCCGTCTCCCCAAACATCGCCGTTCACGGCCTCAATGACTTTTTCCCAGCAGGCCTGCTTTGCCTTCAAAATGTCTTCAAATCTTTCCTAGCAGAGGCGTAAGCTGCCTGGCTATTTGCTAGTTCTTCGAGATATACGTTCCGTTTTGATTTGAGCCGAGACCACGATATTTTTTCCCGATGCACACTTTCCGTAGCGTCGCGATTTCTTGGTTCCACCAATAGATTGGTTTCCTCCAACTCGCTCCCGCTCCGGGTCTCGATAGGATGGCTTCGCAGGTTCTAGAGAGAGCCGCAGTGACGATGGACACGTCGGGTATCTCTATCTGACTGAGCTCTAATTGGAGATCCTACTTGATGGCGTCTTCTTTGTAAGAGTTGTATTTCCACCCGCTGGTTGTTTGCGAGTTTGCCTTTGACAGTGGTTGTTGCCCAGGCCTAATGACAAGATCGAAGGTTATTAGCTGATGATTGTGTTTTTCATTCAGTGTTTCTTCTCCGAGTACCTACCAGTTTTGATTGCAATCGACCATGTCCATTGAGCAGAATGTCATGTCGATTGTGCTCTGATGATTACCGCGTATGAAAGTGGGATCACTTGGTATGAAAGTGGGACCCACTATGAAAGTGGGACCCGTGTTGACGATGGCCAGGTCGAGTGATGCTAACCAGTCCTTAAGGATAGAGCCGCGCGGGTTTTCATACTTATACCCCCATAGAGAACTTTTTGAGTTGAAGTGACTATTGTTGAGCCATTTTTCCTACGTATTGTTGCAGAGAGTTCGTTGAGGTAAGATTCGAATCCAGTTCGGTTGGTGTTTGGTGATATGTAGCATAAGTAGATTGTTATCTCCGCTATCTCACACCAGGATGTTCCGTTACCATTTCTGTAGGTAGTTGGGATGTTATTGTATACTCTGACAGCATTGTCAGTCTGGGCATCTATTGCCCAGGCGTTGCTCCTAACATGGTGCTTGTTTGGTTCAGTTACTAGCAGTATATCGGCTTTGTACCTGGTCCTATTCCGATAGAGCTGGTCCTGGGCCGCGCGGCAGCGATTCAAATTAATTTGAAGGAATTTGGCCATTTTGGACGGCCTTTGCAATCCGGGTCCTTCTTTCCAGTTTTAGTCTGTTGACTTCCCTGCGGTAGGTCTCACATCCCATTGTTCCATCGCGGTGGCTTTCCTGTAGGCAAATGTAGCACTTCTCAGGATTGGTACAGTCTCTGGTAGTGTGTCCTTTTTCTAAGCACTTCAGGCATAGTCTGGTCATATCTCTCCTCGGCTGTTTGCAGTCTTTTGGGCGTGGCCGTGCCCAAGACAATTATGGCATTTGATGGGTTCAACTATCTCATGGACTCTGCAGGATGCCCAGTCTATCTTCATTCTTCTGTTGCTTATTAACTTATTAGCTATTTCCACGCTGGTACTTACAATCGCGAAGAGCGACAAGCCATTTTTTGCTTGGTTGTATGGTATGTAGTTTGGCGCTAGTTTCCGTCTCGGATCCCTGTTGCACATTATCAAGGGCACTTTCGACTTCTTGCTTGGTGGTTGTCTCTTCAATGTCTCTGATTATTATGGTCTTCCTTCTTGGACGGGACTCAACCTCTAATGCCGTGTCTTGTAGGCTTTTCATCGCTTGCGTCCTAAAGTCGCCTATCGCACGCTCTTTATTTTTCTATCACAACTAGTTTTACGTTGCCATTCGTTGTTCTTCGTACAGAGTTAACTGTTACCCCTAGCAGTTCTGTGTGGATGCTCTTCATCCTTGCAACCACAATCCTTGCAATCTGCAAAAGTAAGGCCTGATCCTTCGTCTGGTTTGAAGGTGAGCGTTTGCGGCCGTTGGTGTTGTCTTCTAGTCTTCTCAGTTCTCTGCTGGGTCCAGCTACCATTGCCTTCAGAGTCTTTGTCTGATTATGTGCGCTATCGAGTCGTAAGTACACTTTCTTTGTTACCTGTATCTCAGTTTTGTACTCACTATTCTGGAATATGCACTCTATCATTTTTCTTAACGGGGCGGAGTACGTCTCGTTTGTGGGCACGAACACAATTTTTTTACTGCCGGGCGAGTTTATTGTAGCCTTGGCCTTCTTTAGGGAGTTAAAGCGGGCCCTCCAACTTATGTCTCTTTGGTCTTCGTACCACTCGTCTCTCATCGCTTCCAGATTGAGCATGCATGTAGTGTGTTCACTTTTATCCCCTGGTTGCTCCTCGTCCACAATGCACACACGCGAGGTACTTTTCTGTATTGTTAACGAGCCATACTTAGTTCCGTTATGTTGCAGAGCGTGTCTCAGTTTCCTATTGTTCTTTAGGAGTTTTGTAATGACGGGATTGTCTTCGTCTGTTACAGCGTCCAGTAAATATAGCCTGTCGCATTCCTCGTCTTGGTTAGGGAGGTCTCCGTGCACTACTATCGTTGTAGCAAATGCAGACTCGTGTAATTTTTACCGACACGTGCTTTATATTCCTCGTAGGTTTCCGCTGTTGAGACCTCGGTCATTACTTCCATTGCGTTACATTTGCAAGTGGGGTTGCGGTCTTGTTTCTTGTCCTCGGTAGTCTGTGTACCGGCACAACACACATATGTCGGTGCCAGCTGGTCAGGCGTAACTTGGATATCCACATCGTAGGTCAGGATCTCTGCTTTTTGCCATCTGTGGGACTCAAACTATATCTGTGCCGACTCCCTGTTGAGTGTGTCCACTTGTTTTTTCATATACGCTATGACTTGCTACGATTTGCTCTTTGTTTCTGATCTTCCAGAAGCAGTAACCTGCACTCCGGCCTGGTCGCCTAGCAGGAGTGCTGGGCGGTCGTTGGATGACGGCCGGGGGGAGCCCGCTCGCACACTCCCTATACCGACCGGCACTGAGGTATCCCTCCTCTGCACCGAAAACGCGTATTCCTTTTCCGAGCTCATTTCATTTTTCTTGTGGCTGACCAACCTACACCCGCGCCACTACGTGTAGGAATTTTGTTTGTTGAAGAGGTTGTTTTCCTCTTTGCTTCGGTGCCCGTTCATTGTCCGTCGTCATAGACAGTGTCGTTATAGAAAGTCGTCCCTGATAGATTCAAAGAAGTGGAAGGATATGTTTTGTTAAAGGTGGTCTCTAGCCTTCGGCAACCCTAATAGCGTCGAAACCGAAATACAAGAGTTGTTCCAGAGAGACCGATGGAAAGTATGAAAGAGAAAGCGGTGACTCCACTCAAGGTCTGAAGATATCAAAGGAGGGTGGAGCCATAGTATAAGAGAAACAGTTGAGCCGTCCTTTGCTTCACTACTCGTCCCCGCCCCGGCAGGTGCGAGGACGAGCAACTACTAAGCCCCTCCACAATCGACAAGGTTACACGGCTGCTTGGAGGAGGGTCTGTCTGGTCTGTCTGGTCTGTCTGGTATGTCTGGTCTGTCTGGTCTGTCTGATCTGTCTGGTCTGTCTGGTCTGTATGGTCTGTCTGGTCTGTCTGGTCTGTCTGGTCTGTCTGGTCTGTCTGGTCTGTCTGGTCTGTCTGGTCTGTCTGGTCTGTCTGGTCTGTCTGGTCTGTCTGGTCTGTCTGGTCTGTCTGGTCTGTCTGGTCTGTCTGGTCTGTCTGGTCTGTCTGGTCTGTCTGGTCTGTCTGGTCTGTCTGGTATGTCTGGTCTGTCTGGTCTGTCTGATTTGTCTGGTCTGTCTGGTCTGTCTGATCTGTCTGGTCTGCCTGGTCTGTCTGGTCTGTCGGAACTGTCTGGTCTGTCTGGCTTATATACTCTATCTCTTTGTTCTGTCAAATTGCCAATTTTGTCATTACTGTAATATTACTTCAAGATACATAATGAGATAATTTAATAATAAACTGTAATTTGTTTCTCGTTACTTTATTATGTATTATTGCGGTTAAGAGCAAAGCCTTAGTTGCTAGAAATGTTATTCAAGGTAATAGGTGAAATTGAAGATAGATTTAATTAATTTAAAGTAGATGTAAATATATACAGAGGGTGTATTTGACAGGATTGTGAAGTAGATTAGAAGAGGTGATGGTATTAAAACACGTGAATTTCTCCCCTTTATTCAACCAACTTACGTCTCCAGCCCAAATCACAATAGTTTTAGCTGAATATTAATAATAGTTTAATCCGGCAAATAAATATATATATATATATATTGTGCCGTTTCATGTTTCTGATTTGCAGGAATTGTTTGTCGTTAACCAGATGTCGTCTGACAAAATAGCACAGTCGACGTTCGGAAACTGAAGCGCGAGCGCCAATCGCAATTTACATTACCGCGCGCCCGTCATTATGTGACACTTGAAAATGCGCTCCGTTCCAATTATATATACTTCATACCCGTTTAATTGCAATATCAAATATAGAAATTTCACGGAGCGAATGAATTTAACGCGAAACTATTTCTGTATTTCACGACGGAAAATCTGTTTTTATTTACAGAATGCATGAATAAAATCTGATATGGACACTGGTGGAAAAAATACTACTACTTTATGAGGAAAGAAATTATTTTCGTCATGTGTTTAAGATATACCAATATGTTTCTCTGTACCCTCTAATGCATTCGACATTTGTTTTTGTTCTTTTTGTGGACATATGGATTAAATATGTCGATGTTCATTCTGTAATATTCAACCTATGCGTCGAACTCATACATAAACAAAATTCTTTGATCTTTTTTTGCTATACTCACATTTATGCAAATGCAAACATAAAAAAGGAGGAAAGATTCGCGTCGATAAATATTTCAAGCGCATCCCTTTCATCCAATTATCCCCGTTTCATAAAAAGTATTTTCGTTCGCCAATATTCTACATACAAAAACATGTTTTTTTTTTATTGGATTACAATCTAGCCTTTAGACTAATAAGTTATTTTATTTTAACCTAAATTACTAGAAAAAATAAATAAATAAAACTATGATGTTTTCCACTGACGTCATCTTAGAATACGTAAAGACCTTCATGTGTTCTTAGTTTGTAACATTGTCATTATTTATAACACTAACTCGAAGGGTTTAGTTCTTTTGAGTCTTGTCAATAGGTCCGTGTTTTCAAGTAACTGGACTGCCGCAACATTCACATGGCGATGGAGTCTCAGCTCGTGAGCAGCAGCGTGTTTTTTAATAATATTATCCACAGTATCCACATGTAAGTCCCTATGGATATCGCTATTCCTGATGTACCAAGGTGCCTTCACTATGTTCCTTAGTACTTTATTCTGAAACCTTTATATGATTTGGATGTTACTTTGTTTGGCACACCCCCAAAGTTGTATACTATAGGTCCATATGGGTTTTAGTATTTGGTTATATAGGAGATTTTTATTTTGAATGGATAGGACCAAATTCCTACCTATTAGCCAATAAATTTCTTTATATCTTATTTCCAAGGTTTCCTTTTTCTTTTTGATATGTGCCTTGCAGTGCAGCTTTGCATCGAGAGTCATGCGAAGATACATTGCAATATTTGCGGAAGGTAATTGGTTGTTATTTATGGTAAGTGGATAGTATTTTGATTTTTTTTTTATGAAATTCAAATGGACTGATTTTGATTCATTTAACTTATTTCGCCATTTTTTTGTCCACGCGTGGATATAATTCAAGGAAGTTTGTATTTTCTCAGTTACTGCTTGCTGAGTTTCTCCAATAGCTAGAATAGCGGTATAGTCGGCGAAGGTCGCCATAGTATTGTGTTCTAGTTGTGCAATGTCACATGTGTACAGTAAATATAGCGTCGGACCCAAAACACTTCTTTGTGGTACCCCAGCTTTAATTTCTTTGATTTCTGAGTACGCATCTTCCTGCCTTATTCTAA
The DNA here is from genome assembly GCA_944588485.1 of Phosphuga atrata. Lineage (NCBI taxonomy): Eukaryota > Metazoa > Arthropoda > Insecta > Coleoptera > Silphidae > Phosphuga > Phosphuga atrata. The sequence goes on from OX155901.1 coordinate 2,565,453, forward strand.
AAGTTGGATTTGACAGGTATAAAATCAGAAGATTAGAGAACTGTTTTGGTAACATTTTTCAAGTTCATACATAACACCATCGTGCCATACCTCATTCATCAAAGGCTTGTGCTACGTCGAGAAATACAGCAGCACAAACTTTCTTTTCTTCGAGCGTTTTCTCTACAACTGCAGTTATCCGAAGAACTTGATCAATGGTGGAATGTTTTGTCGAAATCCAAACTGATGGTCTGGTATTATGTTATTTATTTCTATTATAGGAACAAGACGCTTTAAGAAAAGTTTTTCAAAAAGTTTAGACATGATAGGAAGTAGCGATATGGGTCTATAAGAAGCAGCTTCGTGTGGAGGCTTTCCAGGTTTTGCTATCATTATCGCTTCTGCAGTTTTCCATAACTCTGCGACCTGCTTTTAATCTAAAAGCAGCGTTTATGATTGTTGTAAGTTTAATGATAGCTTTTCGTGGGATTGTTTAATACTTCTCCATTTATTAGTTCAAAGCCAGGCGATTTTTTTGCACTTATTTTAGTTTGGATTTCTTTCAGAACTTAATTTGGGGTACAAGCATAATTTCTTCTTCTTCTTGAAGAAATTCAGTGTTTAAGGAGAAACCATTACCTGGTACATCTAATAGCTGGAAAGTGTTTGCTAGGTGTTCTGCAAATCTTGTAGATAACATAATTTAACAAGTTGTAGATAACAAAGTTTTTGCACTTGGCTTAATGTGTAGTTTGCACATGGCCTAGTGTTTTTGAGTTGATGAACAAAAATCATTAAATTAGCGTGTTTTCCCGAGAGTATATTTCATAAGTAAATTGTAAATAATCTCGGGGTGCAAGATAGACTAGCCTCCTCGTTGTGCACCTTGGGCAACGTAATTATATTACGGCTAAATAGTCTACAAACCTCGGGGGTTCACGTCAAGTGAATACGGGACTGGCAATGCTGAGGTAACCTAGCTGGATTCTCACTTTACTTTAACTTGGGTGAGACTTCTCTATCTCTTTTATCTCTCTTATCAACCCTTAGTCTTTTCCGACCCCGGCGCTATTAGAGCACTCGAGGGCTAGGGATCTCTCTCTATTTCGTACATATCTTTATCATCCCCATACCAATCCGCAATGGCCAGCGTGGTAGGTGCAAACGTCTAAATACCCCAATGACAGTACAAAACCAAAGAAGGCCCTCAGTCTAAGGCAGCTCAAAAACCGCTGACTACGGTAGCGGTCAGGCAAGGTGTCGAGCAGAGGGTGCAAGGAATTTCCGGAGTAAACTAGGCTACTTGCGAAGACGAACACTGCACATCGCGTCTTACAACGTACGAACCTTATTATCGGATCAAAATTAACTGAAAATAAATAAAAATAAATCAAAAATTAACTGAACTAGAAACAAAGCTTGTTAAAATAAAATGGAACATCGTAGGCTTGAGTGAAGTTAGAAGAAGAGGAAAAAACCAGATAACACTGAAAACTGGCCACATCTTCCATTATAGAGGAGAAGACGAAATATCAAATGGTGGTGTGGGAATGATCATACACAAGACACTTATACCAAACCTAATAGGAATTAAAAGCATAAGCCTGACAGTAATGTACACAACTTTAAAGCTGGGCTCAATGCACAATTTGGAAATCATACATGTGTATGCCCCCACGTCAACAATCATCAGAAGAAGATCTGGTTGCCTTCTATGACAACATCAATGAGGCATTGGAAGAAAATATTAACTATCACACTTTACGGATAGGCGACTTCAATGCCAAACTCGGAAGGAAAGAAGATGAAGCCGAAACTTCACTAGGCACCCATGGCTTTGATGAAAGAAACGATAGAGGAAACAGACTCCTCAACTTCTTGCAAGAATATGGTCTCTATTCCATGAACTCTTTCTTTGACAAGAAAACTACAATGGAAATGGACTTGGACCAGCACAGATGGCAACACTAAGAACGAGATAGATTATATCATAAAAAACAGGAAAGAAAAAGTTTACGACGTAGCAGTCCTGAACAGGCTCTCCATAGGCAACGACCAATGAATGATCCGAACAAAAGTTTCTGTGAACATCAGCAGTGAAAGTTGAAGATGATCCAAAAACCACGGACAAATGTTCCGTCAACCAGGACAGGTCTCAATAGATTTTGGTGAAAGTCTCTGTGTCTCTCCCGGTCTTGAAGGGTCTCGAAGACAAGTTTAAAGTAAGTCTAATTGGAACTACAAAGTGGAATTATTTGTTTAGAAATTACGCGGAATGTACTGAATGGATCAATCTTAATACATGAGAAAATTTACAGATACTAAATTGTAAGAAAATTCAACCTAGCCGTGGCAAATTCCATGAGCACTCCAGCTGATGCCAATACCCGCCTATTCAACGAAATTGGAAAACAATAAGAAATGGTGCCTAAGCAGTAGGTTCACTAATGTTTGCTGCAATTGTGAGTAAACCTGATATTATGTATGCTGTGTCAATCGCTAGTAGGTATTTAAACAATCCAACCACTTCACATTGGAAAGTAGTCAAGAGTCAACAATCAAATACTTCTTCTTCTTCATGTGCATATCCGATTTCGGATGTTTGCGATGAGCATAACTATTTTCACTTTATTGGTTGCTATTCTGAAGAGCTCGTTCGAAGTCTTCCCGTACCACGCCCTGAGATTCTGCAACCATGAAATTCTCCTCCGTCCAGGTCTTCGTTTTCCGTGTATCTTGCCTTGAATGATGGCTTGTAATAGGGCGTATCTGTCCTCGTTCCGCATGATGTGGCCTAGATATTGGAGCTTGCGGGTTTTGATGGTGTCCATGATCTCCTTCTCTTTCTTCATCCTGTGGAGGACTTCGATGTTTGTTTCCAAGATATTTGCAGGATACGTCGATATAGCCACATCTCAAAGGCTTCAAGCTTTTGTGTTGTTGCATCATTTAGTGTCTAGGACTCGACTTCGTAAAGTAATATTGGAAAAATGTAGCACCTCAACATGCGTACTTTGGTTTCAAGATGCAGTTCGTGATTTTTGTAGAGGTTTATTGTATTGAAGGCAGCTCGGGCTTTTCCAATTCTACATTTTATCTCTTGGCTATTGTCCCAGTTTTCGTTCACAAGTGTACCTAAGTATGTTGTTTGTCTCACTCTCTCTATTTGTTGGTTGTGAACGTAGAGATTTGCATTAGCTATATTGTCTTTGCTAATGACCATGCATTTTGTTTTGTTGTTATTAATGTTAAGTCCATATTTTTCACTAGCCGCTACAATTCTGTTCATTAGTGTTTGGAGTCCTTCAAGAGAGTCAGCGAATACCATTGTGTCGTCGGCATATCGGATGTTATTCAATCTGACTCCGTTCAGTAAAATGCCTTCTTCTATGCCTTCTAGCGTTTCATTAAAGATCTGTTCGGAGTATAGATTGAACAGAATCGGAGAAATAATGCACCCCTGCCTTACCCCTCTAGCTATTTCAATGTCTTCTATTTGTTCCTCTTCAATTTTGATGGATGCGGTCTGTTTCCAGTACAAGTTAGTGATGATTTGTAGGTCTTTGGCGTCAATTCCCACTTGTTTAAGGATGTCTATCATTTTGTGATGTTGCACTCGATCAAACGCTTTCTGATAATCGATTAGGCATACGTAGATATCGCAGTTTACGTCTCTAGATCTTTGAAAGAGCACCTGCACTGAGAAAAGCGCTTCCCTTGTGCCTACGGCGTTGATGAATTCAAATTGATTTGCTGAGATTTGTTCTTCACATTTGTTATAAATTCTCTTGTGTATTATTTTTAGGAATATTTTGAGAAGATGACTCATGAGACTGATATTTCTATATTCCTCGCACCGTTTTGCTCCTACTTTCTTTGGTAATACGATGAATTCCGACTTAAAAAACTCTTCTGGTATGCTGCCCGAGTTGTATATTTTGTTGAAGATGTTGGTAAGTATTTTGATATGTTTGTCACTTAGCAGTTTCAGGATTTCAACTTGTATATCATCCGGCCCCGCCGCCTTCCCATCTTTCATTCGTTTTATTGCTACGTCTACTTCCTCTTCCAAGATGTGCGGTCCTGTTTCTCCTTCGATGATTGGTGTTGCTATTCTCTCTTCATCTTCAAATAGTTTGTTGAGGTATTCCCTCCACGTTTTCTTTTTGTCTTCTAAGTTTATGATGATTTTTCCCTCGTTGTTCACCAGCTTTCCAAAGTTCTTTTTTCTTGTTTTGCCTGTCAGTTCTCTAATTCTTCGATGCACGTTAAAATCATCATATCTTTTCTGCAGCTGTTCTATCTCTTGACATGCTTCCTCTCTTTCTCTCTCTTTTGCCTTTCTAATTTATTGTCTAATTGTCTTGTTTATTTTTCTGTATTCTTCATTGTTGTTCTTTTGTTCACGTCTCTGATCCATTAATTTTAGTATCTCGTTTGTCATCCATGATTTCTTCTTTATATTTTCTCCCTCTTCCATATGTGTCTTCTTGGTATTTTGGCTGATTTTATTTAAAACTGTTATTTGTTGTTCTACTGACGCGGTTCCATCAATTTCTTTATTGATTTTCTCGTTTAGTTCCTTTTCTACCTCTCTTTTGTTGTTAGGATCCTTCAGTATTCTCATGTTATATTTGTTATAGCTCTTGGCCTTCGTTTTCTTAAACCGAACTTTAAATTCTCCAACCACTGGTACATGGTCGGAGTTAATATCGGCACCGGGGAATGTTTTAGCACAAGTGCAGCTATTTCGGAATCTTTTATTTATCAGTATAAAATCTGATTTCTGATGAGAAGGTCTGGCCTGCTGAGTGGAGATTTCCAAGTATAGAGCTTCCTTGGGGGCATCTTGAATTGAGTGTTTAGTACGACGAATTCATTCTCCTCGACGAAGACTTCCATAGTATCCCCCCGATGGTTTCTCTTTCCTAACCCGTACTGGCCGATGTATTCCGACTTGAATCCTGCTCCAAGTTTTGAATTGAAGTCCCCCATCGTAATGATGATTTCTTGTTTTGGTAAGGCTCGTACTAGTTCTGTGATGGATCCGTAGAATTCTTCCATCTCTTCGTTTGGTTTATCCGCAGTAGGTGCGTAGACCTGGATTATATTGATGTTTACGGGAGTTGCGTCCAGTTGTATCAGTATAACTCTTTCTGATACCGGTGTGAAGTTCTTCACGCTTCGTGCCATTTGTTTGGTCATAATGACGCCAACTCCATGTTCGTGCTTGTTATTAGATGTTCCAGAATAAAAGACTTTGTGTTCATCTATATCTATAACTCCTGTGCCCGGCCACCGCATTTCACTTACCCCCATTATGCCAATATTTCGTTTCATTTCATTCAGTGCGTTGTATATTTTATAATCAAATACTTAAGATGAACATGAAGCTATGCAATACTCTACAATTCAAAAGTTTTTCGGATTCTAAATTTGGTGACTGGTCTTTGTGACTGCGGCACAAGAACCACCGATTATGTATTCATGGGGATCAAGGCAGTAGAATCGTAGTGCAGTGAACGACAAAACACGGTCAGCCTGTCAACAACCGAAGCTTCTAGAGCTTCTAACAAAGAAGTGATTTTGTTGCAGCCTTGCCAAGTGTATAGTAAAACCAACCACTATTTTTGTTGACAACTGAAGGTCAATTATGTTAAGTACCTAGTGTTTCAACCACACACAGAACATATTGACATTAATTACCATTTGATTTGTGAAAAATATAAGTCCAATGAAATAAGAGTTGAATATGTAACTTGCATATATATTTACTAAATCTTTAAGTTCTAAACACTTTAATTAGATAATCCGACTGTTGCTTAGAGTGATTAGTTTCTGGAAATTTATTTTTAATTATTCTTGTTAGATTTGTAGAATCTTGTAGAACTGTACAAGTCTTGTGAAGCCACTTGAGCCATCTTACCGTCTTGTGAATCTTGAGGGATTTTAAATGTGGCACCAAAGCCCGATTGTTCTTGAATTTGCAGCAGCACATGTAGCCCTAACAGAATATAGTTGTTTTGTTAAGAACAGTGTATACGCTTGTTTATAATAAAATGTTATTTAAAGTTATCCTTTTTTGTTAGAACTTGATGGAACTTGAAGTGTTCGTTCGACCGAAGAAGTTTAATTCTACAACATCTTTCAACCAAGAGTCCTGTCGTTTCCTAACGTATGTTTTTCCTTCATTATATCCCTCAATTATCTTCTTACTAGAATTGACATTAACTCTGCATTAATAATATTAGTTAAATATAAGTAGCTTATGTTTAACTAAATATTTAATTACTTAATTTGAGAGCATAAAATGTAGCACTAAAAAGTTTGTTATCAAGCTTACATTAAGCTTCCGTTAATCCTATATTTGGTCTACATAAAAATTTTAACAATACATTAAGTTTCCCTTAATACGATTTATTTTGAATCCCTCCAACATTTATTTGATAAATAATTTAATCAGTTTTTCCTTTATTCTTCAACTTTCCTTTGCAAATAACCTTTGTAGTTTTCTTTGACATTCCCATAGTTTTTTTTTGTCATAGTACAGGCCGATTCTCATATACGCGACACTCAGCTACGCGACGTCACGCGACATCGCCCGTCAAATAATGATTACATTGTTTTAAATGGGCACGTTTTCACTATGGCTACGCGACAGCTACGCGACGTGCCCATTTAAAACAATTTACGCATCATTTGACAGGCGATGTCGCACGACGTCGCGTAGCTGAATATCGCGCATGCAAGAATCCAGCTCAACGCTCCTTTGAATGCGGCCTAGAATATTTCCGTTTATAAAATTGTTTTCATTTAAAATCTAAGAAATAATTTACTACGACATTTCATAAATTGTAAAACTGCACATGTATATTCGCGTCGTCATGAAAGTGGTTGAAATCTCGACGCCGCAGGACAATATAAAAACGTTTATGATTCATTCATTTTATTTGTGTGTTAATGTCACGTGCAAAAAAGTAAATACACCGTAAAAAACCGGGATGGAAATAAACAAAGAACTTAAAATAAACAAAACGTTATTGCCGGCTTATTATTATACTGCGCAGAGCATAAAATATTACATCTCGTAATTTCAAACCCACGATAAATTGCAAAATTTACTACGAACTATAAAGCTTTTATTTAATTCTCCAAATCTCTAGTTTTGTTTACTTGACGCGGAGAGGAATACCCGGATCCGTATGTCATTCGTGTTGTAGTCATCCTCATCCCTTTGTTTTAAGAAGATTTATTTTCCGCGATTCCGCGTTGATGTTGAGGGTTAGTTCTGAAAAGATTCAGATCTATTTATTCGGCGTTATGGCGGATGTTAGTTCGTCGAAACGTCGAGAATCCGGTTCTTTTCAGAGCCAACCCTCAGCATCAACGCGAGATCCCCGAGAAAATAACATTGAGGTATTTAATACTACAACATCTTTCAACCAAGAGTACTGGCGTTTCCCAACATATGTTTTTCCTTCATATCCCTCAATTATCAGTCTTAGGCTTGTTCCACACTGGATCCTCTTCGCTCAGCTCACATCAGATCAGATCGGGTCAGCTCCGTCATTTTTCTTCATATTCCATACGCTCAGCTACGTCACATTTACACACACTCAATCCCCTCGCACCTCTCCACCCGGGAGAGTTAAATATGTACTGCTATCCTGGTTGCATAAATGCCTTAGCGCATATATGAAAACATCAATGAATTGGGGTATCAAAGGGGGTAGTGCATGCGTACCGCACAACAGTCATTGGGAATGAACTAGTTGCATAGCCACTCCTACCCAAGTCTGACTCTCACCTCCACGCTTGGTGATCCCTGGTAACCTCATGGACACCCTTTGAGATGCGGTGAAAACCCGTATGGACAAGGGCGGAAATGAGGGCAAACGAGAGCAGGCGAAATGGCCCTTCGAAATGGGGGTTGGGCGACAGGTTAACTCCCCGTCACCGGAAAAACAAACTTGTTACGAAAACTCCACGAAATAAAACCGGACTGGAACCACGACAACGAACCACGCAACGAAAAAAGGACAAGAGATTGGAAATGAAAATAAGCACATGGAATGTACGAACCATGATAAGACCTGGAAAAATGCAGGAGATTGCCGAAAAACTTATAAAGCAAAATATAGATGTAACAGCCCTGCAAGAAATCAGATGGAAAGGACAGGGCGAAGTACGAAAAAGAGAATACTCACTATACTATAGCGGGAGTGAAAAACAAGGATCATATGGAACTGGATTCATACTAAACAAGACAGCGAGAAGTACGCTTATGCACTTCGAACGAATCAACGAACGAATGTGCAAGATCCGCTTAAAAGGAAAATTTACAAATATAACCTTCTAAACGCATACGCTCCAACGGAAGAAACAGACGAAATGATAATCGACCAATTCTATGACAGGATCCAACAAGAATGCGACAAAGTACCCAATCACGACATCTTGATATTGATGGCAGATTTTAATGCAAAGATAGGACAAGAACAGAGGTACAGGAGTGTTGCTGGACGACACAGCTTGCACGCAGAAACAAGCCCAAACGGAGAGAGATTATGCCACCTAGCAGAAAGGCAAAATTTGATATTAAGTAGTGCACTCTTTCCGCACAAGCGCATACATAAAGAAACATGGAAAATTCCGGGCACGAGAAAATGTAACCAAGTCGATCATGTCGCAGTATCAAGAAGATGGACATCAAATATAAGAGATGTACGCTCGTTCAGAGGAATTAACTGCGATTCCGACCATTTCTTGGTAATAGCAACTGAAAGACAGAGAATAAGCAACATACAAAAACGCGGAGGAGATAAACCAAAGAAGTGGAATGTGGAAAAACTGAAAAGTGAAAAGGGAAAAAGAGAATATCAAGAAACAATACTGGAACACCTACGTAAAAACCCAAGCGAAGACGATGTGGAGAATGAATGGAGACACATCAGAGATAGTATTCTAAAAGGAGCTGAAAAGATAGGAGAAAAGCAAAAAATACGAAACGAAGAATGGTTTGACGAGGAGTGCAGGAAGAAGATAGACCTAAAAGATGAAGCAAGAAACAAGTGCCTCCAGCGTGAATCGAGAAGCCAAAGGAAAGACTATGAAAGAAAAAGAACAGAAGCCTACCGAACGTGTCTAAGAAAGAAAAGAGAATACTATAACAAGGAAATAGAAGAAATAGACGAGAGCAATAACAGAAAAAATTACAAAAAGTTCTACCGAGAAATAAAACTACATTCTTCAGAGTACAAAGCGAAAGAAATGTTGTGCGACGACAAAAAAGGAACGATCCTAACAGACAAATCAGACGTCCTGAAACGATGGCAGGAATATTTCTGCGACCTGCTTAAGAATAAAAGTGAAACAAACTCAGAAGAAGAACTAACTCAGTACAAAACAGCTGAACCAAAAGTTGAAACACCGACACTGGAAGAAACAATTGAGATCATAATTGCCTTTAAGAATAACAAGGCGCCTGGTAGCGATAACATTACAGCAGAGCTACTAAAGGCAGGAGGCCCAGAACTGTGGGCCCGTATCCACCAATTAACCAAACGAATCTGGGAGGAAGAAACAATGCCAGAAGAGTGGAATTTAGGCCTTATACATCCTATTCACAAGAAAGGAAGCAAAAGAGATTGTAAAAATTACAGAGGAATTACATTATTAAATGTAACATTTAAAATCATTTCATGCCTCATTCACAAAAGGTTGAACGTATATGCAGAAGATATACTAGATGACTCATCAATGTGGATTTCGACCTAACCGATCAACAACAGATCAAATACACCAAATGCGACTGCTCCTAGTAAAGGGATACGAACACAATTTTGACATACACTGCCTTTTCATTGATTTTCAACAAGCCTTCGATTCGGTCAATAGAAATAAGTTATACCTGAACTTAATACATATGGGCATACCAAAAAAGATTGCCAATCTAATTAAACTAACATTAGAAAGAACGTCAGCGGCAGTAGTAATACAAAACGATAAAACCGAAAAATTCGACATTACGTCTGGAGTCAGACAAGGTGATGCGCTATCCGCTCTACTTTTCAACCTAACATTACATGCGGCTATATAAAAACTAAAGATAACGGGAAACTTAACATCAAAAAGTAGACAAATCGGAGCCTATGCAGATGACATAGTAATCACGGGGCGCATGGCAAATACAGTAAATGACACATTTAAGGACCTCGAAAAAGAGGCAAGGAAAGTAGGACTGACAGTCAATCAAGAAAAAACAAAATATATGATGATGTCCAGAACTGCACCACAAAATGAAGATAGATACATAGTAGGCGACCACAGCTTTGAAAAAGTTAAAAATTTCACGTATTTGGGATCTCAACTAAATCAAACCAACGACGAGAGTGAAGAAATAAAGATACGAATATTAAAAGGAAATAGAACCTACTATGCGAACAGAAAACTACTTACCAGCAAACTACTAAGTCACAAATCCAAGATAACTATATATAAGTGCCTAATACGACCGGTAGTTACTTATGGGTGTGAAACATGGACCCTCCTTAAGAAAAGTGAGGAAGAACTAAAGACATTTGAAAGAAAAATATTAAGAAAAGTATATGGTCCGATAAGGGAACAGGACGGAATATACAGGATAAGAATGAATCACGAACTAGAGTCTCTAATTGGAAACAACAACATAGTAAAACATGTAAAGGCACAGAGACTGAGGTGGATAAGCCATGTGCAAAGAATGGAAAAAGCAAGAAACACCAAGCTTATCATGGAATGGAAACCCACCAATAGCCGACCAAGAGGAAGACCACGTAAAAGATGGAAGGAAAGCGTGGAAGAAGACATAAAAGCACTAGGAGTAAGGAATTGGAAAAGAGCAGCAGAAGATCGTGGAGAATGGCATAAAATAGTAGAGGAGGCCAAAACCCATAAAGGGTTGTAGAGCCAAAGGAAGAAGAAGAATATATGAAAACATTAGTGTTGCGCCTGCGTGAACCATCCGCCAGCATCCGACCTCCGGCCTAGTATTCTTCACAAACAGAGGATAAGGAGCGGAGAGGAGCGGAACGGAGTCTTGACCGAGATTGAACCGATATCAATATAATAATTTGGAGCAAGCTGGCATATTGAAGCCGTGGGGCAAATGATAAAAGTCACGAGTGTCAACCCCTCTCTGCGCCATTGCTTGTCGTCGAATGTATTCTTGTCTGTTCTGACTATCCTTATATTTGATAGATTGCAAAAATAAATAATAATTTTTGATAAGTAATCGATTAAACTCGTTGGGCTGAAAACGGTGAAATATATAAGCCGGTGCAATAGAAGATTATCAGTTTAATTCCTCCAAATGGGCACCTCCATACATTTCCCGTCGAATCGTTTATTTTTAATGACCTTTTCCCTCACTTAACTCGATCGAATGTCCCAATGTCCTCCAACGTTAATTACAAATGAACGATTGCGCCAATATAATTTCGAATTCGCAATGAAATCATTAAATGCATGAACATTTTCAATTACTGCTCAAGCTAATTATTTGTCAATCGATTGTTTCATTATAAAATATTTGCCAAATTAATTTTCCATCATTTAACTTAAGGTATTTATATGACTTCTACAACGGACGATTTAAATATTTTTTCTTTTATTTTGCTAATTGGAAACAAGTTATAGAATAAATTGGATTCAAACTAAAAGAGCATTAAAGTTACTCTTCACTTTTTAGTAGTTAGCTATCATATTCATGAAATTTTCAGTACTTACTACTATTTTCAGTATCACTTGCAGGGATTATAAGTGCAATTTGTTTGCATTCAAAATACACATTATATCCAACGCTATCGGTTACGTTTGTATGGTTACATTATTTTCGAGCTTGTAAATATCTATAAGTGTCAGTATCGTCGTTAGTGAAATAGTTTCGCGAATAGTTTTCGCGAACAGATTCGTAAGTGTAAAATTGTATTGATTTACAATCGGGTTTCAAGTGGTCTCCTTCGAGTTTGTTTCGTGACAAACGTCTGACTTCTGCAACTTTTGTTTCCCACTGCCAATGGATGTTCACCAATGGACGCTCGATGTTCGATAGGAGGGAAAGCTACAATTACAAAAACCAAAACTGACAATGTAACATAACCGATAGCGTTGGATATAATGTATTTTGACTGCAAACAGACAAGACTAGACAGACAAGACTAAACAGACAAGACTAGACAGACAAGACTAGACAGACACGACTAGACAGAAAAGACTAGACAGACAAGACTAGACAGACATGACTAGACAGACAAGACTAGACAGACAAGACTAGACAGACAAGACTAGACAGACAAGACTAGACAGACAAGACTAGACAGACAAGACTAGACAGACAAGACTAGACAGACAAGACTAGACAGACAAGACTAGACAGACAAGACTAGACAGACAAGACTAGACAGACAAGACTAGACAGACAAGACTAGACAGACAAGACTAGACAGACAAGACTAGACAGACAAGACTAGACAGACAAGACTAGACAGACAAGACTAGACAGACAAGACTAGACAGACAAGACTAGACAGACAAGACTAGACAGACAAGACTAGACAGACAAGACTAGACAGACAAGACTATACAGACAAGACTAGACAGACAAGACTAGACAGACAAGACTAGACAGACAAGACTAGACAGACAAGACTAGACAGACAAGACAGACAAGACTAGACAGACAAGACTAGACAGACACGACTAGACAGACAAGACTAGACAGACAAGACTAGACAGACAGTTCCGCAGGGATCAGTCTTGGCCCGCAGCCTGTGGAACATACTATATGACGATCTGCTGAAAATTGAAATGCCGAAGGGAATAACCTTAATTTGATTCGCTGACGACGTGGCGATGGTGGTAACCGCAAAAGAAGAATTGTTTCTAATGGATACAGCTAATACGGGGCTACAAAGAATGCTAAACTGGCTTGAGCAGGGGCAACATCAACTGGCACCAGAGAAGACCAAAGCAGTACTTTTAACATCCAAACGAACGACATCCCTGATCACTTTTGGTTTCGGAGATTATACCCAGACGGAGGAATTACCAAGATTAGCAAGTCGGAAAAGACGACAAAAATTCTCGCTGGTCTTCTGCCTTATAATTTGTTAATCTGTACTGTACAAAAAATTGTATGACTTAAAAAGTCTTTTACAATCTTAAGCATGTATTAATGTACCGCTTCAATAGACTACTAAGAAATATATTATTCCAATAAAGAACTCCAATAGAGTAATAGAACTCCAATAGATAGAAGAAAGAGTCCAATATGGCGGATCCAAAACTCAAAAATTTGCAAAAACAGCGATTTCGTTATGTTTTGTCATTGTTTTCCAGGATAATCAACTAATTTATTTACAATGAGCAAAAATTTTGCTCATGGACATATGTTTTGAAAGTAGAAATATATATTAGACAAAAGAAGAAGCATGGTGGTTCCAATATAGCAGCTGCAAGACCCAAAAAGTCCAAAAAATAGCGTTTTCTTTAGGTAGAAATAAAAGTTCGTTTTCTACCGAGTCGAAAATAAAACGTCGTTTACATTTACGAGCATAAATATTTCTTAATGCGCCCTTAATTTAATAATGCGCTTTAGATGAAAAAGAAAATAATTTCAGCCATTTGATTTAACTTTCAAATACAATCTTTTCAATAAGAGACGAATAAATATACAAGATAAGCGTCTAAGTGTTTTCGTTTTCCTCTAAGCATTTTTAACTTGAATTAAATTACACCATTGTCTGGACCGAAATTTGCGTCAAAGAGAATAAAAGTTATGTAAGGACTTTACCTTTTTCATTCAACGGGTGGCCTTTAATGCGTATTTAAGAGGTCCGAGCGGCAGAGGTAGGATGTAAACACTCTGAAAAATCTGAAAAGAAAACGCGCACGCCGCGTCCTGAAAAACATTGCATTAAATTTAAATGGGGTGGAAGAAATTTACAAGACCTTTAGTGTCTAACCTACTTCATAGGATGATTAATGCCTCTTTTACTTTGCAAAAAAAAGTTTTGTAGACATTAACCTGTCACATTCTGTAAAAATGCTTTCTTTTACCTTTTACTACCTCATTAAAATATCCTGATTTATGAAGAACGCTAACACAAAATGTATAAGAAAAAACGCACATATTGATCGGTGTATTTAGATTTATATTTTGTTAATTAAATTTGTCGTTCTAAATTTATAAATATCCCAAATTATAACTTAATTTAGAAAACTTAATTCTGATTTAATCGAGAAACTAAATTATCAATTAGAGAATTGAATAGCTCATAAATTCATATTATATTGTTTCCAACAGCAGTTAAAATAAATCTGTTGTTTATATTGACATATAAAACACTGAAATCGTTGAAGGTTTTATTGATATAATCGAGAAATTTCAGATCCACAGTATAAAATAAAAATAGACGTTTGTATTAAGCTCGAATACTGTTTATTGGCAATGCACTCGCCGGCGCTTTGATAAATAACTTATAAGGATTTTTCAGGACAGGAAAACCTTGAGAATAAAAATCAACTCGGTATTCTAACCGAACTATATCAATAAACATGTTAATGAATATTTTATCAACGAGAAACAAAAACCGTTTGGGAATTATTATTTAAAATTATCCATTGTTCAAGCCGCAAGCATGTATTTCATTAAAACCAAATAAGGTTGAAAATATTAATGTAATTATTACACAATCCCTCTGCATGTACAGATACTATTCGTATATTAAAATTATAATTTCAGTGGCATGTTGTATACATTATTAAATACTACTATATGGGCAGGTTATATATGTTAACTACAGGTGTTAGTAAAATATCTTTTTCTCAGAGAGAAATAAATCTCTAGAATTGATTATTTGGTCTTATCGACCTAACTATTTAATCGCGTCTTGTATGGTTACTTGTCTAATCCAGGACTAGATAGACGACTTTTTTGGTGGCTACTTGGATGCTTTTTGTAAGTTCATTGGATATATGGTTAATGTTCACGTTCTGGAGTGTTTTCCTGTTTTGCAATTTGACGTTTAGCACTTTCTGGAACTCGTCCCTCGGTACTCGGAACTCGGTATACATTGGTTTATCGAGTAATTTATTTCTCTCTATCCTTGTGTTTAGTACCACGGTGACCCTTACTAGTGGTCTAATAATAATCAGACTAGATTAACAGTAGACAATTTATCTCGATTCTAATTTATTCTAGTTAATTGTAAAATTGTCGAATATTTCTTGAATTGAATATTGAGTCGTGGACGATCATTGTTGAGTGCACGATCTATGATAATCAATCTATTTTTATTATATCCTATTTCGGCTTGTTTGTTCATTTTCGTGCGCAATACAAAACATTTTAATTAAGCCGAACACATAAAATATAAAAAATCCCATTAAAAAGGAAAATCGATAGCTATAAAAGTATGTTCAGCAATTATCGCGAAACGAATAAAATCATATAACAAAAAAAGCCTTCACAAGCAGAAAAAAATTATATATTTCCCGAACGAAATTAAAACGATTTTGCAGAATATTCGGTATAATAATTTAAAAAAATATAAAATCAGATGTCATGGTTTGAACCAAATTAAGAATAGAATTGAAAGTAGATTATCGTATTTTTAATTATTATCGTATTATTATTCAAACCCAAAGCGAAATAAGAACAGGAAAAATCCAGGAGAGGACAGAATTACAAGCGAGATGATCAAAGTAGGAGAGAGTGGAAGCCACGGAAATGTTATTGAGCAAATGTCTATTTGAGTGGAAAATCTCCTACTTTCAATTTAAAAAAATATGTTTTTGTTTTTATGCTTCGCCTTCTGCGCAAGCATTTATCCGAATATTGCACGGAAATATCGTTTGTGAATTAGCTGGAATGCTTACAAGGAAACTAAATGTTTTTATAACTAGGTAAACTGAAATCGCGAGCGTGCAAATTACACAACGCAAAACTGCAATTAACCAGGGAAAGGAAGCATCAATTTGTATGTATAAAAAAACCATTAGTGTTGAGACGTATATAAAACTTTGCGGAGTTTATATTTTATGTAAGTAGATTGCGTGTACAATGGGACAAAACACATTAGGGATGTTTCCGGGTTCAATTTCCTATGAATACTGGGCAAACCAATTTACAAATTCGATCGATTAATTACATTCCAGAAATCTTAGGGAGATTATTGATTTGCTTGACCTAAATCAGTTCTATAGTTTATTTTATCGTCAAATATTGAGTATAATGTTGTAACAAGACAAAACTAAATTGTTTGGGAAAGCAACTAGATTTCAACCCTAAGAAATCTTAATGTAATATATAGTCAGTTATACATAACTACATTACAAGTCGGTGTATGTACAAATTCAAACTAGTTCTTCTTCTTCTTCTTATTCTTCTGTGTGGGCACTATGTGCCTGTTTCTGTAAATTAGTCATCAGTCCTTCGGCTCTTGCGATTTGGAAGTCCAGGAGTCTGTCCATCTCTTCGGTGGTCTTCCAAGCTGTCTCGTTCTGTTGGGTTTTTGTATCATTTTGTTACTGTTTTTCTAACGTCTTGAAGATTTTGTAGCGTTCTTTCATTCTTGTTGCACATCTAGTTCAGCCATACTTCTTGTCTTAGGTTTATGCTAATCAGTCCACCATGCATGTTTCCGTGGTTAGAGTGCAACTTTTACAGCTGTCTTTAGAAGTTCGGCTTGAAGTGTGTCTGTTGCGTAAATTCCATACTATTCTGTATAAGATGGACATCATATCGACGGGGTGGTAATTTTGGAGCGAATTTCCTCCTTTCTGGGATACTGTCCAAAGAGAAGTTTTGTGGGGTAGTGGTCAGAGTCCAGATCTAATCCTTTGAGGACTTCAAGTTTCATGATTCCCGCCGTGTTAGAACGAGAAATCAGTACGTGGTCCAACTGAAAATCACCCACTAGTGGATTTGGTGAAATCCAAGTATTAATTTTTGAGAATTTTTTCTTGAAAAATGTTCGTTCATCGTCTACTATATCAACGTCCTGTATATTGGTAATATTGGTTGGTGCATGTCCATTGACTAGCGTGTAGATCTTATTAGCTGATTTAACTGTCATGGTGGATAGTCGACCTAAGGATTTAAAATCCACAATAGAATCAAGTACTGTCTACTATAAATCCAGTACCGAATTGAGGAATGTGGCATAGCTTTTACACCAGGCTTTCCCTTAAATATTCTGTACCCTTCCGAGTCAAAACGGTGCTCATCAGTGCACCTTTTTGACCCGGAAGGGTACAGAATCTTGATTCTGAAAAGCGATGATTCGAATTCGCCGTTCTCGAGATTTGTCAAGAATAAGTTTTCCCATTTTGAAGAGGGAATTGACATTAAAAGTCATTAACAACACTCTTGAATTTGGTCTGATTTTGTGTGTATGGGGTTTTGAGGCACCTCATGGCACACTACTATGGTCTCCCCAGAATCCGGATAGACCACAAGCGCTTGTTCAACTGTAGGATTTGACCCACTGGGGTCAAATAGGTGCACTATTCACGTTGATTAACTTGGATAATTGACTAGGTTTTCAGTCGAGTTCTACTTCTGAATATTGATATGTCAGCCTCCACTAACATGTGAACAGATGTGAAGTCTCGGGGTACCGCTACTAACATGTGGGATGTAAATTGCCTGTAAAATTGATAAATGGCAATCATATACCTTTTGCTCTCATTAATCTGAGCAGTAGGTTGCCTCGTCCGCCATCTACATTGTTCCAGAGTCCACCTCTTTCACTTCAGATACCGTTGGGGACTTCACCGTACTTACCCTTACAACACCGGACCCTTACAAGGTACTACCTGTCCAGTCAGCTGGACCTAGGTTTTTCAAAGAGGTGCTACTCCTCTATCACTCCCTACTTTGTTCTGGCTTGTGATAGACAGAGTCTGGCTTCCCAATAATGGGTTCAGGTTGGCGAGGATATTATTATTATTATAATGATGATGACAGGTGATTTTTTAACCATTTGAGCTGTAAAAATTGAAAAAAAATTGCAATGTCTGTTTGCAATGAAATATTTATTTGGGCCGATAAATGAATGCCTGCATTTATTTTTAAATTATATAAATTATATAAATACTAGCCGCGGCTATGCCGCAGGTGGTCCATTCGTGAGCTCCAATTTTGGCATACTTTTTCCAGCATTTCGACCGATATCTCAATAATGACAGCTGTAATGTAGTCTTCCAGGGCTTGAATTGTGGGTCGCTTGTTCTTGTACACGAGAGACTTTACGTATCCCCACAAAAAGTAGTCTAGTGGGGTCAAATCGCATGATCTAGGCGGCCAATAGACTGCTCCAAAACGTGATTATAATTAGTCACCAAACTCGCCTCTTAAAAGGTTAATGGTATGTGGCACCGTCTTGCTAAAACCACATGTCAACCAAACCCAATTCTTCCATTTTGGGCAAAAAGATCTTGGTAATTACCGCACGGTACCTTGCCCCATTCACTGCAACACGATTTTCATCGTTCTTGAAAGAGTACGGTCCAATGATGCCGCCGGCCCACAAACGGCATCAAGAGGTGCATCTTTCAGGGTGCCAGTAGCTCTTGAACTGCCTATCTTCACACCAAATTCGGAAATTCTGTTTGTTGGCCAAAAATGAACTTCGTCGCTGAAGACAATTTTCGATAGAAAAATGGATCTGCATCTTTCCTTCACCTTCAAAACCCATTCACCAAACAAACGACGTTGTGGAACGTCCCCTGACTTCAGTTCTTACAGCAGCTGTATTTTGTGTGGTTTCATACGGAGGTCCTTACATAAAATCTTAGAGGTAGTCAAATAACACTGTACATCAATAAAATAACACGAGAACAATTGATGACAAAGCCGACAAATTGACTTTCGATCTTCATTGACACTGGCCGATACAGCAGCAATATTTTTCTGGGTACGCACTCTCCGCATACGGGTTGCTGGATTAATGTCCAATCAAGTGAAACTGGTGCGAAATTTGGTCACAACAGCTTGAACAGCCAGTTCGGTGGGTCGATTAGGACGACCATAAAATGGACCTAATTTACGAAACACAGTTCTCACACAACTAGAATTTTGATAAAATTCAATGATTTGCAAGCGTTTTTAGTCTATTCATGGTGAAATGGCAAACGTTCCGAACATTCTTGACATAGCCACATGTCACGAATATTTTTTTAACTGAAAAAATTTACACTGAAAAACCAAATAGCAAAAAAATCACCCGTTACATGTTATCCAATTTTTAAGACACGAAGGCGAGGATAACGTAGGTCTATAAAGATAGCACCCCCAAATATTCAAAATTCTAATTTGATAAGACCAGAATTATGTGCTCTTTATTTGCTAATTTTGTGCCGCATTCGCGATTTTTGCGCTCGAAGTGTTCAATAAAAAGATCAAATTTTGCTAGTGGCAGTGCTAACTTCAAGGAGCACCTCAGATACGCAGGAAACAAAGCCGCTACAACTGCCGCAGCGATCTCCAGGATACTGCCCAACATTCGAGGTCCGCGCGGTGCCAGAAGAAGGGTGCTCGCCTGAGTTAGCACCTCGATATTGCTGTATGCGGCGCCGACCTGGACAGAAATGACGGAGGTTCCTGCATACCGAAGGCTGATAGCTGATCGCATGCGCCTACCGGACGGTATCCGCAGATGCAGCACAGGTCATCGCTGGCCAGCCAATAGACCTGCTAGCAAAAGAGCGCATAAATAGAGGACATCCCATGTGCTCTTTATGTGCTAATTTTGTGCCGCAATCGCGATTTTTGCGCTCGAAGTGTTCAATAAAAAGATCAAATTTTACTGGTGGCAGTGCTAACTTCAAGGAGCACCTAAGATACGCAGGAAACAAAGCCGCTACAACTGCCGCAGTGATCTCCAGGATACTGCCCAACATTGGAGGTCCGCGCGGTGCCAGAAGAAGGGTTCTCGCTTGAGTTAGCACCTCGATATTGCTGTATGCGGCGCCGACCTGGACAGAAATGACGGAGGTTCCTGCATACCGAAGGCTGATAGCTGATCGCATGCGCCTACCGGACGGTATCCGCAGATGCAGCACAGGTCATCGCTGGCCAGCTAATAGACCTGCTAGCAAAAGAGCGCATAAATAGAGGACATCCCATGTGCTCTTTATGTGCTAATTTTGTGCCGCAATCGTGATTTTTGCGCTCGAAGTGTTCAATAAAAAGATCAAATTTTGCTAGTGGCAGTGCTAACTTCAAGGAGCACCTCAGATACGCAGGAAACAAAGCCGCTACAACTGCCGCAGCGATCTCCAGGATACTGCCCAACATTGGAGGTCCGCGCGGTGCCAGAAGAAGGGTCTCGCCTGAGTTAGCACCTCGATATTGCTGTATGCGGCGCCGACCTGGACAGAAATGACGGAGGTTCCTGCATACCGAAGGCTGATAGCTGATCGCATGCGCCTACCGTACGGTATCCGCAGATGCAGCATAGGTCATCGCTGGCCAGCCAATAGACCTGCTAGCAAAAGAGCGCATAAATAGAGGACATCCCATGTGCTCTTTATGTGCTAATTTTGTGCCGCAATCGCGATTTTTGTGCTCGAAGTGTTCAATAAAAAGATCAAATTTTGCTAGGGGCAGTGCTAACTTCAAGGAGCACCTCAGATACGCAGGAAACAAAGCCGCAACAACTGCCGCAGCGATCTCCAGGATACTGCCCAACATTCGAGGTCCGCGCGGTGCCAGAAGAAGGGTGCTCGCCTGAGTTAGCACCTCGATATTGCTGTATGCGGCGCCGACCTGGACAGAAATGACGGAGGTTCCTGCATACCGAAGGCTGATAGCTGATCGCATGCGCCTACCGGACGGTATCCGCAGATGCAGCACAGGTCATCGCTGGCCAGCCAATAGACCTGCTAGCAAAAGAGCGCATAAATAGAGGACATCCCATGTGCTCTTTATGTGCTAATTTTGTGCCGCAATCGCGATTTTTGCGCTCGAAGTGTTCAATAAAAAGATCAAATTTTGCTAGTGGCAGAGCTAACTTCAAGGAGCACCTCAGATACGCAGGAAACAAAGCCGCTACAACTGCCGCAGCGATCTCCAGGATACTGCCCAACATTGGAGGTCCGCGCGGTGCAAGAAGAAGGGTGCTCGCCAGAGTTAGCACCTCGATATTGCTGTATGCGGCGCCGACCTGGACAAAAATGACGGAGGTTCCTGCATACCGAAGGCTGATAGCTGATCGCATGCGCCTACCGGACGGTATCTGCAGATGCAGCACAGGTCATAGCTGGCCAGCCAATAGACCTGCTAGCAAAAGAGCGCATAAATAGAGGACATCCCATGTGCTCTTTATGTGCTAATTTTGTGCCGCAATCGCGATTTTTGTGCTCGAAGTGTTCAATAAAAATATCAAATTTTGCTAGTGGCAGTGCTAACTTCAAGGAGCACCTCAGATACGCAGGAAACAAAGCCGCTACAACTGCCGCTGCGATCTCCAGGATACTGCCCAACATTGGAGGTCCGCGCAGTGCCAGAAGAAGGGTGCTCGCCTGAGTTAGCAAAAAGATCGATATTGCTGTATACGGCGCCGACCTGGACAGAAATGACGGAGGTTCTTGCCTACCGAAGGCTGATAGCTGATCGCATGCGCCTACCGGACGGTATCCGCAGATGCAGCATAGGTCATCGCTGGCCAGCCAATAGACCTGCTAGCAAAAGAGCGCATTCGACAATATAAAAAGAAGAAGGGGCCGGCCCAGGAGGATCCCTAACAGACGGAGGCCGACAACGATCGAGCACAGATCGAGAGGGCGATCACCCTAACGCAGTGGCAGGATAGATGGAAGAAATCAAGTAAAGGTCGCCGGAGCTACCGCTTTATCCCGTCCATCGATCCGTGGATCTGCAGGTTGCACGGTGATGTGAACTATCACTTCACCCAAATTCTCACGGGACATGGGGTGTCTATTTATGTTTGTACTTTCGCTGAGGCAAGGTTCCTGTCTGGGCGGTGGTGATTCCTGTTTCGTATAATCCCTGAAAGTACTTGGCCCATTCTGCGAG
This sequence comes from Phosphuga atrata, assembly GCA_944588485.1. Lineage (NCBI taxonomy): Eukaryota > Metazoa > Arthropoda > Insecta > Coleoptera > Silphidae > Phosphuga > Phosphuga atrata. Next base: position 2,587,513 of record OX155901.1, read on the forward strand.
TGTGATGCATTCTGTTTGGTGTTGTTCGTCCGATGGTTGTTTGTACTTCCTGAGTATTTTCCAAATTTTCTTTTGTACGCCATGAAGGTCGTGTTGTAGTTCGGTGCTGAAGTTTACGGATCTTTTAGATGTAGCACCTCTGTTTTGCACCTATTCCTTACAGCTTTGTAGTTGTCGTAGGTTTCCTTGGTTTTTGTGTTTGTAGGCTTCTGATTTGTGTCGGGTTATATCTTCCGGATTGTACCAGGGTTTGTAGTTATGTCGTGGAGAATTTCTGACTGCTCTTTGTCCGATGGCCTCAAGTGCGCTGTTTGTGATTTTGCATTTTTGTTTCTCCCAGGCTTCGTCAATGGTGTCCTGGTCTTGTATGCCAGGTACCACCAATTAGTTTCTTCAGGGGTTCGCTTTTTAAAATAAAATTACCATCGCTGTCCGTAAGAAAATGTAATAATGTAGTATTTTTTGGATATCAATGTGAAAAATGAAATTTGTTGCCTTTACCGAATTATTGTCTGATGTTTGAAGTAAAGTTGGTGCAAGTGATTGTCATTCAATCCTAGAAGGTTCATCAGTAAATCGAGAAGTTCATCTTGGAAAATTCTGCTACACAAATATATGTTGACCCATAGTAAGAAGTTTCAAGGCGATTTTTTTTTAATTTTAATTTATTGCCACACACGTGGTATGGGTATTTATTACCATTTTATCCAGAACTCTTCACAGGGAACTTCCGTATGTTTGTGTTTCAATATGATGTCTTCTTGAAAATCGATCATTTCAATCTGCAGAGTAGCTTTATTACTCCCGAAAACATTTGCGGTTTCGTTGCTCCATTCACAATCAAGATGCAGAGAGTAAATGTTGCTGAGGATTCCGACGACTTTCTCAATTTTCAAATTCTGAATCATATATTTTCAAATTCTGATTTAAGATCCTTACTGAACGTGTTGTATTGACCGACGTTAATTTCGTTGTGTCTGCTGATTATTTTATTTAAATTAGGGAAGTGCAGGGACATTCATTACTAAGATCATTATAGAAAAGATCGAGTTTTTGCGAAAAGCTTTTTACTTCTGACTTGATACTCCCATATAAGCTTTTCTTTGCCTTGAAGTTTAAGGTTCAAGTCTTTAATATGTTGTAATAAAAAAAATCTGTAAGGCCTAGGCCGCCGCACTACGGCTACACCGCCGAGTTTTTTTTCTCGTGATTTTGTGACTCAAGTAATGTTTGTGTTTATCGAGCGGTTTCGCGGTTATAGCGGTTACCGCTCGCTTGAAAAAATCGTAGTGCGGCCTCGGCCTTAGGAAAGCAATGGAAGCTACAAATTTTTGCCTAGAAAACTTAAGTAGACATTTGCTGAAATCTGATCACGTCTTCAAATGTTCTAAAATGCTGAACAATCTTTGTAAAACGCAGCCTTTGCTTAACCATCTTACAATATTATGCAACAGTAGATCGTCATATTGTGCATCAACTTCTTCAAGAAATGATTTCAATTCACGATGTTTCAGTGATGATTTTGCACGAAGGAAATTTACTATTTTAATCACCTCTTGCATAATATACACAAAAATATTATTAAGTATGCAGCAAAGCACAGTTTGGTGTATAGTGGTAGAAAATCAAATTTTCATCACATTTTGTATTGTCCTTTTGTCCACACTAGTCCTTTTTTAGTCTCAACCATTGCTGGTGCACTGTCAGTAGTTACTGTTGGTAGTTATCAAAATAATCCACCACCGCGTTGTTCATGTCTTCTCCTCGGGTCCTTGCTAATAACGCAAAATAGCCAACATTTACTCAACAAAAGTTTCTCTCATTTGGTCTAGGAAGCGTACAAAAATACAGTATAATCTTGATAATCCGGCGGTTGGTTAATCCGGTGCTCTGGGAAAAGACGTGTCTTTTGTTACCACTGTCCCGCGTCGGAGGGGACACCCGAAGTCAAAAGGGACACCCTTAAACTCTGAAAACGTGATTCACGATTCTGACAAAGCCCTACTCTACAACTCTACAATTGTCTTTGGAATTTTTACAAGTGCTTTTCAACAAATGTGAACTGGGTGTTACGCTGACATAGCTTGGCTTCAAGGCATAAACGAGGAAAATTTTCATTTCAAATTTCTGACGAGGACATCCTCAGCCTAATTTGTTCCACGGATGACGATGGAGCTAATGAGCTAAGTTTATCGTGGGGCCCCACAATTGCATTTGGAAAACGGCAGCTTTCTCCATTTGTGCAGCGTGTCAGCACATCTGCCATGGCCGGTTCGTATTCGGTTCGCAGTGCTACAAGTTTGTTGGAGTAGGTCAAATGTATTAGGCTCTTTGTTGACTGGTAGATTCCTATGAATGTCCGGGGGTGTTGATTCCGTCCATTGCTCCGTCCATATTTCATTTCGATTGAAGTTTTTTTCTTCTGCCGACCTAATCGCCAATCGCTGGCGGGATCTCAGTCTACGGGAGGTTGCGCTGGCAACTTCGTTTTGTACGTTTCTAGGAATCTTGTATTGGCGAATTAATGCTTCCTGTAGTCAAAGGCTTGGGGGAGGGATAATGCTGAGTATTGGAAGCCAGTATGTTGGTGTTGACCTAACGCATCCCGTGATGATTCGCATTGTATTATTAAGTTGGGTGTCAATCTTTGCGATGTGGTGGCTATTCAGACACACAGGGGCTCCGTACTCTGCTGCACTATAGACGAGATCTAAAACCGAACATCGAAGGGTAGTAGCCGACACACCCCACCTCGTGCCACAGAGCTTCTGTAAGGTATTCTTTCTTGTTCGGATTTTGGCTGTCATATTATCTAGGTGTTTCTTGTGCGTCAAAATTCTATGGTGATGGTAATTCCCAGGTACTTTGGCGTTTGATTATTTGTAATCTGCACATCATTAAAGTGTATCGTAAGTTGTTCGTTGGCGAGTTTGTAGTGGAAGCAAGCGCATTTGGTTTTACTTGGGTTAGGGGTTATCCTCCATCTTCGGTAGTAGTGTCCAAGGACTTTGAGGTCGTTGGATAAATTTTTGCTGTGCTTTCTATTGTCTTCCGTCTGACTGCTAATGCAAGGTCGTCTGTGTATAGGAACTTTTTTGATATTGTTTCTGGCATATCATATGTGTATAGGTTAAGCAGCATATGAGCCAGTACAGATCCCTGTGGTAGGACATTTTGCAGTATTCTCACCTTGCTGGATATTTCGATTTCCACCTGTAGTGATCTGTCACACAGCATGTTGTTCGGGAGCCGACCCCGCCTTTTATCGGGGATCACTAGGAGGAATTTATAAAGTATGTTATCTCTCCTGACTGTGTCATAGGCCGCGGTGAGGTCAATAAATACTGCATTCCTGGAATCCAGCCCCAATAAACGTTGTCAGGCTTAGTGCCTGGTCTGTGCAATTGGAACGCATTCTGCCACAAATTCTTTCAAGGATCATTCTTTCCAGGAGTTTGTAACATGAATTTAGTAACGAGATGGGCCTGCAGCTTTCAGCCATGTTCTTCGGTTTGCCTGGTTTTAAAGGAGCTATTATCTTTACTCGTTTAAAATCTTTGGGGAGAGAGCCGCTGTTTAGTATGTTGTTGAGAAAGTTAGCTAGCTATCCATTTTCTGGCATATTTTCCTGTGTTTATAAGAAATTCATTGTGAATCCCATCATATCCAGGAGCCTTAGCGGTTTTAATGCGTTTCAGTGCCTGGGTGACATCTTCATTGCTAAAAGGTCTTGAGAGGCGGAATCATCAGTGCAGGCACTCTGTAGGTCCTTAAGTTCATGTTTGATTTTTGTCGTATCTCTGGTGTCTCTCCATAAGAAGACTATTCGATATGCTACTTGATTTGGGTCTACTTGTGGTCTCTCGCGAAGGATGGGTTTACTTGTACCTAGTTCCTTGAGAAGGCCTTAGGCTTTTCTATTAGACTGTTTAAAGTCGATTCCTTCGGTGGTTTCAGTCCATTTCTCCCTACGAGCTGCGTGGAGAGAGTGTAGCAGTTCTTTGCTATCCGTTCTGCAGAAAGTTCTGGTCGCTGTCATCATTCCAGCGTGTTATTTGTTCTTTTCTGTAGCCCCTAGGAATATGTTGCTTTGCTATGCATATAATGGCTCCGGTAAACCTGTTGTAAGTTTTCGTGTTGAAGGGGGACCCACCTCAGGCATTTGTCCATATATGCTTTAAAGTTAGTCCAGTTCGCTTTCCCAAAATTCCACCGCAGTCTGGGAAAAGATCGTATAATTGGGATTTGAATACCCACTTCCAATATGATGCGTCGCTGTTGGCTCTTAGGGAAGTCCTCAAGCACACGTCTGGATATGGTAAAAGGTTGGCCATTTTGGTTTGGGGTTACGAATGTTAAGTCTAGGTTATATTCCCTATTCCAAGCCCCAGACTGAAAGGTTCCCCGTTCTTTGGGATCAAATATAAGATGCAAATTTTGCTCCTCAGCCCAGGCAACAAGTTCTTCACCATTAGGGCCGTTGTGTCGGTATTTCCAGTTAGTGTGATGACTGTTAATATCTCCAGAGTAAATGGTAGGGTTGGGGTGTGTTTGGAGAGTATAAGACAAGTGATAGTTGGTGGCTTATAGATGTTAGAGACTACGTTCATTTCGTCGTTTTTATCCGTCATCCTTAGCGGTAGAAGAAATAAATGTAACATTTTCTATGTCACCTCGTGTGTAGGTTTTTATTAAGGCATATATATGGTGGTAGGTAATACCGATGATATCATATCCAGGTATTTTATGTGCCTGATTTTCATCCGCTAGGTGTGTTTCCTGGGCAGTCACCAAGTCAATGTTAGTGTCTCTTAAAATTCTCGAAGAGTATTGAAATTTATATCGGCTAATTTCTTCAATATTTATTTTTCAAATCCGGGTTATATCTCCAAGATTTCTTGTCAAATGGTCTGTGTGGATCGTGTCTCACGAAAATTAATTTATTTTCTAATTTGAATTAGGATGGTCCCGTCACTTGCCTTTAGGGTTGCTCGCGTCTCCGCCCCGTGTGGACCGTCCTTCCGTCTCCTATTTCAAGGGAGTAAAATTGTAAAACAATAAATATCGGGATATATGTGGGGAGGGATACCCTTAACATGGGTCAGTCCGGACGTTGAATGCCGCTGCAGCCCTTCGGCTCGTGATCACACCACCCTGGTTAAACTTAACTTGAAACGATAAACTTAAATGCGTGCACGTGTCGGTCGAACTTGGTTCGCGCTTCGATTTTAGTCTTCACGCTTCTCACACTCGAAGCGTACTGCCGGAAATATATAAATTCGCGACGAAAATTAATAGGTAAATCGCGCTATTTCGGCCCAAGTCGACACATCTGTTAATCGATGCCGAAATCGATTTAAATATTGAATTAAAATACAGATTTATTTGCGCGAAAATGCGGAGGACTGGTGGGTTGGTCCGTTTCCTAATGTTCTAAATAGTCAGGAGATCCGAGGATAGTCTGACTGCCAATCGCTCTAGTTCATTTAGGTTTTACCCATGGTGCGCGTGTAGCCTTCTGCTACGGACGCGAACCATAACATAAATGAAAAATGACATCAATGTAAGAGAAAACTTTCTTATAATTCGGACATTGGAGCTTTCAAGACTATGTCGAAGAAACACAAAACTATTTAGGACTTTCTTCCTCCCCCTGTGGCTGGAGGCGGTTGCTATTGCTCCAGCAAAGATAAATTACGTATAACAATTTGCTCACAAAGCATTGTGCGGATTAGGGGATGGAAATTTAAAACTTTTGTCATAAATATATTTTCCCCCAAATTTTGCATTTCTAATTAATCGGGGAGGGCGTATAAATCTAATTTAGACTCATTTTATATTCGGATCATCAGAATGTCATCATAAGCGAGAGCGGAGCTCTACCCAGCGAGGTTGGAGCATTCAACGTCTATCAGGGAGGACTTCTGATAAACACCCATGTTAGTAGGGAAAGATGTCACGTTCTGGGCCCGCCTCCGCCTCCCGACCAGTGCGCATGCGCGAACAGAGGATTTAGTCAGCTAATAATCAGATTTAATCAGCTGATAATCAGGTTTAATCCGCTAATATACAGGTTTAATCAGCTAATAAACAGGTTTAAATCCTCTGTTCGCGCATGCGCACTGGTCGGGAGGCGGAGGCGGGCCCAGAACGTGACATCTTTCCCTACTCATGTTCAGTAAAAATTTCATTAAAATTTTTCGTGTTAATATATTTTTTGCAACTTTTGATAATTTTGAAATTTTCGTGTTCAGTTTTGGTTTCAATACCTGATTGACGTATCCTGTCCGAAGAGCGGCAGGAAAGTCTAGTTTGGAAAGAATCAGAAATGAAATGGTAAGGGAAATAATGGAAGTCAAGCACGATATCGTGGATGACATAAGAGCTGGACAACTCAGATGGTACGGTCGTGTACAGAGAATGGACCAAGACCGACTCCCGAAGAAAGTAATATGTAAACTGGACACCGCAGGGAAGAAGAAGGAGAGGAAGACCCCGGAAAAGCTGGAGAGAGGGTATAAACGGAGAGGATTTGAGGAAGAGGCTTAGAAAAACCGAGACGGTTGGAGATTAAGAAGCGGAAGACGGATAACGTTAGTTTCCACTCCAGGTGGAACAATAAAATTGAACACATTTGTAGAAAAAGAATCAGAGGTTGAAATTACTGCGTCAGTTTTGCAAAATATTTTATGAATCGGTGGCAGCACCACCACAAAGTCAAAGCGGAACTGATGTAGGAGTTATATGATCAATTCTACCGGTTCTGCATAGAACGTTGATTTTAATATTAAAATTAATATTTTGGTATCTTCACGGTCGACAGCCTTGACGTAGGTTAGTTAATATTTAAATTTTTTAAATATTTATTTTGTCCAACTACCAAATCTGAGGATTTGGTTCTAAAAGCTATTTCGCCCTAACAACTATTCCATCCACACTTTCAATCGTTTAATCAACTTTTCCACCCCATTCCACAATTCCATCCTAGTTTTAATAATTAATAGAATAATTAAATAATCGTCACAATCTCAGCACGTAATTCAATTAAACGCGCAACCAAAGAGGTTGAACAGATTCTGTTTTGTGTCTGTTAACATAGCTTGCTTAGATAGTTTAGTAAGAGACTGATTGAGATTAGTAACTCGATATAGCGAAAATAGGCTACATGACCTATATAAATGCACACTTGAGATAGGAGAACTTGTTGGTAATGATGTCAAAGGTAAGATTTCAAGAACCAAAGCCATAACAACACACGATTACTCCAGATATTTGAGCCTATATTTAATCCAATATAATTTATTTAACAAGAATATGTTAATCTTGTTCATCTAAAATTAAGTGTTTTAGTCTCATCTTAGCAATTCCACCCTTGTCTCTCTAATTTAAATAGTAAGTTCTTGTTTATGTAATCTAATACGTCTAGATTTATACATCTAGTTTTATCTCTGTAAACTTACCTTAGAACTCTTTCAGTCTTGTGTGTTTAATTGATTCTCTCCCTAGTCTTTCCCATCTGTTACTGTCTGTAAGAAATCTAGACTTTTGTCTCTTATCAATCTAACCTAATCTATAAAGTTTTTTTTACAAATTACTTCCTGTCTGTCTAGTTTTATTGTTATATTTTTTGGAACTTTATATTGTTTTAGAAGCCACAAAATACGCGCTTAAATTTTATCGCGCATATAGTTAATTCGCCCCACTTAAGATACCAATAAACTCTTGACTTCCCCGACAAAAAGTTTCGATTTAATAACTCGACATATTCAGTCGAGAATATTTCCGGGCAGCCAATGAAGCCCTCTAAGTCGTATTGTAAGGCTTCCGCCGCTACAGAAGCAATTACAGATCTATTAACAAATATTCGATTATCTTTCGGTGAAATTCCCGTTTGCCTATTCATTAATATTAATGGGACCTACAGCGGATTAATTTAGGCCTACTCACCGAGACAAACTCAACTTTTGTGAGCGGTAAATGTTTAAATAATTTCAGATCCCCATTAAGTTTGGGAGAGGTCTCGTGAATTAACGCACGAATCAATAAATCATCGGCAACGTCTCGGGTCGCTAAATTGAATCCATTACGCACTGACACCGAACTGTTCCCTAAGTTAAGGTTTTAAATAATACGGAGCATACATAATAATACATATTTGGTAATAAATATAATGTAAATACTAAATGTAAAATATTTTATTGTCAAATATTTCCAAAATATTTTTTCGGGTTTTTATCTCTTCTTATAACATTTTGCTGGTTCGCAGAAAGGGTTCTAGACCTATGAAGAGATTTATAAATCTGTTAGCTGGATTGTCGGTCTCTTAAAGTAACCAATATGTGCAGGGACTTAGCATTATATAAATTTATTATTTATGTTTGCTTGCAACTACTTCATATTGTATAGGGTCTTCCAATAAGCAGAGGCGTAGCGTGGGGGGTGCTAGGGGGGCCATGGCCCCGGGCGGCACATGAAAAGGGGGCGGCAAGAACGAAAATTAGAGGAACAAACGACAATCTTTGGCGGCAAGACGGTAGAGTATATGGAGAATTGTTGAAATTTATCCAGTTTCGATAATAAATTGGTCAGGTTAAGTTGTCCTAGAGACAATAAATCAAGAACTATCGCACGGGAGTGCGAACTCTCAATCCAAAATAAGAAAAAACTCCCAAATCTATTTTAACAGACTGAAATTGTAAGAGGCAACAAAGATTCAGATTTTAAAAACTGTTTTTTACCACTGCGCTACGATTTTACTGAGCATGCGCCAATTTACTTTCTAAACCTGACACCTTATACTCCACATCTACCTTTATTTATTTTGTTTTTTCGGTTCTTTTCGTTGTTCTCGATAGATATTATATAATGGAGACGGATACCTACTTTTTTATTTTTTCTCTTTTAGCACATCTAACCAAATATGAAAAGAGCAAAAGAAAGTGGAGCATGGTAAAGAAAGCGAAAGAGGAGAATGTTAGAAAAAATGAAGGGGCTATATTAAAGTTTGTGAAAGTTTCGGAGACGCCTCATTGTACGCCAGAGTCACCACAGTCTACGTCAGGACCTTCAAATGTTAGTTCTTCAGGGTCTAGTGCCGTTCGAATCCAAGAAGTAGCTCATGTAGTACAAATATTCGATACCGATGATTTGCTACAACCTTCAATTGATTGTTCGAATTTGTCAGATTCAAATACTTGCTGCTGTGATTGCTGAAATTTCGACACCAGAACGAAATGTAACCGCACATATTGAATCCGATTTTGATATCAACGACATTGGGAAATGGCCTGAAAATATAAATTCAAACATAAAGCTGCTATTGATACAGAGAGGTCCTGAAGTCGTTCAACATATGAATACAGACTTCTCAGTAGAGTCAACAGTACCACGTACGGTTCAGTCAGACGCAGACTCTGTTACAGCAAAAGTATTGTCCAGGAGGCGGCTGACGCGAGATTGGTTTTACCGCACATTGCCAAACGGCGAGAAACTTTTACGCTCTTGGATGGCATATTCTCCTTCTAAAGCATCATTGCTCTGCTTGTGTTGTCGTTTGTTTCAGAACGCAAATTTACATTCACCAAATGCGCCGAAATTTTACTCCTGCGACGGATTTAAAACTTGGTGGAAATAGAATCCCAAAGTTGCCAATCATGAATCAAGTGCTCAATATAACCAACATTTTTGCAAATGAGTTAGAAACGAGGCTTCGAAAGGGAGAGACTATTGATAAGAAAGAACAAGAAGTAGTGGCAAGAGAAACTAAAAAATGGCATGAAATTCTAACCAGAATGTTTTATATCATACAATTTCTGGCAAAACAAAATTTGGCGTTACGTGGTCACAGGGAAGACGACACCAGTGCCAACAGAGGCAACTTTTTAGAATTGGTGCATGTACTGGCAAAGTACGATCCTGTTTTAAGAGAGCATTTAGTAAGAATAAAAATGGGCCAGAAAATTTCTCTTGCTTATATGTCACCTAAAATTCAAAACGAATTCATTTAAGTTTTAGGAAATAAAGTTCGCCAAGAAATTATAGCTCGTGTTCAAAAGGCCAAGTATTATTCCATGATTATTGACAGCACCCCGGACATCTCCCACAAAGATCAAACAAGCCAAGTAATACGATATGTGATGATTGAAAACCAGGAGGTGCGAGTAGAGGAATCTATTATAGATTTCATTGAAACGAAAAGCAAAACTGCGGAAGGTATTAGTGACATGATACTAAGCAAACTCTCGCCAATGGGGTCGACATTATGAACTGTAGAGGGCAAGCATACGATAATGCTGCTTCGATGGCTGGATGCCACACAGGTGTACAACAGCGAATAAAGGATATCAATCCTAATGCCAAATTTGTTCCCTGTTCAAACCATTCAATAAACCTACTTTGCCTACATGCGGCTTCAGTGGAGGTAAATTCGGTGACTTTCTTTGGTACGCTAGAACGCTGTTACGCTTTTTTTCTATGTCGACGCACCGTTGGGAAGTTCTTCTTGCAGCCACAGGAAAAAGTTTGAAGAGGGTTCAGGACACACGTTGGAGCGCTAGAGGCGATGCTGTAAATTTCATTAGAGATCATTACAAAGAAACTTTAACTGCACTAGAAAATCTGACGGAAGCGGACGAAAGCTTGAACACACGGACGGACGCGGGAAGTTTATTAGTGGCGATGGAATGATTTTCGTTTTTATGTTACTTGGGCCTCTGGCAACCGATACTGCGTGAAGTCAATGATGCTCAAAACTATTTGCAAACTGAGGGACTAAACATTTATCAGTGTGCTCAAAAAATAGGCGCTTTACAGACCGTATTAGAAGAACAACGAGAGGAATCTGTAGACAAGGCTTTAAGATATGCTAAAAGTTTATGTGAAGAACTTGGAATTTCTTTTGAACCCCCAAGACGAATTAGGAGGAGGCATATATATGGCGGCGGAAGTAGAGATGTTGGGTTATCGTACGACGACTTGAGACGAACTATGGTTTCTTCAATAGACAGAGCAACTGCTGAAATTCAAGAAAGATTCCAACAATTGCAGAATCTGGCGCAAAAATACATACGCCTTTTTAAGACCCTCGGTGATATTGGGCGTCGACAAACTTAATCTAGATCAAGCTCCTCATGACATAAATAGAGAAGAGTTCAAACTTGAACGCGTACGTCTACGAGCTTTCGTAGCTACTACAGACCCAGACTATAAAAAAGAGATCATTAACTCCGGCTCACTGGGTTTATTAAAATATATTATTGAGTCTAAACTTGAAGATTGCTTACCAAACATTGTCATAATGTTGAGAATATTCTTAACAGCTGCCATAAGCAATGCCAGTTGCAAGAGAAGCTTCTCTAAACTAAAGTTAATTAAAAATTATTTAAGATCGACTATGTCCACATTTAGACTATCCAATTTAGCTATATTGACAAGGGGCGGAGAATTCCCAGTCGGCCCCGGGCGGCGAAAACCCACGCTACGCCACTGCCAATAAGAGGTTTCATTTTCAATAGCCCGCCATTTTAACAGTGGTCATGAGTCAACCTGTAACTATTTGACGGATGAGAAGTATAAACTACGCTGTTAATATAAATGGAACGATATACGCTTTAAGAACGTATGGAAATTATTAAAATTTACTACAAAAATTGTGTAAATTTAAAAAAACTAAAGTATTTTTGGTCTGGCGGGATCATTGGACTTTACTTTTTCGAAAATAGGGCTGGAGGTACTGTTATGGTGAATGGAATGCGCTATCGAACGTTGACTAATGATTTAGTATGGCCGGAATTGGAAGATATGATGCATGATGTTTATTTTCAACAACACGACGCTAAGTACCACACAAATAACGATACCATCGCTGTTTTGCGTGACAAGTTTGCTGACCATGTGTTTTCTCGAAAAGGCGATTACAATTGGCCACCGAGATTTTGTGATTTAAGACCTTTAGATTTTTTTCTTTGGGGCCACGTGAAAGATAAGGTGGCCCAATGGCCCACAATCGTTTCCAGACCGCAAAGATAAAATCAAAGATGAAAGTTATCGAGGACATACTGCCGCAAATGTGCTGCATTGGTGATGGAAAATTTCATGATAAGAATATGGTCCTTCAAACGTAGCCGTGTCGGCCATTTGGCTAATATAGTTTTCCGTTGTGAATGGTATACCCTTCTTTTTAGAATTAAATAAATATCCGATGACTTCGCTTAGAAATACTCGTTCTTTTTTTACATAAAAGCTCTTAAGATCCATGGAAGATCTATGGAAGATCCTATATATATATATATATATATATATATATATATATATATATATATATATATATTTAGGGTTCCGTACTGATACGGAACCCCTATGTCTGACTGTCCGTCTGTCTGATTGTCTGTCTGTCAAGGCCATTTTTCTCAGGAACGCGTAGAGGTAACAAGTTGAAATTTGTATCAAATACTCGGGTCTGCGGTCTCTTTCAGCTGTGAAATCGAACTTGTAAGTCAACGCGATCAAAAGATATGTCCGTTTATGTCGCATATTTTGCGATTTCACAAGAGAATCAAAACCTATAGGGTACTTCGCGTTGACCTAGAATCATGAAATTTGGCAAGAAGCGGTGTCTTGCAGCACATGTAAAGGAAAAAATCTGAAAACCGCAAATATGTAGTTTAATTACAAGAAAAATGCGAATTTACTATTAGAAACTTATGAAAATGCACTAATGTTGTCGTAGTGGTATTGTCAGGCTCCAGAAGCATATGGGTTGCATATAGTTAGGTCTTCCTCGGTTAGGTCCGAAGGTTAAAAAGTATGTATCGGCACCATGTGTTTATTCTGAATTTTCTTTGTTTATATTCATTATGCATTTCATCACGTACGCTCTATATACATAATATATACAGGGTATATATTATGTCTAAATTTTGCTTGTTTATAACCGACATGCGACATACTCAAGTCCCATAACATCCTGTATATATTATATTTCGTCTAATTTTTCTTAATAATCTACATATGCTTAAATCACGTACGCCCTACATTTTTTGGTAGTCAATTGCCCAAAAGTAGTCAAATGAAGTATCGAAGAGTATCGAAATAGATCTAGAAATAGTTAATATATTAGTTTATATTAGATCTAGAAATAGTTAGATCTTAATATAAGTTATTGAATAAGTGTAATACTAAAATAAAGTTTTCTTTCCATAACTTTAAAAATATTCGCGTTATTAAAAAAAATATACTCTGTATACCTTTATACAGAGTGTATAAGTATACAGGCAAAATTAAGCAGTAAAAACAAATAGTGAATTTCCAGAACCCCTAAACACTCATAGTGAATGGGGGATGTATGGTAATAAAATATAGGATAGAATTCCATCGTACGACAGCAATATCTTGAGGTTATGCTCGCAGCGGTACTAAGATAGTCGTGATTTCAGGTGGGCCACTTGTCAAGTTAACTGAATGTGCTTGCTACGTCCTCCACAAAAAAAAAATACCTTACTTACAAGTTTGTAGGGCACCCTCGGTGCGCGAGTCACAACTCGCACTTGGCCGTTTTTTTTGTCCTCGGTATTTGTAGCATCCCACAGTAAATTACACTCGCGGTACATTTCAATGAATGTAATTGTTTGTTCGTTCAATACTCCAACTCATGGCGTATAAATAACTAAATAATTAATAAACTAAATAAAAAATAACCAAACCAATAGCAAAACAAACATGGAATGACTGATCAGCCGATCAACACGTCCACACTGCTCTTGATTGTTTTGCTCGGTTCGGTTTCCTTTGCTCCGTACCGACTTGATTCGGGTATTCGGCCTGGCATCATTCGACAAGGCCGGGCGATGTCCATACTTGTTCGGCATTGCCGATCGACAATGTCGATCGGCACCATTGGGCATAGTGTGGACTTACCTTAATATAACTTAACCTAACCATAACCTAATCTAGATTAAATCTAGGTTATCCTGGATTACTTCGGCAATGACCAAATAGTGTTACCGTACTGTGCGTTTTTACTAGTTAGCTATTTTTTATTTATAAAAAACAATAATTTGAACATTGTGATTTTTAATTATTTTAAATTTTTAATTTAAGAAAAATTATGATTTTCTTACTTGGATCATTTATTAAAATGTGAAATTTCTCACATGTTGCTCACATGCTTTTTTTAAGTTGTTCATATTTTATTGATACTAGATAAAACACTTTTTGTTGCTGCATTTGTTCCTGGAAGGGAAAAAATTTAAATACAATTTTCAAAATATTTTGATAAGGAATATTATTCTGTTTAAAATGATGCAATAACTCCGTCCATTTTTTGTCTGTCTTCACATTTGCAGACCACCAACATTTAATTCTTTCTTTTAATGCTTATTTCATCAGTAAAGTAACTTTTTACCAATAACACATCATCAAAAATCATTTGCATCAATCATTTTCGCAAATATTATTTTTCTGAAAATGGTTACTAATATATCTTCTTTTGTAAGGTCACCCAATGTAAATTTCAGAACAAGGTGCCATTAAACGATCGGATTTTCTGAAAGAAATCAGAATTTTTATAAAAAACTGCTTGGAATACCTTAAAGAATGGACAGTTAGTTCAATTGGAGGCTATTAAAAATGTCATTAAAAAAGGAGATTTTATGGGAATATGTGGAAAAATTTTATATTATATATTACAGTACATTTAAAATAAGAAATGCAGATATTTTCTAACAAGCGGGATATTTTAAAAAATCGGCGGAGCTGTCCCGCCAAAATCGGGACGTGTGGTCTCTTTAATTTAGACCGATTTCCAGAAAATCTAAGTGATTTTAGTGAGGAGCAGGGTGAAAGATTTCATCAGGATCTTCGGACAATGCAAGAGCGTTATCAGGGGCGGTGGGGCTCTCATATGATGCTCTGCTCTGCTGGAGTTTGAACAACTGAATGTTAAGAGTATCGAAATAGATCTAGAAATAGTTAATATATCAGTTTATATTAGATCTAGAAATAGTTAGATCTTAATATAAGTTAGTGAATAAGTGTAATACTAAAATAAAGTTTTCTTTTTATAAGTTTAAAAATATTCGCGTTATTAAAAAAATACCCTGTATACCTTTATACGGTGTATATAAGTATACAGGCAAAATTGAGCAGTGAAAACAAATAGTGAAGTTCCATAACCCCTAAACACTCATAGTGAATGGGGGATGTATGGTAATAAAATGTAGGCTAGAATTCCATCTTACAACAGCGAAATCTTGAGGTTATGCTTGCAGCGGTACTAAGATGGTCGTGATTTCAGGAGGGCCACTTATCAAGTTACCTGAATGTGCTTGCTACGCCCTCCACAAAAAAAAAGATACCTTACTTACAAGTTTGTACGGAACCCTCGATGCGCGAGTCACAACTCGCACTTGGCCGGTTTATTTTTTAGGCAATGGTTCAAGCAGTACGAAGTTCCATTGTTAAAGATATTATGGAATCTGACGTAAATTGGTTTACTTTAATGGAAGATGGGACGAGAGATCAAAATAACCGTGAAAATATTGCAATAGCAATACGTTACGTTAAGGACGGAATCGTCAATGCTGGCAGTTACAACTACTAAAAACCTTGATGCAGCCACTTTTACGGAATAAACCTTAAATATCCTTACGGAAAATAACATTGACCTTTCTCGTATGCTGAGCCAATGCTATGATGGCGCTATTGTAATGAGTGGAAAAGTTTCGGGCGTTGCGACCAGAATAGAAAAAAAAAATGGGCCGGAAAATTCCATACGTCCACTGCTACAACCATCGCTTGCATTTGATAGTCATCAGGACTATCTCAGAAATGACTTTCATTCGTTTATTTTTTGATCAATGCATTATATTACATGAATTCTTTCACCACGGCAAAATAGCTGCCTTGTATGGCGGAAAAAGGATTAGCCGACTCCTCGAGCAGCGTTGGTCAGGACACTTGGCTGTAACAAAAGTTGTAAACGATAATTATTGATCCATTCTGACGACTTTAGATGAAATAAAAAATGTCAGATTTAACGGCCACGACGTTGCTAAAAGTATAGGAATTAAAAAAGTTAGGAATTCCGAATCGCAATGGTTTTGGCGAAAAAATCTTATCCATGCTTCAGCCTGCAGACGCAGCTTTACAGGCCCGAAGCGCAGGATTGAAAGACGCCATAACAATCGTAAAATGCGTCCAAAATGAAATTACGAAACTGAGATCAGACAAAATCTATCATCAAATCTTGGAAGAAGCTAAGTTTACGGCAAGCGGCGATTCTGAAAATAGTATCGCAACTCAGAAGAGGCAAGTTAAAAAACCAAAATCAATGGAGGACTATTTAATGTATAGTCCTTCCTATTCCTCCGCGAGACAAAATATAGAAGACCAGGACGCTGACACTGAGCCATTTAAATCTGAGTACTTTGAAACCTTGGACGTGTTAATTGCTGAATTGCAAAGAAGATTTTCGAACAACGATGATCTACTAAATTCATTAGCTGGTCGAGTCTTGATGAGTTGGATGTAGAAAAAATGGAACCGCTGAAAAATTTAGGTAAGTGTGAGAAAATTAAATAAAACTATTAAACTATATCACTGCTTATAAAATATTAATGTTATTTATCCAATTCACCACTTAAACTTATTTTTCAGGTCTAAAAATTCCATCAAGGGAAGAGGTCACTGTGGTCAAAGCTTATTTGAGTCGTCGCGAGGAGGAAACAGAAAAGTATTGTAAGTTGCAAGTTTTGTACAGGCAACGAGAGGTATTTAAAGATACCTAGAACCTTTTTGCCTCTGTGGCAACCATAGGATGTAGCACTGCTGTATGCGAATCTACATTTTCAACGTTGACCGCAATCAGTCGGCCTAAGAGGCTGTCAATGGGTCATGAAAGAATGGCAGGCATGGTATTTCTGGCCTTCGAAAAGAAAAAAACGAAGTCAGTTGATCTGAATGAAGTTCTTCGCATTTTTATTGTATATTATATCTTCGACATTCATCATCTAGCGTTGACACGGTTAACATCGGCTCTGACTCTATTCTAATAAACGAAACAAATACATATAATAAACAAAACAAATTAGTGATTGCAACATGACACGTTCAACAAAAAGTGCAAATGTAAGTGATGCAATAACAATCTCTACGAAAGAACTTGAAAATTTTATTAAAAATGCTGTGATGGAAAGTAACACACTGTTAGTTAAAGAAATAGAAGAGTTAAAAAAGGAGATAAGGGAGTTCAAAGAAACGCAAGCAACAGTGATCAGGACATATCAACACATAGAAAAAGTAGATGACATTGAAACAGAAATATCCCGGGAACAATTGAATTTGAAATCAACGCTAACTTCAGGTGTCGCTAAAGTAAATGTTGTTGACAGTAATAACACCGACAACACTGAAAACAATGAAGTGCGTCGCAACATTCGCAACGGAAAATCATCAAGGACACCAAAGGATCCTCATAGAATTAAGTTCACGCGGGGAAAAGCAGTTTCCACTGAGGAGGAACCATCTTTCAGTGCAGTAGTGAGACGTGCGTGGGTGTATGTAGGCAAAGCCAATACACAGACTAAATGCGAACACGTGGAAAAACAACTAAAACAAAAATTTCCAAATAATGATTTTCAAGTAGAAGCACTTCCCACAAGAGAAGAGGCTACAAGTATAGCTTTTAAAGTAGCTGCAAGCATTATATTGTTAAATGATCTCTACAACGGTGATAATTGGCCAGCAGGAATTATTGTTAAAAGATTTGACTTTCGATCCTTTCGAAAAAGTGACCAAAAAGGACAATTTACAACAGGTCAGCCAATCCAATAATCAGGTTAAGGTTAATAACCAAAAAACTTTGACAATCACTCATATAAACAGCCAGTGCTTAATAAATAAGTGTGAATTTCTTGAATTATTTTTAGACAGACAGCCGTGCACAATTCTATGTGTTAGAAATCTGCGCACCCGGCGCAGCCACCAATAACAATAACGATGAGTACACAAAATGACTACCAGTAAAATATTCACCAAAACCAAACGGATTAATTTATTTAGTAAAAGTAATGCCGTCTATTTTGCCGAGTTGTATGATTGGCACTCTATAAAAACCTAGCAGCGAATCGTGAACCAATAAAAAAATTCCGCCCAGCACAGCATCAGTTAATTTTGGGTTCGTCGTTTTTGGACTAAAGGTACAAATAACCAGGTAATAAATTACCGAGAATAATTGATATTTTGTTCCCTGGTCATTTGTTCCCGGTCATTTGTTCCCCGACAATTTGTTCCTCGACAGAGTGTTCTCCGGTACATTTGTTCCCGGGTAACTTGTTTCGCAAAGACGTCTTGAATGTAACTTTCCGAGGCGGAATCGTCTATAACAGTAAATTTTCTAGCACCCGCTGATGTAGATATTCTAATTACAGCACATTTTTTATTAGGGAACAAATGACCAGGAAACAAATTACCGACAAAAATGTCTAGATATCCCTCCTCGTTAAGTGCGATCGAAACAGAAAGTCATAGTGGAAGTACAGCTATACCGCTAAACCGCAATATATAACTTTTATTGGCATAATTAAAAAAATATTTACACAAACATACAAAACGTACTGAATAAGCAAAAAAAAGGTATGAAACGAAAACTAAAACCCCATTAAAATGAACAAAACATTTTACCTCCCTACAAACCTATACATCAACACCTGTACATCGCCCATAAACTCCTAAACTACAAATTAAACCGCAACACTAAAGACACTACCCCGTTGCATCTGCTCTTTACATCTTTACACTCTGAATAAAAATGACGGTCCTTCCTCTTCTCGTCTATGCACTCACCCCAATCCTTTCCTCGCCTTCTCTCCTGTTCACTCCACTCCGCCGTCGTCCATTCTTCCAACCAATGACTTCACATATCGTCCTTCAACCCACACACCCTACACCTTCTACTTTCCTCATTCATCCTAAATCTCGCCAACACTGAGTGGTCCAATACTTGTGCTCAAATAACCAGGAACACGGCCGTGCGCTTGTATCTGACTGTAGCCTGGGTGATATGCCTCTATTGCTAGAGATGCTAGCCTCTATTTTGAATTGGCGCTCTTGGAAATCCACTTCTAATAACCTCTCTCTTAGCACCATTTTCCACTGAGCAACCGCACATTTTTCCCTTTCCAACCCCTCGGATGATAACCCGCCTCTCTCATATAGTTTACTTTTATTCAGCCCCCAACCACTCTCTCTTCCACCACTTAATCCCTCCTCATTCACTACTCGAAAAATTTCCTTTAATATACTTTCATCTCCTAACCCATCCACCCTATACTCGAACTTGATCACTCTTTCCGCAGCAATTACAGCCACCTTACACACACTCACTTCTTGAAGGACAATGTGACCAGGCGTCGACCTCTCAAATTTCAATACTCTCTTAAAAGACTTTTGCTGCACCCTTTCGATCTTGTCTTCCTCTTTCGTTCGCCAGATCTCAAATCCATACAGTAACACGCTTCGCACACAACAAAACCTTCCATATTGTCTCTGCTGCTCTAAAGTTTACATCAAAGTTTCTTTTAAAAACCTCCCAGATACGTCCCGCCGCCACTGATGCCTTCTTTGTGACATACTCTATGTGCTCTTTATTACTGTATCCAGTCCCAAAGACATAATCTCAGTCGCCGACTTTGCAAGTACCACCATGTCATCCGCATATGCCAAGCTCCACACCTTCTTTTTCCCAATCACTACTCCTCCAGCTTGACCGTCCTGTAGAACCTTCTCCATGTTCGTCACATACAGATTGAAGAGTGTGTGACTCAAAGGACAGCCTTGTCCCAGTCGCTTCCTCACCTCAAAATAGTCAGATTCCCAACCGTTCGCTCCTACCTTACATACAGTTTCCTCGTACAAATCCCTAATGTTCCTTCTTACACTCTCTGAGATAACTAACTTGCCCAAACACTAATCCAATCAGCTCCAATTCACCGAGTTATATGCATATATATATATATATATATATATATATATATATATATATATATATATATATATATATATATATATTTTAAATCAATGAAAAGAGCAAACAGGCATCCCTTTCTTATTTCCTGGTCTATGGTGACTCTTAAGGTCACCAGGTATTTCACCGTACTCCTTCCTTCTCTAAACCTCGCTTGTATTTCTGGTAAGAGCTTCCTTTCATTGATTTCCTTCCTCAGGCGACAATCCAGGATTTTAGTAAATATTTTGTATGAGGAGTTGATCAAGTAGCGCGTCCCTCGTTCCATTCTTAAACACCGCTTGAAATTTCCCCACCTTCCAGCTGACTGGTATCCTTTTGTCTCCCCTCCCTATCCTTCTCAATTCCTCCGTTTATTCCTCAACTTCTCCTTAAAGATTCCAGGTGCTTTTTTCCACGCTTCATTTCCAAACCCATCCAAACCTCCCGATTTTCTTGGCTTTAGGGAATTAATAGCTTCCTGCACCTCCGTCATTGTGATATCCTCGACGAGCTCTTAATGCTCTCTCTGTCAATCTCCTGTATTATCTTCTCTTTCTGACCGCTCCACCCCTCCTAACTTAATCATGAAGTGGTTCTGCCATTCCTCTATCGCAATGCTTTTAGGTATTCTTTCCTTCTTTTCCATATTCTCTTTCGCGTATTTCAACCGCTCAGCTTCCGTCTTGATATCCCGTACCTGCAGCATTCTCATTTTCTTCCCAAAGCTCCATTTCTTCTTCTCTACTTTTTGCAGTTCTGCTTAAGTTTCCAGCACGTGCACTTTGAGCCCTTCTCCTTTTCTCCAGTCTCTCATACTTTCTTGAAACCTTTGCTTTACGTTCCGCACTTCCCAGTCGTACCATGCTCGACCTGGACACGCTTCTTTGATTTTCTTTTCGACAAGTACCGATTCCATTTTCTTTGGCATCATGTCTATATCATCGATGGTGTTCCACTCTACTTCTTCTAATTTCCTCCTGTATTCTTCTGTCGCCTCCTTATCCCATCTGGCCACCCATTTAACTTCCTTCCTTGATACCTCTCCCTATGCTGCTTCAACGACACCATTACCGGCAGGTGATGCGACTCACTTCTTATTCCGATTTTCATCTGTTTTATTTGCCGCCTTGTCGCATCATAAGGTCAATAACTGGGGTACCCATTGCACCAACAAACGTGAATTCTCACTCCCAGTCGCCCTCAATACATTCAAAATGTCCCATTGGTTCTCTAACACCCACGCCAGCCAAACATTTCGCTCTGCATTTTATATTTTGTCTTTTGATTTCCTTCTTATCACTTCACCCATCTTATCCACCTTAATGACCTGCTCTTCTACTATCCTTACATTCCAATCACCTCCTATTAGCAAGTTTGTCGTTACAGTATCTTCTAAATTCCTCTTTATGCCCTCTTTAATTCTTTCCATTCCCTTATTGTTATAAACGCTTGCTATCTGCCAGTACTCGCCCTCCGGTTCTACATCCCTAAAAACTAGATGCTCCAACTCTTCTAGAATTCCCTCCGATTCCTTAATACCTCTTCTGATCTCTGTTACCATTTCCCCCTTTGCCTTTCCGCAGTCACTCTCTCCCCGTGCCGGTTGAATCCTCCAATTGTACTCCTTGGGGAGTCTCTCTCCACAGGCTTCCCATTGCTTCTCTTGAACCCAGGTCTCTACTAAACCAACTATTTCGAATCTCCTCAAGAGTTCTATAAAAGATCCGTACACCTTTTCCAATTTCTTCCTGAGTCCTGCTACATTCCAAAACATTAGCTTCACATTTTCCATTCCGCCGTTGTGTAACTGTCCCTTCCTTCTTTGGCCTTTTACTAACAGTGGGAGTACGTCTTTTAGTGCTAGTAACACTTATTGGTCTATATGACTATATGACTTATATGACTCAATGCCGAAAGGCTATCTTTCGATCTACCCTTCAAAACACAACTACGTTGGACAGAAGGCAAGAAAACAATCACATGTCAAGATGGACTGTACTGGTATATACACGGCTCCAAAAAGGACAGTGGAACTGGCGCAGAAATCTACGGACCATCCCTGAGATAGAGCTTATCTGTGCCCGTGTTCACAAACAAACCACGACATTCCCAGTGGAAATACACGCTATCAAAAGCGGACAAGTTAGCAAAGGATGGTGCTAACCATCCTAACAGGGACTCTTACATTACCAAAACCATGGCCTGTAATGAAATCTGTAAATAAGAAGCTACTAAGCACTGATTACAATGGGATAAAATAAATGGTCAGAAACATAGCAAACGAATGCTAGAAAATTCATCGGGTTCTTTAACTGCTGAACTCCTGCAACTGTTAAGGAAGTAGATCACAATTGTGGCAGGCCTACTTACTGGATACTGCCCTCTACGAGAACATCTGCACAAAATAGAGATCGGAATGAGAAACGAGTGTGCAGACTATCCTATGAAGAGCTTGAAATTGCCTCTTATATAATCTTGCTTTGTGAAGTAATTGCACGTAGGAGAGACGGGCTAAGAATCAGAGCAAATGAGATCTCCGTGAAGAACATGGCACATAGACTGCTATACCAAATACAGGGGCTGGATCTATTATAATAGGCCAGTAGGTCGTAGTGTTTTTTAGGGCTTATACCCTGAACCCACATTGATTGCTATAAAAAAGTTGAGTTTTTTGTTTTTTTGTTGGGTTAAACACTTATTCGTGATTTTTCATTTTATTGACAGACTGACAAGGCTTAACATTAAATAATAGTATATTACGTAACGAGAGTTCTAAGAAGCATATTACG
This sequence comes from Phosphuga atrata, assembly GCA_944588485.1. Taxonomy (NCBI): domain Eukaryota; kingdom Metazoa; phylum Arthropoda; class Insecta; order Coleoptera; family Silphidae; genus Phosphuga; species Phosphuga atrata. Next base: position 2,610,304 of record OX155901.1, read on the forward strand.
TACGAGCGGAACAGTTCTGCAACGCGAGCACATAATTGCCTTACAACTCGAGTTATGTACTATACTTTATCTACGACCACAATAATTTGCTTCCGTTTAATAAAAAAAATTGTTTGATTTAACAAATTTCTTTCTTACTAGGTACATTATTTAACATTATAATAAACAAATTGTTGTATTTTCATATATAACTGTTACTTGACATTACATGCTAGAAATGAAAAGAAATACATTCTTAATGGTTACATACCTGATTATTTAGTATTTAGTTGGGTTAAACTGGAATAAGAAGGCTCATAGAAATAGGCAACCCAATGTAGGCAATGTCAATTTCCGTTGGTTTGAATTGTGGCACGGGGGGCGCTGAATGTATGAGCACCTAGTAGCAGCTCTCAACCAATCAACGAATCATAAACCAAACGCACGTTATCAATCATAACTTATCATTAATCGCGGCTTGTTACACACGTGTTTGTTATGATGTATTTACATAGTTCACGAACTGTACAATAATGGGCATTTACAATAGTGGTCGATAAGATAAAACTTATTATGTTAAGAAAGTAGATTAATGAACAATGTAACATCTCTTCTTCTAGTTCTTCTATTATTATACTCGTGCTTCGTCCGAAAAGATTAGTACCTGAAATGTTTAAACTACCTGTAGTAACACGCAGTGTTGCCACTATTCCACTATATTTGAGAGTAAAAATTAAAAGAACTCTGTATACTCCCTGACGCCCTATATTTCCGTCCCGGGCCCATCATTCACGTTTCAGTGTTCAACCACTTAACACGTTTAGCAAATCACAAAGAAAGAAAAAAGCAGATGTTTTATTTTTTAAAGATTTTTTAATCTTTGTTATCCCGTGAGTTCAAGACACAGCGGGAACAAACATGATCATGATTATTTATATAAACAGATACGCAAATCAAAACAAACAAGAAAAGCTGGAAAAGAGGATAGGGAGACAAAGAGTTCAAGTGATGCCGATCAAGGCCAAAGTAGATAAACAAAGGTACCCATTTCAAAATAACTAACCCTATAAGAATTCACTGAGCAGTGCATTCTAATATTCTATTCTAGTAACTAATAAGAATGCAAACTAATTCTTATGCATAAGAATGTATGTTATGTATGTGTGTATATATATATATATATATATATATATGTATGTATGTATATATGTTATATATTATATGCCGGAGCAGTTTGTGCGACTGTCTCAATATATAATATAAGGAAATGGGCCAGGGATGGACATATTTTAATGGTTATTATGTGTAACACTATAAGAATACAATGAGCAGTGCATTCTAATATTCTATTCTAGTAACTAATAAGAATGCAGGGATGCATAATAATATTATTTATGTTATATATATATATATATATATATATATATATATATATATATATATATATATATATATATATATATATATATATATTTATATGTTTATATATTATATGCCGGAGCAGTTTGTGTGACCGTCTCAATATATAATATATGGAAACGGGCCAAAAGATGGACGTATATTAATATTATTTATGTGTACTAGTACATATCCCTTCTTTAGGGGAAAAACAAATATGCATTATATGCAGAAACATTATATGCCAGAGCAGTCTGTGGGACTGTCTCAATATATAATATAAGGAAATGGGCCAAGGAAAGACGTATATTAATATTATTTATGTGTACTAGTACATATCCCTTGTTTATGGGAAAAATAAATTACTATTATATGCCGGAGCAGTTTATGCGACTGTCTCAATATATAATATAAGGAAATGGGCCAAAGATGGACGTATATTAATATTATTTATGTGTACTAGTACATATCCCTTCTTTAGGGGAAAAAAATTATTATATGCCAGAGCAGTCTGTGGGACTGTCTCAATATATAATATAAGGAAATGGGCCAAGGAAAGACGTATATTAATATCATTTATGTGTACTAGTACATATCCCTTGTTTATGGGAAAAATAAATTACTATTATAATCCGGGGCAGTTTATGCGACTGTCTCAATATATAATATAAAGAAATGGGCCAAAGATGGACGTATATTAATATTATTTATGTGTACTAGTACATATCCCTTGTTTATCGGAAAAATAAATTACTATTATATGCCAGAGCAGTTTATGCGACTGTCTCAATATACAATATAAGGAAATGGGCCAAAGATGGACGTATATTAATATTATTTATGTATACTAGTACATATCCCTTCTTTAGGGGAAAAAAAATTATTATATGCCAGAGCAGTCTGTCGGACTGTCTCAATATATAATATAAGGAAATGGGTCAAGGATAGACGTATATTAATATTATTTATGTGTACTAGTACATATCCCTTGTTTATGGGAAAAATAAATTACTATTATATGCCGGAGCAGTTTATGCGACTGTCTCAATATACAATATAAGGAAATGGGCCAAAGATGGACGTATATTAATATTATTTATGTATACTAGTACATATCCCTTCTTTAGGGGAAAAAAATTATTATATGCCAGAGCAGTCTGTGGGACTGTCTCAATATATAATATAAGGAAATGGGTCAAGGATAGACGTATATTAATATTATTTATGTGTACTAGTAGATATCCCTTGTTTATGGAAAAAATAAATTACTATTATATGCCGGAGCAGTTTATTCGACTGTCTCAATATATAATATAAGGAAATGGGCCAAAGATGGACGTATATTAATATTATTTATGTGTACTAGTACATATCCCTTCTTTAGGGGAAAAAATTATTATATGCCAGAGCAGTCTGTGGGACTGTCTCAATATATAATATAAGGAAATGGGTCAAGGATAGACGTATATTAATATTATTTATGTGTACTAGTACATATCCCTTGTTTATCGGAAAAATAAATTACTGTTATATGCCGGAGCAGTTTATGCGACTGTCTCAATATACAATATAAGGAAATGGGCCAAAGATGGACGTATATTAATATTATTTATGTATACTAGTACATATCCCTTCTTTAGGGGAAAAAAATTATTATATGCCAGAGCAATCTGTGGGACTGTCTCAATACATAATATAAGGAATTGGGTCAAGGATAGACGTATATTAATATTATTTATGTGTACTAGTACATATCCCTTGTTTATGGGAAAAATAAATTACTATTATATGCCGGAGCAGTTTATGCGACTGTCTCAATATATAATATAAGGAAATGGGCCAAAGATGGACGTATATTAATATTATTTATGTGTACTAGTACATATCCCTTCTTTAGGGGAAAAAAAATTATTATATGCCAGAGCAGTCTGTGGGACTGTCTCAATATATAATATAAGGAAATGGGTCAAGGATAGACGTATATTAATATTATTTATGTGTACTAGTACATATCCCTTGTTTATGGGAAAAATAAATTACTATTATATGCCGGAGCAGTTTATGCGACTGTTTCAATATATAATATAAGGAAATGGGCCAAAGATGGACGTATATTAATATTATTTATGTGTACTAGTACATATCCCTTCTTTAGGGGAAAAAAAATTATTATATGCCAGACCAGTCTGTGGGACTGTCTCAATATATAATATAAGGAAATGGGTCAAGGATAGACGTATATTAATATTATTTATGTGTACTAGTACATATCCCTTGTTTATGGGAAAAATAAATTACTATTATATGCCGGAGCAGTTTATGCGACTGTCTCAATATATAATATAAGGAAATGGGCCAAAGATGGACGTATATTAATATTATTTATGTGTACTAGTACATATCCCTTCTTTAGGGGAAAAACAAATTATTATATGCCAGAGCAGTCTGTGGGACTGTCTCAATATATAATATAAGGAAATGGGCCAAAGATGGACGTATATTAATATTATTTATGTGTACTAGTACATATCCCTTCTTTAGGGGGAAAACAAATTATTATATGCCAGAGCAGTCGGTGGTACTGTCTCGATACATATACCATACTCAACAAATGCACATTGCAAAATCTGAGACTGTTTCAAGCATTTTTTATTATTATTATATGCCGGGTGTGTGTATATATATATGGGCCTTGGATGGACGCATATTAATACTATTTTTTGTAAGTATGATCACATACTCCTCTTTTTTTTCGGGGGAAAATTAATTATATACAGAGTATTATATACAGCTTGTAAGACTGTTCTACATAGAAATTTTTATCTCGATAATTTATATCTCGATATAGAAATAAGCCCACGGGGCACATACGATTTCTAATTAGGGATGCTGAGCGGGTTATGGAACCATCTCGCAACATCCAGGAAAGCGTTCCAAAGAGGGACGCATATTAATATTCTTCAGACACCGTTTTTATGTCTTTTTTAGGTTACTAGGGTAATATTGATGGTGTGAGAAAGAGGGACGATATCCATAGGAAGCGCGATCTGTCCTATCGACGTTCGATTACACCCGGGAACATGACAATACACCTAGTGGTTACACAGCAGTACTCAATGACAACGATAAAAACAGATCCACAACCTAGTGTCAATGAAGATGAGGATGCTTCAACTTTATGGTGAAATTCTAGAAATTTTTAGGTGCAGATCCATCGAGTTTGATCTGGTCTTAATTTCCGGACTATCTAATGAAGATCACACAGTATTAGTGGGAAATACCTAATACCGGAAAATTGGAATCATATGGCAGCTCTACAACTGAATTCTGAAATTAGGGCTGCAATTATTTCAGGGTTTTTTAAAAAGGGGGGGGGGATAGAGATGAAATACGGACTATTAGCTAATACAATCGCTTGTAAAGGCAAAATTTTCTCTATCCAATTAATAGCAGAAAACTAGGATAATGAATTACTAAGACTGCTTTTGGACACAGGTCGTATCCTGTGTGATCTCCATCTTTCCAAGCCTACTATTAGACGTAATTTTGCTCTGTATTCGCTGGAAAAGAGACCAAGGACCAACCAAGGGAGAGCAATATTAATACATACCTATTCGGGAGATTTTGAAGGCAGCTAAGACAGTATCAAGGTCTAGCAAAGAAATGAAGGTCTACCCTAATTCTTACCCTAACCCTAAGGCAGTTAAGAAGCCTATCAAACCTTTAATGTCCAGGAGTTTAAATTAAAAGGCTCCGGTTCCGGCCTGCAGCCAATAGGAACCACAGAGGAGCCAACAAACTACATATAAGCGCAATCCAATGAGGGGCTGTTACGGCCGTTAAACTCGAATATGATTACAAATAAACCACTATACAAGGGATCAAGTGATGCAGAAGTAGAAACAATTTAAATAAGGAAGCCCACACGTTTGGTAGGTCCGTTAATATCGATTTGTCCAGCTATGTAATATGGCTGGCTTTACACAAATCAATTAAAACGTTGTAATTTCTTGAACTTAAGAGACGTATAAGTGTGTTCCAAGGTTCATTTTGCCAGATTTCAGTTAATAGTTTATTTACCAGAGGACATGAAGCACCCAGATTGTAAAATTATAGATGTCAATAGCGGTGTAGAATTATTTTCCGATGCTTCAATAACAAACTGCAGAGCAGGTAACGAGCGCAAACGAGAAGTCTAGGCGCTCTCATCCAAATTTTGAATGGACTCTCAACTACGGTTTTTTTTTTATTTACGCTGTAAACAGTAATAGTCACCTTAAATTAGTCCAAGATGTATTTCTATGTTTTTTCCACCATGCTCTATTACACTTAAAGCAATTAGAAAGATAATTCAGATAACGCCAAGGCTATTATGAATGTAAGGTTGTGGGCCACACAACCTTGGTACTCAGTTTTTTCACTTTTCAACTTCTTGTGCCTGTACGATTAAACTTAAATTAACTTTAATCACATGATATGATTACACGCAGTAACTTGCAGCCCCATGATACCATGGCTGTCGGAGTGTTATCACGACGAGATTTCTAAGGGGGAAGGTCCCATTAAATTAAAGATAGATTGATAGATATAACATCAATGGCGGATAGTTTTCTAAGGCAGTACGATGTGTGCTTGAAAATATGGTTTAGTCATTGTCAAGAGGAGGCAATCGATATGGTAGCCAATATGGGTACCTAAGACAACTATAGAGCAACTTTATCCTTAATAGTAACAGTAAGTTTCTCTGAGCACTACAGAATCAAAAGATTCTTTATGGTAGTTTCCAAGTTTCCCCAAGCTCTTCCAAAAGACAATATCACGTGGGATACACCAGTTGTCTTACACTTCCTGGTTGAGCGGTACCCGAATGAAGAACTTTCGCTGGAAAAGCTCTCAAGAAAATCATAACTCTATTATCCCGTCCCTGCGGCTAATACAGTTCATAGAGTACAAACCCTTTCAAGGTTAAATATAAGAAGTGTTGAGATTAATTCATCTAAAGTTATTATAAAGATGCCAGTTTCGATCAAGACATCTAGAGTAGAGGCTAACCAACCAGAACTATGTTTACCTTTTTCCCTTGAAAAGTTAGAAGTTTGCTCAGCTACGACTCTAATTGATTACATTAATAGGTCAGTTATAAAGAACCAGACAAGGTTGTGTTAACCCCGACTTTAAACCGTGCGTTGGATTAAATCCAGAACAAAGGACAGTGGAATAGATGCGTCCACTTCTCAGCACATAGTACGCGCCACGCGGCGGCATCAAAAGCCTACTAGCTAGGAGTAAATGCAGACGAAATAAGGAGAACTGTACCTCTCGTACATTCCGAAAATTCGATAATCAAACAATGGGAGGAGGATTGTAATTTATTAGCGAGCGATAACCGGTAGATAGGTTCTTGGGTCCCCTCTATGAAGAAACTAACATTAATTCAATGATAATAACAATAACAATAACAAAATTCAATGCTATTGTTTGATTTCGAAGATATTTCCTGAACCTGTACTCTCAAGATCTACAGGTAGTTTAAACATTTCAGGTACTAATCTTGAGGACGAAGCACGAGTATAATTAATAATTAAACGAACTTACCTAAGTGAAGTTCTATTATAATTATACGAAGTGCTTCGTCCGAAAAGATTAGTAGCACCCACCCACCCGAACACAAATGGTTCCCAACAGGTTCGGAAATATCGTAGCTAAACTGTCTCTAAACTAAATGATGGGCCCGGGGCGGAAATATAGGGCGTCAGGGAGTATACAGAGTTCTTTTAATTTTTACTCTCAAATATAGTGGAATAGTGGCAACACTGCGTGTTACTACAGGTAGTTTAAATATTTCAGGTACTAATCTTAAGGACGAAGCACGAGTATAATTATAATAGAACTTCACTTAGGTAAGTTCGTTTAATTATTAATTTATTTTTGTTTCGTTTTTATCGTTTTTTTACAAATAACATCAATTTTCGATAGAAATCTATTGATAAAGCTGCTTTACGCTACTAAGCTGCTACCATTGATGCACAATGGAACTACGCCATTCATCGTCAATTTACTTTAAGCCTTTACATCTAGAGTTTTTGAATAAACACAGAAATTTATTAAGCTGTTACATCTTATTCTCAACAAATCACAATGTAAATTAAATTTAATAATATCAAAAGGCTATCAGTTTATTTTTCGACCGCATTGGACGTATATTCTCATATCAATGTTTTAATATTATCTTATCCTGCCAATTTAGTTTACTTGGATATAAAGTTTTACCTTATATAGTTATACTTTATTATTACCTAATATTCTGATCGAATTATAAATGGATGAAAGTTTTGTATTCGCTTACCAATGTTCTTTTATCTTGCATAATCTATACAACCTTGTTTGTTTATCTTTACATTATAATTCCATTACTCCCTAATATTATGATCCTGTATGCTTATTATAATCTTTACGTAATCATAATTTAAACTGTGATCTAATTGCTACGATAATAATCACTTTTTGTGAGGTCCGATGCTACTAGAGAAAAAACAATAAATTGATCGCTTGCAAAGTGTGAAATGACCCAAAATATAAGCTATTACAAAATACTGCAAATAATCACTTTTTGTGCAGATTACTGCAGAGATACCGTAAAACTTATATTGTTATGGGTTATATATTAGCTCTGTAAAATCTTCTTTGCCTATAACTACACTAGTTTAATAGTTGATTTTCCTTTGACTTTTTATGTTTTGAGTTTTGAAATTTTAATGGAGCGGCACTAGTTTGTTAAGTAGAATGAAATGTTAGTAGGAAATCGATTTAGTAATTTCGATTTTATAATGAAGGGAGTTGCACAGAATTAGTTTGCGAAAGCTAAAACCGAGTAACAAATCGAAGGTATTAATAATTTGAGCAAGTCGTAATGAAATTAAAGCGGAGCAAAGAGTCCCGCGGAGCTTTGGCACTTTTCCGGCCCGAAACAGAAAATTTACATATTCGATTCATTAAAAAGGCCGAGAAGTCTGCTGCAGCCGTTTTAGATAAATAATGAAGTCTTGAGGTCGCCGCGGGACGACATAATTTTTCTGCACGGATTAGTCTTTAATTTCCCTTTTTAGACTGCATAAACCGCACACATATATATTACGAAAGAGTGTGTGAGTTATTGTCTCCGTGTATAGAGTTGAAAACCGTGCCCGGACCTCGGAGTATATATTCCATTATGCTAAATAATATAACCCTGCAGAGCTGTCGTAAATAAGGAGTCTGCTTATGATTTACTCGAATGAAAAATATTGTACTTTTCTCTCTCGTCGGAAACCATTAATTTTAAAATTTTTCTCATAGAACAAACATCCATATTATACTATGTTTTTTTGTTGGGTGCCAACTCTGTGCGCTTTACTGCCTCTGAACTTAACGAATATATTACTTCCTCTTGTAAAAATACAGCAGGAAAAACAGCCAAAAGAACTTACATTACCCACTTTCAAATATAAATATTTTCTGCAGTTACGTAATTTCAATGGAATAAACTCAATTTTGCAATGCTTGCTTTTACTAATGCCGAGGACACAGACATGCTTCTCATGTATGATCTGGCTCTCAACAAGGCGACTTTACCAAGAAAGGTACCCTGATAGAATAGTAGTACCTTGAAGAAATTTTATTTATGAGCAAAACGGGTAAAATTTTGTCAATTTTAATTGTTGGTTCGTACAAATTTGTTTCATTTGAGAGAATGAAATAAAGAATAATATGAAAGAGAATAGAAATTGTTGAGAAAAACAATGTTATTTAATGTTAAAAACTCTTCATAAAATAACAAACTTACAATAAATATAGCAAGTGAAAATTTGCTTCAGTTACAATGTGCTAATTGGATGCAATTTCCCACATTGTGTAGGAAAAGAAAATATAAAATAGTTATTTACACTAGAGTGCGCAAAAGTTGATTTTACAACGCCACAGCTCGTTTGAGGAACGAGTCCTTCGGGCTGATTTTACAATCGAGCTGTGGCGTTGTAAAATCATTTACGCACGAAATTTGTATAAAATTTTTTGGTCGACAATTATTATTTAAGAAACAAATAGATTTAGATTGTTTCCAATATTGGAAATTATTAAAATTTTTTTTGGTGCAATGTTGCACGTACGGCTACTATACGGTAAAGTGGCTTTACCCCTAGTAGCCGTACCTTGCAACATTATGTGTAAAAATCTAGTTCGCTTGACGTATACGCGATGTCAAAGCTAGCTTTACAGTTCAGGAGGCCAAATAGTAAATTACTTCCGGCGGCAGTCGTTTACCTTCTAACAGCCCTTTCGAACGCGTAAAGAAATATCCACCGCAACATACTCGTCGTCGAGCACGCAAAACACACATTTCACACGGAAAAATCAGTTTTTAACAGCGTAGTTTCCGTTTCGCAGAACAAAATAAAATAGTATATCTTTTATTGTAAATTGCATTTCGGATTTATTTCAATTTTACTAATAGCATAATAGAGGACAATAACGCGATCCTACAGTTAGGTGCCAATAAGTGTAGGTATACGTGTCAGACATAAAAAAGACTAGACTAAAAAGACACATACTAGGCAGACAAGTTTAGATAGATAGACAAGCCTAAACAGATAAGACTAGGCAGACAGACCCTACAAATAATACTAGATCAACTAGTCTAGACAGACAAGTCTAGAGAAACAGGACTAGACAAACACGAATATATAGAAAAGACTAGACGGACCGGACTAGATAGACATGACTAGGCAGACAAGACTAGATAGACAAGACTAGACAAAACAAGAATAGACAGACAAGACTAGACAGACAAGACTAGGCAGACAAGACTAGACAGACAAGACTAGACAGACAAGACTAGACAGACAAGACTAGACAGACAACACTAGACAAACAAGACTAGACAGTAAAGCCTAGACAGACAAGACTAGACATACAAAACTAGACAGACAACATTAGACATGCAAGACTAGACAGACAAGACTAGACAGACAAGACTAGACAGACAAGACGAGACAGACAAGACTAAACAAACAAGGCTAGACAGACAAGAGTAAACAGACAACACTAGACAGGCAAGACTGGACAGACAAGACTAGACATACAAGACTAGACAGACAAGATTAGACATGCAAGACTTGACAGACAAGACTAGATATACAATGCTAGACAGATAAAAGACTAGACAGATAATTCTAGAGAGACAAGACTAGACAAACAAGGCTAGACAGACAAGACTAAACAGACAACACTAGACAGGCCAGACTAGACAGACAAGGCTAGACTAGACAGACAAGCCTAGACAAACAAGACTAGACATACAAGACTAGACAGACAAGATTAGACATGCAAGACTTGACAGACAAGACTAGATATACAATGCTAGACAGATAAAAGACTAGACAGATAATTCTAGAGAGACAAGACTAGACAAACAAGGCTAGACAGACAAGACTAAACATAAAACACTAGACAGGCCAGACTAGACAGACAAGACTAGACTAGACAGACAAGCCTAGACAAACAAGACTAGACATACAAGACTAGACAGACAAGATGAGACAGGCAAGACTTGACAGACAAGACTAGATACACAATGCTAGACAGATAAAAGACTAGACAGATAATTATAGAGAGACAAGACTAGACAAACAAGGCTAGACAGACAAGAGTAAACAGAGAACACTAGACAAACAAGACTAGACATACAAGACTAGACAGACAAGTTTAGACAGGCAAGACTTGACAGAAAAGACTAGATAGACAATGCTAGACAGATAAAAGACTAGACAGATAATTCTAGAGATACAAGACTAGACAAACAAGGCTAGACAGACAAGAGTAAACAGACAACACTAGACAGGCAAGACTAGACAGACAAGACTAGACTAGACAGACAAGCCTAGATAGACAAGACTAGACATACAAGACTAGACAGACAAGATTAGACAGGCAAGACTTGATAGACAAGACTAGATACACAATGCTAGACAGATAAAAGACTAGACAGATAATTATAGAGAGACAAGACTAGACAAACAAGGCTAGATAGACAAGACTAAACAGACAACACTAGACAGGCCAGACTAGACAGACAAGACTAGACTAGACAGACAAGCCTAGACAAACAAGACTAGACATACAAGACTAGACAGACAAGATTAGACAGGCAAGACTTGACAGACAAGACTAGATACACAATGCTAGACAGATAAAAGACTAGACAGATAATTATAGAGAGACAAGACTAGGCAAACAAGGCTAGACAGACAAGAGTAAACAGACAATACTAGACAGGCAAGACTGGACAGACAAGACTAGACATACAAGACTAGACAGACAAGATTAGACATGCAAGACTTGACAGACAAGACTAGATATACAATACTAGACAGATAAAAGACTAGACAGATAATTCTAGAGAGACAAGACTAGACAAACAAGGCTAGACAGACAAGACTAAACAGACAACACTAGACAGGCCAGACTAGACAGACAAGACTAGACTAGACAGACAAGCCTAGACAAACAAGACTAGACATACAAGACTAGACAGACAAGATTAGACAGGCAAGACTTGATAGACAAGACTAGATACACAATGCTAGACAGATAAAAGACTAGACAGATAATTATAGAGAGACAAGACTAGACAAACAAGGCTAGACAGACAAGAGTAAACAGAGAACACTAGACAGGCAAGACTAGACAGACAAGACTAGACATACAAGACTAGACAGACAAGATTAGACATGCAAGACTTGACAGTCAAGACTAGATATACAATGCTAGACAGATAATTCTAGAGATACAAGACTAGACAAACAAGGCTAGACAGACAAGACTAAACAGACAACACTAGACAGGCAAGACTAGACAGACAAGACTAGACTAGACAGACAAGCCTAGACAAACAAGACTAGACATACAAGACTAGACAGACAAGTTTAGACAGGCAAGACTTGACAGAAAAGACTAGATAGACAATGCTAGACAGATAAAAGACTAGACAGATAATTCTAGAGATACAAGACTAGACAAACAAGGCTAGACAGACAAGAGTAAACAGACAACACTAGACAAGCAAGACTAGACAGACAAGACTAGACTAGACAGACAAGCCTTAACAGACAAGACTAGACATACAAGACTAGACAGACAAGATTAGACAGGCAAGACTTGACAGACAAGACTAGATAGACAATGCTAGACAGATAAAAGACTAGACAGATAATTCTAGAGAGACAAGACTAGACAAACAAGGCTAGACAGACAAGAGTAAACAGACAACACTAGACAGGCAAGACTAGACAGACAAGACTAGACTAGACAGACAAGCCTAGATAGACAAGACTAGACATACAAGACTAGACAGACAAGATTAGACAAGACTAGATACACAATGCTAGACAGATAAAAGACTAGACAGATAATTATAGAGAGACAAGACTAGACAAACAAGGCTAGACAGACAAGAGTAAACAGAGAACACTAGACAGGCAAGACTAGACAGACAAGACTAGACATACAAGACTAGACAGACAAGATTAGACATGCAAGACTTGACAGTCAAGACTAGATATACAATGCTAGACAGATAATTCTAGAGATACAAGACTAGACAAACAAGGCTAGACAGACAAGACTAAACAGACAACACTAGACAGGCAAGACTAGACAGACAAGACTAGACTAGACAGACAAGCCTAGACAAACAAGACTAGACATACAAGACTAGACAGACAAGTTTAGACAGGCAAGACTTGACAGAAAAGACTAGATAGACAATGCTAGACAGATAAAAGACTAGACAGATAATTCTAGAGATACAAGACTAGACAAACAAGGCTAGACAGACAAGAGTAAACAGACAACACTAGACAAGCAAGACTAGACAGACAAGACTAGACTAGACAGACAAGCCTTAACAGACAAGACTAGACATACAAGACTAGACAGACAAGATTAGACAGGCAAGACTTGACAGACAAGACTAGATAGACAATGCTAGACAGATAAAAGACTAGACAGATAATTCTAGAGAGACAAGACTAGACAAACAAGGCTAGACAGACAAGAGTAAACAGACAACACTAGACAGGCAAGACTAGACAGACAAGACTAGACTAGACAGACAAGCCTAGATAGACAAGACTAGACATACAAGACTAGACAGACAAGATTAGACAGACAAGACTAGACAGACAAGACTAGGCATACAAGACTAGACAGACAAGACTAGACAGACAAGACTAGACAGACAAGACTAGACAGACAAGACTAGACAAACAAGGCTAGACAGACAAGAGTAAACAGACAACACTAGACAGGCAAGACTAGACAGACAAGACTAGACTAGACAGACAAGACTAGACATACAAGACTAGACAGACAAGCGTAGACAGGCAAGACTTGACCGGCAAGACTAGATAGACAATGCTAGACAGATAAAAGACTAGACAGATAATTCTAGAGAGACAAGACTAGACAAATAAGGCTAGACAGACAAGACTAGACAGACAACACTAGACAGGCAAGATTAGACAGACAAGACTAGACTAGACAGATAAGCCTAGACAGACAAGACTAGACATACAAGACTAGACAGACAAGATTAGACAGGCAAGACTTGACAGACAAGACTAGATAAACAATGCTAGACAGATGAAAGACTAGACAGATATTTCTAGAGAGACAAGACTACACATCCAAGACTAGACAGACAATAGTAGAGACACAAAACTAGACAGAGAAGGCTAGATATACTAGACCATACAGATAAGGCTAGAGAGACAAGACTAAACTGCAAGGCTTGACAGACAAGATCATATACACTAGACTAGAAATAATGATTAGAAGTAAAGATTATACAAACAGACAAAACTAGGAAGGCAAGACTAAAAGGAGAAGATTAGGTAGATCAGACTAAACAGACAATGCTGCTTTTGTGGGAGAACGTAGCTGTAAGTTGTTTAGTCAAATAGTCCCGCAGGAAACTATTCTCACATGGCTTCAAAGTGCTGGTACCATCAAACTAATTATTATCTATTTGTGTCTTTATACTTCATCAAGCGTCTGTTCTGTCGATAGTATTCCTCTCCAAATTTTGCGTATCTGCCTGCATATTTTGCCTCAAATATGTTAATTAACAGAAATTTGTTGGTGATATAAATGGTTTTGACACCAAGAAAATGAATAAAAATTGTTCAAGTCTTTTTTCAATTGTTTTTTCAATTGTTCAATTCAATTTATTTGGAATGTAAAAGTCAAATAGTTGATTGATCAAAATAATTTGAATTATTCAAAGATGATTAATGATGTAAAATATCGTAAAATATCTTCATTCTTGGTCTGAATTTTCTTCAGCATCGTTCAATCTGATCGACCGCTGGCAAAGACCTGAAACATGATTCGGTTTTCAAAAACCCCTGTATATTATCAATAAATTTATGAACGTCACTGATACCACAAGTGATATTTAGGCGGAATCTGTCGCGCCGTGCAAAGTGCAACGAAATCGGTTTTCTTCGACTTCGAGATCGGTATTTGTCTTTCGTAAAGTTGTTCAAAACTGAACACCTCCGGTCGTCCTCTTTTTTTGCGGGAGCCAGCAGAGATATTCTGAATGGTTTTAGATGCACTTTTTTTTATGAAAATGTTAGCTTTGAAGAATTACCTTCCAATTTTCATCATCATGGCCGTATTTAATCTTGATCAAATCAATGTCTATTTTTTCGAATCGTACACATTTTGCTCGAAAACCACGACACTGCTTCACCGTCCTTATCTTTGTCGATTCGACCCATAACACGCGATTGGGCATTTTTTAAATTCACGAAATCCTGATGGTACATCTGGATCACCTTGTAGGGCATTGTTTTTGACTTTTTGGTCGATTAACGAGCTTTTGTAATGACGTTGAGCCATTCGTACGGTGTGAAAATTGATGTATTTTTTTGCAGCTGATTCTATAGCGGTTATGCATCGAGTCGACATTCATATGGGTTTGGCCAGTTTCCAAAAAATTGTGTTCAATGACGTCGGATGGCATCGATTTGATCAGGACCATGTGCATACCCAACAAAAACTTATTTTTGTTTTGACCGGCGCAATTGTCGGACCAAATTTTTACTTTGCGGCGACCTATTATTGGTATTGCTTATTATTAGTAGTCAAGTATGATAGAAAAGTAAGCGTAATACTCATACCTTTTATCACTTGATCTTCTAAGAAGCGACCCTATTTCGGAGCTGCCTCTGTCGCCCTCGACCTCACTCCAAACGTAGCAGTAGCCGGCCATGTCATTTTCAACATAGATAGTATTATCATTATAAAATCAAAGTTTCCGTTTATAATAAAATTAGCTTTTATCTGCATGAGGAATCTGCAGCACGGACTGCAGGTCCATTGTTGCAACGAGAAGCGACGGATCTTTCTTGGCTTCTTCAATGTCATTTTGCATCGATTGACGGCAAGATTCTTTTCTGGCCCATTGATCTTCATGATCTTTGCGCAACTTTTCGTAATTAGGATCAGAAATCAGCGTAGTTTTGAATGAAGCACATGTTCCGCATTGATCTTTTCTCAGCTTGTGAAATGACAAATTGTAATGTTCTCCGAAAATTCTTTGATAAAGCTGGAACGAAATCTTCAATGTTGGATTTTGTTCACAAAATAGACTGTGCACTTTTGTTATGCTCAGCTTTGGATCCAAATATTCACGTTTGCTGGTTCTACGACAATAGTGCGATTCAATTTTAGGAAATGATTCAATATGGGACTTGACGGCATTCAAAACGGCCTCTTTGGTTTTGTTTGCAGGCTTGTGGGCACCCCTGCGCTCTGGCATATGAAACTTCATCACAATGCTTCATCATATTGCTTCATCACAATGATCGTAGGAGTGAGTAACTCTGTCAAAATTGATGTCCAGCGTTTTGAGAAAAAACTCTTTACACACTTTTACTTCGTTTCCAGCGATTAACATGAAAACAATTGTAGCTGAACTGCTTTCTTGGCGGATTTGATTCCGGCCCTTTGACTCTTCGACGACTGACTGCGGATTTTTTTGTGAAATGCAAAAGAAATTCTTTTTTAGCCTTGAAGTTTTCTCCATTGCCCCAGAAACTTTCGAAAAATTGCCGACGGTTTTCTTCTTTGAACTTGGTGCATTGATAACCACTTTTTCATTATGTTTGTGAATAAGCATTTCTTTTAGCTTCTTGGCTTCGTAACTTTTATTTGTGTGACTGGTGTAGGCCTTCCCCTGATTTCGATCCTATTGAATCAATTTACGTTTGTGATGGCTCGGATCGCTTCTTCTCCAGCGAGTACCACGATTTGTACCTGGTCCTTCATCACTCTGGAAAAATTTAGATTTATATATTACAGAAATATAATTATATTCTACTTACAGAATTAGGTTCATCAGCACGATCAACATTGGTTGTGGCAACGTTGCGAGTAGCCGGCGTATTATCAGCATCAGACGGTACATACTCCTCATCACTGTAGATTCGAATGCAGCGCTGCTTCCGGGCAGGCGTAGATAATAGGGGTTTTCCTGCTGTACGTAAGATTGGAACCAATCTCGCACTGTGATTTGTCAATTTAGTAAATACCGCAACGCGCCAACCTAACAAAATTAAAACAACCAAATTGTTAAAGCTAAATTTCATTTAAAAAAACTTAACAAACCTCAACCAAAGGATAAGAGAAATGTGAGCAGTTTTGCAACTTTAAATCGAATGCGCTCAAGTCGAGAAATATCATAATTTGGATATAGACGGTTTTGCCTTGTGTTATATAGCATAGCATGACAACATTTCCTAAATTTGGCAAAACCGTCTAAGGTAACATAGACGGTTTTGCTATAACACAAAAAGTGACTATCATTATCTAATATGCTGGAACCTCTTAAATAAATACAACAGGATATCGACGATTTTGCCATCTTATCATCGATAACCTATAAAAAACTTATTAACTCGAAAATATATATCCAATGATTTTTCGTGCATTATGGGAAGTATAATCTATGTTTTTACAACTTTCTCCCTATCGTTCTCCCATCTATAATAATCAAAAATTGTATGGAACTCTGTGTCACCACCGTTTACACACAGGCTATCCGCTGCTTTTCCAATCAGGTGTAAGAGGTCCCTAAAGCAACCGTGACCGGTAAGGAATTGTGTCAGGTAGTAACTGACTTCTCCGTGTTCTCGCTTAGTTGATGTATTTATATTTGGGATTAATTGCCTAGTCCGCTGTACTTTCTCCGTATTTGTCCATCTTTCTTGCCATTATTGTAGGAAGTTTGTTCTTGCTTTCTTTATACCATTTAAATTGTTTTGCATTTTTTTATTGTTCTCCTATCTTTCACCAGCAAATCAATCAAGGTACAATACCAGCGATAACTACTGCTTCCTCTTCGGAAACAGTACGTTATGCACTGCACACCCTCAATGCGACCTTCCGTTGGACAGATGCTAATTTATTCAAGTTGATCCTTGTTGCCAATTTATTTGCCCACAATGGTGCAGCATATAGCATCGCTGATTATGCTACAGTGCTTAATAACTTTCGCTTAGAGTGCCTGGCTACCTTACGTTTGGTAATATTTACTCCATTGCTGCCAGGGTCTTAGACCTTTTTCTGCAGCCTCAACAAGGTGTGCAGCGAATGCTATCCCTATATCAATTATAATATCTAACATTTTAATAGGTGGTTTGGGGACTATTTCTGTGCTTCCTACTTTAATCTTTAATGGTAAATTTTCTTTGCCCTGGCAGCAGCACAATCGTGACAATCCACTGTCTTACAGTGTCTATTACACCATTAGGTGTACGAATTATTGCTGGTACGTTTCTTGCAGTTACAACCAGCGCCAAATCGTCTACGAATCCAATTAATCTGGCGCCTTCTGGCAGTTTAGTTAGGTTACGTTAGTTCTTAAGATGTCGTTGTATTTATATATATACATATATATATATATATATATATATATATATATATATATATATATATATATATATATATAGGTTTCATAGTTTAGGACCCAATATAGAGCCCTGAGGGGTCACACAACTTACTTCTATTTCAAAATTAGGGTATGCAGCACTAATTTTCTCTTGTTTCCCTGAGAGCTATGCGTCTCTTTGTCAGTTCGCCCATTATTAGTTCCAAATTGGCTGTGTTAAACGCATTACACAAATCAAAAGTTATTAAAGCGCAAATTTTCCTTGTTTTTTTGTGCCCGTTCTAGCTTTCTCTGCAATCTTTATAACAGCATCGACTGCGTCTGCAGCAGGCCTACATTTTCTCAAACCATACTGCCTGTCGGATAACCCTCATCCAGCGTCAAGCTCATTTTGTAGTCTCGTTAGTAAGAATGTTTTCAGCCATCTTCCTGACACATTTAGTATGCATAGCCGACCTATATGACGATGTTTTCTCAATTGATTTATCGCCCTTCCTAATTTGAACTAGTCTTGAACGTTCGCATTTATCTGGAAAGTTTCTTGTAGGTAGAAGAGCTTTCATTACTTCAAGAGTGAACGTAGGGTGATGCTCGGCGAAGGTCTTGATAAATTCTGGTGGCACTTAGCCTAGCAGTCTAACAGACAATATTAAATGAACAAACAAAACGGGACAGTCAAAGGTGGAGAAACTAGAGAATAGACAATATTACATGGATAAAACAATAAAGTCTAGACTATAGATGTGTCACTAGAGTAGAAATTTAGATTAGATTAGTAAGTAATCAAGCCTAGAAATACAAAATTAAGAAGATAAGACTAAATAACGCAAACTCAACAGATATGAGTGGAAATGCAAATATAAGATACTGCTAGGCGGATAAGATTAGACAGATAAGATTTGGTACAAATGAATAGAGAGTAAAGCTTCGATACGCAAGATTAGAGCGATAAAATTAGGCAGACAAGACACTCCAGAGCAGACATTCGGAACTAGGTAATATGTGTCGACGTAGATTAATATTATTTTTTCAGTTCGTTTTGGCCTACATACAAAAAATCAGATCTCAGCTAGGGTCTATCTAATTTTTCGTGGACCTTTTTCGGTTTTGTGGACATTTGAAGTGTCCATTTTGGTCTGGTAGTACACTTCTTCCTTGTGAGAGACAGTGGGAAGACTCACTGCAGGATGCCCTGTCGGTATTGAGTTCGGTTCTCGGTTGTCTGTAATGAGATCTGCAGTTCCTCTAAGTCTGATTTAACAGAGGTGAATCCCTTGGCCTTGGACGCCTTTTTCCTAGTTGTCACTGTAAGTATCCTCTTGGAGAGCCTGGAGTGATTCAGGCGGGTCATGTGCCCATAGAAGGTCAGTCGTATTTTTCTCATACATGTGACTATGTCTTCCTGATGTTCGTAGAGCTCATTGTTGTGCCTGGTTCTGTAGGTACCGTCCTCCTCTCTTATGGGTCCTAGTATTCTGCTCAGAATATTCTGCTCTCTTTAAGAACTTGTTTCCTGAATGGGCCCTTTCGTTTAATCAAGAGACTCATAGGTATAGAGTGAAAAGCGTTTTACTACCGAGTTGTAGTGCTTTTTATGTTTTTGGATAGGCACTTGAAGATGCTCTTACAGGAATGATTGGCTCTCTAACTTGCTGCACCTGGCGTCTATGGCCAAGGTTTCGCTCTCGCTTGCTGAGATCTATTCCCTCAAGTACTTTACTGCAGGAACTTTACAGATATGATTGTTTCTAAGTGAGATTGTTAGTTCTTAGTTAGAAGAAGCCTGCTAGGTATTGGTGGTGAAGTCAGTCTTCTGTATGTTGAGCTCAAATCTGTTTTTAGAGGCTCTATAGTTGATTTGCCTCCTCCATGCTGTTGGCCAATAGTGTTAGATCATCAGCAAAGGCAAACACGTAGCAGGGCAAAGGCAAAGGGTACAGCACGTAGGTTAATATAAATATTATTGATTGAATATTTGTAATAACCCATAGTACCAATTTGAACTATATAATAGGTTTGCAGATGTGTATGGAGAAACGTTCGCAGTTTTAATTAAAAATAATATTTTTTGTTTCTTCTTCTTCTTGTTTCGAATGGGCCTACTTTGGACCACGCTTGTTTAATTGTTGGGCTTTGATCTTTGCCCAGTATTGCCGCATCTGCCGGTGTAACTCCTTTCTCTCTTCTGTCCAGGGGGTACCTTTCCTTCGGGGTTTTTCCTGAAATCCACGGACTTCCTTCAGGGCGCCTCTCACAAACTGTCTGTTTTGGAGATGTGTTATTCCCAGTTCTTTAATATCCTTCTCGGTTTTTGTCAACCAAATTTGTTGTTTCGCTGTTTAAAAATATTTCATCGATTGGAATGGGTCGCGCGGTCGCTGTTTCAACAAACGATGCTTTTTGGATGTAAGCGGGACCGAATTGCTGACGAAATCCACGAACGTAATTATTCACTCGTACAAATTATTCCTGCGGAAGATTCACTTAAGAGGAATGCAAAGAAAACATTGGAACGAACAGACTCTTTTCGATGAACATATATTTGAATTTTATATTATTTTACATTTTAAATGGACAACACAATCACACAGCTATTTAAAATTATCCTTTCAATTACATTTAAATAATTTATTTTAGTTGAAAGTGTAATCTTATCTATTGTAGATGTATTATGTATATTTTGGATAATGCTTGGCTGCCTGGTTGTTTATAGTTTATCTGTTGTTCATAGCTCAAGTTTTCTATAATATACTGCTCAAAACAATTTCCGGGTCAATAATTTGAAATTATATGCAAAAAAATTACGAACTTCTGAAAGACGCTCTATTTAATTGTTTTAATTGACACATATTGACACGCATTTTTTCGGAGTTTCCGTAATAATAAACAAGGAAATGCAGGTTCTACCAAAACTGCTACCTAAACTAAAGTGAAATAATGTATCCCAAATTCGATTCAAAGAGCAAGGAAGGCCTTGTTCAGATCAATAAACAGAATAAAATGCATGCAACTGACAGTTTGATTTAAGTTAAGTGAAAATGAGGCATCTCGATGAAGTGGAAGATGTTTGTGCTACAACATTAATTAAAAATGGCGAATGCCTCGACAAGTTTCAAGAACCGTCGCGTAAGTCTGTCTGTTATTCAACGAATTTGGAACAGGTACTTGCATGCAGGTCAATATACTAGGCGCGGTGAGCAAAGTTGCAAGAGGAAAACAACTGTTAAAATTTTAACTGATTTCATGTCTTCGCAATAGAGTTTATACGGTGAAAGTCCTCTTAATTTATCTCAGAACGAGGGAATCAAATTCGAGGGCAAGACGACCCGTACGAAAACCCTCTTTGACACGACGCCACATAATAGCAAGGATGAATTTTGAATGGCAACATATCGCATGGCAATTTCGACAATGGAAATCTCTGCTCTTCCCGGATGAATCAAGGTTCATATTTCTCGTTGCTTTGGCCGAGTACGTACGTACGAAGGATACGCAGCTGCTACTGTCCAACAAGTCGAAAGATTTTGAGGTGGTTATGTTTTGAGGTGGGATTAGTATCGACAGTAGAACCGACCTTTTTGTAATTTCAGGATATCTTAACGCTAATCTCTATGTTGGCATTGCATTCGAAGAACATGTCCCTGTAGTATATGGAATAGGTCCAATTTTTTTGCTGCAGAGAAAGAAGGAACCGAAGCGAGAAGAAGTGAAGTGAAAGATATAAAAGCTATAAAATCAGAAAAAGGTGTGGAATTACATAAACAGGGAGAGAAACTAAAAAGATACAGTGAGGTTACAGGAGGAAATAAAAATGAGAGATTGTGAAGAATATTTCACAAGGCTCCTGGAAGGGTGAAAGGAAGACCAGGACAGAAACAGTAACGGAGAAGACGCAGACAGCTCCAGGGGGCACCTGGGAAGAGAAAGTACGAAAGATAGGAATATAATGGCGACATTCCTGTGTGGAAATGAGGAGGGAGGAAATATATATTAGGCGAAAGAAGATAAAGGAATGTTTACGAATGGAGAGAGAGAGTGGAGTATATGTGGAATGAATGTGTAGAAATGAAAGAAAGAGAAGGAAGAAAAAGAGAGTAAATACTGATTGAAGATGGAAGAGAGATACAGTGGACGAAAGAAGTACGGAAGAGAAGGTAAGGGAAGGGTAGGTATAGGCAAAGGAATGCGCAAGAAGCTTGTTTGAGTGAATCTATGAGGTTGTTATGATATATTGCGGAAAATATATAGGAGTTTTATTTTTAGAATGTCACTTTATGTTTATTTGAATTTAAATTGAATGTACAGACAGTGATCCAGAAACCCCACATGGGAAATGAATATTATTATTATTACAACTAAATTTGGTCAATTTACATTTGTCCATCAATATATGAGCAATTTAATCTTGTCCACTTACTTTTAAAAATATTTGAAATAATCTTTTCTTGATCAAGGTTTGCACAACACAACAATTTTGTCCAAATACTTTTGTCTATCAATGTTTCCCCAACTTATTTTGTCCATTTAGTTTTCTTTGTCAAATTTTTAAACAACTCGATTTTGTGCATTTATTTTTGTCTATCAAGGCTTGCACAACTTAATTTTGTTTATATCATTTTGTCTACTAAAGTTTGCGCAACTATATTTTGCAAATTTCTGTTTTTCTGTAAAAAATGTCAGTCGTCTAAAAATCTTCAAATCTAAATTCGAGATAATACTTAATAGACCTTTTCATAGTTAAATTTTTTTTGTGCACATGTGTCAATTTCCGCCATGTTTTGCCCGAACTTTTTGACGTATAACCTTATTATTTTCCCGAAACTTTCATATTCCCGCCTTTCAAATTTGGCGGATGCGTATACGCTTAACTAACCGTAAAAAGATCTATTATAATAGTTTGGAATTAATGACATTACAAAATACTGAAAAACCATAAAGATCTTAGACCGACAGCCTTTTCTACATTTGTATTTCTTAATAAAGATTTCTTCTCTCTTTTAAACAAAGCTTTAGCTGACAATAATAATATTGCTAGTTTGAGCTAATGTATTCCGCTGATCGAAGCTAGGCGAGAACTTTTCCCCAGCGAACTTTTGAGCATTAAAACACAATAATATTTCAGTTGGCATTCGCGTCGGACTACGCCCTAATCTATTTATCTTCTGGTCTTTATCTCGACTGCGAACATTTTTCTACCCATTTATTTTAACAGCATTCGCGCTCTTCTCAAATGTATAATCTTAGGCAAACAATGACGGCTCCTCCCCAACTTCTAATTAATCCATCTAAATATACCGCTTAAATATGGTTTTGTTAATAAAATCAGAATTCTACAAAGATAAAAAAAATTATATAAATATATATATATATATATATATATATATATATATATATATATATATATATATATATATATATTTATATATTTATATTTATCTATATATATATGTATATATATATATATATATATATATATATATATATATATATATATATATATATATGTATATATATATATATATATATATATAATTATTATTAGCGTTTGGACTCTATGAGATCACGCAAAACAAACTTGACTTCATTTTGTGATGTTTTTTTATTTTTTCTCACGCTTTCCTCATTTTTTCTCCGTGGATCCTCTTCTTCTTTTCCGTCCACTTTGTCCACATTTGTTAACTTTTTGTTTGTATGTTTCTCTATTTTCTATTTCTGTAAAGTTTATTTGTGCTTCTTCCAGACCTTCTCTTACTTGGACTATCGATGGAGTTGTCGTCTTTTTTTTTTTTTTTAGATATGGTGGTGACGACTTGTACGACCTTTATAGAGCTATTGTACCCCACCCTCCTCCTCCAAGTGTTGGTGTACTTACCCATTTAAAGCGCCTCCTCTAATCCTGATTCCTTTAGGGATTTCAGGATATGGGTGGGCTTCAAGGCCTGAAACTCCTCTGTGTTCAAGCAGTGAACCCCGAAGTACATCTGTCTTTTGCGGAGTAATGTTCCGCAATCTTTGAGCAGATGTATGGGGGTTTCCTCTGCTGAGCCACAGAATCTGCATCCGTCATCCTCCTCTAGGCCTAGGGCCTTGAGATGTTTCCGTCTATACCGGTGTGTCCTGGTACCCAGTATAGCGTTACTTTATTATCCCTGCCAAGCTTGTTCAGCTTCCCCACACAGTCCACATACCAGATTGGATCTGATGGTGTATGAGCTAATGGCCTTGATGGCTGCTTGGCTATCTGACAGGATAGCAATTCGTTTTTTGCGGTAATTCCTGTCGAGGTTAAACTGTGCACATCTCTCGATTGCGTGTACCTCTGCTTGGAAGATAATATGTTCCCATGGATTCGAAGTATCTGGTACGAAGGCCAAACACTCCTGCACCAGTGCCTTCCTTTGTCTTCAAAAAACCATCTGTATACCACTTGATGGCATTTTGCTCTATGTGGTATGCTGAAGATTCGTCGCCCCAATCAGCTTTACTACCACACATAGCTGTGTAGTTTTTCTCGAAGTGGTATTTGCATACCATTTCATCTTTTGGTACTTCCAGCCAGGGGATCTTGGCAGCGAGGCTGTTTCGGTCTCTGCTCCCGATTATTTTACCTCTGCCCATTCCTTCCTTGCTGAACCTTACGATCGCCGATCTTGCGGCGCTCTCCACCACAAGGTGCAGCGGAGTCAGATCCAGCAGCAGCTCCAATGCTGCTGTCGGACACGACCCCATCGCCCCCGTGATGCAGACACACGCCAATCTTTGAATCTTCTCAAGCTGTTTCCTCATAGAGGCCAACTTGATTCTACTTCCCCACGCAACTTCCCCATAAGTGAATGCAGGTCTCACTATCATGGTGTACATCCATCGCAGGATAGTGGGGTTACAACCCCACGTTTTTCCTGCCAGATTTCTGCACACCATTAGGGCGCGTTTGGCTTTACCTACCACTGCCTCAGCGTGTCTATTCCATAGGAGTTTGCTATCTAGTGTGATACCCAGATACCTTATCTCCTGTTGGTATTCTACTGCCTTCCCATCTATGAGTATGGGATGTAGGCAGTTTAGTTTTCTTCTTCTAGTAAATGGTATCACCGTGGTTTTGCTCGGATTGAGTCTCAATCCCACTGTTTGACACCATCTACTAGTTACTTTGAGGCCTCTCTAAACAATTTCACAGAGCGTTCCCTCAAATTTTCCTCTGACCATTATGACTATGTCATCGGCGTAACCTTGACATTTGATGTCTAGGTTGTTTAGCCTAACCAGTAGTTCATCAACTACCAGGCTCCACATTAGCGGTGATAGTACACCTCCTTGTAGGCACCCTCGAGTTGTGGAGATCTTAATGGTATCTCTTCCCACTTGTGTCTCCGCCATTCTAGTTCTCAGCATTTCTCCCATCTACTTTGAGATAGTGCTGTCGATACTCCTTCCCACGAGGGCCGCCTTGACAGCCTCGTGTGAGGTGTTGTCAAAAGCTCCCTCTATATCCAAGAAGGATATATCAGGACATATCGCATTTATCCAAGAAGGACATATCGCTACTTCCTTTGTCTCTAGTGCTGCTTCTATTTCATTTGTCAGCTGATACAGGGCGGTTTCTGTGGATTTCCCTGCTTTGTAAGCATGCTGACTCTTGTGTCGTGGTGTACCTACCAGCACTATAGTCCTAAGGTAATTATCAATCACCTTCTCCATTGTCTTTAACATAAAAGATGTTAGACTAATGGGTCTAAATGACTTCGGTTGAGTGGTGTCTTCCTTTCCCACCTTCAGTATAAATACCACCTTAGCCCTTCTCCATAGCTCCGGTATATATTCGAGCGCTAAACTACTTCTAAAAATATTTAGAAGATATGGCATTAGTTCTCTCTCTCCCTTTTGTAGGAAGGCAGGAACTAGTCCGTCCACACCTGGGGCCTTAAGAGGCTGGAAAGTGCCGATAGCCCATCTGATTCGGTTTTTCGTACAGATAGACGCTGCCCTCTTCCAGTCGGCCCGACTTGGTTTCCGTAGTTGCATCAAGCCCTCGGTCTCCCTGTATCTTCTACATCCCGGAAAATGGGTTTCCAGTAGGAGCAGAGCTCTTTGCTCTTCATCCTCCGTCAAAGGTCCCATCCGGTTTCTTGAGAGTGGTTGTCATTTCCACTCTATCCTTCGCTAGTGCTTTGTGCAGTCCAGCTGCCACCGGCGTGGATTCTATGTTTTCGCAGAAGGTCTTAAAGTTTTCCCGTTTTGCCCTTCTGATCTCTTTATTGTAGGTGGTAAGCACCTCGGAGTATTCTAGCCAATTTCCGTATTGCTTGGCTTTGTTGAAAAGCCTACGTACTTTTGCTCTTAATGTAGACAAATTTTTGTTCCACCATTTTTCGTCTTTGTGCTCCTTCACGGTTTTTACCGGGCAGCAGGATTCAAATGCCGTGGTGATTGCTACATTTTTTTCTCCTACAGCCTGCTCCAGCACGGTGTAGTGTTTGATACTACCCCGCACTGTCACCTGCTCCAGGTTTTCTCTATCTTCTCCTGGAAGTGGCCGTTGTTGCGGTCGTAACTTCCGAGGGAGGGGCCGCTGTGGCTGCCGCTACCTTTCCATCCGCTTTTTGTGTGGCGTCGTTCTTCCGCCCATGGACTTTGATCCGCCCGAACCTAAAGTAGAGGCTATGGTTGGCCTCCATGGCTCCAGCGGACTCTTCGTCAATTCTCACCGTTAGGAGTTGACCCCCACTTTCCAACCGGCACCCAAGGACCTTCCATTCGGAAATGTTATGTCCTTTGTTTTGGGCCCTGAGGTAGTTGATGGAGGCCTCCAGGGTTAGGTCCCCGCTCCTAGGTAGGAACATGGTGATGACGTGTGGCTTGGGGATATCATCACCCAATTTCGCCACCAGAGCCCCCCTTCCCAATGTCTTAGGATGGGCGCTCTTGTCATCAGCCATTTTGCCGTCTGTTCGTTCGCACAGTCGACAAAGACTAGTCCTGGTTTGAAGTGTATTCCTTCAAACTGTATCTCATGAGACCAGTCTACGACTATCTCCTTCATAATTGCTTGCTCAAGAGCAGGCATGTCCTTCTTACTCAGGGGATTCCTTGGGTAGTCTCTGGACATAACACCAACCCTCACCACCTTGACGGCGGTACCGTAGCTAGTGCTCGGCCCAGAAGTCTTGGGAGGGCAGCTAGGGTAGCTGACCACTCCCATTGCCACACTTTGGATGTTCCGCTTCTGTCTTTTAGCTGCCTTGTCTTGGGGCGTGATAGAATCAGCCCCTCTTTTGGCAGCTCCTTGTATTTGTGGTGTAGTTCCCACCTTTTTCTGTACTGCTCTCTTATTAGCTTCCTCGGGTTGTAGCCCGTTTGCTAAGAAGCGCAGATACCATCTCACCCCGGCTCCGCTGAGGCCCTTTCTCTGTGGCCCTTGTTGGCTCTTTTTTTGTTTTTTTTGTTCCATTCGAATCCCACGAGTCACAAGGGAACTAAAGGTCCACCACATCAGAGCCCCGCTTGATAGTGGTAAGGCTCGATACCATCTGAGGTCGCCAGGTATCAGAGGGGCTCCGTAAGCGATGGCCGGTTGCCCTTGGCCATCAACCAGTCCCTTCGGCACGGGTCGCATGACACCTTGGGATTAAGGGTTTGGAAGTTCTTGGTTGTTCGCCCTCCGCCGAACGCCCCGATCGGAGTTGTTCCAGTTGTGACGTCCAACGGTATGTTGCGAAACTAAGCCCTCACACCGCGACAAAGTGACTTCCACGTGATGGGAAGTCAGTTGGGAGTTGTCGTCTTGACTTGACCTGTATGTATGTGGGGACTCGCTTGGCGATCCTGGTTTCGGGTGGTCTGTGGATGTGTCCATAAAATTTGAGTCTCCTTTTGAGGTTGGATATTTTTTCTGTTGTTTTCCTGGAGTGTAGTTAGTCCGTATCCTTCTCCTGTTTGTTTTGAGCCTAAAATTTTTCTCACGACTTTCCTTTCTTCCTTCAGAAGATTTTCGAGATCTCTTTTTGTGTGTAAGCATCTCACTCGCATACAGTTCTTCTGGTTTCACTAGTGTCACTAAGTGTTGTAGTGTTTAACTTTTGTATGTATTGACAGGCATAGTTTCTTTCTTTCTTTATTTCTCCCATTAACTTTACTTTTGATGTTGTGTCTGATAGAGTATGTTTAATGAGTCCTTGTATTTTTAAGTCTAGTCCTTGGTCTTCCAGGATTTCAAGGAGTGATTGCCTGTCTATGGAGTCATATGCCTTTTTGAAGTTCACAAAGGTGCACATAACTGGTGAGTTTCTGATGGCTTTGTGCTTGTGTACTGTTTTCAGTGTGAAGATTTGTCCTGCGCAGGAGCGACCTGATCTGAAGCCTGTCTGGTATTCCCCTATTTTGTGTTCTAGTTGTTCCTCTACTCTTTCTAGGAGGCACATGGACATGACCTTGTAGGCGACTTGTAATGGGGAGATACCTCTGTAGTTGTTCACATCAGCTCTGTCCCCTTTTTTTGTAGTGGGTAGTGGGTTGTAGTGGGTGTATGAGTGCGCATTTCCAGTCTTCTGGTAATTTTTCGGTTTGCCAAATTTGTTGGATGATTTGTGTGAATTCTCGTAGTGAGTTTGGTCCTAGATTTTTCAGTAATTCCGCAATGATTGATGAATTCTTGAGTCTTTGAATGTGTCTATTGATTTCTTCTTGTGTGGGCGGTGGTGAATCCGGGTATATTTCTGCTATTTTTTCTCTGGGGAATCGTGGGGTGGGTTCTTGGCAGTTTAATAGATTACAAAAATATCTTGCTAGTTCTCTGCAGTTTTCTTGATTGGTGAGTAGCTCTCCTATTTCTCTTCTGAAACATAAGTTTTGTGGCGTGCGCCCTTTGATTTTACCTGCGAATGTTCTGTAGAAGTCTCTTATGTTGTAGTTCCTGAAGTTTTCCTCTATGGACTCTAACTGTTCTTTCATAAATTTTCTCTTGGTTTGTCTGAAAATTTTTGTGACCTCTCTTCTTGTTTCATTAAACTCCTGTTGTGTTACTGGTGATTTTTGACTGTTGCAGGTTCGGAATGCCCGTTTTCGTTTTTCAAGTGCTTTCTCACATTCTGAATCCCACCACGGGTGTTTTGTGTTCTTCTTACGTGGAATCAGTTCTTTTGCCTTCTGTACGATTTTCCTGTGGTCAAGTCTACCCAGTTGTTTGCCTGTTCTTTATCCCATTCTTATTTTATGTTGGTTTCCTTAATCATTTTTGTGTCGAATTCTATTTGGATTCTATTTGGAGTAAATTTTATTTTAATTCTTGTTAGATAGTAGTCTGAGTCTATGTTGGCACCTCTGCGTACTTGTACATCATGGATCTCTCTTTGTGCCGGATGTGTGATTTCGATATGATCGATTTGAAATTTGCCGAGGGACTGTATTGGAAACCTCCAAGTCTTTTGTTTTTTAGATGTTTTTCTGAGGGAGATGGACATGATTTTGAAGTTGTTCTGTTGACAGAGTTCTATGAGCCTTAAACCATTTTTATTGGTTAATTTGTGTGCGGGAAATTTCCCAACTGTTTTCTGATAATTTTTTCTCTGCCAATTTGTGCGTTGAAGTGTGCTAGTAGGATTGTAGCCTCTTCCTTTGGGATTTATTCATTATTTTCTCTAATGTTTGCCAAAATATGTCTGTTCTCCATGGATCTTTTTTGTTGGCCCCATTCGTAGGTGCGTGTACATTGACTAATGTGTATTTTTTGTTGGCGCACTGGATGTGCATGGTCATTAGCCTGTAGTTGACCGGTGTTACTTCTTTTACTGATCCTAAACATTTTTTGTTTATTATAACAGCCATTCCTAGGATAGGGGCACCTTTGGCGACTCGTTTTTTAGTTTTACTCTTGAATAAACAGTAATTAACATAGTCTACTGTGTCTTCCTCTGTGATACGTGTCTCCTGTAGTGCCAGGGATCTGGACCTTTTGTTTGTTCTGGACGGGAAAAGCAGATACTGACTTACATGCGGTGATCGAACCACCCGGTAAGGCTTGACATCAAATTTTCTAACAAATGCGAGCGTGGCCAACATGGCTGAGGTCAGACACACGAAAAATGTCGTAGACTCGCTCAAAATACACTGCCCCATATCTCATATCGTGTTTTTTTCCTAATTTAGCGCGGTCTCGACCCAGGTCGGGGCACCTGTCGCCCTCCTTTGGATAGAGGCCGAAAACCAATTAGACCAACAAACGTGGCCCGAACGTATACGGTGTGTCAGAATGTAGAATGTCAGAATTTTATGATCCAAAATTAGACGCTCAAAAACGCTTAGTTTTTGTGATACTCGACAAAATAACGGAAAAACAATTCCGTTAAGGAAAAACTGGCAATAATAGCGGAGAGTGGTATAAAACGATCCATCGTGGTAAAACGATTATCTACTATTTCACCGAATTTTGTAGCACTATGTAGGTTTGTAGCACTACGTACTATGGAGGTTTTTGAGAAAAAAAAACTAATTCCCAACCACCAATTTGGATTCAGATGTAAACATTCTACAAATAGATCATGTACCTAGAATTACAGACATAATTGCAAAGGTCTTAGAAGAAAAGAAAGTCTGCGCATCGATATTCTTAGATGTTGCGCAGGCATTCGATAAGGTTTGGCACCAGAGACATGTCCACAAATTAAACCAACGTCTTCCAAAACAGTATGCTGAACTGCAAAAGTCATACATTACATATAGAATGTTTCGTATAAAACAGGAAAATGATTACACTGAGCTAAAAGAAATACAAACATGTGTCCCGCAAGGTAGTGTGATGGGACCTATACTTTCTCTCCTCTATACGTGCGATCTACCAGAAATTGTAAACTTCTCCACAGCAACGTTTGCAGGCGATACTGCAATTGTTGCAGTAGCAGAAAGTGCAACTGAAGCTACAGAAAAACTTCAACCAGCTACTAATAATATATCCAGATGGATGCAAAACTGGAAGATAAAGCTGAATGAATCAAATCTACTCATAACAACTTTACCAACAAGAAAATCAGGGACCAAACAGCCTTTATCATTAACAACAACATTATACCATACTTAAACACACCAAAATACCTAGGTATAACGCCAGATACAAAACTTCTTTGGAAAGAATATGTAGAGAAAAAATTGGAAGTATTAGATCTAAAATATCTTAATATGTATTGGCTATTAGGTCGCAATTCAAAATTGTCAATATACAACAAAGTGTTTGTTCGGGGTTCTTTTGTTGGTTTAATTTTCGGCCTCTACTCAAAGGAGGGCGACAGGAGCCTCGACCTGGGTCGATACCGCGCTAAATTAGCAAAAAATCACTTCGCGATATGAGATATCGGGCAATGTGTTTTGAGAGCTCGGCGAGTCCGCGACATTTTTTTTCGTGCGTCTGACCTCAGCCGACATGTTGGCCACGCTCGCGTTTGGTAGTTAATTTGACGTCAATCCTTATCGGGTGGTTCGATCACCGCAGTTCGATCATCAGAAGCATCGGATTTTCTCCCGTCCAGAACAATTTGATTTAAGGGTTTTCATCCTTGTATTTTCCTGCTCTTATTATTTCTTCCTATTTCCTCCCTTAAATAGGCGACGGACGGACGTTCCACGGAGCGGGTCAGAGACGGTTGCAGCCTAAAAGTATAGTAACGTATAAGTGACGTATAAGTATATCATCGCTAAATATATCGTTAAATACAGTCCATTCAGTGTTATTATATAACGAGACTTTTAAACCATTGTGGACTTATGGCATTCAACTCTCGGGGTGTGCCAAATCGTGTAACATAAACAAAATTCAGCGATTCCAAAACAATGTTCTACGTAATATTGTTAATGCACCGTGGTATGTAGAAAATAGCGACATTCATCGGAACCCTGGCATCGAAGATGTTGCTAGTACGATTAAAGGACTTCATGCTAACCGATCCAACTTCTGGATACACGTGGAATAAGAAGACTGAAAACAAAATAAACCTCACGAATTAGTATAGTGCGAGGGTTAGAGCTAAGTATGTGATGAGAGATGTTCCTGGAACGTGAAGTGAAAACTTTTGGACACCGGAGAGTAAACACTAGTATTGTAGATTAGAGAAAAATTATTGGCTAGTTTTATTTTAGATTAGTTTTAATAATTACTGTATTGGAATAATTATTGTATACTGGATGTGATAGTCAAGGATGTGAGGAAAGCAGCGCCAAGGAGCATGATGTTCGCCGACGACGTTGTACTCTGTGAACTGACCCAAGAGAAACTTCAAGAGGTGCTCGAAGAGTGGAGGGAAGTCCTAGAAGAAAGGGGAATGTGGATCGGCAGAGTGAAAACTGAATATATGTGTAGGAAGGAAGCTTAAGATCTATGTATTAACCAGCAGGAAGAAGAACTGCCACCGACCAAGAAGATTAAATATCTGGGGTCAGATATTGAAAGTGATGGAGGGCTGGAGTTTGAAATACAACACAGGGTAAATAGTGGATAAATGAACTGGAACAAATTAAGTGGAGTAGTGTATGACAAGAAAATCAGCTACAGGAGGAAAGGAAATTTCTACAGATCTGTGGTGAGGCCTGCTATGCTCTATAGTGCGGAAACTTGACCGATTACAAAAGCACATGATAGAAAGATGGAAGTGGCAGAAATGAGAATGTTGAGGTGGATGAACAAGAAAGGATAGAATAAGGAATGATCACATCAGAGGAACAGTGAAAGCGGGACCCATAGGAAAGAAGGGTCAAGAAATCAAGCTAAGGTGGTTTGTACATATGCAGAGTGGAGGACTACGTTGGAAAAAGGTTGAAAAGCTGGAAATAGGAGGGTCAAGGAAGACAGGAAGACCAAAAATGAGATGGAAAGACAATGTAGCAGGGGATTTGAGAGAAAAAGGTTGGAAGAGTGAGGACGCATTGGATAGACACTTATGGAGAAGAAGAATCCAACAAAGCAACGCCGACCCTACGTGATATGGGAAAAGGCATAGAAAAAGAAGAATGATCGATTGTTGTAAATGAATACCGTGAGGTTATGATTTAATGTTTTTTAGAGTTATGCATTTGGGGTAAAATGATCCTCTCGTAGGAGGACCCACATTGTTCTGTTTATTGGTTGTTGTTCCATAATTATCGACTCTGGATTTCATGTGATTTCCATACTGATATTCATACTCATAATTTATTTTCCTATTATCTGTTATTTTCCACCGCGGAATTATGTAATAAAAACTACTCACAAAAATTGGAGCGAAATCTCCATGGTCAATGTTTCTGATGCTGCGAATCGTGGCATACCGTGCCATAACGTGACAACGTATTTTGTCCACTAAACTACCACATTTACTTGAAATATTATTTTTAATACCTTTAACTGCGGGGTTAAATGTTCACAGTGATCATATTACCCTTACCCCGGGTATCATTTTAGACATCGGGCTGTACAAAATGATCATTTACTATACCTTGACAAAAATTTATATATATATATATATATATATATATATATATATATATATATATATATAATATATATATATATATATATATATATATATATATATATATATATATATATTGAGCTAATAGACTTTTTTACCTTTAGTTAAGCGAATGCGCGTCTGCAATGTTTAAAAGGCGGGAATATGAAAGTTTCAGGCACATTTTGTTATTTTCACTGGTTATACGTCAAAAAAAATGGCACTTTTTTAACATACATGATGAAAATTGACACATGCGCACAAAAAAAAACAACTAGAGAAAATCTATAGAATTGTATTACAGAAAACTTATAAATTCCATAAAATTCACTGTATAGGTACTTTTTATAACTGTTTTCCTTTAGTGGAATCATTTTGTAAAACTCTATCCTACACAAAACATAATGTGAAGCGATTCATTTCGTTCTCGTTGCGATAAAACTCATAATTCTATCCAATAGCGTTTAAAAAATGAATTCTTTCGCAGAACTAGCAGATATGTATTTAGCTTATGGTGCTTCTAACGGCAACTGCCGAGCAGCTGCAACGATTTATGGAGAACGTTTGCCGAATAGGCAAAAGTCTCATCATGCAAACTCATCAAAACACAACTTTTGCAGCAATTCATCGGCGTGAAAAATTTGATTGTTCTATGACACATACAGGACGTGATAGAACGGATAGTACTGTGACATTAGAGGAAAATGCCTTTAATGTTGTTGACAATAATCCGAGAACTAGTGTTCGAACTGTAGCATACGAACTTGGAACCGTGAACTTGGAACCGAAAGTGCTTCAACAGTTTTTCGAGCTCTTCGCGAACAGCTCTTACGACCTTTTAGAATTCACAAAATCCAGGCACTGAATTGTAATGACTTTGCTCCTCGAGTACAGTTTTGTAGGTGGTTTTTGAATAGGACTTATCGAGTGCTGTTCAAAAACCACAGTGTGAATGGACAGTTTCCAGAGTTGAAACTTTTTACCGATGAGGCTGCGTTTACAAGAGAAGGAATGTTAGATAGCCATAACACGCACTTGTGGGCTGAAGTAAATCCTCAAGCAATACCTGGTAGAGGTTATCGACACATATTTGCAATTAATGTTTGGTTTGGGATTGTTGGCAACTATTTGATAGGCATATTTGTGTTGCCGAATCGCTTAATGGGGGCCGCTTATGCCAATTTTCTTACATTTATGAAATTTTTACCATTCAAAGTGTTCTGCAAAACTTCGAAAGATATGGTAATCATATAGTGCCAGGTCAGGACTGTATGGGGGATGCGATATCACCTCCCAACTAAGTTCCAATGACTTTCCACGAGTTACCAAAGATGTGTGAGGCTTTGCTTTATAATGGTATACTGGTATAAACCATTATAAAGCAATTCCTTTATGAGTTGCTAATTCTGGCCGTTTTTCTTTGATTCCTTCGTCCAGTTTCAGTCATCAGTTGTTGACAGTAAATATCTGAATTGATTGTCTGGTTCCTTGGAGCAAGCTCAAAATACACAACACCTGTATAATCCCTCCAAATCGACAACATGATCTCTTTTTGATGCAATTTAGCCTTAAATGTAGTTTGTGCTGGTTCATCATGCGTGGACCATGATCGTTTTCGAATGATCTTACTATAGCTAACCCATATTTTATCACCAGTGATGGGTCTTTTTAAGAAAGGATCTCAAATATTAATTAAGGAGAAAACCACATCAAGAGGTTGTTTGAAAAACATTGTTGGTTAGCAAAAATTAATTAGATTTGAATCAAATTTTGACATCATTTCGTTCATATTTCGAACAATTTTTGTGAATTTTTTTGAATAATTTCAGTCAAAAATAAAAAAGTTACGGTATGATGTCCGCTGAAGGTTGTAAGTATAGTTTTCCAATTGCGTGCAAATCAAAAAGGTTTTTATTTTACATTAATAACTTATTTTCAAAGAATATGAACCTTAGTGCAGGTGAAAATCATAAAAATAAAAAATTTAACAATTTTTCTTCGATTTTCACTATTTTTTTCTCTAATTATGCAAAGAAAAATACCCTTGAAATTATGATATCATCTCACAAGTTGGTTAATATAATTCGTGATTTTATAAAAAATTATACTATCAATTTTCATTTTGATCGATTCTATACTTTTTGAGTTAGACTGCACGCAAATGTGAAAAGTAATTTTGAGATAAACGCATTTGAAAAATTCTCAGAAAGTTGAAATTCAAGGAAGATAACAATAATGTAAAATGCTTACCGATTAATCTGCGAATCAAGCACCATATTGTAATTTTTCTTATTCCTCATAGCCTTCGTTTTGCGCTTACAGCAGTTTTTTTTCGACTCCAATAAACTATGTCTATTATTCTGCTGACTCACGCGCTGGTTATCCATTTGTTTGGCATAATAGAAGCTTTGAGTTCCTACTACAATTCAATTAAAATTCATTGAATAGGCCCGCTGGAAAATTCGATGCCAATTCAGCGACTTTTAGTCCGCAGTGCAAATATTTAGGAGCTAATCGCCAAATAGTGGAATTAAACTTTCATTCGCATTTTGTGTGTGGCTACCTAAACATCTCTCCAGTAATTCAGTCCTTGATAAATTGTTAAATAAACTTCATTTATAAACTTGAATAAACTTCATATACATAACATAACTTCATATATTGGAAGAATTTCCTTCTGTACGTCGGATCCAATGGACTAGGGTGCGGTTCATGTTGCATTCCAAGAGCTGTTCGTTTCTGAATATCTTTCAATTCATGCGGAACCCAAATATCGAGCTTCTTAACCAGTCCAAGAGGTTTTAAGTGATTTTCGTTGGCTCTGTGCGATATATTTAACCTCGCTGCAATCTCTATAACAGTTATATGACGATCTTCTTTAATAATGATATTGATTTGGTCATCATCAAAACTTTAGTAGGTCGACCAAAACGCGAGAAGGTCATCTTTCAGTGAAAAATCGCCAGAACGCATTTTTAACCAATTCTGACACGTGCCCTCTGTTACGTACTCAACATCATAATCTTCAAATGCGTGTTTTTGAGCTTCTGCAAATTTCTTTCCTTTACGGAAATGAAAAAGTTAAATGTACCAAAATTGCTCGTTCTTGCATTCCATGTGCAGTTTAACCCTCAACAAACAAAATTTTTGTTTGAACCTCCATATGACTGATATCATACGTGGTCTGTTAAAAAAGTATCCGACCTTTAGCCGGTAAAAAAACTGGAATACCTGGAGCATTGGAAACATAATCACCCTCAAAGTAGTCTCCTTGTGACTCCACACACTTCTCCCGGCGGTGCCACCATTGTTGGAAGCATTCCGAAAAAGCCTCTTTCGGAATCGACTATAGCTCGGCAGTCGTTGCAGCCATAATATCCTCTCTCGGGTCTGAACCGTTCCTTTCAATGGCCTCTTAATTTTGGGGAATAGCCAGAAGTCGTAGGGGGCATATCAGGAGAGTAAGGAGCCTGTCAAACCAGAGCAGTCTGATTTTTCACCAAAAAGTTGTGAACCAAGTGCGAAGTATGTGCTGAAACATTTTCGTGATGGAGTCGCCAATTTCCTTATGACCACAACTCCAGTCGCTTGCGCCGCACAGCATCACGTAGCCTAAAATCATGTTAGTTAAAAAACCTAATCTAACCAAAAAATTGTGAACCAAGTGCGAAGAACTTGCTGAAGCGTTGTCGTGATGGAGTCGCCAATTTCCTAATGACCAAAACTCCAGTCGCTTGCGCCGGACAGCATCACGTAGGCGACGTAGGACATCCCTATAGTACTCTTTGGTGATTTTTACTTGCATTCGCAAGTCATTGGTGCGTTGCGAAAAAAATCGCAAAAACCGACGAGAGCACTACACACTACGTCACTCGTACACTGCTCGACAGAAACTGACGCTATCTACAGGCGGGAAAATTCACGCATGCGCACGAAGGTTCAAGGTCGGCTCATGCAAGCGCACTTGATTCAAACCCATCAGGTTTACAAAATAAAAAATAAGGTCGGATACTTGTCTAACAGACCACGTATGTCGAAAGACTAAAAACATAACGCATAGATTTCATTAAAAAATATATATTCTAATGCTCTCTACGTCTGACAAGCGAAATTACTTTCTTGTCAAGCCATTATATTTTGACGGACAGTCAGGCTGCGATAAACACCCCAACATGTCATAGAATACAATCTAGGACAGTTTAATAGTGTTTTCAGAACTTAAAACGTTTGGAAAACCACAACAGCGTTACGGTTGCGTGGCATAGTACACATAGTTGCGTTCACCTAGATCTGGAGGAAAACGAAAGAGCGGACGCATTTGCAATGTAGGGCGTTGCTGCAGCGCTCCCGATTACAAGAAACAAGTCAACAAAACCATGGCCCGTAAAGTAATTACATAGTGGAACAATAATAGTCATAAATGGGTCCGCACAAACAAAGGGTCCGCACAAGCAACGCAGCAAACAGATGTTGAATTCCATATCAAAAACCCTAAGGTCTGAAATCTTGCAAGTGTCGAGGAAACAGATCGCAACTGCAGCAGCTCTCTTAACAGAACACTGCGCACTAAAAGGACACCAGCAGAAGATGCGCATCTGGACAGATAACCACTATGCAGACTCTGCAACTAAGAAGACGAAACTGCCTCTCATATTCCACTGCGAAGCAATCGCGCGCAGGAGAACAAAACTCAACATCACAGTTCAGAGATTCCCGCGGAACCAAGAGACACGTAGACTTCTATAGCTAATGCCCGCCATACACACAACGCTCCACAACCAGGTTCTGCCTGCGCAGGTAGACCGGAGCGTGTGTGGGAATAGACCTGTGCAGTTTCTTGCGTACGGTTGACCTGCGCAGGCATATCTGCACATGTAACCTCTCCGGTAGACTGTAGCGTGTATGGCGGGCATAAGACATGGTCTGTGTGCATTTGCTTAAATGGAACGTGGGAGAATACAATAGGTCTATAAGGACGCTGTGTTTTTGATGCGAACCCTTGATCCCAGATTGGTATGAGAAAACAAAAACACCTGGGTAGTTGGTAATTTATTAAAAGAAATTAATAACACTATACCGTTCGTATGAACAAAATAATAAATAAGTGAAAATATTAATAATTAAGATACTTATTGTTGTATCACGATCACATTTCTAATTGGTCTTTATTAAAAGTTGTCATTATTAAAAAAATGTCATCATTATTAAATGTTGTATTTCCTTTAATCGTGTAGCAATAACCTTCTGCCTCAATCGCAATAATTTATAAGTTCGCTTGAAATCGATTAATTTAATTGCCCGTATAAATTATAAATACATGTTCAGTCTGCAAAACGTTAGTGGGACACATTTTACAAAACTGAAGGACTTTCAGGCCGACGGAATAACCGTTTTTAATTGAAAGTAAAGCTTTTAATGCAATTTATAATTAATAACTGAATATTCATAGTGGTATACGTTTGTTTAGCTTCGTACTTCCAATTGCATATTGTTAAATACGAGACCACATTTATAAACACTATATGAATTTGGCACACACATTTACATTTAACTTGTTCATTTGATTAATACATTAATGTAATTAATTAGTTCATTAACGAGGTGTTGTTCACTTGCAATCAGCAACAGAGGACATCGAAAACAAAATTAACAACATTTTCAAATTGGAATTATTTTAATGTGGAGTGTTAAAATTATCTAATAAATGTATTATTCTCCTCTGGATTGTCTTGTCCGTCTAAACTTGCATATCTAGTCTTGTCTGTCTATGGACGCTATCAATAAAATAGGGATAGCCCCTTACATCCAAATACATCTGCTCAAAGACTGCGGAGCACTGCTCCGCAAGAGACAGATGTACCTCGGAGCTCACTGCTTGAACGCAGAGGAGTTGCAGTCCTTGAATCCCACCCAGATGCTGAAATTCCTAAAGTAATCAGGACTAGAGGAGGCCCTCTAAATGGGAAAGTACGTGGTCTGTTAGAAAAGTATCCAACCTTATTTTTTATTTTGAAAACCTGATGGATTTGAATCAAGCGCGCTTGCATGAGCCGACCTTGAACCTTAGTGTGCATGCGTGAATTTTTTCCCGCCTAGAGCGTCAGTTGCTGTCGAGCAGTGTAGTGCAGTGTAGTGTGTAGTGCTCTCGTCGGTTTTTCAATGCAAGTAAAATGATGACGAAATGAGGGATGTCCTACGTCGCCTACGTGATGCTGTGCGGCGCAAGCGACAGGAGTTGTGGTCATCAGGAAATTGGCGACTCCATCACGACATGCCCCAGCACATTCGTTGCACTTGGTTCACAATCCTTTGGCGAAAAACCAGACTCCTCTGGTTAGGCAGGCTCCTTACTCACCTGATATGCCCCCCTGCGACTTCTGGCTATTCCCTAAAGTCAAGAGGCCATTGAAAGGAAGGCCATTTCAGACAAGAGAGGACATTATGGCTGCAACGACAGCCGAGCTAAAGTCGATTCCGAAAGAGGCTTTTTCGAAATGCTTCCAACAATTGCGGCACCGCTGGGAGTAGTGTGTGGAGTCCCAAGGAGACTACTTTGAGGGTGATTAGGTATCCAAAGCTCCAGGTATGCCAATTTTTTTACCGGCTAAAGGTCGGATACTTTTCTAACCGACCACGTATACCAACGCTTAGAGGAAGAGGGTGGGGTAGGTAGATCTATAAAGGTCGCAGTACAAGTAGCTGCCACCGTATCTACAATCTAAAATCTACATCCAAATGGTCACTTCAGTAACCATTTTTGCCTAATCCAGAAAGGGCTTATTCTTCACGACAGACAGGAAGAAGAGAAGACAGAGAAATACCGGAAGATAGAAATATCACCATTGATGTCTCACAAGGTTCGGTAATAGGCCCTACTATGTGGAATACGCTGACAAAATATTCAAAATGAAATTGCCTGAAAGTGCAACTATAATAGATTCTGCGGATAACATAATTCTGGCGGTAGCAGTCTGAACCGAGAAAGGCTTATGTATTGTGCCAATCTGACCCGTGTGAGGTTGCTGAACCCCCATCGGGCGCCTCCCCAGGTGGTGGATAGGGGGACTTATTATTATTCTCCTCTGGATTGTCTTGTCCGTCTAAACTTGCATATCTAGTCTTGTCTGTCTATGGACGCTATCAATAAAATATGGATAGCCCCTTACATCCAAATACATCTGCTCAAAGACTGCGGAGCACTGCTCCGCAAGAGACAGATGTACCTCGGAGCTCACTGCTTGAACGCAGAGGAGTTGCAGTCCTTGAATCCCACCCAGATGCTGAAATTCCTAAAGTAATCAGGACTAGAGGAAGCCCTTTAAATGGGTAAGTACGTGGTCTGTTAGAAAAGTATCCGACCTTACTTTTTTATTTTGAAAACCTGATGGATTTGAATCAAGCGCGCTTGCATGAGCCGACCTTGAACCTTAGTGTGCATGCGCGATTTTTTTCCGTCAGCTGCTATCGAGCTGTGTAGTGCAGTGTAGTGTGTAGTGCTCTCGTCGGTTTTTCAATGCAAGTAAAATGATGACGAAATGAGGGATGTCCTACGTCGCCTACGTGATGCTGTGCGGCGCAAGCGACAGGAGTTGTGGTCATCAGGAAATTGGCGACTCCATCACGACATGCTCCAGCACATTCTTTGCACTTGGTTCACAATTCTTTGGCGAAAAACCAGACTCCTCTGGTTAGGCAGGCTCCTTACTCACCTGATATGCCCCCCTGCGACTTCTGGCTATTCCCTAAAGTTAAGAGGCCATTGAAAGGAACGCAATTTCAGACAAGAGAAGACATTATGGCTGCAACGACAGCCGAGCTAAAGTCGATTCCGAAAGAGGCTTTTTCGGAATGCTTCCAACATTTGCGGCACCGCTGGGAGTAGTGTGTGGAGTCCCAAGGAGACTACTTTGAGGGTGATTAGATTTCCAAAGCTCTAGGTATGCCAATTTTTTTTACCGGCTAAAGGTCGGATACTTTTCTAACAGACCACGTATACCAACGCTTAGAGGAAGAGGGTGGGGTACAATAGATCTATAAAGGTCGCAGTACAAGTAGCTGCCACCATATCTACAATCTAAAATATACATCCAAATGGTCACTTCAGTAGCCATTGTTACCTAATCAAAAATGGGCTTATTCTTCACGACAGACAGGAAGAAGAGAAGTCAGAGAAATACCACCATTGATGTCTCACAAGGTTCGGTAATAGGCCCTACTATGTGGAATACGCTGTACGACAAAATATTCAAAA
This sequence comes from Phosphuga atrata, assembly GCA_944588485.1. Taxonomy (NCBI): domain Eukaryota; kingdom Metazoa; phylum Arthropoda; class Insecta; order Coleoptera; family Silphidae; genus Phosphuga; species Phosphuga atrata. Next base: position 2,652,389 of record OX155901.1, read on the forward strand.
TGACATTGCCTGAAAGTGCAACTATAATAGATTCTGCTCATAACATAATTCTGGCGGTAGCAGTCTGAACCGAGAAAGGCTTATGTATTGTGCCAATCTGTCCCGTGTGGGGTTGCTGAACCCCCATCGGGCGCCTCCCCAGGTGGTGGATAGGGGGACGCCTCCCAGATATGGGTGGTACCGGGGAAATTAAATACTCGGGGCGAACCAAAATCAGCATTACAGCGACTGTCCCAGATTGGGCGGCTGTAAATCTTACACACTTTTGACCCAAGGTCTAGAACAGGTCCCAAAAGCGGAACAACCACGATAGATACCGTTGACCAGGTATAAGAATTCAGAAGGCGAGTGGAAACCACTGAATTAAAGATCCTTTAGTGGATATCCTTAGTGATAATCATCACACCGTTACATTATGGCTTTGTCCAATTCGAAATGCTCCGGAGTTATAAATCGGATCTAACTCCCGGAGATCCAATCGGATCTCCGGGGAGGAGGGTATTGAATAAAGTTGAGTACAGAACTGTAACACATAGAAACGATAGAATTACTAGAAGTCTTTATGCACCTGGTAAAGTGAATAACGTGTTTTTAGAAATGGCGAGACTCAATATCCACATATTTGGCTTAAGCGATGTTCAGTGGAAAGGGTCGGGGAAGCATATCACCAAGAATGGCACAATGTACTTTTCAGGGAATGATGATGCCTCTCATCGATATGGAGTAGGAATAATTGTCGACAAGAGAGTGCAGCATACGGTATCCAGTTTCGTCCCATTCTCAGACCGCATAGTTCTACTGAAACTGACCTCAAATAAAGTTCCAGTAAATGTTATTCAAGTATATGCACCTACAGCAGATAAAGACGAGGATGAAATAGAGTTGTTTTACCAAGATCTAGCTAAAGTGATCAAATCTATCAAGAAACACAAAGTCCTCATTTTAATGGGGGATCTAAATTGCGAAGGTTTTCCAAGGAGAAATGACTGATACTACCGGCAAGTTCGGACTAGGTCTTCGCAATGAGCGAGCAGACAGACTGATTGAGTTCTGTCAAAGGGAAGAAATTATAATAACCAATACCTTCTATCAGCTTCCTCCACGTCGGCTTTATACTTGGAAAGCACCATCGGACGGAAAATCAGGTTTAATTAGAAACCAGATCGACTACATTATGATCCGTAGAAGGTTCAGAAATACTATTAAGTCAGTAAAAACATATCCAGGAGCTGACATAGCATCCGATCATAATCCTGTGGTAGCTGCAATTCATGTAAAAAATTCGTTTGGAAAACAACTAAGGAAAGTATGGACCCTAGAAGACTGAAGGACAATGTAGTGTACAAAAATGTTGAGAAGAACATAAACGACAAAGTAATCGAACTAAAACACAACGATAAGGGGAGTTTGTGAACATGGCAGACGATAAAGTGTTAAACGAAGTGCTGTGCAATTTTTGTACTAAAAAAGTCGCAAAACCACTATTTTGTATAAAATGTAAAAATTGTTACCATGCGGGATGCCTAGCGCATGAAAAAAAGAAACGTAATAACGCCTGCGAACATGAATTCCGCGAAGTTCAATAATTTTCTGTGCAAACCCCAGAAATTTTAGAAATTGTTAACACCGAATATAGTGAAAACTATTACTTAAAAAAGACAATAATGGAGATGGAGGATAAAAATGCAATCCTAAAGAAATATGTCTCAACCCATTTCAATATTGAATTATTGCAAGAAAAAGAAAAACAATAACAGAAGTAAACAATCCTACCTTGATCGAAACACATCTTGAGAATGTCAACAGTAACAGCGAGGCAACACTCTTCGTATCTCAAACGGGCGTTAGCTCGGTAGATAATCTTCCCCAAAGAGAAATTGAAATACACGAAAGTGATACGTCGGCAACCAATCAAACTGTGAACAATAATCAAAGACAGACTGTAACAATAGAACCTAAAAATAAGAAGAAGGCAACCACATCCACGTTCAACCCTGGAATTGAAACGCAACAAGCGGACAAGGACAGAAGTACCAACACAAAGACACAAACTTTACAATGTGTTATTGTTAAATATTGGTTGCATCGACTTAAGAAAACTTTCAATTTTTCTTTAATGCGGTTAAGTGTCTCGAAGACAAAGTATGGAAGCCATCAGTATGATTTTAAGATTATGAAATTTGTGGGCGAGTTAAAGCGATGGAGGGTAAAGTTGCCGCGGCTCATAATATTTGTTTCGAAACTTCATGAATTCTTAAATTGAATTATTTTTTCGAGCAGCAACAAAACCAAGAACGGAAAAATTAAATCCAAGTGAAAAGTTTATTTCCACAAAGGCAGTTTTAATTTCGTAATTTAATCGGTCCCATTTGAGAATTATTTAAACGAGACAAAGTTTTAAACTGTTATTATTTTTTGCATGATATCGAGTGTTGGATTTAACAAACAAACTACACGAAGTTGTAAACTAACTTCATTTTGCTTCTTCGCTGATATTATCTCTATTTCCATTGTCGTTTATTTCTGGAGCAATTAAATGTTTTAGGGAGCGATATTTTCAGGCCTGCAATTTTCTATTAACTTTTGATCACCGATTCATTCGGAGGGTTCAAACTGGTGAAATGACTTTAATGAATCGACATATTCGAACAATAAATCCAATTAATGGAATCGATTTCGAAAAAGTGTTGAATCAAGTAAGAAGAAAGACAAGACAAGATAGACAACACTAGACAGACAGGACTAGGCAGAGAAGACTAGACAGACAATACTAGACAGAGAAGACTAGACTGACAAGACTAGACAGACAAGACTAGACAGACAAGACTAGACAGACAAGACTAGACAGACAAGACTAGACAGACAAGACTAGACAGACAAGACTAGACAGACAAGACTAGACAGACAAGACTAGACAGACAAGACTAGACAGACAAGACTAGACAGACAAGACTAGACAGACAAGACTAGACATACAAGACTAGACAGACAAGACTAGACAGACAAGACTAGACAGACAAGACTAGACAGACAAGACTAGACAGACAAGACTAGACAGACAAGACTAGACAGACAAGACTAGACAGACAAGACTAGACAGACAAGACTAGACAGACAAGACTAGACAGACAAGACTAGACAGACAAGACTAGACAGACAAGACTAGACAGACAAGACTAGACAGACAAGACTAGACAGACAAGACTAGACAGACAAGACTAGACAGACAAGACTAGACAGACAAGACTAGACAGACAAGACTAGACAGACAAGACTAGACAGACAAGACTAGACAGACAAGACTAGACAGACAAGACTAGACAGACAAGACTAGACAGACAAGACTAGACAGACAAGACTAGACAGACAAGACTAGACAGACAAGACTAGACAGACAAGACTAGACAGACAAGACTAGACAGACAAGACTAGACAGACAAGACTAGACAGACAAGACTAGACAGACAAGACTAGACAGACAAGACTAGACAGACAAGACTAGACAGACAAGACTAGACAGACAAGACTAGACAGACAAGACTAGACAGACAAGACTAGACAGACAAGACTAGACAGACAAGACTAGACAGACAAGACTAGACAGACAAGACTAGACAGACAAGACTAGACAGACAAGACTAGACAGACAAGACTAGACAGACAAGACTAGACAGACAAGACTAGACAGACAAGACTAGACAGACAAGACTAGACAGACAAGACTAGACAGACAAGACTAGACAGACAAGACCAGACAGACAAGACTAGACAGACAAGACTAGACAGACAAGACTAGACAGACAAGACTAGACAGACAAGACTAGACAGACAAGACGTTAGCACGCACCGCTCTCGCGTAGCAACCCTTCGACCCGTTTCACGCTCATCCCTTTCATCCTTCTCCTTTCTCCTAATTACAGATCCCATCATCCCAGTCAGCACGCCCCATCCATACCCCCAACCCTCATCAATCTCTCCTTAAAACATTTAGTGCTGTACGTATTTATCCATGCCTGCACCCCATACAGGAGAAGGGAGTGCACGACCGCATTCATAACCTTTCTCTTGCAGCCCAATAGCCCGCCTACGTTGGGCATCAGCCGTCCAAGAGCTCTCGCACACACTGTTGCCTTACTTACCAGTCGGTTTACCTGCTCTGCCATCCTAAGGTTCCGCTGGAGCTCCACCCCAAGGTATCTCACAGACTCCCGAGCCGGCACGTCAACTGTCCCCATTCGCACTGTGAGTTCACGCAGCTTTCTTCTCTCAATTAGCAGGACCGCCTCAGTTTTATGAGGTGCCAGGGCTAACCCATTTCCCTGCATCCACCGGGCAATCCCGCGAATTGCCTCATTCGTTATCGCTTTCATTCCTTCTTCCGGTCTTGCTACAGTAACAACCGCTAAATCACCCGACGAGTGTAACTCTAGCCACCTCATTCTCAACACCTCGTCATAAAATTTGTTTTAAAGACCGATCTTTGGACCGAAGACCAAAGACCGATCCCTGTGGAACACCCGCACTCATCCGGAAGATCTTTCCCTCCGCAGTCACCACCTCCCTTTCGTTCAAGTAGCTGCCCACCAACTTTCGGAACTATCCCCTTCAGTTCCACTGCCTCCATGATTCCGATCCATCGAAACGAATTGAAGACATTTTTCACATCCAGGGTGACCAGCACACAATACGTACGGGCACGCCGTGGATTTGAATTTGCTACTCTTGCTCGCGCATCATTGCGTCCGCCGTGGTTCGGCCCCTAAACCCATAATGGTCCGCTGTAAGACCCCCTACTCTCTCAAGATCCTCATTTATTCTTGCTCTAATCATACTCTCGTACAACTTCGCTATCCCATTTCAAAGGCATATTGGCCTGTATTTGGCTTCCTCGCCTTCCTTTAGCTCCTTCTCAATCATAACCAGTCTCCCTTTCTTTCACTCCTTGGGAAAGCTGCAATTCGCCAATTCCTTCATCACTCTCAGAGACAGATTCCCACACACATGTCCAAACATCTTGCACGCTTCGGGAGGAACACCATCCGGAGCCGGCGCTTTACCTTCCCTCATTCGATCGACTGCCTTCCGCAACTCACTCGGGGAGAAAGGGGTCACCGGTCTCCATCCCGCAGGTTCCACCCAGATCACACGCTCATGTATTGGAAACTGCTTCCTGATTTCCGGCATTAGACGGACAGACAAGACTGGATAAACTGGACTGGATAGGCAGGACTGGACAGAGAGGATTGTAGAGACAGGAGTGGTCAGACAGGACTGGACAAACAGGACTGGACAGACAGGACCGGAGAGACAGAACTGGACAGACAAGACTCGATAGACTGAACTGGACAGACAGGACTGGACAGGCAGAACTGGACAGAGAGGACTGTAAGGACAGAAGTAGTCAGACAGGACGGTGAAGATAGGATTGGACACACAGGACTGGACGAGAACACAGAATCGGTCCTACTGACCGGAAAAAGGAAAATAGGACGTTTCCCTTTCCAATAAAATAACAAACGATCATCCCCAAAGATGCTGTCAAATACCCCCCGAGAGCGTGAAACGGGTCGAAGGGTTGCTACGCGAGAGCCGTGCGTGTCAACGCCCCTCCCCCCCCCCCCCCCTTAGTGCGAAGGGAGCGCACAAATTTATTGTAAACCTTCGCGGTCGTCACCATCGACAAGAGCGTCTCCTTTAGAAAACACATCATATTTGCTGCCGCGAAGGCTCTCAAAACCTCAGCGGCACTTGATAAGCGCTTATGCCGAACGGGGGTTGCAAAAAGCATCACTCTTCACATCAATTCACATCACTTTTTTAAAATATATATTTATATATTTTTTGCATGGTCCATTTTCCCATAAACATTTACACTAGAGTACTTTGTTTTAAGAGAGATAAAATGAGTGTTGACCTTCTGACGCGACCAATCGCAGCTTCTCACGCATAACTTCGATGTTAGAATAATCCGGAAGTTTGAGGTAGTTGACACACGTCATCACAGATAGTAGGAAGTCGTCAGGATTCATAATCGTATCTAAAGTCCTTCGGAGAACGGTTAATGGTGGGCACGACTCTTGGTCCCAGAAGTAGAGCCACGGGTAACAAGAAAACACGGGGAAGTAAATTACTACCTGACCCAAGCATTGAGCGGCCACGGTTGTTTAAGGCAGTACCTGTATAATATCAGGCGGGCACCGGGTGATCTATGCGTCCACTGTGGGAGCACAGACAGTGTGTCTCACATAATCTTTGGATGTCCCAGGTGATTACTAGAGTGAGACAATTGAACTGCCAAAACGAAGAAACCCTTAGATGCAAGAACGATGACAAAGATAATGCTAAAGACAAAATCAGAGCCACAGAGACCATGACTAGGGACATAATCAGCAAGAAAGAAAATGACGAAAGGACAAACAAAAACGGAATCAACATCAACTCCTGAACCCCTAATCACATACTGTGGATGAGGGCGGTAAGGCGAGAAAAAATAAGGAAACTGTCTTTGAAATTTCACAGACAACGCCATGTTTTTCCAAAAAGCAGCTCCGAGATACTCGTGAGTTCAGGTACTTGACAAGTCAACTGAATAAGCTTGCTACGTCCCCATTAAAACAAAATAGAAACTGGACTAGACACCCAGGACTAGATAGTTAAGACTAGACAGAAAATAGCAGAAGGGCAAAACTTCACATGGAAGAATAGACTGACAAAACTACACAGACAAGACAGGACAGACATGCCTAAATATACAAGATTAAACAGAAAAGACTAGATAGATAGACAAGATTTGGACAGGGAAGATTTGTACAAAGAAGACTAGACAGATAAGTTTAGTGTGACAAGACTAAACAGGCAGGACAGGACTTGACAGGACAGTCAGTCAACAAGACTGGACAGATAGGCCTGGACAGACAGGAGTGGACAGACAAAACTAGACAGACAGGATTGAACACACAGAAGTGGATAGACAAGACTGGACAGATATGACTGGACAGACAGGACTGGACAAACAGGATTGGACAGACAGGACTAAAAAGTGATTCGGGGGAAGCTCTCACTAAACCACCTTTGGCTTTTAGTATGCGCCACCGCGGCATCTCATATTTTGCATTCTTTCAGGGTGGGCCATTCCGTCAGTTATCGCCTACCCCGATTGCCTATTGATTGAATAGAAAAGACTCGTCAGACATGAGTAGATAGACATAACAAGACAGAGAAGACTAGAGAAAACTAGACTGACAAAAGTACACAGAAGAAGAGATAGATAATTTTAGACATACAGCACTAAGAAGACAAGACCGGAGCGACAAAGATTCGTATAAGATATTAAAAAATTGTGTTATCAAACGAAAAACTCTTCTCTTCTACACATAATTTATGTGTAGAACTTTTGTGCATTGAACTGACACCTTAGTGTTTCATAAATCTGTATCTAGTAAATATAGTTCGTATCAAAATTTCCGCGTCTTTTTGCCCCTCAATCCCGTGTGTGCATGCACCGATGACAAATTGCCATTGGTAAATAAACGTAAAATGTAAATAAATTTCATGCACACATCCCAAAACATTGACAGATTAATTGACGACATTCATTTCGCATTACTGTGATTGGTATGCGCGGGTTATTTACATACCGATTACTATAGTCATCATATTTGAAATGCAAATTTTGAAATTATAAATATTTTCAATAATAAATATCAATAAATATCGATAAATAGAGATTATATTTTTAACAGCAGTCTAGTTTTAATTTTTAATATTCAGTTTGTTATTCACATTGAATTAAAAAATTCACTTTGTTTTTTACCACCCTTATATTATGTAAAAATGTTAAATAACTTATTATTCACAGTTATATAAATTTCTACACATATCACGATTCGAGTTTCGACGTTTGACGGTCATTTTCAATTGACTTAACAAATTGATGTGGTTGAATATATACCCTTATAGTTTTGGTGGGGTGGGGGCGGTGTTTGTCCGAAGATGAGGACTTATCTGTTTGAGATTGGGTGAGATTAAAAAGTTGGGAAAAGATTAGGTCAGTTTGCTCGTTTAGGAGATTAACTGAGGGATTACGGGTTTTTTTTGAAAATTTCTAATGACTAGGAGATTTAGTTTCGGGCCTTTGTTGCAATTATGCAAGATTTTTAGATTATCTATTTCTGGGAATTTATGATTGCATTCGAGACAATGGTTTGAAAAAGAACTAGTGTCTTTTTTCAGACGAAAAGCGCGAGAATGTTCTGAAAACCGTGTTAAAAAACTTCGTCCTGTCTGCCCTATGTACACGCTGAAATGAATTTCGTATACGCCCGATTTTTTAATGGGATCGATTTTGTCTTTGGCATTAAACAATATGTTGGACAACTTAGAGGAGGGTTTAAATGCTACTTGAAGATTTTGATTTCGAAGGACATTTGCGTTCGCTTGTTTTGGCAAAATATGTCAGGGAGATGAAAGTTTTGTCTGAATTTGAGGTTTTCGGATAAATTTGGGCCATTGCGAATTGGGTTCGTTTATTATTGATAATGTTTTGGATGAGTTTTGTTGGGAAACCATTCTCTGTAGCGATTGAAATGATGGTACTTAATTCTTTGATTCTCTTTTCTGTGGAAAGGGGGATTGAAAAGGCTCGACGTATCATTGAATGATAGGCCGCTAATTTGTGTGTTATCGGGTGAAATGATGAATACGGGATTGTAGAGTTAACATTGGTGGGTTTTCTGTATATATCAAATTCTATTTTGTTGTTTTTGTGAATCAGAGTAAGGTCTAAGAAGTTTATTTTGTTGTCTGTTTCTACCTCGATGGTGAATTTAATTTTGGGATGAACGTTGTTTATTAGGTTGAGAAATTGGTCTAATTGACGTGTTGTACCACTAAAACACGCTATTACGTCATCGACATATCTATACCAAAATGAAATATGTTTTTTGGAGAAATCTAGTTTGAAGATTTTTTCTTCGATAGTTGACATGAATAGATCGGCTAAAAGGGGACTTAATGGCGATCCCATTGCTAGACCTGATGTTTGCAGATAGTAAGTGTTATTACATTTGAAGTAATTTTGATTAACACAAGTTTCCAGGGCTTCATAAAGTTCAGATTTTATAAGATGATGACAATTAGCTTTATCAATTAAATTTTGTATGATTTCGAGACACTCTTTAGTAGGTATATTAGAAAACATACTAATAACGTCAAAAGATACGAGTTTGGAGTTTATTGGGGTTGTTATTGGTTTGAGGAGATCTGAAAGGGCAAGTGAATTTTTTACAGAATATTTTGGGGTAAATTTGGTGTATTTTTTGAAAAGAGTATTCAGTTTAATTGCCAAAACTCTTGCTACACTGTTAATATAGGAGACAACTGGTCTAATGGGAGAATCGGGTTTGTGAGTTTTAATGAAACCATAGAGTCTGGGAACTGTGGGATTCTGATTTATGATTTTAAATTTCTCAAATTCGGAGAACAAAGTTGTAATATTTTTTAAGAGACTTCTAATTTGAAATTGGAATTTTTGTGTAGAAATCCTTTTTCAAGGGAGTTAGTTTTTCTGTTGAAATGAAAGAGTTCATTTTATTAATGTACTGTTCTCTTTCCAGGACGACTATCGAATTGAATTTATCTGCAACAATTTCACAAAAATATATATTTATAGAGCAAAATGCCATCAAGTGGTATACAGATGGTTCGAAGACAAAGGAAGGCACTGGTGCAGGAGTGTTTGGACCTCGTACCAGATACTCCGAATCCATGGGAACATCCCCAAGTATCTTCCAAGCAGAGGTACACGCAATCGAAAGATGTGCACAGTTTAACCTCGACAGGAATTACCGCAAAAAACGAATTGCTATCCTGTCAGATAGCCAAGCAGCCATCAAGGCCATTAGCTCATACACCATCAGATCCAAACTGGTATGGGACTGTGTGGGGAAGCTGAACAAGCTTGGCAGGGATAATAAAGTAACGCTATACTGGGTACCAGGCACACTGGTATAGACGGAAACGAAGAAGCCGATCACCTAGCAAACAAGGGATCCAGTAATAAGCTCCTTTATAGTTTCGGAACCCTTTTGCGGTATGAGCGTGAACACCATCCGCAAAAGTTTAGATGAAGAAATAAGAGGAAAATGGATGAAAACCTGGGAAGAACTTCTAGGGCTAAGGCAATCCAAAGTGATGCTGGGATCTTTTAACCAGAAGAGAACTAAAGCTTGCCTGAAACTAAGCAGGAACAAGCTCAGAATTCTGACAGGAGCCCTGACGGGACACTGCAGACTTAGGAAACATCTCAAGGCCCTAGGCCTAGAGGAGGATGATGGATGCAGATTATGTGGCTCAGCAGAGGAAACCCCCATACATCTGTTCAAAGACTGCGGAGCATTACTCCGCAAGAGACAGATGTACCTTGGGGCTCACTTCTTGAACACAGAGGAGCTGCAGGCCTTGAATCCCACCCAGATCCTGAGATTCCTAAAGGAATCAGGATTAGAGGAGGCGATCTAAATGGGTAAGTACACCAACACTTGGAGGAGGAGGGTGGGGTACAATAGATCTATAAAGGTCGCAGTACAAGTCGTCACCACCATATCTACAATCTACAATCTACACAAAACGACGCATGCATCGTGCGCTATTTGATTTGTTTATTTTGTACCCGCGAATATCTAAGTTTAGTTTATAGAAAATAGTAGACGAGTAGTTCTCCACGAGGCACACTGGGGGAACCCCTGGTTTAGATATTAAAAGAGCATTTGTCTATTCCTGTATGTCTATTTTTACTTGTCTATTTGATTAGTCTTATTTTCAGTTTTACATAAATGCATCGTTAATATTCTCCTGTAGTTATTTATATAACATAAAATGCAGATAGATTTTATCGTGGATTACAGTGTTGAAATCGGCAAGCGATTTAAATATCTCTTCGATTTATCGTCACGCGAAATTCACAATTTTTCACGAGTTTTAAGCCACAGTATCGAGTGAAAATCTCGGCCGCATAAAAATCTCATTCATCAAATTAAAGCACCTAGAATTTGAATGAGGATAAAAACACCCTTCAATGTTCACAAAAAAAAAAAGGAAAATGATATTATAACAATAAAAGCAGTAATTTAGTTTGAAAAAAAATTGTTAGATATGCTAAAACGTAGGCGAGGAATATTCTAGGTCCCATTTGGACCAATTGACTTGATTTATGTAAGTTTAAAAAACAGAGCACCTTATATGATAATGTTTCTTATATTAGATTCCATTTGGGTACAATCTAAAAAAATCTAAACCTACCACACACACATATCTATATATATATATATATATATATATATATATATATAAATATAAATATATATATATATATATATATATATATATATATATATATATATATATATATATATATATATATATATATATGTATGTGGGAAACGAGGCTTATGCTCGGCGGCTGTCGTCAAAGAACACAGCGGGGATTCTTAATATGTGCAAAAAAAATCTCTCACAGAAAAATACGCATATAAACGGTGCCATTAGACGCCCACGCAACGTCATCTTATTGTTTTCAGAAAAGTTTTCCCAGGGAGATACATTGAATAACTTTTCTAGTATTATATAACAACTTATGAAAAATATCTCAATTTTATTTAGTTTACAAATGAATTATATAGACCATCCCAAATTATTTTAATTCGATGTTGTTGTAATTAGCAGTAAATGTGATCAAATAAATTTGATTTTAAACAATATAAAATGATAAAAACATGTTTATTGCTGTACTTATAATACAACAAATAGCTATCGACCCGTGCTCTTTCAGCCGGTTGATTTTAATAATTTTTCTGCGTTGTTAAGTAAGTACTGCAGCACGGGAACAACTTATTAGTTCGCGGAACATTTACAGGTTTAGTATTTTGTCTCGGCGCCCTAGCTAGAGTCCAAATAGGATAAAATGATACTAAGAAGATAGGCACAAAAATTAAAACATTTATAATGTGAAGCTACGGATAGTAGTCCGCAAACTATAGCTCTAGTAACACCATTAAGACAAGCAGACCTACTGCTAATATAGGTAGACAGCGAACACACGATGGTACCAACTATAGAAGAGGTTGGAACAGCAATCAACACGCTAAAGTCTGACAAAGTCTTTACTAGAATTTATACTAACCTCCGACCTAGAAATATGTAATATAGGTAACACTCCCACCTTCACCACAGCCGTGAGAGAGGAGGTACTTGATATTACACTCGTTTCCACTAAAACGCCTAACCTTATAAGCAATTGGAAAGTGTCAAAAGAACACTCCTTTTCTAATCACAGGTATATTGAATTTAAGGTAGGCATACAGATGCAAACAAAGCCTAAGTTTGTAGACAAACGGAAGACTGACTGGGGTAAGTCCAAAACTACCCTATCGGGTCTTCTATCGGAAGAGCCGCCCCCAACACCAAAAACAGGGGATGAGCTAGACAGAACTGTAAAACAGTTCACAGGTGCCTGTAACAAGGCCGTGAGGCGTGAGCAGGATAGGTAAGAGCAAACCACGGTGGTGGACACCGTTAATAAGCTCCCTAAGAAAGGAATGCAGGAGGCTGTTCAACGAGGCAAAAAGCACCAATGAGTGGACTGCCTATAAAAACAGCCTACGGAATTTCAAAACGGAGGTTAGGAAGGCCAAAAGGTCATCCTTTGCTCGGCTCTGCGAGCAAATATAGGAAACCTCATAAGCCAGCCGACTGCGAAAAATTTTATCTAAGGATCCGGCAGTCCAAAGCTTCATACAGAAGCAAGATGGAAACTGGACAACCTCATGTACAGAAACGCTGGAGCTACTCATGGATACACTCTTTCCAAACAATGGAATAAGTGTAGTGGACTCCACCATAACTGCTCCACCTCGGTATCTGGCTGACAGAATTGTAGGTGGAGATAAGCTAACCTGGAGCATCAAAAGCTTTAAACCCTTTAAGTCACCTGGACCTGACGGGATCAGTCCAGTTGAGCTGCAAGAGGCCATAGATATAGTTACACCTTGGTTGGAGACTATGTTTAAGGCATGTATAAACCTCTCATACATCCCAAAAATATAGAGAGAGGTCGAAGCGGTCTTCATCCCAAAAGGAGGAAAGGCCTCACACACCTCCCCCAAAGACCTGAGACCAATCAGCTTATCATCGTTCCTGCTAAAGACACTTGAAAGACTGATTGACTTGCACATGAAGGAGGCATTACACCCTGAAATGCTGTCTATGTCTCAGCACGCATACACAAAGGGGAAATCCGTGGAAACAGCACTCCACGCCTTGGTAAACCAGATAGAGAGCTCGATGAGGCATAAGGAGTTCACGATGGTTGTCTTCCTCGATATAGAAGGGGCATTTAACAACGTGAAGCCTGAAGCCATTGAATCAGCCTTAACTGGAGCTATGGACAACGCTCTATGTCACCTGATCGGAAAAATGCTCCGTGAAAGGAACATTAGGGCCACAATGGGAGAATCCCACATAAGAAGGAAGGTGAGATATGTTGATAGAGCTCAGAGTTATGTCGCCTTCGGAATTCCGTAGCAAGGAATTCCGAAGTAATTTTTTTTCAAAACTCAAAAACCAAAACTTGCAAATTACCTTTGCACCAAACAACTTTTATTTGAAACATTTTCCAAAATTTTGCTTAGTTTTTGAGTTATCGCCCATTGATTATTCGCAATTTTAAATTTGAACTGATTTTTGAAAGCGACGTGTTTAGTTTTTCCAAAATTTGACGGTCTAAACTCAAAAATGGTGGGTAAGGGGTGACGGCAATAATCACCAAGAAAGTCCGACCCAAATGTCAACCTCTCCTGCACGCGGTGCCCGCTGCTAGATAACGAACGAGGCTCTGGCGACCGAGTCATGGCGGTATAACCATTCCAACGAGAATAAAGGAAATGTATTCTCACAACATAAAGGAAGGCAACGGGATACCACCTTTATTATTCTTTCCCAAGACAATAACATGAGTACATTTAATTCAAAACTTTCCGGAGCTATAAATAGTTCCCCAATCGGATCTCCGGGGGGGGGGACGGCTTTAAATGTAACAAATATAAGAGCAAACCTAAGAAAACCATTGAAGATAGGAACATGGAATGTAAGAAGCCTATTTGAAGCTTGGAAATTGGCAAACCTCACACGAGAAATGAATAGACTTGAACTAGATGTCCTGGGCGTTGCTGAGACCTGGTGGCCTGGCGTCGGAGAGTGCAATGTGGATAACGGAGTATTTTTCTACTCTGGTAATGAAGATCCAAAACATAGGAAGGGTGTAGGAATCGTTATAACTAAAGAACTATTGAAATCTGTGGTGGACTTTGTCCCATACTCGGACCGCACTGCTTTATTGAAGCTCAGAGCCAAGCCAAACGATCTTAATATAATACAGGTATATGCACCAACTGCGGAATCGCCGGACCATGATGTAGAAAATCTTTACGATGAAGTCAAAGAATTGCTTAAATTGACTAAAAAACACGACGCCAACATAATTATGGGTGACTTCAATGCCAAAATAGGTAAGGGTAGAGTTGAGGAGTTGGTCGGACCATATGGTCTTGGAGAAAGGAACGAGAGAGGCGATCGACTTTTGCAATTCTGCCAAGAGGAAAGCATGAGAATAACAAATACATGGTTTCAACTACACCCTCGCCGACTTTATACCTGGAAGTCCCCAGCGGACCGACTACACAATTTAGTGCGAAACCAAAGAGATTTCATCCTAATTAACCAGAGATTCAGCTCGACCATCAAGAGGGCCGTCACATATCCTGGGGCGGATGTACCTTCTGACCATGTGCTGTTGATGGCCGTCTTGAAAATTTCCTTGTCAAGGCAAAGAAAGTTAACCACACAGCGACGGGTGGCGTTGGAAAAATTGAGGGACCCAATAATAAAATCTGAGATGTGTAATGAGATAAACACACAAATTCAAACAATAACATCGAATATTGGAGATGAGCCGCAATCTTGGACAAAGATAATGGACATTGCAACAAACTCAATGCAAAACAGATTAGGATATAGGACAAAGAACAAAAAGCAAAAATGGATGACGGATGAGATTTTGTTGTTAATGGACGAACGTTGAAAACACAAGAACAAGGCGGACAGCAGCAGGTACAAAGAAATTCAAAGACTAATAAGATCAAAGATTAGAATAGCAAAAAACGAATGGCTTAAACGTGAATGCTCACAAATAGAACAGCTGCTAAACCAACACGACGATTTTAATCTGCACAAAAAGCTAAAGGAGACTGCTGGCATATATAAAAAAATGAGATCAACTATAACAGTAAATATTAGCAACCAGATAGTCCTCGACAACAAAGAAAAGAACAATGTCTGGGAAAGGTATATTGAAGAACTTTTTGACGACGACAGACCCCCAGCTGGCACCAATAACTCTCTAACCAATAACTCTCTGACCGGCCCATCGATCACTAAGGGCGAGATTAAAAACGCTATACGTAATTCAAAAAATAACAAAGCGGCTGGCCCAGATGATATTCCGTCAGAAATACTTAAACTCCTAGATGAAAGAGGCATCACAGCACTACATAAAGTATTTAACACCATATATGAGACAGGTCACTACCCCAAACAGTGGTTGTGCTCTACCTTTATCCCCCTGCCTAAGAAGACCAATGCAAGAAAATGTGAAGATCATAGACTTATTAGCCTGATGAGCCACACTTTAAAAATATTCCTCAAAATCATACACCAGAGAATTTACAAGAAATGTGAAAGAGACATAGGCGACTCGCAGTTTGGGTTTAGACAGGGTTTAGGTACACGAGAAGCGATAGTTGCAACACAAGTGCTTGTCCAAAACTGCTATGATCAGAGAAAGGATATGTGTCTATGTTTCATAGACTATGAAAAGGCATTTGATCGCGTACAACACCACAAATTAATGCAGCTCTTCAATAGGCTTGATATAGACCAAAAGGACATTAGATGCATTGAAAACCTATATTGGAACCAAACAGCGCAAATCAAATTAGGCAATAATATGTACAAAGCCATACATATTAGAAGGGGGGTACGACAGGGATGTGTGCTGTCTCCACTCCTATTCAACTTATATTCGGAAACAATATTCCAAGACGCTTTGGAAGACGTGGAAATGGGAGTCAAAGTTAATGGAGTGTGGATTAACAATATCCGCTATGCTGACGATACGGTCTTAATCGCGGATAACATACACGACCTACAACAACTGGTCAACAAGGTAGGAGAACAGAGCAAATCAATGGGCTTAAATATCAACATCAAAAAAACAAAGTTTATGATTATCTCTAGAAACCTAAATATGTTTGAAAACTCCACCATAACATTTAACGCAGGGCCCATAGAAAGAGTAGAAAAATTTAATTACTTGGGCATCTGGCTTTTCGAAGACTGGACATCAGACAAGGAAATAAAATGTCGCATTGAACAAGCTCGACAGACATTCCTGAGGTTTCGAAGAGTGCTGACCTGTTCCGATTTTGACCTCAACCTAAGACTCAGATTCATTAAATGCTACGTCTGGTCGGTGCGTCTTTACGGTATGGAAGGTTGGACATTAAAGACGGCTGCAATTAACAAATTAGAGGATTTCGAGATGTGGCTGTATCGCAGAATCCTGAAGATACCTTGGACGGCTAGATTAACAAACGAAGAAGTTCTAAGACGTGTCAACAGACAACGTGAACTGTTTGAATTGATTAAGAAAAGAAAAACGGCATATCTAGGGCATATAATGCGGAACACGAAATATCAATTCTTGCATCTATTGATCGAAGGCAAGATCGAAGGCCGGAGAGGGATCGGAAAGAAAAAAATGTCCTGGCTGCGAAATATCAGACAGTGGACAGGGCTACGCCATATACAGTCGTTGATACACACCGCAAGGAATAAGGAAGCAATGGAAAATGTTATCGCAAACATCCATTAATGGATACGCATTGGAAGAAGATGAAGAAACTCAATTTACCAAAACATGCAAATTACTATTTCTTATAGAAAATTGGCTAATCTGCAACTTTTATTTGAAACATTTTCCACAATTTTGTTTAGTTTTTGAGATACCCTTGAGAGATGCTCTTGAGGTACCCCTTTGAAAATTCGCATTTTTAAAGTTTTCGTTTCTAGAAATAAACTTATTTTTGAAAGCGACGTTATTAGTTTTTCCAAAATTTTACGATCAAAATTTAAAAACCAAAACTTTCAAAGTACCTTTTCTTATAGAAAATTGGCTAGTCTACAACTTTTATTTGAAACATTTTCCAAAATGTTGCTTACTTTTTGAGACACCAGCCTTTGAAACACCGAAATTTTAAAGTTTTCGTTTCTAAAAACAGATTTTTGAAAGCGACGGCGAAAACTCAAAAACCAAAACTTGCAATTTACCTCTTCTTATAGAAAATTGCCCAATCTACAACTTTAATACGACAGGTTTTCCAAAATTTTGCGTAGTCTTTGATATATTATCATATTTTCAAAATTCGCAATTTTAAAGATTTGGTTTCTAAAAACAAACTGATTTTTTAAAACGACATGTTTAGTTTTTCCAAAATTTGACGGTCAAAACTCCGAAACCAAAACTTGCAATTTACCTTTTCTTATAGAAAATGGACCAATCTACAACTTTTAGTTGAAACATTTTCCAAAATTTTGCTTAGTTTTTGAAATATGATCCTTTTTTCCGTAACTACGTTCGGAAAAGCATGTTTTTCCGTTTACAACGTATCAATTTTCTCATCTTATTGTACAAATAACTATACCAGTTATGTTACAAATAGTCACTTGTTTAGAATCCAAACTTCATTAAATTTAATAGTACAACTGTTACGTATTACGTATTACGCGCGATTTGAATTGTTCATTTTGTATCCGCAATACATAAGTTTATTTTCCGGAAAATAGCTCTTTACTCTTTACTCTCCACGGCACACACTTTAGGATGCACCCTGTATTACAGGATATAATTTGCAAGGCTTTTATCAGAAGCTTGTGGCTCAAATGGCACCATAATGCTAAATTTAATCTCCAAGTAAATTGATTCTTGAAACTGTACACTACCTATTAGTACACTTACTTAATACCCATAGAAAATAGAGAGGAAAATAATGAGCAACTTAAAAGAAATTGCTTGTCAAATGAACTTCATAAATTTATTCAAACGCAAAACTCTCATATCCATATACATATTATTGTCTTGTTACTCTAGTTTATGCTGTTTTACCTAATCTGTCAATAGAATTATATCTGTCTGGACTAACATATTAGATCAGTATGTTTACATAGAATATTAAAGTTTCAATGTTGTCAAAACCGTTGATTATATTTAATTCGCATTAAACATTTAGATTATGTGCCGTGCAGATCAGATTAAATTAACTGGAAACCTATTACAATCGCGAATAATTGTGCGGCTTTAAATAATGACTTTTACACGTTTTTCGTTCGGCGTTAAATTCGCAAAATCAATTCAATTTACGTCAAATTAAAAACAGTTGAAATTAATTCAAACAGCAAGAGAGAAAGAATATATTTATTGTATATTTTATACATTATACAAAGGGCTACCGACAACAAGGTTCTTCTGCCCTTAAAGCTAGATAATACCACTACAAATTATAATATATTAAAGAACGAGTTCAATAAGCGCGGTTTTGTAGCACGCGTGCATGTCTCCTCGCTACGTTCGTCGTTTTCTAATGGACAAGAGCGAAAAGCCCCTTATGGAATAGTCTTTTTATACTATTTGTTCCATTTTGCGCACTTTTATGCCATTTCTAAATAAAAAAATCGCCGATACATATTGAGAAAATTGTATCGCACTCGGCGAGCCATAACCGCGCGCGTATGAGTGCTGTTATGAGTCCATTACACATGCAAAATAGAGAAATAAATTACAGCAAGTCGAGTTCTCAACTTGCGGTGAATTAAACGCAAAATTCAAGAATTATCAACGGATTTATCATGTTAATCAAATTTGTTAATCTTAAAACTAAATACTATAGAAAGAAACTCAGAGTATCTAAACTACTTGAGGTAGTCTAGTTCTTAAGTTATCAATAAGAAATGAAGGAATTACGTGTAAAAGTATTTTTAAGATTGAATATCTTGTGTGACTATATATAATCAGAATTTGAGCAAATATTATTTCAGGTCTGTACGGTAGATAAAATCTGAGCGGGGTATAGAAATTCCTCGTTTCATTCAAATGATAAATACAAAAGAGAAAAAAAGTAATCGCCTTTTATATTAAAATCCTATTTATATTTCAACACGCGCTCTTTTGTGTAATCGAACAATTACCCCCCGAATATTTTTCTTTTTTCTTCCTCGAATATTTGAATATATTGATCCCGGACGCATAAAATATTCGCGACAAATTTATTATCTTAGAGCTTTTTTCTGCAACTTTCAGGCGAAAGTTTCTTTTTCTTTAGGGCCGCAGAAAACACTTCAATGCTGCAACATTAATCCATAAAGCGGTTAGTTAATAAAACCACCCAATCGATATTTAATACCGCTGAGAGTTTTATCCCGATCCCGAAAAAAAATTATTACTTACATTATCAGAATTTCACCAACAACAAAAAATCTCTCTTTTTGCGATTCTTTTTTCTAGCTTCCACAGTCAACATACAGAAGAAATACATGTATTGATATAAAAATCTTAATTAAATTAATTTGTTGAAATAATCAACATACTATCAGGCCCATAATAGATTTATTTTATGTACAACCACTATTACAAATGCCTATTGTTGTATAGTTCGTGGACTATGTAAATACATCATAACACACACACACATATGTAACAGTCCAAGATTAATGATAAGTTCTGATTGATAACACACACGTGCGTTTGGTTAATGATCCGTTGATTGGTCAAGAGCTGGTACAACGTGCTCGTACTCTCAGCGCTCCCGTGCCACAACTCAAACTAACGGAAATTGACATTGCGTACATTGGGTTGCCTATATCTATGAGCACTCTTATTCTAGTTTAACTCAAATAAGTACTAAATAATAAGGTACGTAACACAATAAGAATGTATTTCTTTTCATTTCTAGTTAAATAATGTCGAGTAACAGTTGAAAATACAAGTGTTTATTTATTATAATATTAAATAGTATACCTAATATGAAATAAATTTGTTGCACCAAACATATTTTTCTTATTAAACAGAAACAAATTTAGTACATAACTCGAGTTGTAAGGAAATTACGTACTCTCGGAATTACGCACTCCCCGCCAGGCGGGTCGTGCGTAATTGTTCCGCTCGTACGTAACATGCTTCTTCAACTCTCGTTACAACTCTCGTTACGTAATATACTATTATGTACCCAATTTTTTTATTATTCGAGAATCGAACATACATGTACCTTGTTACTCCTTGCAGGAGCATAGAGCCACGACAAACATCTGCCATCGAGTTCGGTTCTTCGCCAGCGCTTTACCTCCAGCCAGGTTTTCCTCTGAGTCGCAATCTCATCCAGAACTGTTCTTTTCCAAATTTGCGCTGGTCTCCCTCTATTCCTCTTCCCTTGCGGGTTCCAGTCGACAGCGATTTTGGCGATGTTGTGGAGGTCTTCATATTATAGCAGTGATATCTACGGCGATGTGTGTGATCTTCTTTTGATGTGTTACCCGCAACAGTTCTTTGTTTGAGATCTTGTCAGACCAGTAGACACCTATGATTCGGCGCAGGAATTTGCTAACTGCCACATGCAGTTTGTCTTCAAGATATTTGGACATTTTCCAGGTTTCGCATCCATAGAGAAAGACAGGTTTGACATTTGATTGGAAGAAACAGATCTTAGTAGTTTTCGAGTACTGACTGGAGTCCCATACCGATTTTAATTGTCTGAATGCTTGCTAGGCTTTTCTAATTTACATCAGGATATCGAATTCTGTATAACCGGCTTCAGTTATCCAACTCCCTAGATAGGTGTACGTTTGCGCGTTTTCAACTGGGCAACCATTTATCGTAAATACCATCTTCTTCTTTTTATTTATCTGCATGGACTTGGTTTTAGCGACGTAGATTTCCAAAGCAATCTTTTCTGCTTCCTTTGAGTGCGCCGAGAGGTTTTCTTGGACGTTCTGGTAGTTATGACCTAGCAGCATATATCGTCCACATAGCCTAGGTCACCCTCTAAATAACCCTGGGCAAGGATAACAAGAACATGGAAATTGAACGGAGAATTAGACTGGGTTCGGCGGCATTTGCAAAACTCAAAGGTATACTAACCAACAAAAAGATACCCCTACGACTGCGCTCAAGGCTATATGACCAATGTATCCTACCAATAACAACATACGGAGCACAAATATGGACCTTATCAAAACAAATTGTGAACAAACTAAGAGTATCTCAGAGGGCCTTAGAATGTTGGGCCTATCACTACGAGATAGAAAGAAAAACGAATACATTCGAAACAAGACCAAAGTGACCGACATAGTGGACAGGGCATCTCAACTCAAATGGGACTATGCAGGACATATCGCCCGTATCAAAGACAATAGATGGAATGGGAAATTATTGCGTTGGAGACCATGGACAGGTAGAAGATCAAGAGGAAGACCAATCTTACGGTGGTACGATGATCTTAAGAAAGTGGCAGGACTGCACTGGATGAGAACTGCTCAAGACCGAGATCGATGGAGAAAACTAAGAGAGGCCTATGCTCAAGAGAGGCCTATGTCCTGGGCGCATGACGGCTGAAAGAGAGAGAATCTAGGTCACCGAGCTGTGAGTTTAAAGTCCAGCGTATACCTTTAGAGTTATTAATTTTCTCCAGGAAGTGGACTAGAGCTATATTGAAAAGCAGTGGTGATAGCACGCATCCCTGCCTTAATCCAGTGTTTATGAAGAAACGTTCAATATCTCTCCCTTCATAAGATACACAACAGTTTGCTTAGTTGTACAGCGCCTTTATCATTGCGATTAGGTCTTGGGGGACGATTTTGCTGTTTTTTTTTTGCTAAAATCAGCTTGGTTGGGCCTTAGGTCTATTTTCTTTGACATTCTAGTTTTACTCTAGTTTTACTACTCATTCTAGTGCCACTGTACAGAAGTACTTCGCCTGTTGGGGTCAGGTGTTCTCCCGTACCTAGCCATCTTACCTCCGAGAGTCCTACAAACTGTAATTTATATCTATTTAGTTCTCTTGCCGCCTGCGCTATTTTAGTTCCCTCATAGAGCGTCTTTACATTCCAGCATCCAAAAAGGGTGTTAACCTTTGTTGAAACTAAAGTCGCCAACGTGTGGTCAGTCCGGTTTGTGTTTGTTGAGATTTCAGTGATGATGTTGAGGTTTGAAATAAAATAAAAATCATTATGATGATCGCCGACGTTTTCGGAGGACATGGCACGTAAAGAAGAAGAAGAAATCTGCACTGATGAAAAACGGATCTAAGTGTATTCCATTTTAATTTTAATTCAGAACAGCAAAGCTGCACTGATGAGAGACGGTTCTCGACACATTGTTTATTGTTTAGTGCCATGAAAGCCGAATGGGGGCTGGTACATAGCATACAAATATCTGTTGATTTCAACAGGAGATTGTGGAATACAGGGCCCTATAGCGTCATATGAAGAAGAAGAAGCAATAACTTTGAGACCAACAACTCGATTGCATTCAAACTTATCAATATTTTTAACTTAAATCATAAGTAAAAGTGTGCAAATTGAAGAAATCCAACCAAGAAAACAACTGGAGCCATATGGAAACTTAAGAATTCTTCTTTTCGTGTATGAAAGATTATTTTATTTTTACGCTATACCTTTATATTTACGCTATACCTTATTAAATAGTAACATTTGTATCTTTTCTTCAAAGATAACAATTTCTAGGAAATCATTGTATATACGCATCGTCAACAAAGTTGCCGTTTCAGATGACTTTGTTAACGGCCACCTGCATCCTAGTCTGGCGTTGGGGCTGCCAACTCTAGCTTCCAGACAAGCCTCACCGAAGGCAGTTCTTAAGGGCACAGTATTTACGCTATGCCGATTTTTAGCCTATAGCGCCTATACTCGGTGGCCAGAGCCTCGTTTGTCTGAAAGCAGGGTGCACCACGTGAAGGTGAGGTTGGCATTTCGGGGCGAGAGGCTGTATATTCGCATCAATACCCGCTTATACCCTCGAAGAATTGAACATAACTCGACATAAATTTACCGTATTTGTATATAGGATTAATAAATTATCGCTTGATCTCAAAATAGGAACTTAAAATGTTGGTTTTCTAGAGACAGCACTAGGAAACAATGGGTTAAGGGACAAATGGTTAGGCCACATATAAGACTAAACCTATGCGTTTGGACCGTGTCTCACAAAAATCAAATTTTCCAGTTTTTAAACAGGGCTGGTCTAATCACTTACCTGTTAGGGCTGCTCGCGTCTCCGCCACGTGTGATCGTCCTTCCGGCGCCTTTTTTTAAGGGAGGAAATTGGGATAATAAGTGGAGGGATTCCCTTAAAATTGTTATCTTCCAGATGTTGGATGCCGCTTCAGCCCTTTGGGCTCGTGATTACACCCCTGATTAACTTAACTAAGGTACTCGACAGAGAGACATTAAGTGATCACATCTATATATCCTACGGCATCCAGACCAAAGACAAGAGAAGCTATAACTGCGGCGAGAGCCACCCAGCTATGGACAATCAGGAATGTTAATGAAGGAAAACTGATCCAGCGGCTAGAGACAGAGATTGGCCGAAAAGTGCGGTAGAGGAAATGGTGGCTGCCATTTCCAGAGCATGCAACAAAATAACAGAAATAAAAGGAAAGTCTACTGGTGGAACGAAGATATCGCCCACCTAAGGAGAGAATGCATGGGTATGAGGAGAAAGCTCCAGAGGAATCTATAGAAAAATATCGACCACAGGGAAGTGGTTATAAGCCTTAGGGCGGCATACAAGGAATCAAAAACACTTTAAAAAGAGAAACAAACTCCTCGAAAAGGAAATATACCCCTCGACGAGGATCCATGGTGGGACACCTACGCTATTGCCACGAGAGGCCTAAAGACCAGATATCCTCCACCCAAGACTGTCCTTGTCAAAAATCGAAGAAGTAGTCATAATCTTCCCCACACAGCAAGATCCAATATGGGGGCAGACAACGGTCAATAATATACCAGAATTTACGCAAGAAACCGTGCCAGGGCCCGATGGGATTCCGCCAGAAGTCATGAAAATCGTAGCAAGCAAGACACCCGAGTATGTATAACAGGTCATGAATGGATGCCTCAGAATGGGATTTTTTCCCGAGAAGTTGAAGGTGGCAAAACTAGTGCTACTCAGCACAACACAAAAATCTGACTAATGAAGCTGCTGGATTCAGGCCACTCTGTCTTCTGCACGTAGGAGGTAAGCTCCTTGAACTATTACTAGTAGGAAGAATCAGGCAGGAAATGATTCTGTCGGAGAAACAGTTCGGTTTTAGAGCAGGTAAATCAACTATTGACGCCATAAGAAAGATGGTGGAGGTACCAGAGGCTACCAAAGCGGGAACACGGAGGACAAAGAAGATCTGTCTTCTAATAACGCTCGGCGTGAGAAATGTGTTCAACTCCGCAGGGTGGCAGAACATCATGGACGAGGCGGCAGAGGCAGGGCTAGCACCACATCTTCTCCGTATAATCCGAAGCTACCTCAGAAACAGGAAAATTGTCATAGAGGCAGAAAATAGAAGAGTAGAGCACGAAATCAGCTGTGTTGTCCCACAGGGCTCAGTAATTGACCCAAAACTATGGAACAGCCTCTATGATGGAGTGCTTAGGCTAAAACTGCCCAAAGAAGCCGATATAGTTGATTTTGCTAACGACCTGGCTATAATAATCAGCTGGAAAATGGTAAATATAGTTTGGTGTAAGGCAAACGAATCAATGAAGCTGGTGGATGAGTGCCTGGAGCGAAAACAGCCGAAACTAGCCCCCCGAAAAGACTGATGCTGAGAAACTTTGTAGTTGCAAGCAAGAGACAGTTGTGTTCGATGGTCCTAAAGATTAAAGGTACAAAAAACGCGGTGAAGTACCTGGGAGTAATCATCGCTAAAAGTCTGTCGTTCAGCGACTACGTCTCTAAAGCGGCGGATAAAGCGCAGAAAACGACCGCAGCGCTGGAGTGGCTAATGCCCAACTAAGGTCTCACTGCGAGTAAAAGAAGGCTGCTTTGTTTGGTGGCCCACTCCGTGATGCTCTACGGAGCGCCAGTATGGGGAAAAGCCATGAGGAGGCAAAAAACAAAGAACAAACTGGTAGAAGTACAACGGAAACTGGCTTTAAGAGTCAGTACCGCATACAGGATAGGACGAAGGGAAGCCATTCTAGTGATGTCTGACATGCCGCACATCGATCATCTGGCGAGGGAGAGAACAAGCACGTGTATGGAAAAACTCCTAGGAACGATGTCAAAGAAAGAAACTAGAAACAGATCGACTGATATGGTGTATAGGACCTGGCAGGACGAATGGGACATTACAGAAAAAGGAAAGTGGATAAGGAGCATAATACCAGACGTACAGACACGAGTCAACAGAAAACACGGTGAGGTGAATTATAACGTCACACAAGTGTCCACGGTTGTTTCCAAAACTATCTACATAGGATTGGAAAAACCACGGACGCTATGTGCGACTACTGGAGTCCACGACAACGTGTTTCGTACCTTATTTGAATGTATACCTTGGAAAGTGGCAAGGTATACATTTCTACCAGAAACATTAAACCTAGCTGAATTCGTTGACAAAATGATGGAGACAAAATAGAAGTGGAAACTAGTAGTTAGTGTAATTCGGAAAATCCTCACCCAAAAAGAGTAACAAAGGACGAAACGGCCCGCCAGGAGAAAGAAAAGCAGGCAGCAAAATTTTGAGATAAGAAAAATCTTAGCGGCTGACCCAACGAAGCTATGCGAAGAGCAGTCCCGTTGGGTTCACACACCATGAGTGTGGGATTTTAGTTGGAAGGCTCGACCAAGAGGTCCTAAATCCAACACGACCTGGTGAGATCAGGTGCCTTTGAGGTTTCCCCTCCTCCCGCAAAAAAAGAAGCCTACCACCAACAAACTCCAGCAATGGTCAACAAAAAATAAACTCGGGATAAACTGGGGAAAAGCCAAGTAGTCAAATACAGGAAACGAGGACGACTGATACGATTGGACAAAGCAGACAAAAGGACATTGAAGGGACATTAAATTCAATGTAAGTATGAATTACAGACAAAGATGTCAGTTAGATTTCAGCAATGAATATCAGTAGGTACTTAGGAGTGGCACTAAAGGCTACCTTAACCAAGCATATTAACAACAAAAGGAGTTCATCGGAAGGCAGAGTTCCTAATATAGGTGTTGAGGCCACTTTTGTTGGTCTAATTGGTTTTGGGCTTCTATCCAAAGGTCGCCCTCCTTTTGGATAGAAGCCGAAAACCAATTAGACCAACAAAAGTGGCCTCAACACCTATATTAGGAACCTGAGGTGCCCCGACCTGGGTCGAGACCGCGCTTAATTAGCCGATAATAATGCCCGATATCTCATATCGCGGCGTAATACCTAATATAGAAAATGTACAACTTTATGATATGGTCTGCAGTAGCGTACGGCATCAAGTCGCTAAGTCACCGAGTTGAATCAAACCATCTGCTCCTCCTCGACAAAATCTTGATGCTTCTTGAAGAAAGTGCTTGGGCTCCCGAGGAAGGTGTCTAATGCTTTTACTTCCATTTTAGAGGAAAGCAAGACCATGAGGGAATACCACCTGATGAATAGCTTCGAAAAGATCCCGATGCGAACAAGCACGAAAATGCACGAGAAATATAGAGGACAAGCGATGGGACTTCGTTGCAAAACGATACACCAAAGGACCAGCTTTCAATTCCCAGGGTTGGAAGAAAGCAAACCAAAATGGAAGGCACCTACTAACGTGTGTGACACTGCATGCATTCCATCATCTTACGTGCGACAAGAAACATTTCCAAGGTCCACAGGATCGGCGCTGGAAAACACCATATTCTGACGTGCAGAGAAAAAAGAGCAGAAGCCGTAGCACGCTTGAAGAAGAACTCAATATAAAATATAATACCATATCGCTCTTATAAAACAGAAATAATTTTATTTTTAATTAACCAAATTAATCCTTTTCTGTAACTATAGTTCTGCATAAAGAGATATAGGTACTTACGTACTAACGCTACCACAGCTACCGATTTGAATAAAATGTATGGATGGTTAGATTAGGTTTAACGGAGCAGATAAATGTACAACACATATCGCGCGGCAGTGCGACCTCTAGATACGAAATTAGAAAAAATATTGAATGAGGATTAGATTAGGTTAGGTTTGGTTAGGTAACATATTGGATGAGTATTAGAATAGGTTCTATTAGAGCAAATAAATGCAGACCACATATCGCGCGGTAGCGCTAATGGCCCTTGGTGGCGTTAATACGTATATCTAGATTAATCCAAACCTTGATTTCAACCTAGGAAACAAAAATTGCAATTCCCATCATTATTTTCCACTCTGTTACTAATTTTTGCGAGGCGGGGAGTTTTCAGTTCCAATAATAGAGTCATAAATAAACAAATTGATGTATGTATTCCTATCGACCCTTCTGATCATCATCCGTATATATTTATATTTCACGGAGCTACGCGCGACCGTGATTCACAACGTGATTTATGTAACTTTTAAACTACCTCGAAGAAGCTTTCGGATATTATCCCAAGATTAAATCTTCTTCACATAAAAAATGATATACAACCCTCCTAACTTATTTATTAACCTTCAATAACATAGCTTAAAACAATAAACTTAGTGTCGACAAGACTATAAAGGTACTACTATATAAACCAAACTAGACTAAGACTTCTAGATAACCAAACTAGATAGACAAGACTAGACAGACAAGACTAGACGGATAAGACTAGACAGACAAGACTGGACAGACAAGACTAGACAGACAAGACTAGACAGACAAGACTAGACAGACAAGACTAGACAGACAAGACTAGACAGACAAGACTAGACAGACAAGACTAGACAGACAAGACTAGACAGACAAGACTAGACAGACAAGACTAGACAGACAAGACTAGACAGACAAGACTAGACAGACAAGACTAGACAGACAAGACTAGACAGACAAGACTAGACAGACAAGACTAGACAGACAAGACTAGACAGACAAGACTAGACAGACAAGACTAGACAGACAAGACTAGACAGACAAGACTAGACAGAAAAGACTAGACAGACAAGACTAGACAGACAAGACTAGACAGACAAGACTAGACAGACAAGACTAGACAGACAAGACTAGACAGACAAGACTAGACAGACAAGACTAGACAGACAAGACTAGACAGACAAGACTAGACAGACAAGACTAGACAGACAAGACTAGACAGACACGACTAGACAGACAAGACTGGACAGACAAGACTAGACAGACAAGACTAGACAGACAAGACTAGACATACAAGACTAGACAGACAAGACCAGACAGACAAGACTAGACAGACAAGACTAGACAGACAAGATTAGACAGACAAGACTAGACAGACAAGACTAGACGGACAAGACTAGACAGACAAGACTAGATAGACAAGATTAGACAGACAAGACTAGACAGATAAGACTAGACAGACAAGACTAGACAAACACGACTAGACAAGATTAGACAGACATGCCTACACAGACAAGACTAGTGAGATAAGAATATACAGACAGGAAGGGCTGGACAGACAAGACTGGACAATTTACAGTTTACAAAGACAGGATTTTTTTAAGACAGGACAGGCAAAAATTCAAAAGCGATTTATACTAATTTCAGTCCATATTTTTAGCTTCTATACAGTTAGAATTTAAAATTAAACTTATGGATTATGTATATTATATCTAGCGACAGGAATTGACCCAGTTTGAAGGGGAAACGACGAGGAGGAAAAGAAAGCAATCTCTTTTATAACGCAAAGGAGATTTCATTTGCTGCAGATGCCGGAGCGATGCTCCTGTAGGATGTAGGTTTTCGTGGGATCAGAGAGAAGTAAATCAAATTTTGAAATGCCTAAAGAGCCTCGGTCGCGCTCTTTCCGTATTTCTGCTATGAAAATATCGCATCACATTCCAGCATATGCATATTCCGGTCGGGAAAGTTGGTTTGATGTATGGTAGGGAACCTAAACCTGGAGAGAACGCGATTAAACGTTGATAAATCGCGAGTTGGATACGTTTCAAATATCGAGCAAAATTCAATTAAATCGCGCAAAGTGTTTTAGTTTCGTAAAAGAAATAAAATAAATAGAAGGAAAAGTTTAATTACTTTTCTCCGTGAAATTATTTTACACAGCAATTTACTACACGGTAATAAAAAAATACGCTTTTTTCTTTTTCTTTGAAATTATTCAAAGTTTTTTTGTTTATTCTTTGCGGGGTTTCGACCAATAAATAAAACATAGGTTTGTTCCTTGATGAAAGTTTCCCACACACAAAATGCCCTGGAAAATCCATTCGGAATAGATACGATTATTGTTCACATGCAAGAGGTATCGATTCGTTTGTTTTATTTTCACGTATTTTTTCCCCTTTTCCTATTTATTATTTTATTCAAAATGCTATCAGTCGATGCGGATGGCGAATCCCACCGAATATTTCCTTTGGCACAAACTAATCCTGCTATAAATAACTTATTGGATACACGCAGCTCAGTATATTTCGATTTATTTAAAATCACATTACATTCTACAAAGCATAGAATTAACAATCCATTTATTAACTGAAAGCTTCCCGGGAAATATTATATGCGGTCTCCGACTAACTTTGGGACGCTGAATCGATTGGTTATGACTAGATGTCTCTGTGGTGAGCGGTTCAAAAGTTATGATAGTCGGAAATGCGCGATTGTGTAAAGCGAAAAAAATTACAAAATTTGTTTATTTGTAACTTTAGAGCGAAATGAGCTGGAAAACCGTTTTCAGCACTTCGATTTCCTTCGTGAAAGCAGAAAAAAATCCCGAACAAAAATTTAAAAGAAAATTTCAACTAAAGTTTTCCATCATTTCGTTCGAAAAATTCATGGTTTTTCGTTTTTTCCAATTTTTTCGAAAACGGTAAAAAGCAGCAAAATATTTGGCACACAGAAAGTACACGACAAAACGAACATAAGTCGATCAACAAGTCGATATATAAATTGTCCGGAATTATTCAATAGTTCGTCGAGAGATTTCAAACTGAAATTTACCCGACTCTCTATTTGCTAATTAGATATCTCGGAAACGGTTGCGGTTGATCAAAAACAGATTGCGGCATAGTTTTCAGAAGGTCATTTTCCTATGGGTATACTAAGACTGTCTGCGAAAAATTCACGACTTTGCGAGATCTCTACTCGAGCGCCGAAATTTCTTAAAAAATTCTACAAATTTTGCAGGCGAAAGTGAACCGAAAGAGCTACCGAAATATAATTTGCATATCTGTAATCAGCAGCAAAAATGCTTTCAGAAACGTTTTTAAATTTTGCTGTGACTCGAATAATAACGATTTTCACAAAATCGATTTTCTCGCATTTCGTCGTTTCCGTGGCCTAGACTTCCCGTGTCGATGGTATTTCTTAACTGAAAGCTTCCCGGGGAATATTATATGCGTTCTCCGACTAATTTTGGGACGCTGAATCGATTGGTGATGGTTAAAAGTCTCTGTGGTGAGCGGTTCAAAAGTTAAGACAGTCGGAAATGCCTGATTGTGTAAAGCAAAAAAATATAGAAAATTTGTTTATTTGTAACTTTAGAGCGAAATGAACTGGAAAACCTTTTCCAGCACTTCGATTTCCTTCGTGTAACCAGAAAATAATCATTTCGTTCGAAAAATACATGATTTTTCGTTTTTTTTCGATTTTTTTGAAAACGGTAAAAAGCAGCGAATTTATTTTTGGTGCACAGACTACACGACAAGACGAACAAGTCGATGTATAAATTGTCCGGAATTATTCAAAAATTCGTGGAGAGATTTCAAACTGAAATTGAAAGGGATGAGATTGGAACATGTCCAACGTTGCCGAACGAACGAACGGCAAAATTGGTATGGGAGAACTACCCCGCTGGTGAACGACCGCTGGGAATGCCGCGAATGAGATGGCGCTATAACGAATCAGCGACGTCCCATGGGGCTTGACTATCACCCTCAGATGTTGATGGACCGACAGGGGCGGAGACGCATTGTGCAGTCAGCCAGAACCGACAAAGGGCTATAGAGCGTCTCGCCTCGTCTCGTAAAAGCGAGACGAGACAGTTTTGAAAATTATTTAGGCGAGAGCGAGACCGTATGTGGTGAGCGAGAGCACATGTGGTCTCGCTCTCGCGAGACACGAGAGTAGAGAGCATATATGGTCTCGCTTTAACGAGACATGAGAGTCTCGTTTCTGATCTCGTTCATACTTCTTCTTCAATCTTTGACTTTGACACGGGCAGCCGTAATATTTTCTTGCAAAAATTTGAACTTCTTGTTCTTGCCTCGGGCAAGTTACATTTCATTTTATATTTGACGATATTTGATGTTTGACGAGACAAATGGTTACGAGAGCGAGAGTGAGGCGAGACAAACGGCTCCTAGAGCAAGACTGAGGCGAGAGTTTTTTTTTCACAACTAACGAGAGCGAAACGATATGTTTGAAACTCTCGCCCTGTCTCGTCTCGTGTGAAGCCCTAGTCCAAAGTCATCGCCGTGTTGTTGAACGCGAAGTGTCACTCGACTTATCCATGAATTGGCATAATTTACAAGGCCTTGGTCTTGCTGTTGAATTGCCGCCGCAGCTGCCCCAATTCGGTTACAATTCAATTATTTCGTTGATGTATACCGTGGTCTTCATATTTTTCAACGTTGTTTGTCCACTCCTGAACATACGCCTCTTCCATTTCTTTCCATGTGGTTTTGTCTTGCGCGAGTTGAAGCCACTTGCTCCTCGCATGTCACTTTATGTCGTCCGACCACCTTTATTGTGGCCTTCCTGCACTCCTCTTGGTTTGTCTTGGTTTCCATTGGATTAATTTCGTATTTATCTAGCTTGATGTTGCCTTGCCGCGTGTCTAGCCAATTCACTTCTGCGATTCTTTTTATTACATCCACTATCTTTGTGCTTCGTCTCATTTCCTCGCACATAAATTTGTCTCGCAGACTGACTCATATCATAGCTCGTTCCAACGCTTTTTGCATTGCCCTTAGATGGTGCGTGCTTTTCTTTGTCAGTGCCATTGCCTCCTAGCCGTGTGTTGATACAGGTGTTACGCAGGAGTCGAAAACTTTTCGATTAGATGTATTGTGATGTCTTTGTTCCTGAAGCTTAGTTTGCTGGAAGCAGCACACGTTAGTCTTGTTCTGTTCTTTATTTCGGCTGTCCGGTTTACATTCCCTAGCTTAATGACGTGTCCAAGGTAGGGGTGCTCTTCTACAACTTATATGGTGGTGTTATTTATCGTGGTGTCTTGTCCTTTTTAGGTCACTCATTATTTTTAACTTGGACACGTTCATTTTACTTGGTTGGATTTCATGCTTAGTTGTTCAAGCATGTCCTCTAGTCCTTTTTTATAGCTGCTGAAGATGACTATGGACTATGGTTCGCAGGTGGTTCAGAAAAAGCCGTTGATGTTTATACCCCTATTTTTCCCAGTTTAATGTTTTAGAAACGTCTTCTAGCGCCGTAGTAAATAATTTTGGAGATATTGGAGTTTCCCTGGCGTGCACCTCCTCTGATTTTGTGATGCTGTTGGTCGTCAGGTTCTCGTTTATTTTTACTTGCAGGATTACGTTCTCGTACCTATATGTTTTTATAAGGTTTGAGTAGCGTGAGTTGATTCTGGAGCCGTCCATTGCTTGTATGATGGAATAGCTTTCAATGAAATCGAATGCCTTGTGTTTACGAAAACAAGGTGAAAGGGTATGTTGTACTCTGTTGTTTTTTCTAGTAGCGTTCTTAATGTCTGTAGTTGGTCTGTGCTGTTGTATCCTTTGCAAGAACCTACCTGTTCTACCGGCTGGTAATCATCGAACTTGTTTGTTAATCTGCTTGGCAAAATATTTGTCACTAGTTTATATATGTAAGACAGTAAACTACTTTGGCGGAAGTTTTTGTTATCGCCTTTTTATTGGAATTAATATGGCTGGGAGTTTTGTCAATCTTTAGGCATTCTCCCCTCCGTTAGACATTTGTTGAATACTATTTGTAAGGTCTCTTTTAGGATATCTCCCCCGAATATCAACATCTCGCACGTGAGACTGGGCTTCTGTTCTTTAATGCTTTATATATCTCCGGGGTCGAAATGTCGGGTAACTCTTCTAAACACTCGTTGCACACTTTGATGTTGAATATTTTTGGATTCGGTATTGATGACTTTTATGATGGCGGGCGTAGAAGTATTGGATGGGTTCAGCTATACATTTTTGATTTGTTATAAGTCTCTTGTTGTGTTTTCATTTTTGTGATTTTAGGTTTATCTACTTCGTGCTCTTTTTCCTGATCGTCATAAAGCCCCATAAATAGAAATCTAGGGGGTTACGTCGGGTGACCGAGAGCCCAAGGAACAGGACCACCTCGAATAATCCAATTCTTTTCAGACACATTAGCTAAATATCTGCGAACTGAACGATTGAAGTACGGCAATTCCCCAAATTGAAGACGCCATATTGGTCGACGTATATTCAAAGGAACTTCTTCCAATAGTTCCATCAACTGATTTTGCAAAAAGAAGAGACAACCTTTTACAGACAATTGATTTGGCAACACATGGCGCCAATAACTTGTCTGTTGCCCAGTCCAGCCCAAATGTTTATCGAGAATCTTTGCTAGGAATGATTACAACGAACAACATGTGGATTTTCGACAGTCCTAATAAATCTATTGGACTGATATTTATGCCGTCACGTATAAACGCTGCTTCATTAGTTGCCAATACAATGGAAGCAAAGTATGTTATTGTTTACCATCGGCTAAATTGTAAAGGTAAATAATGATCTTCAAGTTGCAAAGCCTGTACTATTTATATATGGAAAGGCTACAATTGACTCTCGCGCAGTGTTCGACAGGTAATTCGTTTTGAGACATTTACTTGGAGAGATATTTGAGTATTTCTAGACATATACCTGGACGAGATTGAAGATTTCTTCTTCGGCATCTGGCTTTCATAGGTCGGCATTCATAGTGCTTCCTTGAGGAACAAGGTTTCCATATTTCGCGTTTCATAGACCTTCCTTGGCAGAATAAGAAGCCTTATTGGGCTCCTTCTTTTAAGGTAAGTCTCGAACTTCCTTGAGAAAACCTTCAGCACTATGATTGGTTGTTTAGTTTTTATAAAAAACGCTTGAATTTTAAGGTTATACACTCCATTAATCAACCGATGCAATTTTACAATCGAGAGCCTGGCGGTTTGAGTTAGTTTCTATTATAGCGGAGTTGCGCTTCTATCAGCGGTTTTACCACTTAAGCAATCACATATCCCTAAAAATGTTATTCTTCTGGAAGGGAGAGTCGAGTTATGACTATGAAACAAGGATCTGAGATTCAAGGAAGCCTTCATCAAGGCATCCTTTAGCGTTGAGATAAGGAGAGATTATGGATACGGGTATAAGATTCGTTGGCGTTGGCCAGGACCATCTCAACTACTACTAGATTACTTGACACTTGACTCTAACAAAAATTAGCAATTTAAAGCTTAATATTTCACAAACGGATCTCTTAATCGAAATATTATTTTCACAAACCTATAATATTTGAAAAGACCTATCCAACGATACCCTACACCATGGGGTAGACTAGAAAAAGAAACGTATCCACTTCTTTAGGGTAAAGGAGGTATCCTAAAAAAAATTTATTTTACCACTTTGTCGGCGTAACTAATCTGTATATCCATGCCAAATTACAGCTTTATATTTCTAATAGTCTCTGAGCTAAACTGGGGACGGATGGACGGACGGACACATAACGAAACTATAAGGATTCGTTGTTGATAACAACGGAACCCTAAAAACAGTATTGTCTCGCTTATTGTGCAACTTTTGTTAAGACATATTAAAGTTAATGATCTTCTTTTTAGATGTTTTGTGACACTTTGAAAAAAAATCACAAGACTGTAAACACCCGTCCTAATTGCCCATCCCACCAAATACCTAATGCCCGTCCCACGCAGCGTGCGAAAGAGACTACAATCTAGAAAAATCTTGCGCTTCCAAAAAGGGCCAATGTTGAGAGACACTTTAGAACAGTCCATAAACAATATGAGAATAATTGTCCATTGAGCAGCGACGTTGGGAAAGCAGAGGCACAACAATCGATGACTGAATTAAATATGCAATTGTCTTTTAGCAAGTACGAAACGGAAAAGAGTTAATGTAAGGATCCTTTTGAAAACGACGAAATATGGAAGGGGAATTTTATTAAAGTAGGAGAATTGTTATTGTAGAAATTTAACAGTAAAACTGAAATAATTGTTTAAATTAAAGATATTTGCTGTCGATGTATACGTGGAATAATGAATAACAAAAGATTCTAAAAAAAATATGTTAATGAATGCTTCTAATCTTTACAGTAGGGAAAATGCATGTAATTTAAATTTGATTTAAATATTTTTATTCGGGATCTCTATTGGCCGGACAAATGTCCAGTTCAAATGAACTAGATCATTATTTTAGCAATAAATATCTTTATAAGTACTTAAAATTACGCAAAGTTAGCGCTAAAGTTAGCGAAGGAAATTCAAATAACACGCAACACCATTGGTTAAAACGAAACGTGACGTCAAATACTATGTCAACAAGTTCATATAGCTTACATTAGTATGGTATATCAGGCTTTTGATTCGAAAATAGAGTTATAACGTGTGCATTGTGAATTCATTTATTGTTTAAGTGTAATTTTAACATCCTAGTGAGATTAGATATCATTTAAGACAATGACTGAAAATGGTTTTGTAAAAGCCCAATCGGATAATCTGCTGCGAATAGATCCATTCATGATGTCGTCTTATTATCAAATCCAAATTTGTATCTGATATGGATACTGAAAGAAGAGCTTCGTGCATCAGTGCTAACCGTTTTCTCGTGATGGCACTCATTCTTTGCTTGTTTTAATGAATTTAAACTCATTAAAACATATTAAATCGTCTTTGAAACGACATATTTCATCTCATAAATAGTTTCTACAAAAAAAATTATTTAAAACCAAAAGTTTTCAGTGAGTGGACCGATTTCTAGGCACGCAAATTTATATTTAACAAACTTTTCCGGTTCTTCTACAAAACAACTGTTTCTACTATTAATGCAATCAAGGCAAAACGTCGTTCCCTTTTGACATATGTCCGTTTGGTAGCATGGAAACGGGTAGCTGTAAGTACATATGAACTACAATGTGAAAAGCTTGCCGTAAACTTGCAATGTCATGTTTCTATCGCGTGCTCTGATACGACATAAAAAAATAGTAGTTAATATGTATTTACTATAATATTATTTGCGTTAATAATAAGAAAAGTATTGTATTATTTTTTAGTTATTATATTGAAAGTAAAAGTAAAACGTATTGTTTTATATAAGAAAACTAATTACTTCGTGAGAATAAATCGTTATTTTCTCTTATATATTAATATTTTGAATATCTATTGGTATAATGAAACAATAAATTTAAAATTATGTAAATGATATTTAATAGTATATTACGTAATTAGAGTTGTAAGAGGCATATTACAGAATAGTTCCGCCCGACCCGCGTAGCGGGGAGCGCCTTACAACTCGAACTATAACTAATTGCCTTACAACTCGAACTATGTACTATACTTTATCTACGAGCACAGTCATTTGTTTCTATTTAAAAAGAAAAATATGTTTGATGTAACACCTTATTTAACTTGATAGAATTGAAAATAAATACATTAACAATGGTTACATACCTTTTTATTTGTAGTTTTCGTTAGATTTAAACGTGAAAAAACGAAATGAATGACAGCTTCTATGTGAATGATGTGACGTTTAATGATAGTTTGGAAATCACGGAGTAAGGGTAAATCAACGTGCAGCTCTCAACCAATCAACAAATCGTAAACCAAACAAGCAAAGGTGATTTTGAATTATTACATAACATTAATCGTGGATTGTTACATATGTGTGTGGTATGATGTATTTATATAATCCACGAACTGTACAATAATTGTGGTCGTAGATAAAATATTTAAATGTAAACTTATTTTTGGCTTTGAATTACTCCTCTTCCTTTGACCACTTAACACATACGATATTGTTAAATTACCGACTATAATTAAAAAACAGATGTTCCTCTCTGAATCAAAAGTTTGTCCAAAAGTTGTAAATGCTATCACCGCTACTTCTATACCAGTTCGACTTTCAATCAATTAACGTGAAGCCTTGCATCACTCTTATAGGTCGCGACAAAAGCCATTAGAAATAACATTGCTTTTCCAGAGCGACGAGATAAAACTCGCTACGGCCGACAGCCAACTTCAATTAAAAATAAAATCAATATCTAATTCCTATAAATCTATAACTGAATCTCAGAAGATCTTCTCTGTCATTGTTTTACCTTTTATAGTCAGGTTTTTATACAAATGATACTGCGAATTGGTCATTAGGTGACACCACTAATAATTGATAACATTTAATTCGTTACCTTAAGCAGATTATTTAATCATTTATTACAAATTGCTTATTTTAAATTAAAATAAATGTACAATATTATTTATTTAATTGCTTCTTCGTTTGGAATATTATTCTAAAATGTATAGGCAACAGGTTTAATTATTTTTTTAACAATTAAACTAATTTAACATTTAAAATTAATAAATAATATATTAAAATGCCAGTCAGGATGGCCGAGTGGTCTAAGGCGCTGCGTTCAGGTCGCAGTCCACTCTGTGGGCGTGGGTTCGAATCCCACTTCTGACAGAAACTTTTTATTCACTCAATTGCTGAAAATAAATAGTATTTTTTAATATTGTAGTTTTAAAAAATCTGTCTATGAACATTAGTTCAAATCTCGCTACTGACGGTGACTATTTGTTTATATCTTTAACTGCGAACAAATTTAATAAAACAAGTAACGGAATTGTAACTATTTGTATGGATTAAAACATTTTTTTACAAAATATATTTAACGTTCTCTTTACACTATAATTACTGAAAACACATTATTTACATATATATATATATATATATATATATATATATATATAATGTGTATATATATATATATATATATATATATATAATGTATATATATATATATATATATATATATATATATATATACATTATATATATATATATATATATATATATATATATATATATATATACATTATATATATATATATATATATACATTATATATATATATATATATATATATATATATATATATATATATATATATATATATATATATTAATTCATATATATTTCATATCATAAAATAGTTTTTATTACTCATGCGTTAAAAGTATTATCTTGGCGCACGTTTTTTAGTACGACAAATGCCATGTTTGGTTGTATTACCACATAACTTGGGCAACTCGCGCAAATATTCAATTTCGCTAAGTTACATTTAAAAAACCTAAGTTACATTTAACTTAACACAAAAACCTTCTTATAAAGGTAAAAACCTTCTTATAAAGGTAAAATGCATATTTTGTGAAGGTCTCTGTTCATGATACCATGATGCGTACGGACGGTCACAACTCTAACGGTATTGTCTAGCCCAGGATGAACATCCTTGATGCGTCGTAACTTCCAATATAACGGTGGAGTGTTTTCATCAATGACTACAACCAATGAACCGATGAGATCACTTGGAATGTCCTTTTTGGAATTCCATTTCCCCCTGGTTTGAAGTTGTGTTAAATGTTCCCTGCTCCGCATTTTCCAAAAATGGGCTTTCATACTTTCCACTAATTGCCATCTAGTAAGTCGATTGGTAGATACCTCTTGGACATCTTCTTCGACGAAGCTTGTTAAAGGTTCTCAAATAAGGAAGCGGCCAGGTGTTGCATATCATTGGGATCAGAGAATAACCGTGTTAGTGGTATACAGAATCTAAGTGACACTCTATGGCTAGGTTTATGAAGGTTGGCGATCCAACTGGCTTTAATGGTGCGTGAAACCGCACCTCAGAAAATCTCTTTAGATGTCCGTCCGAATCATCGACGCAGATCCTTTAGCCACGAGTTCTGCCACCTAGCCACAGATCGTTTACCCTCGATCTTTCCGAGTCGAAGGATCTCGTAACTCTCTCCCCTCAAAACGTGCCCGACGCATTGGAGCTTTCCTTCTTTGACGGTTGTTATCAACTTGTAGCGGCAACGAGCCGTTCCATTTTTATTTCTTAGTTTACGAGGGCATTACAATAATTACCCAAATATTTTCGAACAATTTCCGAAAATATTTGTTTAGGGTCGGTAATGTAATCCTCGAACAGATCAGAAATATTTGTACTTTTAGTTTTACGAGGGCATTACGGTGATTACCCAAATATTTTCAAAGGAATTTCCGAAAACATTTTATTAATGGTGTAATTATGTAATGGTGTAATTTATGTCAATGGTGTAATCCCCGGGAAAATTACAACAAGATGTTTTTCCCGAGAATCGGTAATCACCAAAGCAACAAATAGCTGAAAATAGAAAAATATTCACTCCCCGATGAGGGACTAGTATACCTGGACATAACATAAATACTTGAACCCCCGAACAAGGAAGTAAGTTCCGTCCAGACAGTCAGGCGCAAAAAGTCAGCAAGTCGACTCCAGTTCAGTTCAACATTGAGGTGCAATCAACCAACGAATCCAGTTCAGTCCAGCCAGTGGACCCATTCACGCCGGTCCAGCCAGTGGACCCAGTCAACCAGACTCAGCCAGCAGCCAATTCAACCATATACACCAGTCCAGCCAGTCCAACCAGACTCAGCCAGCAGCCAGTTCAAAAAGACGAGTCCAGTTCAGAGAGTCCAGCTCCACTCATTCCCTCAAAAGTGTTTGTATATCTTATACATTTGTATATATATATATATATATATATATATATATATATATATATATATATATATATATCGTCCATGTAAATAAATTCCTCTGCAAACCGTGATTGATACATTATTCTACCGCGTATCACACCACAAACTCTTTACCTTTACCTATTCTACTCAGTACATCCTCGTTGGTTATCCTGTCTACCTAGGATATAAGCACTATACGCAGTGTTGGGCATAATTCAATTAATTTTTTAATTGTAGAATCAAACAATTACAATTTTAATTGCAATTAAATCAATTGCAATTAATTTAATTGAATTAACTGTTTAATTGTGAGATGCAATTGAAATCAATTGCAATTAAATCCATTAATTGTGGTTTACAATTAATTTAATTGCAATTAAAATTTTAATTGTTTGTTACAATTATCTTAATCATCAATTGTTTATTATTACAATTAACAATTAATACTATTTGATGAATGTAAAAACTTTTCCCTCTTGTCACCGTGTATCCCTCCCTTGTAACCGTGCTTTCCCGCATTGTGCCAAATAAAATAATTTCCAGTATTGTAAATAATCTCAATAGTTGGGAAAGATGGTTCGTTCTGGACCCTTCACCTTCACTTCCGGCCCCCACCTCGCCCCCACTTGCGGTTAACACCCCACTTCAGGTTCCCACCTCCACTTCCGGTTCACACTCACACTTCTGGTTCCCACTTACACTTCCGGTTCCCACTTACACTTCCGGTTCCCACCCCACTTCCAGAACCGGAAGTGAGAACCGGAACTGTGAAAATTTTTGCAACCGGAAATGGGGGGTGGGAACAGGAAGTGGTAAAAATTTTGGAACCGGAAGTAGAGGTGGGAACCGGAAGTGGGTGGGAAACAGAAGTTGGGATGGAAACCGGAAGTGGGTGGGAACCGGAAGTGGGGGCGAGGGTGGGGGAACAGAAGTGGTCTATTTCCCTACGTCCGGTTCCCACCCCCCACTTCCAGTTCCAAAAATTTCCCTACTTCCGGTTCCCGCTTTTGGTTCGTGAACCGGAAGTGGGGTAGGTACCGGAAGTGTGAGTGGAAACCGGAAGTGTGAGTGTGAACCGGAAGTGGAAGTGGGGACCGGACGTGGGGTAAGAACCGGAAGTGGGAGCGAGGTTGAGTGCCAGAAGTGGAGGTAGGGGTCCCGAACGAACCATTTTTCCCATTTATTTAGATTATTTACAATATTGGAAATTATTTTATTTGGCACAATGCGGGAAAGTACGGCTACAATGCGGGAAAGTGACTTTACCGCATTGTATCTGGACTTTGAAACATAGTGAGTAATATTCTAGTTTCGCTTGATGTATACACGATGTCAAAGCTAGCTTTACAATTCAGGAGGCCAACAAATAATTTCCAATGTTGTAAATAATCTAAATAGTTGGGAAAGATGGTTCGTTCTAGACCCTCCACTTCCGGCCCTCAACCTCGCTCCCTCTTCCGATTCCCACACCACTTCCGGTTCCCACTCAAACTTCCAGTTCCCACACCACTTCCGGTTCCAGAACCGGAAGGGGGGAACCGGAAGCAGGGTGGGGACCGGAAGTTGAGGCGGAGGGTCTATTTGTTTCCTAAATAATAATTATCGGCCAAAAAAATTATACAAATTTCGTGCGGAAACGATTTTACAGCGCTCCAGCTAATGCGGAACTCGCCCTTCGGGCCCGTTTCCCAAACGAGCTGTCGCCTTGTAAAATCAAACTTTCCCTACTCTAATGTAAATAACTATTTCAGTTGCGCATTATGGCAAGTGATACATTGGAGTATAATAAACATCTTCTAACTGACATTTATTAATTGTTAATTGTAATTGTAAAAGTGCATCAATCAATTAACAATTTATCAATTGTAATTGCAAAATTTTACAATTAACAATTAATTAATTGTTAATTGTGATATATTGCAATTACAATTAATTATTTTAATTGTTAGTTGCAATTAAATCTCGCAATTTAATTGTTAATTGTTTTCACAATTAATTTTTGGCTCCATTTATTGGCTGAATGTCTTGCTCGGAGCCATAGAGCAGCACTGGGAAGATAGAGCAACGCAATATACGTATGCAGAGCTGTTGGTTTAGGTATCTACTAGTAAAAAGGGTCTTCATGGAGATGAATGAACCTGCTCTATCCTTGATCTGATATCCATTTTAGGGTCACTGTTCTCGTCGACGAGGGCTCCAAGATGTTTAACGGATGGCACTTATTACACGACCTGGTTGTTAATTTCAAGTACCGTACGTCTTGGTGTCTTGGAGAATACAACCACTTGGTCTTGACAACTTTCGTGTGTAGATCATACTGTGATCAACATATGAATATCTTATATCTTTTGTATTATATTTATAAAGAACGATAAATGCCTTGAAAGACAATGAAAGGAACTGAAATATTCAATTAGATTCATTATTAGATGTAGCAAAATATTAATAATAATAATTGATGAATTTTCAAAAAACAATTAAATAAATAAAATAAACACAATCAAGACCTCCATATTAAAAAAGTGACGTGAAAATGATTTTTTTTCATTACGAAATAAAAATATAAATGGTAATACCGGAGACAGAGGAGAGTTCCTATGACGAATCCGCACCACAGAAGACAATTAAGTCTTAGGGGTGCAGACATTGCCAGCGACCACCACCTTCTGCTCGGTACGTTCAGAATCAAACTGGCCGTACCAAAGAAACCTGAACAATCAAAGAGAGTAAAGTTCAACCTACACAAACTGCGCCAACCAAACTGCAAAAAAGTTTTCCTAACAAACCTGCATGAAAATGCAGATCAAAATCCCATCAAATCTTGGGATGGCTTAGCCAAGACAACCAAACAACCCTTGGCACAAAGGAAAGAAATCGAAAAGGCTGGATCTCAGACCAAACATGGCAACTTATACAAAACAGAAAGGATGCGGAGAAACTGGTACTCCAGTGCAAAACTTCGATGACAAAAAATGATGCAATCTGGAAATATACACAACTATGCAAACAAATTAAAGCATCTGCCAAAAAAGACAAGCGAATATGGATTGACCTGATATGTGAGCAAGCAGAAGAAGCAGCCAAAAATAACAACTCGAGGACTCTTTACACACTGACAAACAAGCTCTCCAAAAAGCACACAAAGACCACAAATATAGTTAGAAGCAAAGACAACCGCCCACTGACCACCCCAGAAACTCAGCTCGATAGGTGGAAGGAATACTTTGCTGATATGCTCAGCTCACCCACGGAAGACGAACTTGAGATAGCTCCAGAAGCCAATGCAAATGAACAGCTGAATATAAAAATAGATGCGCCTTCAAAAACAGAAATACTAAATACCATCAAGCAGCTGAAAAACAACAAAGCGGCAGGGGTAGACAACATACCTGCCGAACTAATCAAGGTAGACCCTACATGGATTGCACCTCTACTTGCAAAAATAATAAAAGGGATCTGGACAAACCAAGAAATTCCAGCAGAAATGAAACATGGTCTCATTATCAAACTGCCAAAGAAAGGAGACCTAACGCAATGCAAAAATTGGAGAGGAATAACGCTGTTAAACACCATAAACAAAATTATTGCAAGTGTAATCCAACATAGGCTGGCAGAAGCATTCGAACCCATACTGCGTCCA
Source organism: Phosphuga atrata (assembly GCA_944588485.1). Lineage (NCBI taxonomy): Eukaryota > Metazoa > Arthropoda > Insecta > Coleoptera > Silphidae > Phosphuga > Phosphuga atrata. Next base: position 2,696,114 of record OX155901.1, read on the forward strand.
AACCAAGCAGGCTTCCGCCCAAACCGCTCATGCATAGACCACATAAATTCAACAAGAATAATTATAGAACAATCCGTTGAATGGCGATCGCCACTAAATCTTGTTTTCATCGACTTTGAACGTGCTTTTGACAGCCTATCCCACTCTGCTATATGGAAGATACTACGGACAAGAGGCGTGCCAACAAAAATCATCGACACGATTAGAGAACTGTACCATGACGTATCATGTAGTATCCTGCATAGCGGAGCACATAGCAACCTTTTTCCGGTGAGATCAGGAGTGAAGCAAGGATGTGTGCTCTCTCACTTGCTTTTTAACATTGCTCTTGACTATATCCTGGAAAAGTCTTGCAGACCAAACGATGGTATTCGATGGTCTCTTTACTCTAATCTCAAAGATCTCGAATACGCAGACGACATTTGCCTTTTTTCGCATACCTATGAAAGTATGCAAAGGCAACTCACCCTACTATCAGACATGGCACAGAAGATAGGGTTGAAAATAAATGTCTCGGCCTAAAACGACGCACCGTTTCAAATAAACGACCAACCAATTGAGAATGTAGAAAAGTTTCAGTATCTAGGAAGCATTCTCAACGAGACGGGCGGAACAGACCTAGACATTCTAAACAGAATTCAAAAAGCACAGATGGCTTTCAGGCAACTAAACACAATATGGAGGTCCAACATCATAAAAACAAAGAGCAAGCTGCGTTTATATAGAACAAACGTCAAAGCAATCCTCTTATATGGATGTGAGACCTGGAAAAACGCTAATGCCACAAAACATAAACTTCAGGTTTTCGCCGACAAATGCCTACGAATCATCCTCAGAATCTCCTGGCCACAGAAAATTACTAATGAGCAACTTCTTAAACGATGCGGAGAAGAAACAATAGAGCACGACATTAAGAAAAGAAAATGGGGATGGATCGGCCACATTCTAAGAAGAAAACCAGACGACATTGCAAGGGCAGCACTAGACTGGAATCCCCAAGGAACGAGACGACGAGGAAGACCGGCTCAAACATGGAGGAGAACAGTATTAGATGAACTAAAAGCTCAGAAAACCTCTTGGAGTGAAGCTAAAGCAATGGCCCAGAATAGGGTCCGCTGGAGGGTGCTTATGGAGGCTCTATGCTCCACCTAGGAGTCCAGAACCCATATATATATATATATATATATATATATATATATATATATATATATATATATATATATATATATATATATATATATATATATATATTGTCTTTAATGAGTATGTAGTCCACTAGTGGAGCCTCCACCACATTTTATTTCCTTTGAACACTCTTTACACCTGGCTAGATGAACATTTATTTCATATAAAAAATAGTGCCAAACCCAAGGTGCATCGTTGCCCTTTTGTGTTTGAAGAACTCCTTTTGTGTGGACGTAGACATGGCATACGATACGCCGCGTATCGTTTATGTATTAGGGATGTATGCAAAAATATTTTTTTACAGATTTAAAGTTGTAATATGGGGGGATTAGTGCATTATATTAAAGTTAAAATAAATATAATTTTTGAATCAATTTGATGAATATCTTCTGTCTCCGCACTGACCTCAAAAATTTAAATTTAATGATAAAAGTCTAGTACAGTTATGTCCAAATATTAAGCCTAATTTAATGATAAATGTGTGATAAATGATACGTAATATATAATTCAGATATATATTTTTTATAAAACAATTTTTTTATAAAAATATTAATAAAAATAACCAATTAATTTGCTCGAAAATATCGTTTTGTCTCAATTTTAGGAATCACGGTTCCAATTTGGCTTTTATTGCACCTAATCGTGACTTTTTTGTGCATTACAGTCAATTTTACAGCCCGTTCAACAGCTTGAGTATGACATGGAAGCCTTAAAATCAACACTTCACCCTCACCAACTGCCGATAGACTGAATTTCTTGGTCAGGCAAGTTTTTCATAATCTGTGGTTCACTTAATATTTCTTGCCAATTTACTAAATCAATATATGTAGAAGCATTGAAATTTATAGGCGGCACTTCAAACATTCTAGGTGTTGAAGGTTGAGGCATCCTGCTTGCCTTTAATTTTTTAACAGGCAATTGTTCACAAGTCTCGAGTGCTTTCCCCAATGTCCCAGTGTAAGACCTATGTCCCGAAGTACCCCGTCAAGATGAAAAAACAAGTGTCTCAAAGGAAGTTCGTTCATATGGAGTAAACAAATTATCCACTGGAGTGCTTTGTGTAGCCTTTTTTAAAGCAGTCTTAAAACCTGCCAGTATTTACATTGGTACCATCACAACCGATTGCCATAAGATGATGTTGGGGAATTCCTTCATGTGATATTAACCTTGTCATATCAGTTTCTATTCCATTAGCTGAACCAACGTTTAGTACAACGTACCCCATTGAAATAGACCCTGGCTCTTAAATTAGTGAGATGTGCTCCTCAACTGTCATAGTAGTATAGCATTTACCACCTTTTTTAATAATCTTCGACGTTTTGTCTTTTCTCCCATCAAAATATAAAGCAGACTGTTTTGGGATTGCGATCTCCTTCATTACTGTATGTCTTTACCTCGATATCAGACTTAATCTCGAATAAAATAAACGACGCAATCGCTGCTGCTGCTCTATCTGATACCCCATACCTGTCGCTGGTCTTCGATAACGGAGGAAAATCGACGCATACTTTTTTTTTCGGAATGCTGGTGCATGGTGTTAGTGGAATTATCTGAACTACTACGACTTTCAGACGCTGACGATACCGGAGAAGTACTAACTTCTATAAGAGATACGAAGTATTTAAGGCTGTAGTTGGGCGGTTTTCTCGTTCCTGTCTCCTCTTTAAGAGTCTTTTGCAACTTCTTCGTAACTTCTTCTATGACCAATTAAAAAGTATGTTCTTGTTTGGGAACCGTTTTATCCTTGCGACAGATACATTGAGGGAAATCTTTACACTTGCATTCTGCAATATCAAAAAGTACCTTACTACTTTGTCGAAAACTTTGGATAGACGCCTTTTGACAGACAGTTTTTCAGACACAGACTTTTCAGACACAGACACACACACAAGTTTTTGCATTTTAAATGGTATGCTTTTAACATTTGTACGACCCTTGTTCGTGTTACTATCGGAATAGATGCAGTTTGCCATATATTTTCAATTCTGGATGTCACTATATCTGCTATTTCTGAAAATGTGGGCTCTTTTGCAGTTTCCAATTGCAACTTTAGTTGATGTCTTTTTTTTTCAAAAATTCAATGACGTTGCGGAGGTTATTACTATAAATCGAATAAAATAATATTTTGCATGGATTAATTTGAATCTAACAGGCACCGATTTTTCACTATTAGATCACTCACAACCCAAAAAAAATATTTCGCTCCACCCTAATATGTGTATCCAAAACTTAATCAAATCATTATAAAAATTTGATGTTGTATAATAAAAAACTTACGGTTTCAAATAACAAACATTACAGCAATTTACAGCAAATAATAAATTCAGAAATATAGCTTATATCGTTAAATGTATGTGTTGTTAATCGTGTGCGTGTGAGATGAGAGATGGCGCGTAAACAGGAAAGCAAGTTTCTTTTTAACGAAATTCAGTGACTAACTTCATTATGCATTGAAGAGGTATAAATACGAATTTATTATTCTTGTTCATATTCTGTTCTGCTAATTGAAATAACTAATATAAATAAACAGTAAGATATTTTACACAAATACCGAAATACCGTATTTTTTTTGTAATATCGATTTTCTAATACCGGAAAAGTAGACTAAAATCCCGGTTTTCGGGATCCCGGGATTCCGGTATTGAAAGCCCTACTTAGAACTGTACAGAAAAAGCTTAATCAAATACCTCTCTAGATCTGTGCTTTCCAAACTGTGTGTCGCGACACTTTAGTGTGTCGCCTGCAGTGTGAAGGTGTATCGCGGGAATAATCGCGACTCAATAAAATCCCTTTGGCAGATAACACGATTGGAAGACGTATTCAAGACATGCCTGATGACAATAAACTGCAAATTAAGGACATGTTTCAAGATAGTAATATGGTCTTTGCATTACAGTTAGATGAATCTACAGATGTCAGTGAGTTGGCACAATTACTAGTTTTTATACGTTTCATTCATATTGACATAATTATTGAACAATTTTTGTGTTACTTAGAACTTCCATTGAGAACTAGGGGCGGAGATATATTTAAAACATTAGATTACTTCATGAACGAAAACAATTTAAATTGGTTAAATTGTGTAGGAATATGTACAGATGGCGCGGCGCGCCTTCAATGATTGCTTCAACAAAAGGTTTTATAGCTTTGGCAAAGAAAGAGAATGAAAATATTATATTAACTCATTGCTTTTTACATCGCGAAGAACTAGTGGCGCAAACCATTGATTGCGAATTGAAAAAGATTATGGACAAAGTGGTTCAAATGGTGAATTACATAAAAAGTAGACCTGTTAAATCAAGATTATTTGCTCACATTTGTGAACAAATGGGGGCAAAGTTTAAAAAGGTTTTACTACACACAGAAGTGCGTTGGCTTTCAAGAGGTCCAGTGCTTTGTCGTGTATACGAATTGAGAGGAATGATGCTTAGACTCTTTGAAGAAAATCAGCAAAATGAATTCTGCGATCTAATTCAAAACAAACTGTGGTGCACAAAATTAGCGTATCTTGCTGACACATTTGAACATTTGAATAAAGTAAACACCAGTATACAAGGAAAAATGTGTGCTATGAGAGAGAAGGTAGCAATTTGGAAAAGGAAAGTGAAAGAAAGAAATTTTGAAATATTTTCCAAAACTGATGAATGTGAGCTAAAATATGATTTTAGTGCGTTAATTGTTGACCATTTAACATTACTCGTTGAGAAATTTCAACATTACTTCCCAAATATTGAAATCCAAGACTATGTTTGGATCAGAAATCCATTTATTTCAACTGCAACGATTAACTTCTCTCTTATTGAAGAAGAAGAATTAGCTGAAATACAAAATGATCGAAATATGTAAATGATATATAAAGAGGGTAACTTAGACATCTTTTTGATTTACGTTTCTAAAATGCATCTGAACATAGGTAAAAAAGCGTTAAAAATTCTTCGACAGTTTTCCACTACATACATTTGTGAAGTATCCTTTTCAACAATGACAAACATAAAGACATTGAAACGCGGAAGCTTAAAAATGCTTGATGACGAAATGCGAAATGAGTGTCTTTGTCTAATATTCCACCGAATATTAAAAAGCTGTGTTCATCCAATCAAGATCATGTATCTCATTAAAATGATAAGAAGTTATTAAATCTTTTTACTACTGTATGTATTTTTTACTATTGTATCCTTTATAAGGGGGTTAGTTTCGCCTTTAAACTCTGGTTTGCTACTGTACTGTATTAATGTGTCGCGAAATTTTGTTTGTCTAAAAAGTGTGTCACCAACATAAAAGGTTTGGAAAGCTCTGCTCTAGATTATACATTAGATAATAGATGAATTATGAAATAGTATATTTTACAGCAAGAGATAAAAGTGGCGTTTTTTGGTGAGGTGAGTTTGCTCACGAGCGCCAGCGAGTTTGCAATCACACCGAACCAAAAAAACGCTTTCATCTCGAGTAGCAAATGCAATTTTCTCTGCTGTTTCGGTTGCAGAATCCATAATTCGACTTAAATAAATCCAATTCGAAGCGAACTGTCAGAACTGTCAATATATATATAATCAGTAACCTTGTGTACCCTAAGGTGTAAGGTGTTACATTTCATATCCTAATTCCTACATTTAATCTTTACAATACATTATATACACTTTACAATACATTTCTTTCGCTATGTATGAACTTTTTCTCCCTTTTTCCTTTTGCCATTTTTGATGCTTGAACCATTGTGAGTCCTCTGTCCTCTACTATTTTCTCTAGGTTACGATTCCATGTTGTCTTTGGTCTTCCTCTACTTTTCTTTTTTTGACCTTTAGCTTCCCATATTCTCTTGACTGGTCTTTTGTCCTCCATTCGCTTGAGGTGTCCATACCATCTCAGTTGGCAGTTCTCGATTCGCTTTGCTACTGGTTGCACATTTAACTGTTCTCTGACGGTGTCATTTCTTATGCGATCTCGCCTTGTGACTCCTAACACTCTTCTTAGGTATTTCATCTCTATACTTTGGATCTTGCTCTTTAGTCTCTTCGTTAACACCCAGCTTTCGCAGCCAAATGTTAGTATAGGTACGAATACAGCTCTGTATATACTCATTTTTGCTTTTAGCGAAACTTCTTTCTTTCCCAGGAAACTATTTCTGAGGCTGTGGTACACCCTTGCTGAACTCTCTATTCTGTCATTAATTTCTATTTCATGGTGTCCCTTGCTATCTAGACGTACTTCCAGATATTTAAGGGTGTCAACTTGTTCTAATACCTTTCCATTTAGCTTAATGTTTACTTTTGTATCTGGTTTCCCACTAACCATGATTTTTGATTTCTCTTCGTTTATCTTGAGGTTCTTCTCTGCTAATTTCTCGTTCCATATCACCAAGTTTCTCCTCTTCATTTCTCGCGAATATAACAAGGTCGTCGGTGAACGCACATTCCCTTATACAGATTGGTTCTAGGTTTCTATACCCCACACTAAATGAAGACGTTCTTTTCCTCGTTTCTTTCATTACTTCGCCCATAACTAGGTTGAATAAAGTTGGACTCAAAACGCCTCCTTGCCGTACACCCTCGTTTACCGTAAACTCGCGTGATTGCATGTTGTCTGTTCTAACAATATTTCTCCTATTTTTGTACATGCCCATTATTGCTCTTATTAGTTTTAGGTTAATTTTTCTTTTGATCAGGGTTTCTTCTATAATTGATCTTGATATTCTTTCGAATGCCTTTTCCAGGTCAAGGAATGCTTGATATATTTCATCGTCTGTATTGCTTATTCGTTCCATCATCTGTTTAATCGTAAATATATGATCCTGTATACTTCTGCCTTTCCTGAAACCACTCTGTGACTCTTCTAGCTGTGGCTCTAGTTCCCGACTCAGTTTTGTTTCTAATATTCTCTCGTACACTTTCGATGCTATGCTTAGCAGCGTGATTCCTCGGTAGTTGTTACAGTCTCTTCTGTCTCCTTTCTTATATATTGGCACAATGACCCCTATCTCCCAGTCTTTTGGTACTCTGCCTTCCTCCCAAGCCATATTGCATATTTTTGATAATAACTGATCTCCTTTTTCGCCCATATTTTTCAGCATTTCTCCTGTTATATTATCATGCCCAGCAGCCTTACCTCTTTTGAGTCTATTTATAGCATTCTTAACCTCTTCTAATTGTATGTGCTCTCTTTGTTGTTCTGTTTCTTCTATGTTGTAGGTTCTTTCGGTTCTGTCCACAATACTTTCTTTGTTCAGCAGATTTTCAAAGTATCTTCTCTATCTTTCTATTATGTCTTCTTCCTCCGTTAATATTGCTTCATGTTCATCCTTAATTTGCTTAATTACTTCATTCTTCTTCCCAGATCTTATGTTTTTCAGAGTTTTGTAAAATAGCTTTTGGTTTGTATGGAAGTCAGCTTCGATTTTTCGTCCAAACTCTTCCCAAGTTTCTCTTTTTGCTTCTAATACTATCTCTTTGACTGTGTCTCTCTGTCTTTTATAATCTTGGTAAGTGGTATTATCTCCTTTACGTAGATATATTTTCCATTTCTCTTTCTTTAGTTTAACTTCCTTTTTAACATTGTCGTTCCACCAAGCCGTTTGCTTTTTGTTTCTATTTATTTTCGTGGTTCCACATGTTTCTTTTGCTGCGCTAATTAGGGTGTTTCTGAATGTTTCCCATGCTTCCTCCACATTACAATATTTATTAGTTCTTGTCTCATCTAACATTTCCTAAACTTTCTTTGCATAATTGTTCGCCACTTCTCTTATCATTAGTCTGTAGTTTTTTATCGTCTCCTTACTATTGTTGTTTCGCAGTTCTATTTTGTTCTTATTATTTCCCGCTCTCTAGCAGCTTATTGTCGTTTTCGCTTTTAGTAGATAATGATCACTATTTATCTCGGATCCTCTTATAACTCTAACATCCCTTATTTCCCGCCTAGAGTTCCTATTTATGAGTACATAGCCTATTATGGATTTTTCCCCTCTGCTTGGGACCTCTCTTGTGTATTTATGAGCGTCTTTGTGTTTAAAGAATGAGTTCATTACTAATAGGTTATTTTGTACACAGAAATCAATAATTCTGTGTCCATTGTTGTTTCTCGTTTTTTCTCCAAACTGTCCTATTACATCACTTGTCCTTTCATCTTTTATGCCGACTCTACCGTTTAAGTCTCCTAGCTCCACAATTTTTCCGTTGCAATTTTCCACTATTTCTGATGCTTCTTCCCAAAATTTGTCTTTAGTTTCTGCTTTATCGTTATCATTTGGGCCATACAGAATTACCAGATGTAATCTGCTGTTTCTTTCTATTTCTAATTCAATTTTCATAATTCTTCCAGATATGCATTCCCATTTTTTTAAGTACTTGATTACATTTTTGTGTATTATACACCTAACTCCTCCTTTTGCTCTAACTTCATACGTGACGCCGCTTAGGATCATCATATGACCTTCCTCTAGCTCTGTGACCTTTTTTCCTTTATCTTTAGTTTCTGTAATTGCTAAGATGTTTATATCTCTTTCTTTAAATTCCTCAATTAGTTCTTTTTCTTTTTCATTTAGTCCTCTAATGTTCCATGTTGCCAAATTTATTCCTCGTAAACCATTTAAACCAGAAGAACTGTCAATACAAATTTAATTGTTAGTTTGGCCGTTTTCACGGTAACATATTGCATTCTCATAGAAGGTGATACTTTTCAAGTCAAATGTCCTAATTTTATTTCGGTTTTTAGGGTTCCGTACCGAAAACGGAACCCTTATAGGATAACTTTGTTGTCCGTCTGTCTGTCTGTCTGTCTGTCTGTCTGTCTGTCTGTCTGTCTGTCTGTCTGTCCGTCTGTCTGTCTGTCAAGACCATTTTCTCAGGAACGCGTAGAGGTAACAAGTTGAAATTTTCAACAAATACTCGGGTCTACGGTCTCTTTCGGCTGCGAAAAAATCAAACTTGTAAGTCAACGCGATCAAAAGCGATTTCACAAGGGAATCAAAACCTATAGGGTACTTCCCGTTGACCTAGAATCATGAAATTTGGCAAGAAGCGGTGTCTTACAGCACATGTAAAGGGAAAAATCTGAAAACCGTAAATATGTAGTTTAATTACAAGAAAAATGCGAATTTACTATTAGAAACTTATGAAAATACACTAATGTTGTCGTAGTGGTATTGTCAGGCTCCAGAAGCATATGGGTTGCATACAGTTAGGTCCTAAGGTTACAAAGTATGTGTTGGCACCAAGCTGTTTATACTGAAATTTCTTTGTTTATATTCGTTATGCATTTCATCACGTACGCTCTATATCAGGGATGTTATGGAGATCCGTAACCGTAACCGAAACTATCGGATATCCGAAATAAAAATATATCCGTAACCGAATCCGATATAAAAGTTTCGAATAATTTCGGATAATTTTTACTGATATGTTGTAATAATTCCTATAAATATATTTCAATATCTAATAGAAAATATATAATAGACACAAAGGAATAATGTTGTTTTTGTTTATTATAATTATGATTTTGCATTTTTACGTAGATAAATATTAATAACTTATATATCTTATATGACATATAATTGTAGTACCTACTTATATTGTTGTACTTAGTTGTATGACATATGATTGTAGGTAGTACAAATAATAACATAGAAATAAAATCATTTTTTTTACAAATTAGCATTCTACTTTTACCATTCCTTAGAAATCTGATATCCGTAACCGAAACTATCCGAAACTAACGGATTATTCGAAAAAAATTCTTATCCGTAACCGTATCCGAAACCGGTATAACATTATTCCTATATCCGTATCCGCATCCAGATCCGAAATTTCATATCCATAACATCTCTGCTCTATATACATAATATATACAGGGTATATATTATGTCTAAATTTTGCTTGTTTATAACCGACATGCGACATACTCAAGTCCCGCAACATCCTGTATATATTATATTTCGTCTAATTTTTTTTTATAATCTACATACTATGTTGATAATCTAAATAATAATATTATACTATAATCTACATAATCTACATAACATGTTGTAGATAATATGATTTAAGTATATTATACTTAAATCACGTTCGCCCTATATTTTTTGGTAGTCAATTGCCCAAAAAGCAGTCAATTCAACAACTGAATGTTAAGAGTATCGAAATAGATCTAGAAATAGTTAATATATTAGTTTATATTAGATCTAGAAATAGTTAGATCTTAATATAAGTTAGTGTATAAGTCTAATACTAAAATAAAGTTTTCTTTTTATAAGTTTAAAAATATTCGCGTTATTTAAAAAAAATACCCTGTATACCTTTATACAGGGTATATAGGTATACAAGCAAAATTGAGCAGTAAAAACAAATAGTGAAGTTCCAGAACCCCTAAACACTCATAGTGAATGGAGGATGTATGGTAATAAAATAGAGGGTAGAATTCCATCGTACGACAACGACATGTTGAGGTTATGCTTGCAGCGGTACTAAGATGGTCGTGATTTTATGAGAGCCACTTGTCAAGTTAACTGAATGTGCTTGTAACGTCCTCCACAAAAAAAGATACCTTACTTACAAGTTTGTACGGAACCCTAGGTGCGCGAGTCACAACTCGCACTTGGCCGGTTTTTTTTAAATAGTTTCAGGCTCGTTTTAGGTTTGTACATAAAATATTTCATTGAAATTGATGTAATTAATAAGAAAGTCCATGCATATTTGGTTAGTTTAGTGTTTTAATCGAGAAAATCTTAAATTTAAAATGCTCATTTTCGTCTCTAGACGTGAAAATATTTTCATCCCTAGAATGAAAAAATGTCACTTTCATGTAGGGTAAGCCGTGAAAAAAATGCCATTTTCGCATATATCAGTAGAAAAAATATGTTGTTTCTAATATACTTCTAAAACGAAAATCTTGAAATCGGAAACAGAAAAATGCTTGTTTTACTTGCTTTACGTTTTCCCAAGTGTATATTTGAAATAGACAGAAATTTCGGTTTCGACTTGAAGAGTTTTAATTGATATTGTGATATGTAACAAAAAAGATTGTCAGAAGTGGGATTCGAACCCACGCCCACAGAGTGGACTGCGACCTGAACGCAGCGCCTTAGACCACTCGGCCATCCTGACTTATGCAAGTTTATTATTTAAAATCACATATCAGCAGAAATTTTGCTTATTAAATGATTTCTTATCTCGAAATAGTTTAATATTATAAAACGCATTATTTCCCTAAAATAAAAAGCGTACATAAATCAACAATTTAAATTTAATTTCAGATTCGATTTAATTTTACGAAAACTATAAAATTACAACAAAATGAAAAAATAAATTTTGGTCCAAAAGCAAATTCGACTTTCTTTGAATTAAGTTAACAACATATAAATAATAAAGAAAATCGATACTGTTTTTGAGTTAAAAATTAATCTTGGTTTTTAGTTTAAATTGAATCCCATTCCTTTGTGTTTTCATGTTATTGCATTTACATATAAATTTCTAAACACAACAAAAATCAGAATTTAAATTGATTTGCTTTGTAACGAGAATGACCTTCGCATTTTATCACACTTCCTAATTTGATGCGCTACTCACATAGAACTTCCACATCTAAAATATAACCGTTTAAAACTAGATGTTAAAAAGGTTTAGTGCGGAGACACATTTCGGTTTTCTTGTAACTCACTCCGTCCCAGTCTGTATGTTTACTAATGTTAAAATATTTACCGAGCGACCCCTGGGCTCAATGCGTTTTTACACCATCTGTTGCATTCAACTAAATGCTAATACTAAGTAAACGGGTCTTGCTGGTGTTTTGATCGTAAAACCCTTAAATATAAAGAGAGACGAAGCACATAGTAAAACTTAATAAATTTAAAATTATCATACAAATAAAAACTGATTATAATGTTAATTCTAATTAAAAGAAAAACTAAATGAATATATTTGTATATGATGTAAGAGATAATATTAGATAATGTAATTAGCCCAATGTAATATGTGATAATGTTTCATATCGTCACGGAAACCGCAATATGTCGTATGTCACAAAAATTGATTTTTTTTTATTGCTTCAATAGGGCCAACTTGTTGAGCAGCACAACATACAATAGGTCCTATGTCAGTAAACCAATCAGAACTTGAGTATCCCCACCTTGCAATTAGTTGATCTAACATCAGCTTGATATTTGGTCACGACAAATAGATATTTAGTTTTTGGACATACGACATATTGCGGTTTCCAGGACGATATATGACTGTAGTTATTATAATTTCATCAAATATCCAGAAATATATGAAATCAATTTATCTTAGACCAGACAGGATCGGATAGGGTGGTGGCTAGACAAAATATCTTGCCGAACCCAAAACTCTTGCTTGAGTAAATCAAATACGATTACAATGGTTGCGGCTGTTGCTGAATTGATAAATTCAGTAAAATTAATTCTATGTTTTAAACTAGGTGAATTGTGAAAACATAGTGAATTTATCAATTCAGTGTAACCAAATACAATTTTGGGTCAATTTCGGGTTCTTTGCAGCCAAATGATGATATGAAAAAATAAATATCCTCTGTACATTCTTTCTACTTTTTTTAAATTTTTTTATGGAGAAGTAGCAAGCACTAGCGTTAACCTATCAAGTGCCCCCTTGGAATTCACGAACATCCCGGTACCGCTATTCGCATGTCGTCAGGATGCCGTTGTCTTTGTTATGTCACGCATTTGTTGCCTTACATCCTCCATTCACATCATGTGTTTATGGGTTCAGGCATTTTCTTAGTTAGGTTAGTTCCTGGCTTTCTATTCGTCTGTCTCTTTCATGTTCGTAATGCTTCTTATCATATCTTCTGTTGCTCTCCAGTTGCATTCGGACATTAACATGACCTGCAACAGTGTCTTTACTCCCAGTTCTGATTTTGTCTTCGCTGTCCAGTCGTCACTCTCCGGAATGCATCTTTCACATTCGAAGACCGTGTGCGCTGCACTGCCCGTTTGTCCACAGTAGACACATACATTGTCAGAGGCCCTGCCGATATTGTGCAGGTACTCTCTGAAGCATCCATGCCCGCTGAACGCTTGACTGAGATAGTAGTTCATCTCCCCATATTTTCGTTCTACCCACATTCCCACATGTAGGATTAAGGGGGGAAGTCCATGTAAAATTTTCAAAAAATCCATTTTTTTTTTTGATATTCTGAAAGTACACTATGTTGAGCGTGTACTGACGAGACGAAAAAAAAAAATCTCGAATATTTACAAAATTACAGCTAATATAATGGAGCGGGCCGGAGTACGTATTGTAAAGTAGCGAGCTAGGTAGACGGAGCGTTTCGGAGAAAAGAACCTTTCCATTATAATAACTCGAAATACTTCTTCAGTCCTATTCCTGGAAATGCTTATTCCTGGAACAGGTATATATACTTTCACGTTCCTGTACGAGTGTAACGTTAGTCGAGAAATGGTTTTAGTTTAGCTGAAAATGCCGAATTATAAAAAAGGTACGCGTGGCAATATTGCACGAAATAATCCCAGAAAACGAACATATCTGGGCAATCAATTCACCGATAAAGAAGGTGAAAAATTCGAAGCCAGTACAAGCCGTGATAGTGCCAGTGGAAAAAAACTGCGTGCACGTGATAGTGAAGATATAATAACTAATCCTTTGCACGGGTACAGGATAATTGAATTTTTTACGGTATTTACAGCTTTGTCTGAAATTGTGAAGTGCTCGGTATGTAATCAGAAGATAAGATTCAGTGAGTGTGGTTCTAGAGGTCTTGGTTTTAAAATTGTTGTCACGTGTCCATGTGGTGATAAAAAAATAAATTCAGGTCCTTTCATTAACAACGGATTTGAAATAAACCGAAGAATAGTGTTTGTCATGAGACTTTTGCGTGTTGCAAGAGAAGGAATAAATATTTTTTGTAACCTGATGGACCTATGCACTGGTATAAGTAAACATTGTTACGCTAACATCGTACAACACATTTATGATGCAGCGAAATCATCATTTGAATTACTATCGCAGAAGGCAGTGGAAGAAGAGATGGAAAAAAATGTCGAGCAAGGAAGAGAAAGAAATATTTTAAAAGTATCTGGAGATGGTACCTGGAAAAAACGTGGTTTCAAATCAAAGTATGGTGTTGCAACGCTCATAGGATATTATTCAGGGAAAGTTATTGATTTGAAAACAAAAAGTAGTTACTGTCAAGGCTGTAATTACTGGAAGAACAAGACTCATACAGAAGAATTCCGTAAATGGATGGAAGATCACGAGGATGAGTCAAAAAAATCACGAAGGTTCGTCAGGAAAGATGGAAGTCGATGCCATGATAGAAATGTTCTCGACTTCTGAAGAAAAATTCGGAGTAAAATATGGTAACTACATTGGCGACGGAGATTCTAAAACATTCAAGGCTATTCTAGATTCAGAACCTTACGGTAATGAGTTACCTGTTGTGAAAAGTGAATGTATTGGTCATGTAGAAAAAAGAATGGGTTCTCGACTTAGAAATGTAAGAAAAGAAAAAAAACTTTCAGGAAGAGGAAATGTTGTCCACTGTCCGTTTGTACAGCATGTCCAGTGGTTTTTCCACTCCTGGAAAAGATGTTTGGCAATTTTAGTAAGTTCTCTCTTCTGGCCGCCATTCCGCTTTATGCACAGTTATTTTCTTTCCTTTATCACAAGTTCTACGGGTGCTATGCCTGCCAGCACGAGCACTACATCCTTTGAGTCTGTCTTGTAAGCACTGCACACACGTAGTGCCAGTTTTCTCTGCACTGTGACCAGCTTATTTTTAATGGTCTCTTTCTCGACTGCGTATGCCCAGACCGGGGCACCATAGAGCATTGCCGAGTGAGCGACTGAGCATAGAATCTTTCTCTGGCTACTTTTTGATCCGCCGACATTGGACGTCATCTTTTCCAGTTCCAGCTGCTGTTACCTTAAAGGCTTTGGTCGCTGCTCGCATGATATGTGGTGTAAAACATAGTTTCTTATCAATAATCACACCAAGATATTTAACTACCTCATTGGGCGCTATAGTTACGTCTCTGACCTTATATATTATCGGCCCTATATGCTTCATTCATGTCAGTAGAACATCTCCCGTTTCTTCAGCCTTAAGCGCTTGTTCTCCATCCATTTATTATTATTTGCAATCGCCCTATTTGTATGTTCCATTACTCTCTGATCGTCTTTTCCTCCTACTACCAGCGCTATGTCTTCAACAAAGCCTATTATCTCAATACCTTCTGGTAACTTTAGCCTAAGTACTCCATCGTACAGGATGTTCCACAGTGTAGGACCCATTACTGAACCCTGTGGAACACCGCTGTGCACTTCTCGCTCCACGACTTCACCGTCTGCTTTAATTATGATCTTACGTTCATGTAGATAAATGTGCAGTAGTCTCAGCAGGTATGCGGGAAGCCTCTCTCACTAACCTCATTCATAATATCTACTAATGCTGCTGTATTGAAAGCATTCTTAACGACTAAAATAATGAGCACACTAATCTTTTTTGTTGCCCTCGTACCAGCTGAGGCTTTCTCTACCACGTCCAGGATTCGCATTATAGCGTCGACTGTTGACCTACCCTCCCTGAATCCATGTTGTTTTTCTGATAGGTTTTTCCCTTGACTGAGCTCATTCTTTATCCCGTGTAGCATTAACTGTTCAAGCAGTTTCCCAGCAGCATCGAGCAGGCACAATTGTCGATAGGACGATGGGTTTTCTCTGGGCATGTCCTCTTTTCTAAGTGGGACTAGCCTCGCTCTCTTCCAGATGTTCAGAAAGTTTCCATCCGCCAAAATGTTGTTCATGACATTTAGGATATACACAGGGCATCTTTTGACAGCTATTTTGATGGCTTCTGGTGGCAGTCCGTCTTGACCAGGGGCTTTGCCACTTCGAATAGGCATACTGGCCCTTATAAGTTCTTCCACGAAAAAAAATTCACTAATCTGGTTTACTAGCGGTTGTTCCCATCTCGGTTCTTTGTGGATGGGGAAAAGTTCGTCTACTACCTCCTTGGCTTTTTCCATGCTGATTTGAAGGTTTGGATGTTTTATTTTCAGGTGACATTCTTTCTTCTATTTTGTATATTAGTTTATTTATGTTAGACTTACATATACTTATATATATATATATATACATATATATATATATATACATATATATATATATATATATATATATATATATATATATATATATATATATATATATGGTAAGAGCCGGATAATTGCCTCAGTCGGATACATGCCCCGGTTTTGAATACACTATGTTAGGGATATTGGTGGCGTTAGTGCTTTACCATGATTAGAAGTGCTCCTCTCGCAGGCCTCAGTGCCATGTAAGCCGATGAAGCAGGTGCACGCGTTTTGTCCGTGTGAGCAAAAATCTTTCGAAGCTTTGTCGGGTGTCGAAATTATATTGCTAAGTAATTTCTATTGAATATTTTTATTACTGATTGTGGTTTCAGTCAACTTCTTGTTTCTTCGCATGTATTAGACTTTAAATTACACTGTTACGTTTTATTGTTGAACAATTTTTATTTATTTCGCAAATTAAAAGGGCAAGTATCCGTATCAAAAAGGATAGTCGCCCTATTTACTATTGCGGATAGTTGCTCTAGGGGAAACTATCCGCAACTATAAATTCTTTAACGAGCAAAGACAGATTATTTTGTGTGTGTGTTGTGTATGTTTTTTCCAACTTACTGTGACTATAACTGTTTCATGCGTTCATTCTAGGTGATCAAAATGCCTCGCAAGTATAAGCGAAAACCAGGCGTGGTACCGCGCCACATTAGCTGGACAGAAGATACTTTAGCACTTGCGTTCGAAGAACTGGAAAAAAAACAAAAAGGAATCAACGAAATATCTCGATTTTCGGAAATATCCCGCCGAACCTTAAGAAGACGCTACGAAAAGAAAAACCAGCAACT
The DNA here is from genome assembly GCA_944588485.1 of Phosphuga atrata. NCBI lineage: Eukaryota > Metazoa > Arthropoda > Insecta > Coleoptera > Silphidae > Phosphuga > Phosphuga atrata. Next base: position 2,713,208 of record OX155901.1, read on the forward strand.
GCTAACCCAAGGTGTTCGGTTTAAAGTTGTATATTTAGCACTAATTCTATCAACATTAAAATGACAAATTCTATCTACATTCCTTCTTATCTGACCTAATCCTATTTTTTTTCACTTCTAGGAAAATACCCTGTCCTGGGCTTTGATAATGAAAAAAGACTGGTAGCTCATATATTAAAGCTTGGAGACGCAGGACTTCCTCCTGAAAGAACTGCAATTCGCCAATTAGCTTACAAGTTTGCCGAAAAGATGGATTTGAAGCACAATTTTAACAATGAAACCGAAACCGCTGGACCGCAATAGTTAGAAAGCTTTCTTGAAAGAAATCCTGAAATAGTTTTAAGACAAGCTGAGGGTTTATCAATTGAAAGAGCGAAGGGTCTCAACAGAGCAGAAGTTGCAAATTTTTTTGATCTGCTCATAACTATCTTAACTAATAAGGGGACCGTATGATAAGGAAATCACCGATTTTATTCATTTTTAGTACACGCGTAGGTGATGACCAGAAGTATAACAGGTGCAAGTAGTAAGACGCAATACTCATCCGTTTCCGAGAAATTAATTAATTAAGAAATTAATTATTTTAAGCTGAAAAAGCTGGGCTCTCTTTGGTCCAGGGGGTTAGAAATAACCCCCGAAGGCGGATGAACCGAACAATACGGTCAACGGCATAGGATGTAGAAGGCAACGGGAAACCACTACATTAAAGATCGTCACAGATATCCCTAGTACAATCAATGGCCATGTTCAAAACAAAATATTGTACCGGAGCATCAAGTCTCCCAATCGGATCTCCGGGGGGGACTGTTTTGAATATTGCTACAAACAAAAAAACTCTATTGCGAATCCCAAAGACCTCAACCAAAGATAAAAACTATAGAATAGGAACATGGAACCTGCGAAGTATGTTCCAGGCAGGAAAAACGGAAAACGTCATAAAAGAACTAGAACGAATGAAGATCGACATACTCGGATGCAGTGAAACGAGGTGGCCGGGTACTGGAAGATCTGACGTAGATAACTATCACATCTACTACTCAGGCGACGATAAAACACAGAATAAGAACGGCGTTGCAATTATAGTCACGGAGGAGGTACATAAAGCAGTGTTAGGATTTGTACCAATATCAAACAGAGTGGCAATAATAAAACTAAATTCCAGCCCTTGCATAATTAATATAATACAGGTTTATGCACCCACAAGCGAAGGAAGCGACGAGGACATCGAACAATTCTACGAAGATATAAGAACAGCACGAAAACAGACCAAAAGGACGGAAATCACAATACTAATGGGTGACTTCAATGCGAAAGTGGGTAAAGGAGAACAAGAAGATATAGTAGGAAGATATGGTTTGGGAACTAAAAACGAGAGAGGAGACCTGCTGATCCAGTTTTGCAAAGAAATTGAGCACTCAATAATGAACACCTTCTTTAAGTTACCTCCAAGAAGGTTATATACGTGGAAATCGCCGGCCGACCGCGAACAGTGTGTAATTAGAAACCAAATAGACTTTATTACAATAAATAAAAGGTTTAGAAACTCCATCACATCCACTAAAACTTACCCTGGAGCAGACGTATATACCGACCATAACCTACTGCTGTCAACACTTAAAGTACGCTTTAAGAGAACAGAGAAGAAGCCCCAATTGAAGAGACATGACATACAGAGACTGAAAGACCCCAACGTGATGCAACAAGTTAAAGACCAGATTAAAGAAGGTATGAACAAGATCAGAAGCCTTGCCAGCCGCAACATAGAACAACAAGTCGAAGCCATCACCAATGTAATGAAAACTGTTGCAGATAAAAACCTTTACACAAATCATAGAAAAAAGAAAAGCAAGTGGATTACAGATGAGATCTTAGGTTTGATGGAAGAACGAAGAAAAACACAGAGCAAAGACTTAAAGTCATATAAGCAAATCCACAACAACATTAAAAAAAAGATCAAAGAAGCCAAAGAAAACTGGTGGAAAGAACAATGCTCTGAAATAGAAGAACTAGACAGAAAACATGACGTTTTAAATACACATAAAAAAATAAAGGATGCAGCTGGAATAAACAAACCACGACAGAATAACATAATTACCGACAAAAACGGGACTGCACTACTGAACGTGAATGACAAAGTAGCAAGATGGCAACAATACATACAGACTCTTTATGCTGACGATAGCCGAACAGTTTCTAACACAAATAGCCCAGCACAAACAGGACCTTCTATAACTCATCAAGAAGTTCTTAAGGCAATTGGAAGACTCAAAAACAACAAGTCCCCGGGCCCAGATGAAGTTCTTGGCGATATGTTAAAGCTCATTGAGGAAGAATACCTAGACCTAATCACGGACTTATTTAACAACATATATGAATCGGGAGATATACCCGAGAAATGGCTAGTCTCTACGTTTATACCGATTCCTAAAAAAACCACAGCTAAACAATGCGAAGACTATAGAACTATCTGTCTCACAAGTCACTTCATGAAGGTCTTTCTTAAGATTATTTACGAACGAATATATCAAAAACTAGAAGAAGACATTAGCGAGACGCAATTTGGGTTTAGGAGTGGATTGGGGACTAGAGATGCCCTTTTTGGTCTGAGTGTTCTGATTCAGAGAGCAAGAGACGTGAATTGCGATGTTTTCACGTGTTTTATCGACTTCGAAAAGGCATTCGATAGGGTTAACCATGATTTGCTAACAGAAACCATAAAGCAATCAGGAATAGATGACAGAGATGCACGAATAATCAACAATCTGTACAGACAACAAACAGCATGTGTTCGTGTGGAAAATATAATGTCAAAGGAATTTCCAGTAGAACAAGGTGTCAGACAGGGCTGCGTACTATCCACGCTACTGTTTAACCGATACGCAGAAAACCTTTTTAAGAATGCACTCGAAGAAGAACAGATTGGGATAAAGATAAACGGGGAAATAATTAATAACTTAAGGTATGCAGACGACTCTGTACTAATTGCCGACAGTGCCGAAGGACTACAGAGACTGATTGATAAAGTAGTAGAGGCATGCGAACCACTTAATATGCGATTGAATGTGGCAAAGACAAAAATTCTAATCGTCAGCAAAAATGCGTCTAATGCCCAATTCCTGGTAAATGGGGCCCAACTACAGAAAGTACCATCAATATCGTACTTGGGTGTAAACCTCAATGACCAATGGGATCATAGTCGTGAAGTAAAGATCAACATAGAGAAGGCACGTTCTACATTTAACCAAATGAAGAATGTTTTGTGTAACATGCGCTTGAACATCCATCTTCGAACACGCATACTTAGATGCTACGTCTTCTCTAAGCTTTTGTATGGAGTAGAGGCATGGACACTCTCCGAGGCAACTAGTAAGCGACTGGAGACCTTCGAAGCATGGTGCTATCGTCGAATGCTTCGCGTTTCCTGGACCCACCATGTTAGCAACGAAACCATACTAACACAGTTTTCTAACACAGAAAACTGTCATACTTTGGCCATATCATGAGAAACAGCAACAGATATAGGCTACTTCAACTCATCATGCAGGGAAAAATCGAGGGGAAGAGGTCACAGGGAAGACGACGGATCTCCTGGTTGAAGAATCTGCGACAATGGACCGGAAGAACATCGGTTGACTTGTTCAGATCGGCTGTGGATCGAAACCGATGGGCCATATTGATCGCCAACGTCCACTGAGGATATGGCACAATAAGAAGAAGAAGAAGCAAGCACCATTAAGTTAACTTGTCAAGTGCCCCCCTGAAAACTTCCCGAGCATCTTGGAATCGCTCCAAGTATAACCTGATGATGTCGCTATATTATTTGCCCCCTTACGTCCCTCTTCCATAATATAGTGAAAATTTATTTTACCCTATTCAATATCGTCCTGTTCGAGCGACGTATTACTGCACGAACTTGGATGATATTCGTCATAGAAGCAGGGAAAACAATAATTATTACGGCATCTTGAGCATGTGAAAAATGCCGTATTTTTGCATTTGCACGGATTTTTTAAAACGTCTATCGCAAAGCAAACTTCATTGACGTTCATGAACGATGTCCTGTCGTCGCACAATTTGACTGCAAACCAGGCGTATTTTAACATAGGACAGAATATTGGTGCCGACAATTGATGGTAAACGAGATACTAAATTTTGACACAATCTTCTCTGGAATTTACTTCTCTGTCTTGTTCTATAATGTAGGCACAGTTTTGTAATCTTTTATTAAAATTTTTAACTTGCCGATAAAAAAAATATACGTCGCAAGGCTGCACTAACAGTACATTTTGCTGGAATTATTTTTATTGTGCAAGTTGATTTACCGTCTTTACCACTGAAAATCTCATCATACAAAGCTGGATTTGTTTGCCCTCCCCAAGAATCGATTATCAACAGAAATTTTTCTTTCTTCGCATAGGGCTTCATTATATTCATACAAAAATCTTCGTACAACGGTGTTGTCAGTTTGCCGGATTTTGAGGATCTAATGCAACGTTTGTATACATTTCAGCATACGCGTCTACCGATTTTTGCACCCTCGGTCCAAATTTGCCAGTTGCCTCTTGCAAACAGACGAAAACCGATGGAAGTAGTATTCCGGTATGATACTTTATTTGCAATGCAGATAACGTAGAAATTAAGAGATTAAAAAAAAAATTGAAAATTTCCTGCATGATTTTTTCAAAACTCCTTTTCCCGCTAAAAAAACAGTTATTACAATTAATTCCAAAATAAACATAATTCAAGACACATCGATTTGTAAAAAATGTGAAATATTTGAAGAAAAAACGCTAGCCGCTGGCGGGTTCGAACCGGCGACCTCGCGCTTACGAAGCGCGAGTGTTAGCGTTGCGCCACTCGCTTCTTGAATTTTTGTTAACGTATAATGCAGACGAACGCACTAAAAATAATTAATTTCTCAATTAATTAATTTCTCGGAAACGGATGAGTATTGCGTCTTACTACTTGCAACTGCTATACTCTTGATCATCACCTAGGCGTGTACTAAAAATGAATCGAATCGGTGATTTCCTTATCATACGGTCCCCTTGTAAGAATGATTTGCTGGAAAACCGGATAAAATATTTAACATGGATGAAACCGGTGTCCAACTTAATAATAAACCTGGCAAAGTATTGGCCAAAAAAGGTGCTAGAGCAGTTAAATCAGTAACTTCCGGTGAAAAAGGAGAAAAAATTACTATTGTTGCTAGTTGCAACGCTATCGGCAATTTTCTGCCACCAGTTCTTATTATGAAGGGAGTAAATAAAAAACCAGAATTTGAAGCCTTGTTCCAAAGTTTACATGCAAAAGAGATCGGCTTACATTTCCTCAGACCTTTTTTATAAATGGCTAACTGAACACTTTATTCCACGCAAGCCGCCAGGAAAGACATTACTTATTTTAGATGGTCATTCATCGCACTCAAGTGCTGTCAATATGCTAGAAACTGCTCGGGATAATGATGTGGTATTACTTTATTTACCTAGTCACACTACTTCTGCTTTGTAACCATTAGACATATCAGTATTCGGTCCCTTTAAAAAATATTATTATGCTGAGACAAACAATTTCATGCGCACCAATCCACAAAAAAAAACTGAATCGGTACAATTCAGGTCAGTTAATAGCCAAAGCGTGGATTCGAGCAGCTACTCCTGCCAATGCAATAAGTGGTTTTCGCGGCAGCGGAATCTACCCAGTCAATCCAAATGCTCTGTCTGACGCTGAATTTGCTATATCAGATATTGCTTTGGGGGAACTTGCGCAAGAACGAGAGTCGGATCCTCTAAATGATCAAGTACCAGACGTTTTTGGAGAGCCTGCGTTAGGAGAGCGCTCACAAGATCCTGAGCAAAGTCTTACACCAAATGGGAGGGACCAAATGTCTTCATTGGAAGAAAAGAAGATTGTCTTAAGGAAGAGAAGATTGAAAATTTATAATTCTGACAGTGAAAATGAAGAAAATGTTCAAAAACATTTAAAGGAAAAGCCACCGAAGGACTACCAATCAAAAGAAAAAAATATAAAAATAGAAGAAAATATATTAAAAGCGAAAAACGCTATTTCAAAAATAGAAAAAAACGAATAAAAAAGTTTCAGTTGATGATTATTGCTCAGAATGTTTTGAGAATTACAATTTTACTAAATCGAAATCAGTTTGGATTCAATGTGAGATGTGTCGAATGTGGTTGCATGAAACTTCTACAACATTTAAAAATCATTGCATGAGATGTGGAAAGTTGAAAACCCTGGCTTCTGGTGATAATTAATGCTAATACCAAAATAGATTGCCATATTGTTCTATCTTTAAGATAACTAATAATATTTTACTATATAAAGTAATCTTTATTTCCCCTACGGGGTTTCTGAATCCCTGCCTGTACATTCCTTTCCCTATCTAAATAAATATAATGTGACATAAAATAATATTAAAATAAAACTCAATATAGTAATAATATTTTACTAATAACTTAAAGTTTGGATGCTATTTTTGTGGAATTTTTATATTTTAAAACATTAAAACTTAATACTATTTTAAAATGTTAATATTTTGATTAGTATTTAATAGAGGATCTCAGTAAATAATAAAGATTGATTAATTAGATTGATTAAAATTTGTTTCAATCGAAACAAATCATGGTGAGGCGTTTGTTCCCGGACGAGGCAAGTATCCCCCGAAGCATTTTTAACGTTAGGCTACTATCCGCTACAGTAGGCAACTATCCCTTTTTTGAGAGGTCAAATAAAAGAGGATTTACTCAAAACCAATATTAATTATGTTTACAAAAATAGGCTAATATAAAAGATCAAAGACCTATGTTTTGATATACATGTTGCATTTTTTTTAATAAGTACATAATTTCTAATAATAAAGCTTTTTTGAAAAGTGGGGCAACTATCCGGCTTTTACCCTATATATATATATATATATATATATATATATATATATATATATGTATATTAGTAGTTTGTTTCAAAAACGTTGAGCAATTTCTTCGGCATTCTGAAGTTTTCCATCCTGTAAATGTGTGTATAAAACTGTGCTCGGCATTTTCTGATTACGTCCGTTATCGTGTGGATATTTTGGTAAAGTTCGTTTCAAAGTCTCTTCATCCTAATACGGTTATTATTAACTGCACCGTAAATCTTTGAGAGAATTTTTCTTTCTTGTTTTTCTGTATCCTTAATTTTGGAATGACCGTCGATCACCATTGTTTCGGCTGAGTAAGTTGCTTCCGAAAGCATCGCCGTTGTATAGTGCCTTAATTTTGCGTCCAGCTAGATACACTTCTTGTTGTAGTGAGCCCACGTTAGTTTGTAGGTCTTTTGTAGTTTGATATTTTTTTGTTCACTGGCGATTCGGTTTAGTCCCGAGGACTGTATGATTTCACCAAGGTATTTAATGTGGGGGACTTGAGTAGGGAAAGATGGTATGTTCTAGATCCGCCTCCGCCTCTGACCTTGACCTTGCAACTTCCAGTTTCAACTTCCGGTTTCGACTTCCGGTTTCGACTTCCGGTTTCGACTTCCGGTTTCGACTTCCGGTTTCGACTTCCTGTTTACGGTTTCGACTTCCTGTTTCCGGTTTCGACTTCCGGCCGTCATTTTAGGAACTTCCAGATGCGCGGGAAAATTTAAAATATAGACGCGAGGCGGGGAAATTCAAAATTAGACCCTGTTGAGACAAATGAGGTGTGAAGTTGGTTGCATATATCAATGAAACTAAATACATGAGACTAGACAGACGAGGCTAGAGCCATGGGACTAAATACATGAGACTAGATACACGGGGCTAGATACATAAGACTAGATACACGGGGCTAGATACATGAGACTAGATAAGACTGAACTAAAATATATAAGGGATTGTTTAATTTAACTTAATAATCTACGTTTTAATTTTGATTACTGCTCTGACTTGTTGATTAAGTTCGACTGGATGTTTGCTAGCAATAACAACTTTCTGTTATCTTATCAGCGGTGAGCGAGTGTTAGTTTCCAAGAGAATAAAAGGTTGTAAAATAAAGAAAACTCCACATAAAATTTATGGTTTTATTAAATTCTACTAATAATACATTTAAATTTACATCAAAACATTTAAAAACTTATATAAACATTTCTTGAAATACATATAGTATAGTCGCTAATATGATTTATACATACATATGGTTCATTTTAATTAAATTTTTAAATTAATTTTCGAACTATCCCCGACAAAGGGGTGTATTCAACGGCAGCTTCACATAAAATAAGGCAATAGGCTCGAGTGTTTGGTTTGAATGCTTGCGTAGCTTCAAATTCAATTTTTAAATCAACAGCAGATGATTTAATACTCTCATTTTGTTTAGATACATCAAACACAAAAAGAACATGATCCTTGAATTGAATCATATCTAATATCGGCTCATTTCTGCGTTCATAGTAACTGCTTTGGAAAGTGGCATACATGTAATAAAGTTGTGCATAATCACCACTATCCATATTAAGATTTAAGCTTTCATATGGATATGAATCCGAGTTTAGGTCAATTTTCATATTTCGCAGCGATGCATTATCAAATTCGGACGCGTTTATTACATGAGCATCTCTTCGCCCCTCTTGCAGTGCAATTATAACGTATCGAGGCTTCTCCAAAGTTGTAGATGTTTTTACAGACCAGATATCTCTGTCGGTATTTTTTAAAGCAGGTAGTTCATGCAACTCCCACCTACGAAACGGTATTAATATCGGTTTATCTTCTTCGAGTGTATCCAATACATTCAATCGAGCTTCGTCGTTGAGTTGGATATCGGGAATTAGCCAGTAAATTTGATCAATATTGAATCTTATATTTGCATCTCCTTTGTAGCAGTTCACATCAGTTCTAGCTCATAGTAGAATTAATTCCTGCTTTACATTAATTAACATTTTTGTATAATCCTCAGCAAAACCCAATAAATATTTCAATGGAATTAGAGCATAGAACTTTCTGTTATTATCAAAGTATGTAACATTTGAAGCATTTTCAGCCCAGCCGCAATGGTCGAGTATATGTTGATCTCGCTTGGTGTTGGAGAGTAATCCTTTCATCGTGCTTGTAATTCCTACATCTCTATTCTTATCTACTTCAACTCCATTCAATTCGTAGCGAATTTCATCAAACAAAAACGCATATGCGTTTTTCACAAGTTCAAAGTTGTGTGTAGTTGCAGGTGGAATGAGTTTCGGAAAATTAACGGTTCCGCTTACATAAATATAACTTTCGCTAGGATAAGTGTAAATATCCTGGTGTTGGATCCTAATACGAATCTCATCATTGTTTCCATAATTTTGAGCTATAGGATAATACGTGTGAAATTCACTCTTTTTGATACTATCCTATATCTATATATACTATCCTTTTGATACTATCCTTTTGATACTATCCTCATAGTCAACTGTGGAGAATATATCTATTTTATCCATACTGTCGCTTTAACTTATATCCTAGAGATAATAGTTTATTTTTTAATATACGTGTTAACTCTTTGAGATGTAAATGTCGAGTGGTAGAATTTTCCGAAACAACCGCTTTTGTACGTTTTCCGTGAAAATTAATTCCCATCTCTCTCTCACTCCCTCTCGTTCTCTCTCTCACTTAATACTCTGCAGCTCTAATCGGTTATGTGTAGCGTGGGGTCACATAGACCTCACACCCTGTTTAGCGTGGGGTCACATAGACCTCACACCCTGTTTAGCGTGGGGTCACATAGACCTCACACCCTGTTTAGCGTGGGGTTACATAGACCTCACACCCTGTTTAGCGTGGGGTCACATAGACCTCACACCCTGTTGAGCGTGGGGTCACATAGACCTCACACCCTGTTTAGCGTGGGGTCACATAGACCTCACACCCTGTTTAGTGCGGGGTCACATAGGCCTCACACCCTCATTGATGCAAAGAACTCTGCACGATATAAATAGGGTTGGATAGCATTTATAATTTAGTGTTAACGCTGGTGTTTTACTATCAAGATGGGGATTGTATTTGGCGAGAAGCATGCCCGTAATAAAACCATCTATTGGACTCCACTTAGAATATCTCCTAGTTTATCACCATCATATGAGACGCTTCCTAGACGTCAAAAGAATAAAGTTGATAGTTTTAATGGTGACTATGATAATAATAGAGAAAAATATGCACATCTTCCTGATTCAATAAACCAATCAGCTGTTTGTTCATCCAATGCTAAAGATAGTGAACATTCCCTCGAGAAAACGGATGTTAAATGTCAAAAGAATAAAGTTGAGAGTTAGAATGCGCATGTTCCTGATTCAATAAACCAATCAGCTGTTTGTTCATCCAATGCTAAAGATAGTGAACATTCCCTCGAGAAAGCGGACGTTAAAAGACGGTGTGTTGGTTGTTATAAAGAAAACCGAATGATATTTGGAAGACAAAAGGCCTCAAGTAAAACTAGTTGTGTAAAGTTTCGCTGTAATATGTGTGCAAGTCATTATTGCTTAAGCTGCTTCTTCCGAACGCATAACCTATTCAAAGCATGACCACTATTTGTATTTAAATGTATTGATGTAAATTTAAATGTATTATTATTAGAATTTAATAAAACCATAAATTTTATGTGGAGTTTTCTTTATTTTACAACCTTTCATTCTCTTGGAAACTAACACTCGCTCACCGCTGATAAGATAACAGAAAGTTGTTATTGCTAGCAAACATCCAGTCGAACTTAATCAACAAGTCAGAGCAGTAATCAAAATTAAAACGTAGATTATTAAGTTAAATTAAACAATCCCTTATATATTTTAGTTCAGTCTTATCTAGTCTCATGTATCTAGCCCCGTATATCTAGTCTCATGTATCTAGCTCCGTGTATCTAGTCTCATGTATCTAGTTTCATGTATCTAGTCTCATGTATCTAGCCTCGTCTATCTAGTCTCATGTATTTAGTCCCATGGCTCTAGCCTCGTCTGTCTAGTCTCATGGATTTAGTCCCGTTGATGTATGCAACCAACTTCACACCTATTTGTCTCAACAGGGTCTAATTTTGAATTTCCCCGCCTCGCGTCTATATTTTGAATTTTCCCGCGCATCTGGAAGTTCCGAAAATGGCGGCCGGAAGTCGAAACCGGAAACAGGAAATCGAAACCGGAAACAGGAAGTCGAAACCGGAAGTCGAAACCGGAAGTCGAAACCGGAAACCGGAAGTCTAAACCGGAAGTTGAAACCGGAAGTTGCAAGGTCAGGGTCAGAGGCGGAGGCGGATCTAGAACATACCATCTTTCCCTACTGACTTGTGTTATCTTACCGTATTGTATCATTAAATATGAGTTATTTTCTGGTCGTCTTTCCATATATTGTTTTTTTTTTCAAAAGAAATTGGTAGTCCGGTTCTTTGCACAATTTCATGTAACTTTTCCACTGCGTGTATGGCTTCACGTCTGATATTAATGATCATTTCAATATCGTCCGCAAAAGCGAGGCAGTTGACAAAAAGACGGTTCTCTTTTTTGATACCAATTTGAATGCTTTTCACATGAGGTATCCATTCCCTAATGATCTTTTCTAGAACAATATTAAAGAACAATCGGGAACAGGGAGATTCCTCAGTAGTTACTGATACCTGTTTTATCAGCCTTTTAGTGAAACGGATGAATTAGAGCAGATTTCCACTCTTCTGGTATTTGCTCCATCATCCATATGTCTGAAATGACGTGATGCAATTTCTCCGTAAGTGCAGGATCGTTCAGTTTCCAGGATTCTGCAATGATCCCATATTTTCCTAGTGCTTTGTTGTTTTTGAGCTTTTGGATGATCTCCTGAATTTCTTCAACGTTGGGCTAGTGTCGGCAACTAGGCTAGTGAGTCCGGGTGTGTGGAAAAGTCGCGTTAGTTTCCATGCCATCGGGTTTTTTTGAAGCACATTCTGGGCGCCTGACATCTCTTTCAGTTTTCTCTAAATGTTTTGTAGTAGTTTCTAGTAGTATGTTGGTTGAAATCCTGCTTTATTTCATTGAGTCTGTTGTCATATCCTCGTTTTTCTTTCTTAATTGTTTTGGAAGCATATTTTTGGGTTGTAAGAAAGTTCTCCCAGTTTTCTTGAGTTTTGTGACTATTAAACTTTTTGCACGCAGTCATTTGATTGTTCACTGCCCTATCGAATATTGCATTCCACCAGCGATGTTTCCTTCTGCGAGGAGCTTGTCCTAATTTAATGACTTCCATTATTTTCTGCCAGTCTGTTGATGTTTCCTGATTAATTTCCATTATGATTTCTTCTTTGCGGAGTTTTAGGTACTCTGGATATAGTTTGATATTTTTTGGTGAGCCTTTTATCTTTCTATTGAGTTGGAATTTCGTCTTTATTTGGAAAAAATGATGGTCTGATTCAAAGGCAATTTGCGAGTTTAAAATTCGTTTTGTGTTTTTCTTGGAAATTTCGATATGGTCAATTTTGTATACACCCTGTCTAAGAATGGGCGATCTCCATGTGGATAACGTGACTGAAGTAGTCACTACCAGTCACTACCATTATGTAGTACTGGGTACTGTAGCCCTAGGTTTCGTATGATAATAAAATAAAACACTCCTTTACAAAAAAAAACTTTAGATCTTCTCGAAATGGTATTTGCATACCATTTCGTCTTTCGGTACTTCCAGGGTGATCCAGGTGATTTGTTCTGGTCTCTTCTTCTTCTTCTTATTGTGCCATATCTTCAGTGGACGTTGGCGATCAATATGGCCCATCGGATTCGATCCACAGCCGATCTGAACAAGTCAACCGATGTTCTTCCGGTCCATTGTCGCAGATTCTTCAACCAGGAGATCCGTCGTCTTCCCTGTGACCTCTTCCCTTCGATTTTTCCCTGCATGATGAGTTGAAGTAGCCTATATCTGTTGCTGTTTCTCATGATATGGCCAAAGTATGACAGTTTTCTGTGTTTGACTGTTGTGAGCAGTTCTCTGTCCTTCTGCATGCGTAGGAGTATGGTTTCGTTGCTAACATGGTGGGTCCAGGAAACGCGAAGCATTCGACGATAGCACCATGCTTCAAAGGCCTCCAGTCGCTTACTAGTTGCCTCGGAGAGTGTCCATGCCTCCACTCCATACAAAAGCTTAGAGAAGACGTAGCATCTAAGTATGCGTGTTCGAAGATGGATGTTCAAGCGCATGTTACACAAAACATTCTTCATTTGGTTAAATGTAGAACGTGCCTTCTCTATGTTGATCTTTACTTCACGACTATGATCCCATTGGTCATTGCGGTTTACACCCAAGTACGATATTGATGGTACTCTCTGTAGTTGGGCCCCATTTACCAGGAATTAGGCATTAGACGCATTTTTGCTGACGATTAGAATTTTTGTCTTTGCCACATTCAATCGCATATTAAGTGGTTCGCATGCCTCTACTACTTTATCAATCAGTCTCTGTAGTCCTTCGGCACTGTCGGCAATTAGTACAGAGTCGTCTGCATACCTTAAGTTATTAATTATTTCCCCGTTTATCTTTATCCCAATCTGTTCTTCTTCGAGTGCATTCTTAAAAAGGTTTTCTGCGTATCGGTTAAACAGTAGCGTGGATAGTACGCAGCCCTGTCTGACACCTTGTTCTACTGGAAATTCCTTTGACATTATATTTTCCACACGATCACATGCTGTTTGTTGTCTGTACAGATTGTTGATTATTCGTGCATCTCTGTCATCTATTCCTGATTGCTTTATGGTTTCTGTTAGCAAATCATGGTTAACCCTATCGAATGCCTTTTCGAAGTCGATAAAACACGTGAAAACATCGCAATTCACGTCTCTTGCTCTCTGAGTCAGAACACTCAGACCAAAAAGGACATCTCTAGTCCCCAATCCACTCCTAAACCCAAATTGCGTCTCGCTAATGTCTTCTTCTAGTTTTTGATATATTCGTTCGTAAATAATCTTAAGAAAGACCTTCATGAAGTGACTTGTGAGACAGATAGTTCTATAGTCTTCGCATTGTTTAGCTGTGGTTTTTTTAGGAATCGGTATAAACGTAGAGACTAGCCATTTCTCGGGTATATCTCCCGATTCATATATGTTGTTAAATAAGTCCGTGATTAGGTCTAGGTATTCTTCCTCAATGAGCTTTAACATATCGCCAAGAACTTCATCTGGGCCCGAGGACTTGTTGTTTTTGAGTCTTCCAATTGCCTTAAGAACTTCTTGATGAGTTATAGAAGGTCCTGTTTGTGCTGGGCTATTTGTGTTAGAAACTGTTCGGCTATCGTCAGCATAAAGAGTCTGTATGTATTGTTGCCATCTTGCTACTTTGTCATTCACGTTCAGTAGTGCAGTCCCGTTTTTGTCGGTAATTATGTTATTCTGTCGTGGTTTGTTTATTCCAGCTGCATCCTTTATTTTTTTTATGTGTATTTAAAACGTCATGTTTTCTGTCTAGTTCTTCTATTTCAGAGCATTGTTCTTTCCACCAGTTTTCTTTGGCTTCTTTGATCTTTTTTTAATGTTGTTGTGGATTTACTTATATGACTTTAAGTCTTTGCTCTTTGTTTTTCTTCGTTCTTCCATCAAACCTAAGATCTCATCTGTAATCCACTTGCTTTTCTTTTTTCTATGATTTGTGTAAAGGTTTTTATCTGCAACAGTTTTCATTACATTGGTGATGGCTTCGACTTGTTGTTCTATGTTGCGGCTGGCAAGGCTTCTGATCTTGTTCATACCTTCTTTAATCTGGTCTTTAACTTGTTGCATCACGTTGGGGTCTTTCAGTCTCTGTATGTCATGTCTCTTCAATTGGGGCTTCTTCTGTTCTCTGTTCTCCTCTGTTCTCCTCTGTTCTCCTCTGTTCTCTTAAAGCGTACTTTAAGTGTTGACAGCAGTAGGTTATGGTCGGTATATACGTCTGCTCCAGGGTAAGTTTTAGTGGATGTGATGGAGTTTCTAAACCTTTTATTTATTGTAATAAAGTCTATTTGGTTTCTAATTACACACTGTTCGCGGTCGGTCGGCGATTTCCACGTATATAACCTTCTTGGAGGTAACTTAAAGAAGTTGTTCATTATTGAGTGCTCAATTTCTTTGCAAAACTGGATCAGCAGGTCTCCTCTCTCGTTTTTAGTTCCCAAACCATATCTTCCTACTATATCTTCTTGTTCTCCTTTACCCACTTTCGCATTGAAGTCACCCATTAGTATTGTGATTTCCGTCCTTTTGGTCTGTTTTCGTGCTGTTCTTATATCTTCGTAGAATTGTTCGATGTCCTCGTCGCTTCCTTCGCTTGTGGGTGCATAAACCTGTATTATATTAATTATGCAAGGGCTGGAATTTAGTTTCATTATTGCCACTCTGTTTGATATTGGTACAAATCCTAGAACTGCTTTATGTACCTCCTCCGTGACTATAATTGCAACGCCGTTCTTATTCTGTGTTTTATCGTCGCCTGAGTAGTAGATGTGATAGTTATCTACGTCAGATCTTCCAGTACCCGGCCACCTCGTTTCACTGCATCCGAGTATGTTGATCTTCATTCGTTCTAGTTCTTTTATCCGGTCTCTGCTCACGATTATTTTCCTTCTGCCTATTCCTTCCTTGCTGAACCTTGCAATCTCACTTTCTCCATTGTCTTTAATATGAAAGATGTTGGACTAATGGGTCTAAATGACTTCCGTTGGGGTGGCTTTCTTCCCCACCTTTGGTATAAATACCACCTTATCTCTTCTTTGGTAGGTATCCGAGCGCTAAACTACTTCTAATGATTTTGAAAAGATACGGCATTAATTCTCACCTTTCCTTTTGTAAGAAGGCGAGAACTAGTCCGTCCATACCTGGGGCATTGAATGGTTGGAAAGTGCCGATAGGCCATTTGATAGCCACGCTTCCAGTCAGCCCGATTTCATCTCCGTGTTTGCATAATTTTTTTATTCTATACATTGTAGTTGGACGTAATCCGCCGTAAGTAATCGCTGGCTTCATGAACTACCTATGTCCATTTCCTTTAAGAATGCAGTACAGGGAAGATAGGGCTTATTTGACCTTGTTCTCTGATTGGCTTAAATCGAGGTGAAGTTCACACCGACGATATTTCCCAACCTTTTCTCTACTCATCTCTCTCTCTTATATATTATATCCATTTAATTACATACCACCAAATTCTACGCAAGTGACAACGCAAATGTAGCGTTGTCACTTGCGTAGAATTTGGTGGTATGTAATTAAATGGATATAATACTACGAATAATTTCTAAATATAATAGAATGTTAAATTATACTACGTCTAATAAGTACTATATTATATAATAATGTTTTATATATAATTTAATATTCAATTTTATATTTAAAGATAAAAACATTAATTAACTCCAAGTATATTTTTTCGTACGTCAATGACTGCTGTGTCAATTCACAATAGACCTGTTTACGGTTAGTTAAGCGCATGCGCATCCGCCAAGTTTGAAAGGCGGAAATTTGAAAGTTTCGGGCACATATCTAGTTATGCGTCAAAAAGTTCGGGCACTTTTTGACGTAAAACGTGGCGGAAATTGATACATGCGCACAAAAAAATTTCAACTAAAATGGTCTATTGTCATCTGATCTGTTTGTATCATTTAGATTTTTTGCGTTTTTCTCCATTTATTTGTTTGCATTTTAACACTATTTTTGCCATTAGGTGTATTTAATAGATATTCAATCAAACCATAAATAAATTACCAATTTTATATTCAAGTAACTATATTTGAATTTAGCGCCAAATTTTGTGACTAGATTGAACATTTGTCATAGTGTAAATCAGGTTTCTAGTTATTGCATTCTTAAAAAATGGACTATACTCATATCGTGTAGTTGAATAAGAATGCACCAGCTGCCGTCAAATTATGCAAAGTCTCGATTTTACACAATCTGGCGGATTTCAGTATACCAGTACGACATAGACAACATTGTTGGGAGTGTTATGAGAGTTCTTTCCTCATTTCCCAGCGTGGGGATCGATTGTGATCTCCTTGCTCCGGAGGATTTGTCGGCTTCGGATTATTTCTTATGGGGTCATGTTAAATCAAAAATTTATCAGATCCGACATTAAACCCTGGAAGACTTAAAACGAAACATTGGACAACCAATTGGTGAGATTTCGAAATTTTGAAAAATGTGCCAGCGTGCAATGCGTTCATATTTGCATCTGATCTCAGTTATAATCTCCTCCGTCCTCTATTTCTGAAGGTTTCCGATCTTGGCCTTTATTCAAGAATTCGTCTTGTCTATCTGTCCTCAGCAGATTTCGCAATGTGTCCCGCCCAGTTCCATTTTAGTACAGTTATTCTCTCTACGGCGTCTACAACTCCGCATCGCTGCGGATTTTAGTATTTGGTATGTGATCCATACATATGAGAGAGATTCCCAGCATTGATCGTTCCATCGCTAGTTGCGTACCTCGTATTTTCTTTATTGTCCGTTTAGTCAGTGTTAGGGTTTCGGCTCCGTAGGTAAGGACTGGAAGAACACACTGGTTGAAAACCTTTCTCTTTAGGCAGTTAGGCAACTCTGCCTTGAACAAATATTTGAGATTCCCATATGCATCCCATGCGAGGTTATACTGTCTTAATTGTTAATTTAGAATGAACTGGATATTTAACCTAAGGTTTTACTCCAGAATGTTCATCAAAAAGTTTGGTGGACAATTTATTTCGTTTTTAGATAACAGCAGTTTAAAATCAGGACGCTCTTAATTTGTCACTCTTTATAATATTTCACAGAATTAATTTCGCGATTCATTTAATATTGTGTATAGTTTTCCACGCCGGCGAACATTTTGTATTCGGACTAGACAAATAGTAAATTGATTGATGATTCATTTAATTAACCCACATATATTCTAATGTATAAATAGTCAATTTAAATAGCGGCGAACCCACATTTATCTCTAATGAATAATGAATCAAGGTTATAACGTATCATTAACTCAACGCGACTCTGTTATTATAATAAAGTGATGTTTAATGAAACGAGAATAAATCGAAACAATTTTGTAATAAGATTTGTATTAATATCTGACATCGTTAAGATATTAATAAAAGTATTTATTCATTTCAATAAAAAAATACAAACATTTAAAACAATCGGAACACAGTTTGAATATATAAATATATTCAACCTTTCCGGAGCTCTATAATAACTATTAAAATTGTTATAGAGCTCCGAAATGGTTTAAAATATTTATATATTCAGGCTGTGTTCCGAATGTTTTAAGTTTGTATGTGGTGAAGCGTCATTACTATTTCTTATAAATTTTGTTTAACATTCAAATGATATTTTAATTATGAAAATACCGGCTATACAGGTGCCAGTTCTCATCGATTCTTTGGTTGTATCGAAGCCTAAGATGGCCAATACAACCAGTATTGTTCCGTGTTTTTTTGAATACGAACTTTTTTCTTATTGATTTTTTTATTCCCAGTTTATCAAAAATTTAAAACTGGTGTAGATATTTTAACACTCTTTGTAAGACATTCATTCAAAGCAGTCAAATATATATTCGTGTGTGAATTCGGTATGGCAGGTTATGACCGTTCGATTCTTAAACAATTTTAAAGAAAAATATCTGAATTCTGGACAATATCATGTGTCATACACAGCGGTGTCTAAGGACGAATTTTCTTCTGGGAAATCCCTGGATTCAACATTCACCATTCTGTTTAAGAAATCCAGCTGGATCAACCACGTGGTGGAACCTTCGAACTCTGCAGGTCAAGGTATAAACCGGATTGTTGAAGTGGTGAGTGGGCCCTATGTACACTGGTGTTTTCATTTGTTTGATTTACCGTATAGAATTTCCAAATATTTTTTTTCCATAATAGTACACAAGTACACGTGGTAATGGCTATTTACACGTCACACCGGTTGTATGATTATCTATAACGTAGGATGGTTTTACCAATTCCTTATCTTATCATTTATATTATCTTATCATTTAAAAAAAATACACAATTAGAGTGACTTTGCTTAATAAGAAACATGTTTTTAATAGGGACCAGATGTTTTAGAAATGAAATAAAACAAAAATAGTTCATAGTTTAAGACAAGGTTTGCCAATAAAGTTTTTCAATAGAATTATGATAATCTCAATAGAATAAGACATGGGCATACTGCTAAGATGTGCAGAAAAGATGTGCAAAAATTTGAGATGACAGGAGTCTACCTCAGTTGCAACTTAAACAGCCAAAGAATGCGCGAATGCACCAAGGTGCTATGAATGTAACAGCGAAGGGCACCAGACAGGAACTATGGCGTATGAACTATACAGAAACCTGGTTAGGGTCCTAAAAGAAAGTATAAAGACTGAGGAAATAATTGAGACGAAGCAATACCCGGCAAAGAAACAAACTGTTTGCCAAAATGCTTAAAATCCTACAAAGTAACATGAACAGAAGTGGAACAGCACAAAGACTTCTCCGAAAAACTGTCCTGGACCACAATATTGACATAGTGATTGTCTTGGAACCAAACATCAAACTGACAAAAAATGGACCATGGTTCACAGATGACAAATGCAGTGTAGCAATTAAAGCAACAGCCAACAAATGGGACAAAGGAAGAGGACACGTGTGGATTAAAACAATATGCAAAGTCATCTACGGGTGCTACATCTCCCCGAACATACATATTACCGATTTTGAAGAAAAGCTAACAGAACTGAGAGACAGCATGAAGAGCCACTCTAGAAAACAAATTATCGAGGAAGGAGACTTCAACTCTAAATCGCCCGAATGTGGATCACCATTTGAAGATGCTAGGGGAGCAAATATCGCTAGCGCTAGCTGAATCGCTAGCGCAACAAGATGTTGAAATACTAAATAAGGGAAATACGCCTACTTTCCGGCGGGGACAAGCATCATCGTACATCGCTATAACATTCTGCACAACAAATCTCAAGACAGGACAAAAACTGGTAGGTGAGGGATGATGAAAACCTAAGCGATCAGAATAACATCGAATATAGTATAAAGCTACAGAACCCAGGGATCTAAGAAAACGGAATCAAACCGAACAAGCACCGGAGAACGGATGGACAATAAACCAGAACCGATTGCAGCTTTTCTCTACAAAATTAAAAGAAAATATAGGTGACCTTAATATAAGGGCTGAACCAGCAAATGTATGAATGTAGTTGTAGATTGTAGATATGGTGGTGACGACTTGTACTGCGACCTTTATAGATCTATTGTACCCCACCCTCCTCCTCCAAGTGTTGGTGTACTTACCCATATAGAGCGCCTCCTCTAATCCTGATTCCTTTAGGAATCTCAGGACCTGGGTGGGATTCAAGGCCTGCAGCTCCTCTGTGTTCAAGCAGTGAGCCCCAAGGTACATCTGTCTCTTGCGGAGTAATGCTCCGCAGTCTTTGAACAGATGTATGGGGGTTTCCTCTGCTGAGCCACAGAATCTGCATCCATCATCCTCCTCTAGGCTTAGGTCCTTGAGATGTTTCCTAAGTCTGCAGTGTCCCGTCAGGGCTCCTGTCAGAATTCTGAGCTTGTTCCTGCTTAGTTTCAGGCAAGCTGCCGTTCTCTTCTGGTTAAAAGATCCCAGCATCACTTTGGATTGCCTTAGCCCTGGAAGTTCTTTCCAGGTTTTCATCCATTTTCCTCTTATTTCTTCATCTAAACTTTGGCGGATGGTGTTCACGCTCATGCCGCAAAAGGGTTCCGGACCTATAAAGGGGCTATTGGATCCCTTGTTTGCTAGGTGATCGGCTTCTTCGTTTCCGCCTATACCAGTGTGTCCTGGAACCCAGTATAGCGTTACTTTATTATCCCTACCAAGCTTGTTCAGTTTCTCCATTCAGTCCCATACCAGTTTGGATCTGATGGTGTATGAGCTAATGGCCTTGATGGCTGCTTGGCTATCTGACAGGATAGCAATTCGTTTTTTGCGGTAATTCCTGTTGAGGTTAAACTGTGCACATCTTTCGATTGCGTGTACCTCTGCTTGGAAGATACTTGGGGATGTTCCCATGGATTCGAAGTATCTGGTACAAAGTCCAAACACTCCTGCACCAGTGCCTTCCTTTGTCTTCGAACCATCTGTATACCACTTGATGGCATTTTGCTCTATGTCGTATGCTGAGGATTCGTCGCTCCAAACGGCTTTACTACTACACATTGCTGTGTAGTTTTTCTCGAAGTGGTATTTGCATACCATTTCGTCTTTTGGTACTTCCAGCCAGGGGATCTTGGCAGCGAGGCTGTTTCGGTCTCTGCTCCCGATTATTTTACCTCTGCCCATTCCTTCCTTGCTGAATCTTACGATCGCCGATCGGGCGGCGCTCTCCACCACAAGGTGCAGCGGAGTCAGATCCAGCAGCAGCTCCAATGCTGCTGTCGGACACGACCCCATCGCCCTCGTGATGCAGACACACGCCAGTCTTTGAATCTTCTCAAGCTGTTTCCTCATAGAGGCCAGCTTGGTTCAACTTCCCCACGCAACTTCCCCAGAATTGATTGCAGGTCTCACTATCATGGTGTACATCCATCGCAGGATAGTGGGGTTACAACCCCACGTTTTTTCTGCCAGATTTCTGCACACCATTAGGGCGCGTTTGGCTTTACCTACCACTGCCTCAGCGTGTCTATTCCATAGGAGTTTGCTAACTAGTGTGATACCCAGATACCTTATCTCCTGTTGGTATTCTACTGCCTTCCCATCTATGAGCATGGGATGTAGGCAGTTTAGTTTTCTCCTTCTAGTAAATGGTATCACCGTGGTTTTGCTCGGGTTGGGTTTCAGTCCCACTGTTTGACACCATCTACTAGTTACATTGAGGCCTCTCTGAACAATTTCACAGAGCGTTCCCTCAAATTTCCCTCTAGCCATTATGACTATGTCATCGGCGTAACCTTGACATCTGATGTCTAGGTCGTTTAGCCTAACCAGTAGTTCATCAACTACCAGGCTCCACATTAGCGGTGATAGTACACCTCCCTGTGGGCACCCTCGAGTTGTGGAGATCTTAATGGTGTCTTTTCCCACTTGTGTCTCCGCCGTTCTAGTTCTCAGCATTTCTCCCATCCACTTTGAGATAGTGCTGTCGATATTCCTTCTTTCAAGGGCCGCCCTAACAGCCTCGTGTGAGGTATTGTCAAAAGCTCCTTCTATATCCAAGAAGGCACATATCGCTACTTCCTTTGTCTCTAGTGCTGCTTCTATTTCGTTTGTCAGCTGATACAGGGCGGTTTCTGTGGATTTCACCTGCTCTGTAAGCATGCTGACTCCTGTGTAGTGGTGTACCTACCAGCACTATAGTCCTAAGGTAATTATCAATCACCTTCTCCATTGTCTTTAACATAAAAGATGTTAGACTAATGGGTCTAAATGACTTCGGTTGAGTGGTGTCTTTCTTCCCCATCTTCGGTATAAATACCACCTTAGCCCTTCTCCATAGCTCCGGTATATATCCCAGCGTTAAGCTACTTCTAAAGATATTTAGAAGATACGGCATTAGTTCTCTCTCTCCCTTTAGTAAGAAGGCAGGAACTAGTCCGTCCACACCTGGGGCCTTAAAAGGCTGGAAAGTGCCGATAGCCCATCTGATTCGGTTTTCCGTACAGATGGACGTTGCCCTCTTCCAGTCGGCCCGACTTGGTTTCCGTGGTTGCATCAAGCCCTCGGTCTCCCTGTATCCTCTACATCCCGGAAAATGGGTTTCTAGTAGGAGGAGAGCTCTTTGCTCTTCATCCTCCGTGAAGGTCCCATCTGGTTTCTTGCGAGTGGTTGTCATTTCCACTCTATCTTTCGCTAGTGCTTTGTGCAGTCTAGCTGCCACCGGCGTGGATTCTATGTTTTCACAGAAGGTCCTAAAGTTTTCCCTTTTTGCCCTTCTGATCTCTTTGTTGTAGGTGGTAAGCAACTCAGAGTATTTTAGCCAATATCCGTATTGCTTGGCTTTGTTGAAAAGCCTACGTACTTTTGCTCTTAATGTAGACAAATTTTTGTTCCACCATTTTTCGTCCTTATGCTCCTTCACGGTTTTTACCGGGCAGCTGGATTCAAATGCCTTGGTGATTGCTACATTTATTTCTCCTACAGCCTGCTCCATGAATGTAGTTACGCAAACATGCGATCAAATATTTCGAATAAATGGCGGAAGAAGCAGACGAGCTCCTGTGTATTGGTAGACGAGAGTAGTGGCGGAACAAAGGAGGATATGTCTGAAGAAAAGAAGAGCAAACGCTAAGAAAAATAAAACAACTAAAGATAAACAAGAACTTCGAGAGGAATATGCTAAAGGAAGAGATAAATACAAAAAGGCAATCAAGACAGCGAAAGAAAATGCATGGAAACAAGTATGCGCCGAAGCTGACAACGATATGTGTGGTCTGGGCTACTATAAAATAGGACGGAAAAAGTAAACTTGCGTCCTAAAATAGAGCTGCTTGATAAATCAAGCGGAGAAACCATTTCCATGCGACCGAGATATGGACTGCAGCCAGCTTATACAAAAGGAAGATTAGTCCACTATTTATAAAAAATGAAATGAGAGAGGCGGTCGGAAAAAATGAAAAACCGGAGGATGAAAATCCCCAGGACCAGATGGGATACCGGTGCGGGTTGTAATGGTTTTGATGGATGGGAGCACCCAATACTGTTTAAAATTGTTTAACAGATTGCAACAGAGAGGAAAATTCTCTAGGACATGGAAAACAGCGAGAGTAATAACTAACCTAACACCTAAAGGAAAGAAACAAGAAAATGCGGAAGTAACGTATAGTACACCATGTATGCTAAACACAATGGGGAAACGGCTGGAGCAACTATTCTTCTTCTTGTGGTGCCATACGCTGTCTAGCGCGTTGGCGTTCATGTGTTCATTGGGTAATGTTAAGTGTGCCTTCTTCGGCTCTTCTAAATATCGTTGCGTCATCTGCGATATTGCACCAGATCCGAATATTGCGGAGCCACGGACCCGGACGACTCGGCACTTCCAAATCGGCACCGGACAACCCGGCACCGGATAAGTCGGCACCGGACAACTCGGCACCGAGAAAGCTCGTCACCGAGCAAATC
This sequence comes from Phosphuga atrata, assembly GCA_944588485.1. NCBI lineage: Eukaryota > Metazoa > Arthropoda > Insecta > Coleoptera > Silphidae > Phosphuga > Phosphuga atrata. Next base: position 2,737,238 of record OX155901.1, read on the forward strand.
GGCACCGAGACATTTCGGCACTCGTATTTTCAATTTTCTTTTACCCTATCTATACACTTTTAATGATATAGAAGAAAATTAAAGTATTTATTTCTCAATAAATCAGAGATCAGGAAACACGTTTCTTCTCGAGTATATTCGATTTTATAAGCTAGTTATGTTTTTTTGACCGAAGACCTGAATTTCATGCAGTTCCGCTATCAAAATCCAGAACCAGAATTCGCTTGAAAAATCATAAGTAACTTACAAAACGTGAGGTAGACTTCAAATTTACATACAAGAGGCGAAAATAGACTGTAGCTAATATAGGTGTGTCATCGGCATATCTTAAATTGTTAATTACCAATCCATTAAGCTTATGCCTCTGGGGTTATTTTCCAGTGCTAATTGAAATATCTCTTGTACATTAATTTTACATTAGCAGCGGTGATAATATGCAATCCTGTCGGACCACATTAGCTATCGTTATTTTATTTGTATGTAGTGTATTATGAATCCGGAGCTTTGCTCTTTGGTTCAAGTATAGTTTGTGTATTATCTGGATATCCTTTTCGTCGATGCCTGTTTCTGGTAAGGTAGGTATTAGGAGATCATCTCGTACATTGTCGAATGCTTTTTGATAGTCGATAAAACAGATAAATACACATTTTCTCTGGTCATAGCATTTCTGTACCAGCATTTGCATGCAATATAGGGCTTCTCTCGCACCGAAACCATTTTCTTAAACCTAAAGTTTCCTAAAAATTTCCTAAAAACCTAAGTTTCGCCAGTTTTTTCTTCGCATTTTTGATATATTCAGTTGGGATAGATAGTTCCTTCTCGATCCTCCTCCCCACCTTCCCACCTTCGCACCTCCGGCCAAACAATTGAAATCTATTTAAAGCTGTTTAAAGCTGATTGAAAGCTGTTTGAAAGCTGATTGAAAGCTGTATAAAGCTATTTAAAGCTGTTTGAAAGCTGTTTGGCCGGAGGTGGGAAGGTGGGGAGGAGGATCGAGAAGGAACTATCTATCCTTACTATATTCTCATATGGATTATTTTCGAGAAGGCTTTAAATACATGGCTCATGAGGCTGGTTCGACGGTGCTCTTCGCATGTTTTGGCGTTTGGCTTTTTAGGGATAGCAACAAAGGTAGAAGTTAGCCAGTCGTGTGCGATTTCACCACTATCGTACATGGTTTTATTACCTTTAGTACTTCTGTGTGTAACTCCGGCCGGGTGTCTTCTTTAGTGTTGACAACGCATATATAACTTCCGATTCTAGTATAGGTGGTCCCCAAACTTTGCCTGTGCCGTTATTCGGCGCTATATTACGTACATCCTCAAACAGGTTTTGTATGTATTAATCCCATATATTGCAGGTTTCCTTTGGGTCTTTTAGAACCCGATTATTTTTAGTGATTTTTGAGGCATTCGTTTTTCTGAAAGTGTTGGTTATCTCTTTCAACTTTTGAAAGTGAAAGTTGGCGTGTCTTGCGTGTAGATCCTCGGCTTCTGTGCACTGTTCTAATATCCACAGGTTTTTTGCTTCTCTGATTGTACGGCGAATGTTCCTGTGGATCATATTGTATTTCTGTATGTTACCCTTTGACAATCTCCTTTCCTCCATCATGTCAAGGATCTCGTAAGTCATCCACTCTTTCTTCGCTTGTGTCTTTTTAAATCCTAGCACTTTCTATGTAGCTGTTTGTAAGTTTTCTTTAAAACTGTTCCAGTGGTCTCTTCTGTGGATGAGTTGTTTATTGTGTTCCTTTCCAACTCACTTTTTAGCTTTTCAACTTTGTTGTTACTGAGTGCCTCCATATCGTACTTGTTGGTCTTGGGCCGACATGTGACCAGTTTTTCCTTAAATCTGAAGATGCCTATTAGGGGGTTATGGTCCGATCCAATATCAGCTCCGAGTTATGCTGCCACTCTTTTGATATTATTTTGGTCTCTTTTTTGAGCAGGTAGTAGTCAATTTGATTCTGGACTATATCATCAATCATCATCAGAAATGTCAATCATCATACAGCTCTACAGGACCTCGAATTTCTTTAGAATCGTCCGCTATCCTTTCCGGTCTGTGGCACGAACCTTCCAGTCAGCTTCACCAATTTTTCTGGCATCCTCAGAAACGCAGTCTATTCATCTCAGCCTTGGTCTCCCTCTGCCTCTTGTCTCCGGACTATATGTCTACCATTATTTGGGGCGATTTCCATGTAAACATTCTCCTTGGCGGTAGAATATAAAAAGTATTTTTGATGACAAGCTCTCCTCCCGGCAGAATTCTAACAACTTTTCTCCCCTTTCGTTTCTATCTCCTAGTCCGTATCTACCTATCATCAACCGGGTCACGTCCAAATTTTGCATTAAAGTCGCGGAATATTATACTAACCTTTTTGATTGTTTGAATTGTTTGATTGTTCTTAATATATCCCGCAGTTGCTCGTAAAATTGTTTGGCTTGGTCGATGATTTTTCTGCGGTGCGTGCGTATTATAATTATGTCTATCGACTCTCCCACTAGCTGGAGCAAAATTATTCTTTCAGAGTAAGGTATGAAGTTTTTTACATATTTCTTAAGTGAGTCTCTTATTAAGTTTCCCACTCCGCTTCTGTGCTTAGCAATCGTCTCATCCGCTCCCGAGTAGTAAAACGTTGTCCCATTCGCAGATGTCCAATTCAAGTCATCTCATCTCCTTAATTGCGTTTTCGAGCTTTCCTGCAGCGTACAGAGTACGCACATTCCAAATTCCAATCCCTTCTCTTCACTATGTAAAGCCGGGTGATTCTTCGCACCTACTGATGATTTAAAACCTGCCCGAGACTGGAGGCCATTTTTCTAGTTTTTCCTGCCATAATAAAGTATGTGAACACATGATTGTCCGGAGAATCTTTCTGGGTTTCCCGTTACCTTCTGCATCTCCTTGCCGTTGGCCAATTATTGGCTCATCCGCCTTTAGGTACGATTTCTCGTTCTTGGGACAAGAAGTTGCCCTTACTCTCGATAGCTCTTCCATCCGTGGATGTTGGCTATGTGAGAGGGGGACTATTCCGGCAGTCACTCGGTCGACAGAGCCCCGTCCTTGTCTAGCAGGGTGTACCACATGCAGGTGAGGTTGTCCTTTAGGCTAGAATTTGACGTGCTGACATCACCCCTTACATCCCAACTATTAAGCAACATAATCAAGGAAAATATCGAAAAATTAGGGAATTTATCCGAAAGGCAATTCGGCTTCCGGAAAGGAAGATCTAGAATCGTTTAAATGCGCGTAATACAAGAGATAGCAACCAAGGCGAATACGGGAAGCTACAAATGTAGAGATTTCTGCGTTATGGTGACCCTCGACGTGCAAAATGCATTCAACTCACTCAAAATGGAATATCAGTTCCATGGATGGAAGTTGTCTTAGAACTACTCAGGCGTACGTAAGATACGACCGTACCTAGTACAGATGGTATGATGTTACCTTAGTGAACGAAATCTAATGGTAGGAAAGATTGCCAAGAATAATATAACAAGCGTCGTCTCTCGGTGATCTATACTAGGACCACTACTTTGGAATATCTTCTACGATGAGGTACTAGGATAGCACACGCCTGCAGGAGTAATCCTAAGAGGTTATGTGGATGACTTGGCTGTGATTGCAAAAGGCAAGAGAGAAGAGAAGTTGTGTATTAAAATTAACGAAGCGATACTGTTCGCGCCAATTCTAATACATCTGTGTTTTAATTCAAAATTTAAATCGATTTCGGCATCGAGGAGACAGATGGGTCGACCTGGGCCGAAATCGCGCGATTTACCTATTAATTTTCGTCGAGAATTTATATATTTCCGGCAGTACGCTTCGAGTGTGAGAAGCGTGAAGACCAAAATCGAAACGCGAACCAAGTTCGACCGACACGTGCACGCATTTCAGTTTATCGTTTCAAGTTAAGTTTAACCAGGGTGGTGTGATCACGAGCGGAATGGCTGCAGCGGCATTGAAAGTCCGGACTGACCCATGTTAAGGGTATCCCTCCCCACATATATCCCGATATTTGTTTTCCCATTTTCCTCCCTTGAAATAGGCGACTCAAAGACGGTTCGTTCACAAGGGGCGGAGACGCCAGCAACTCTAAAGGTAAGTGACGGGACCATCCCAATTTCAATTAGAAAAGAAATTAATTTTCGTGAGACACGGTCCAAACAGTGAGATGATTTTCACATGATTCACGCTGGATGAATTTCAAAAGCTTAAAACTGGTACCTACTAAAACGGAAGCTATAATACTAAAAAGGAAGAAAGCTCTCAAAAATGAAAATCAAACTAGAAGATGCAATAATAACGACATTCAGGTCGATCAGAGACATTAAGGTATCTTGGAGTCATATTCAACAGAAATATGAGTATGACACAGCACGTGACATAAATAGCTATGGAAGCCGAGGCCGTGGTGGCCAACCTAGGATGAGTATTGCCAAACATCGGAGGACCACGAAGTAGCAAGCGGCGGCTGATCGCATCGGTACTTTGCTCCACCATACTCTATAGTGCACTTATATGGCGAAAGGTCAATTGCAATGAAAAAATATGAAAACGGATCCAGCGAAAAATATTAATTAGAGTCTATCGCGCATACCGGACCGTATCTAGCGGTGCACTGGGAGTTGTGGCGGGAATGCCACCCATCGATTTGACAATAGAAGAAAGATGTAGAAGGCTAGAAGATATAAGTAGGACACCATCCGTATCAGAGAAAAAGACAAAGTTGATTTAACTAATCATTGATAAAATGATCCATTGTTTATCTTCTTTCGTTTTAGAAATAACTCCTAAAACTATTAAGTTTCTGGGTCACGAAGGAAAAATATTAAAATAACTGGGTCGCGAATAAAAAAGTTTGCGAAACGCTAGTTTAAGATATAGAGTAAGTCGATTATATGGACAATAATATTCACGAATTGCACGTTGAGAATTCACAATGCGCGGTTTTTTTATAAAATGATTGAAAAATTTTAATTATCAAAATAAATCTACTAAAAACAACAAACACCTAAATACAATTTCCCACATTAATTTAAAATAATAATATTTATTTCAACATGAAAATGCAATAAAAGGCGACCGAGCTCGAGGTCATTCTGCCTTCCTCCCATATTGCATTAACTAATTTTCCTGTAAAAATCTAATCTTGAAAGAAATGTGATAGCTTATTCTGATCATCCGATTATTGAAAAAATAATCCAGTCATTCTATAAATAGAATCATTTTTTCGCCTTTCCTTGTAATATTCGGCATAGTGTCGCGCGTGAGCCCTAGCATTTTCATATGTGTAAAACTCAGTATTTCATAAATATATATTAGATAGTTACCGGCGAAGAAAAAAGAGTTTTTCTTTCGGCCCGAGAGCTTTCCCTGCTAACAAAACAAGTGGAACTAAAGCGATATTTGAAAGTTTAGGTTTTCACAAGTTAAGAAAATCACACGTTTTATTAAAGATCTAAGTTTAATATTCTTCAAGATAGTTTTCACGACTGTAATCAATATCAAACGGGGACAAATGGGAGACTCTGTGCGCGAAATGATCAATATTGGCTAGAAAAGACTATATGTGATATGACTCCTATTCTTGAATTTATTCCGTGTGAGATTTTCTTATTATGAAAATAAGATGCAAGTGTAAGGTGACAAGTTGAGAGGGCCGAGATTGTGTTTCCTGGCATGGATTTATATTTGTGTCAAAACCTGCGATGAAAAGCGCCGGCTGTAGAGACATCGTGATGGAGAATCCATTTTCTCATCTCTGCTGCATAAGCGCTTTTTCCCAGACAATTCTATATAATATCAAATCTCCTTTGTTTATAAAGCTTTGTTATTTCATTCATATTATGCTGTTTTCGGATTGTTATTTCGCAATTAATATTACACTAGTTTTAGAAATAAGAAATAATAAATAAAATTTAAAGATTCAGCTGTAGGCAACGTTAATAAAATAATAATGAATTATAGACTGAATTTGTGCAACTTACGCCTAGTGCGGATTATTTCTTTTTATTTAAATAATACATAGCTGAAACATCCCGTGTTCTAATTCAGATATATAAGATTCTGTTTCATATGTTAAAAAAATAGTCGCTCTGGGACAAATTTTTGAAAATTACGTGCGAGAATTTATCATCTAATCCAAAATTGTTCGACACCTTCAAAGAAGAGTGGAAATGTTTGCAGAATATGATCTCAATTCTGACCAAATTTATAACTGGGCTTTGGATTCGCACTATAATATACACTAATGATTTATGTAAATATTGTATACATATTCAAATCGATTGGAATATCAATTTTGCTTTGGATTTCTTTCCGGATGGTTAATTACGCGAATGATTGATGGAGTTAAGTTTTCAAGTAGGTCGTCAGATTAAGCGTAGTCGTTGTCGGACGATTTGCATACGCGTTTTTTTTTCGGCTTGTCCAACGTAGTGCTACAATAAAGCGATTTGTCATTTCCTATCATTTTTCATGCAGATCGAACTAAGTGGCGGACTTTTTCTTCTACCCACAAAAAGTCAACCGACAAAAAGTTAGCAGCAAAAAGGTTAGCACAAAACGCACACGATTTTTATAATTTTTTTCCTCATTGTCAACTCAATCCTATTGGAGACGGAAATGTTCTGTACAATAGAGTAAATAACATATCACTTTTATCTTTATGTATGGTAGAATATATTAAATTCATGTACAAGACTAGACAATACAGACTACGCCAGACCAGACAATAACAAATATGAGCGGACAAAAACCCATTGAAGACAAAAATAATGTTTACAATAGAGTAACATTTCATTTCTTCTTTATGTATGATATAATAAAATAATTTTATCTACGACCACTATTGTAAATGCCCATTATTGCACAGTTCGTTAGACTTTGTAAATACATCATGACACACACGTATATAACAGTCCGCAATTAATGATAAGTTATGATTGATAACACACACGTGCGTTTGGTTTACGATTCTTTGATTGGTTGAGAGCCGCTACCACGTGCTCATACATCCAGCGCCCCCTGTCCTACAATTCAAACTAACGCAAATTTACATTGCGTACATTGGGTTGCCTATATGTATGAGCACTCTTATTCCAGTTTAACATAAATAAATACTAAATAATAAGATATAGAACCATTAAGAGTGTATTTCTTTCCATTTCTATCAAGTTAAATAATGTCGAGTAACAGCTTTATAAGAAAATACAACTGTTTGTTTATTATAATGTTAAATAAAGTACATAATATGAAATAAAGTTGTTACATCATATATTTTTCTTATTAAAAAGAAAGTTAGTATGGTTGTAGATAAAGTACAGTACATAATTCGAGTTGTAAGGCAACTACGTACTCGCGGAATTACCCAATCCCCGCTATGTGGGTCGTGCGTACCAGTTCCGCTAATACATAATTTGCTTCTTACAACTCTCGTTACGTAATATACTATTAATTCATTCACTTAATTCAAGATAAGACCAAATCGGTCAATATCAGACCAAGCCATATAAGACCAGGTAAGACCAGACAAGATCAAACAAGAGCAGACAAGACCAGACAGGAACAGGCAAGTCCAGATAAGACCTGGCAAGACCAGACAAGGCCAGACAAATCAGTTAAGACCAGATAAGACCATAAAAGACCAAACAAGAAAAGACAATAATAAATAAAACCAGACGAGACCAGACAGACCAGACAAGACAGGCAAAACCAGATAAGACCAGACAAGACCAGACAATACCAGATACCAGACAAGAACTCCTACTGGGCGCGTCCCACAGTTGGCGGATAGTTAGGGAATGTCCTCACCGGTTTACCGGCGGGTTGTGGTCAAATAAGACAGTCACCACGGACCAAATAGCGCAATGGAGGAGAAAACCTCCATGAATAAAAAACATCGATGACGAACCTGAATGACACGGACACGATCTGGAAAAGGAATGGAAGGTTCTGGAAACAGGAGATGACGATTCTGGAAAAGCATCGGGACCCGGGTTACGGGTATACTGTGGGCGGGGGACTCACTCAGAACAAAAAATTAGCCAAAACATGCGAAATGGCGGACAAGAAACAAAATCCCCGGGCGGGTACCCAGATAGAGGGAGTCCGTCACCTGACAAGCTCTTGTCAGCTGCTGCTCCACGGAATACGGTGGGAGCCCTTTCCGCTACTATCGACGGAGGAGCTAATGGTGACAACCAGGCATTGAACATGGATATGCTGATTTCTACGAGTAATGTAGTCCCAGCGACGACCATAGACAAAGTTAGGGAAAACCCGGAGGAGAGCATACCACAAGAGTGGCAAATCTTCGGGAAAAGAAGCTGCATTAAAAGGACACCGCCAACAGAAAACAGGCAGCAAAGTACGTAACGGGTAAATATAAAAGAGAGAGCGCAAACAAAGCACGTATTCCAGCTCTGGAAGGCAACCTGTATCTGAATCTGTACAGGAGAGAGAGCAAAATGCCACCAGCACCGATAGCTCCCCTGAGCTCACAAAATAAAGGAACAAAATAAAGGAAAATGAGGGAAAAAAAACGGAAGAAAGGAGAAGCGCGTGCACTGCAGGAACTTCTCGACACAGTGGCAAAGAATATAATACGAGTTGTAAGGCAACTACGTACTCGCGGAATTACCCAATCCCCGCTATGTGGGTCGTGCGTACCAGTTCCGCTATAGTGCGTACCAGATCTACAAAAATTGACTAAGGTAAACATAAATACTAAGAGGGAGATTAAAGAAGCGGTAAATATACTAAGAGACAGCGCGAACAAAATGACTTCGGGCAGGGTACGGAACTTCTTAACAAAAGAGGAAGATAACAGTGAGGACGAAGAGTATAGCAGGGAGAGCAGGGAGACTGCGCAAATCAACACAAAACAAATAGAAATAATAGAAAAGGAATCTATCAGTGCGACAAAAGAGGTCAATAACGTAGAAGCGGAGCTGAGGACAGAAAATAAGAAACTCGGTGAGCTTCTGAAGGATGCCCAAGAACGGATTGCAAAGCAAAAATTTTTTTCTCAAAAAAAAAACAGATTGGGTGGGGAAATTGCACCAAAAAGTACACGAGAAAAATAATACAAGACAGATTAATTTAATTTAGTAAAATTATATCTCATTTTTTCTTCTTTTTCTTTTCAGTTGTTCCACTTCCAAGACTGTCATTTTTACGCTTTTGGCCTGACTTTGCACTACCCTGAGGTGCATTGTTTTGCGCTTTCGGATTCTTCTTTTTCGTTTCAGCCCTTCCTTTTTCCTCAAGTTCCTGATTCTCCCTTTCGATTAGAGTAATCAATGTATTACATCTCCTCTGTAGTTCCATTGCTGTACGTGATTTCAAAAACCAATCGAATCTAAACTGTGGTGAACATCTCACAGACGCTGGAGTTCCTCATAAACATTTTCTCGATCAAAACCTAATTTATATAACATGCATACTAAAAATCTATCTTCATCTTCCATGTAGTTTTTGCCTTTATTTGTTCCATATGAGATTCTTAATTGATGGAATGGTGCTCGATATCTAGCCATTTTTGCTTCTAATGCACGTTTTATACTGGCCCGTCTATGTATTTTGGCTTCTCCCCTTTCTATTTAAGCCATAATCCTGTCTATATCGGTCAGCTCGTGGCAACGCTCCCAAGATACCGCAGAATATTCCATGACTTCTTTAGGTGTCTTACCTTCGACATCTTTTGCTATATTCTCAATATCATCCCTACCATATTTTCCATTAGCTTTTATGAACTGGTTGAAATCACGTTTGGACCAATTTGTGAAACCTTGCGTCAATAATAAAAGAGGTATTCTTGAAGTTCTTCTTCCGAGAGCGCATCGGATTCGTCAAAAATTCCACATTTTTGAGAACCTTAACCCTAACCTAAAGTTTTTCTATAAAAATAAATTTCTTGTTCTAAAAGTTCAAATAATCGCGGAGGGAAGAACTGAAAGTCTTAAACAATTGGCTGCTTAGGTGGTCTAGGTGCCATTACCTTGAGGGCTTTAGGTTCTGATACCCTTAAAGCCTCGCGAAAATACGCATCCACAGCGTATTTCGTTTTCCTCTCCCTCTTTGGCGGCTCAATCGAATGACTCAAACCAATATTCTTCTGCTTTTCTCTATAATCTTCACCCTCAAATTGATAAACTGATTCCGTTGGCGCATCCACCGTGAAATTGCGAAGAGAAGATTCTCCTAAAGAATCCATTTTTTTTATTTAATTCGGCCGTTTTAACTTCACCCCTTTCCAAAATAACATCAATATCTTCATCGGTGATTTCGGAATCTTTTGAAGCAAATACGTGGTTAGCTCCATGTCGGATCATGTTTATCATTTCATCTTTGTTCAATTGGGCAACTTTAGAATCCATTAAACGACCTTGTTGGATTACCAATTTATCTAATCTTAATTTTACTTCAGCACTCTCTGCTGATAAATCTGAAGACTCTCACTTGTTTTTTCTGACCAATTCTGTGAGCTCTGTCCATAGCTTGTAAATTCATCTGAGGATTCCAATCAGAATCATAAATAAATCACATCTGCTGTTGCTAAATTGATACATAAACCACCAGCCCTTGTGGACAACATAAACAAGAACTTTTTACTATCAGGTTCATTATATTAATTGATTTGGCGCTGCCAGTCATCATGAGGAGTTTGACCATCCAATCTGCAATAATTATATTGCTCCAATGACAATAATCTTCTAAAATATCCAGCATTCTTGTCATTTGGGAGAAAATCAAAACTCTTGAACCTTGTTATTGTAATTTTGGTAGAAGCTTGTCCAAGATAACCATTTTACCACAATTGTATACCAAATGTTCATCAGTTGTATAAGGTGGTCCTGGTTCCGCACCATCGAATAAGTAAGGGTGGTTGGAACATTTTCTAAGTTGCATAAGAATATTTTGCAAACTTTCAACAAATCTTTCAACAAAACTTTTGTATACTACTCTCTTTGCTTATCTTACTTATTTCTTCGCTTATCTTACTTATCTTACTTAATCCTACATAAACCTTAACTTCTTTTTTAGGTTTCAAACGTTTTTCAACCTCAGCCTTCAAACGCCTAAGCAAGAATGGTTTCAGAACTGCATGCAAACGTTCAATTAATGAATTATCGCCGAGACATTGATTGGTATTACACCAAGCATCAAAGTCATCAGATGAGTTAAAAACGTCTGGTAAAAGGAAATTCAACAACGCCCACAATTCGTGAAGGTTATTTTGTAATGGTGTTCCTCTTAAGAGGAGACGATTGGTTGTTTTTAATTCACGAAGAATTTCGGATAATTTAGATTTTAAGTTTTTGATACAATGAGCTTCATCAATAACCATGTAACGCCAGTTAAATTTTTTTCTTTAATACACATGTCACACAAACATCCCATTCACCAGGCATTAATACTTCTCTGATGAATATAGATCTGGCTTCTTGTTCCCCAATCAGACAAACAGCTCTCAAACTGGGACACCATTTTTTAAATTCAGCCATCCAGTTAGCTAGAGTTGACTTTGGAACAATAACAAGATGAGGATTAGGAATGTTTTTGTAATGTTTCATGAAACCTAACAATGTGATTGTTTGTAATGTTTTACCCAGACATAGAGACGCTGGAGGACTTTAAGGAAGCAGGAAGTCTGCCATGGGAGGAAGAGGTATTCGAGAACGTAAAGGTGGTTGAGGGAAATCCCATAACCACGGATGACGAAGGGACAATGAAATGCGTACTCGTAGAGCCGGATGATGAAAAAATGGAGAGAAGCATACAAAGAATATACTGCGACAGATTTCCAGAACTCTGTAACCCAACAAATGATTTTGAAATCTTTGAGAATACGATAAGGATTGGGCGAGGAAACGAATAAACCCAAAGAACAAAGAGGATGGCAAAAATTAAAACAGAGGGGACAGACAAGAACATGTGGGGTCACTTAATAAAGAAAGGTGAGAAAGGTTGTCCCGCACAGGACCAGGTTTATGGACACGTATAAAATGAGGAAAATAACACAAACTGTGTTCTTAGGTCGGGAGGTTGAAGTAGAAATCTACACGCCCAAAGATACGAGACAAGGAGAAAACGAAGCAGGACGAACCGGACAAAACAAAAAGGAAAGGTTTTTTTCGTTCGCCAACTATCACTAGACAAAATGAAGAATATATGACGCTACCAGATAAACTAAAGACAGCCAAGCATAACACGGCAGAAGTTAAAATAATCAGGAGTCTCAGAAGTTCAAAAATGGAAGTCTGGTCATAGTCACGGACAGGGACGCGTAGGGCCTCCAAAAGGTAATAAACACAATCACGGACGAGGTAAAAGATGTCAAAGTAAGAAATATCTCCAGCGAAAACAAACAAGCAGTACACATAAAGGGACTGGACGCGATGGCAAAAAAATAATGTGGCCGAGGCATTAGCCACAGAGCGGTACGATAGACCCGGTGAGATGGAAAGTGGGGAACTTAAGACCAAGCTACGGAAACACACAAGCGGTGACTGTCATGGTTGGGGAAGATAACCACCACACGCTTATGACAAAAGATACATTAACGGTAGGGCTGAATGTATAAGGGTCCCCCGATGCTATAAGTGCTGGAGCTGTAGCCACCGGTCGAAGGAATGCCAGAGTGCGGTAGATAGATCCGATCCGCTTCCTATAATTGTGGCAAACAAGGACATAATTCAAAGGAATGCGAAAACCAACCAGAGTGCCCCCTTTGCGAGGAAACTGGCCACCGAGTAGGAGGAGCAGGTGCAAGAAATTTAGGAAAGCCCTAGTAAACCAACAGAAGCGAAGCAAGAAAACTGATACCAGAGCATCAAACTAACAAACAAACCAACACGCAAAATACATATAGGAAGACGACACAAATCAACCTAAACAAATTCTACAAATAAACCTAAACAGGAGCCAAGGTGAATGGAACAGCAGCTGAAAGAAAAGCAGACGTAATAATGGGTAGCGAGTCAAATAAAAATGGGACAAGAGGATGGTATACAGATGCAAACAAAGACATAGGAATTAGAGTACTGGGCAAAATAAGAATAATTAACCAAGGTGCGGGCAAAGGATTTGTCTGGATCGAAACAGCATACGGTATACACTACAGCTGCTACATATCGCCTAACTGCCTGAGGTGCGAATTTAAAAATTTCCTAAGCGAATTTGGCGAGGAAATTGGCAAACATCAAAAACAGAAACGGATCCTGGTAGGCGGGGACTTTACCTCAAAGGCCTATGCGTGGGGTTCGGATACACAGGATGAGAGAGGAAACCTACTATTGGACTTTCTGGCACAACACGATCTGATAATCTTCAATGCGGGAAATGAGGCCACATTCGAACGGAGAAACCAAAGCTCAATTATCGATATAACGATGGCAGGGAAAGAAACATATGACAACATGATGGACTGGGCAGTACTAAAAGAAACAGAGACCCTGTCGGATCACAAATATATAGAGTTTACACTGATAAGTAGCACAAAACTCGGAAAAGAAAATCAGCAAGAGGAATGCACCACAATAAAATGGAAAATAAAAGCGGGTGATCTAGACAAGTTCAAAGAGACACTAAAAAGGCAATTAAAAAATAATGCATGGCTCCCAGAAGACGAAAAGTTCCTGATAAATGTTGTAGAGAAAACCTTTAATGAAGTAATTACCAAGTATAAGGGAAAGACGGAAAGTAAGCCAGCTGTTTACTTTTGGCACGAGGGTATAGCAGAGAGCAGACAAAGCGCCTTGCCACGAGAGGTAGAAGCAGATATGGAGGCAATGCAGACAAGCAGCTGTGGGTAAACTATAGAAAGTGCCGGAATTCCCTAAAGAAGGTAATAAAAGAAGCCAAACAACGCAAGTGGAACGAGCTGATAAAGGAGCTGGAAGATGACGTCTGGGGACTAGCGTACTATGAAGAAAACCAAAATGCTGAGAGGCAATAATACACTAGAGGAAGAAAAACAACTGAAATGGGCGGATAAACTCTTCCCAACCCAACGGCCGTTAAGCTGGACCCCACAAGAGAAGAAAGAGACCGACGAAATAGTACAGGTAATATCAGCAGAGAAATTAAGGACTGCGGCTACCCAAATGAAAAATGGAAAAGCACCTGGGTCGAACGGGATAACTCCGGAAAAATTTAGAATAGTGCTAGAAAATCACGAAGAGACCTGTAGAGCATGCCTGAATAGACTACTGAGAGAGGAAAGATTCCCACAAATCTGGAAAACTGCTCGCTTAGTGCTTAGGGGCCATCCATAAATTACGTCACACGAATTTCCTTGTCATAGGTAGTCACATTTGTGAGACTCACCCCCCCCCCCCCCCCCCCTAGTGTGACGTCAATTATTTTGTAATTTTACATGTAGAAATGATTTAATTAAAACATCAGTTCGGAAAATCTGTTTTATTTCCATTTAAAATATTTTTTGATAAAATACATCAAAAGGAACATTTGAAAAAATTTACAAAACAAATAAAAACTAATTCATGACCGATAAACGATTAATTATATTAATAAAAGATACACAACTTAATCATCTTGTGTCCATGGACTGTGGACCCACTGCTTTATATTATTTATAACTGGCATAGTAGTCACTTCGTTCTCGTTTGGGTTGTTAATATCAGGAACATTCGTTGTGTCAACATCTTTTTCATCCAACCATATAGCATCATCGTCATCGTTTATTAAACAAAGAATTTCCCTAGCACGTCTAGCAGCAATTCTTTGAGGTCGAATCTTCGCGATGGGCAAAACTTCTTGCTGCTTATTATGAGATTGCCTGTGTTGGTTAGTGGCTTTGTATGACGAAAAATATAGACCACACGATCGCTTAAACAAGTAGGCCTCGACACTGGGGCAATGGCTATCGTACGGAACTTGCTTGAAATGTAATGACGCTCGAAGATTCAATGATAACTGTAGTAACAGTGGAGCGAATTTCCCTTCGAAGTCATCTTTTCCTAAGGTTACATATCCGTCTGGGGTCTGTTTAATCAAAACAGGTGGTAGTAAAAACCCCTCTCGTAATAGTCGCCAAAGGTTAGATCGTCGCACACCGCAACATGGGAAATGCTCGCATTTTACTATTTGTAAAAAATAGTGTGGTTCACGTACATGATTTTCGTACCAAGTTACATCATTTTTCAATATCTTAGCCTGTTCAATATTTAGTCTAGTATCTGTTGGCACAATGTATTCGGCAACCACAGGAAAATTATCAATAACCAATTGGCTCCAAATATTAGCCAGCACCATACCTGCACTCTCAAACTTCCGTTTTTCTAGCTCCAAGTCAGTAGTTCGATTACTGGAATCTAGATGTGAACCGAAATTGTCATGTTTTAATACAACACCAGTAAGTTCGCGACTAAGAGGCGCCATTCGTCGTTCCACTCTGTTGAAAGCACTTCTTCCTGGAGCATTTGTGGCAATGTAAATAGCATCCAAGTCAAATTCTTTAAAATGTTGTACAGCCGAATCTCATAAAGTTTTCGAAAGCAGGTAATTCAAAAAGTCTATGTATGTATGTGGCATGAGTCTCTGCATTAGAGGAAGAATGCTTTCCACTACGAATCGTTACGTATGTAGGCCCAGAGTGTGTAACAGCTTCAGGTTTCCCTTCACCATCTTTCTTTACTACAATAGCTGCATAAACGGAGGGATTAAGTTTATGTTTTTCAGCGACCACGAAATCATGATCCGGTAATTTTACACGATAGTCAAGGTGCATTAATATTGGTGCTTGCTGTAATTCCTAATGGCACGCGTGCTTTGTCATCGATCGATAAAAAGAAAACTTGATCAGGACCCAAAATTGAAGCTAAAGATTCAAGATTTCTTATCGTAGCAGAACAGAATTCGTCATCTTTATGCTTCAAATGTAGCGTAGAGTCTGGTTTGCATAGTTTAACAGGAACAGTTACGAAGTGCCTTTTTGCTTCCTCGGTATTGAATCGTCAGGGAAGAAGTCTCAAGTATAATCCTGACCGACTGATAGTATATCCCTGTTTACATAGTTAGGCTTGTAAGTCGTCCAATGTTTTGCAGCTCCTTATAATTTCAGTGCGATGTCGATCATCAACTGCGCCACCGAAAACTGCAAACGTCTTTATGACTTCAAGTAAACCGGATTGGTTTTCTTCTTTTCTAGGCCGACCAACAGTATCTCGAAGTTTTAGAGCTGCTGCTAATTCGGAATTATTTTCACATATTTCTAAAATTTTTTGTTTTTTAAAATCAAGACTTTTTTTCTGTCGTTCCGCTGCGCTAATCTTTCTCTTGAATATGTTTTTTTCCTGTTGAATATCTTTGTAGATTGTAGATTGTAGATATGGTGGTGACGACTTGTACTGCGACCTTTATAGATCTATTGTACCCCACCCTCCTCCTCCAAGTGTTGGTGTACTTACCCATTTAGAACGCCTCCTCTAATCCTGATTCCTTTAGGAATCTCAGGATCTGGGTGGTATTCAAGGCCTGCAGCTCCTCTGTGTTCAAGCAGTGAGCCCCAAGGTACATCTGTCTCTTGCGGAGTAATGCTCCGCAGTCTTTGAACAGATGTATGGGGGTTTCCTCTGCTGAGCCACAGAATCTGCATCCATCATCCTCCTCTAGGCCTAGGGCCTTGAGATGTTTCCTAAGTCTGCCGTGTCCCGTCAGGGCTCCTGTCAGAATTCTGAGCTTGTTCCTGCTTAGTTTCAGGCAAGCTCCCTTTCTCTTCTGGTTAAAAGATCACTTTGGATTGCCTTAGCCCTGGAAGTTCTTTCCAGGTTTTCATCCATTTTCCTCTTATTTCTTCATCTAAACTTTTGCGGATGGTGTTCACGCTCATACCGCAAAAGGGTTCCGGACCTATAAAGTGGCTACTGGATCCCTTGTTTGCTAGGTGATCGGCTTCTTCGTTTCCGTCTATACTAGTGTGTCCTGGTACCCAGTATAGCGTTACTTTATTATCCCTGCCAAGCTTGTTCAGCTTCCCCACACAGTCCTATACCAGTTTGGATCTGATGGTGTATGAGCTAATGGCCTTGATGGCTGCTTAGCTATCTGACAGGATAGAAATTCGTTTTTTGCGGTAATTCCTGTCGAGGTTAAACTGTGCACATATTTCGATTGCGTGTACCTCTGCTTGGAAGATACTTGGGGATGTTCCCATTGATTCGAAGTATCTGGTACGAGGTCCAAACACTCCTGCACCAGTGCCTTCCTTTGTCTTCGAACCATCTGTAACCACTTGATAGCATTTTGCTCTATGTGGTATGCTGAGGATTCGTCGCTCCAATCGGCTTTACTACTACACATTGCTGTGTAGTTTTTCTCGAAGTGGTATTTGCATACCATTTCGTCTTTTGGTACTTCCAGCTAGGGAATCTTGGCAACGAGGCTGTTTCGGTCTCTGCTCCCGATTATTTTGCCTCTGCCCATTCCTTCCTTGCTGAACCTTACGATCGCCGACCTGGCGGCGCTCTCCACCACAAGGTGCAGCGGAGTCAGATCCAGCAGCAGCTCCAATGCTGCTGTCGGACACGACCCCATCGCCCCCGTGATGCAGACACACGCCAGTCTTTGAATCTTCTCAAGCTGTTTCCTCATAGAGACCAGTTTGATTCTGCTTCCCCACGCAACTGCCCCATAAGTGATTGCAGGTCTCACTATCATGGTGTACATCCATCGCAGGATAGTGGGGTTACAACCCCACGTCTTTCCTGCCAGATTTCTGCACACCATTAGGGCGCGTTTAGCTTTACCTACCACTGCCTCAGCGTGTCTATTCCATAGGAGTTTGCTATCTAGTGTGATACCCAGATACCTTATCTCCTGTTGGTATTCTACTGCCTTCCCATCTATGAGTATGGGATGTAGGCAGTTTAGTTTTCTCCTTATAGTAAATGGTACCACCGGGGTTTTACTCGAGTTGAGTTTAAGTCCCACTGTTTGACACCATCTACTAGTTACATTGAGGCCTCTCTGAACAATTTCACAGAGCGTTCCCTCAAATTTCCCTCTAGCCATTATGACTATGTCATCGGCGTAACCTTGACATTTGATGTCTAGGTCGTTTAGCCTAACCAGTAGTACATCAACTACCAGGCTCCACATTAGCGGTGATAGTACACCTCCCTGTAGGCACCCTCGAATTGTGGAGATCTTAATGGTGTCTTTTCCCACTTGTGTCTCCGCCGTTCTAGTTCTCAGCATTTCTCCCATCCACTTTGAGATAGTGCTGTCGATATTCCTTCTTTCAAGGGCCGCCCTGACAGCCTTGTGTGAGGTGTTGTCAAAAGCTCCCTCTATATCCAAGAAGGCACATATCGCTACTTCCTTTGTCTCTAGTGCTGCTTCTATTTCGTTGGTCAGCTGATACAGGGCGGTTTCTGTGGATTTCCCTGCTCTGTAAGCAAGTTTACTCCTGTGTAGTGGTGTACCTACCAGCACTATAGTCCTAAGGTAATTATCAATCACCTTCTCCATTGTCTTTAACATAAAAGATGTTAGACTAATGGGTCTAAATGACTTCGGTTGAGTGGTGTCTTTCTTCCCCACCTTCGGTATAAATACCACCTTAGCCCTTCTCTATAGCTCCGGTATGTATCCGAGCGCTAAGCTACTTCTAAAGATATTTACAAGATACGGCATTAGTTCTCTCTCTCCCTTTTGTAGGAAGGCAGGAACTAGTCCGTCCACACCTGGGGCCTTAAAAGGCTGGAAAGTGCCGATAGCCCATCTGATTCGGTTTTCCGTACAGATGGACGTTGCTCTCTTCCAGTCGGCACGACTTGGTTTCCGTGGTTGCATCAAGCCCTCGGTCTCCCTGTATCCTCTACATACCGGAAAATGGGTTTCTAGTAGGAGGAGAGCTCTTTGCTCTTCATCCTCCGTGAAGGTCCCATCCGGTTTCTTGAGAGTGGTTGTCATTTCCACTCTATCCTTCGCTAGTGCTTTGTGCAGTCTAGCTGCCACCGGTGTGGATTCTATGTTTTCACAGAAGGTCCTAAAATTTTCCCTGTTTGCCCTTCTGATCTCTTTGTTGTAGGTGGTAAACACCTCAGAGTATTTTAGCTAATTTCCGTATTGCTTGGCTTTGTTGAAAAGCCTACGTACTTTTGCTCTTAATGTAGACAAATTTTTGTTCCACCATTTTTCGTCCTTATGCTCCTTCACGGTTTTTACCGGGCAGCTGGATTCAAATGCCCTGGTGATTGCTACATTTATTTCTCCTACAGCCTACTCCAGCACGGTGTAGTGTTTGATACTACCCCGCACTGTCACCTGCTCTAGGTTTTCTTTTAGTTGGGAACTAAACATAGGCCACACAGTTTGTCTGGGGTTTCGAATGGGGGTGTTTTCCTCACTCGCTCCTTCCAGCTCAAACTCTATGATCCTATGATCTGACATTGAGGGCTCACTTGAAACCCTCCACTTTTTAATTAGTTTACTTACGTTAGCGCTACCTACCGTAATATCCAGTACCTCATTTCTGACTTTAGTGACAAATGTTGGTGTGTTCCCAACGTTGTACACAATTAAGTTCTCTTTAATAAGGCATTTTAAAAGGTACTCACCCCTCTTATTAGTGTCCGTGCTGCCCCACATCTCATTGTGTGCGTTCGCGACACATCCCAGGATGAGTGGCAGCCTTCCTCCTGTTCCACCAGCTTTTGTACTTCAATGGGTGGTATGCTGTTACCATCGCCAGGGAAGTATGCTGATGCGATCACTACTTCGCGGTGGAGACCCTCGATCTTGATGAGGGCCTGAATCGGTACTAAATCCCGCGTTAAAAATTCTGAAAGACATAAGTAATTTATGCCATTTCTTACCATAATGCAAGTTCTAGGGGAGACCTCACAGCTGTCCCATACCAACTTACATTCCCTGTTGCTAAGGCCTCTGATCTTACCTCCGTAGGTCCAGGGTTCTTGAAGCTGCGCTAGCCCTAAGTTCTGCTTGGTGAACATCCTAGCCATCACAGCTGAAGCTGCTTTGGCATGATGGATGTTCACTTGGGCTATTTTGGTGCGCCTGCTGGTCATTCTTGTTTTGTGACAGGAGGCGGCAAGTTCTCCTCTGTCCCTACAAGAACATCTACCTCTGCCTCTGTAGACATGGCTGGACTGCGCATGTCTACGAGTGTGAGGTCAAGGTCGTCTTCCCGGGAATCCGGGCTGACTTCCTTGTTCTCTGTGTCGGTTAGGTCCCGCACACATGGATTATTTTTACTTTTGGAATTCATATAAATCCCACGAGTCGCAAGGGAACTAAGGGTCCACCACATCAGAGCCCCGCTTGATAGTGGTAAGGCTGGATACCCTCTGAGGTCGCCAGGTATCAGATGGGCTCCGTAAGCGATGGCCGGTTTCCCTTGGCCATCAACCAGTCCCTTTGGCACGGGTCGCATGACACCTTGGGATTAAGGGTTTGGAAGTTCTTGGTTGTTCGCCCTCCGCCGAACGCCCCGACCGGAGTTGTTCCAGTCGTGACGTCCAACGGTATGTTGCGAAACTAAGCCCTCACACCGCGACAAGGTGACTTCCACGTGAGGGTGAATATCTTTCCTTAATGTTGTTATTTTTTTTATTGCTTCATCTGTAGCTATACCAGCATCGCGTGCTAACAGAGAGCTATTGAGCTCAGATTCTAGTACTACTATTTTATTCCTAGCAGCGCTTTGACTAGGCGTTGGTTTAGGTATTATTTGAAGTAACTGTCGTTCACTTGATGGTATGATAATATCTTTATTGTCTTCTGGTATGCCCTGTTTAGTATTTTCCTACAATTAAAAATAAACATGTAAAATGTCGAATATGGGCATTTCGCACAATATTTTTACAAAATCACCCAATAAAATGCAATATAGGAATGCATTGAAATCGATCCTGTACCCCCGGCTATTAGCGATTGCATTTTAAAACAAAATTTATTCGATACGGCGTTTATAGGACTATGTCGGTCTATGGGTTATTATTATAAAATTTTTCGAACTTACTTTTACGTCCTCGGGCTCTAGTTGTATTGGTGGTTTTGACGACGAAGGCATTTTTGAAAAAAAAATCATAAGTGTCGCCTTCTTTTTCGTCAACTTTATTTGTAATTCTTTGATTTTAGATTCCAATTCACCTTCAAGATTGTCACTACTTTTCAAATTTCTCCATAAGATGTTAACTTCTTCCTGTATATTTTGTTTATTTTTATCAGCATAAGCTGCACTGTATGCTTTATAGAGTTTACGGTAAAGAATACCTAAATCACTCATTTATTCATTTTAAACTTGATTGATAAGTTGTTTAGGATGTGAACGTGCGGGTAAAATGTCTAAATAAATTATTTTATTTTTATGATTTTTATATAAAATTATATTTCTCCTTGAAATATCATCCGGAGTCTTATGCGCTCAGTACGAAACATTTAAATCACAGCGGCGCGGCGCGGCGCGTGTAGCGGCATTTGTCAAAGGGCTCACAGGCGGCCGACACATCACACTGTAGTACAGCGCACTTGAACTCGCCAACAAAACAATTTAGGCAAACCATACGAGCATACAGATAGAATTAAAAATATTTAAAAGTTTTTCGTTTGTTTTTTAAGTGAGTTTAAGTTACTTTCGCGTTTTAATACTTAAGATTTTGAAATGTGACGTCACGAAACTTATTACTCCTCCCACAACTTGTCACACAATGTCACACTTCGTTGACCCCCTCCCTCCCCCTTAACGTGTGACGTAATTTATGGATGACCCCTTATAGAAAAACCTAAAAAACATAAAGACTCAGAGGACAGCTATCGACCTCTATGCTTACTAAATGTACCAGGGAAATTTTGGGAGAGCATCATAAGAAACAGACTGCAACGAGAGCATGAAGAAAAAGTCTGACAGGGCAGAACAACAATATGGCTTCCGCAAAGGCAGATCAACTGTCGATGCTGTCAGGAAAATACAAGAGCTAGCAAGGGTTGCCTCCGCCCCTTCCTACCGACATAAGAAATTAGCGATAATGGTGGCACTAGACGTACGAAATGCTTTTAACAGTGCACCATGGTCTGAGATTTTGAAAACGCTGGAAGAACAAAAGATATAGGCATACTTAGTACGTCTGATTGAAAACTACTTTAGAGACAGGAAAATAGAAATAGGGAAAAGCAAAAAAATCGACGTAAGCAGCGGGGTGCCACAAGGCTCTGTCTTGGGTCCCACAGACAGAGCCTTGTGGCACCCCGCTGCTTACGTCGATTTTTTTGCTTTCCCCTATTTCTATTTTCCTGTCTCTAAAGTAGTTTCCAATCAAACGTACAAAGTAAGCCGATATCTTTTGTTCTTCCAGCGTTTTCAAAATCTCAGACCATGGTGCACTGTTAAAAGCATTTGAGGAAAAGCATGAAGAGGTGACGATTTGACAGTGGTGGTGATATATGGCAATGCGAAATACGTGAAACGAAAAGTGGTATGGTCAACCAATCATAGGTTACCTTATTAAATGACAACCTACATATGATTTTAATATATGGTATATGGGGACGACTAATACTAAATATGGATTTAAATTTGTTGTGGCCAAGTTAACGTGAGTCGTAACAAATATTTGCAGGTTTTTGTTTTACACTCTTTTTAACCACATGTATAACTTGGTTTGTAGTAATTAACAATAGCATAATTATTATATCTGTTAAAAGGTCAAATAAAGAGGATGAAGGAAATTATGGGGTAAAGACTAGCTGTGGAAAATATTATTAAATAAACGACAAAGATGAAGAGACGTGGAGAAATATGAAAGAAATATTGTAGAAATAATGAAAGAAAAATATGAAAGGGACAGACAAGTTATAGACAATACAGATTTTCCTTGAAATAATGTTATGGAGGTTTCCAAGGAAAAAGGTTCCAGGGAAGAGTTTTTAGCCGACACAAGTCCAGCACTACCGTTAGCTGAATTCCCTTCCGCAAAAAAGTATGAACTATAAGCTAATAATCTCTAACCGTTGTACTTAACTACTTAAACTTAATTGAACTTGGTGAAACTGCTAAGTAATAGATTATAACTCGCATCTATTTTATTGATACAAAATTGTAATACTTTTTATTATCATTATTAGATTACTTTTTATAATCGTGTATATTTATTTATATATTTAAACAATTATTGTGAGGTTAACACATATATGAGCAGTCTGCAATAAACAATTTTGACATTTTTTTTTTATTGTAGGATATGGTTCGCGTCTCTAACTTGAACGCGATTTGTTTACAATAAATTTTCTTGGAACACATTCCACAACTTTTTCTGGAAAAAAAAATACGCTGAAGGTCGTCGAGTACGGAGCGCCACTTGAAATTCCATAGTTTTTATTGCTTTTCTCAGAATCTTTTCTTCCTCCTTAGCATCAATTAAGTTTTTTCCGAGTATAATGCGATTATAAATAAAACTACAACAAAAAAAAACCTTAAGGAGGTTCGAGCGAATCTCATGTTAAATATATTTTTTCAAGTTTAAACTTTGAAACTTTTTATACATGAAGATCAATACTTTTTATTATTACAATCAATACATTTTATACTTACTATTTATGTCCTCTCGAAATTTGAAAGTAATCCTCCGTTTAGTTTATCCGGAAAAAAAAATGAAATATGATGTTTTTTCGAATCTTATACACAGGTTTATTGAAAAAAGGCGGCAATTCTGCTTGCAGTTTTTTTGTTTAGTATTAATCTTATGTTGGCATCCTGTATTTTATTAGAAGACATATTTTTGTTATAAAAGAAGACTGTACTTGAACGAAAATAAACAATAATAGAGTTGTGAAAGATTATTGTGGCGTTTTTCTAGTTTTGTTTTACCTCTGGTTTTACAGTTGCTACTCTTATTCTTTTCAGAGGTTATGGGCCCAGTATCGGGAAGTATTCTATATTAACAGTGAAGCAGGTTTTGTAAAAATACAAGTGTTTGTAAGAGTTTTTAGTTCTGTCGGTTTTGGTCAGTGTTTTCGTGAAATTCAGAATGGCATTCCGCGGCCTAGACTTCCCGTGTCGATGGTATTTCTTAACTGAAAGTTTCCTGGGGAGTTTTATATACGTTCTCCGACTAATTTAGGGACGCTGAATCGATTGGTGATGACTAGAAGTCTCTCTGGTGACCGGTTCAAAAGTTATGACAGTCTTAAATGCGTGATTGTGTAAAACGAAAAAATATATAAAATTTGTTTATTTGTAACTTTAGAGCGAAATGAACTGATGAACCGTTTTCAGCACATCGATTTCCTTCGTGTAACCAGAAAAAACTCACGAAAAAAAATTTTGTTCGAAAAATACATGTTTTTTCGGTTATTCTCGATTTTTTTTGAAAACGATAAAAAGCAGCGAAATCATCTTTGGCACACAGAAACTACACGACAAGGCGAACAAGTCTATGTATAAATTGTCCGGAATTGTTCTATAATTCGTCGAGAGATTTCAAACTGAAATTTACTCGATTCTCGGTTTGCTAAGTAAATATCTCGGAAACGGTTGCGGATAATCCAAAACGGATCGTAGCATCGTTTCTAGAAGGTCATTTTCCTAGTAATATACTAAGATTGTCCGCGGGAAATTCACGACTTTCCGGGATCTCTACTCGAGCGCCGAAATTTCTTAAAAATTTCTTCAATTTTTGCAGGCGAAAGTGAACCGAAAGAGCTAGCGAAATATAATTACCATATCTGTAATCAGCAGCAAAAATACTTACAGAGACGTTTTTAAATTTTGCTGTTACTCAAAAAATAACGATTTTGACAAGATTGATTTTCTCGCATTTCGTTGTTTCCGCGGCTTAGACTTCCCGTGTTGATGGTATCTCTTAACTGAAAGCTTCCCAGGGAAAATTATACACGTTCTCCGACTTATTTCGGGACGCTGAATCGATTGGTGATGACTAGAAGTATCTGTGTTGAGCGGTTCAAAAGTTATGACAGTCGGAAATGCGTGATTGTGTAAAACGAAAAAATATAGAAAATTTGTTTATTTGTAACTTAAGAGCGAAATGAACTGGAAAACCGTTTTCAGCACCTCGATTTCCTCCGCGTAACCAGAAAAAAATCACGAAAAAAATTTTCAACAAAAATTTTCCATCATTTCGTCCGAAAAATACATTTTTTTTAGTTTTTTTCGATTTTTTCGAAAACGGCAAAAAGCAGCGAAAACATTTTTGGCACACAGAAACTACAGGTCCAGACGAACAAGTCGATGTATAAATTGTCTGGAATTATTCAATAATTCGTCGAGAGACTTCAAAAGTGAAATTTACCCGATGGTCGATTTGCTAAGTAGATATCTCGGAAACGGTTGCGGATAATCAAAAACGGAGTGCAGCATCGTCTTCAGAAGGTCATTTTCCTATTAATACACTAAGATTGTCCGCGGAAAATTTACGACTTTCCGAAATCTCTACTCGAGCGCCGAAATTTCTTAAAAATTTCTTCAATTTTTGCAGGCGAAAGTGAACTGAAAGAGCTAGCGAAATATAATTTGTATATCTGTAATCAGCAGAAAAAATGTTTTCAGAAAAGTTTTTCAATTTTGCTGTGACTCAAAAAATAACGATTTTCACAAAATCAATTTTCTCGCATTTCGTCGTTTCCGCGGTCTTGACTTCCCGAGTCGATGGTATTTCTTAACTGAAAACTTTCTACGGAATATTATATACGTATTCCGACTAATGTTTGGACCCTGAATCGATTGGTGAAGACTAGAAGTCTTTCTGGTGAGCGGTTCAAAAGTTATGACAGCGTCAAATCAGTAGGAAATGTGTGATTTTGTAGAGCGAAAAAAAATATAAAATTTGTAGCTTTAGAGCGAAATAAATTGGAAAACCGTTTCCAGCACTTCCATTTCCTTGGTGTACCCAAAAAAAAATTACAAAAAACATTTGCAAAAATATTTTCGACAATTTTTTTCCATCATTTCGTTCGAAAAATACATGCTTTTTCGGTTTTTTTCGATTTTTTCGAAAACGGTAAAGAGCACCGAAATCATTTTGGGCACACAGAAAATACACGACAAGACGAACAAGTCGATGTGTAAATTGTCCGGATATATTTAATAATTCGTCGATAAATTTCAAACTGAAATTTACCCGAATCACGATTTGCTAAGTGTATATCTCGGACACAGTTGCAGGCAATTAAAAACGGATTGCGGTAACGTTTTCAGAAGGTCATGTTCCTATGGATACACTAATATTGTCCGCGCGAAATTCACGACTTTCCGAGATCTCCACTAGAGCGTCGAAATTTCATAAAAATTTCTTCAATTTCTGCAGGCGATAGTGAACGGAAAGAGCTAGCGAAATATAATTTGCATATCTAATCAGCAACAAAAATGCTTTCAGAAACGTTTTTAAATTTTGCTAAAAACTAAAAAATAACGATAACGAGGAAAAACGATTTTCTTACATTTTATCGTTTCCGTAATCTTGACTTCCTGATTCGATGGAATTTTTTAATTACAAGCCTCCTAGGAATTGATATACGTTTATATATGATATACGTTTTCCGACTAATTTTGAGATGCTCAATCGATTGGTGCCAAAAGTTATGACTTAGTGAAATCTTAGGAAAATGCAAGAAAATGTATTTCTTGAAAATTATTATTTATCAAGTGAATGGAAAACTTCAAATTGTGTCTAAAATTGTTTTCCCTGCTGGTTGTAAATAGATAATTTGCATTTTGATAATGGCTTCCTTTCGCGAGATATGATAAAATTATATATAATATATTACATGTTGATAAAATTGGCTAAATCGAGCGAAATATCACGAAATTTGGTCGCCCGAACAGAGAACTGGGTAGCTAATCGGTATTTTTAAATCGGAGTGCAGCCTTAGGAAAGTGATCTCTTGGAAAACGACGCCCTAATCCGTTTTCAATTATCTGCAACCGTTCGCGAGATACGGACTTGTGAAGTCGAAATTCGCGAAAATGTGAATTTAGAATTTCGCAGTAAAAGGTTGAATCTTTGCAAAGAATTTACATATCGCTTTGCTCGTCTTGTAGACTAGTTTCAGAATGCCGAAAATGGTTTCATTGGGATTTGTAGTTTCAGAGGGGTTCGTCAAAAACCAAAAATCCACTTATTTCCTGATCAAAACAATGGATTTTTTTATAAATGGATTTTTAATGCAACTTTTTTGGAAAATTTTAAGGCATTTTTTCCTGTTTATCCGGAGGAAATGGAAGTGTTGAACACGATTTTCCAGTTTATTGTCCTTAGATATTCAAGGTCAAAGGTCGCAAAAATCAGTTTATTTTAGAATATCTCGTTTTTTCTGCCTCCTACCGTATTTGAAGTTATTATAAAAGTTGTAGAGAATATATTTCTCTACAAATTTCATCTGAAACCATTTTTTATTCGTCGAACTGTTTTTGAGATAGAAGACGCAGAGTGTGAAGCACTCAGCCATGCGAACCTTAGCGCTAGGTAAATCCTAAATCTCAAGGTATTAAACCGTTTTTTACATTGCATTGACCACAATCTAAAGAATATAGCATCCCTAACTTATTACATCCACAACGCGAACCACAACCATTCTTGCAGTTGCAGAATATTGAAGTGAGTAGTTCATCTGGTACAGGGGGTAAAAGCTTTGTTACCGGCGTTAGGGTTTCATTTTGCAGTACCCAACCCCATGCATGGAGTTGTTGGAGAATGCATGGAGAATTAGAATAGCATTAAAATATATTTAGAATGATTTACTTCATTATTTAATTATTTGTATGTCTAAGATAAGTAATATTTGATGGCTATTTGATTAAAAATAAATATAAATATAAGTATAAGCTATTAAATTGTTATTCAAGTAATAACTAATAAGCAATTAAGTAAAAATATGGTATGATACATTGGGATTCAGGATTTATCTTCCGCTAAGGTACGTATGGCTGCTCATCAGCGTTCCACACTCTGCTCCCTCTATCTCAAAAACCGTTCGACGTATAAAAAAAGGTTTCAGATGAAATTTATAGAGAATTTTATTCTCTACAACTTTCATAAAAAATGCAAATATGATAGGAGGTAGACAAAATGAGATATTCTCAAAAAACTGATTTTTGCGACATTTCAGCTTGAATATCTAAGGACACTCATGTTGGCAGACATTTTTAAGCGACATGTTGGCATATTTGACTTTTGAGACAATATTTGTAATGCTAATATAAAGGTCTATACAAAAATTCAGCTTCTTTAGAAGTTAGATTCCGAGATTTAATCCTTTTTTTGACTAAGATGACTGGACTATAAGGGGTGTTTATAGTAGAAATAATAAATAGAGAAATGATAAAGTAGAAATAATAAAGTTTTACGCAAATTTCACAAATGCCTACAAATGGGGATTTAACCCGTATATTTTAAATTTAAAAATTAAACTTATACAGAGTTTTCAAAAAGCAAACACAGGACAAGAAAAAAAAAACAGCACAACCGGTCATGTATTTATTCACGCTAATTATTTATTAAACAACCGGTATTGCAATCTCACCGCGGTTTATTTCAAGTTTTTCTTTTATATTTTTTCTCCAATTTCCATAAACATACATTCGAGTGCGTTCACGGAAATTTGTTAACCAAATCGAGTTTTATGCGAGTCGAACGCGAAAGAATCGCATCGGTTGCGAAAGAAAGCGTAACAAACCATCAATCATGTAAAAGCCGCGATAAGCATTTTAGTTGATTCGAGAAACTCACTTGCTTCTATCTCAAACCACAATCTATATTAACGTATTATTTGAACTATTATGTCTTGACACGCAAGAAACCAACTAAAACCGCGTGATAGATTGTTCTCAAAATTCTAATAAAAAAATTAAAAAAAAATTTAAAGCCTATTTTGAGTTATTGCTGTTAGTCCAGCACGCACATTTTTTAAACCAAAAACTAGCAAACAATATACATAGCTTCGAAAGGAAGATTCTGATACAGCAAACAACTCGTGCAACTGTCAAGGAAGCAGATGCTAATTGTTACAGGACACTACTCTCTACGAGAACAACAGCACAAAATGAAGATCTGGTGCACCACTATGCAGACTATGCCAAGAAGAGGCCCCTCATGTAATCTTCCATTGCGAAGCAATTGCAAGTATGAGATACGAGCTTATATATTGTTCTCAAAATTCTAATTTAAAAAAAATCAATTTAAAAGCCTGTTTTGAGTTATTGCAGTTGGTCCAAGACGCACACTTTTTAACCCAAAAACTAGCAAATAATATACATGTCTTCCAAGCGAAGATTCTGATACAGCAAACAACTCCTGCAACTGCCAAGGAAACACATACCAATTGTGGCAGGCCTAATCTGCACAAAACGGGGATCTGAAGTGATGAACCACTGTGCAGACTATAATATGAAGAGGATGAAACTGCCTCTCATATAATCTTCCATTGCGAAGCAATTGCACGTAGGAGTCAGATCCCATTGCAGGCAAGCGATAACCGAACTTAATACCGACAGGCCATCCTGCAGGGAGTCTTCCCAGCAAGAAGTGTAATGGCACTGTCGGACTTAAATGGGAGGAGAGGAAGCAGGCTCACAGCCAGAAGATGAAGGCATACTGGGCCAAGGAAAAGCAGAAGACCCTAGCTGAGAGTTAAGACGAGCCCCATGGTCCCTAGTAGGCCAATACGAACTGAAAAAAAACTAGACAGACAAGATTCAAACTTCTTATTTAGTCTTACCTATCTAATTTAGGTTCGGTTAGGATTGGATAAATTTTGAATGTGTCTTAATTTTGACATGGATTCGACGAATTTTAATAGAGCTGGCTTAATTTTGATCTTTCTTGAATTTTGATTTGGCTTAAACAGATGTAGCAACAGATTAAGCAGAACTAAATTTGACAGCTATATCATACATTAAACATAAATGTGATAAACTTGACAACTATATCATAAATTTCACATAAATGTCATAAATTTGACAGCTATATCTTAAATTTTACCATAATGGCATAAATTTTATATCATAAATTTAATATAAATGTCATAAATTTGACAACTTTATCATAATGAGCTAACATAACATAAATGTAATAAATTTGACAACTATATCATAAATTTCAAATAAATGCCAATTTAATATAGATATCATAAATTTGATATCATAAATTTACCACAAATGTCATAAATTTGACAACTATATCATAATGAGGTAACATAAATCTAATAAATTTGAAAACTATATCGTAAATTTCACATAAATACCATAAATTTGACAGCTATATCATAAAATTAAGATGAACGTTATACATTTTATTTTATAAATTTATCATAAATGTCACAAATTTGACAACATGTCATAATGAGCTAATATAAATGTTATAAATTTGACAACTATGTCATTAATTTAACATATATGCCATAAGTTTGACAGCTACATCATAAATTTGACATAAACGTCATAAATTTTACATCATAATTTTAACATATATTCCATAAATTTGACAGCTATATCATAAATTTACCATAAATGCCATAGATTTGACAGCTATATGATAAAATTAAGATAATTCTCATAAATATTACAAGTATATCATAGAGAGTTTACATAAATATCATAAATTTGGCAACTATTTCATAAATTTCACGTAAATGCCATAATTATAATAGCTATATTATAAAATTCACATATATGTCATAAATTTGACAGCTATATCATAAAATTAACATAATTGTCATAAATATGACAAGTATATCATAGCGAGTTACCATAAATGTCATATAATTTACAACTATATCATAAATTTCACATAAGTGCCATAAATTTGACAGCTATATCATAAATTTCACAAAAATGTCATTAATTCGACAGTTATATCATGAAATTAACCTAGTTGTAATAAATATGACAAGTATATCATAGAGAGTTAACATAAATGTCAGAAATTTGACAACGACATCATAAATTTTACATAAATGCCTTAAAATTTACATCTATATCATAAAGTTCACATAAATGACATAAATTTGGCAGCTATATCATAAAATTAACAAAATGGTCATATATATATATATATATATATATATATATATATATATATATATATATTTATATATGACAAGTATATCATGGAGAGTTAACATAAATGTTATAAATGTGACAACTGTATCATAAATTTCACACAAATGCCATAAAGTTGACAGCTATATCTTAAATTTAACAAAATGGCATAAATTTTATATCATAAATTTAATATAAATGTCATAAATTTGGCAACTATATAATAAATTTCACATAAATGCCATATCTTTGACAGCTATATCATGAATTTTAAATAAACGTAATACGTTTATCATAAATTGAACATAGATGTCATAAATTTGACAACATATCATAATGAGTCAATAAAAATGTCATACATTTGACAATTATATCATAAATATCAAATAAATGTCATAAATTTGACAGCTATATCATAAATTTAACATAGATGTTATAAATTTTATATGAAAAATTTAACATAATTGTCATAAATTTGACAACTATATCATAATGAGTTAACATAAATCTCATAAATTTGACAACTATATCATAAATTTCACATAAATGCCATAAATTTGACAGCTATATCATAAATTTAAGATAAACGTCATACATTTTATATCATAAATTTAACATAAATGTCAAAAATTTGACAACATATAATGAGTCAATATAAATGTCATAAATTTGACAAATATATCATAAATTTGACATAAATGCCATAAATTTGATAGCTACATCATAAATTTGACATAAACGTCATAAATTTTACATCATAAATTTCACATAAATGCCATATATTTGACAGCTATATCATAAAATTAACATAATTGTCATATATATGACAAGTATATCATAAAGACTGAATATACATGTAATAAATTTGACAACTATACCATAAATTTCACATCAATGCCATAAAATTGACAGCTATATCTTAAATTTAACCAAAATGGCATAAATTTTATATCATAAATTTAATATAAATGTCAAAAATTTGACAACTTTATCATAATAAGTTAACATAAATTTAATAAATTTGACAACTATATCATAAATTTCAAATATATTCCATAAATTTGACAGCTATATCATAAATTTAACATAGATATCATAAATTTTATTTCATAAATTTAACATAAATGTCATAAATTTGACAACTATATCATAATAAGTTAACTTAAATTTCATAAATTTGACAACTATATCATTAGTTTCACATAAATGCCATAAATTCAACATCTATATCATAACTTTAAGATAAACTTCATACATATTATATCATAAATTTTCCATAAATGTCATAAATTTGACAACATATCCTGTGAGTTAATCCTATGAGTTAATATAAATGTTAATATAAATGTCATAAATTTGAAAACTGTGTCAAAAATTAAACATACATGCCATAAATTAGACAGCTACATCATAAATTTGACATAAACGTCATAAATTTTATCATAAATCATCATCATTTTAACATAAATTCCATAAATTTGACAGCTATATCATACACAACATAAATGCCATAGATTTGACAGCTATACCATAAACTTCACATAAATGTTAAAAATTTGACAGTTATATCATAAAATTAACATAATTGTCATAAATATGACAAGTATATCATAGAGAGTTAACATAAATGTCATAAATTTGACGACCATATCATAAATTTCACATAAATGCCATAAATTTGACAGCTGAATCATAAATTTCCCATAAATGTCATAAATTTGGCAGCTCTATCATAAAATTAACATAATTGTCATAAATATGACAAGTATATCATAGAGAGTTAACATAAATGTCATAAATTTGACAACCATATCATAAATTTCACATAATTGCCATAATTTCGATAGCTATATCATAAATTTCACAAAAATGTCATAAATTTGACAATTATATCATTAAATTAACATAATTGTCATAAACATGACAAGTATATGATAGAGAGTTAACACAAATTTCATAAATTTGACAACTATATCATAAATTTCACATAAATGCCATAAATTTGACAGCTGAATCATAAATTTCCCATAAATGGCATAAATTTGGCAGCTATATCATAAAATTAACATAATTGTCATAAATATGACAAGTATATCATAGAGAGTTAACATAAATGTCATAAATTTGACAACCATATCATAAATTTCACATAAATGCCATTATTTCGATACCTATATCATAAATTTCACTAAAATATCATAAATTTGACAGTTATATCATTAAATTAACATAATTGTCATAAACATGACAAGTATATGATAGAGAGTTAATACAAATTTCATAAATTTGACAACTATATCATAAATTTCACATAACTGCCATAAATTTGACAGCTGAATCATAAATTTCCCATAAATGTCATAAATTGGGCAGCTATATCATAAAATTAACATAATTGTCATAAATATGACAAGTATATCATAGAGACTTAACACAAATGTAATAAATTTGACAACTATATCATAAATTTCACATAAATGCCATAAATTTGACAGCTATATCATAAATTTAACAAAAATGGCATAAATTTTATATCATAAATTTAATATAAATGTCCTAAATTTCACAAATTTATCATAATGAGTTAACATGAATGTAGTAAATTAGACAACTATATCATAAATGTCAAATAGATTCCATAAATTTGACAGCTATATCATAAATTTAACGTAGATGTCATAAATTTTATATCATAAATTTAACATAAATGTCATAAATTTGACAACAATATCATAATGAGTTAACATAAATCACATGAATTTGTCAACTATGTCATCAATCTTACATAAATGCCATAAATTTGACAGCTACATCATAAATTTAAGATAAACTTCATACATTTTACATCACAAATTTAACATAAATGTCATAAATTTTACAACATATCATAATGAGTCAATATAATTGTCATGAATTTGACAATAATATCATAAATTTCACATAAATGCCATAAATTTGACAGCTACATCATAAATTTGACATAAACGTAATAAATTTTACATAATAATTTTAACATAAATTCCATAAATTTGACAGCTATATCATAAATTTAACATAAATGCCAAAGATGTGACAGCTATATCATAAATTTCACATAAAAGTCATGAATTTGACAGCTATATCATAGAATTAACATAATTATCATAAATATGACAGGTTTATCATAGAGACTTAACATAAATGTAATAAATTTGACAACTATATCATAAATTTTACATAAACGCCATAACTTTGACAGATATATTATAAATTTTACATAAATGTCATAAATTTGACCGCTATATCATAAAATTAACATAATTGTTATAAATATGACAAGTATATCATAGA
This sequence comes from Phosphuga atrata, assembly GCA_944588485.1. Taxonomy (NCBI): domain Eukaryota; kingdom Metazoa; phylum Arthropoda; class Insecta; order Coleoptera; family Silphidae; genus Phosphuga; species Phosphuga atrata. The sequence continues at coordinate 2,771,613 of OX155901.1, forward strand.
TAGTAAACATAAATGTCATAAATTTGACAACTATATCATAAATTTCACATAAATGCCATAAATTTGACAGCTATATCATAAATTTAACAAAGATGTCATAAATTTTATATCACAAATTTAACATAAATGTCATCAATTTGACAACTATATCATAATGAGTTATCATAAATCTCACAAATTTGACAACTATATCATAAATTTAAAATGGACGTCATAAATTTTATATTAAAAATTTAACATAAATGTCATAAACAACTTTGACAACTATATCATAAATTTAAAATAGATGTCATAAATTTTATATTATAAATTTAACATAAAAGTCATAAATTTGACAACTATATCATAAATTTAAAAGAGATGTCATAAATTTGATATTATAAATTTAACATAAATGTCATAAATTTGACAACTATATCATAAATTTCAAATAAATGCCATAAATTTGACAGCTATATCAAAAATTTAACATAGATGTCATAAATTTTATATCACAAATTTAACATAAATCTCATAAATTTGACAACTAAATCATAAATTACACATAAATGCCATAAATTTGACAGCTATATCAAAAATTTGAGGTAAACGTCGTACATTTTATATCATAAATTTAGCATGAATGTCTTAAATTTGACGACATATCATAATGAGTCAATATAAATGTTATAAATTTGAGAACTATATCATAAATTTAACATAAATGCCATAAATTTAACAGCTACATCATAAATTTGATATAAACGTCAGAAATTTTACATCATAATTTTAACATAAATTCCATAAATTTGACAGCTATATCTTAAATTTAACATCTGTCATAGATTTAACAGGAATATCAAAAATTTGCCATGAAATTCTCGTACTAATTTATATTTTGTTTTTTTTTCAGGTAAAATTCTACTTTTCTACTTAATTTTCTACGCAACCTTAATAGGATTCTTCGCTGCCATGTTAACCGTTTTCTACAAAACGTTAGACGCAAAGATACCAAAATGGCTATTACACGAATCCCTAATCGGCGATAATCCATGTCAATGCACAAACAATTTTAACCTACTTGCCATACGGCAACAAATTCTAAATTTACCGAATCCTGCAATTAACCGACGATTTTTCAGAGAATTTCAGAGAAACCGCTAATTACACGATGTAGCCATCTGGCAACAAGTCGATTCTCTTTCACAATTAGCCTTACAGCAAATGAGATCCCCCTGAAGAACATTGCATATAGACTCCTAGACCTAATACAGGGGCTGGATCTATTTACATGAATGAAACATCGTGGGGAAATACAATTGGCCTTTAGGCCACAGTGTTTTTTAGGGCTTAACACCCTGGACCCACATTGGTTTTCTAGAATAAAAATAATACAGCTACTACAAGGAACCCATGCTATAAGAGCACTTCAAGATAAAAAATGCTATAGGCAGGGCACGTGGCATGTGCAATTGCTTCGCAATGGAAGATTGTATGAAAGGCAGTTGCATCCTCTTCATATCATGGTCTGCACAATGGTTCATCTCTAGATCCACATTATGTGCAGATGCTCTCGTATAGGGTCGTGTGCTGAAGGCAGGCCTGTCTCAATTGGCATCTGCTTCCTTGACAGTTGCAGAAGTTGTTTGCTGCATTAGAATCTTCCTCTCGAAGACACTTATAGCAGATATGCAAGTTGGAAGAAGAAAGATTAACAAAACAATTACTCAGTCGAAGAATGTAATAGGAGGAGGAAGCAGACAACAATACTAAGGAAATTATCATTGGAAAAAGGGAGGTCAAGAGCAGACAAATATGGAGGTAAAAATTGAGGAAGGCCAGGGATGGATATTGAACTCTAGAGCCAGTGGAGAGTGAGAGATTAAATGGATTAAAAATGATATATGGATGATGTGTTTTAAATATTATGTTTTATTTCTGAATTACGTGGGATTATCGTGGGAATATCAGATGAGGAAGATTTTTTTTGCTTAAAACTATCTCACATTTTTATGTAATTTGCATGTTTTAGCTGCGACAGTGATAGATTGTTCTGCTGTTCGTTGTAATTCAAAATAAATCGTTCATGTCCGTGTTCTACGTGAATGTAAATTTCAACAAATGGTTGGTTATGTTATAAGAATATTATACATTTTTTAGGCTAAGCTTAGCATTATACTTAGCATTAAGTATAATGCTAAGCTTAGCCTAAAAAATAAACAAATATTTTCGCAATTTCTGAATTAGTCTTTGTCTAAATAATCTAAATAGTCTAAATAATTCCGACATTTATAGAATTAAAACAACTCTAAATTAAAAAATGTACACGCTTTGTGAGCACAATATGCGACAATGCAATCAAATATCGATAGATCGCAACACAAAGCAAATTTTAAAAACTAATCAGAACAAACCAACTCACAGTTTAATCCTCCGGACAATAAATCACTTTGAAATTCATATATTCATTCCAAAGCAACAAAAAATCAAACGAACGGCAATAATGTTTGTTTGTTCATTCAATTCAATAAATTTATATCAGCATAAGTAGTAATCATACATAAGCATATATCAGCATAAGTAAGTTTACATAAAGAAAACAATTTTACATGTTAAAGTAAGAAAATAATCAAAATGTAGACTATCTTCTGCCGATCCTCGATAATATTTATTCATATCAAATGTTTAACTATGTAATCCTCGATTATAATCTCTATAATCTCCTCACTAATATTTTTTACCATCAAATGTTTAAATAAGTAACCGAAAGTAATTTGCATATTAACTTCATTTTTCTATCGCGTATTAAAACTTTTTGAAGAATATTTGAGGCTGGTGGTGTATTTTTTGCACAAAGTAGGCAGAAATAGTGCTAAAATATTTAGTGAATTTAAGAAATGTATTTTATTTGTCATTAGCCTGGCAGGATTCCAGGCACGTTTGCACTTTGATGGCCCCGTTTCCTAGCGAACAGACTTTAGACGACGTCTGAGGTTCAAACTATTCCCGCATTACCGGCGAACCGAACCGCATTCGGCCGTAAAAAAGCAAGATCTACTACTTGTAGGAATTCTCTTTTACTTTTTATTTGCACTCTCTTTTATATAAAGATACCACATAATTAGCCTAGATTTTCCTTATCTAATCGATAGATTAAAATATCAATAAAAAGTAGGACTAGTATATCTAACTTGATTTTTTGTTTGATGTTTTGACTTAAACTTGGAGCTTTTAATTTGTTTGTCTAGTCTTGTCTGTCTAGTCTTGTCTGTCTAGTCTTGTCTGTCTAGTCTTGTCTGTCTAGTCTTGTCTGTCTAGTCTTGTCTGTCTAGTCTTGTCTGTCTAGTCTTGTCTGTCTAGTCTTGTCTGTCTAGTCTTGTCTGTCTAGTCTTGTCTGTCTAATCTTGTCTGTCTAGTCTTGTCTGTCTAGTCTTGTCTGTCTAGTCTTGTCTGTCCAGTCTTGTCTGTCTAGTCTTGTCTGTCTAGTCTTGTCTGTCTAGTCTTGTCTGTCTAGTCTTGTCTGTCTAGTCTTGTCTGTCTAGTCTTGCCTGTCTAGGCTTGTCTGTCTAGTCTTGTCTGTCTAGTCTTGTCTGTCTAGTCTTGTCTGTCTAGTCTTGTATGTCTAGTCTTGTCTGTCTAGTCTTGTCTGTCTAGTCTTTTCTGTCTAGTCTTGTCTATCTAGTCTTGTCTGTCTAGTCTTGTCTGTCTAGTCTTGTCTGTCTAGTCTTGTCTGTCTAGTCTTGTCTGTCTAGTCTTGTCTGTGTAGTCTTATCTGTCTAGTCTTGTCTGTCTAGTCTGGTCTGTCTAGTCTTGTCTGTCTAGTCTTTTCTGTCTAGTCTTTTGTGTCTAGTCTTGTCTGTCTAGTCTTCTCTATCTAGTCTTGTCTGTCTAGTCTTGTCTGTCTAGTCTTGTCTGTCTAGTCTTGTCTGTCTAGTCTTGTCTGTCTAGTCTTGTCTGTCTAGTCTTGTCTGTCTAGTCTTGTCTGTCTAGTCTTGTCTGTCTAGTCTTGTCTGTCTAGTCTTGTCTGTCTAGTCTTGTCTGTCTAGTCTTGTCTGTCTAGTCTTGTCTGTCTAGTCTTGTCTGTCTAGTCTTGTCTGTCTAGTCATGTCTGTCTAGTCTTGTCTGTCTAGTCTTGTCTGTCTAGTCTTGTCTGTCTAGTCTTTTCTGTCTAGTCTTCTCTGTCTAGTCTTGTCTATCTAGTCTTGTCTGTCTAGTCTTGTCTGTCTAGTCTTGTCTGTCTAGTCTTGTCTGTCTAGTCTTGTCTGTCTAGTCTTGTCTGTCTAGTCTTGTCTGTCTAGTCTTGTCTGTCTAGTCTTGTCTGTCTAGTCTTGTCTGTCTAGTCTTGTCTGTCTAGTCTTGTCTCTCTAGTCTTGTCTGTCTAGTCTTGTCTGTCTAGTCTTGTCTGTCTAGTCTTGTCTGTCTAGTCTTGTCTGTCTAGTCTTGTCTGTCTAGTCTTGTCTGTCTAGTCTTGTCTGTCTAGTCTTGTCTGTCTAGTCTTGTCTGTCTAGTCTTGTCTGTCTAGTCTTGTCTGTCTAGTCTTGTCTGTCTAGTCTTGTCTGTCTAGTCTTGTCTGTCTAGTCTTGTCTGTCTAGTCTTGTCTGTCTAGTCTTGTCTGTCTAGTCTTGTCTGTCTAGTCTTGTCTGTCTAGTCTTGTCTGTCTAGTCTTGTCTGTCTAGTCTTGTCTGTCTAGTCTTGTCTGTCTAGTCTTGTCTGTCTAGTCTTGTCTGTCTAGTCTTGTCTGTCTAGTCTTGTCTGTCTAGTCTTGTCTGTCTAGTCTTGTCTGTCTAGTCTTGTCTGTCTAGTCTTGTCTGTCTAGTCTTGTCTGTCTAGTCTTGTCTGTCTAGTCTTGTCTGTCTAGTCTTGTCTGTCTAGTCTTGTCTGTCTAGTCTTGTCTGTCTAGTCTTGTCTGTCTAGTCTTGTCTGTCTAGTCTTGTCTGTCTAGTCTTGTCTGTCTAGTCTTGTCTGTCTAGTCTTGTCTGTCTAGTCTTGTCTGTCTAGTCTTGTCTGTCTAGTCTTGTCTGTCTAGTCTTGTCTGTCTAGTCTTGTCTGTCTAGTCTTGTCTGTCTAGTCTTGTCTGTCTAGTCTTGTCTGTCTAGTCTTGTCTGTCTAGTCTTGTCTGTCTAGTCTTGTCTGTCTAGTCTTGTCTGTCTAGTCTTGTCTGTCTAGTCTTGTCTGTCTAGTCTTGTCTGTCTAGTCTTGTCTGTCTAGTCTTGTCTGTCTAGTCTTGTCTGTCTAGTCTTGTCTGTCTAGTCTTGTCTGTCTAGTCTTGTCTGTCTAGTCTTGTCTGTCTAGTCTTGTCTGTCTAGTCTTGTCTGTCTAGTCTTGTCTGTCTAGTCTTGTCTGTCTAGTCTTGTCTGTCTAGTCTTGTCTGTCTAGTCTTGTCTGTCTAGTCTTGTCTGTCTAGTCTTGTCTGTCTAGTCTTGTCTGTCTAGTCTTGTCTGTCTAGTCTTGTCTGTCTAGTCTTGTCTGTCTAGTCTTGTCTGTCTAGTCTTGTCTGTCTAGTCTTGTCTGTCTAGTCTTGTCTGTCTAGTCTTGTCTGTCTAGTCTTGTCTGTCTAGTCTTGTCTGTCTAGTCTTGTCTGTCTAGTCTTGTCTGTCTAGTCTTGTCTGTCTAGTCTTGTCTGTCTAGTCTTGTCTGTCTAGTCTTGTCTGTCTAGTCTTGTCTGTCTAGTCTTGTCTGTCTAGTCTTGTCTGTCTAGTCTTGTCTGTCTAGTCTTGTCTGTCTAGTCTTGTCTGTCTAGTCTTGTCTGTCTAGTCTTGTCTGTCTAGTCTTGTCTGTCTAGTCTTGTCTGTCTAGTCTTGTCTGTCTAGTCTTGTCTGTCTAGTCTTGTCTGTCTAGTCTTGTCTGTCTAGTCTTGTCTGTCTAGTCTTGTCTGTCTAGTCTTGTCTGTCTAGTCTTGTCTGTCTAGTCTTGTCTGTCTAGTCTTGTCTGTCTAGTCTTGTCTGTCTAGTCTTGTCTGTCTAGTCTTGTCTGTCTAGTCTTGTCTGTCTAGTCTTGTCTGTCTAGTCTTGTCTGTCTAGTCTTGTCTGTCTAGTCTTGTCTGTCTAGTCTTGTCTGTCTAGTCTTGTCTGTCTAGTCTTGTCTGTCTAGTCTTGTCTGTCTAGTCTTGTCTGTCTAGTCTTGTCTGTCTAGTCTTGTCTGTCTAGTCTTGTCTGTCTAGTCTTGTCTGTCTAGTCTTGTCTGTCTAGTCTTGTCTGTCTAGTCTTGTCTGTCTAGTCTTGTCTGTCTAGTCTTGTCTGTCTAGTCTTGTCTGTCTAGTCTTGTCTGTCTAGTCTTGTCTGTCTAGTCTTGTCTGTCTAGTCTTGTCTGTCTAGTCTTGTCTGTCTAGTCTTGTCTGTCTAGTCTTGTCTGTCTAGTCTTGTCTGTCTAGTCTTGTCTGTCTAGTCTTGTCTGTCTAGTCTTGTCTGTCTAGTCTTGTCTGTCTAGTCTTGTCTGTCTAGTCTTGTCTGTCTAGTCTTGTCTGTCTAGTCTTGTCTGTCTAGTCTTGTCTGTCTAGTCTTGTCTGTCTAGTCTTGTCTGTCTAGTCTTGTCTGTCTAGTCTTGTCTGTCTAGTCTTGTCTGTCTAGTCTTGTCTGTCTAGTCTTGTCTGTCTAGTCTTGTCTGTCTAGTCTTGTCTGTCTAGTCTTGTCTGTCTAGTCTTGTCTGTCTAGTCTTGTCTGTCTAGTCTTGTCTGTCTAGTCTTGTCTGTCTAGTCTTGTCTGTCTAGTCTTGTCTGTCTAGTCTTGTCTGTCTAGTCTTGTCTGTCTAGTCTTGTCTGTCTAGTCTTGTCTGTCTAGTCTTGTCTGTCTAGTCTTGTCTGTCTAGTCTTGTCTGTCTAGTCTTGTCTGTCTAGTCTTGTCTGTCTAGTCTTGTCTGTCTAGTCTTGTCTGTCTAGTCTTGTCTGTCTAGTCTTGTCTGTCTAGTCTTGTCTGTCTAGTCTTGTCTGTCTAGTCTTGTCTGTCTAGTCTTGTCTGTCTAGTCTTGTCTGTCTAGTCTTGTCTGTCTAGTCTTGTCTGTCTAGTCTTGTCTGTCTAGTCTTGCCTGTCTAGTCTTGTCTGTCTAGTCTTGTCTGTCTAGTCTTGTCTGTCTAGTCTTGTCTGTCTAGTCTTGTCTGTCTAGTCTTGTCTGTCTAGTCTTGTCTGTCTAGTCTTTTCTGTCTAGTCTTGTCTATCTAGTCTTGTCTATCTAGACTTGTCTGTCTAGTCTTGTCTGTCTAGTCTTGTCTGTCTAGTCTTGTCTGTCTAGTCTTGTCTGTCTAGTCTTGTCTGTCTAGTCTTGTCTGTCTAGTCTTGTCTGTCTAGTCTTGTCTGTCTAGTCTTGTCTGTCTAATCTTGTCTGTCTAGTCTTGTCTGTCTAGTCTTGTCTGTTATATATATATATATATATATATATATATATATATATATATATATATATATATATATATATATATATATATATATATATATATATATATATATATATATATATATATATATATATATATATATAAATATATATGTATATATAACAGACAAGACTAGATAGACAAGTTTTGACGGCCTTTGCTATTGTTGTCGCAATGTTTTGATTGAAGGAGACCCATTGGTTTATAGTGATTCCCAGGTATTTTATAGATTTCTTTGGAATGATTTTTTCATGTTCTGTTTTGAACATGATGGGACCTATTTTCCTCCTTCCTGTTAGTAACACAGCTTTGGTTTTCTCTGGATCGAGCTTCAGTTTTTTCCCGTTCATCCAAATTGCCACTAGTTTAATTGCCATGCTCCCTCTGTCCATCATTTGTTTCTCGTTTTTGCCCGTCTCAAAGAGAATCAGGTCGTCGGCGAAGTCTACTATGTCAACGCGCTTTGGTAATCTTAGCCTTAGAACACCGCCATACAGGATGTTCCACAGGGTGGGTCCCATCATTGAGCCCTACGGAACATCACTGTAAACTTCTCTTTCGAGAGCTTTACCTTCCGCCTCCAATATGATAGCTGCTCACCAGTTTCAGTAGGCATGGGGGGAAACTTCTGGCTATCAGCTCTTCTGCGATGTTCTGCTATGCAGCTGAATTAAAGACATTTTTGACGTCCAACGTGATCAGCGCACATATCTTCCTTTTCCGCTGGGAGCCCTCTGAAGCGTCTTCTGCAACCTTTAGCACCCTTAATGTGGCATCGTCGGTGGATAGCCCATTTCTAAACCCAAATTGTCTGTCCGAGGGTCCTTTGCCTTGCCTGAGCTCATTTGCAATTTTCTAAAGTATCAGATGTTCTAATAGCTTCTCTGCGACCTCTAGTTGGCATATGGATCTATAGGAAGACGGTTTCTCTATAGGTTTGTTGCCTTTTCTTAGGAGGATCAACCCGGAATTTTTCCATATATCAATGAAATTTCCATTCAAAGCGTATCAAAAAATGGAACATAATAAGTTAGTACAGTCTGCCAAAGAAAAATTCTTTTATCAAAGAATAATCGAGGCACCGAATAAACAAAAAGCTTTTTGGAAAGTTATAAAGGAGCGAATTAACAAAGCTAATCATCCGGAACCAATTGAAATCTAGGAAAATTCCATGCTCGTTACTCATTCGAAGCAAATAGCGAGCATCTTCAGCGACTTTGTTCATCAAGCTGCTAGATGGATCAGTCAAAACATCAGGCCAATAAAAATCACCAACGATCACATTAGTTTCAAACCCAATACGATGTTCCTGGAGGAATTCTCGTCGAATGAGGTACTACAAATTATTGAGTCTTTAAAAAATACGAATACCAGTGAACCCGACTTAGTTCCAGCCTACATCATAACGGAATTCCGACATGACTTAGCAGATTCTATAACAGATATAGTAAACGCATGCTTCGCTATGGAAGTATTCCCAGTAATCCTGAAAACGTCTACTATTCTTCCTGTTCACAAAAAGGGAGACAAAAAAACAACAAAATAACTACCGGCCCATAGCCCTAATGTCAGTTTTAGGAAAGAACCTCGAATATTGCATGGGTAATAGACTTATGGTTTTTGTTGATAAATTCCATCTCGTCTCAAAGCAACAGCATGGGTCTGCAAAGGAAAATATATTACTACTGCAGTGTTTCTTAACCTTTTAAGTGAGCAGCATCCCTTGAATCTGAAAATAGATCTCCGCACCCCATTGAAAAATGTGTTTTAATTTTTTAATTTAGAAATACATTTTTTGCAAAATTTATTGTTTATTTAAAAAAAATTGTACATTTTATATATCAAATACAAAACAATATTATTTTTATTAAATCCTAGACTCTTGTTCCTTGTTCATTATAAAACTTAAAGAAGCGAGGCTCTTTTTTTGGAAGAGACACGCATAAGTCATTACTTGCATTTAAGCGATTTTCAACTTTAGTTTATATATGCAAATGCGATGAAAATCCCATTTCACACAGATAGCTGGTGGCAAATGGTAGAAGTAATTGCAATGCTTCTTTTGCCAACTGTGGATACCAACGTTATAACTGTGTATACCAGAATTGTTGTAATTCTAATTGATCGAATTCTATTTGAATACATCCACTGTTTCGCAATTCTATAAGATCGCTTTTTTAAATCACTATCACCCATCCAATTTAGGTTATATAGAAATGAATTCAGTATCCATTTCTGAGTTTTGGTAATATTTCCAATAGAAAACTATCCATTGAATGATTCGCTCAATCGTTTCAAATGCATTGCAATGTCGGGTATAATTGTTTGTTAGGGAAAGTTTGCAAAATTCCCATTTTCAACTCGACTTGACTAATTTTTCAAAAAATGAAGATAATTTTTCACTAGCTATTATTATATTTTTACAAAATCCTTGGATTGATATGTTCAATTCATTCAAGTGGCTAAATATATCTGCTAAGTAGGCTGCTCTCAGAATTGCTTCCTTACTTTCAAAATCTTTTACTAAATCACAGTTTTGATTAATCAGTAACTGAATAATTTCTTCACGCAATTCAAAACCCTGTTAAGCATGCGGCCCTTCATATATCTACCCTTCATAGTCTTGTCTGTCTAGTCTTGTCTATCTAGTCTTGTCTGTTATATATATACACATATATATATATATATATATATATATATATATATATATATATATATATATATAGTAAATTTTATAAAAATTACTACGCAAAAGGTAGAATTCGGGTAATACGATTAACAGAAAAAACTCAAATTCTTCTTAAGTCGACGTTTCGATTTATTGATTAAATCTTTTTCAAGACCTACAAAATTATTACAGGAAATTACAAAAAACAAGTGAAAGATGTTATTGATTACTTACAAAGAAGGTAATGAACAATTAGTCAAGACGTGTAACATCATATAACTTGACCAACAATGTGGGTTACATAATCGTTGCTGTAAAACGAGCCATGGTGAATTTTAAATTCGGTGTTTGAAAATTAATATTTAGTTTACAAAATGTCGGACACCAACCCGATCGGCACAGCACAAGGAAACCAACAAAACCTTTTCGTTCTCTTAAAATAAATTAAAGTTGAAAAAAAACCAATTTTTTTTCCAATTGAGCTGCGAAGGTTAGGTTTTTTCTAAAAAAAAAAAACCAGGTAATCTGGACGATCCCTAGATCTTCTTAGAAAAACAGGATCTCAACGACCCCCATTTAAGGAAATTGTATAACCGTAGAACCACTAGAGAAAACGAAACCGCAGCACAAATAGAAAATAAATAGCAAAACAGAAACCACCCATCAAGTTAACGGTGTCTAGACGTCGCCCAAGTCATGAGCCAAACATACATATTGCTCAACCCGTCCATGTCCTTCCTTCAACAATGACCACTAGAAGAACTAGAGACAATCAGAAACTTATATTCTGTAACGCAAGCGGAATACAAAACAAGAAACAGGAACTGGTAGCACACCTAAACGAACACAGCGTTGACGTGGCACTGATCAACGAGACGCATCTCAGACGTTGCAACCAACTGAACATAGCAAACTACCAAGTCTACAGAAAAGACAGAGGCGAGAAAGCCGGAGGAGGAGTCGCCATCATCATCAAAAGGAACATAAAACACCACGAACTGCCGGAAGTAGAAACAACCACCGACACGGAAACGGTAGGAGTAGAAGTGCAGACAACCGACGGACCCGTAGCCCTCTACGCACTGTACTCTCCGCCACAGAAACAAATAAACGCCGACGACCTGGACAAAATATTCGACAGAAATATAGGTACCATAGCCGCAGGAGACTACAACGCTAAACACTCGCAAAGGAATTGCAGAGTGACAAACACAAAGGGCGGACAATTACTAAGGTACACGGAAAACCGGGAGCTACAAGTAATTGCACCGAGCGAACCGACACACTTTCCAGGAGTTCAGCGAATGCCGGATATTTTGGATATAGCCGTCATGAAAAACGTCACAGCAAACGCGGAAATAGTCTGTATCACAGACTTGAGCTCAGATCACAACCCAGTACACATAAATCTCCAAGCGAAAGCGGCCAGGAAAACAATCGAGAAAATTACCATAAATTGGAATAAATTCAAAGATAATCTGACGAACGTCACTTGTACAGAAATTACAAGCCCCCCGTGCCTAGAAGAAGCAGCACGGACGATAGAAAACGAAATAAAAGCAGCACTCGAGGCCGCCACAAGGAAACGGACAGCCAACACGACAACAACCCTCCCACAGGAAATCAGGAATCTACCAAAAGAAAAGCGCAAAGCTAACAAGGTATTCCAACGGACGCTGGCACCGACGGACAAGAACGTCTTAAACAGACTGACAAACCAACTGAAATGGGCACTGCGCGAACAGCACAACGCCGAATGGGAAGACAAACTAGAACGCATCAACGAAACAATAGAGGAACCGTGGAAATTAGCCAAGAATCTTAGAAACAAGGAGAGGAGAACAATTCCCCCACTGAAAACAACAAACGACACTGTAGCAAGCACGGACGAGGAGAAAATGGAGGAATTCGCAAAGTCGCTTGCACAGCAGTTTAAACCGAACGCCGACACACACCCACTCCGCAAAAGGCAAGAAATACGCGAAACCGTACTGAGAATACTAAATAGTAGCGTAGAAAACACGGAAATAGAGGAAACAACACCGGAAGAAATAAAAGGTATAATTAAAAACCTAAAAACCAAGAAAACACCAGGCTGCGATAACATCAACAACGCCGCGCTAAAAAACCTAACACCGAACGCAATAGACAGAATAACCGAAATCATAAACGCCGCACTGAAACTTGGAGTGTTTCCGACCCAATGGAAACACGCAACAACGATTCTAATCCCGAAACCGAACAAACCCCGAAACCTCACCTCCAGTTACACACCAATAAGTCTGCTGACAGGTCTCAGTAAAATCACAGAAAAAGTAATACACAAAAGACTGACAGAAATAACTGAAGACAAACGTATTCTACCCGACGAACAATACGGCTTCAGAACAGAGCACTCTACCACCTATCAGACGACAAGAATAACCGAAGCAATAATCGACGCTTTCAACAAAGGGTTAGCCACGGGAGCCGTCTTTCTGGACGTCCCTAAGGCTTTCGACAAGGTATGGCACCTAGGTTTAATATACAAACTGCACCAATTTAAAATCCCAACACCAATGATCAGACTAGTGACGTCCTTTATCTGTAACAGAACATTCCAAGTCAAAATAAGCGACAGCATCTCCAGAACTCAGACAATGACAGCAGGTGTCCCACAAGGATCTGTCCTGGGCCCCCTTCTTTACAGCATCTACACCGCAGACATCCCAAAACTAAACGACACAGAAATTGCACTATACGCAGACGACACAGCAATTTTCACAAGAGGATACTCGACCGAGGCCATAACAAAACGGCTCCAAAATCACCTGGAAAGGATTAACGACTGGTGTAACACCTGGAGGATCAAACTAAACGCAGAAAAAACACAGGCAATTATCTTCACGAAGAAAAAATTTAAGCACGAACCCAGTAGCTGCTTGAGAATCAACAACACAGACATAAAATGGGAAAACCGAATCAAATATCTAGGCGTAATCCTAGACAAAGCTCTTACATTTTCAGAACACATCGATCAGACAGCGAAAAAAGCAAAACAAATTAAAGGCTACCTCTACCCGCTCTTAAACAGGAAAAGCAAGCTGAACATAAGGAACAAACTACAAATCTACAAGTCCATAATACGGCCGACAATGACGAACTCATCGACGTGCTGGATACAATCCAAAGAATGGAAAATCTACAAACTCCAAATCATCCAGAACAAAACTCTGAGAGAAATAACAGATTCGCCATGGTACATGACCAATGAGCAGCTGCACAGCGATCTAAACATGGAGACAATCAAGCAACACATAAAAAAACTAGCAACGAAAAGCTTCGAACGCATGAAAACGCATGACAACCCAACAATCAACAACGCAGCAAACTGCAACATCAACGTCAAATGGAAACATCCAAAACCTCAACAACATAGGTAATCACTGATCTTTCTTTTTCACAGGAAAGCCCACATCCCCGAACCCAGCGGAGCACCCAGGAACAAAAACAGCCAGGAACAACACGAACAAACCAGAGAGCCACAGCACCCACCACGAAGACGAGCAAGGAACCACCACGAGAACGAAGGACGAACCAGGAACCGCCAGGAGTGCGAACCAGGAACCAACACCAGGACAAACCAAGGACCAACAACGAGAAGAAGAAGAAAAAAAAAAGAAGCAAAAAAAAAACAGAACAAAAAAAAAACAGAACCAAAAAAAAAACAGAACCAAAAAAAAAAAAAAAGAAAACCGTTTATGAGTGAAACAGAAGAACAAACAAACCGACAAACAAACAAGCAAACCGACACACAAAAAAAAACACATAAACAAACAACAAGACGACGGAACAGCTGAGCGGAAGGCTCACGACCGTCAAAAAGCAAAGGACACATGATTGTCCTTCCTTGAGTTCATGGCTGCACCGGAGTTATGAATGAAACACATTTCCAAGAAAAGTCTCTTAGATAAGCGTGGCTCCCTTGCAAGAACTTTTAGGTCATCGTAATTGACCCTATGGTCCTTGTCATTGCAATGTGTTGCTAAGGCGCAAGAGTGGGGTTTTAGTCTGCAATCACTTCTGTGATTGGCCAGTCTGGATGACAATCTTTGGCCGGTCTGACCAACGTACACAAGCTCACACTCGGCAGAAATGCTTACAGTACAGCATTTCTAGTTGTGATTTTGTTTTTATTATATTATATTTTTGTTTGTTTGTACACGTGTAGATGATCCCCAGACTGCAATTCCATAGGATAAGATTGACTGTATTTCTACATAGTGGAAGTGAAGCAGGTCAGCTATCGATATATATATATATATATATATATATATATATATATATATATATATATATATATATATATATATATATATATATTGAAAATTGCACACACGTGCTACGGCGTGATTCCATTGAAGATGTTCCTCTATGATGCATCCTAAGAATTTTGTATTTTTTGATCTGTGCAGTGGATAGGTTGCTATGGTTAATTGTAGATCTTGTGAATAATCGCTCCTTGAACTTTGGAAGATAACGTACTCAGACTTAAACTAACGTACTAACGTACTCGTACTATTCAGGTATAAGTTGCTAGCTGCAAACCATTTATCTATCTTGTTCAAAAGTATATGAGCACATGTTTCATTGTCAGTGCTCTTTGCTTCAGACAAAATGAAGCTAGTGTCGTCTGCATAGAAGGTGCTCTGATAACCATTTATGTATGCTGACAGGTCTGCTATATACATCAAAAATAGTGGTGGGGCCAGGATACTACCTAGAGGAACACCTATGTTTGTTCGTACGGCAGAGAAATGTGCTGTGTTGTTGTTGTAATTTACTGCAACAAATTGAGTACGATCTATTAAATATGATTTTAACCATCCACCAGCTTTTCCCCTTATACCATAGCTATATAGCTTATTTAATAGATGGACATGTGGCACACAATCGAGGGCCGTAGATAGATTGCAAAATATACCAATTCTTCCACGGTGTACCTCTTGCATAATTTGTTGTTAGTTTGTCCGCCTCGGTGGTGTAGTTGACAACACACCCGCCTTTCAATGCGGGAGACCCGGGTTTGAATCCTGGTCGGCGAGACAACAACTAGGGCCGTTTGCACTAACCGTCCGGGCTGCTCACCCTGAATGAATGCAAAATATGCGATACCGGGGGTGGCGCATACTAAAAGCTAAGGTGGAATAGGGGGATAGCTTCCCCCGAACCACTTTTTAGTCTTGTTTGTTTACTCTTGTTTGTCTAGCATTCTCTGTCTAGTCTGGTCTCTCTAGTCTTATCGGACTAGTTTTGTCTCTTAAGTACTTTCTGTCTAGCCTTATCTGTATAGTGTTCTCGTCTAGTCTTCTTTCTAGAATTTTCTGTCTACTCTGTCTAGTTTTCTCTGACTATTCTAGTTTATCTAGTTTAGTATATCTAACCTTGTGTATCTAATTTTGTTAGTCTAGTTCAGTGTTCTTCAACCTTTGTCATCCCGCGGAACCCTTTTTTGAGATTTTCTTTTTATGGAACCCTCTGTTTAGTAGCATTTTGATTAAGGCGGGAAATCGCATTACCCCCCATTTTGTGTTATGAACAAGGTTCGTCTCTGCATTTCCTATAAAATTTTTGTAAAAGTCTCATAATAAATAAATTTGCATTTATTCAAACAAAATTATAACTTCATATAAAATATTTGTTATTGTTAGTTATTCATTTGAAATGAAATTATAAACAAAAGAAAAAAAACTTAAATCTTAAAAAATTTATGACTTCGTTGTGTATGTTTATGACTGCATAATTGATCAATATCTTGATGATGATTGAGGTTGCATCGGTGTTAATTGGAGACGCATATCATTTTCGGCATCAAGTCGATTTCTATACTTCTTTTTTTCTATGCAATTAGTTTTTGTAGCGACGTATGTGGAAAAGGATTTTTACAGAGATATATTGTTTCGAAAGGCATCAATTCCTTAACCGCACGTTTGGAAATTTCCGGATATTCTTCCCCTAATTTTATCCAATGCCATCCGGTCCAAATGTAAATTGTAATGCAGTGTCGGTACATATATCTAGAAATTGCTCTGTATCTTTAATTGGCAAGGTATTCACATCAAAATACTCATTAATAGAAGGTATATTAATGGACGAGTTCAGTAAGGGCGATTTTACAGCACGCGTTGGAAAAGGACGAGCGAAGCGAGGAGTTTGCTAATGGACAAGTGCTGAAAAACGCCTTACGAACGAGTTTTTTATAGTTTTTTTTCTATTTTGCGCCCTTTTATGCCATTTCTAAAAAAAAACAACCGGCCAAGTGCGAGTTGTGACTCGCGCACCGAGGGTTCCGTACAAACTTGTAAGTAAGGTATCTTTTTTTTGTGGAGGACGTAGCAAGCACATTCAGTTAACTTGTTAAGGCGTTGCTAGTAAACAAACAAAACTCGTCCCAATTATCATATATATAGTTAACTATTGTAGCTCTCAAAAGTTGCGTTTGTCCAAAATTGGTTGAATTATAAATTGAAAAAGCTATGTATAGCATGAAACAAGCAACTGCCATCGCCGGGCATAAATATTACATCGTGTACGATAATGTTGTCGTTAACGGTTAAATGAACTGTAGCCATAATTTATTGAGTAAGTAAGGATATGCAGGAGTACGAAGTTATTGAATGCAAAACAAAATTTCGTATTTCTGCCGCTCACTACAAAAGGGCCGACCTCCCGCCCTTGTACTTGCCCCGCGTCGCCCTGCTCGTTCGCGTCTCATTTTATCCTAAATACAAGAGGTCACTGAGTAGTTAGTTAGGTACTTAAACACGAAATCTTACTTACTTATATGATATGAAATTCTTGACGAGAGACCTATTTCAAATTTCAAGCCAAAACTAAAATATTTTAAAAGATACCAAAAGAAAGCGAATGACGATTATAATAAATCGATTATGATAAATATTTATTTTACTATTACCTTTATTCAGTAACTTACATTAAGAATTAACTGAATTGCGTGATTATTTTTAAACTTATAAAAAGAAAACGAACAGACCATTATGATAAAACTTTATTTTAGTATATTACACTTATTCACTAACTTATATTAAGATCTAACTATTTCTAGATCTAATATAAAGTAATATATTAACTATTTCTAGATCTATTTCGATACTCTTAACATTCAGTTGTTCAATTGACTGCTTTTGGGCAATTGACTACCAAAAAATATAGGAGGAGGAGGACCTAACTGTATGCAACCCATATGCTTCTGCTGCCTGACAATACCACGCAACACATTAATGTATTTTTATAAGTTTCTAATAGTAAATTCGCATTTTTCTTGTAATTAAACTACATATTTACGGTTTATATTTTTTCCATTACACGTGCTGTAAGACACCGCTTCTTGCCAAATTTCATGATTCTAGGTCAACGGGAAGTACCCTATAGGTTTTGATTCCCTTGTGAAATTTCAAAATATGCGACATAAACGGTCATACCTTTAGATCGCGTTGACTTACAAGTTTGGTTAGTTTAAGAGACCGCAGACCCGAGTATTTGATACAAATTTCAACTTGTTACCTCTACGCGTTCCTGAGAAAAATGGTCTTGACAGACAGACAGACGGACAGACAGACAGACAGACAGACGGACAACAAAGTGATCCTATAAGGGTTCCGTTTTCGATACGTAACCCTAAAAATCGGCGATACATATTGAGAAAATTGTATCGTAAATTTTTAAATTCTGGCAGAATGCGATATTATTGCTTGCCAGGAAATCATTTAAATTTGAAAAACATTCTGTATTACTTTTGGTGATGCATTCCTCCCAATGTTTGATTTTCGATTTAATTTAGTTTACTTTGCTATTGACCTTAAAAATATCAGCATTTATTTGGTCCATTCTTTGAGGACTTCTATCTGCTTGATTCTCCGCAAGTTTTGCTATATCGTCTGCAAAAGCTAGACATGAGATTTCTACTTTGTCTTTAGTCCTTCCTAATTGTGTGGGTTTCCAGTGCTTTGGAGCTATTAGCTCTTTTTCCCATTCTTTCATCACTTTGCCTAAAGCCATATTGAAGAGTAGCAGGGACAGGCCATCTCCTTGTCTGACACCTGTTTTTATGAGAAATTGTTCGGAAATTTCTCCCATGAACTTTACTTTTGATGTTGTGATCTGATAGAGTTTGATAATCTGATAGAGTGATAGAGTTTGTTTAATGAGTCCTAGTGTATTCGAGTCCAGTCTTTGGGCTTCCAGGATTTCGAAAAGTGATTGCCTGTCTATGGAGTCATTTTGAAGTCCACAAAGGTGGATATAACTGGTGAGTTTCTGATGGCTTTGTGCTTGAGTGCTGATTTTAGTGTGAAGATCTGTTCTGCGCAGGAGCGACCTGATCTGCAGCCTGCCTAGTATTCCCCTATTTTGTGTTCTAGTTGTTCCTCTACTCTTTGAAGGACGCACATGGATATGACTTTGTAGGCGACTTGTAATAGGGAAATAGATACCTTTTGTAGTTGTTAACATCAGCTCTGTCCCCCTTCTTATGTAGTGCATGTATGAGTGCTCATTTCCAGTCTTCTGGAAATTTTTCAGTTTGCCAAATTTCTTGAATAATTTGTGTGAATTCTCGTAGTGAGTTTGGTCCTAGATTTTTCAGTAATGCCGCAATGATTCCATCTTCTCTGGATGTTCTGTTATTCTTGAGCCTTTGAATGTGTCTATTGATTTCTTCTTGTGTGGGTGGTGGTGAATCCGGGTGTCTTTCTGCTATTTTTACTCTGGGGTATCTTGAGGTTGGTTCTTGGCAGTTGAATGGATTAGAAAAATAACTTGCTAGTTCTTTGCAGTTTTCTTGATTGGTGCGAGTGCTAGCTCTCCTGTTTCTCTTCTGAAACATAAGTTTTGTGGTGTGTAGCCTTTGATTTTAGCTAAGAATGTTCTGTAGAAGTCTCATATGTTGTAGTTCCTGAAGTTTGCCCCTACGGACATTAACTGTTCTTTCATAAATTTTCTCTTGGTTTGTCTGAAAATTTTTGTAACCTCTCTTCTTGTTTTATTAAATTTCTGTTATGTTACTGGTGAGTTTTTACTGTTGTAGGTTTGGAATGCCCGTTTTCGATTTTCAATGATTTCTCACAATCTAAGTCCCACCACGAGTGTTTTTTGTTCTACTTAATTGGGATCAGTTCTTTTGCCTTATGTACGATTTTGCTGTGGAAGTCTGCCCAGTTGTTTGCCTGTTCTTATCTGCAACATATCTGCAAGGTAGGCTACATTTTGAAGCCAATTACTGTCATTAAGTTTTCCAGAAAATTCACGTTTAGCTAAATAGATTCGAATTTCATCATGCGATTCCCAGAGTCTGGTCAGAACCTTTCCACTGGATAGCCATCTTACTTCAGTATGAGGAAGCAGATTTTTATGTGAGTTTTCCAGATCATCGTACAATAGGGCAAATACCCTGGTTTTATGGGTCTGGATTTTGATAAAATTAACCATCTTCAAACTGCCTCATTGAGAACTTCTGCAATGGTTTTGGTGTCCGATTAATAGCGAGAGCATGACGATGAAGACAGCAATGGCTGGCTTTAATATCTGAAACTAGTTTCTTTAAACGTGCTATTACCCTTTATAATACCAACCATAGCTTTATTAGTGCATATATGATGACATAAATTCCAAGAAATTGAATGTTTTTTTTAAATATGCATTAAGTAAATCAAATATTTCTTCACCTGTTGTTTGAGTAGGCTGAGCTTTGCGCAAAAAGCATATCTTCCTGAAAATTGGATTCGTGTATGTATCTCACGAAAACTAACAAAATTGATAATTCAGCCACATCTGTTCCAGATTCGTCCATTTGCAGAGTGAATCAATCTTTAGGATTTTTCAAACGACTTTCTAGTTCCACTTCGCAGTAATCTAACATATCCTTAATTCGTCATGAAATCGTCGTATCAGACAATGGTAAGAGGTCAATTTTGTTGGCAATTTTTTCACCGATCATGCATTTGATTAAATATTTTGTTCAAGCTTTAATTAGTTTTTCTACAAAGGTATGAGCTTCGCGCAAACTAACTAAATAAGATGCTTTTAGAACATTTTTATTATCATCACGGACATACCTTTCAAATGCATTATTTTTCTGCTGTACGTACTTCTTACATTAAAAAGACATTTTCTTTTAAAATATTCCCTTTACCTTTTAAAGTCGGACGTTTATTTTCAAAATTACGCTTTAACTTTGCAGAATTTAAACTACTGTTGTTGACTACTTGCTCACATACCACACAAAACCCATTTGGCTCATTTTTATCACAAATCCAGTTAAATCCAAAATTCAAATAATCTTCATCCTACTTTCGTATTTTTTGGCTAGTAGATCCGATTTATTTTATTCTTCAATATTATCCGTCAGCTCCAATGTTGGCGGAAAACTTATTGGAATATTGGATTTGGAATTTTCAATACAGCAAGAAGCTTGAAAATTCCACCAGTGTTCTTTTCCGTAATATCCGACACACGTGTTCCAGAGAGCGGCGCAACGCATCGTCTCTAGTTGTAAACGCCGCGCCGGTTAAAGTTCAGATTTTTTTAGCATTGATTCGCGGAACCCCTGGATGTTTTAGTGGAACCCTAGGGTTCCATGGAACACCGGTTGAAGAACACTGGTCTAGTTAATACGTATCTTATTATTTAATACTTGTTTATGTTTTGTCTGTAAATTACGTTAATGCGATATAACATTTTTGTCTCTTTGCCGTACCGGAACGAGGATACGGTAATCCTTGTAAATGGTTGGTTGAAAGGGATTACATCATGTGTATGATTTACACCTCCGCGCCGTATAAATTAGAGTATTGATTGATTAACAGATCAAATTAGATTAGTTGGTGATTAATAAACTAACGGAAAGAGTAAACCAGGAAAAATTCAGGCGGCAGAAAACTCGATGAAATTCTAAATGACACAATGGTAGATTAAGTTAGAACTCGATTTGTTAATTTTTCCATTTAGCAAATTAGTTTTCTTTTTATTGGTGAAACTAATTTAATTATTGATTTGTTTTATTAAACTGTTTCAGGCTATGTTTAACATTGCTTACACAAACACTCTTTTTCAGATTAAATTTAATCTTGATTTAAGCGTTGCTTAATTTGTAGATTGTAGATATGGTGGTGTCGACTTGTACTGCGACCTTTATAGATTTATTGTACCTATCTATTGTTGCTTAATTTACAAATAACTAATTACACGTTTTAATGCAGAAGACGTTGATTATGTTTTCTATAAGATATATAAATGTAGATAAAGCAAAAGAATTTAACATAGTAGATTTATGTGATCTAGTTAGTTTTCATAAAACTGAAAGGATATTTTCCAGCGAAAAGAATGAAAAAAAAAACAGCGGAGAAATAAATTGTTTGCAGTAATAATTTTGATGAAATGAGATTTTATGGAGCGTTTTACGACGTCGAGACAGTTCTAATAAATTTACGATTTTTTGATACAAAAAAAAAGTACAAGAAACATAATCGTCCATTCTGCTCTCGATTTGATTGCTCGAATAAATTGCATGCAATAAATTTCCCTGCGAAAAATTCACGTTTAAATATGAAACATCATTACGAATTCAATCTACTCGAATCGATACTAACCATCAAAACTTTATTTAAAATTACCACAAACAAAAAGACATTGAATATCGTCGATCGAAGAAGAACTTGGAAGAAATTACAAAAGATGGTTTGTCTGTTCTTGTAAAGCAAATATATGGTATTTGTTTCAATTTCTTGCGACTTGGGGATGTGCACGAAAACATCATTTGAACAATTCAATTGTTTTTATTTTATATTAATTAACAAAAATAGGGTGTTAAATAGTGGTTAAATAAGGTGTTAAATAGTGGAAGATCGAGAACGATCCATTTAGTAAAACTGGAGATAATGAATGTTGAATGTTGCTGAATCCAGCAATCTACCAAAATTAAAAATGTATATGTTTCTGAAAATACACATATACGAACGAAATCCCGATATAGACGTCGACTTATTTCATGTAAACAAGTAACAAATAAAATTTTTTACGAATGCAAATCATTGAGTCAAAATAGGTGTACGATTTATAAAAGAATGATCCACATCTAGTCTTGTTTGTCTAGTGGTCTCGTTGATGGTTGTAGAGTATTAGAGTTTCAGATTAGTGATTGCAAATTTAATTCAACTACATTTGATGCATGAGAAGAATGAACATAAAGCCTTGGTGTGTTTTCTGTATAGACTTATTTGTATTACACTGTCCTACTAGGCATAACTGTTCCATTTTGTTTTACACGTTTTATCTGGTTTGTCCTTCATGAGTGACATTATTTAGTCGTGTTCTCTTTCGTTTTGAGTTTGATATCTATCTAGACTTTAAGGACTAAGTTTATCTACTGTTTCTTGTGACTTAAATTAATTAATAACCCTTTGCAATAAGTATTCAACTAGTGATGAAAATAGGATTAAAACTGTCGCAAAAAGTATGTATTAAAGAATGTCCTAGTGATATCTGCCAATAGTGAAGGAATGTTTCATTATATCCGCGATAAAAACGAAGTGAGAGAAAGTGTCGCGCAAACTTAGTTCACAGCGTCTCTCGTTTCATCGCCCGCAGGCGAGGGGAATAAAAGAGAAAAATCGTAGAAAATAAAAAATAAGTTTTTTCGCTCCCGCTGTTTAGAAGAGCCCGACAGGCAATCAGTTTTTACTTTATTGGAACGCGATCGTTCAACGTCATTCGTTAAAGCAAAATAAAATGCAAGTTAATGTGAAAACGAAAACCAGAACAAAGTGTACGAATATTCCTCGGATAAATTCCAATTATAAGGAAACAGGGAAATAAAGCGAGCAGATTTGTTCGTCGGATGGAAATCGATCCGAAAACGTGCACTTTGTTTTCCTCGGTCGTTGTTCATTATCGCCGACCGTATATTTTCCAAACATAAATTACTCCAAAATTCCCAGAGTTTACCTGCTGAATATCGAGCACGTTCTTACACCTAGAGCGATTATCTCGAAAACAACCGTTACGAGCAAATAAATTCCCTTTGAATAACACTCACGAATCATATTAAAATTGTTATCTTCAGTGTAAAATTCAACATTATTTCGAATAAATTTTCTATCTACTGTTATATAACATTGATAGCGTTTAATGAATGATATCTTGGTTAATATTACTAAACCCGAAACACGATTAATAACGTAATATATTTATATTGTTCTGTGATGGATTATTACATGTAAGAAATTTAATTTGTGTGTTTGGACCGTGTCTAACGAAAATCAAATTTTCCAATTTTAAAACAGGGCTGCTCTAATCACCTGTTAGGGCTGCTTGAGTCTTCGCCACGTGTGATCGTCCTTCCGGCGCCTTTTTTAAGGGAGAAAATGGGGATAATAAGTGGAGGGATTCCCTTAAAATTGTTGTCTTCCAGACGTTGGATGCCGCTTCAGCCCTATGGACTCGTGATTACACCCCTGGTTAACTTGACTTAAAACGATAAACTTAAAGATGCGTGCACGTGTCGGTCGAGCTTCGTTCGCGCTTCGATTCTTGTCTTTTCGCTTCTTATTACATGTAAGAAATTGAATTTGTGTGTTTGGACCGTGTCTCACGAAAATTAAATTTTCCAATTTGAAAACAGGGCTGGTCTAATCACTTACCTGTTAGGGCTGCTCGCGTCTTCGCCACGTATGATCTTCCTTCAGACGCCTTTTTTAAGGGAGGAAATGGGGATGATAAGTGGAGGGATGTCCTTAAAATTGTTGTCTTCCAGACGTCGGATGCCGCTTCAGCCCTTTGGGCTCGTGATTACACCCCTGATTAACTTGACTTAAAACGATAAACTTAAAGATGCGTGCACGTGTCGGTCGAGCTTCGTTCGCGCTTCGATTCTTGTCTTTTCGCTTCTCACACTCGAAGCATACTACTCGAATGATATAAATTCGCGAAGTAAAAAAATGATAAATCGCGCGATTTCGGCCCAGGTCGATACACCTTTCCCATTCTGTTAATCGGTGCCGAAATCGATTCAAATGTTAAATTTAAAAATACATATTTACTAAAATTGTCGCGAACATTGTGTAATATTTATAAGTTAAAATATTCTTGCTATACATTTAAAACATTAATAGTTAAAATAGTGGTTTATGATACAAGTTTGTGAAGAAGGGCTTTTCTGCATGAGTTGCGAAATTTAAATCAGGAGCTGGAGGCGAGTGGTTTAATCGCAATGTGTGCACAAAAGCCTTTCACACCCGCATGTCATAAATTATTTTATCTATGAAGCATGTTAAAATACTGTTTAATCTACAGACAAATAAATGTTTCAGTAGGGAAAGATCCTCGGACTCCCTAGTTGGGGGGTGGGGATACCTGAAACCCCGACCGAGCGCGTCCCCCGGTGGCGGATAGGGGAATGCTCGCCGGCTCTGCATCCAGCAGAGTTGCGGGGTAGGAACCAAATAAAATACGCTCCCGCGGACCAACAGGCTTGCACAGAGGGGAAAATCCTCTTTAACAAAAAAAGTTCGCTAGACCCAGTGGCGCGGGACTAGTTGGGTTAGCCATATTATATGGAAATGGAAAATGTCGAATGTTAAGAACATAGTACCCCAGGTGGGTAGGACCAGTGGTCCACAATCCCAACCTGAGTTATTCTGAGGCCGCTCCTCGGATTCTGGGGGGAGCGAACAAACGACAATAGATGGACACCTGGATAGCGGCAGGCTGCCGCACAGCAGACTGAATCCCAGCAGCCAAAGACAGCGGTGCAACTCCCTGAGCACCCCAATAGTTTATCCTCAAAAGAAAAGAAAAGTGGCTTTTGACACCTCTGCTGAAACTATGGACCTAGACCCTATAAAAAAGAAAGAGTGCGCAACTGCCTTCAGCATCATAGAGGCAATACAAATGATGACACTACACACAGAACAGCTCGGCAAACTCATCGAAGAAAACCCTAACACGAAGAGAGAAATCAAGTACCTTATAGATAAAATGAAAAGACAAACCGACAAGATCAATAGAGAGTCTGCACAGGAGTGGTTTGAAGCACGCAGGTGGGTAAAAATCGAAACTCCAACCTACGACGTAGACGTTCAAGTGGACATTGACCAGCTGGAGCGGCCACGGACTTGCTGCGCGAGCACCCAGACTATGGAAACAAAGAAGCAAGCCCCTCATTCACCATGGATGGTATCTGGAAACAGCCTGGAAACTCTAGAAAACGTAGATACGCTGGTAAAATGGCAACACGTAGCGGACAAGGAATGAAGGGTGGAGCTTTACACCAACACGGAGATGATTGTGGGGAACCCACTCAACAGGGAAGACGGATCGGTTAGGACCGTAATCGTTGAATCTAACGATACAAGCATGGAGAAGAGTATTCCAAAACTCTATAGGGAAAAATACCCCGAATTAAAACAAATGAATGACGGCTTCGAAATTTTAGAACAAACTACTAAAATCAGATACAAAGACCCAGACGATGTGATTCATCGGAAAATCATAAAAATGACATATGACGGGACTGAAGATGACTTATGGGGTAAACTCCAAAAGCTAAAAGAAGAAACGGAAGATAGCAATGGAGTTGCAATTCACCACCTCACCAGCATGACCATACAGAGGCTCAAAAAGATGACGGAAGCAATATTCCACGGAGCCAAGACCAAAGTATACATATACACAACAAGCGCCTACTTACGACCAGAAAACGATCTTCAGAAAAAACCCAAGGGAAGAAACACGTACGGCCTAGTTGTGGAAAATCGGGACCAGAATGAGACATACATAGAGACTCTAAGTTCAGTCAAGTCACTGGTCCGCAACACTCCGGTGATCAATTCCATCCGAAGCCTGAGGAGTACAAAGGACGGCAAGTTATTGATAACTATCGACAAGGACGAAGGAGCGCTCAATTGGAAGGCATCCTCAATAAGCCATCAAACACGCTAAAGTCAAGGACAGCAGGACGGGAAGGAAGGCTGGAAACCATCCACATACGTGGAATGGATGCGGATACGACGAGGGAGGAGGTTCTAGCGACCATAGCTAGATACATAAAATGGGATGGAAACAAGTACAAACTCTCTCCACTAAGACCCAACTCGTTTAACACTCTTGCCGCAACTCTAACTGTAGGGAAAGAGGATGCCGAAAAACTTACTCAGAAAAAGCATCTGGTAATAGGAATGGTCAGATGTCAAATTGAAAAACGGCTCAAGATTAGCAAATGCTACAAATGCTGGTCATATGACCATAATGCAGTAGATTGCGATGGTCAAGACAGAACAAAGCTCTGCTTCAAATGCGGAAAAGAGGACCACACGTCCAAAGACTGCACAAACGAGGAAGCATGCCCCCTATGTAATAAGACGGGACACAAAGCAGGCTCAATTAAGTGCGAAGTATTTAAAAACGCCCTGACAAAGGCAAGAAAAATAGAAAAAAAGAGGGAAAAAAACAGAGGAGGCGTTACCGATAGTAAACAATGGCGAATCCGAAACTATCCCAGCCCAAGCTCGCGAACAGTCGCAGCCATCACCATCCATATCACTACTATCTCTACACAATGAAAATCCTGAAAATCTTACAAATTAACACAAATAGAAGTAGATGCGCACTAGATCTGCTCTCCCAAACAATAAGCGAAAAAGATATCGACATCGTAGCGATCATGGAACCGAACAAAAAGCTCGTAGATAATAGACGAATAATAGCAGAATAGACGTAGCAATCCGTCAAACTAAAACCCACAACCCCACCAAAAAGTACGGAGCAGAGAGCGGCTTTGTTTGGATAGAGGCAGGCAACTTTGTATTTTACGGGTGCTACATCTCTCCAAACGTAGACATAGACACCTTCGAAAAGTATCTTCAAAAACTATCTATGAGCATACAAAAACAACAAAACAGGAACATAATCATTATGGGTGACCTGAACGCCAAATCAGTAGATTGGGGGTCTAGAACGCCAGACCTTCGAGGAAATATATTAACAGAATGGATCGCACAGGAGGGACTGGCTGTACAAAATGTGGGGAGAAAAGCCACCTTCGAACGAGGCGAGAGCAAGTCCATCATTGACATAACCCTAGCCAATGAAAATATGCAAGCAAAAATTAACAAGTGGATGGTATTGTCCGAAGAATTCATGAGCGACCATAAATATATCTACTTTGAACTCGAAGATATTACTAACGAGAACTTGACAGAATCAGCCAAACAGAGGTGGCCGCTAGAGAAAGGCTGCTCGAAGAGATTCCTCCAAAAGCTTGTAAACTTGACGAACGGACCAGAAGCTGACTCACCGGAAGCATTCATCAAAAAAATCCAAACGGCTGGGAAGATAGCATTGCCGAAGCTGACGAGGATAGGGAACAAAAAGCGGGCCTACTGGTGGACGGAAAACATAGCCATACTACGCAGAGAATGCCTAAAAGCTAGAAGGAGCTTGACGAGAGCCCACGGAAAGCCCAGAGGAAACCAGCTAGAGCAGAAGAAAAAAGCTTTTCAAACGCGCCATCCTGGAAGCAAAAGATGCACAATGGTCCCGACTCTGCAACGAAGTGGAAGATGATATATGGGGGGACGGGTATCGCATCGCAATAAAGCGTATGCGGGTATTCCGGAAACCACTACCACCCGAAATAAGAGAAAAGGTTGTCGAAAAGCTATTTCCCCAATGCGACGAAGGAGACCGGTATCCCACGGAGAATGTTCCAGCTGAACCATTCACGGAGAATGAGCTACAGGAAGCCCTTAAAAGAATGAAATCTACAAAAGCGCCGGGACCAGATTTGATTCCCTCAGAGGTAATCTAATTAGTAGCAGCAGAAAAAACAAACTACGTCCTCGATGTTATGAACAACCTGCTGGCCAAAGGAACATTCCCAAGTATCTGGAAGACAGCAAGACTGGTATTAATTGAAAAACAGAAAAGGGAAGAAAACGCGGAAAAGACCTATCGGCAATCTGTCTCCTAGACAGTGCGGGCAAGTTGCTAGAGAGACTCATTTACAAAAGACTAACGACAGAGCTAGCAGATAAGAAGGACCTATCCAACAGGCAGTACGGGTTCAGAGAGGGGCGTTCAACCATACAAGCCATAGAGAGAGTATGGGACGTAGCAAATGGGGAAATGAAAAAAACCCAAAAAACAAGAAAGTTGTGTGTGCTTGCCACGATAGACATCAAGAACGCTTTCAACTCTGCCAACTGGAACCTGATCAAGAAGGAACTGTTGGACAGAGATATTTCGACCTACCTTCGAAGAATGGTAGGAAGTTACCTGTCAGATAGAAACCTCGAGATGGAGGACGGCTCAATGATCCCGATGACATGTGGTGCGCCACAAGGCTCGGTCATACTCAGTATAGACATGCCTAAAGGAGTCGAAACAATCGCATTTGCTGACGACCTGGCAGTGGTAACCACAGCCAAAACGGGAGAGGAATTAGCCCATAAAACGAACGAAGCAATCCACAGAATATCCGAATGGGTAGAAAGGAATAAGCTCCAGCTCGCCCCAGAAAAAACGGAAATAGTGATGCTCTCTGGTAGGAAAAGGCACGGAGAGATAGAGTTTCAGGTGGGAGGTACACTAATAGTCCCAAAAAATTATATTAAGTATCTGGGAGTCGTAATAGACAAAAACCTCACGTTCGGTCATCACATCACGTATGTAGCCGCCAAAGCCCAGAGAGCGGCGCTGTCTCTATCTAGATTAATGCCCCGTGAAAATGGGGCAACTGAAAAAAAAGAGGGCTGCTTGCCACGGTAGCAGAATCCATTATGCTGTATGCTGCCCCCATGTGGATGAGGGCATGTACGTACAAAACATACACAGTGAAACTCCTTCGGGTACAAAGAACTCTCGCCATAAGAATCTGCAGAAGCTACAGAACGGCTGCGACAGAAATGCTGCTTGTATTGGCAAGGATGATCCCTTTGGACCTCCTTGTTAAAGAGAGAGGAGAGACGCATGGTGCAGACTCCGAACAGAAGAAGAAAGCCAGAGAAGACAGTATGGAAAAGTGGCAGGAAAGATGGGAGAAGGTCAATACAAGCGCCTGGACGCACAGGCTAATTCCTAAAGTTAAGGACTGGTATGAAAGAGATCATGGCGAGATAACATTCCACCTAGCGCAAATGCTCACGGGCCACGGCTGCTTCGAGGCCTACAAAGCGAGAATAGGCAAGAGCACATCAACTGAGTGCTTGTACTGCAGAGCTGATGAGGATAATGCTGAGCACACATTCTTCAAATGCCCAAAGTGGTAGGAAACCAGGCAAATACCTGAAGAGTGCATTGGACAAAAAGTAACCGTGGAGAACGTGATAGCAGAGATGCTACAAAGCGAAATAAAATGGAAATGTATTGAAAAAATGGCGGACAGCATCCTGTGGGAAAAGGAGAACGACGAACGAGTCAAAGAAATGGAACAAGAGCGTGTATTCTGAGGCACGAAGGCAACCCACTTCCATGATGCAATACCGAAAGGTGATCCCGTGGAATGTGAGTGCACACAATGAAAGGGTTGGGTTTTTAGTGGGTAGGACCGGTGCTACCATCATGCCGGGTGAGTCCCACACTCCTTGCAGCTCCCGTTGTGAGGGTCGTACGTAAATGTATTTTCCCCCCTTTCCCAAAA
Source organism: Phosphuga atrata (assembly GCA_944588485.1). Classification (NCBI taxonomy): domain Eukaryota; kingdom Metazoa; phylum Arthropoda; class Insecta; order Coleoptera; family Silphidae; genus Phosphuga; species Phosphuga atrata. The sequence continues at coordinate 2,801,316 of OX155901.1, forward strand.
AAAAAGATAGAAGAGGTTAGATACATGAGACTACCCAGACGAGACTAGAAATATGAGTGCATTTGGTTGCGTAAGACTATTTAGTGGATTTTAAAGTGGGTGTTTGCTAATAGTTTTCTCAATATTGTCCATAAATATTTCGGCGAGTAAAATTAATATCCATCCCACAACCCATTTTTAATTTTCCCGCTTGTCTAGTTTAAAACTCAAAATCTCCTCCCCCACCGCTCGCGCAAAAAATTACCCATTTGGATCAATTTCGAATTTTCCCGCTATTCTACGCGCTCGCTAGGTCAGTAAAGGTCAATTCAAGGTCAAATCAATTTCGAATGGAATAATCAATTTCGAATTTTCCCGCTACCCGACGCGCTCGCTAGGTAAAGTCAATGTCAAGTCAATGTCTAATCAATGTCAAGTCAATGTCAAATCAATTTCAAGTCAATGTCAAGTCAATGTCAAGTCAATGTCAAGTCAATGTCAAGTCAAGGTCAAGTCAATTTCAAGTCAATGTCAAATCAATGTCAAGTCAATGTCAAGTCAATGTCAAGTCAATGTCAAGCCAATGTCAAGTCAATGTCAAGTCAATGTCAAGTCAATGTCAAGTCAATGTCAAGTCAATGTCAAGTCAATGTCAAGTCAATGTCAAGTCAATGTCAAGTCAAGGTCAAGATAATTACATGGCAGGAGTCCATAAGAAGGAATGATGTAGAACATGAAATCTTTCCCTACTTGTTTCGTACCGACAATATTAAAAAAATTGTAATTTTGACACACAACATACTTCAAATCACTGACACAATAAGGTTAGAACGTTCAGCGCCTCCGTGGAAAAAATTGCTAACTACTGAAAACGCACTGTAACGAGAACACTATTCAGTCGTTATCGATGAGTAGGGAAAGATTTTTCCTTCTAGACCCTCTACTGACCTAGACCTTGAAACCTCCGGTTTCGACTTTCGGTTTCGAATTTGAATTCTCCCGCCTGCGTCAAATTTTGGATTTTCCGACGCGCACAGTGCAGGAATCGGAAACGGGGCGGCCGGATGTGGGAAACCGGAGTGGGATACCGGAAACGGAAATCGAAACCAGAAGTCAAAACCTTCGTCAACTTGGACTTGAAAACGTTCGACCTTCGGTCGAGGGTGGCGAAACTTTCCATACTCCTTTCAAGCATGGCACGTGGAATTCTTAACGGTTGGAAATGAAGATCCAAGCGTAATATTCTGCGAACTGACATCTGTAGAGCGCGTTCGTGACTTAGCGCCAAAAGACGAGGGCTGCCTTCCGCCGCTTGTCGCACTCTTTCATTGTTTTTCGGGGTCCGTACAGTTCGATGACGTCCTCGCGCAGGTCTCAAAGATCCTGTTCTTTCAAAACTATTCACCCACTTCATAATAGTGTTCCACGATTTTTTCCAGTGGAATTCTAGTGGAACACGACCATGATGACCATTGGTGACGACGACCATGACGACCGTGTGAACACAACAAAACGACCCGTTTCAATGAAGATATTTTAAATAAATACACGATGTGCTACATACCAGGGCTCCACTGTTACTGAAATCGCATCTGCTGAAGAGTAGATATCGCCCATTCCTTTCATTCATTTCAAAAATATCATATCTCTCTGCCTGAGCCTGTATTTTAATATCGTTTTGGTTTAATATAGTTTATGTTTAATATCGTTTTGGATTTGATGCACCTAACCTATTATGGCACCGATATGCCAGGAACGAAAACTGGATACTTTTAGAATTGCATTCATTCTTCTTCTTCTGTTGCCTTACACCTATGTGCGTCGGCAAATTATCATTTATTGAATAATTGTTAATGTTTTGTTTATTGCTGCGTGGCACATATCACCAGGCTTTTTGATTCCGGTCCAGTTCCTGATGTTCCTAAGCCATGATAGCCGTTTACGTCCGATGACCCTTCTGCCTTCTATCTTGCCTTCGGGGGTAGGGTATGAACTGTGGAATTCGATATTTTGGCCCCCTTAGTATGTGACCCAAATACCCTATCTTGCGCTGCTTTATGGTATTGAATAGTAATCTGTTCACTCCTGCCATTCTCAGCACCTCCTCGTTGGTAATGTGGCCTATCCATGGGATACGCAGCATTCTTCTGAATGTAACATCTCGATCGTCTCGATCTAGTTGTTGGATGCTACTTTTATCGTCCAGGTTTCTGCTCCATAAAGTAGGACTGCCCAAACGTAGCATTTGAACATTCTTGTGGCGGATTTCTAAATTTAGGTTTTTATGGCATAGCAAGGGACGTACTTTGTTGAATGCCTGTCTGACTTGTACTACCCTACCCTACCCTACTCTTGTTATCTTGTAGTGGGTCGTCAACGCCAACCAGAACTCACACCCAGCGTGGGGTTACATAGACCTCACACGTGGGACTACATCAATCTCACACCCAACGTGGGGTTACATAGACCTCACACGTAGGACTACATAGATCTCACACCTTTCGTGGGGTTACATAGACTTCGCACGTGGAGCTACATGGAGCTCACAATATCATCTGTGAACAACCGGAAGTAGGAAACCGGAAACAGAAACTCCGGAAGCGAGAGTCGAAACCGGAAGGTAGAACCAGAAGTGTCAAGGTCAATGGAGGTGGAGGGCCTAGAAGGAACCATCTTTCCCTACTTAGATGTAATCTAGGTTAACCTAGATTTAATCTACAATAGGTTAAGTTACATTAGAGCCAGATAAATCCAGATTGAGAGCCCAAGACTTCTTGATCCAAAATAAGAAAAATTTATTTAATATACGTCAGAAAATTTATTTTCACTACGTCTATGTTTTTTGCTTAGTGACGCGAGTTGTTGCCATAGTACCATCAAACAGAAATCGTTTAATAATAAAACTCCATTTGATTTACATTGAATTTTTACACACAATTTGGATACTTTTAGACACGATTATAATAATGGCATCCTTCACATACAATTATGTATTTTTATTAATGGGTTCATTTTGGTGTGCGAGTAGATAAAATATTTTTTTATATATCTTATTAAACAGTTTTACTCAATCCAAGTTTACGTCAAACTTCGCAAAAAATTGTCAATGTTTATTGAAATTGGAGCAAAAATATTAAAATTTAACCCCTTAACATACAATGACGTCTCAAAGACGTCATGTATATGTGATAAGATCACATGTATATGGACACGTCAACGCTCATTTTATTCGCATATCAAGGGGTTAAGTCTTCCACGTGCATTTATACTTTAAAGATTAATTTTATCTCTCGGTTGGATGAGTATAAGATACTATTGATCCAAGTAATAATAAATAACTGCCTTGTTTTATAAAAAAAATCGCTTGGTTTTTTCGGAGAGCAAGTGGTAATAGACTCTCCTATCAGAAAAGTAAAAACCTTGCGGGTATTTGAAGTGGAAAAACCGTACCCGCATAGAAACCTTTTATTTACTCTACAATCATCCGCATTTACCAAGCGTTTAGATAGCACAGCAATCTTTTTTTATTTCATGTTTTGCTTTATTTTTCATCTCTAGCAATTTCACCCATGGCTTTGAAAAGTGGTAACTTTTTAAAGGTGCTTAGTCTGACAAACTTGAAATAGATATTCTAATAAATTACTAATAAGAATAAGTACTAATTTGAATGAGAAAAAATATTATTTATGGAAATCTTCATAAAGCTATATTCTGTCTAGGCTTATCTGTTTAAAAATACAATTGTATGCTTGAGGAACAATGCTACACCACAATATATGTAATATTGTAATTGTGTAATATAGTGTTGTCTCCGAGTTCAGTCATGGGCCCCACGTAGTGGAATATTCTTGAAGTTGGTGTCCTAAGACTAGATCCACCAGAAGGTGTGGATGGATAATTAATATGATGGATAATTAAGATAAGGAAAAAAAGGTGTATATTGGATGGTAAGCACATCAATGACCTAGCCATCGTCATCTCAGCAAGAACTCAGCGGAATGAACCGAGAAAGCATAGCCATTGATATGTATGACTTGATGGTTTCGAAGGAGATTATCCGTCCCAGAAAAAATAGAGGCGATGATTCTAGCTGATAAATTTAACTGAATTCAACTCCAGATATGATTTTTTTTAGCTAAGGATTCCATTTACATACGCAGACGACATGGACCTTAGGCCTCTAGAACACTTCGAAAAGGAAAAGAAATCTTCGTAATTTTTTGAGAATGCCGCAAGAAATATGGGACTACAAACGAATGCAAATAAGACAAAGTTTATGGCTGCCACAAAAGAACGCAGGACGAGAGACGCCGGTCAAAATATCACAATTGGAGAGCATAACATCGAAGCAGTGGATGAGTTCGTATATCTAGGAGCCTTCATATACCCGAGTAAAGATGTCAGTAAAGAAATAAAAAGAGCCAATCGCTGTTATTTTGGGCTATCAAAACACTTACGTAAATGGAGCCTATCGAGAAGCACAAAGATCAGAATCTATAAGATGTTAATTGTCTGAAACCTGGAGCCTAACAAAAGCAGATGAGACGTTATTATCAACATTTGAACGAAAAATTCTAAGAAAGATTTATGGTGCTGTCCAAGAGGATAACGTCTGGAAAAGAAGATATAATTTTGAGCTTTATAACTTATACAGAGGGTGAGGAAACAGATACATAATAACAACAATCAAGATTGGCAGGTTAAGATGGGCAGGACATGTAGCACGCTATGACAACAACGTGCCAACGCGAAGAAACTTTGAGGCCATACCAACCGGCAGAAGAGGCAGAAGGAGACCAAGGCTGAGATGGAAAGACGGCGTTTCTGAGGATGCTAGAAAAATTGGTGCAGCTGACTGTAAGGTCTGTGCCAGAGACCGGAAAGGATGGCGGACGAGGCTGGAGAAAGTCGAGGCCCTGTAGGGCTGAAGCTCTACCGATGATGATGATGATGAAGGATTCCATTTTATAATACCAAAGAGCAAAGCTGCACTGATCTAGAATGAAGGTCATTTTCGTATTAACACGCTCAGATTATCCGAGGGAGAATCATTAATTTCTAAGATCTCTATTCGAGCTCCGAAATTTGATAAAAATTTTGTTAGGAAAAGTTGTTAGGAAAGCGCAAAATCTGCAGGAAATGCAAGATGGTAAGGAGAAACAATATACCTCGTTTTTTTCTAACTTTAGAGTGCAATAAACTGGAAATCGTTTTCAGCACATCGATTTCCTTCGGGTAACCCAGAAAAATCACGACAAAAATTCGGAAAAGCATTTCGGTCGAAAAAAAAAGCTTTTTCGGTTTTTTCGTTTTGGTCAAGAAGGGTAAATGGTTGCGAAAACATTTTCGACACACAGAAACTGGGTAATTTCTGTGTGTCGAAAATGTTCGGGTGATAAGACGAACAAGTCGATGTGTAAATTGTCGGGAAAGATTCAATAATTCGTCGAGAAATTTAAAATTTACCTGATTCTCGATTTGACAAGTCGATATCTCAGAAACCATTGTACATAATTAAAAACCATTTTCCTATTAACGCGCTTAGATTATCTGAGGGTAATTCATTATTTTCCAAGATCTCTACACGAGGGCCGAATTATGATAAAAATTTCCTCAATTTTGGCAGGCGATAGTGAACGAAAGGCGCTAGCGAAATATAATTTGCATATCTGTAATCAGCAGCAAAAATGCTTTCATATGCGTTTTAAACTTTTGCTGTATATAAAAAAATAACGATTTTGACAAAATCAATTTTCTCGCATTTCGTCATTTCTCACGTGTCGATGGTATTTCTTAACTGAAAGATTCCTACGAAATATTATATACATTTTCCAGCTAATTTTGGGACGCTTAATCAACTGGTGTAGACTAGAAGTATCTGTAGTGAGCTGTTCAAAAGTTATGAGAGCTGAAAATCTGCCGGAAATGCAAGATGGTGTACAGCGAGAAATTATATATCTCGTTTATTTGTAAAGTTAGAGCGAAATAAACTGGAAAATTGTTTTTAGCGCAACGATTTCCATCGGATAGACCAAAAAAAACACGATACAATTTTCCAAAAAATTCGTCAACCAAAATTTCGGTCGAAAAAATGCTTTTTCGTTTTTTTTCGATTTTCTCAAGAACGGTAAACAGTTGCGAAATTATTTTCGGCACACAGAAACTATACGACAAGACCAACAAGCGGAAGTGTAAATGTCTCAGAAACGGCTTGAGATAATGAAAAACGGATTACGGTATTGCTTTCAAAAGGTCATTTGTCTATTAATACATTAAGATTGTCCGCCGGAAATTCACGAATTGCCGAGATCTCTACTCGAGTGCCAAAATTTCTTAAAAATGTCTTCAATTCTTGCAAGCGTTAGTGAACGGAAAAAACTAGCGAAATATAATTTGCATATCTAGAATTATCAGCAATAATGCGTTCATAACGTTTTTAAATTTTGCTGTAATTGAAAAAATAACGATTTTGACAAAATCGAATTTTCTCGCATTCCGTGGTTTCCGCGGTCTACACGAGGAGTGTGTTGATGGTATTTCTTAACTGAAAGCATCCTAGGGAATATTATATACGTTTTCCGACTAATTTTGGGACTCTGAATCGATTGGCGAAGTCTCTGTGGTGAGCCGTTCAAAGGTTAGGTTGGGTTAGTATATGACAGCGTGATATCCAGCATGAAGTCCAATTTTGTTGATGACATGACATCGTCCAGCGGGTTACATAGAATTACGGTGAGAGAAATTACTAGTAATAAATGGGCAAGGGTATTTCAGAGAATACCTGTTCGGATAAGAGCCGAAGACAAGTACGAAATATGCGCATACGGTGGCGGTACCTACAGTGGTGCCGCACATTATATTTGCATGTTAGAGATGGACTGAAAAACGCACGACTAAGACAAAAAGGCACTCAACGAATGCTCACTGATCAGTGTTGGGCATAATTCAATTATTTTTTTAATTGTAGAATCAAACAATTACAATTTTAATTGCAATTAAATCAATTGCAATTAATTTAATTGAATTAACTGTTTAATTGTGAGATGCAATTGAAATCAATTGCAATTAAATCCATTAATTGTGGTTTACAATTAATTTAATTGCAATTAAAATTTTAATTGTTAGTTACAATTAACTTAATCATCAATTGTTTATTATTACAATTAACAATTATTCCTATTTGATGAATGTAAAAACTTTTCTCTCTTGTCACCGTGTATCCCTCCCTTGTAACCGTGCTTTCCCGCATTGTGCCGAATAAAATAATTTCCAATATTGTAAATAATCTAAATAGCTGGGAAAGATGGTTCGTTCTGGACCCTTCACCTCCACTTCCGGCCCCCCATCTCGCTCCCACTTGCAGTTAACACCCCACTTCCGGTTCCCACCTCCACTTCCGGTTCACACTCACACTTCCGGTTCCCACTTACACTTCCGGTTCCCACTCCACTTCCAGAACCGGAAGTGAGAACCGGAACTGTGAACATTTTTGCAACCGGAAATGGGGGGGTGGGAACCGGAAGTGGTGAAAATTTTGGAACCGGAAGTGGAGGAGGGAAGTGGGTGAGAAATAGAAATTGGGGTGGAAACCGGAAGTGGGTGGGAACCGGAAGTGGGGGGCAAGGGTATTGGACCGGAAGTGGAGGGTCTATTTGTTTCTTAAATAATAATTGTCGGCCAAAAATATTTATACAAATTTCGTGCGGAAATGATTTTACAGCGCTCTGGCTAATGGGGAACTCGCCCTTCGGGCTCGTTTCCCAAACGAGCTGTCGCGTTGTAAAATCAAACTTTCCACACTGTAAATAACTATTTCAGTTACGCATTGTGGCAAGTGATACATTGGAGTATAATAAACATCTTGTAACCGACATTTATTAATTGTAATTGTAAAAGTGCATCAATCAATTAACAATTAATCAATTGTAATTGCAAAATTTTACAATTACCAATTAATTAATTGTTAATTGTGATATATTGCAATTACAATTAATTATTTTAATTGTTAGTTGCAATTAAATCTCGCAATTTAATTGTTAATTGTTAATTGTTTTCACAATTAATTTTTGCCCAACTATGTCACTGATGACAGATATGCTGCAGTATAAGGGGAAGATGAACTGCTACAGACAAAAAGAGCCATTTTCATCCAAACGGATGAACAGGATGAACGAACTGCACAGGACAAAGGACGAATGCAGCCAGAAAACGTAGGAAACGGTTGTAAACTGAAACTCCTATGCACAGAAAGTGGACGAAGGATGCAAGGGTTGCTGTAGGTGAATAAGCTAATTCGGTAATACAACAATTGCAACAGAACGACATCACGGAGCGCTAGACTTATGCAAGGAGCGGTTCTGGGATCTTCGGGACGTACAGGGGCGTCACATGTTAATTAAACAGCAGCGATTGCCATGTACGCATATTCTTGTCTGTCTAGATTCAAATGTCTAGTACTAACTGTCTAATCTTATCTCTTCAGTCTAGTCATGTTTAAAGCGATGGGAGGGGTCGGAAAAGAAACGTCGATCATGCAACTGATTTCGACTATCGCTGAATAGGTTAACCACAGACACGGGGAGGTGAAAAAAAAAAATTATCATCTCACCCTAGGGTTTATGAGGTATGAATGTTTTGGGTCTCACCTACTTTGCATCGGAAATATGGATGATGTGTACTGCATATATTGTAGAGCGAGGAAGGTCACAGCGGAACATACATTTTTGCGTATATGAAATGGGTGAGAATGGGGAGCCATGTGGATTGCAAGGTGGGAGATGAAGTGAACATACGAGAGCTTCCTGAGGATCATGTTATGCAGTGAGTATGAATGGAGCGTGCTAACAAGTTTGATTGGGAATATAAGGAAGAGAAAGGAATATAATGAAGAGTGTCCGCACATGCCGTGCGTGACAACGCCGCACCTCCTACGCTCTAAGTGGGCGCATTAACTTATTGTAAACCTTGACGGCGCACCCGGCGCAGGAGTGAATGCGGATTATTGGGAATAAAAGGGAGAGTAGCGGGATGAAGTAATGCTAATTTTTGGATTCTATCGCGATTCTTCAGCCAGGAATAGGGTGCGGATGTGCTAGGGAGGATATTGTGGTGTAAAGCGCAGTACTACTCGGGTCGATTTTTTTCCTCTATAAGATTAATTGGTGTATTGTCTGTCTAACCTTTTCTGTCTAGTGCTGTCTGCCTGTCCAGTCTAGCTAGTTTATCTACTCTGCCTACTCTGTCTAGTTTGCGTAGTCTGAGTAGTCTGTCTAGTCTGTCTACTCTGTTTAGTCCGCCTAGTCTGTCTAGTCTGCCTAGTCTGTCTAGTCTGTCTCGTGTGTCTGGTCTGTCTGGTCTGTCTGGTCTGTCTGGTCTGTCTGGTCTCTCTGGTCTGTCTAGTCTGTCTGGTCTGTCTGGTCTGTCTGGTCTGTCTGGTCTGTCTGGTCAGTCTGTATAGTCTCTCTATTCTATGTCTAGTCTAGTCAGGCGATTGATCACAGTAAAGCACAGTAAATTGATCTAGTTGCATTAGCCTAGTAGATGTCTGATGTCTGTCTGGTCTCTCTGGTCTGTCTGTCTAAACTGAAAGGCAGTTAAGTTTTGGTATTTTTAATAACGAGTAGTTTTGATATTTTACACACAATTTGAATCTTTACATACAAGTAAATGTTATCTACTCTTGTTCATTCAGCTGTGTTTACTCCAGCTCTGTCTAATATCTGTATAGGTTTGTAATTATATATCTGTCTAATGTAGTTTTGTCTGTATAATCAAGTCGTGTGTATTTTGGGATTAGATAATCGGATTTGGTGGGTTGATTTGTGTAATTTATATGTATCTATAAATATGCATATGAAAAGTTTGACGGTGATTTAGAGTGTGTGAGTAGTATTAAAAGGGTCGAGGGAATCCGTAGGGATTAAGGGAATCAAGGCGGTGGACAAACCGTGAAACCGAAATCTCGCAACATGACCGTGTGTATTCCAACGTAATCCGGGAATGTTAAAAAAATAAATGAAAAATTAATGAAATGAAATGCATTAGCAAATGAATAAAGCGTATAGTGGGATTGACGTTACGTGGTATTTTGTATTTCATGTCAATTTTCACTATTTTTACAGCATTGTTGTTTTTCTACTCTGGCAATGATATTTTACAGCAATTTATTAGTTTTTTTTTTGCGTTGGGACAAAAATAAACTTTAATTTGCTTTGGAACTGAATAAATATAATTATGATTTTGAATTATTTAAACTTGCGCACTGGGGTAGAAAATGTTGGGAACTGGGAATTGGATTATTGTTTTATATTTTCGTTCTGTTTTGTCGCTGTTCAACCGACAATCATCTAATTTAATGTAATAATAAAATCTATACAAAATATTACAATCATCGATTATAATACATTTTTTCCTACTTAAAATTGAAATAACGTTTCTAAAATAATATTATTTAATAAGAAATAAATTTGTTACATCAAACATGTGTGGGCGTAGACAAAGTATAGTACATAACTCGAGTTGCAAGGCAATTACGTACTCGCGGAATTACTCACTCCCCGCTACCCGGGTCGTGCGCAACTGTTCCGCTCGCACGTAATATGCTTCTTACAACTCTCTTTACATAATATACTATTATCATATTTAATTTTATCACATTGAACATTTATGTAATTTAATAGATTCATAATTTACTCTGCATATAATTAATTTATGCAACAGTATTTACATAAAAGTGCTTAGTCTGAAATTTGTAATATCCAGTTTAAATATATTTTAGGATATTTCATTAATTCGAGGGGGAAAAATGTGTTGATCTTTTTGTCTTAAAAATTAATTTATTAATAATTCTAATTTACTACATGTTACAAAGTTAGTATCTTGTATAAAAAAATTAAACTTAAAAACTAAAATACAATCAAAAAGTTATTTGAAAAATATAAATCTCATAATTATTGCTAACTTTGTTAAGACAAGGAAGATTTATGAAATCTCCTCAACTCTCACAATATTAATAATATATATTAAATCATTATTTTTACAAAAATTCTTAATCATGTCGTAGTGACTAATCAAAAACTGAGTGTTATTGAACGGATCATTTTCATCCGATTTTAACAGTGGACATCTACCTTGCAAGCAAATTTTTTCCCCCAAATTATTTTGGTTCTCGATCTCGACTTCGAAGTTGTACTTGGACTGCTCGTTGTCGCCCATCAGGAAAACACACCAGCGCATGTAACCGGTGTCGAAATTAACCTCCCACGCGCATTTGAAAAACTCGTTGTAAACATGGAAAATGATGTAGAAGTAATTGCTGCTGGCGAGGCTGTTCCGCAAAAAATTCGAGCAAGTTAATCTCTGTTTACTCGTGCAGAAAATGTTATATGGATGATGCTCCTTGCAGTGGCCAACTATGTCCTTTATCTGTCCCTGCCATTTGCAATCATTAATCACTTTCAGCGGACACTTTTTAGCACCGAACGAGCATATCAATTCGTGCTCCATAATGTTGTTGCCGACTTCGATCTGTCCGCATCCTTCTTCACGGTTCTTGCATGGGAACGCCAATTTTGCGTGTAATCTTTCCAAGGCGTAACTTCTTGCCGTCGCGGACAACTGCTGTCTGCATGTTGGGCACTTTTTCAAGCGGCCATAACATCGATTACAAAAACTATGTCCGGTCACGCACTGTCGTATAGGCGGGTGCATAAACTCCGTGCAAACGGGACACTCCATCTCCACCAACAAATTTTGGTCATAAAATGCCATACTAAAATCAACAACACAAGACATTAGTTTTCCCTATTGTCTACAACAAAAAAGATATTTAAAAAAAAAACAGCAATGAAACATATTGTCGCTTACCTTCTGTTTAATATTTTCTTAGAACAACATCAAACTTTTAGTTAAAAATTGGAATAAGACATTTATTTATTAAACATTACACCCGATTTATTTTTGCGTGTTAATTTTACCATTCAATGGTTTGTGTTCTTATGAATATATGAAATATAAAATTTAGACTAAATACAATTTCCCCTCCATATTTCAAGTATTTGTTTTTAGTTTAGCAGGTAATTAGGTCAGTATTACGGGACATTCCCGAAACTCGTTAAGCGGATTAGGACTCAAGTTTTTCTCGTTGTGGATTACCACGGCTTTTATACAAACTATTCTATTAACACGAGAATATAATTCTCTTAATACTTTTCTAAATATGGATTATTTCCAATAAATGGAATTTTCTAGACATTAAGGAACTTAATTGTATTATTGAGACCAGTATTACATTATACTGTAGAATAGGAAATTGTTTAGATTTTTGTTTATGTATAAATTACACTAGACGTAATACCTAGGAGGTTTATCTTAAATATACCACCACTTTATAGGTTTCTAACTTATAAGTTGTCTAGTTAGATGCAAATTTCTGTGGCTTCAAGATAGATTCATCTAAATAAAAGAATGCAATTTTTAATCGAGTGGTATAAATCAGGGGTGGCCAACTTCTTTATATGTGCTCATAATTATGAAAGTGGTCTAAGTGAAAATTAAAAAAAATGAGTTTATCAGTTATTTCACACCACATTATTAAGACTAAATGTTATCCATGTATTGTTTAAATTACAACCACTACCTAATGGTTCATTTTTGACGATATAGTAAAAAATACATTGAATAAATTTAGTTTAAAATAATGCTGTGTGAAATAGACCACTTTCATAATTATGGGCACATATATATGATCAACCATTTTTCATAAAAAATTGGTCCGATCTACCTACTAAAATCTTTACATTTAAAACATAAAACATGTGATAAGCGTGGAGGATGGTATTAAACCAACGCGGTATTTTATTAATATATTTATTAAACCTCCGTCGCGGTGGCAGAGCAAAGTCGTCGAAATCGCATGTAAATTTTTTCAAAATAAGGTGCTTTTAAGGTGCTTTTTAGGTGCTGCAATATTTAATTGCTCAAATTGCTCAAAATAGTCATTAAACTAGTACATGTGGATCGTATTTTTCGGAATGGAATAGTTTTTGTGGATGGAAGAGTTGAAAATAATGGAATAGTTGCTAAAGGTGGAATAATTGATGAGGGTGAAATTGTTTAATGAATTTTGACATTTGTATATGAAAGAGTAATCAGAATTGCGAGCTGCGCGATTCTTGTAGAAAGCGCATCAGCTAAGGTTGTATGAGTTGCAAGATGTACAATTCCTACTGCACAGAATATTAACTAATAATTTATCCGTCTCAAATGATTTTAATGCTGTCAGGTTTGTAAAATAATATAATCAAACACTTTTGAGGTGTACTTAAACATATAATGTTACCAATTGTCTGAAATCAAAGTGACTTTAATTTAAGGAGTGATATTAGAAATGAAAAGTTCCCAACGTTCATAAAAAGGTTACTATATCTAACGATGTGATATTAGTTCCTAAGGTGTACAACATGAACGATAGAAAATCAGCTGTGGAGTAAAAAGTTACTGAAAATCTCACTAAAACTTTTATAACCTTTACATTGATTAAGTAACATTGATGTTGTCAACTTTGACGTTCAACATAACCAACATATTGTTTTAATCAAGTTGGTATCTTGTTTTTGAGTTACCAACATACTCAAACATAATCTCACCAACTATTTGTTAAAGTTACATTGTTGTCTTATTTTTCGTCAAAATTGCAAGCCTTACTTATTAACTTCACTTCATCATATATAGTTGAAAACCTCCTTTTATGAAGGTTGGCAACTCTTGATTTCCAATATCACTCCTCCAATTATAGTAAGTTTGCTTATAGACAATTAGCAACACTTAGCAAAATTATGTTACTAAAAGTTTCACCAAAAAAAATAATAACCAATAAATTACTCAACTGACGTTAATGTCAACTGTGATTTAATTTTCATGTATTTCTTTATTTAAAAAATCCAGTGTCAAGGTTATCGGCCATGAAAATTCCAAAATGGTCAAATTGTTTCAATAGAAATATCTATGATCTTAATAGATCTGAAAGAGTTTTTATTATATCTATTGCAGTTTTCGAGTTGTTGCTATTTGAATCCATTAGTATCAGTTCCGGTATGACTTCGAGGGATGCGTATGTGGTCTGGATTTATATGGCGGCAAACCTAATCTACGGGGGTTAAACCAACGGTCCTTTTTCACATTGACCTATATTGAATCCAGAGTTCGCGCTGCCGCGCGTATGTTGTCTTGATTTATTTGTCCGCTTCGCGGCGGGCAACCTAATCTATCCGGGGTTAAACCAACGGTCCTTGCAACACTGTCCTATATTGGATCGACAGGTCGCGCTGCCGCGCGTATGTTGTCTTGATTTATCTGTCCGCTTCGCGGCGGGAAACCTAATCTACGGGGGTTAAACCAACGGTCCTTTTTCACATTGACCTATATTGAATCGAGATCTCGCGCTGCCGCGCGTCTTGGTCTTCATCAGATAAATCAAGACCACACACGCGCTGCCGCGCGTATGTGGTCTTGCTCAGAAAAAATAAATTCTGTGTCAAGGCTATCGGCCACGAGAATACCAAATTTCAATAGAAAGATATATAAGCTACGCCGAACTGAAAGAATTTTGAATACAACTGTCGAAGTTTTCAAACTATAGTTATTTAAATGTCTTACCTCGTGTGCGAATTTGAGTTTGAGAGGCGGCGACTGCCGCCAGATAAAATATTTTGCAAAACTAACTGAGGGATATCAGAGACTAACTAATTCTCTACAAATGTGTGAAATTTTATTGTTCCACGTTGTGTGAAACTTACTAAAATAATTTTCCCCTTCTCTGAATTTCGTTTTTGATTTTTTTCATTTATAAAAAAAAAAATTCGGCCAAACGGTTCGCTTTGGAAAGATGAAAATGACACAACATTTAGATGAAAATGTGCTCTATAAAATAGCGCTAAATGCAAGTTTCTTAGACTTCGGAAAAATGGACAAAAAAAAATATTTGCAAGTTTTCAATGAAAATTTCTTTATTAAAACAATTATGTGTCCAGCCTATCGGCCATGAAATTACCAAAACGTTAATTTCAATAGAAAAATGTATAATCTATATAAATCTGAAAGAAATTTCAATATATCTCTTGCAGTTTTCATTTAATAGTTATTTGAATTTATTAATTTCTGTTACGTTCGAGTTTGAGGGGCGGCGGCCGCCGCCAGATAAAATATTTTTCAAAACTAACTTGGGGATATCATAGACTGACTAACTAATTCTCTACAAATGTGTCAAATTTTGTTGTTCCACGTTGTGTGAAACTTACTAAAATATTTTTTTCAACAAATCCAGACATGTCAATCACGAATTCCGATCAAAAACGAACACAAAAATTTCAAAATATTCAAAAATTGCAAAAAAATATATTAATCCTTGAAGGCTTTCAGTGAAACTTTTACTGAGTGTGGGTATCCACCAGAAGTAACTGCTAACAAAATTTTAACGATCCCACTCCAATGGGGACGGCGTGAGGAATTATTTTTGCATAAAACCTTATTTGCAAATTACTCGTCAACGCCTCAAGGTGGTAAATTATAACCGGGATATCCGTATGTAATACGTCGGTGTCTACAAAAAAGTATTCTTTGAAAATTTTGTAAAAACCTTCAACTTGGTCGCAAAAGTAAAAAATATAAAATTGAAAAAATTTTAGAAGTAGTACGTACACCCCTTCTCTGAATTTCGTTTCTCAATTTACATGGGTTTAAATGGCTCTTCCGCCAAAACGGTTCACATTGGAAAAATTAAATTGACATAACATTTAGATGAAAATGTGCTGTATAAGATAGCTCCAAATGCATGTTTCTTAGACTCCGGAAAATTGGACAAAAAAATATACTTGCAAGTTTTCAATAAATATTACTTTATTTGACAAAATTATGTGCCCAGGCTATCGGCCACGAAGATACCAAAACGTCAATTTCAATAGAAATACGTATAATCTATATAGATCTGAAAGAAATTTCAATATATCTCTTGCAGTTTACACTTTATAGTTATTAGAATTTATTAATTTCTGTTATGTTCGAGTTTGAGGGGCGGCGGCCGATAATCCGGCCGCCGCCGGATAAAATATTTTGCAAAACTAACTAAGAGGTATCATAGACTGACTAATTCTCTATAAATGTGTGAAATTTTATCGTTCCACGTTGTGTAAAACTTACAAAAATAATTTTTCAACAAATCCAGACATGTCAAACAGGAATTCCGATCAAAACCGAACGCGAAAATTTCAAAATATTCAAAAATTGCGAAAAAATATATTAATCCTTGAAGGATTTCAATGAAACTTATGCTGAATGTGGGTATCCACCAGAGGTATGAGTTGACAAAATTAGAACGCTCCCACTCCAATGGGGATGTCGTGAAGAATGGTTTTCTCGTCAACAATTTTATGGAAATATCTCGTCAACGCCTCAAGATGGAAAATTATAACCGGGATATCCGTATGTAAGACGTCGGTGTCTACAAAAAAGTATTCTTTGCAAATTTTGTAAAAGGGTGTAAAAGTATCTAAATCATTATACGTACGTAAAAGTCCTATGTAAATCATTATTAAACGATTTATGTTTGTTGCTACTATGGCAACAACTCGAGTCATTAAACAAAAAATATAGACGTTGTGAAAATAAGTTTTCTGACGTTTATTCTTACATTTGTCTGGCTTTAATACAGCTTAACCTATCCATAACCTAATCTAGATTAAATCTAGGTTAACCTAGATTACATTGACAATGACTAAATAGCGTTCCCGTCACTATGCGTTTTTACAAGTTAGCAATTTTTGCCAGGGAGGCGCTGAACGTTCTAACCTTATTGTGTCAGTGATTAGTAAATATTTGTAATATTTCATTATTATCTATAAGAAATAATTGTTTTTTTAGATGCAACACTATTTTAACATGCTTCGTGGATAAAATAATGTATTTTTCACGTGTGTAGAAGGCTTTTATGCATTCATTGCGATTACAGCGATTTAAACTTGCACAAAAACCATTCTTCACACACTTGTATCATAAACTAACTATTTAAAGTACAAATATAGCGTAATTGTTATGTGGTTACATTTACTTCGGATGTATTACACAGTAGCTATCAGATATTTTTATTTCAAAGGAAATTAATTTGGTGTATTGTCCAAAATAGGCTAAATATATTAAGAGAGTAATCTTCAATATTAGTTACTCGATAGATTAAGATCGTCTAATTTGAAGTAAGTCTATCCGTCTTTTTTGAAATTATTATTATTGTTATAATTGTAATATATAATATAATATGGACCGTTTATTTTGAATGTGGTGCAAGTCCATTTTTGTTGTTTCGAGAAAATTGAAGTTAAACATATTAGTTGCTATGCAATTTCCTATATTGGCCAATTTTAAATTGAACAAGACATTTTTTAAGATATTAAATACTTATTAGTAACAAATAAAAACATTGAATTAAGCATAAATTGCGAAATATCTCATTTTTTTTACAAATGGACTTACACCACTTTCAAAATAAACGGTCCATATAATAATTTCATAATCCATATCCGTATAATGTATTTATTTGTTAACTTGAACTAAATATTCCCTTAATAGATACAGATGGTCTAATTTGTTCTAAGTGTGTTCGTCTGTCTGATCTATGTGGACACGGAAAAAAGTACACTTTTAAAATTACAGTTTAAATAGTAGAGCGACCTTACGAATACAAGTTTGTAAAGATTGTCCTTCTCTGAATTTCGTTTTTCAATTTACATGGATTTAAATGGGCTCTTCCGCCAAAACGGTTCGCTTTGGAAAAATGAAAATGACACAACTTTTAGATGAAAATCTGCTCTATAAAATAGCGCTAAATGCATGTTTCTTAGACTCCGGAAAATTGGACAAAAAAATATATTTGCAAGAATTTCTTTATTAAAAAAATCCTGTGTCAAGTCTAACGACCACAAATATGTCAATTTCAATAGAAACATGTACACTCTATATAAAACTTATTTACACTACATAAAACTTTATACCCAACTTCATCCAAACCCAAGGAAATGAGGCATATGATTTTTCGAAGACGGAGCAGAAAAGTAGACGACATTTTTAAGTTCATGCAGCACATTTCAATACGCCTTAATTACGCCAAATTTAGAGATGGCTTTTTCTTCAGCCGTAAATTGGTAGAACTGATCGTTTTTCAACAAGTTTTTTGTAACTATATTGTTATACATGCTAGGAAGTCGCGGAATACACTTTTAGATTCCAAATTTAATGTGCAATTTTTAACTATTCTTGTAGGAAAGTCGTAATTCTCACCGTTTGGAAAATGAATTTTAAATCACCAGATGACCCAAAAGAATTTTCAGAATGTCCAATCAGAAATTTGTAAAACAATAGTTTTCTTTTATAAAATCAGTAAAAACTCTAATCAAATATGGCCGAGCTTACTTTTACTCAAGTAAGAGTGTGAATTTGCAAGAATATTCAATTGTTTCTAATGTAGAATTTTCCAACTTTAACAAATCTGAGAAATAAAATTTTCCCGGACACCATTCACCACGGTAAATGGAAGGAAACTTCTGTGGGGCGGAGTTGACTATGCAACCGTTGCTAGCCATCCCGAATCCTGGCAAATGAATTGCATTTAAAAAAAATCCTGGTAAAACGGTTTACAAAGGAATGATAAAATTTGCTCCGCTGGTAGAGGAAAGTTTACTCTATCGATTCATGCTAGAAGAATTTATTAGAAATGTAGGGAAATGAAAAACGCAAATGATTGAAAATCAAGTAAACAGTTGGAGGGAGATTTCAAACGTCGGCCACGTCTGGACCGTCAGCCGCCGAAAATTCATGCAACATATTTTAATAGAACTTGATGAGTTGTATTCGAATTTGAATCGAAAATGTCAATAAATATTGAAATGGCTGTTCCTTCCGCAGTGAAATGATAAAACTGACAGCTTTTCGCCAAAAACTCTGTATACATTCGAGCAAGACGCGTGTTGTACCGTTGGAATCTAAATTCAATTTAAAAGCTCCAATTATTCTTAAAAAAAACTCGTAAATATCGCGGATTATGAAATAAATTTTGGAATTCAAATGTGAAGGGAAGCAACTGTTTCTGATGTAAAATGGTCTGAATTTTAAGAATCTGCTAAAAGAAAAGTGAAAAAACTTCGTTTTCTTGTAGAAATTTGTGAAAAAATGCGAATTTTGACGTTGCTATGTGTTGCTAATCAAGAGCCAGAGTCGCCGAAATCTGCAATTTAGAGATTTCAAGATATCTCTTTGAATTTTATTTGAATTTCAACCTAACATTGAGCGAAAAATCAGAATTTTGATTTAAATTCTTTTCTTTAATTTTATCTTTTCACAAGCACACGAATAATCATAAACGGATAAACTTCAACAATGACATTTCCACATAACCTGAGCGAAAGTAGTGTCAGAATGATCAGCTGTAAGTGTAAATTGGCGATTCATCGGCAAGCAATGGTCGTAGTATTTTTGACCTGGAGTGCGAAGCCGTTGATGGATTTGAGAAATTCAAACGCCATACTGTTGGCCTTTTCACAGGGCATGCACTTGTTGGACTGGAAATGTAAATTTTCTTTTAAGCGTTTCCGTTTGAAGAGGTGAAAAAAAAGTGACTTCGCGAATTGGGGCCTGCGGAACGTCCCCGGAGGTGTAATGCGCCAAGACTGGTGTCGTTTGAAAGTAGACACGTGGGGCTATAATTCCTGAAAAGAGCAATACAATTCTAAAACATTTCACCGAATATTGAAGGTTTCAATTTGCTCAATTTTGAAAAATTCGTTTCGAGTTTGGACGGGCGTCGAGACCCCCAAATGCGATAGAGCGATGCATAGTTCCTATCGCCTTATAGACCTTTTCGTTCTATATTCAGAAACCACCACCGCTAGGCCCTGCTATTTAATTTAGCGAATCCCAGAGGATTCTCGCGTACTTCTGCAAAACATGGTTTTTCGGGCCTCCCGGCGCCATCCGACACGCAATCGCAATTAAACTCCAAAACAAACTTAAAGACACTATGCCGAATCGATTGGTGTCGGTCCGGTCCCGATCCGACTGTTGGGTATCCCGGGAGAGGGATCCCCGCAAATTAGGTGAAAAAAACATCGCGTTTTTTCGATTTTTGTGTTAAAATTGACCCAGAGTGGGAACAGGATGCCGAAGGCACCAGATTCTTCCACCGCCGGTTGCGGGTAAATATCTCGCATCGAACGAACCGGTTTGGAGACACGGCGCTCTTCAATCAAGAGAACGGCGTCCACAGATGTGATGAAAAAAACGTTTTTTTTTCGCATACATTTTCCGCCGCACCGGGTGAACCGACGGTCGCGTACTTTTCGGCATGACGTCAAAAAACGTGAAATCGACGCGGCAAGAGAACACAGTAAAAAAATCGAGCCGCGGATCAAAATTGCTCTTCAAAGGTGCTAGAAACGATCTCCTGTTTTTGGCACCTAGAGGACGCCATGTGGGACTTGCGAGCGGCAGACGGACACGGGTCGAAGGCCTGTTCAGTTTTACAACAGAAAATGACCATTTCCCGTTTCGACGCCCAAGAGGAACGGAGTTTTTACGGAAAAAGTGAAAAATTTAAAACGCACCTACAGCCGCCCCTTACGGGGGCGGAACTTGGTAAGGCTCGTCAAAAAAAACCTAATTTTTTTTTAATTCATTGGAAAAAATTCAAGACGTAAACCGAATTTTTTGACAATTTTTCTTAATTTTCAAGAAATCTTGACTTTTGACCCCTTTCGAGTTCAGTGACGGTACCTTACTCGATTAATATATTTCGACGATAAAACAAATCGCATGTTAAAAGACAACAGATATTTATATTTTTGCCTAGGACTCTTTTTTCCATTATCTGTTGTTTTTCAACATTAGTCCTAAAAAGACTTAATAATTTTATAGAACTTCGGAAAGGTTGAATATATTTATATATTCCAGATGTATTCCGCTATAATAAGTTGGTTTGATTGTATCTGTAATTAGTTAATATCACACTATGTTTAATTAACTTTTTTCAAATCTTGAGATCGAGCCTCAAAATCGTATTAATTTCTGCAACGTATTTTCAATGCTATAATTACAATTTTGATGTTTTTGTGCGTGATGGGACATATTTGGAAAGCGATTGAAATTGTTTTGATGAAGATGCAATATGCTATTGATCTTTTCAATTATTCGCTTGATTTTTCCCTGCAATTCTAAATTTAAATCACTTAACCCTTTCGCTGCGAATTACATTTTTGAACTGATGTGATTGTGTGCTCAATATTCTGAACATTACGTTATAGCCCGTGCGGAATACTTTTATAACTTTGTATTATTTGCAATAGTTTGCAAATATTGCAAAATTTTCAAAAACCAAAATCTTTGTACGAAACAAAATTTGTTTTATTTTCGTTAATTTGCATGGACCAACCTTGCAAAATTCTTTTGTTTTGTGTCAAAATTGGACGAAAACGTCAAAATAATTTGCAAAAATTGCCAAATTTTCTAAAACCAAAATCTCTATTCGAAGCAAATTCTGTTTTTTTGTTGATTTGAGTAGACACACTTTGCAAAATTCTTTTGTTTTATGTCGAAATTGAACGACAACAAAGAAAAAATCAAAATCTTTATACGAAACAAAATTTGTTTTATTTTCGTTAATTTGCATGGACCAACCTTGCAAAATTCTTTTGTTTTGTGTCAAAATTGGACGAAAACGTCAAAATAATTTGCAAAAATTGCCTAATTTTCTAAAACCAAAATCTCTATTCGAAGCAAATTCTGTTTTTTTGTTGATTTGAGTAGACACACTTTGCAAAATTCTTTTGTTTTATGTCGAAGTTGAACGACAACAAAAAAAAATCAAAATCTTTATACGAAACAAAATTTGTTTTCTTGTTAATTTGAATGGTCCAACCTTGCAAAATTCTTTTATTTTATGTCAAAATTGGACGAAAACTTCAAAATAATTTGCAAAAATTGCCAAATTTTCTAAAACCAAAATCTCGATTCGAAGCAAATTTTGTTTATTTGTTGATTTGAGTGAACAAACTTTGAAAAATTCATTTGTTTTATGTCAAAATGCATGAAATAATAATTGGACAAAAATGTCAAAATAATTGGCAATTATTGCCAAATTTTCAAAAACCAAAATCTCTATTCGAACCAAAATTTGTTATTTTTTGTTGATTTGAATGGGCAAGCCTTGCAAAATTATTTAATAATTTGCAAAAATTGCCAAAGGGTATAGCCGGATATACATATGAAATTTATTTGTAAAATGTGTGAAATAACCATTTGAGAAAGATTTCGTTTATTATTGCACAACCGAATAGTCCAAATTGTATAAAACAATTATTTTTACATGATTTGTTTTTAATTCGTTTTTTAATTTTTTTCACATTGTTCCACCACACCAAAAAAATTGAAAAAATTCCTGAGTATAAAGGAGTACAGAAGACCAAAAAATGTCTTCTGTACTCCTTCACTTCAAAAATACGGTCAAAAAAATAATTTTAGTTTTATTTCTTTTCTTAAAAATCCACTTTAGATCCGGGAATCATAATAAAAATATAAGTATTGGGGAAAAAATCGGCGCTTAGTAAATTTCAATTTTACTATAAGAAAAGAAATAAAATCGAAAATACATAACTAAAAGAGACAAAACTACATAAAGACAAGGAGACAAGACTAGACAAGACTGGACAAGACTGCACAAGTCTGGACAAGACTAGACAAGACTGGACAAGACTGCACAAGACTGGACAAAACTAGACAAGACTGGACACGACTAGACAAGACTGGATAAGACTGGACAAGACTGGACAAGACTAGACGAGACTAGACAAGATTAGACAATACTAGACATAAAAAAATAAATGTGAAATATTCATCTTCCCAGCGATAAGACCCTAGGTGCAGTTGTTCCGAATCTTTCACCCAGGGCAACGCAACGCTCCAACAAGAGTGTATATTTTTATTAATCTCTTTGTTGTGTTTAAAAAAGCCACAATGAATTCATGAAGTCTGTAGACTGCTATAGCAGTCCATAGCATCTGACCGCCAAATCAATTGGACTACTATAACAGTCCACAGCACCTTGCCGTTAAATCAATTAAACTGCTATAGCAGTCCATAGCAGCGAAAGGGTTAACTTGGATGTAAAATCTGTAAGAAACGGTAATTACTCAGTCAAGTTTCGTTATCTAAATTTTCTCATTCATGATCTTGGTCTTCAAGAAATTTTTCAGTTAATAAATCACGAAATCGTCGCAGATTTACTTCTACTTAGCCAGCTTACATCGGTATATAATATTATTTCTAGCTGCTCTTCATCAAGTTGTTTGAGGGCACTTCCTCGAATGGAATTTACAATTTTGAAGGCTATGTCTATAATTTCGTTTGTCTTTAAATATTTACTAGCTAATACTTGTTGGTGAATTATGCAGTGGTAGCTCAAAAACTTGGGAATTCATCATTTTTGCATGGAGCCCTAAATCCATTTATACCGCTTATCATTGCTCCTGCTATAGCTGTTTTTATTGAAACTAATTTAAAAAGTGGTACTTTCAGATTAGCGAGGAAGTTTTAAAATGAGTTGATATAAACCTCACATTCTTTCTTTCATAGAAATCATTCCCAAAAAATCTTCAGAATTAATATTGGTAAAACCATACTGTTCTTCTTATTCTTTGGTACCATGATCATTCAACGTACGTTGATTATCATGTTGGCTACCATGTTCACGATGATTGTTTTGTTGACAGCGGCCCGGAAAAGCTGAACCGTAGACTTCCCATACCACAGCCTCAAGTTCTTTAACCACGGTACTCTCCTTCTTCCTGGGTCCCGCTTATCTGGTATTATTAAGGTGTAGTATTACTTATTTTGCCGGGTGCCTTATAAAATGACCAAAATATTCTAATTTTCGTCGTTTGATAGTTTTGACTATTTAGATGTGAGATTTTTTTCCATGCGATTGAGATCTCTACTGTTGTTGACTTTGTCCACCCAACTGATCTTTAGTAATCGTCAGTACACCCACATTGCGAATGATTCGAGGCGTTTAAGCTTTACTTCCATGAGCGTTCATGCCTCCATGCCATACAAGAGAACTGGAAACAAATAGCAGAGTGCCATTTTCATTCCTAATTTTAAAATTAGATCGTGCCTGGTTAGTATTTTTATAAAGGCGGCTCTGGCTTTTTCTATTCTAGTTTTGATCTCGATGCTCGGGTTTCAATGATCGTTGATGTTGCACCCAGATACCCCAATTTAAGCATCCTTTCCAGATGTGCGCCCTCGACCATGGCACCATTACCTATATAAGTCCCGTAATTTACTCTCTTTTAGCCTTTTTTTATGTCCCACTGCTGGGCACCGGCCTCTTCTCTGCCACATATCAACCTCAGCACTAAGATTGGATATGGGGGGACCTAGCGGTTTAACGTCGAATCCGAACGACAAATTTTTCCAGAGAAGGTTGTAGACATTGAGACCCCACGGTTGCCTAATCCGGATTGGGGAATTGAGTGTGGTGGGTTGCAGCCATTAGTTTTTAATTTTTACTGCTTTAGTTCAGCGTGAGATTCGAACCCGCGCTCTCTGACTCGAAGCCAAGTGCTTAACTATCTGAGCCACCACCACATCCGTACTTTACTGTTGAGCATATATTTTGTTTTGTTGACATTGAGTTTTAAGCCAAATTTTGTACAGGTTTCGGAGATCCTATTCTTGTACTTCTTCTTTAGAATAGGCCTATTTAGGACCACGCTTGTTCTTTAACTGTTGGGCTTTGATCTTTGCCCAGTATTGTCGTATCTTCTGCCGGTGTAGTTTCTTTCACTCTTCTGTCCAGGGGGTACCTTTCCTTCGGGGTTTTTCCTGAAATCTACGGACTTCCTTCAGGGAGCGTCTCAGGGACTGTCTCAGGGAATATCTGTAATTCCCAGTTCTTAAATATTCTTCTCGGTTTCTGTCAAACAAGTGGTTTCTTCTTGTTTTGCCAAAAGGTGAACAGACGGTTGGTTATCCGGTTTTGAGGCAAGCTTGCAACGTGTCGATAGAAAGCACCCTTCTTTTCCTCCAACAGTCAGATATCATCTCAATATGTTTGTTGAGCTCAGAGTTATACCGCTTTCGGAATTCCCCATTTTCCTTTACAAGGCCTAGGATATTCCAGAGAATTCTCCTCTCTCTGAGTTCCAAATTCTATACCAGACCTCATCGGTTCAAGGAAAGACACTCCATGGCATACAGGGATTCTCGTCGTAAGATTGATGTGTAGTGAACTTAAGTTTCAGGTTTCGTGACAGGCATTTCTTGTTATAAGTGTTCTTAGTCAGTCGATAGGCTAGTTCTAACTTGTTGACTCTTTTGGCCAATGAAGCTCATTCTGATAAGTTGGGTTTAATCCATTCGCCGAGATACTTGAATTTCTCAGTCCTCTTGATGTTTCGCTGCTCTAGTAACATCTTGCTGTTTGCTTTTCTAATATTGGTGAAGAATTCGGTTTTCTCCAGCGACACTTGAAGACCCACTTTGGCAGCAGGTTTTCTGAGGCAATTTACCTGCATTGTTGCCATCTCAAGAGAATCAGCAAACAGTGCCATGTCATCTGCAAAGGCCAGGCAATCTACAACCAGTGCATAGTTCTTACGTCCCAGGTAGATACCACTCTGAGCACCCAAATTGATCAGTTTCTTGCGCTTTTCTCTCATTATCTTTTCAAGGACACACTTGAAGGGAAGTGCGGAAAGTCCATCTCCTTGTCTCACTCCAGTTTTTATTTTGAAGCTTTCTGAAATCTCGCCTCTAAATTTAACCTTGGAATGGGTGTTCGTCAAAGTTTCTAGGGTGTGTCTGTGGGTTTTGTTGTCTAGCCCTAGTTCCTGGTGAACTTTGTTAAGCGTTTTTACACCAATGGAAACGTAGGCCTTCCTAAAATCAACAAAGGTGACGACCACCTTGCGGTTTCTCATCTTGGAGTATGCAAGTACAGTTTTAAGAGTTGTAGTTTGTTTATAGTAGAAGTTTTCGCTGGGTGGATCACAGTTGACTAGATTTTTAAAGTACTGAGCCAAAATGTGGCAGTTGGCCTTGTTGTTATAAGCCAGTTTGCCTTGTTAGTCTCTGAAGTGGAGGCTTGGCGGAGCGTTTTCTGAGTGTCTGCTTGAAGGTTCCAAAGAAATCTCTGGAGTTATTGTTAGCAAAGCTCTCTTCGATTTGGGTTAGTTGGTTTTGTGTCAAAGTTCGTTTGGTTGCTCGAATTATCTTGGCTGTAACCTTTCTTTGTTCCAAAAATTTTTGCCAATTTTTCGTTGGAATTTTTAGAATTCTACTTCACCCAGGCTGATTGTGTTTGGGCTATTGCATTGTCACAGTCTTCAATCCACCACAGATGCTGGCTTCTTCTATAGAGATGGGCGAGTTCATTGGCTGCCTTGACAAAAGTTATACAATCTTCATTCGTCTTGATCCGTCTTGGCAAGAGTTATACAATCTTCATTCATTCTAAATTAATCTTTAGTTTCTTCAACTTATAAAATCTTTCGTGTCTTCAACTTGATGTTATTGAAACGCTATCAGGACTTCCTGCTACCTTAGAAGCAATTCTATGTATTCGCTTCTTAATTTTTAAGAGGCGTTGGTTGGCATCATATGAGCAATTCTCTGGAATTTATATTCCTGACTTCCGTTATCTGATAATTTTGTGTCTAAAGATGCGTTGAAGTAACAATTAACGTAACATGAAAACCCTCATAAGTTTACAACCAATTCCTGTAGGTTTTTAATACAAAAGTAATCGACTTTCATGTATGATTAAGGCCCAAAAAGCACAATGAGGCAATATTTATTCATATATTTTCTAATTATAGATTAAAATACGTGACAAAATGTGATAAATATCCTATTTTATTGATTTATAGATGACTGTCTTATTTTCCAGTCAAACATAATTCAATATACCTACATGAACAATTTAGATTATCCCAAATACACTGAGCCTAAAAATCAGGAAATTACAACTGAGCCTAAAAATCAGGAAATACCTTATATTACAGAGGAAACGAAGAGAGCTCCGATGGAGGAGTAGGTTTCATAATACATAAAAAACACACAAAACAGATCCTACACATAGAGAGCATAAGCCCCAGAGTATGCTTTATAATACTGAAACTAAACCAAAGATATAACATAAAGATCATCCAAGTGTATGCCCCAACATCCACACACACAGAGGAAGAAATCGAGACCTTCTATGAAGACATCTACTCTGCAATGTCAAAAACTCCAACATACTACACACTAATAGTTGGAGATTTAAACGCCAAGCTGGGTAAGAGGCAAGACGACAGCGAAATTTCCCTGGGACAATACGGGATAGGAGAAAGAAATGATAGGGGAAACACCTTACTGCAATTCCTTTTAGAACATCGTATGAATGCTATGAATACCTTTTTTAAGAAAGCCGAACACCGGAAATGGACCTGGGCGAGCCCTGACGGAAATACACGTAACGAAATAGATTTCATCATCACGGATAAAAAACAAATCGTACAGGATGTCACAATACTCAACCGGGTGTCAGTGGGAAGCGACCACAGGATGCTAAGAGCAAAAGTTGTGCTACGATTGAAAAAGGAGAGAAGACTGCTTGCAACATCAAAGAGCAAAGAACAAACTACAGTGAACAATAACGGGGAATACAAGAAATCCATAGCAGAACGACTAGGACACGGTAACATCGAGGAAATGAGTATAGAAACCTTGAGCAATGAAATCGTAACATCGATACAAGAGGCAAAACAGATACATGTTACGAAACTAAACAGGGAAGAAGGGAAACTATCAGCAAACACACGACAACTTATGAAACAAAGGCGAGAAAAACTACAAAAGCACCTACTACATACAGACCAGCTGAGAACACTAAATAAAGAAATATCAAAGGCCGCAAGGAAAGATATTAGAAACTATAACAAAACACGGATAGCGAAGACTATCGAAGAGAACAAAATCATGAAAGTACTGAGACAGAAAATAACACCTGGAAAAGCAGAAATTACCAAACTCGAGGACCAAAACGGGCAAACTATCAGGAACAAAGAAGAGATCCTGGAAACCGTAAAACGCTTCTATTCAAATCTCTATAGCGCTCAAGAAACACCAGAGCCGGAATATACCCGTACCATCCCCCAAATTTTAAACCAAGGATCAGAAGATCTACCGGAGATAACCCAAGAGGAAATCTCAAAATCAATTACGGAAATGAAAAATAACAAGGCGCCCGGGGAGGATGATATTGCGATCGAACAGATTAAGGAGTAAGGGGGAGTCGAGCTATTAGAAGCCATAAAGAGTTTATTCAACAAATGTCTCACGGAAGGAATAACACCAACAGCATGGGACAATGCAATCATTGTTATTATACACAAAAAGGGAAACACGGCTGACCTAAAAAACTACAGGCCAATAAGCCTGCTTTCGCACCTCTATAAACTCTTCACCAAAATCATAAATAGACGCCTCACAACCAAACTTGACCTTTATCAACCACCTGAACAAGCAGGATTCAGAGCCGGATACGGAACGAACGACTACCTGCAAACCATCAAAACCGTAATAGAGAAATGAGTCGAATACAACAAGCCACTCGTCCTTGCCTTCGTGGACTACGAGAAGGCATTTGACTCTATCAACCAGAATGAGATGTTTAAGGCACTGGCGAATTGCCGAATAGACCATAGGTACTCGGAGACTCTACAGCACATATACAAAAATGCTACCGCATGCGTTAAACTACACGAAAAAACGGACAGATTCAGAATACAACGCGGCGTCCGACAAGGTGACACCATCTCGCCTAAACTATTTACAAACCTCATGGAGTACATGTTCAAGACCATAGAACTAGAAGATATGGGCATAAACATCAATGGCGAAAACCTCAACCATCTACGGTTCGCAGACGACATTGTGCTAATTTCGGATAGCCTAGACAAGACTGAAAAAATGCTTAAGGAGCTGGCAGAACAATCACGAAAAGTCGGCCTTAAAATAAACATCTCGAAAACGGAATTTATGACCAACCTAGTACCTTCCCGAAACTTTATAATGGAAGGGATTGAGATCCGGCAAGTCACCTCATACAAGTATCTAGGCCACGAGATTAAAATCGGCAGAGACAACCAGACACATGAGATTGGAAGGAGGCTAAGACTAACGTGGGCAGCCTACGGAAAACTAAAACACATTTTCAAATCCGACATCCCCAACTGCCTAAAACGTAAGGTGTTTGACCAGTGCATCCTACCAGTTTTAACCTACGGAGCGGAGACTCTAACACTCACACAAAAGTCCGTCCAAAAGATCAGAGTGGCGCAACGAGCCATGGAACGTTCCATGCTTGGAATTACATTGCGAGATAAAGTGTGGAATGAAGTACTAAGACAGTGATCTGGATGCAATTGAAGTCATAACCAAACTAAAATGGAACTGGTCCGGGCATGTCGCAAGGATGCCAAACAACAGATGGACCGAAAAGATCCTGGAATGGCGACCTA
The DNA here is from genome assembly GCA_944588485.1 of Phosphuga atrata. Taxonomy (NCBI): domain Eukaryota; kingdom Metazoa; phylum Arthropoda; class Insecta; order Coleoptera; family Silphidae; genus Phosphuga; species Phosphuga atrata. The sequence continues at coordinate 2,830,895 of OX155901.1, forward strand.
GACAGGAGGCCTACAGAAGTAGAGGACGCCCACCCACCCGATGGACAGACGATGTGAAACGCATCGCCACCAACTGGATGCAAGAAGCACAAGATAGAAGCAGATGGAAGATGTTAATAGAGGCCTATGTCCAGCAGTGGACGAGACAGGCTGAATAAAGAAGAAGAAAGAAGAAGACTGTGCCTAACCAGTAAATACATTTTATCTTAATTTTTAAATGTTGTTAATTTTGTTGTTTTGAAATTTTGTTGAAATATTAATTAAAAGTTTAATAATGTACATTTCTCAATGTATTTTGTATATGAAAGGAATTTAATAGATAATATAAGTATGTTCGAAAACAATAAAAACAGTACATTTCACTATCATATAATTCTAAACAGAATTAAATATTTGTTAGGGAAAGTGTTAATAATAATAAAAACTTACTTAAATTTATTCTTTTTTAAGTCCATTGTTAAATCATGTATTTTCGTGCTTGATAACTTTTTTGACATTTCCATTTATAAACAGCGACAAAAGCTGAAAAATTCTGACACTCACGTCACTTTTTTAATACAGAGGACTTGATTGTATTCATTTTTTTTTTAATTTGATTACTTTAATGTAACCTAGCGATATTGAATAATTGCGTGCGCTATTCAAATTATGTAAAATACAACTAATATTAACAATTTATAGAAGTAGGAGATTATCACTACGATATCTTCAAATCTGTCAGTAGCTGGAACTACACGGATATCTTCTGTTACTCTTTGGCACACCCCGCTCAATATGCGTAGTGTGAGCCGTTCGCTGCGCCAAAGCAAGTAACGGCAACGGTCAAGACCGATTTTTGTCAGAGGCTGAAGGTCAACAGATATTATGAAAAAGTAAAGACAATAAAGTTAGAATTTCTGTAATTACTACCTTAGAGTCCTAGATAAGAAAATCTCGTCGGTTCCTCATCCAAAGGGAACTCTTATCTGAAGGCAAACTGACAGATAGCGTAAGTCAAGGATAAGGAGTCGACGAGATTTTCTTATTTTGGACTCTAAGGTAGTAATTACACAAATTCTAACTTTATTTTCTTTACTTTTTCATAATATCTGTTGGCCTTCAGCTCCTGCCAAAAATCGGTCTTGACCGTTCCCGTTACTTGCTTTGACGCAGCGAACGGCTCACACCAGGCATCTTGAGCGGGGTGTACGAAAGAGTAACAGAAGATATCCGTGTAATTCCAGCTACTTACAGATTTGAAGATATCGTAGTGATAATCTCCTACTTTTAATCTATTATTAATTTGCTTCCAACCATGACATCTCATTTTAAACTTTATTAATAATTTATCGCACTAAAAAAAGTGCACCAAAATAGTAACATTAGTGATAGACATAATATATACTAATCAGTCAATAGCTCTAATCCAATTCCTAACTTTCTTTCTTAATATCTTCTTTAAACTGATAAAGATTTTCATATTGTCAGGAAGTAAATTAGTTAGGAAGCAAATGTAAACGCACAAGTAATGGACGAAAAAAAATTTCTTGTATAATAAGGGCAGAAACGAGTTTTTAAATATTCTCAACACTTTACCATAGACAAAAGTCGTCGAGCTACCAATATTTGATGTTTTATTTACTTCTTCTTCTTCTTCTTTACGTGTCATGTACTCCGAGGACGTCGGCGATCATCGTGCTATTTTATTTCCTGCTTGTTATCCCAATCACTGCTTAACAATCATCTTTACGGTTTTTTTTTTTAATTTTCTCGAGAACGTTAAAATGCAGCGAAATAATTTTTGACACACATAAACTACACGACAAGACGAACAAGCGGATGTTTAAATTGTCCTGAAAGATTTATTAATTCGTCGAGATATTTCAAACTGAAATTTACCCGATTCTCGATTTGCTAAGTAGATATCTTGGAAACGGTTGCAGATAATCAAAAACGGTTTGAGGCATCGTCTTCAGGTCATTTTCCTGTTAATACACTGAGATTGTCCGCGGAAAAGTTACGACTTTCCGAGATCTCTATCCCGAGCGTCGAAATTTCTTAAGAATTTCTTCAATCCTTGCAGGCGATAGTGAATAGAAAGAGCTAGTGAAATATAATTTACATATTTGTAATCAACAGCAAAAATGCTTTCAGAAACACTTTTAAATTTTACTGTAATTCAAAAATAACGATTTTGACAAAATTGATTTTATCGCATTTCGTCATTTCCGCGGTCTAGACTTCCCATGTCGATGGAATTTCTTAACTGAAAGCTTCCTAGGGAATATTATGTACATTTCCCGACTAATTTTTTTGACGCTGATGAGTTATTGGACATGTTCGACGTTCAACTGAACCATGCGATGCGTTTAATCTCGGGTACAATTAGATTTACACCAAGCCGCTGGTTACCAGTACTAAGCCATATTCCACCTCCAGCGATAAGGAGATCCACTGCACTTGTCAGAGAATACAAGAAGGTTCTTCAAAACCCACAACTACTAATAAACACCGATATCTCGATGATATACGAAGGAATAGCCTGCGCTCAAGAAAAACCCCCATCAGAACAGATGAAAACCTGGCGACCGCTAACTTCAACCCAATAAATAAGTGTATGCAGAAATGTACCCAAGCAGCCAAACCCTAATTTCACAACATGGCGTGCATAATAACTCTGGGGTAGTTGCTATCTTTGATCTATGTTTGATCTGGCTTTGATCTACCACATAAGACATGGACAACACTTAACCGGATTAGGACCAACCATGGCAGGTGTACCGATGCCTTCTGCAAGTGGAACATAATATCCTTCTCATAGTGTGACTGCGGCGCCGAAAGGCAGACGATTCGTCACATCACGGAACACTGCAATCTGAGTTTGGCATCACTGCATTCGGAGGTCATCCAAATGTTTTTCTGACAGCTACACCAAACTCACTCGAGTACATTAATAATTTAGACATCCAACTGTAAATTGTATTATATTTTTTATGTTTTACATTGTGCTACATATTGCACCGCTATTTTTTTCACGACGTATTATGTGATGTATGCCACTTGAGAAATAAATAAAGAACATCCATCATTAAGACTATATGAAGGATCTGCGATAGATCTCTCGTAGAAAAATAGAAAATTGATGAAATTGCGTAGATTGTTTAAAAATGAATGTTTTTAGTTACTATTTGTGTCTTTTCAATTTTCGTTGAAACACGAATATTAATTGTAATAAGTGTATTTATTCTGGAAGATTTTATCCGGAGGCAGGAGCAAGCGTCCTGGAAATTATTTCAAAGTTTCTGATTTATGCGGCTGATATCTTGGCGCGAGAAATTAAAACTACCGAGGAAGAAAAAGCATTTAGAGGCGGCCCCGAAATTCTAAATGGCTTTCTGCAGATGTAAATATTAAAAACGTCCTCGATTTTTATTACCGAGTGAAATTTATTCTCGCCGAATTTATAGGACGCATAAAGTCAATTGAAATGTCTCAATTATTTTATCGGATAATGATAAATTGTCTTTCATATGTTGAATTGAGCTCCCACTGCGATCTCGAAAGAAAGATAATTTCCCCAGAAAACTCCGTGTATATTTGTATAGGAAAATGACCTAAAACGTTTCAGCAACCCGTTGGGAAGTATTTGCAATCGTTTTCGAGATATCGCCTGATGAAACTCTACAATTTAATTTTGAGATTTCGCAATGAAAAGATAAGCAACTCTTTGTTGATATAACGTCCATCTTGTTGGACGTTATATGAATTTTTATTTGTATCTTGTAATGAAAAGAAATTCTGTCACTTTCACGTCACTTTTTTGGACTTGGTAAAGAATACGGGATTTTTTTGAAACTTAGTGTTACGGATTTTTACTTGATGTAACTATTGTTAGTCGTCTTTGGCACTCTTTAACTAAGATCTGGAAGCAAAAATTAAGCTCCTACGTTGATGCAATAAATATACGTGTTTAGGTTGAAAATAATTGTTGACATTTTTAAGATGACAGATAGTAGATGCGAACGCAACTAACTCGACGTTTCCACGTTTATTATTTTTGATTCATTCAACGGTCCTTGGCATATTGTCCTATATTAGATCGAGAGTTTGCGCTGCCGCGCGTATATTGTCTTGCTTTAGCTGAAACCTAACCTAATATAACCGGAGTTAAGCCAACGATCCTTGCCACATTGTCCTATATTGGATCGAGATTTCGCGCAGACGCGCGTATGTTGTTTTTTTTATCTGCCCGCTAAGAGGCGGGCAACCTAATCTAACCGGGGTTAAAGGGTTTTCTTCAAATAACTTCCTGCATTCTGTAAGTAGGGCAGCTTCATCTGAAGTGAGACCAGGGAAAAATGAAGTCCGGCAGCCGCGAGGTATAGACCTTCTGGAGCTCCTCTTTACAATTGTTATGAAGATGTCATAGGATTCTGGTGTGGGTTCTATTGAAGACACTTCTTCATATCTGCAAATTTCGACCAGCTTTCTTGAAGTTGTACCTCCCGCGGAATGGTACTTTCTAAGGTCTAACGGCAGCAAATATTTGGAACATTATTGGACGGTGATGTGTATTAGGTATTGGAGAACAGGCAGATATTACACATAGTTCGCTGATTCTGTAACTGCTGAAAATAAGGTCAGGGTTGTAACATCGTTTCCATCTACAACTATTGAATGACGCAGGCTGTTTTGCATCATGGATCAGGGTAAGGTGATTTATTTCTGCCCATTCTTGCACTGCTCTTCCATTCTCATCTTCATGATCATATCCCCATATGCAGCTTTGGTTGTTGAAGTCGCCAATCACAATCTGTGTGCTTTTATTTCGGAAATTGAATGGCTTATTGATGATGAAATCAGCGCCAGGTGGTTTACGAAGAGATGAAATTGTACAGTTGCTGTTTCTAGAGTGAGATAATCAATGTTGTTTTCCTCCGTGAGTGCCGTGGAGAGGATTTGAACTTCTGGTTGGACAAAGATGGCACTTCCGTACTTATCATGAGGTCTTTCTATTGCAAGGGACTATTCGACTATTGCATTTGATAGCTTCTATGTGTCTCCTGTATGCATAGGACATGGCATGTGTTGACACACGTGGCATGTGGACATGGTATGTGCATGGTATATGCTGGATACAAAGGTTTTGCAATAGATCGTTGGCGGATGATATGATATGTCTTGATCAATGACCGCCATTTTGCACGGTTTTGTGCGTCATTTAGTTTTAGGCCCGCTAGGATCGTTAGGTGTCTTGCCATCGCTGCTACGATCTTCCTCTGGGACGTTGGTCTTCAATCTCAAAATGGAGGGCAGACTTGAATACAGTACCAGGAGCTGCGTTTCTCTCCCATTTTGTTCATAATTGGAGCTACACACATTTGCTCTCGATTCGTGTCGTTTCTGACATGGTCCATAAGGGAGATGCCCATTCCCCAACAAAGCATTCTTCTCCAATCTTGTCAGATGGTCGATATTTGACTCCATACAGCGCAACAAGCCGTATCACTGTCCGGTATATCTTGGATTGGAGGTGAAGTGGCATTTTCTTGTCGCAAAGTACACCCGTGACTTTTCACCGCATCCAGGTTGCATTTACTATGCCTCTTCATCACTGAAGCTGCCATCACTCTGTAGACGAGACCGAAGGTACCTAGATGAGTTGGTCTTGACTAGATTTTCTCCACCGACTTGAATGGTACCGTCACTTGGATTTAACTCCAGATTAACTTCCGTCTTTTTCACGTTTAGATGTAGACCATACTGGGAGAGGCGTTCAACTTGTCGTTGGAGTTTCTTGCGGGAGGTATTACATCATCCGCATACAGAAGGGTCCAAGAGACATTCCGTTGTAGATCACGAGTGACGGTGTCCATCGCAAGAACAAAGAAGGATGGTGATAGTGCTGAACCTTGGTGGTCCCCGCCATTTGCAGGAAAGTTATCTGAGGTGCCAACAGCACAACGTACTCTGCTACTGGTGTTTGTGAATAGCATCTTGACCACATTAACAAACGATTCTTCATCACTGAATGATTCTTCATCTCCATGGTCTAGGAGCGCAAACCAAATTAACTTATGAGGAACACGATCAATGGCGTTTTCGAGGTCGAAAAGGTCTTTGGTTGTTGAAGTCGCCAATCACAATCTGTGTGCTTTTATTTCGGAAATTGGATGGCTTATTGATGATGAAATCAGCGCCAGGTGGTTTACGAAGAGATGAAATTGTACAGTTGCTGTTTCTAGAGTGAGAACTTCAATGTTGTTTTCCTCCGTGAGTGCCGTGGAGAGGATTTGAACATCTGGTTGGACAAAGATGGCACTTCCGTACTTATCATAAGGTCTTTCTATTGCAAAGGACTATTCCCTTTAATTTTGGTCTTTGCATTTGATAGCTTCTATGTGTCTCCTGTATGCATAGGACATGGCATCTGTTGACACACGTGGCATGTGCATGGTATATGCTGGATACAAAGGTTTTGCAATAGATCGTTGGCGGATCATATGCCCTCTATATCTGCAGAGATAATTGTTAACTGTGGCGCTGAAAACGACCCGGTTGATGTTTCTGATGTGAAAGGATGAGCCGTCAGAGAATTTTAATTAATTCTCTGCCGTTTTCCTCATTAGTCAAAAACTAATAAAGCGATGGCGAGAGAGGTGAGATTCGACCACAACCGGCCGGTGGACACACCGTCTAATACCAAATATGAGCATGTGGTACGAGAGGACACATGGCGAATTGAGGTTTGAACTCACTCAAGCTCGCACCACACATGGACGTTTCATGGTGTATTTGGAAAGATTTAGCAGAGGCGAAAAAGCGACTTGCTTGCTATGCGGACACTGCAACTACGATGAACACCACACAGTTTTTAATTGTCTCAGCACCGAAGAAGTAAGGAATCATTTCGAGCAAAACTGGGAAATGAAAATAAACGTAGAAGGACTCGTTCCATTGCAATGAAAACAAATTCCACTACGCTGTTATGTGCTCTCTACCCTGCTATACGGAGTTGAAGCCTGGACCCTAAAGAAACCTGAACTAAAACGGTTGGAAGCGTTCGAGATGTGGTGTTATCGCAGAATGTTTAGAATATCCTGGAAAGATAAAGTCACCAACAAACAGGTACTTGAAAAGGTAAAAAAGGAATGCGAAGTCGTGCCGACCATTAAGAAAAGGAAACTAGAGTATCTAGGCCATGTCATGTGAGGCCCCAAATATAGTCTTCTAAGACTTATTATGCAGGGAAAAATTAAAGGAACCAGGAGTATTGGTAGGCGTAGAGTATCCTGGCTGAAGAACCTGCGCGAGTGGTTCAGCTGTAGCAGCACGGAACTGTTCAGAGCAGCGGTGAACAGGATAAGAATAGTCATGATGGTGTCCAACCTCCGGTAGGAGAAGGACTGCAAGAAGAAGAAGACTCGTTCCAGCAATGCTATGCAATGAGAATAACTGGGTGTCAGTGGCGGCTTATGTACCGCACGTCATTGAGAAGAAACGAGCAGCGGAGGAGAAACAGAAAGCAACCAAAAACTCAACTCAAGAAAGGACGGGGAAGTAAGGAAACGGCAACATCTGACGCCACCTCAATGTAATGCGTGAGCAGTTCCGGCTCTGGTTCACTTGTCAAGCAAACGGTGTGCTCGCTACGTCTTCCAAATTGTTAAAAACAGCCAAAAGTGACAAAAGCTTTCCTGAAACTAAACAGGGACAAGCTTAGAATTCTGAGAGGTGCACTGTTCTATAAGAGATAAATGTACCTTGGAGCATTGCTTAAACGAAGATGAGTTGCAACCATTGAATCCCTCCCAGATCCTAAAACTTCTGAAGGAATCAGGAGCAGAGGAGGCGCTTTAAATTGGTAACTATACCAACGCTGAGAGGAAGAAAGAACAATAGATCTATAAAGGTTGCAGTGCAAGTCACCATCGAAATCTATAATCTGCCATTTCACCATATTTTCTGGCTAATCATAACATACTGATGCTGCAAACTAGAACCTTCTACTACGATCTCATAGTGCTTGTTCACGTAGAAAGGCGCGGGCGCGGTAGACGAGGCGAGTTCGTATTCACATTGACCTCCAGACGTTTGGTTAGGTTAACGTCAGGTTAGGTTAGTATACTAACATTAGTTTAAGTTTTGGTTTGTATAGTAACCAGAACAGCAGTAATAAACTCTTCTGTGTTGAAAGACACGATGAAAACATGGTATCGTTTCTAGCGATAAATTCATACTGGTTGAACTTACATGACGTCGCGAGTGAATCGCGCGTTCCTCTGCTAGTTCGACGTGAACACATACAAACATCTCACGCGTCTGATATTGCCGCGAGCGCGCCGCGCGCACCAATTGCTAGCTTGCCCGCTGCTTATGCCCGTCATACACACAACGGTCTACATGACAGGTCTACCTGTGCAGGTTTGCCTGCGCAGGTAGACCGGAGCGTGTGTGGGAATAGACCTGTGCAGTTTCTTGTGTACGGTTGACCTGCGCAGGCAAACCTGCGCATGTAACCCGTACGGTAGACCGTAACGTGTATGGCGGGCATTAGACCGCACGTGCGTTTTGTATATGAACACTTGTACATTACGCCATTTGTTTGATATTTGAAACGTGGTTGAGCACATACACCGGGGAATTCAATTCAATTTTCTCATAATTGATATAAATTTGTAAGAGACGATTTCAATGCAGAGTTATTTGTGTGTAAAATGGCTTGAAATCTTCTATTCCCGTTGTGAAATTAAATTCGAAACTTTGTAGTTGCCGAAAGTTTCGAAATATTTAAACGAAATCTGTTACGGCAAAAGTTACCCTTGCAATTGAGTTATACTATCTTTATTGCCCTTTAGCTATCGCCACATCCACCATTCCCACTTGTCCGACCTATAATAAATTACGTAACAATTTGCGCGAATTTTCCACAAAATTCGCACAATGAAAAAACTCGAATTACAAAAAAACGTGAATTTAATATATTAATTTAGTACAAGGCGATAATAGGAAGATAAGTGTAATATTGTATAAGATAAGTGTATTATTATCCATAAATAAGCTAAAGCTATTTTTCTCTTAAGAATTTACAGTTGAAAGGGATTTGACAAGCAATTGATGCAAGGAATACAGGGATTAAGGCTGTGGAAAAACCAAGAAACTACTTAGCAAGTGTTTGATCGTTGTTCTAGTTAAAATCTGATTATATAATTTCTTGGTAGTAAAATCATGATTTCATGTAAAATCTGTTAAAAATAAACTTCGATCATTATGAAACATTAAACTAGAATGTAACGATTAAATAAACGAGACTAGGCAGCTCGGATTAGGCTGACAAGATTAACAGGCTCCACTAGATAAACTCGGCTAAAGACACACAAGATTTTAAACTTATTAAAGACGAAAAATAGCTTGAATATATAACTATATGAATAACAATATAATAATTATATTGAATATTTTCAACCTGCTCGTAGCTCTATAATATTAAGTCTCATGTTGAACAAATCTCCTATTAAAACAAATACTTTCTGGCTAATACAACACAAGATATTGACTTATACAACAGATATTTTCATGTTATTACTAGTCCCAGTACATTTTCATGTCACTAGCAGTGTTTTTAAGCGCACTTCTATCTATTTGGATTAGGTGAATAACAATCTTCAGGCACGTGTCGAAATTAATTTCTCATCAGTGCAGCTTTGCTGTTTGAATTACAAATTGGAATACACTTACATGAACTTGGATACCTCGCGCATGACTGGCGGGTTTAGTTTTTAATTTGTGGAGGAAGACCTGAACCTAGTTAAGGTGGTTGATTTAAATGATGATTTAATGTTGGTGAAACCATACTAATTATAGATGTAATAACACAAACTTAAATCTTAACGAGGAAACTTTTGAGAACATTTTTACAAATTTTCGTGAAAATCCTTAGAATAGTTTTTGCTTTATAAAGAAAATTATAAAGTTTGTACAATTTTTAAACAGATTTAGTTTGATCGAAAACTGTCAAAGTTTGGCAATCTGTAATAACTGATGCAACTAGATTTCAGCTATGCCAACCAGAGAATCTTAATGAGGAAACTTTGAAGAACACTTTTACAAATTTTCGCGAAAATTCTTCGATTAGTTTTTGTTCTATAAAGAAAATTGTAAAGTTTGTTCAATTTTGAAACAGATTTAGTTTTATCGAAAACTATCAAAGTTTGTCAATCTGCAATAACTGATCCAACCAGATGTTATCGATGCAAACTAGAGCAACTTAATGGAGAGACTTTTTAAGAACATTTTTAATAAACAATCCTTTGATTAGTTTTTGTTTTATAAAGAAAATTGTAAAGTTTGTCCAATTTTGAAACAGATTTAGTTCGATCGAAAATTGTCAAGGTTTGGCAATCTGTAATAACTGATCCAGCTAGATTTCAGCTATGCGAACTGGAGAATCTTAAAGAGAAATCTTTTAGGAATATTTTTACAAATTTTCGCGAAAATTTTTCGATTAGATTTTGTTCTATAAAGGACATCGTAAAGTTTGTGCAATTTTGAAACAGATTTATTTTGATCGAAAATTGTCAAACTAAATCTAAACTCTAAACGATCTAAATCTCTCTAAACGAAAATTTGAAAAAATGATCTTAAAAGTCTCCCCTTTTAGTTGCTCTATTTTGCATTGATGACTTCTAGTTAGATCAGTTATTACAGATTGACAAACTTTGACAATTTTCGATAAAACTAAATCTGTTTCAAAATTGGAGAAACTTTACAATTTTCTTTATAGAATAAAAACTAATCAAAGAATTTTTGCGAAAATTTGTAAAAATGTTCTTAAATGTCTCCACTTTAAATTACTCTAGTGGTCACACCTGAATTCTAGTTTATCAGTTATTACAGATTGCCAAACTTGAAAGTTTTCGATCAAACTAAATCTGTTTCAAAATTGGACAGACTTTACAATTCCCTTTATCAAATAGAACTAATTTAAGGATTTTCAGGAAAATTTGTGTACTTGAGTACTGGAGGGCAGAAGGAATGCCTTCGGGTCTTCTGTCCGATGAAGGGAAAACCCCTATCTACAACCTCCACGTGGTAGAGTATGGTAACATCATGATGATGGCAAATGCAGAGGGGGACCGAACCGTTGCCGGGATAAGCAGCAAACTTATTCTTAGGAAAAAGCTGGGCTCTCTTTGGTCCAGGGGGTTAGAAATAACCCCCGAAGGCGGATGAACCGAACAATACGGTCAACGGCATAGGATGTAGAAGGCAACGGGAAACCACTACATTAAAGATCGTCACAGATATCCCTAGTACAATCAATGGCCATGTTCAAAACAAAATATTGTACCGGAGCATCAAGTCTCCCAATCGGATCTCCGGGGGGGACTGTTTTGAATATTGCTACAAACAAAAAAACTCTATTGCGAATCCCAAAGACCTCAACCAAAGATAAAAACTATAGAATAGGAACATGGAACCTGCGAAGTATGTTCCAGGCAGGAAAAACGGAAAACGTCATAAAAGAACTAGAACGAATGAAGATCGACATACTCGGATGCAGTGAAACGAGGTGGCCGGGTACTGGAAGATCTGACGTAGATAACTATCACATCTACTACTCAGGCGACGATAAAACACAGAATAAGAACGGCGTTGCAATTATAGTCACGGAGGAGGTACATAAAGCAGTTCTAGGATTTGTACCAATATCAAACAGAGTGGCAATAATGAAACTAAATTCCAGCCCTTGCATAATTAATATAATACAGGTTTATGCACCCACAAGCGAAGGAAGCGACGAGGACATCGAACAATTCTACGAAGATATAAGAACAGCACGAAAACAGACCAAAAGGACGGAAATCACAATACTAATGGGTGACTTCAATGCGAAAGTGGGTAAAGAAGAACAAGAAGATATAGTAGGAAGATATGGTTTGGGAACTAAAAACGAGAGAGGAGACCTGCTGATCCAGTTTTGCAAAGAAATTGAGCACTCAATAATGAACACCTTCTTTAAGTTACCTCCAAGAAGGTTATATACGTGGAAATCGTCGGCCGACCGCGAACAGTGTGTAATTAGAAACCAAATAGACTTTATTACAATAAATAAAAGGTTTAGAAACTCCATCACATCCACTAAAACTTACCCTGGAGCAGACGTATATACCGACCATAACCTACTGCTGTCAACACTTAAAGTACGCTTTAAGAGAACAGAGAAGAAGCCCCAATTGAAGAGACATGACATACAGAGACTGAAAGACCCCAACGTGATGCAACAAGTTAAAGACCAGATTAAAGAAGGTATGAACAAGATCAGAAGCCTTGCCAGCCGCAACATAGAACAACAAGTCGAAGCCATCACCAATGTAATGAAAACTGTTGCAGATAAAAACCTTTACACAAATCATTGAAAAAAGAAAAGCAAGTGGATTACAGATGAGATCTTAGGTTTGATGGAAGAACGAAGAAAAACAAAGAGCAAAGACTTAAAGTCATATAAGCAAATCCACAACAACATTAAAAAAAAGATCAAAGAAGCCAAAGAAAACTAGTGGAAAGAACAATGCTCTGAAATAGAAGAACTAGACAGAAAACATGACGTTTTAAATACACATAAAAAAATAAAGGATGCAGCTGGAATAAACAAACCACGACAGAATAACATAATTACCGACAAAAACGGGACTGCACTACTGAACGTGAATGACAAAGTAGCAAGATGGCAACAATACATACAGACTCTTTATGCTGACGATAGCCGAACAGTTTCTAACACAAATAGCCCAGCACAAACAGGACCTTCTATAACTCATCAAGAAGTTCTTAAGGCAATTGGAGTCTCAAAAACAACAAGTCCCCGGGCCCAGATGAAGTTCTTGGCGATATGTTAAAGCTCATTGAGGAAGAATACCTAGACCTAATCACGGACTTATTTAAAAACATATATGAATCGGGAGATATACCCGAGAAATGGCTAGTCTCTACGTTTATACCGATTCCTAAAAAAACCACAGCTAAACAATGCAAAGACTATAGAACTATCTGTCTCACAAGTCACTTCATGAAGGTCTTTCTTAAGATTATTTACGAACGAATATATCAAAAACTAGAAGAAGACATTAGCGAGACGCAATTTGGGTTTAGGAGTGGATTGGGGACTAGAGATGCCCTTTTTGGTCTGAGTGTTCTGATTCAGAGAGCAAGAGACGTGAATTGCGATGTTTTCACGTGTTTTATCGACTTCGAAAAGGCATTCGATAGGGTTAACCATGATTTGCTAACAGAAACCATAAAGCAATCAGGAATAGATGACAGAGATGCGCGAATAATCAACAATCTGTACAGACAACAAACAGCATGTGTTCGTGTGGAAAATATAATGTCAAAGGAATTTCCAGTAGAACAAGGTATCAGACAGGGCTGCGTACTATCCACGCTACTGTTTAACCGATACGCAGAAAACCTTTTTAAGAATGCACTCGAAAAAGAACAGATTGGGATAAAGATAAACGGGGAAATAATTAATAACTTAAGGTATGCAGACGACTCTGTACTAATTGCCGACAGTGCCGAAGGACTACAGAGACTGATTGATAAAGTAGTAGAGGCATGCGAACCACTTAATATGCGATTGAATGTGGCAAAGACAAAAATTCTAATCGTCAGCAAAAATGCGTCTATTGCCCAATTCCTGGTAAATGGGGCCCAACTACAGAGAGTACCATCAATATCGTACTTGGGTGTAAACCTCAATGACCAATGGGATCATAGTCGTGAAGTAAAGATCAACATAGAGAAGGCACGTTCTACATTTAACCAAATGAAGAATGTTTTGTGTAACATGCGCTTGAACATCCATCTTCGAACACGCATACTTAGATGCTACGTCTTCTCTAAGCTTTTGTATGGAGTGGAGGCATGGACACTCTCCGAGGCAACTAGTAAGCGACTGGAGGCCTTCGAAGCATGGTGCTATCGTCGAATGCTTCGCGTTTCCTGGACCCACCATGTTAGCAACGAAACCATACTCCTATGCATGCAGAAGGACAGAGAACTGCTCACAACAGTCAAACACAGAAAACTGTCATACTTTGGACATATCATGAGAAACAGCAACAGATTAGGCTACTTCAACTCATCATGCAGGGAAAAATCGAGGGGAAGAGGTCACAGGGAAGACGACGGATCTCCTGGTTGAAGAATCTGCGACAATGGACCGGAAGAACATCGGTTGACTTGTTCAGATCGGCTGTGGATCGAATCCGATGGGCCATATTGATCGCCAACGTCCACTGAGGATATGGCACAATAAGAAAAAGAAGGAGAATTTGTAAAAATGTTCCTAAAAATTTCGTCTTTAAGATGCTCTAATTCGCGTAGCTAATATCTAGTTGGATCAGTTGTTACAGATTGCCAAACTTTGACAGTTTTCTTTCAATCTAAATCTATTTCAAAATTGGACGGACAAACTTTACAAATTCCTTTATAAAACAAAAACTAATCGCAGGATTTTCGTTAAAATTTGTAATAATGTTCGTAAATGTCTACGCTTTAAGCTACTCTGGTTGGTCTAGCTCAGGCATGTCAAACTCATATGATATTGCGGGCCACATCATCTATTTTGTACTAACTTGAGGGCCGCATGTTTTTACTGTACAAAAAATTAATAAAATACGATTGTTAGACTGACTATATTATGTATTTATTAGACTCAATGTTTTTTACTAAACTAAAGCTATTTTTTATCTACGATTGTCATGCCTATTATTGTACAGTTCGTGGACTATGTAAATACATCATACCACATACATATATAACAATCCGCGATTAACGTTATACAATAATTCAAAATGATTGGTTCAGAGCTGCACGTTGATCCTATTTTTAAATATAGTACTCCGTGATTTCCAAACAGTCATTAAACGTCACATTATTTACATAGAAGCTGTCATTCATTTCGTTTCGTCACATTTAAATCTAACGAAAACTACAAATAAGTTTAAATAAAAAAATATATAACCATTATGAATGCATCTCTTTTCATTTCTATCAAGTTAAATAAGGTCGAAGGTGTTTCAGCAAACATATTTTTCTTATTAAACAGAAACAAATTAATGTGGTCGTAGATAAAGTATAGTTCATAACTCGAGTTGTAAGGCAATTACGTACTCGCGGAATTACGCCCTCCCCGCTACGTGGGTCGTGCGTAACTGTTCTGCTCGTACGTAATATGCTTCTTACAACTCTTGTCACGTAATATACCATTACATTTTATTGTATATTATTATATACATAGACATTTGTTATTTCACATTATTTTTTGCATTGAAGCTATATTCTATATTTAAAAATAAAACTAAAATAAAAGTTATAATAAACAAAATCACCGTTTAATACTACTTTTAGGAAGATATTTGACATCGTTTGTTAGAAAGCAAGTCATCAATATTTTGTTGAATGTCTTGAGCTGATGCAATTTTTAAATTTGACGATATATGTTGATCGCTTAATCTTGACCGTTCGGAATTATTGTTATTTTTCATTAAAGAAAATAGTTCCTGACACAAATAAGTGCTTAAGTCCCAAACATAGTAAATACGTAATAGTAACGCCTAATAACATTTTAGGAAATCGATCTACAGATAAATATAACATTCTGGAGTATAACATTCTGGAATTCCAACTTCCATACATTTTTCCTTCAGCAAAGAATCTCACTCGATATCAATTAATTCCATTTGAAAGTTTTCATCAACAATTTCAATATCGATAGATAGAGGTGAAGTAAAAACACGAAATTGTACTTCACAGCTTTTAAATTAAAAAAATCTTCGATCGATCTCCGTTTCCGTTTCTAATAATTTAATTGGTGAGCATATTCCGAAAATCCTAATTTAGGTGGAATTGATAAAACCATAATACATTATAGATAATCAATCATATAAACTTAATAAAGACGGAACACAGCCTGAATATATAAATACATTTAATCTTTCCGGAGCTCTATAACATTTAATGTTAAATTTAATGTTAAATTTGTCAGTTATTTTATAGCTTTCAGTCCACCTTCGTGGCACTCAACAAAAGCCATAAAAATTAAAAGAAGTTTTGTTTTTTAAGATCATGTCTCTCCGATAACTTAAGTGATTTATATCTTCAGACGCGTTTCGAGATTTATCTCTCATCAGTGCAGCTTTGCTTTTATAAATAACAATTTGTAAAACACTTACTTGAAAACCATATGTCGATATTTAAAACTTTGGAGCACAGTACTTGCTGCTGAATAATACAATGAAAATGTATTATTCAGCAGTTACGTTCAGCAGTTGGTATTCACTCTTTTAAACTTGTGAAAACTCCTTTAGTAATACCGATCATGGTAGGTGCATCAGCTGCAAGACAAACGAACTTTTCCATTGGTAACTTATATTTCTTCAAAACTTCTATAAGCGCATCAAAAATATCAGCTCAGATAGTTGTATTATGCTTGGAATGACTTCCAAAAGTTGGAATGACTTCCAAAAGTCAGCTGAGCAAAGGAATAGGCTTGCAAAGTTTATATTATTAAGTTATGCTGATTTCTCCAATTCTCGGCTATTTCATAAACTGTTTGCTACAGTATTTCGACTTACAGTTACACTTACACATTTTTTTTAATTTGTGCTGGATATAATACTTCCGTCTTTTATAAAAAAAATTAAAACGTCTCGGCGGGCCGCAATCTATGTATTGTCGGGCCGCATGCGGCCCACGGATCGCGTGTTTGACATGCCAGGTCTAGCTGAAATAGAGTTGGATCAGTTATTACAGATTGCCAAACTTAGACAATTTTCGATCAAACTAAATCTGTTAATCTCACAAAAATTAATCTTTGGATTTTCACGAAAATTGGTAAAAAATGTTCTTAAAAGTCTCCCCTTTAAGTTGCTTTGGTTTGCATTGATGACGTCTAGTTGGATCAATTATTAAAGATTGACAAACTTTGACAATTTTCTATAAAACTGAATATGTTACAAGTTTGGACAAACTTTACAAAGAAATTTATAGAACAAAAACTAATCGAAGAATTTTCGCGAAAATTTGTAAAAATGTTCTTAAATGTCTCCACTTTAAAGCACTCTTGTGGGAAAGGTTGAATTCTAATTGCTTCAGTTATTATAGATTGTCAAACATTGACAATTTTCGATTAATCTAAATCTGTTTCAAAATTGGACAAACTTTACAATTTTCTTTATAAAACAAAAACTAATCTACAGGTTTTCACGAAAATTTGTCAAAATGTTCTTAAAAGTATCCCCTTTAAGCTGCTCTAGTTTCTATTGAGGACGTCTAGTTGGATCAGTTATTACAGATTGCCAAACTTTGACAATTTTCGATCAAACTAAATCAGTTTGGACAAACTTTACAATTTGCTTTATAAAACAAGAACTAATCTAAGGATTTTCACGAAAATTTGTAAAAAATTTCTTAAAATTCTCCCCTTTAAGTTGCTCTAGTTTGCATTGATGACATCTAGTTGGATCAGTTATTACAGATTGACAAACTTTGACATTTTTAGATAAAATTAAATCTGTTTAAAAATTTAACAATTTTACAAACATTACAATTTTCTTTATAGAACAAAAACTAATCAAAGCATTTTCGCGAAAATTTGTAGAAATGTTCTTAAATGTCTCCACTTTAAACTAATTGTCAAAGTTTGGCAATCTGTAATAACTGATCCAACTATATTTCAGCTATGCCAACTAGAGCATCTTAAAGACGAAACTTTTAAGAACATTTTAGAAAGTTCTCGCGAAAATTGTTTAATTAGTTTTTGTTCTACAAAGAAAATTATAAAGTTTGTCCAATTTTGAAACATATTTAGTTTTATCGAAAATTGTCAAAGTATGGCAATTTGTAATAACTGATCCAACTAGACCTCATCAATGCAAACTAGAGCAACTTAAATGGGAGACTTTTCAGAAAATTTTTACAAATTTTCGTGAAAATCCTTAGGTTCGTTTTTGTTTTATAAAGAAAATTGTAAAGTTTGTTCAATTTTAAAACAGATTTAGTTTGATCGAAATTTGTCAAAGTTTGGCAATCTGTAATAATTGATCCAGCTATATTAGCTATATCCAGCTATATCCAGATATATTTCAGCTAGGCCAACTAGAGTAGGTTAGGTTAGGTTAGGTTTAAGTGGCAGCTAATGCTCACATAGGCCTCAGATGGGCCCGTTGTGTTACCACGGTACTTGCAGTCCAACCCTACTCAGGGGATTTTGTCAAACCATTTCGAGCCGTGGATGAACCTCATGAGAGTCTGCGCATTTAGTGATGCGAGGTCAGAGAGATCATCCAAGAAAGGTCGGCCTAAGAAGAGAAATCGTGTTGCGGTCAGAGAGGGGCATTGGCATAGGTAAAGCTGAACACTCTCCTCTTCCTCCTCGTCCAGGCAGCCTCTGCAGTAGTCCCGCTTCGCTATGCCCAGTCTCTCAGCGTGCTTGCCAATGGGACAGTGTCCCGTGATGACTCCCACTGCCAGTCTGATATCGTTTCTTTTTAGAGAGACGATGTTGGTGCTTCTTTTCCGGTTTCGGTGAGGCCATATTTGCCTGGTTACCTCGCAGGTTTCTTCATCCCTCCACCTTCGCTCCGCTAGGTTCGAGGTTATTTCGGCTATGGTCTCCTTGTACGAGGAAAATGGAATACCAATATCCTGTAATATTTCGGTTGAGTGCAGGCTTGTGCCGTTCTTTGCAAGCTCATTTGCTTTTGCGTTACCTGAGATCCCGCTGTGGCTTGGTACCCACGTGAGTCTCATGTTTGTGTGTGCTGCGAGCTCATTCAGCTTTCTCCGACAGCCAGAGACCACTGCTGAGTTGGTGCACACGCTAGTAACTGCCCGGAGAGCAGCTTGGCTATCGGTGTAAACTTGGATCTGTTCACCAGGGTCCCCATTTACCATCAGCCACTCTGCTGCCCCTTTTATGGCGGTTACCTCCGCCTGTAGAACGCTGCAGTAGTCCGGCAGGCGTAAGCTAATTCTGAGGTTGAGGTCGTTGGAGAAAACTCCGCTGCCTACTTTGTCCTCCCTCCGTGAGCCGTCTGTAAAGACCTGCGTGTGTCCTGCTGGTACCGCTTTCTTTTCCATCCACTCCTCTTTAGAGGGTATGTGGTATGAGAAGTTGTTACCAAAAGCAGGTGTTGCTAGACATCGGTCTATGTTTTTGGGCACCCCTTTAAATTCATTGATTATTCCGGCGTGTCCACGATAGTCCGATGTCAACATTCGCACTGACTTTAGTCTAAGTGGTGTGGTAATGGCAAGTTGCTAGCCCATTAAATCGACCGGGGCTATGTCCAGGATTGTCTCCAAGGCTTTCGTAGGCGTCGTTCTCATGGCTCCCGTTATCATGAGCGCCGCCATTCTCTGCACTTTTGTAAGCGCCATTTGATGGACTCTTTTATTACGTGCCGGCCACCATATGAAAACGCCGTAGTAGAGTATTGGTGTAGCTACGGCTCTGTATAGCCAGAAGGTAATCTTGGGGTTGAGGCCCAAGACTTCCCCACCGCTCTCTTGCAAGAGTACAGCGCCACCGTTGCTTTCCGTACTCTTTCGTTTATGTTGAGCTTCCAAGATAACTTTCGGTCTAGTATGAGACCTAAGTACTTGGCGCTCTCCTTGATCGCCAGTTCAGTGCCCTTTAGCATTGGGGGCCTGAATTCTGGGATGTTGTGTTTCCTTGTGAAAACGACTAGCTCGGTTTTCGACGGGTTGACATCTACGCCACACCTTTTGCACCATTGCGCTAGTTTCGATAGGGCCCCTTCAACAAGTTGCGACATTGTATTGAGGTGTTTCCCTGAGGTCGCTATTGCTACGTCATCCGCATAGGCGACGACCCTGCAGCCGGATTTCCTATGTTGGAGGAGCAGCTCATTTAGCGTGATGTTCCAAAGCAATGGTGAGAGGACGCTTCCTTGTGGGGTTCCCCTACTCACCTTCCTTCTTATGTGGGATTCTCCCATTGTGGCCCTAATGTTCCCTTCACGGAGCATTTTTCCGATCAGGTGACATAGAGCATTGTCCATGGCTAGTCCAGTTAAGGCTGATTCTATGGCTTCAGGCTTCACGTTGTTAAATGCCCCTTCTATATCGAGGAAGACAACCATCGTGAACTCCTTATGCCTCATCGAGCTCTCTATCTGGTTTACCAAGGCGTGGAGTGCTGTTTCCAAGGATTTCCCCTTTGTGTGTGCGTGCTGAGACATTGACAGCATTTCAGGGTGTAATGCCTCCTTCATGTGCAAGTCAATCAGTCTTTCAAGTGTCTTTAGCAGGAACGATGATCAGCTGATTGGTCTCAGGTCTTTAGGGGAGGTGTGTGAGGCCTTTCCTCCTTTTGGGATGAAGACCGCTTCGACCTATCTCCATATTTTTGGGATGTATGAGAGGTTCATGCCTTAAACATAGTCTCCAACCAAGGTGTAACTATATCTATGGCCTCTTGCAGCTCAACTGAACTGATCCCGTCAGGTCCAGGTGACTTAAAGGGTTTGAAGCTTTTGATGCTCCAGGTTAGCTTATCTCCACCTACAATTATGTCAGCCAGATACCGAGGTGGAGCAGTTATAGTGGAGTCCACTACACTTATTCTTTGTCTGGAAAGTGTGTATCCATGAGTAGCTCCAGCGTTTATGTACATGAGGTTGTCCAGTTTCCATCTTGCTTCTGTATGAAGCTTTGGACTGCCGGATCCTTAGATAAAATTTTTCGCAGTCGGCTGGCTTCTGAGGTTTCCTCTATTTGCTCGCAGAGCCGAGCAAAGGATGACCTTTTGGCCTTCCTAACCTCCGTTTTGAAATTCCGTAGGCTGTTCTTATAGGCAGTCCACTCATTGGTGCTTTTTGCCTCGTTGAACAGCCTCCTGCTTTCCTTTCTTAGGGAGCTTATTAACGGCGTCCACCACCGTGGTTTGCTCTTACCTATCCTGCTCACGACTTTGCATGATGTGCGCATGGCCTTGTTACAGGCACCTGTGAACTGTTTTACAGTTCTGTCTAGCTCATCCTCTGTTTTTGGTGTTGGGGGCGGCTCTTCCGATAGAAGACCCGATAGGGTAGTTTTGTACTTACCCCAGTCAGTCTTCCGTTTGTCTACAAACTTAGGCCTAGTTTCCGTCTGTATGCCTACCTTAAATTCAATAAACCTATGATCAGAAAAGGAGTGTTCTTTTGACACTTTCCAATTGCTTACAAGATTAGGCGTTTTAGTGGAAACGAGTGTAATATCAAGTACCTCCTCTCTCACGGCTGTGGTGAAGGTGGGAGTGTTACCTATATTACATATTTCTAGGTCGGAGGTTAGTATAAATTCTAGTAAAGACTCACCTCTGTTGTTCGTGTCCGAGCTGCCCCATATGGTGTGGTGGGCATTGGCATCGGCTCCAATGATCACGTCCGCCTCTACTCGGTTGGCTTCTGTGATTATACCATGGAAACCCTCTGGGGACTTTCCTTCTCATGGGCGAAGTATCCTGAGATCATCCATAACCTATGATTAGAAAGTCCCATTGATTCAGTGACAGTGTCGCAATCGCTGTGGTTAGGCATCATAAAAGCGTTGATGCTTTTATCCGCCAGGACGCACGAGCGTGGCTTACCTGCGTTTTTTACGTACAGTAACCTGTACTTGTCAGAGCCCAGTCCACAGATCTTGGTACCCACGACCCAGGGTTCTTGGATTAGGGCGATGTCGACTCCTCTCTTTGACAGTTGGAGGAGCAGAGCAGCCGAGGCTGCTTTGGAGTGGTGGAGGTTACATTGTATTACCCCCACCATCGCTAAGAGAGTTTTCTGGCACCGCGACGATCGTTACGTTGTTGTCGTCTTCGGTGACAGAGATTAGCGCCAGATTCTCCTCTGCTTCGCTAATCTCATCTAGATGGAGAGGTCCGAACATATTCGTGACCCCCATATCTGACATCTCACTGTCTGAATGTGACAGAGGCTCCCCTTCCCTCGAGGAGATTGGGGTTCTCTGGTCACTCTTGTAAACATTCAGGGTAGTGGAGCCGAAGCCGTAGCTGATCACTCCCTTACTTTCTGCCAGTGGCGCTAGAAATGCTTCGTTTAAGATGACAATTACTTGCCTTCTCATACCCGCTGCCTCGCTAACTTTGATAACGCTCCAATCCTCAGTTGGAAGCGTGGGGTTGCTGGTCTGAATTATCTTCAGAATTGTCCTCGGGTCAGAGGGTTCCGTCGGGATCCAGGCTCTCGATCTCGGTCTGCTCGGGATCTTGTCACTTGAAACATCCTCGATTCGGGCGCCTGGCCAGACTTCCCCCACTTCCCCGATGGCTTGCTTGTACAGGTCCGCTGATCGTTGATCTGCACAAGCTACCAGCTTGATATGTCCTTGATGCCAACCTGCGTCTCTGCAGCAAGGAGCTGGGCCTGGATTCTTCTGGAGAATGTCCAGGTATTTGCCCAAGAGAGCCGCTTCCACCAGTCCCCATCCAGTCTACCAGTTCCATCTTTCATGATCTCACTGTATGAGCGCTTCGGGAGTCCCTTTTTGTTGGACTGTGGCGAAGGACCCAGTCGTGCCCTTTTTTCCCTATGAGCGGGGATTCGTCCATCGATCTGTCCTTTCTTTTGGACGATCTCTGGGTTGCCGCCGACTCATGCTCTTTCGTAACTTTAAGGGCCCACTCGAGTTTCGCCTTGTCTTGATCAGACAGCTTTTCCTCCGGGATGCCCTTAAATTTATCGAGGAGTTTATAAGCCGCCCTTCTGTCCCTGTAGGCTCTGACGGACGGTTTCACCTCTTTTTTGCTAGATGTCGCTTTATTCAGCTCTGCACCATTACTAGTGTTAGGCCCGGGTTTCGTTAGCCTGCTACTTGTGTTGTCTTTAGACGACGGGAGTCTCCTTTTACGGGTGGACTTTTTGGGGAACTCACGTTCCGGGAATGGATTGTTGCCCACACCAGACCCGATTGGGCGGCCTGCTTGCGCAGGGTGGGATTCCGAGCTGTTGCCCGTACCCACCTGGTGGTTGTTA
The DNA here is from genome assembly GCA_944588485.1 of Phosphuga atrata. Classification (NCBI taxonomy): domain Eukaryota; kingdom Metazoa; phylum Arthropoda; class Insecta; order Coleoptera; family Silphidae; genus Phosphuga; species Phosphuga atrata. Next base: position 2,853,940 of record OX155901.1, read on the forward strand.
CCTCGGTTTGCACTATCCATTGAGGAGGGGGTGCAATTTATACCTTTTGCCAGGTTTCCTTTCGTTAGGGACCAGACTGACCTCCTTCTGGCCATGCATCCTCTTGGCACGGGTAAGGTCCACCACCGTAGGATTAGGAGTAATAGATTGAAGAAGAAAGAAGTTTAACTCCCTAGCCCTCGATACCTAATAGCATCAGGAGTTGAAAGGTGGTCATGAGTAGACCGAAGAGTTGACCAAGGGAGGTCGAAAGATCAAAGAAGGAAAGATAAGAGGAAACTGGTAATCTCGTGCCGAAGCATGGTTACCGTGCAATGGTGTTGGTCCGCGTGTGCAATCCCCTATCCGCCACCCGGGGACGCGCCTGGTAGGGGTTACACCTTTCCCCGCAGGCAACTAGAAAGTAACTCAAAGCAGAAACTTACGAATATTATTACAAATTGTAACGAAAATCCTGCGATTAGTTTTTGTTTTATAAAGGAAATTGTAAAGTTTGTCCGTCCAATTTTGAAACAGATTTATTGTTGACAAAGATGACAAAGTTTGGCAATCTGTAATAACTGATCCAACTAGAATTCAGCTGTGCCCGCTAGAGGAATTTAAAGTGGAGACATTCAAGAAATTTTTTACAAATTTTCGTGAAAATCCTTAGATTAGTTTTTGTTATATAAAGAAAATTGCAAAGTTTGTGCAACTTTGAAACATTTTTAGATTTATCGAAAATTGTCAAAGTTTGTCAATCTGTAAAAACTGATCCAACTAGAAGTCATCAATGCAAGCTAGAGCAACTAAAAGGGAAGACTTTTAAGATCATTTTTACAAATTTTCGTGAAAATCCTTAGATTAGTTTTTGTGCTATAAAGAAAATTGTAAAGTTTGTGCAATTTTGAAACATTTTTAGTTTTATCGAAAATTGTCAAAGTTTGTCAATTTGTAATAACTGATCCAAATAGAATTCATCAATGCGAGCTAGAGCAACTTAAAGGGGAGACATTTAAGATCATTTTTTCAAATTTTCGTGAAAACCCTTAGATTAGTTTTTGTTCCATAAAGAAAATTGTAAAGTTTGTGCCATTTTGAAACATTTTTAGTTTTATCGAAAATTGTCAGTTTGTCAATTTGTAATAACTGATCCAGCTAGAATTCATCAATGCGAACTAGATCAACTTAAAGGGGAGACATTTAGGAACATTTTTACAAATTTTGGTGAAAATCCTAAGATTAGTTTTGGTTTTATAAAGAAAATTGTAAAGTTTGTCCAATTTTGAAACAGATTTAGATTTATTGAAAATTGTCAAAGTTTGGAAAAATGTAATAACTGATCCAACTAGATTTCAGCTATGCTAACTAGGGCATCTTAAAGAGGAAACTTTTAAGAGCATTTTTACAAATTTTGTGAAAATTTTTGGATTAGTTCTATTTTATAGAAGGAATTGTAAAGTTTGTCCAATTTTGGAACAGATTTAATTTGACCGCAAATTGTCAAAGTTTGGCAATCTGTAATAACTGATCCAATTAGAATTCAGCTGTGCCTACTAGAGTAATTCAAAGTGGAGGCATTTGAGAATATTTCTACATATTTTCTCGAAAATTCTTCGATCAGTTTTTGTTCTATAAATAAAAATGTAAAGTTTGTCCAATTTTGAGACATATTCTTTCTTATCGAAAATTGTCATAGTTTGTTAATCTGTAATAACTGATCCAACTAGACGTCATCAATACAAACCAGAGTAACTTAAAGGGGAGACTTTTAAGAACATTTTTTGCAAATTTTCATGAAAATCCTTAGATTAGTTCTTGTTTTATAAAGAAAATTGTAATTATTTTTCCAATTTTGAAACAGATTTAGTTTGATCAAAAATAGTACGGAAAGATAGTTGTTTCTAGATCCAACACCTCCTTATGGGACTTATATGTAAATCAAGCTCCTTATGGGGGAAGTACATGTACATCTAGCACCAAGCCCCGTATGGGGAATTACATGTAAAATTTAGTATGGGGAAATCCTATACAAAATAGTTCTGAACGTGTCCGAGCGAGTATGTCTAGATGGAGCTGCAAGATACGTGCGCGGTGGATAGCGGGAAAAAATTCAAAATGGGTTGCCGGGTGAATGTCTGGGAAGGGAGGAGATTATACGTGCTCTGAGTTGCCTAAATATCAGGGGTGTATAGTTAGTTGTATTGCTATAGAAAGGGTTGACTTTTATTAACTTGTGAAGCTGGCTGCTACAATCGTGAGAAGAGTCGATATCAAAGGAGTTTATTACGAACTATAATATGTGTCTACATAGTTTAAGATATCTTAAAATAAATATTTAACATTCCAAAACATTATCTGGTTTATGTAACCACACGTCTAGATATGACCGAGCGTCTAGTCCATACTAGATTTTACATGTAATTCCCATAAGGGGCTTGGTGCTAGCTGTACATGTAATTTCCCCATAAGAGATTAGATTTACATGTAAATCCCATAAGGAGGTGGTTGGTCTAGAAACAACTACCTTTCCCTACTGAAAATTGTTAAAGTTTGGCAATCTGTAATATTTGATCAAACTCTACTTCAGCTGGACCAACTAGAGCAACGGAGACAAACGGAGACGGAGTAAAGCGGAGACTTTTAAGTACATTTTGACAAATCTTCGCGAAAATCCTTCGATTAGTTTTTGTTTTATAAAGGAAGTTGTAAAGTTAGTCCGTCCAATTTTGAGACAGATTTAGTTTCGAAATCTATTACAGTTTGACAATCTGTTATAACTGATCCACATAGATTTCAGCTATGTCAACTAGAGTGGTTTAAAGTGAAGACGAAATATAGCTTGCTTTATAAATATATGCTACCCCTTTAAAGCTCTATAATATTAAGACTTATTGAAACTTTGAGCAAATCTCCTGTTGAAACTACTTCCTGGCTAATACCACTAAGTTTATTGAATTGTGCAACAGATATTTGCATGTTATTTCTAGTACTAGTACACTTTCTTGTCAATAACAAGCCCTTTTCTTTCACACGTCACTTTGTCCAGTTAAAGTTTAACTTAAATGAATGGTCTTCTGCAGACAGATAGGACTAGGCTTTAAAGAGAGAGAATATATTTATTGTATACTTTATACAAAGGGCTATCGATCACAAGGTCCTTCTGCCCGGGGCTTTAGTATTAATCTTTCGTATAAATCTTTAGTATAAATCTTTTTTACTAATAAAACGTTTAATTTTAGTATTAATTTGATTTTTGTTGTACAAATGAATACATTAACTAAAATGCTGCGCATTAAATCACATTGATTAAGCAGAAAATAGAGGTCGATGTAGTGATTATTAGGTGTATTATTTGAAACTTCCTTTCGGTAAAATTGGCATTCAACTAGATAGTCCATATAACGGGCCTCAATTATTTACACGAAAAGGAAGTAAAAAAAGATTCTTTCCCCGTCAGCCATAACAATCTACCCCGATGAATGTCGTTCATCAAGATTATTTATGATAAAAGTATAGAGCGTCGGGGATCGATTTGATTTAGATATCGGCATTTTGCTGATGGCTTTACGAGATTACCGATCAAGTTAAAGCTATTACGCCAATATCTTCCATTGAATCGAGGACCGAGAGCCGTCAAAAAGCTGAAAAGAAACGCTATCAATCATTCTTTTCAGCGCGCGAACTTGTTAATGCGGAAAAACTGGGAGCCCAATAGACTTCGACTGCGTTCGTTTTTAATCAGAAATTAAACGCGCCGCGCAAAAAGTGTTAGGACGGAGATAAATCCAGGTAATTAACCTAAGTGGGTTTTCGAATATAATTTACACTGCAGAATCTTAATTAACCTTGCACCATTTAACTACTGAAATATCACTCGTTAAACTATATACACAAAACTACTAGATACTCGCAAAAAGATTACACCATGATAAAACAGATTAAACTCAGCGTTCAAAAGAATGAATCATAATGGAGAATAAAATGAGAATCTTAATTAGTATAATTATCTGTCAAATCTGTAGTTTATATGAAACTAACAAAAACCTTCATAACTTCCAAATGGACTCTTTGGTACTTACGTATTAACGCCACCACCGCTACATTTTTAAATGCCGCCTATCTACAACTAAATTTTTTATAATAAATCTTAAAATAAAACATTTTATTTGAAACTAAAACATTTTTAAAACTCAAAATTCTTTATTTTTTAACCCCGGTTAGATTAGATTGCGAAGCGGATATATAAATCAAGACAACATATGCGCGGCAGCGCAAATTCTCGATTTAATATATACCGGTGGTGGCGTTAATACGTAAATACCAAATCTTTTTAGCAATAAGCTAAGTGGTTATAGTATAACTGTCTTAAAAAGAGTTTTAACTAAATAAAATATCTTACCCAGTTTTCTGAAACTTAATGATTCTATTCTTATTAGACCAATCTTGTTTATTTGTTATTTTATATGCTAATAAATCTAGTAGGATTGTGTTTGTAAAAGATTTGTTTCAATTTGATTGCGGATAGAGATATATAGTGTCAATAAAATAGGGATTAAAAAGCGAACGTAGTGAATGCGTTCGAGGCCTGTATGTAGATTCCATCGTTGAGCTCTGGAACATGTCTGGCGCTGACAAAAATAAACGTATGCAAAGTAGAGGGAAGATATACTGGAATAATTTCTAGTCTTTGTGAACTGAATAGGGAATGGATGTTGAGCGTAATAGATAGTACGATCTAAATGGTTCTTTAAATGTTGAAAAAGACTTGGATCGATAATAGTTGTATTTTTCGCTCGCTTGTTCTTGCTAGAGGAATTGAAACAGCCCTGAAAAAGATGGATAAAAAGAAAAGCCCAGATGGATGAAATTGAAAAGTTTCATTTTCCACAGAAGTACTGCTTTATCAATTACACATATAACCTAGGCAATTTTAGTTACCTATTGAAATATTTATACCTTCACTGAGTTTAATATTTCTATAATAAGAAGACAGACAAGATTACATAGACAAGGGTAGACACATAAGACTAAACACACGAGATAAATTTGACAAGACTAGACAGACAATATCAATCAGACAAGAACAGATAGATAAATCTAGACAGATTCGACTACACAGACACGAGTAGATAGATAAGACTAGAGTGACTAGACTGATAAGACTAATAGACAAGACTAAACAGACAATACTAAAAAAACATGACTATACAGATAAGATTAGACAGACAAGTTTAGACAGACAAGACTAGACTGTCAAGGTTTGCTTAATGAAATTTGTAATACTATTCCAGTTTGAATTTGAATTTGAGAAGACTGATAAGACTGAATAGATAAAACTAGACAGACAAGACTAAACAGACAAGACTAGATAGACAATACTAGACAAACAAGACTAGACAGACAAGACTAGGCTTGTCTGCCCGTATGAGAATACGGTATGAGCAAGAAACAGAAAGCTAATGAAACTAAAAATATATGAAATATATTGAAAGGAAAACAAGAAAAAGAAAGAGAAAATTTGATGGGAGCAGGCGTGCAGCGGTGCAGCAGACAGAATATGTAGATACAAGAAGAGAGGATATGAAAACTAGCTCATAGCTAAAATGGAGGAGAATTTCAAAGAGAGTGGGACCAGATAAACACACAAAAGACACACGAGTGGCTACACCCCACGCACGAGCCTAACTAAAAATCATGACGGACAAACGGAAAGCGACCCGAATAAAACTAGGAACATCTGGAGAGAAAATTTCCCGTAACTCTTAACAAAACGAGAAGACATTGCAGAAAACATAGGAGAATTTAATGAGCTCGAAGGGGACAACACAGAACACCTATCCTTCGAGGAGACGAAATAAGCCATACACAAAATGCAAGGAAAAAAGGCACCAGGGATAGATGTAATACCTGCTGAGACATACAAACTAGGTGGACAGCACCTTATGCAACAAATACACTACCTCATAGTAAAAATCTGAGAAGAATAGACGCTCTCACAGGACCTCAAAACAGCAATAATCATCCCCATACATAAAAAAGAGACAAATTGAAGTGCTATTGCTACCGCGGAATTAGTATGCAAAGCACTGTGTACAAAATACTAACGTATATCGTTAACGCACGACTACAGCCGTACGCAGAAAAACTGATAGAGGAATATCAACGTAGGATTCTAGGAACGGTAATGATTGTAGGGCTAAAGTGCAATAACGAGCTATACCAGATATACCAAGATCATTTATCAGACTGCAAAGACTGATAAAGAAGAAGAAGAGGCAGGACACGTGCTCAAAATGAATGGCAACGCACGACTACAGCCGTACGCAGAAAAACTGATAGAGGAATATCAACGTAGGATTCTAGGGACGGTAATGATTCTAGGGCTAAAGTGCAATAACGAGCTATACCAGATATACCAAGACCATTTATCAGACTGCAAAGACTGATGAAGAAGAAGAAGAGGCAGGACACGAGAGGCAAGACATCTGCCAAATAGAGCACTAAACGCAAAAATGTAGCGCCATATGAAGGAGAAGACGAAGTGTACTTATATTGTACTGTTTCAATTAATACCAACTCTTTCCTTGTTTCAATAAATTTTTGAATCCATTTTGAACTAGATTGGAAATCAATCAGATGCATTGCAAATTCTTCAATTTCCAAGCATTCGTATTGGGACAAGTTCAGTTTATTAAATGAAATCACATTAGGGTACATTATCAACTTGAGTGTTTCCGATAATTCTTTGAACTGAGAAAATCGCACTGATAATTCCTTCATTGAAGAATCAATTAAAGAAATAATATATTCTGTAATTTTTTCTTCGCCTGGTTTCTCATGTACATCTAAATCGTTGATATTTTTTTCATGTTTGGGAAATACCTTTTTGTTATAATATCGTGTCCGAGAACATGAAGCTTAGCGACAAATGCGCGAATGAGATCTGTCATGCCAATAACTGTTATTTTTGGGCCTTCCAGCTTTCTCATCAATTCATTGAAATGTTGGCATATATCTGTAAATAACATCAATTTGAAAGACACATAATAATAATAATAATAATAATAACCTTTATTGGCATAATTAAAATAATTTCCATACAAAATATACATACAAAATAAAACAATAAAAATAATAAAAAAATTGTGAAACTAAAACCCCATTAAAAAGAAAAAAGAAATTTTACCACCCTATAAACCTATACTTCAACACCTGTACATCGGACATAAGCTCACAAAAAAACAAATAAAAAAAAAACTAAACCGCAACACTCAAAAAACTACCCCGTCGCATCCGCTCTTTCCATGTTTTCACTCTGTGTAAAAACGACAGTCCCTTCCCGCTCTCGTCCATACACTCCCTCCAATCCTTTCCTCGCCTTCTCTCCTGGTCATTCCACTCCGCCATCGTGCATTCTTCCAACCAATGACTCCACATATCTTCCTTCAACCCACACACCAAACACCTTCTACTTTCCTCCTTCATCCAATGTCTCCTTCCACGCTCTTCATTGCCACACCTAAATCTCGCCAACACTGACTGGTCGTCCGACCCTTTACTTGTCCTCAAATAACCAGGAACACGGCCGTGCACTTGTATCTGACTGTAGCCTTGGTGATATTTACTAGCCTCTATTTTCGATTGGCGGTCTTGGAAGTCCACTTCTAATAACCTCTCTTTTAGCATCCGTTTCCACTGAGCACCCGCACTTTTTTCCGTTTCCAACCCCTCGGAAGATAACCCGCCTCTCTCATACAGTTTCCTTTTATTCAACCCCCAACCGCTCTCTCTTCTACCACTTAACCCCTCTTTATTCACTACTCGAAAGATTTCCTATATTATCCTTTCATCTCCTAACCCATCCACCCTATACTCGAACTTTATCACTCTTTCCGCAGCTATTACCGCCACCTTACAAGCACTCACTTCCTGAAGCACAATGTGACCAGGCGTCGACTTATCAAGCTTCAACACTTTCTTATAAAACTTTAGCTGCACCCTTTCGATCTTGTCTTCCTCTTTCGTTCCCCAGACCTCGCATCCATACAGTAACACGCTTCGCACACATGCCTTGCATATGGTCTCTGCTGCTCTAAAGTTTCCATCAAAGTTCCTTTTCCAAACCTCCCAGATACGACCCGCCGCCACCCATGCCTTCTTTGTAACATACTCTATGTGTTCCTTATTACTGTATCCAGTCCCAAAGACATACCCCAAATACTTAAATTTACTAACTTCCTCTATTTCAGTACCCTGCCATTCAAACCTTTCTTTCTTATATCGCCCACCCCTTTTAAACCGAATCCATTTTGTTTTACCAACATTCACCCTTAAATCCCTCTTTTCGAAATACCTGCCGAGCCTTTCAATCACGTCCTTCATCTCACTAGCCGACTTTGCAAATACCACCATGTCATCCGCATATGCCAAGCTCCACACCTTATTTTTCCCAATCACCACTCCTCCAGCTTGCCCGGCCTGTAGAACCTTTTCCATATCCGCCACATACAGATTGAAAAGCGTGGGACTCAAAGGGCAGCCTTGTCTCAGGCCCTTCCTCACCTCAAAATAGTCCGATTCCCATTCATTCGCTACTACCTTACAGACCGTTTCCTCGTACTAATTCCTGATGTTTCTTCTTACACTCTCTGAGATACCTAGCTTGCCCAAACACTCGTCAAGTCTCCTTCTGTTCACCGAGTCATATGCGGATTTCAAATCAATGAAAAGAGCAAACAGGCATCCCTTTCTTATTCCTTGGTCTATGATGACTCTCAAGGTCACCAGGTGTTCCACCGTGCTCCTTCCTTCTCTGAACCCCGCTTGTATTTCCGGCAAAAGCTTCATTTCATTGATTTCCTTCCTCAAGCGACAATCCAGGATTTTAGTAAATATTTTGTATGAGGAGTTCATCAAAGTTATACCTCTATAATTTTCTAGCGCGTCCCTCGTTCCACTCTTAAACACCGGTTGAATTATCCCCACTTTCCAGCTGACTGGTATCCTTTTCTCTCCTCTCCCTATTCTTCTCAATTTCTCCGTAAACTTCTCCTTACAGATTCCAGGTGCTTCTTTCCACGCTTCATTTCCGAGCCCATCCAAACCTCCCGCTTTTCTTGGCTTTAGGGAATCAATAACATCCTCCACCTCTGTCACGGTGATATCCTTGGCGAGCTCTTCCTGCTTTCTCTGTCGATCTCCTGAACTATCATCTCTTTCTGACCGCATCTCCACCCCTCCTAGCATCCTCATGAAGTGGTTTTGCCATTCTTCTATCGCAATGCTCTTGGGTAATCTTTCCTACCTTTTCCTATTCTCTCTCACATATTTCCACAGCTCAGCTTCCGTCTTGATTTCTCGTACCCGCTGCTTCTCCTTCTCCTCCCAAAGCTCCTTTTTCTTCTTCTCCATTTTTTGCAATTCTGTTTTCGCTTACAGCACGTGCACTTTGAGCCCTTCTCCCTTTCTCCATTCTCTCATAGCTTCTCGAAACCTTTGCTTTGCGTTCCGCACTTCCCCGTCGTACCATGCTCGGCCTGGAAACGCTTCTTTGATTTTCTTTTTCACAAGTGCAGATTCCATTTTCTTTGCCATCATGTCTATATCCTCTATGGCGTTCCACTCTACCTCTTCTAATTTCCTTCTGTATTCTTCTGTCGCCTCCTTATCCCATCTGGCCACCCATTTCTCCGCCTTAACATCTTTCTCCCTTTGCTGCTTCAACGACACCACTACCGGCATATGATCCGACTCACTTCTTATTCCGATTTCCATCAGTATTATTTGCCGTCTCGCCGCATCATTTGTAATTATAAGGTCAATAACTGAGGTACCCATTTCACCCACAAACGTAAATTCTCCCTCCCAGTCGCCCTCAATACACCCATTCAAAATATCCCATTGGTTCTCTAACACCCACGCCAACCAAACATTTCCCTCTGCATTTTTAATTTTGTCTTTAGAATTCCTTCTTATCACATCACCCGTCTTATCCACCGTATTGACCTGCTCTTCTCCTATCCTAACATTCCAATCACCTCCTAGTAGCAAGTTTGTCGTTACCATATCTTCTAAATTCCTCTTTATACCCTCTTTAATTTTTTCCAGTCCCTTATTATTATAAACTGTTGCTATCTGCCACCACTCCCCCTCCAGTTCTACCTCCCTAAAAACTAGACCCTCCACCTCTTCTAGAATTCTCTCCGATTCCTTGATGCCTCTTCTGACCCCTGTTATTATTCCCCCCTTTGCCCTTCCGTAGTCACTCTCTCTCCGTGCCGGTTGTATCCTCCAATTGTACTCCTTGGGGAGTCTCTCTTTACAGGCTTCCCATTCCTTCTCTTGAACCCAGGTCTCCACTAACCCAACTATTTCGAATTTCCTCAAGAATTCTTTAAAAGACCCGTCCACCTTATCCAATTTCTTCCTGAGCCCTGCTACATTCCAAAACATTAGCTTTACATTTTCCTTTTCCGTTCCGTCGTTGTGTAACTGTCCCCTCTTTCTTTGGTCGTTTATTCGTTTTTTGCTACCTTGTCCCATGGTACCCAATTCCCATCTATTTCCATTCTTTGGTATCCTACTTTAATCTGGTGGCCCCTTTCCTTGAGTACCTTTGCCTTCCTTAACAGTTCTTTCTGGATTCCTTGTTCCTTAGGGTGAAATCATCTTGAATGAATACGTTTGTACCTCTTAGCTTGCGTTTATTTCTCATTATGTCCTTTTTTACCTCCCAACTTTCTAATTTTAACATAATCGGGCCTTTACTTTCTCTATTATCCCTATTCGAGCCAAGCCTGTATGCACTCCCGAAACCTTCGTTTAAACCTAGCTTTTCCCGAAATATGTTCTTTGCCTTTTCCCGCCAATCTTCTCCTTCAATTCCATAAATAACAATGTTATTTCTTAATTCCCTCCTTAGTCTCCTCTCTTCCGTATCTTTTAGTTTAGGCAGCTCCTCTCTCATTGCCTGACGTTCCTCCTCCCACTTACTCTCGGTTCTTCTCTTCTCCTCCTTGACTGCCTCCGCTTCCTCCTCCAGTTTCGATAACTTATTCTTTATTTCCATATTCTCATCTCTTATTGACCTCAACTCTGCTAACAATTCCTTTCTCCAGTGCTTTTCTACTTCTTCCTCCTCCTTTTGTCTCTTCACCACCCTTTCCAATTTTTCCTCCAATCTTCTGTTTTCCCGTCTCATTTCCTCCAAATTCCTGTCTACCATCGTGGACTCATTTTTAATTTCTATTAATTCCTGCAATATTCTCTCAAAATGATCACTCTGACCTGCACTGCACTCCCCTCTTCCTTTATCTGACATCTCCTCTTTTTTCGACCTCTTAGCCGTCTGGATCGGTGATCGGTTTAGTTTAGCACATCTTTCAAACGGGTTCATCGACTCACTGCCCGCTCTCGGTCTGCTCTCGCATTCGTCCATTCCCGCGAAGACACCTTACGCTGTTGAAGCCGGTCTTAGCTACAAATTCCGCTATCCCTCACCAGATGCGCTTTGAAACGTTGCCTGGGCGCTTACCCTGTCGCGCCGCAACCACGCAAACACAACTTATCACCACGTGCGTAAAGTTTTTAACACGCTTGCTGCGATAACGACTTACTTGCAACGAAGGTTTTCCCGACGACAATAACTGCCTGAACAAAATAGACAAACCACCCGCTTTCACTTCCCTCACGCTTAAAACACCCGCAATAGCAATTATTTTACCGAGCACTCTCACACACGTCCAGCACCCACGAATACTTAGACTGGAATACTTAGACACATAACATCCAACACCTGCCAGTATTGTATAATTTTTAACTCATTTTGCAGAGCAATCTGTAGCGTAGGATTCTTATCTTTGTTATTTTTAAATAAAATGTTTTGATCGGTAGCGTGCCAAAAATATTCTGTCGCGTGCCATAAATTGCGCGCGTGCCATTGGGTCGCCATTCCTGATCTAGGACACAGAAAATCGTTCTAATGGATTTTTGTCATTGCCAATGTAGCATGTCCTATCATCGGGATGATTTTATAAGCCATTAGTCGACTTGAAGCAACGCCGACTCATCGATGTACAAACAAATCTCGCTGCTCTCGCTTCTGCACGAAAATGTGCCTCCACTAACATAAAAACCATGACCAATTTACCGATATACAACGAAATAATAGCACGTATTCCAAAATTGAAACACCCCATTCCGCCTGGCACCGAAATGATAAGTAAAAACTCCATATTAGATCATATCATCGGTCCTACAATGGCCTAAAATCCTCGACATTTCTCACTCGACAAATTGAAGATAGCCAAATCTGAATTTCGGTATGTGTTGGAACAGGGATGGTAGCGATCCTCTGGCAGCCCTTGTGCTAGCCCATTGCATTTGGTTCCAAAGAAAACACATGGCTAATTGGGTGATTGCGGAGATTGCAGGCGTTTAAATAACATCACCGTGGAAGACCGTTATCCAGTGCCCAACATCCAGGATTTTGCACACAGGTTGCGAGAGAAGAAGCTGTTCTCAACATTAGACCTGGTACGCGCATAAAATTATGTGCCGGTAGCTGAAGAAGACACCCCAAAGACAGCTGTTACCACACCATTCAGATTATTCACTGTAATGACGTTCGGTTTGAGAAACATTTCAAAGACATTTAAACGCAGTTTCGTCGTTTTGATCTTTGTTTTGTATATATGTATATATATATTCGATATCTTGATTGCTTCAGCGTCGACCGAGGAGCATTTAGTACATTTAAAATCAGTGTTCTAGCGATTGCAAGAAAATAACCTAATTATTAATCCAACAAAGTGTGTCCTAGGGGCCTCCAAAGTCGCATATTTAAGACATTTGGTCTCAGCGGAAGATAGCAGTCCTCTACCTAACAAAGTGTTCGGCATTACCGATTTTTCGAAACCAACAATGGTGAAGCAATTGAGACGTTTTCTAGGAATGATCAATTTCTACCGGATATTTATCGGCAAGGCTGCACAGGTACCTACAGGTACCTCTTCTTCTTCTTCGTCTTTTCCCCTTCATGCGGGGTCGACGTTTGTGATAAGTCGTTTCCATTTTCCTCGGTCCCAAATGGTGTTTTCTGTTAACTGCTTCTCCCGGAGATCATCTTGCACGCAGTCCATTGAGCTTCTTCCAGGGCTGCCTCTTTCCCTTGTGCCTTCCACTTCCAGATCAAGCACTCTCCTTCCTACATAACTGGTGGCCATACCAGACAAGCGTCTTGCACTTCTTGATATTTCAGTTACTTTTACGCTGCCTCATATGAAAGTGTTTTTAATGTGACCGTTTCTTGTAACACTACACATCCATCTAAACATCTTAATTTCAGCTACTTCCAGTCGCTTGCACTGTGACTGCACTGTTGGTCAAGTTTCTGCTCTGTATAGCATTGCAGACCTCACTGCAAATTTATAGGCCTTACCCTTTACTTGGATATTCAGTCTCCTGTCACAGAGAATACCAGATAATATACCCCAATAATACCCCAATAACAGATAATTTTACAGTTTATCCAGGTAGCCTGAATTCGGTTAGTAATTTCCAGATCTAGATTGCCATCGTCAGATACAGTGGATTCCAAATACTTGTAACCGTCCCTTGCCTGTAGCTGGCTACCATCCATCCGAATAGTTTCATTTCCAGTTCCTCCAAGGCACAGGTATTCATTCCTACAGATTTTAAGGACTCTGTCCTCTATGGCTCTTCACCAGTATTCCAGTTTATATTCAAGCTGTTCCCTATTTGTGCTGCATAAAACAATATCATCTACAAATAGCATACACCAAGAAGCTGGGTTCTCTTAAGCTTTTAGAGATCCTTAAGAAGATCTGTTTGAGAAATTAACATAAAAAAAGATGGACTGTATGTTTTTAGGGATTCAGAACAAAGATGGTATTAATAAAATTAGTCTATAGCGATATTTCATAACAAAACAAAAACTAAGCTTAAATTAATCAATTGTAAACAAAGATCATGCTAATACAAAGGTTGAGAGTAATTATAAGAATTGAGAATAAGTCGTAAATTGAGAGAATGTGTTGAAAATTGAGAGAATAATAATTGAACAGTATAATTGCTCATTAAAGAATAATTGAACAGTATAATTTGAGAATAATGAGAGTAAGTCTTTGCTCAAATGTGTGACCGGTGGATCCTATTAATCACACCGGTCTTTCCGACACATGGACGCGTGAGGAAGTCTAGCGACGGGTCGTAAAGCCGCCGCCATTGCGTCGGGTTGTAGGGCCGACGCCATTCTTCTCGCGACCACGTGTAGTGAGAATACCGATCTCCGGTCACGAGTCATACAAGATCTCGTGATCCAAAGAGAAGGCCCGAATGAATTACAATATATTGAGGTTTGCCGCGGGTTGTAGGGCCGCCGCCCTGAGACCTAATTAGCAAAGACTTACATGAGTGAATGAATAACGAGCTGAACAGGAGCGCTTGAACTTGAGTTGTTAACACTATGATGGATGAATCAAGAGAACGAGTCCGGATCTTCCGCAGACTGGGGTTGAGATGGACATGCGCGCTGGGGGCAGTTTTTACTGGAGCGGTTGAGATGCTTGAAATATAGCCGCTATTCTTTTTCCAACAAGATCAAAAATATATTGGCTTAGTGCAGATTCTTGGTGAAGACCTACTTGAACCGGTATAGTATCTGACAATCCTACACTGCTTCTAATTCGTGTCCTTGCTCCACGGTACATATCTCGAACAATGCGCACATGCTTCTTCGGTACTCCCTTGCATATCTCATACCTCCTGACGGGGCACTCGATCATAAGCTTTGTACAGGTCTATGAACCATATGTAGTTCTATTATTTTCTCCCTGTGCATTTCCATGACCTGCCTAAGTGCAAAAATAGTATCTATTGTTCCCTTTCCTGGCATAAATCGAAACTGTTCAACTCCTATTGTCGTCTCCACCAGAAGCCTACTTTCAACAACTTTCTCCCAGATCTTCATTGTGTGCGACATGAGTTTTATTCCTCTGGAATTTGCACAATCCTAAATGTCACCTTTCTGATTATAAATGGGAATTCTGATACTCTACCGCCATTCTTTGGGCATTACTTACTCTTGAAGTACCTGTTGGAATAGATTCCACAATATATCTATGTCCTCTTCACTCAGACGTTTCCAAGCCTCCACTGGAAATTCATGGGGGCCGGTTGCTTTTCCACATTTTATTTTCCTAATAGCAGTTACAACCTCTTCCCTGCATATGACAGTTGTTACGTTGTGATTTGGGATACCATCCTCAAACAGAAGCTGGCAATTTTGCTCATTTAGCAACTTTTCAAAATATTCCTCCCATCTCTTCTTAATATGCTCTTCATCTTGAATTACAATTCCTTTTTCACTTTTCATCTGCCTGATGTATATGAGATCTTTTGAAGCCCTGTATCGTGCCTTAGCGATTCTGAAAAGTTTGGCCTCCCCTTTTGCGTTCTCTAGTTTTTCATAAACTTCGCAGATACAAGTACTGTTGCCAATATTTAAAAAATGCCGCAATTAGCTGTTAGCATTAATTAATACTGACCACGGATGCATCAGATGTGGCACTAGGAGCAGTCCTATAACAAAAAGCCGTCAAAATTACCTGGCAACCCATCGCTTTCTTCTCAAAAAAGTTGAACTCTGCGCATGAACTAATTACGCACGTACGACTGCGAATTATTGGCAATTTACAAGGCGTTTAAATTCTTCCGATACATGATGGATGGAAGAAACTTCACCATTAGAAGAGACCACAAACCACTAATTTACGCTTTTACACAAACGTCGTTTAAGGCCTCGCCAAGATAACTACGTCAGTTGGATTTTATAGGCCAGTTCTTCACCGAAATCGTGTACCTACCAAGAGAAAATAACACTGTCGCAGACGCTCTATCTCGCCTTGATGAGATTACAATCCAAACTATCATCGAACCGGAAAAATCAGCCATCAAGCAGGAAAAAGAGCAAGAACTCAACGAAGTTCAAAACAAACTTTCCTTATTTCAAAAAGTTCACCCCATCAAATTTCAAAGTTCATCATCCATCACAGGTAAAATTCGTCCGTACATCGCCAGAAGACTACGCCGTAGAGTCGTTAATCGTTCCATAGAAGCTAATTTTGTGTGGCCAACAATGAACCGCGTTATCAAGGAGTGGGCTTACACCTGCATTAAATGTCAACGTGCGAAGATATCTCGACATCCCAAAAGCCCCATGGGAATCTTTCAACTGTCCTATACTAAATTTGAGCACGAACATATCGATATCATTGGCCATTACCACTATCTGAAGGATATCGATACTGCCTCACCATGTCAGATCGTTTCACCAGGTGGATGCAACTGCATTTCCAGATATCTCTGCGGATACTGTAGTTAGTGCCTTTTATTCGAAATGGAAAGCCCTTTTCGGTTGTCCCCGTGTAATCACCACAGATCAAAGTCGCGAGTTTGAAACCTCGTTAATGACTTCACTAACAACCTTGCTGGGGATTAAGCAATCCCATACAACATCATAAAGCCACAATGCAACGGCTTAATTGAGCGTTGGCACCGGACACTGTAATTGAGCGTTGGCAGAATTAAATACCAAGAGGATAAAGATTGTTTATCAACCGTTTTATTAGGATTTCAAACGAGCATCAAAGAGGATGTGAACTGTGAATACCCGGAGAGTTTTTCTATCCAAACAATTAGTTTGAAATCAAACAGTTTTTAGACAATTTAAGCATCAGAACACCTCCGACTCACAACCATGGTAAACAAAATATTTTTGTGCAACCCGACCTACAAAGTTGCAGTTATATATTTCTAAGAGACGATACCGTAAAAAAAAAACTGTGAAGACTACCCTACACCGGTCCTCAAAAGTAAAGTAGTAAGCCGCACTAAAATGTCATGATCGTAGATTTGCAAAGAAAGCAGTTAAACGTGCCAATCGACCTAGTCAAGCCAACATTTTTATTGCCAGATCGTGAGGCAATTCACTTCCTAAAATACAGAACTGACCCCATAACCTCTTCAACCAGGACACACGCTCAACAAGTCAACGCTCACAAGTCGAAACCAGGACGAACTGTCAAGCAACCAGTCCGGTTTAGCGGCATCACAATTGCATGGTTGTAGTCATGAAAAAACAAGAGTCCTGTAGAAGATCATAGTTGCCAGGTATGGTAGTAGCCATGGAAAATAAGTGGAGAGATAAATAAGAAAAAAAAAGATTTGTTGTTTTAACGACGGTATACAAGCCACAGATAGTTTTTATGCAGCCTGCATCGCCGCAAGACGCAAACGTCTTGGAGCAACGGAAAAAACCAGCGACAATACTCAACAATTAAAAGAGTTGTACAAAGCCTCAAAGAAAATCCTAGGAGGAGCAATAAACCAGGCCAAAAACAGCACATGTCTTCGCTGTTCTGCAAGGTGGACGAACATGTAGTAAATGTAGTCCGAAAATAAGGAATGCAAATGCTGAATTCGGACGAAGCCGAAACTGGCCACAACTTACAACCCCCGCATCAAGCGAAGAGTTCACTGTCCCGGAATTGGGAAGGGCAAGCAGAAATCTACGCAACGGCAAGGCTCCAGATGCAGATGGTATCCCTTCGAAAACCATCAAGATTGCCGTGGAAACCATCCCAGACTGCATCCTTGCAATAATGAACAAGGATGAACCTTCAACAAAGTGCTGCGAGATGGAGTCTTCCCTGCTTGCTGGAAAATGGCAAATCTGATAGACCCACCCAAGACCCATCTTCATACAGACCTATCTGCCTCCTTGAATGTTCGAGAAACTACTAGAACACTTGGTGCTAGACCGCATCCAAAGTGAACTAGGGAAAGGATCCAATCTATCTGAAAAGCAGACATGTGTGGGTTTTAAGTGGTCCCTCTGAAACCCACACGTCTTGGCACTGCTCTACGCATAACTTCAAGATGCCGGTTGTTTTTCAATGTTGTCTGTGATGTAACTTACTTCCCCCATCCAGTCATGCTGATTAGGGGTTCAGATTTAGCCGTAGTCTTTCAGCAATCTGCCTTTTCTTCTCATCCTGCTCTTTATAGCTGATTATATCAGATATTGTTTTTTGGACTAAGTTCCAGTTGTTTTCCGATTCTAACATGAAGGGTATAGTGCTTCTAGGTCCTTTGGTAGGATGTCCCTTTCTGTGTCCCACTTATTCCCAGTCATCACGCCTCTTCCCCGCAGTATTCGCAGCAGCTATCAACAGCTCTGCTTATCTTGTGGAGGTAATCTCGAAAGCATCCGTGTCCACTGACTGCTTATGTTAGATTGTTGGTTAGATCTCCGTGTTTCCAAATTACCCACTTTTCGACATCCTTTATTAACAGCCTTGTCCATTGTCCCTTATCGCTTGCTACCCATTCCTTTTGCCATGCTCGTAGTAGTTCAGTCCTTGCGATCCTCTTGGCTTCTTTTTTATCAGTAATTGGTATAATTTCTTTAGCTGAGTAGATGTTAAGCCTCAATTCAAGACGAAATTGTTACGATTGTTAAACAAGTTAAAATCCCGTATGTTCTGTATCCAAGTTTTGTACATTTGAATGATGAAGGGAATAATACAAAAAGAAAAGAACATTTTTTCGAATTATTTTTCAAAGATGAGCTCGGTTATAAAAGAAGTACGACTACAGGGATCTCCTAGTTCTTATGAAAAACCGTGCTCTTTCCTTCAAAAGAAATCTTATAGAAGACACTGTCGATCAATATCTACATTTGAGCTCATTATTTTATTCATCAATACACTTACGTTTTTTTCCACAAATTTACTCTCAGTAAAAAGAAAACAGGGAATTGGTTTAAATATTCGCTAAATTCCTGGCAAAAGACTAAATAAATAAGACAATAGTAAATAATGAGAATGCGGGAGCAGATGTAGCAGAGAAACAACTTTGAAGTAAACCGCTAAATAGATAAATTTATTACATCCATATTACGTTATTAGATTCAGTTGGTTGGGTTCAGTGAGACGATTTCCAGCGGTTTGCAAGCCTCGGAGACAGGTAGCCTGAATGGAGCAAACAGGCCACGAACGTTATTTTCCCGAAGACTATTGTGCTCACCAGGTATAATAGCAATAAAATCCCGTTGAATAATATTTTAAGCACCTGTGTACCAATTTGCTTCAGCGGAGTACGTCCCGAAATTCCGTTTATATTTCATGAATAATTTTCCACAGTCTTAAGAGAATTACTAGAAACTTGAGAACGTTTCCGCGATACTTTAGTGTCGCTCCACCGTAACGCAAACTGCTAAATCAATAATCTCCTTTCGCTTTTCCTAATTATTTATTGGAAACTTTATTGCCTCGTATAGTTTCCAGAAAACAATGTGATTTCGTTACTAATAAGTTTATAGTAACAACGTAATTATGAATTCAAGAAAAATAAGTTTATTTAGAAACAAAGAATTCAAGTTAGAGAAACGGATTTTATTGAAGGAATAAGAAGGGCTAGAAGGTTGAGGCTGGTTGAACAATAATTTTATTTTTATTGTGAATAAATATAAATCCAATATATAAAGTGGGTGTGTGTGTGCGAGGGAAAAACAATAAAAAGAGGGTACCTTTTACGTGCATGCATATTGTATGTAATTTTACTAATGCTGGAAAGAGTTTTTTTTACCTGCAAAGCGAAATTCAACGAGAGGATGTAAGAATAACGCCAGAAAATGGAATAATAAAGAATCAATAAGGAAAGTTTTTGCATAAACTATATGATAGTAACTTGAGTTGAATTGACAGAGTAGTCAGAGAGAAAGAGAACAAATCGAAACTAGATACACAAGACTAATTAGATACAGCTAGACTAAAAAAAGGTAGATAAGATTAGGCAGACAATACTAATCAAAACTAATCAGGATAGAGTCTAGAATTTTGTAATAATGTAACATTTTTATAATCACGACGTATTTTTAGATAGGCTAAATATAAAAACCTTCTTAGGGGTAATCAAAGAAGAATTTTTAGTTAGTCTTTTGATATTAAAGATCAGAGCTGCTCGTGAAAGGTTAACTATAAGCGTAATAAACGAAGCTGTGAATTTAGCCAGGAAAAACGAAACCGCGACAGCAGGCACAAAGGAGACAGCATTTCCTTCTGGCGGTTCTGCATGCATATATAATACATAAAAGGTGAAATGTCCTTTGCCATGCCGGGGAAAATGTGAGAACAATCATTAAAGTTGCCCGACAATTTCATTACCTACGTGCTCTTTTACTTTTACACGCGTATATACACACTTGCATGTTAATTGTAGCTTAATTAAACAAATTAATTTACTTCTCGTTTCATTTTATTCTATTCGCGCAGTTACAATTATGTCGAATTAGTAGTTAAGATAACAACTTCTGTTTACTTTTATGTTCTAACATAAATCAATTGTTTTAAGTTATTTCTTAAATTTTAGTCCATTTTGTGATTCGGAGTCAATAGTTCCATGCCTTAACTCTTTGAGGCACATAGCGATTTAAGAGTCCCACCTTAGATGCTTCATCATTTGCCTTTATGTCCCACTGTTAGGCACCGACCTCTTCTCTGCCACATATCCAAACCTCAGCACTAACAATAAGATTGAATATGGGTGACCTAGCGGTTTAACGTGGAATCCGAACGACAAATTTCCAGAGAAAGTGTTAGGCAGTTGAGACCCCACGGTTGCCTAAGCCGGATTGGGGAATTGAGTGTGATGGCTGGCAGCTATTAGTTTTAATTTTTACTGCTTTAGTTATGCGCGGGATTCGAACCCACGCTGTCTGACTTTAGAGTCAAGTGCTTAACTATCTGAGCCACCATCAGCACCTTTGATGCTTAAAGATGCATATATCATAGGGTTATTAGGATTATGACAAACACAGATTTGTCGACGACAGTTTCTAAACTTTTCAGTTCCCGGCGCACTTGCAGTCATTCAAAATTATCTTTCCAATAAGCCAATACCATGGTCGTTAACATGATTTTTATGAGTTTCATGTCAGTTCAAAGGTCTATTCCTTAAAAAAACACCCTATACTAGGTGTTTTTTTAAGGAATAGAACTTTGAACTGACATGAAACTCATACAAATCATGTTAACGACCATGGTATTGGCTTATTGGAAAGATAATTTTATGCCAATACTGCTTAACCCTTTCACTGCTATGCCGGGTGGTGTGAACCGGGGTCCTGAATTCATACAGCGCCGTCCGGGGCAATCACCCGGGACGGCGCTGTATAGCCCGGGGTTTCTTTTTGACCCGGGCCATCTAGTGATGAAATCCTGTAATTATTTCAATTTTGCAGATTTCTATAATTTAAAAAAAAATTAAGTCAATCAAATCATATTTTTAAAGTCAGTGTGACAGTATTTCCCCTTATTAGATAATTATTTAATTTTGTCCTCGTCGGGCGAGGATGATTTAACCATTTCAATTCGGCGAAAAAATAAGTTTAGTGCGCCTAATTAGCGGTTATTTGTGCGCCTAATTAGCGCCATATTAGCGGTTAACAGTTATTTCTTCTCCAAGTGATTATTACGATAAAATAACTTTTCTGTCTAAAAGTCTAAGAGACGCATAATTGATTTCATAACGACACATCAACGCAAGAATGAATTTACAAGCTTCATTGATGGGACATACGTATGTCCCGCCGTAAACCCAGAACACCTGAATGGAGGGACAGGGTATGGTCAGGTCGTAATCCTAGAGAAGATAGTGCTGGGACAGCATATGTCCCTCTGCTGCTTTTGATTGCAAACTCACACCTACTTCACCCCTGTCATCTCCCCACCATTTCCACCCTACATCTGGTGTGATAATAGTCGTTGTGATCATTATTTTTACCTTGTAAAGTATAAAAAACTGATCGTAAGTTTGATGAAATCATTTATTTATGAACCTTTTATTGAATTAATATATACGTGATCTGTTAGAAAAGTATCCGACCTTACTTTTCACTTTGATAACCTGATGGATTTGAATCAAGCGCGCTTGCATGAGCCGACCTTGAACCTTCGCGCGCATGCATGAATTTTTTCCCGCCTGAGAATAGCGTCAGTTGCTGTTGAGTAGTGTTCGAGCAGTGTGTAGTGCTCTCGTCGGTTTTTCAATGCAACTAAAATGACAACAAGTGAAATGAGATATATCCTACGTCGCCTACGTGATGCCGTGCGGCGCAAGCGACTGGAGTTGTGGTCATCAGGAAATTGGCGACTCCATCACGACAATTCTCCAGCACATTCTTCGCACTTTTTTGGCGAAAAACCAGACTCCTCTGATTTGAGAGGCTCCTTACTCTCCTGATATGACGCCCTGCGACTTCTAGCTATTCCCCAAAGTCAAGAAGCCTTTGAAAGAGAGAGCGTACTATGAATCAACTAAAGTTGATTCCGAAAGAGGCTTTTTCGGAATGCTTCCAAAAATAGCGGCGTTGCTGGGAGAAATGTGTGGAGTTCTATGGAGACTACTTTGAGGGTGCTTAGGTTTCCAACGCCAGTTTTTCTTTACCGGCTAAAGGTCGGATACTTTTCAGACCACGTATAAAATATGAACGATAACTCATGGAAGGAAATCTCAAAGAAAACAAAAAAATAAATTCTAGGATAGAAAGTAGCATCTAAAGTCTGAATTTCTTGAGGCTTTGATAAGGCTTGACACATTTCTTGCGCAGTGAAACATTGCAAGAGGTGCATAGCATTTTTGAGCGTGTCCCTTTTTGTTCTTTTGCGCACCACGCTCATCTTCTTCGCGTTTTTTCCCTCAGTTGGGAAATGTTCTCCAACATTCGAGAGTCTCATATTTTCATTAGACTATCGCGATAACGACGACGTGGATTTGCGAGAAGAGTGCCTTTGCATATTCACATCCTTACTTGCACTTCCAAATCTCAGGAGATTTTCAGCAGCAGAAACGAGGAACAACATGAGTCTTGCCTTGATGAACAACATGAGCATTTAAAATCGAGGTCATCAGTAATCTGTAGAATAACTATTTCAACCATTTGTTGGATTTGCGATCCACCTCGTTGCACGTTACCAGTTGGTTATAGAGGTTAACCCCACCCATGAACTCATTATAAAAGGTTACCATGGATGGGCAGGAGAATTCCTTCTGAGAACCATCTTTTAGAGTTCTAATCGCCATAGTTAATTCATTGCTATGGCAATTTGACATGACCAAAACCTCCCTAGTGTTCATCCAATTCACAGCAATTATTCCCTCGCTTGTAGCTTGGAAAACCGATTCACCTCACTGAATTTCTGTTCTTCTTGCATTCGGAAATATTGGTGTATTTTTTCGTCCTTTCATGTAGGTGCAGACACATCGATGGGACAGGGTATACATCAGATCCACAGAAGTGAAGAATCGGTCAAAACAGATTATGATATGGGGAATCTTCACTGTAGAGCTGTTTCACAACGCGTTCTCCTAAAGTTCCTTCGCTCACTGAAGATTCTTTCCCAGCGTTAATGTTAAAGCCGTATACGTATCCCGTTTTGGAATCGCAGCGTTCCCAAAATTTGATACCCTTCTTTACTGGTTTCAAGGGTTGGTACTGTTTCAGGCTGCTACTTCCCTTGAATTTTATCGTTGCCTCGTCTACTGACTGCCTTGTGCTGTTAGTGAAACTATTCAGAAAAGTGTACTTCAAGCAGGAAGCTACTTCCTCAATATAATATAATTTCGAAGCATCTGCAGGCTTCTTCGGGGAATTGAAGTATAATTTTGAAATCAAAAAGAGGAAGCGATCCCTACTCAGCGCTTTCTTGAATGGCTGCATTTCCCAGCGAATTATTGACGGACCAATTGAGGTAGCCGATTGTAGCTCATGATCAGCATTACTCCAACTACTGTCATGATTTCAAATTGGTCAGTCGTGTGATGCGTTTTGACTTCAGCGTTTCGACTGCCTGGTGGTGAACTTGCTTCATTTTTCTTGAGATCTTCATTTACCATTTCTATCCTTTCGTTCGTACATTGGGCTATGTAAATGAATAAGCTTTTGGGAAAGAGTTTTGTTCGGACCGTGTCTCACGAAATTCCAAAATTTTCAAGTAAAACACAGGCTGGTCAAATCACTTACCTGTGAGGGCTGCTCGCGTCTCCTCCACGTGGGATCGTCCTTCCGGCGCCTCTTTTAAGGGAGGAAATGGGGATAGTGGGTATAGGGATTCCCTTAAAATCGTGTATAAAGTATAGTACATAACTCGAGTTGTAAGGCAATTACAACTCGATTAACGAGAGTTGTAATATGCTTCTTACAACTCTCGTAACGTAATATACTATAAAGAAGAATTGTGAAGAATTGTGTTCTCCAATTGGTTACACTTATAATTTATCCATTTATACTGGCAAAATGAATGACCAAGGTAACAGTGTTCCCACCCAAACTGTTTTACGCCTTGATTGTGATTCGATCATGATTAAAGGACACACAATATATGTCGACAATTGGTATACCATCATTGACTTGGCGGAGCGACTATTGCAAGAAAGTACCCATCTTGTAGGTACGATGAGGATAAACCGAAAAAGAATTCCACCTAGCATTTTGACAAGAAAACTAAAAGTTGTAGAACACGCAGCCCAAGAAAATAGCTGTGGAATAACAATAAAAGATACGTACTTATGTTATATACAAAACATACTGATACTGTGCTTACAACTACTAATAAGCGCGGAAAAGAAATTACTAAACCACTTATCGTTCTTGATTATAATAGACGAAAAGGGTTTGTAGACTTCTCCGACCAGTTAGCATCCTACAGCAAACACTTAAGGAAAACTATAAAATGGTATAGGAAAATGTCGATTGATATAATACTCTCTACCTCAATGGTAAATTCATACATTCTATATAAGAAAGCAACTGGTAATACAATTCCTCATTACCAAATTACCATAATCAGACCATTAAAAATCAGATCATTACCAAATTCAGGAAAGAAGTTATTGGTGATTTATTTTACTGCACCGAAAGAAGGAACTCAAGGAAGGGATGTAAAGCTCGTCACGAAAAAAAAAGCAAAGAAGAACCACGGAAAAAATCAAAAAAAAATTGTAAAAACAAAGAAAATTCTGAAAAATATGGATGGAAAGAAGCCACAAATTAAACTGCAAAAATTATAACATGTGGAAGCTTTCCAGGCGAACCACATATGTGTATTCCGTGTTAGATTAGAATACACAACATATTGTATAGACCTTTTTATAGATGAAATTTGTTTGTGCACATGCGTCAATTTCCGCCATGTTTTGTCCGAACTTTTTGACGTATAACCTTATTATTTGCCCGAAACCTTTTCATATTCCCGCCTTTCAAACTTAAAAACCGTAAAAAATCCATTCTAAAGCTGTGTCATTTGTTTTTATTTTCATTTTGGATGAATTTTTTTTTATACAATCTTCCGCTTTTGATCAATAGGTGGCTTAGGTGGCTATCAATGTGAAAGGGGTTGCATAACTAACGGAATTTCTATAAATATTGGCGCTGTGTTTTATTAAAAATAAAATTGACTTAAAAAAGACATGGCAAATGTTGACATGGCAGTGAAAGTGTTAAATATGATTTGGGGCATATGAGCGTCGGGGCTAGTTCGAATGAAGTGCAATCTGGAATTCCAATTTTCGAGCACTTTTTTCGAGCAGCCGAGGCCGGATATCGGCAATAACGCGGTGAATGTTGGCTTCAAGCTGACCCAACGTCGTTGGTTTAGTGACTTCACATATCCCGACATAAAGTAGTCCGTATGTGTGATATCACAGGAGTCACTAGTCAGCGAGTGTTTCCTGCAATAAATTGATTGGAACCAAAGCGCCTCCACATTATCGCCATTCAACTGGAGAACGAAAAAGTCAGCAATCGTGGATCGATAGCTCTCTCCATTGATTGTCACGTGCTGGCCGGTATCATCTTTAAATAAATATGGGTCAATGATTCCACCAGTCCATAAAACACACCAAACAGTGTGTTTTTTTGTGGATGTAATGGCGTCTCAAGAATGACTTCTGGATTTCCTTCGCTCCAAATCCGGTAATTTTGTTTGTTAGCGTAGCCATTGAGCCAAATATGAGCTGCATCGCTGAACAAAAGTTTTTGCTGAAAATGACGGTCAAGATCGCGTTTTCGGCCCATTGATGCCATATGTTGCTCACGCGGCTTCAGTATCTCGTAAACTCGTAAACCGAGATCTTTTCACAAAATCTTCTATAAGGTGGATGAACACAGCTCCAATAGACCTTTTCACAGTTGACAATTTTTTGTGCGCATGTATCAATTTATGCCACATCAAAAATTGCCCGAATTTTTTGACGTATAACTAAATTTGTGCCCAAAACTTTCATATTCCCGCCTATCAAACTTGGCTTAACTAGCCGTAAAAAGGTTTATTTCTGTGCACGTTGTCGAATCGACTCATTCAGGTCCTCCTCAACACAACGCTCCACAGCTGCAACAGCTTCTTTGGTGCGCACTGTACGACGTCTCAGCGGATCATCATTATCAGGCTTTATGTCCCACTACTGACCACCGGCCTCTTCTCTGCCACATATCCAACCTCAGCACTATGATTTGAATATGGGGGTCCTACAGTTCAACGTCGAATCTGAACGACTAATTTCCTTAGAAGGTGTTAGGCAGTTGACACCCCACGGTTACTTAAGCCGGATTGGGGAATTGATTGTGATGGGTTGATGCAGACAATAGTTTTTAATTTTTGCTGCTGTGGTTCTGTGGTTATTTGAACCTCAGCTGTGTGACTCTAAGGCCAGGTGCTTAGCTATCTGAGCCACCACCACATTTTAACATCTCGTCTCAGCGGATGCATATGATTAATCAGACTATGCGTAATGCGAAAACGATCCATGGTTTTCCGAATAACTTGCTCGGATGAACGATTATGTCTACAGTAAAATGGACGTAGCGGTGAGTATCGCCAATTGGACCACGACTTTCGGTGCTCCTCTTTACTCTCCACGCACCTTGGGAACCCCTGGTATGGATAGATGATACTGTATACACGAATTTGTTCTGTATAGTCTCATGCAACCAATTTTATTTGTTATTGTTACTACATTGCTTAATCCCAAAGTAGTGTTTATTCTGTGGTTTGCAATGCTTAAAGATATGATGTTTAAAGAAGATGATATTGATGCTATGATTGAAGTAATTAATCTTGTTATTTATGTAATCAAAATCTGTAGGTAAGGAAGAAATGGAATAAGAGCAAAAAGTTTATTTTTTGTCTATTTGGCCTATTCTATTTTACGTTAGTCGATTGTGCAACACACAGGAACTGCGAGGCTTTTGTCACCAGTTTTTCCATTTTTTTTTAATTAGAAGAACTTTTCTGTGCACATTCATGTCCACGAAATACGGGTAAAATAATTAATCTTCCGCACTCGACAATTGGACAAATGCGCACATGCTTTCACCATTCGTATATTATTCTTTTTTTCGCTCTATTCCCTGTATGCTTGCAATTCTAACGTCTGAATATCCTTTTTATTCCCTCGTTTTAACCTCACAACACAAATTACTTACCTAATTAGAAAATTTTGAATAAAATATTTTGCATAAAAACTTTTTGCATGAAAGCAAATTTTAATATGTTTTTCAAGTTGCACTTGAACTGTAAAGTTTAATTTAGCAGTAATAAGCCTATTAAAAATAAAATGTAATTAGGTAAACAAAACTGCCGCTAAGCAGATTATATATATAAAAACACTAAGTCTTCTTAGTATGTCTTTCTTCATAGTCGTATATGTTAAGTTTTATAAATGTTACAGTCAAAGCGTTAACTCATTCATGCGCTCTGTGTTGTTTGACGTCGTCTACCCAACGGTTTGCTGGCTGGCCTCGTCTTTGGGTGTCAGCCCTGGGTCTCCGCTCTAAAACTGTCCCACTACAGCGTGTCGCATCCATTCTGGCGCTATGTACTACCGATGCCCACTTCCTCTTTGCTATAGTACCCATCCAGTCACCCACTTTAGTTTTCTTTCAGTAGGGAAAGATGATATGTTCTAAATCCACCGCCACCACAGTCATGCGCATGCACGATGACCTTTAACCCCTAACCTAACCTTGACCTTGACCCCTAACCTTGACCTTGGAACTTCCGGTTTCGACTTCCGGTTTCCGGTTTTGACTTCCGGTTTCCGGTTTCGACTTCCGGTTTCCGGTTTTGACTTCCGGCAGCCATTTTTGGAACTTCCGGATGCGCGGGAAAATTCAAAAAATAGACGCGAGGCGGGAAAATTCAAAATTAGGTGCTGGCGGGGGCAAATGAGATGTGTAGTTGGTTGCATATATCAACGAGGCTAGATACATGAGGTTAGATAGATGAGTCTAAATACATGACACTAGATAGACGGGGTTAGATACATGGGGCTAGACAGACGGGGCTAGATACATGAGACCAGACAGACGAAGCTAAATACATGTGGCTAGATAGACGGAACTAGATACATGAGACTAGACAGTCAGTAGTGGGTTAGAGACAGTAGTGGGTTAGATATATGAAACTAGATACAACTGAACTAAAATATATAAGGGATTATTTAATCTAACTAAAATATATTTTCGATTGTTTTTTTCCATTAACTTAATAAACATAATAAGATTTTGATTTAAATAAAGATTCAGTAGTCGGTTAAGCATAGCCGGATGTTTGTGTTTGTCAGTGTAATCAATTACATCGAATTGTTTTTCGTCGTTTTTCGTATTTATTTTGATTTACTGCTCTGGCTTGTTGATTAGACGCAACCGGACGATTTTCAGTCACAACGCCAGGCAAGAATAGAGGGACTAGACTGGACAGACTAGACTAGACAGACAGACAAGCGGAGAAAATTCAAAATGAGTTGTGGGTGGGTAGCGGACAATCGTGTATGCATACATAATTGATTGCAACCATATTACGGATTCAAATGAGATTATTGGTTTTAGGCCGGACAAGATCGGACAATACCGAACAAGGTCGAACAAGAACGGACAAGACTATACAGACCACATATTTATCCGAATAATTTCCTATGAGTAAGCGAAATTTCTTAAACTTGTCTATGAACCAGATCGTATTAATGTTTTTCATTTATATAAATATCAAAGAGTTCAATTTTCTGGCATCCATTTTTCATTTACTTGCATCCACTTTCCATCTACTTGCATCCACTTTTCATCAAATTGCATCCACTTTTCATCACGCTAAACAGGGTGTGAGGTCTATGTGACCCCACGCTAAACAGGGTGTGAGGTCTATGTGACCCCACGCTCAACAGGGTGTGAGGTCTATGTGACCCCACGCTCAACAGGGTGTGAGGTCTATTTGACCCCACGCTCAGCAGGGTGTGAGGTCTATGTGACCCCACGCTAAACAGGGTGTGAGGTCTATGTAACCCCACGCTTAACAGGGTGTGAGGTCTATGTAACCCCATGCTTAACAGGGTGTGAGGTCTATGGTGCCCCACGTTAAAGAGGGCGTAAGGTCTATTTTTAGCCAGTTTTCTTTTCTTTTAGCCAGCTTTTAATCAGCTTTAATCCCATTGGGTTAGTTGTGTTAGGATTAGGTTAGGCTAGCATTAGGTTGAGCCACGTGAGGTTAGGAATAAAGCGCGCTTCATGCCTAACCTCACGTAGCCTAACCTAATGCTAACCTAACCTAATGTTAACACAACTAACCCAATGGGATTAAAGCTGATTAAAAGCTGATGAAAACTGGCTAAAAATAGACCTTACGCCCTCTTTAACTTAGGGCACCATGGACCTCACACCCTGTTAAGCGTGGGGTTACATAGACCTCACACCCTGTTAAGCGTGGGGTTACATAGACCTCACACTCTGTTTAACGTGGGGTCACATAGACCTCACACCCTGTTTAGCGTAGGGTTACATAGACCTCACACCCTGTTTAGCGTGGGGTCACATAGACCTCACACCCTGCTTAGCGTGATGAAAAGTGGATGCAAGTTGATGAAAAGTGGATGCAAGTAGATGGAAAGTGGATGCAAGTAAATGAAAAGTGGATGCCAGAAAATTGAACTTGTGCGGTATTGTCCGATCTTGTCCGGCCTAAAACCAATAATCATCATAATGTATGCATACACGATTGTCCGCTACCCACCCACAACTCATTTTGAATTTTCTCCGCTTGTTTGTCTAATCTAGTCTGTCTAGTCTAGTCCCTCTATGCTTGCCTGGTGTTGTGACTGACAATCGTCCGGTTGCGTCTAATCAACAAGCCAGAGCAGTAAATCAAAATAAATACGAAAAACGACGAAAAACAATTCGAAGTAATTGATTACACTGACAAACACAAACATCCGGCTATGCTTAACCGACTACTGAATCTTTATTTAAATCAAAATCTTATTATGTTTATTAAGTTAAAGGAAAAAAACAATCGAAAATATATTTTAGTTAGATTAAACAATCCCTTATATATTTTAGTTCAGTTGTATCTAGTTTCATGTATCTAACCCCGACTGTCTAGTCTCATGTATCTAGCTCCGTCTGTCTAGCCCCATGTATCTAGTTCCGTCTATCTAGCCCCATGTGTTTAGCTTCGTCTGTCTAGTCTCATGTATCTAGCCCCATGTATCTAACCCCGTCTATCTAGTGTCATGTATTTAGACTCATCTATCTAACCTCATGTATCTAGCCTCGTTGATATATGCAAACAACTACACATCTCATTTGCCCCCGTCAGCACCTAATTTTGAATTTTCCCGCCTCGCGTCTATTTTTTAATTTTCCCGCGCATCTGGAAGTTCCGGAAACAGGAAGTCGAAACCGGAAGTTGGAACCGGAAGTCGAAACCCGAAACCGGAAGTCGAAACCGGAAGTGGCAAGGTCAAGGTCAGAGGAGGTTGGAGGAGGAGGAGGGTCTAGAAGGAACTATCTTTCCCTACTACGGGGTCAAGGTCATGGTTAGGTTAGGGGTCAAAGGTCATCGCGCATGCGCATGTCAGAGGTGGAGGTGGGTTTAGAAGGAACTATCCTTCCCTACTTCTTTCGAATCCAGTCGGTGCGTTTTCGGTCTCGTAGTGTTATTCCCAGCGTTGCTATCTCCATACCTCCTCTGAACATCTCTGCTGTTTTCAGGTGAGTGTCATGGTCTCTATAACATAAGTGAACACCGGCATAACACTGCTCGAATACTCTGACTTTGAGGTGCAGAGGTTATTTACCACGTAGTGTGTGTTTGTTCGTGTCGAATGCTACCCAGGCAGGTTCAACTCGACTTTCCACTTCCACGGTTTGGTTTTCGTTGCCCAAAGTTATTTTATGCGCAACTTATGAGCACTTATGAGTTACTTTTTCCATTGGTACTTAACTATGTCTCCCATGTAGGTCATCATTCTAGTTTTGGAGATATTTATTTTGATGCCTGCTGTTGCTGATTCCTATCTCAAGTCTTAGATTATAGACATCACGTTATCTACATTATCCGATATATGAACCAAATCGTCTACAAATTGGAAAGTTTTTCCCCATCCGCAGTTAGCCCTTTATTTCCCCAGTTCATCCGTCGAAATATGTATTCTAATGAGAGTTTGAAAAGTTTCGGAGAGATTGTATCCCTATGTCTAACTCGGGAATTTCGGGACTTGTTAGTTTTCTTATAGAGGGCAACAAAAGCTGTTGCATTCAAATGGAGGTGGTTCAGTATTTGAATGTATCTCTCATCTATCTACCAAACTAAAACCTAAAAACTTAAGCAAAGCCTCAAGAGCTTAAGCCCCAAGCCTCTTAATCAACACCTCTGTGATACCTACACTCACCACTCCTTCGACATTGAAAAATGGTCTGAAACTGACTTGAACAGAAAAGTCCGTGTCTAATCTAACAAAACATCTAGGGCCCCATCCTAAAGCATGCAAAGAACGCATTACACTACCAAGAAACGAAGGTGGACGCGGCATACTAGACATCTCCAACGACTCCAACCTCCACTACCCAATTATTCGGCAGCTAATCAATGCTAGCTCAACTACGCACCATTTTACAAAGTCGAAAGCTTTCTCATAATCAATGAACGTTAGAATAAATGGCTTTCTGTATTCATTACACTTCTCAATGACGTTTTAAGATTGTCATTTGTGCTGAATCCTGACCGAAAGCCAGCTTGTTCTCGCGGTTGGCATTAGTCTAGTTTCTTCTCTATTCGGTTGGAAAGGTTAAAGAAAAAAGAAAGTTTAAAGGTTTTAATCACTCTAGTGAATAACTTAAGAAGACATAATAAGAAGACGCAAGAGAACTAATAGGCATAAGGAACTGGAAAAGAGCAGCAGCGGACAGAAAAGGATGGAAAAGAATGCTTAACGAGGCTAAAAAGGAGGAGGCTAAGGCCCACAGAGGGCTGTAAGGCCACGCTTGAAAAAAAAAGAGAAAAACTTCATAGTAGTGCCGTGTGATTATGTGGGACTGTTAGGTCTATCGATAATTATATCTGGGGTCTGTTTACTCTGTTCATAAACTTACACAAGCTTAAATGTTCCGCTGGACCGGCACTTTTTCGTAGAAGAATCAATTATTTGAAAAAGTTGCTGGGGCCAATACTGAGAAAGTAGCATCGCATTCATATGGATCGACGATTTATTATTGATGTTCAATGATTCAGTATGAATGGAAAATTTATGCCAAAAGAACTTTCAATGAAATCATTCGATGTGAGCGATGTAGACACCTACTTATTCAAACCATCAACACCATTCAGATCTGTTAACGCATCAGAAAAGAATCAGAGTTTGATGGTTGGAGAATTATCACCACAGACTTAAATACAGCGCTGGAAATTTAACGCCTGATATTTTAATAGAAATCAATAAAACCATAAATTGTATGTAAAGTTTTCATGATTTTACAACCATATCATTCCCTCGAAAAGTAATCAAGATCAGCGGAAGTGGTGGCAGTGGTTCCAGAACATACTATCTTTCCCAACTGACGCTGTCATGAATGATTTGAGTTAGACCGGCAGAAAGTTTTTTAGTGGAACCTTCATTAACGATTTTTCTGTTCCTTTTACACAAAAAGCCTTGCTACATAAAAATACATTTCGACAATTTAATCAAAACTTTTTACCACCAAGGAAATTGATCCCGCTGAATACTAATCCAGCGTGATTGCCTTGTTTGTCGCATAGCGTACTTTATTCCCACCGGCAATTTACCCAACATACTAGTTTCCCCATGCACTAACTAAACAATACACGATTTATCGGACAAAATTAACACTAATTATTCCAAATATTTTTTCCCGACTTCTTTGCGGTTTTTTTCAATTCCCTAAAACTAAAAACAACGTGTATCACATGACAACGTCAACGTTTCTCGATAAAGGCACTAACGAAGCAACCAAATCAGCGAGACTCACACAGCAATTAATTTCAACTGTTTTGTGCGAGGAATCTGTTGAGAATACTGGACGATTTTATTATTTTTCCTAGTTTAATATAATTGAATTAATTCGTGTTTCGTTTGAAACTTTAAATACACAAAGGATAAATTGAATTACGTAAGGGTTTTTAGAATATAATCCCTAGAGGGATTTAATCATCCCTTTAAAACTCGTTTGCAAAACATTTGTGATTTTTTTTTGTAATTCCAATTTATTGTTGACATAAGTTTTCATCTGTTGCAAATTTGTTTACAAATTACATATAAAACATCCTTTTCACATGGTAAATGTCAACAAGTTTCTATGTCTCTCAAGTATTGTTTTCTAGGCATGTCTAATAGACACGAATCGACCTATATTTTTATTTTTCTTTACTTAGACAGAGAGGTTTAGTTTTGTCTGTATAATCGTAACTTTATAGTCCTGTTTTTCTATTAGTTTTAATTTAGTTTTGTCTTTACGAAATGTTTGTCTTTATGTTTAGTTTCAAAGAAAACTTTTGTGGAAACGTTTGTGTTTAAGTGAAAATACAAATGACAAGATCGGTTGTGTTTGTAGTTGGAAGTTTAGGTTGGGTTTTAGGTTCTTAGGTTTGAGGTTTTGCGGAAAACATTTCGAAATTTAGGAAAATTTGAGTAACACTTTAACATACAATTTGTAGCGATATATTGAATAACCTTGTTTGGTTTCCGTCTCTTAAATATTTGAGAAAATTAGATAAAAACAACCGCAGCAGTAGGGAAAGATGGTATGTTCTAAAACCACCTCCGCCTCTGACTACCTCTGACCTTGACCTTTGACCCTGATCCTGACGTTGACACTGACCTTTGAGCATGACCTTTGGCCCTGACCTTGATGTTAATCTGACCCTGCCCTTTGGCCTTGACCCCCACTTTTGGATCTGCGCATTCGTGAGATTTGAAGATGTACAACTGCTATCGGATTTTTTGCTTATCAGCTACATACAGCGTGGGACTAATAAATTATGCCGGTCTAATTAATTTCTTATAAATTGTGTGTTTATTTTAATACACATATTAGGATTTTGATCTACTGCTAGTCGGTTAGATGCGAGCGGACTTCTAGTGCTGATAACAACACCCTGTTATATTATCAGCGGTGCGCGAGCGTAGAAATAATAAAATGAGGTGTGTAGTTGGTTGCATATATCTACGACTCTAAATACATGAGACTAGATAGACGGGGCTAGATATATGAGAGTAGATAGACGGGGCTAGATACATGAGACTAGATAAACGGGGCTGGATACAGGAGACTAGACAGACGAAGCTAAATACATGAGTCTAGATAAGACTGAACTAAAATAACGTTTTGCGTTTAATTTAATAAATATATTAAGATTTTAATTTATTAGTAGTCGGTTAAGCGGTGCCGTATGTTTGGCAGTCATAACAACTTCCTATTATCTTATCAGCTGCACGTGAGTGGAGAAATAATAAATTATGAAGCGCGGTCTAATCAATTTCTTGGGATTGTTTTTCGTTTAATTGAATAAACATATTAAGATTTTGATTTATCGGTAGTCGATTAGGCGCGACCGGTCATCTGGTGCTGATAACACCAGACAAGAATAAAGGGGACTAGACTAGACATACTAGATTAGACAGACAAGCTGGGAAAATTCAAAATGAGTTGCGGGTGGGTAGTGGAGAATCGTGTATGCATACATAATTGATTGCAAACATATTACGGATTGATTCAAATAAGATTATTGGTTTTGGACCGAACAAGGTCGGACAATACCGAACAAGGTCGAACAAGAACAGACAAGACTATACTGATCACATATTTCCTGTGATATTTATCCGAACAATTTCCTATGTGTAAGCGAAATTTCTTAAACTTGTCGGTGACCCAGATCGTATTATTTTTTTCATTTATATAAATACCAAAGAGTTCAATTTTCTGGCATCCACTTTTCATCTACTTGCATCCACTTTTCATCACGATAAACAGGGGTGTGAGGTCTATGTAACCCCACGTTAACAGGGTGTGAGGTCTATGTAACCTCACGCTAAACAGGGTGTGAGGTCTATATATGTAAGCCCACGCTAAACAGGGTGTGAGGTTTATGTTGCTCCACGTTAAAGAGAGTGCGAGGTCTATTTTTAGTCAGGTTTCATCAGCTTTAATCTCATCGGGTTAGTTGTGTTAGCATTAGGTTAGATTAGCACTAGGTTAGGCTACGTGAGGTTAGGAATGAAGCGCGCTTCATTTGTAACTTTCCCGTAACGTAACCTAATCAAGGTCAGGTCCAAAGGTCAGGGTCAGAGGTCAGGGTCAGGGTCAAGGTCAGAGGTGGTCAGAGGCGGAGGTTGTTTTAGAACATACCATCTTTCCCTACTCGCAGCCATAAACTTCTTAAAATTTCAAATCTCTTAAAATCTTAAAATATTTTGGAGGTGAAATTGGTTTTCCTGGAAGATCTTAATAACCAAGAAAAAATTTGAAAAGAGTTAGAAATTCACTTATATAGGATGAAATTTGGAATCTAAAAATATTTAGTTTAGTATGAAATTTTTAGGGAAAATAGAGAAAATTGGGTTTGAATTTTTTGAAGCTGGTGATAGTTTTTTTTTAATGTTCGAAATTAATGAAAATTTTGGAAAAACTTTCGGATAAAAGTTAAAACGAATTAAATATTGGATAAAATGATGTAAGTGTCATCCCTTTTATGTTTGTAAAAAAATACGAGAAACCCCAAATATTTTAAAGCGGCATATGACACAGTAAACCGAAAGATGTTGTGGGAACTGATGATTGCAAATGGGATTAGCTGGTGGCTAGTGAAGGCTGTTACAGATCTATACGTTTACAGACCTATCCAGTTTTGTATCTATATTCTCATCAGCTAAGTTTTATCCATCCAGTTTTGCCTAATTAGTCTTGTTTGTCTTGAGAAAAAAAAAGTGATTCCTGAGGTACAAGGGAAATTTGGATATTGTGGATTGTAGATTTGAACCCTCAATGTCAGACCATAGGATAATAGAGTTTAAACTGGAAGGATCGATTGAGGGAAACACCTACACCCTAAACCCCAGACAAACTCTGTGACCAATGTTTAGTTGCAAACTAAAAGAAAACAGTGCGGGGTAGCATCAAACACTACTCCGTACTAGAACAAGCTACAGGAGAAAAAAATGTAGCAATCACCATTATATTTGAATCCAGCCCGGTAAAAAACGTGAAGGAGCATAAAGATGAAAAATGATGGAACCAAAATTTGTCTACATTAAGAGAAAAAGTATGTAGGCTTCTCAATAAAGTTGAACTATACCGAAATTGGCTAGATGCTCAACACCTACAACCAAGATCAGAAGGGCAAAAAGGAACAGCTTTATGACCTTCTGTGAAAATATAGAATCCACCTCGGTGGCAGCAAGATTGCACAAAGTAACTAATAGGTGTCAAACAGTGCGGCAGAAACTCAACCCGAGCAAAACTACAGTGATACCATTAACTAGGAACAGAAGACAAAACTGCCTACAGCCCATAGTGTGAGATGGGAGGGCAGTGGAATATAAACAAGAGATAAAATATCTTGATAAAACACTACATAGCAAACTAAATAGCTCCTAAGGAACAGCCACGCTGAAGAAGTGGGAACAGCCAAATGCGCTCGAATGCTTTGCAGAAATCTTACAGGGAAAACATGGGGTAGTAACCCCGCAATCCAGCGATGGATGTACACCATGGTAGTGAGACCTACGTATTTACTTACGCGACAGTTGCGTTGAGAAGTAGAACCAAGCTAGTCTCTATGAAAAACCAGCTTGAGAAGATTCAAAGACTGGCGTGCATCTGCATCACTGAGGCGATTGAGTCATGCCCGACAGCAGCAATGGAACTGTTGCTGGACCTAATTCCGTAGCCCCTTGTCGTGGAGGGGCTGCCAGATCAGCGTTTGTAAGGTTCAGCAAGGAAGGAATAGACAGAGGTAAAATAATGGGGAGCAGAGACCGAAACAGTCACCCTGGCTGGAAGTACTAAAAGACGAAATGGTTTGCAAACATCATTTCGAGAAAAGCTACACAGCAATATATAGTAGTAAAGCCGATTGGAGCTACGAATCATCAGCATACCACATATAGTACAGTGGCATCAATTATCATTCGTATGGTTCGAAGACAAAGTATTTTACTGATGCAGGAATGTACCTTGTACCTAATGTTTTGAATCCATAGCAATCTACGCAAGTATCTTCCAAGCAGAGATACATGCAATCGAAAGATGTGCACAATTGAACTACGACATGAACTATCGCAAGAAATGAATTTTCGTATATCGGGAAAAATTGATGGCATAATCTGGGCGGGGTTGTTTCATTCTGTTGTTTATGGAAAAAGATTTGTTTTATCTCCGGAAA
Source organism: Phosphuga atrata (assembly GCA_944588485.1). Classification (NCBI taxonomy): domain Eukaryota; kingdom Metazoa; phylum Arthropoda; class Insecta; order Coleoptera; family Silphidae; genus Phosphuga; species Phosphuga atrata. Next base: position 2,891,727 of record OX155901.1, read on the forward strand.
TACCCGTCGTTATTCCCTTCGGCTATGTGCTTATGGGATCTCCCCCGATGCGATCATTAGGCGTTTTTGGAAAATAAAGGAAATTCACCCCTCGCTAGAGACAGTTCATAAAGAGGAGGAATGGAGAGAGGAATGCGAAAAACTTTTTTCCTCATCTGTACAACGTCTCCAGGACGGAATTTATGTTGTTTCTCTTCGCTTTCGGGAAAATCCGGAAGTCCTGGGGAACTCTTTTGATTCGGTGTGTAGACGTTTTTCGAATTTTGAAAAACAATTCCAACGCTCGCCGGCCATGCATGAGGCGAATCAGTCGGCGATGTCGGATTACATCGAGCAAGGGCATATTTCTTTTACGAACTTTTCCAAACTTATATTTTATTCCGCATCGACACGTCAGCTTTCAAACACAAGTTTGGATGTACGGAACTAGAAAAATATTTATGTCAAATTGGTTGCTGATCAATTTAGTCAACTAGGAAATGAGCTGATGGTCATCAAACGCATGAACAGAACTTCATAAATTATAGCTAAGAACTTCCTCGATCACGTCAGCTTTCAAACATAAAACCCGCATCAAAATCGGTCCATTCGTTTAAGAGCTACGATTCCATAAACAGGATAGACGGACAGACAATAGACGGACAGACAATAGACTGACAGACAAACACATCAAACCTATAATGCATGTACGTACTCCTTCCACCTTTCTACCCTTTGGTCAAACTCCAGTAGTGCCTCGCCATTCGTGTTTGTAATGATCCCTGTGTTTCTAAACATACCTGCAGCTTCTTAAATTTTGTTACAACTTCCAGGTATATAAACGCATCAGTGGTTGTTTAAGCCATGTGTTCGTAATAATAAAATTAAATTCTTTACAGAATTGGGCAAGTGCTTCTCCTCTTTGGTTTCGCACTCCTCTCTCGTATCTTCCGACAACATCATCATCTTCCCCATAGCCGACTTTGGCATTAAAATCCTCCACAAGAAGGGTGATCTCTTCTTTTCGTGTGTGTTTAAGAGCTTCTTTAGTGTCCAAATAGAATTTATCTATCTCTTCCTCGGTGATTTCCGATGTTGGTGTGTGAATCTGGATTATATTTAACTTGCAGGACTTTGCGTTGATCTTCATTATCGCTACTCTGTCAGAGATGGGTACGCATCCTCGCACGGCACTATCGACCTCTCGTTACTATTATAGCGACCATATTTCGATGTTGAGGGCTATCTTCTCCAGCATAGTAAATCTGATAGTCTTCTATGTTGCACTTCCCAGAACCAAACCATCGTGTTTGGCTAATTCCGAGTATATCAATTCTTAATCGCAACATTTCCTCAACCGTGTTAGCCGCCGTTCCAGCCTGAACTATCGTTGCACATTCCATGTGCCTATTCTTCTCTTTGATGTAGCTTACTGGCTGACCGGGAGATTCTTAGCATCCTCTCACCATTTAGGGAGGGCCCGGGACTGCGGGCCGTGGTATTTTCGTTTTCCGCCATAGTAAGTATCCTGGGGAAATGTGTTGTACCTAGGTAGTTTCCCGTTGCTTTCCTAATGTTCGGATCGTGTTTCACGAAACTCAAAATACAGGCTGGTCAAATCACTTATCTGTGAGGGCTGCTAGCGTCTCCGCCACGTGGGATCGTCCTTCCGGCGCCTCTTTTAAGGGAGGAAATGGGGATAGTAGGTGTAGGGATTCCCTTAAAATTGTTGTCTTCAGGACGTTGGGTTCCGCTTCAGCCGTTTGGGCTCGTGATCGCCCCCTGGTTAATTTGGCTTGAAAACTATAACGCGTGCATGTGCCGGTCGAAGTGGGATTCACGTTTCGCTCTCGCTCTACACGCTTCGCACCTTCCAGGCGTACTTGTCGATTTCGGCACAGGTCGATACACCTTTTCCCCTTCTATTGATCTGTGCCAAAATCTATTCAAATGTTAATCCTAGATTTGCTAAAATTGGCGCGAACACCTAAGCCTGGAAATCAGCCGCCCAATCTGGGTTAGATGCTGTTGGAGTACCGTTCCTGACATGGAGTACCGTCGTGTTCTGAGCTAGTTTTGGCCTGCCCCGAGTATTTTATTTCCCCGGTACCCAGCATATCTGTTGAGCATTCCCCTATCGGATGCGCCCGATGGGGGACTAGAAACCCCACACGGGGTTTATTCTATTTTATTATATTTAGCTAATAATAGGGTCTTTCCGCTGCAACCCGCTTCAGTAGTTCTCCTAGAATATATACAAGAAAATATTTTGTATTGCCTGTGTATAACTAGAAAAGAACTTAAGCTTGCCTGAAACTAAGGAAAAGGAACAAGCTTGGAATACTGGCAGGAATCTTGACGGAACATTGCAGACTTAGATAAAAACATCAAGGCCATAGTGCTAGAGGGAAATGACATGCGGAGGCGGCTCAGCAAATGAAACCCCCATACATCTGCTAAAAGACTGGGGAGAACTGCTCCGCAAGAGACAAATGTTTCTTGGGGCCCACTGCTTGAACGCAGAGGAGTTGTAGCACGTGAATCCCAACCAGATCCTGAAATTCCTAAAGGAATCAAGACCAGAGTAGGCGCTATAAATGGATAAGTATGAGTAATGGGTAAGTATGGTATGGGTAATGGGTAACAATTAGAAGAAGAGGGTGGGGTATAAATAACCACCGAAATCTACAATCTACATTGCCTGCCTAGTAGTGTCTGTCTAGTCTTGTCTGACAAAACCAAATAAGCCAGGCTAGACAGAGAAGACAAATAAATCTAAATTAAGATTCTAAATATTACTCTTCGATATTGCGCTTGCATTGCATTCTGTTTTATATTCAATGAAAGAAAAAAACTTTTTCGCATTTTTGCTGTGGGGATTTTATTGGAGAATTTTTCAATTCTTCCCGACGACCTAAATCAAACGGGCGGAATATTATTCAACTATTTGAATAACTCGCGGAATTCCCGTGCCTTTACTTGCACATGTTTACTCTGTATTTCGTTCAGGATCCGAAAGTAGATTTTCTGTTATTTTTTCCCAAACCACGCGGATCTATGCACGCGCTACAATTAGCAATCGCATAGAATTTCTCGCGAATTAAGCCGAACAAGCAAAATATTCATTCAAAAATTTTACATGGAAATATACGAATAATTAACACAAAACACAAGCTTTATAATAAAACCTGAATGTCTGTACTAGTATCTTCATTTTTCTCTCCAGTTATTATTAATTTCTCTCAAATTTCTATAATTATTTTCTCTCCAGTTGTCTTTAGTTATTATGAATTTATTATCTAATTCTAAAAGTATTTAAAGATATAAACTTAATCAAGTCGGAACACTATAAATATATTCAGCCTTTCCGGAGCTCTATAACAAATAAAAAGGTTGAATATATTTATGTATTCAGGCTATATATAAATATATTCAACCTTTTTAATTGTTATAGAGCTCCGGAAAGGCTGAATATATTTATATGTTCAGGCTGTGTTCAGTTTGTTTTAAGTTTATATTCACTTTTTATTAAGTTTATATGATTATCTATTCTGTAGTAAGCTTTTACCAATTATAAATTTAAAGATATTATTGTTTATATATGTAGAAACTATTAATATTTATGTAATAAGTTATTAAAGGAAAGAATGTGTTGATCGTCGAAAAACTGAAAATCTGTATGCGACCGGGATGTCTGGCCTTTTCATAACGGAACTTTTCCCACGATGCCGCGGTTTCCTCATATTCCCTCGTCGGTATTCTCGCGGCGTTCCCTTGCAACAAATAAAATTCTTCTTAAGTCTGCCTCGCAAATCCTCGACTCGGGAACTCGTCTTAAATTTCGAAAATACTTCAACGGGAAACACCACACCGACTCTTTATAATTTCCTAAATTGCCGGCGAAAACACATCGTAACTTACTAAACATTAACTCACTAAACTTACTGGATTACTTACCGATTACGTAAGTCTCTGGATCAATAATTTAAAATATGTTTTAATTTAAAATATGTTTTAAAATATGTTAGAGATGACAAAAGAGACACACAAGTAATGTTTCTTTTGTCATCTCTAACTCATATTTTAAATTATTGATCCAGAGTGTCTACTGGCTAGTATTATTAGTCTTTTTGTCTATTCTTGTCTGTCCAATCTTAACTGACTAGTCTAGATTGTCTAGTTTTATCTGTCTAGCGCAGTGGTGGTGAACCTATGGCACGCGTGTCATAGCTGGCACGTAGGAAAATTGTATTGGCACGCTAACTATTTCTCACGCGACCCTTCTAAATTAAAACCTTAACAGACAGATAAGAACTAACAGATTTAGACTGTCCAAACAAATCTAATAATTCTCACCTGTCTAGACTAATTAACAAATAACAGACTTAGTCTGAATTAGACCTCCCTTATTTTGTTTCTGTTCCAGACCGGTGACATGTCAAAACAAGTGACAAGTGGCCGAGCAGGAAGCAACATAAGCTCCGAAACAATCGTTTTCGAAGGCGAAGACAGTAAACTGCTAGTACATAGCAGACTCAACATCAAAAGTGGCCACCAGAGGTGTAATTCCCTAGGTGGTGACGCCACCAAAAAAAGGAAACTGTGGAATATCTCGTTCAAGGATACAGAACCTGATCGGATAAGGAAAACGGAAAGTCCCATAGCATACACGCTTTTAGAAGCAATGGAAACTATCAATAAACAAATGAACAGCTTAGAGAAACTTAAAGCTGAACAGCTGACATTGTTGGTAAAATGAAACGAAATGTCAATACAATGAACAGGACCTCCGTACAAGAATGGATACAAACACACAAGTGGGAACAGGTAGAAATACCAACATATGACCAGGACGTTCAAACGGATGTGGAAATAACCCCAGATGTCCCGCGAGGAAATGGAGTAACAACGCAGACCTGTGATGCAAGTACTCAAACAAACCAGACAGCGCCCGATGACGAGAGCCTCAATGAACTATTAAGCAAAATAAAAAAAGAGACCTCGTATGATGCCTTCGAAGAACTGGCTAAAAAGGATTGGCCACCACAAGCCTACAAAATAGCGAAGGAAGGAACTGGAAACGCTATGGCGACCACAGCTGGATGGGACGTGGCGTGGTGCATTGCAGAGGATCTGCAAGCCGACAAAAGCGTAAGCCTATGCGTGCCCTACCGAAATGGCAAAGCAAAAGGTAACAGCAGGAAACGTGGTTTTTCTACGGCACTCCATAGGAGCACCTGACGAAAACGGGGACTTCACAAACATTGATCGTTACGTGTACCAGCTAGTAACCCGTAAAGTAAGTACAGATCCAATAGACATCCGACACCTATTCGATGGCCTGTAAAAACTAAAATTCCAGATGGAAAAGACAAATAAAAACAAACTTGCTATACTCAAGCCACAAACAAATGACTGGGTAGTGATTAAGAAGGCGATAGAATTCACCTTTGCCAAGACCGACGTGGATATTGGAATATATAATCCCAAGGGAAGCGCCGGCAAGCCAGCAGCGACTGCAAACCAAACTAGTGAGAGCAAATCGCTATGGACCGAGGGCTAAGGCGGACATAAACCAGCGGCACCTAAAACCGGTAGGCCTCCAAACACAGAAGCTGTTCTCATTAACGCAGATGACAAATCATATGCTGATCTCTTGAAAATGGTGAGAGCGGAGTCAGACCTTTCAACGGACAAGGCCAGCGCCATTGAAAAGGTGAGAAAGACAAAAGCAGGGGACCTACTCCTAGAAGTCAAACCCGGCAAGGCCAAGGAACTTCAGGAGGTACTTCAAAAGAAATGCCCACTAGCCAAAGTCCGGGTTTAGACGAATACTGTAGTACTCCACATCAGAGACCTGGACCTTATCACAACTAAAATAGAACTGGCTAATGCAATAAGGAAGGAACTAGACGACCCAGAGGCTGCGATAAATGTCACAAATCTCCGATCGGCGTATGGGGAAAACCAAATGGCCACAGTCATTGTTTAAAAAAAAGAAGCTGCCCACCTGGTAGCAGCCCGCAGGATTAGAGTAGGACTCTCGTACTGCCGGGTCACTGAAAGAATTCAGATTGTAAAGTGCCGCAGATGCTGGCTGACTGGCCACACGGCCAGCAACTGCAACGGCCCAGACAGACAAAAAGCATGTTACAGATGTGGTAAAGAAGGACACCGAGCAACAGAATGCACGGGGGAAGCATATTGCCTTATCTGTCAGACCATCGCGCATAGAGCTGGCACTGGAGCGTGCCCAGCTTTCAAGAAAGCGCTTTCGGAGGCTAGGCGTTCCCAACGAACCAGAAATGGCTAAAATACTTCAAGTCAATTCAATGCGCTGCAAAACAGCTAAAGATATGATAGAAGCTACGGCTACAGAACTATCCATAGACATTAGCGAACCGAACAAGAAAAAAGTTTCGGGAAGAGACTGGTACAAAGATCATAACTGTGACGCAGGCATAAAAATATATAACACCAAAGAAATAGTAACAAACAGTGACACTGGCCCTGGTTTTGTCTGGGTAGCACTCAAGGAAGTGCTAATATACAGCTGCTGCTACTCACCCAATGATACTCCTACACGGCTCGAAGCCTCACTATGCGAGCTGGGAAATAGCATAAGAGTACAAACCAGCAAGGCTATAATAATCGCAGGAGATTTCATTGCCAAATCAATGCTCTGGGGAAGCAGAAAAAATGATAAAAGGGGGAACATTGTCGCGGAATGGATCTCGGAACTAGACTTGGGCGTAATAAACAAAGGCGAACAACCAACGTTACAGAGGCGGGAGTCGAGCTCGATAATTGATCTTGCGCTTGCTACCGTCTCTCTAGTAGGCAGGGTCAATAAGTGCGAAGTCCTTGAACGTGAAACACTTAGCGACCACAGCTATATCTATTATGAAGTTCATGACAAACCGGGCCGCAATCCAGCTGGAAGCAGAAAAAGCATGAATGCGGAAAAAGTTGCAGATGCACTTGCACGACAGACAAAGAACCGACTAACTGACACGCCAGCACGGAGGATCGCTAACTTATCCAACATATGCAAGGAATGTCTACCGGCGAAGAAGAACTCTGCAAAAAAAAGAAAGTGTACTGGTGGACCGATGAGATCAATATTGCCAGAAAGATCTGTGGGCTGAGCAGTCGTACCTACCAGAGATGTAAAAAGAAGGACGCAGAGACGACGGCAAAGAAAGAAGCGCTTAGAAAGAAGAGCACCTGGTCCGGACATCACTCCTTCCGAAATCATTAAAACTGCGTGCAATGTTGTACCCCAGTACGTCCTAAGCGTCATGAATAGGACCCTACAAGAAGGTGTTTTCCCCCACATCTGGTAAAAGGCTAGGCTGATACTGCTAAGGAAAGGAGACAAGCCGCCCAACGAAGCAACATTGTTCAGGCCGCTATGCCTGATGGACACTGCAGGTAAACTACTGGAGCAGCTGCTGCTGCAAAGAATTAAAAGAGAACTGAAGACCGGCAAAGACTGCTCAAATAATCAGACGGTTTTAGGGAAAGGCGATCTACAACTGACGCTCTCAACAAAGTTATAGCCATTGCAGATGCCGCTAAAAAGGGCACCAGGGGAACTAGAAAAATATGCGCTCTAATTACGCTAGATGTGCGCAACGCGTTTAATTCGACGTGCTGGCAAAACATACTAGAGGAAGTCACGCGACGCAGCTTTCCACCATACCTGATAGCGATGATAGATAGCTACCTATCTGAAAGGACAATTGTCATCGAATCAGACAGCCACCGCTCTACGAAGAAGATCCATAGCGGTGTTCCACAGGGATCAGTCATGGGCCCAACGTTGTGGAATATAATGTACGATGGGGTTCTCAGACTCAAGATGCCAGAAGGAGTAGAGACTGTTGGCTTCGCAGACGATCTTGCCCTGGTGGTATGCGGCAGAACCGAGGATGAGCTAAAGTGGAGAGCAAATGAAGCATTGTTACTAATAGACAAATGGATGGAAGGTAAACAGCTCAAGGTGGCACCTGAAAAAACGGAGGCAGTTTTATTAACTGGCATGAGAAGAATTGTCGACGTATCCTTCAAACTTAGAGATGCTACTATCATACCAAAGGGGATCATAAAGTATTTAGGCGTAATAATAGATAAAAACCTGTCATTTAGGGACCATGTCAAAAAAGCTGCCGACAAAGCTTAAAAAACTTTTTCTGCACTGGAGAGGCTCATGCCTAACGTAGGAGGACCCAGGACTAGTAAGAGAAAACTGTTGTGCTCGGTGGCCCACTCCGCAATGCTTTTTGCAGCCCTTGTATGAGCCAGGGCTATCAGCATGAAAGCCACCAAAGACAAGCTGGGAGCGGTCTAGAGAATGCTAGCAATTAGAACTAGTAGCGCTTACAGAACTATATCAAGAGAGGCGTCCCTAGTAATTGCAGGCATTCCCCCAATAGAGTTACTAGTGCAGGAGAGGCTTAGCATCCACTCAGCTAAAGAAATCAAAACAATTACTGATAAAAAAGAAGCCAAGAGGATCGCATCTACTACGGGCATGGCAGAAGGAATGGGTAGCAAGCGATAAGGGACAATGGACAAGGCTGCTAATAAAGGATGTCGAAAAATGGGTAACTCGGAAACACGGAGAATTAAATTATCATCTAACACAGGCACTCAGTGGACACGGATGTTTTCGAGAGAAGATAGGCAGAGCTGTTGATAGCTGCTGCGAATACTGCGGGGAAGAGGACAGCGTGATTCACACCATCTACATATGTAGCAGGTGGGACACAGAGAGGGACATGCTACCAAAGGACCTAGAACCACTATACCCTTCATGTTAGAATCAGAAAACAACTGGAACTTAGTCAAAAAAAACTATAACTGAAATAATCAGCAATAAAGAGCATGATGAGAAGAAAAGGAAGATTGCTGAAAGACTACGGCTAAACCTGAACCCCTAATCAGCATGACTGGATGGGGGAAGTAAGGTACATCATAGACAACATTGAAAAACAACCGGCATCTTGAAGTTAAGCGTAGAGCAGTGCCAAGATGTGTGGGTTTCAGGGGGACCACGTGCCAAGTTAACCCGGGGGTGCTTGCTACGCCCCTCCCCCCCCCAAAAGAAAAAAAGTCTGAATTAGACAAAATCGTTTTGTTTAGAAATCAGAGACGCATAAACAGATTTCGAAAATCTTTGACTGTATAGACCAGTGCTGATACGGAGGAAAATTGTATTGGCACGCGAACTATTTCTCACGCGTGCCTTCCAAACTAAAACCTGCTACTTTTCTGAAAAAAAAGTTTCTTAATCCACTTTTGTGCAACATCAATCGTGTAAAATATAAGACGTTATATTCGGGCTAATACGGTAACTGATTTTCACCATCAGAAATGTTCATTGATTGTAAAAGTTACCTGGCACGTCAGTATTTTAAAATGTGAAGATTAAAAAAATGGCACGCGGTCGGAAAAAGGTTTTTTTAACCACCCCTGGTATAGCGCGTTTGGATTGATCAGTATCGTGATATAATTCGCGTAAGGATTTATCTTCTGTGTCTGTAAACGTATTGCCTCCTCACCTTTGACCTTTGATTAACTATTTACATTTATTGTGAGATTTCATTGGAATCTTTGTGGTGTTTTCTGTTTTAGAGGAAACAAATATCGATAGAAGAGAAATGCGCTTGAGGTAAAAATTTTCAAAAAATAATATTATATAGAAATGGGAAGGTATTAAACGTGAACGTGTCAGTGCAGAGCGAATGTGTGTGACGGAGTGACCTCGGGTCAATTCACGGTCATTGTGAACTCAATATTGCCTCCATAATTCCATTTCCAGCACTTCCGAAGTCGGTCTTTATAGGGGATGACCATATTATATTTTATTTGAAAAGAGTTTGCCTTCGGAGCGCTACATTATTGGAGCAGCCCCTTTATTTTTGCGCGCATTCATTACGGCCAAATTGCTAGAGCACAGATTGATCTGTGTTTGGCACCGTGTGGACGGAATCTCTTGCACATTACTCGCCGACAAACGTATTCTTTTCCTCTGTTAAGGAATCTAAATTGCTTATTAAAACTTTTTTCGTTAAATTTCGTTGTTACGAAGCGACTTGAGACTTATTGCAAACTCAATCGATAACAAAGCGAATTTATTCTTTTTTAATACCGTTGTGTATTCTACATTTGAGTCTTTATATTTAAAAAAAAATGTATTTATTTACAACGAGTAGATTCTTCAGAGAATATTAGAATCATTAGTCCATAGCTGCTTGAATTCGGAGCTGAAGAGAGATAATTTTATTAAAAATTTCCACAAGAAATTTCAGTTCATAGATTTTAAAATTTAAGAACAAAATAAATATCTTATTCGGTTTTTTATAATATAGGGTCTTCCAATAAGAGGTTTTATTTTCAATAGCCAGCCATTTTAACGGATGTCATGAACCAACCTTTAAGCACTATAACGTTTGGAAGTAAAAACTACGCCAATAATAAAAATGGAACAACGAATTCAAATTATTAGAATTTAATACAAAAATTATGAAAGTTTTGCGGTCACAGTTCGCAAGACTAAATAAAGCATTTTGCGAAAGCAATTCAGCAATTGTGAAAATGGTACTCAAGTGAAACTGGTACTAGATGTACCCAAGCTTTTCAACGGCCAATCCACAGATAAGTTGGTCAGTCTCTTTAACGCCCTCTATGTTTCTGGGAAGATACCAAAGGATTGGTTGGAGTCTGTATTCGTCACAATACCTAAGAAGACGTGGCCAAAAACATGCGGAGACTACCGCATGATAAGCATAATGTGCCATACGCTGAAGATATTCGTTAAAATAATACATGATCGATTATACCGTAAATGCGAGAAACACCTCTCTGATACTCAATTTGGGTTTCGTAGCGGGACCAGAAAGGCTCTATTTGGCATACAGGTCTTAATACAGAGATGCCGTGACATGTCCACCGATGTATACGCCTGTTTTCTCGATTACCAGAAAGCGCTTGACTGTGTTGACCTCGGAAAACTTGTCAGCTTCCTTTAGTATATGGACTTATATGACAGAGACGTCCGCATTATAAAAAATCTGTATTACAACCAAGTCGCTGCTGTCAAAGTTGAGGACATGACCACTGAGTACGTTCCCATTCAGCGAGGTGTGAGGCGAGGGTGTGTATGCTCTTTAACATATCCTCTGAGCAAATCTTCGCCGAAGCATTGGACGAAGCACGGGAAGGAATTTTTGTCAACGGAGAAGTAATAAATAACTTGCGTTATGCGGACGATACAGTTCTGCTGGCAGAAAGTGCTGATGATTTGCAGGCGCTACTGGATAGCGTTGCGGCTAAAAGCGAAGAAAGAGGGCTCAAGTTAAATATTAGCAAGACCAACGCTATGGTTATCAGCAAAAATGGAGAGCTTCTAGCAAACCTGAGCACAGGTAACCAACAGATCCAGCAAGTCTCGAGCTTCAGATATCTGGGATGCTTGTTGAGCAGTGAGTGGGATAACAAGCAGGAAATAAGGTCCCGCATCAAGCAGGCTAGAGCAGCATTTAGCAATATGAAGAAGCTTCTTACATCCCGAGACTTGTCAATACCTCTGCGTATTCGATTACCAAGGTGCTATGCATTTCCAATTTTGTACTATGGAATGGAAGGATGGAGTTTAACAAAGGCTGACCGACTGGAAGGGTTCAAGATGTGTTGCTACCGCCGCCTGCTACTAATATCATGGGTAGACACCGAAACACCGAGTCCGAAACACCGAGGTGCTTGCCCGTCTCCAGAAGCAACTAGAAGTCATGTTTACCATCAAAAAACCCAAGCTGGGATATTTTGAACACGTTATGGGGTGGGAACAGTACCATATCTTGCAGAATATCATACAAGGCAAAATGCAAGCTTGAAGAGGTCCAGGAAGAAGACGCACGTCTTGGCTGAAAAACCTGAGAGAGTGGTATTGTGTCAGTTCTACTAGCCTGTTTCGTGCCACTGCTGATAAAATACAAATCATTATGATGATCTCCGATGTCCTCGCAGGACATCGCACGTACAGAAAAAGAAGAAGGACAAGTTAGTGATTAGAAGAACCGAACTCGTGCACGTCGCTCAAGAACAACTGAAAATATTGCTGTTGTAGCCCATAGTATTGACGAAAACCCAGGTTTGTCCATTTCTCGTCTATCTTTGGAATTGGGCATTCCAAAAACGACCTTATACCCTATTTTGCATCAAGACTTTGATCTTAAGGCTTTTAAAGATCAGTTAACACAAGAACTCACGCCTACCGACTATCAACAACGTAGTGTCTTTGCTGATTGTGCATGTCCTAGAAATGCATCAAACTGATCTGGAATTTCATCGAAAAATCGATTCTCATCATTTTCATCTCGGAGGCTACGTTAGGGTACGGAGGCTACGGAGGCTACGTTAACAACAAGCAGAATTGTCGCCATGTAAACTGGGTATAAATTCGGGGTGCACCCTGGGTAACGTAGTTCATGCCTTGTATATTGATCTGGCAAAGTCGGACTAAGGGTCCAATCTTTCTGGACAAAGGGTCCTGAGAACAATCATTTGCTATGTTTTGAGTCAAGATTATTGATTGATTGATTTAGTGAGCCGATGGTTTAGTGTGTCGTATTGTCAGGAGATCCTTAGTTTATCTGACTGCCAAATATATGCTAGTCCATTTAGCTCGTAGCCTCCGAGATGAAAATGATGAGAATCGATTTTTTGATGAAATTCCAGATCAGTTTGATGCATTTCTAGGACATGCACAATCAGCAAAGACACTACGTTGTTGATAGTCGGTAGGCGTGAGTTCTTTTGTTAACTGATCTTTAAAAGCCTTAAGATCAAAGTGCAAAATAGGGTGTAAGGTCGTTTGTGGAATGCCCAATCCCAAAGATAGACGAGAAATGGACAAACCTGGGTTTTCGTCAATACTATGGGCTACAACAGCAATATTTTCAGTTGTTCTTGAGCGACGTGCACCAGTTCGGTTCTTCTAATCACTAACTTGTCCTTCTTCTTCTTCTGTACGTGCCATGTCCTGCGAAGACATCGGAGATCATCATAATGATTTGTATTTTATCAGCAGCGGCACGAAACAGACTAGTAGAACTGACACAATACCACTCTCTCAGGTTTTTCAGCCAGGACGTGCATCTTCTTCCTGGATCAAGCTTGCATTTTGCCTGGTACTGTTCGTAAGATATGGTACTGTTCCCATCCCATAACGTGTCCAAAATATTCCAGCTTGGGTTTTTTGATGGTAAACATGACTTCTGGTTGCTTCTGGAGACGGGCAAGCACCTCGGTGTTTCGGACTCTGTCTACTTATGATAATAGCAGCAGGCGGCGGCAGCACCACATCTTGAACCCTTCCAGTCGGTCAGCCTTTGCTTAAAGTCCATCCTTCCATTCCATAGTACATAGCTAAATGGACTAGCATATATTTGGCAGTCAGATAAACTACACACTAAACCATCGGCTCACTAAATCGATCAATAATCTTGACTCAAAACATAGCAAATGATTCTTCTCAGGACCCTTTGTCCAGAAAGATTGGACCCTTAGTCCGACTTTGCCAGATCAATATACAAGGCATGAACTACGCTAAAAGCCAGTACCCATCAAAACTGCTAAATAGTGACGATGTCGGCATGGTTGCAATCCAGGTATAACCCAAAGCGAATGCCAAGGATAACCTACGAATGCAAAAGTTTAGCGCCAAGTTTGAAATAATACTTAGAGTCCTGGAGCTCAAACTCGCACTTACCCCGGCGCGCACTTAGCCGAAGTTACCTCGTGTTATTTGTTTAGTGATACTAGTTATTGCCATAGTAACAACAAATGGAAATCGTTTAATAATAAAACTGCATTTGATTCAGATTGGACTTTTACGCACGATTTGGATACATTTACATACGATTGTAATAATGCCGTAAGGATGCATACACGACACACAATAATTTACTTATTAATGTATTCATTTAAGTGTGTGAGTAGATGAAAGTAATAATGGACTCGGTACTAAAAATAGTCATTGAAATCGTTGCAAAAGCATTAAATCATTGCGAAAATGTTCTTTAACATTTCATTCAATGTATCGAACATATTTACACATTTTCATGTCTTCGAATGCTTGGTTGCTTCGCCAAACTGTTTGGTGTTTAACTTAAATCATTTAACTCAAATAGCCTTTGTCTTCAGTTTGAGTATTCGAAGCCTTTCGAAGCCTTTCGATCGACCTTTCGAGCCGTCATCACGACTGGTTTCAAAATAGAAGTGACATTTCTCATACTAAAAAACGTGCGCCAAGACAGTACTTTTAATGCATGAGTAATAAAATATCTGCTTTGCAACAGAAATCAGACAGCGCGTCTTAACAATCGCAATAAGAAGATGCTCTCAATGAGGAGACAATACTTCAAATTCACTTTTAGAAATCGTGCTTTCATGAGATCTTTCTTGAAAGAAGAAATTTTGTTTGGAACAGTCCCTAGCATAGATATTCCAACTCTTGACTTAACCAAAAGTATACAATTGAAACAAAGCTATTTCAATTATTTAGCTATTTCTGTAATTTTACTTACAATTATACCAGGGATTCCCAATTCTTTTAATTTTCTACAATTAAAATCATTGACATACGAATACGAATAAAATGTGATCACGTGTACATGTGATCTTATCACATGTATAATGTATATATCATGTATAATGACGTTTTAGAGACGTCATTGTATGCCAAGAGGTTAATTAAAAAGATTAAAAACTTTTCGTGATTGAAACCAATGACATTCTGCCGCATAGTTTATAAAACTCTTGACATAACCAGAAGCGTACACAAATAAAACAAAACTATCATTCGCAAACCTGGCATTGCGAATCAGAGCAAGAGCTTCGGAAAAGTGGAAAAATACCAGGCTACGAATTTTTGGGCGCAACATACCATCGAGCACACGGCACAGCTACCTAAGCTAAAAGCAACATAGAAAATGCATCTGTTGCGTCTATATAGACCGAGAACGATATAGAGACAGTAACTATAAAAATTGGAAGCATCACTATCTCAAACGTTTATAAACCTCCCTCCTCCTGAAATATAGAGAAAACGACGTTAATGGGGATGCGATGGACGGGTGGGCCGAAGACATTCACTTACACCTAATTGTTGATGCTAAAGACAAAGGCACATTTAAATCAGCTGCATGGAACAGGGTCGGCGTGAAGCGTGGGCGAACTGTGCGACGGCCCAGGGCCCCGCGCTAGACAGGGGCACCGCGCATTTAGAGAGTTGAGTTGATATTTTGTCTGTAGGTCTGGGATCGGCATCTATTGGCGCGCGCAACCGCCTGTGCCGCGTCTGCTGCGACGGACACAACTTGACGAGCGCAACTTCGCGACGGAAAGGATTTTCATTCCGGTAATCCTCGAAGTTTTCCACAACAACGGACAAGGATTTAACAGGAAAATGCTCTTCATTCCGAGATAATCCTTCAAGTTTTCCACAGAAGCAGGCATAGATTAACCGGAAGAATCCGAGGAACTAGATCAAGAGAGGATTTTGATTAGCGAGAGGATCAAGATTAGGTTAGATTTAGGTTACGATTAGGAAATTTTCCACAGAAACGGACGAAAATTTAACAGGAAAATGCTCTTCATTCCGGTATAACCCCAGAATGTCTAGCTGAGAAAGACATCTTTCTTATGAGAGAAGGCTCCGTTTCATTATTTTGCGCAAGGTCCCGCTTCACTATTTTACACAGGGCCCCGTAAAATATAGCGCCGGCCCTGGCATGGAATAGGGAATATAACCCTGACTTATGCTTTGTCTCAACAGACTCTAATAACACCCCTTTGGCAGCTACAAGAATAGTACTCTCGGAATTTCCTCACAGCCAGCATCGTCCAGTTATTACGGAGATAGAAACACAAATCCCATTAAAAAGGTCTATTCCCAAGACCAAGATGGAACTTTAAGCGTGCTGAGTTGGTAAAATTCTCATCGGAACTAGATAAATGCTTGGGATGGATACCACCTATTAGTAAAAACTAATAGCAGTAATTAGCACGGCTAAGAAATGCATTCCAAGAGGATACCAGGAAGAGTATATCCCTGGCTGGTCCCAATACAGCGAGGTATTATATCAAAACTTCCTCGAAACTGGCGGTGAAGAAATCGCAGATCAGCTACTACATAGCCTAAATACGAGACACGACGAGACAACAAAAATGGACTAAAACTGTTGAAAATCTAAACTTCCAAACATCCAAACTTCCAAAGCATGGTCTCTAATTAGAAAACTTGGAGATAAAAACCCTTCTCAAAAACAAAAAGCTTCCATAAGCCCAAATTCAGTGGCCTCTCAGATTGTGGCCAGAGCACCCAGAGACAAAGCTCATACAAGAAAGGTAATAGAACATCTAAAAACTCTTAAATATGAATCGAGAGAAACTAAGCACGCTCGTCTTTCACCGGCTATGAAATATCAGCTGCCCTTAAAGACATTACCCCTGGGACAGACCCAGGGTTCTATGGAATCCATCCTGAATTTCTTCTTAACTGCGGAAAATACGCAAAAATTTAGATAGCTTTAGATATCTTTACCAACATCATGTAGACTAGTGAAATCCCTCGTGAATTCAAACGCTCAAAAGTCATAGTCATTAAAAAACCAGGTAAACTAGTAGACCAACCAAAAAGTTACCGACCAATTGAGTTGTTATCGACAATGTACAAATTACTAGAAAGAATGATGTACAATAGAGTAAGCCCAGTTATACTTAGTTATCCCAGTCGAACAAGCGGGTTTCAGAACAAAACGTAGCTGCTCCGATCAAGTGTTGTCAGTTACTACTTATGTCGAAGGGCAAATCATAGAGTTCTGCTGCGTTTATCGATCTGTCAGCAGCATACGATAACGTATGGAGGGAAGAATTAATATACAAATTGCTACGCATAATTCCTTGCAAAATCACATCGAAATTAATAGATAACATGCTTAACGGCAGAGTATTTCAGGTGATAATGGGACCGGAAAACAGTACCCCAGAAAGCTTAAACCGCAGGGATCAGTACTTGCATCATTGTTGTTTAATTTATATGTTGCAGATATGCCCAAAACGACGTTTGGCTACACCAACTACTGGGCGTTAATCACCCAAATAAAATCAATAGAAGACGCCGAAACTCTATATGCGGACCTAGAAGTTATGGGAAGTTTCTTTCGAAAATGGAGACTCCAACCTAACGTTTCCAAAACTGAAGTAACTTGTGTTCATTTAAACAACAAGATGGGCAAAATAAAACTTAATGTCTACATTGATAACACCTTGCTTAATCACAATAAAAATCCGAAATACTTAGGCGTATCCCTCGACAGAACTTCAAAGAACACCTAACTAAAACCGCGGAAAACTTAAAGACCAGAAACAATATTTTCCAGAAACTCTGTGGCTCGACATGCGAAGCACCAGCTTCCACACCTAGATCGTCAGCTCTAGGCCTTGTTTATTCTGCAGCGGAGTACTGCGCCCCAGCGTGGCTCAACAGCGCCCACGTGAAAAGGTTGACGCACAATTAAATAACACCATGAGGATGATCGCTGGCGTAATAAAATCTACCCCAACCCAATGGCTACCAGTACTAAGCGATATTCCACCGCCTCACCTCCTCCGAACCAATAAGCTAATAAACGAATACAAAAAGATACTTAACAACAGAAAACTCCCAATACACAGCTATATTGAAGACGGGAACAAGAATCAACTACGCTCTAGAAAACCACCAAGAAAGACCGCAAGAATTGCCACAGAAACTTAGTTTAAGCTCACAGATAGGTGGATTCGCGAATGGTCGGAAGCTCAGCCGAATAACACCATGTCCTGCATAACAGAAAGACCCCCCGGTTTCAACCTACCAGGCAAAACCTCATCATCATCATCATCAAACAGCCCTTTGCGTCCACTGCTGGACATAGGCCTCCCCAATTTCCGCCCATTTCCTCCTATCCTGAGCCTCTCGCATCCAGGCTCCTCTTGTTCTTTTTATATCGTCTGTCCATCTTGTGGGGGGCCTCCCCCTGCTTCGTATATCTGCTCTTGGCCTCCACTCCAGTAGTCTCTTGGTCCATCTTCCATCTGACATTCGGGCCACGTGTCCAGCCCAGTTCCACTTTAGCCTCGCCATACGCACAACCACATCTGTGACACCTGTTGTTCGGCGTAGGTCTTCGTTTGTGATATGGTTTCGTAGCGACACGCCGAGCATCGATCTTTCCATCTTTCGTTGTGCAATTTGGAGCTTTTTTGCAGTGGCGACGGTGAGTGTTGCGGTTTCAGTGCCGTAGGTTATAACTGGCAATACACATTGATCAAACACTTTCCTTTTCAGGCAGACTGGCAGATCGCTTTTGAATACGTCCCGAAGTTTTCCATATGCGGCCCAAGAGAGGATTATTCTTCTTTTAAATTCGCATGTTTGGTTGTCTCTAGTTATGCGTATTTCGTGACCTAAATAGGTGTATTTGTCTACGAAATCAATATCTCTATCGCCTACATCTATCTGTCTGCTCGGGACCAAGTTTGTCATACATTTTGTTTTGGAATAGTTTATTCTTAGGCCTACGGTATTACATGCTTCCTGGAGTTCTAATAGCATTGTTTTTATATCGTTAAGATCGTCAGCAAGCAGCACTATGTCATCTGCAAATCGCAGATTTGATAGATTTTTGCCATCTATGGTTAAGCCTTTTCTTTCCCAGTTGAGCTTTTTGAAAGTGAGTTCCAAAACCGCGGTGAACAATTTAGGCGATATCGTATCCCCCTGTCTCACGCCTCTACCAGTTGGAATGGGTTTGGTGTTTTCATGGAGTTGAACCGTCATACTGGCGTTTTGTAGATGTTGTAAATGGTTCTCGTGTAGCGATGGTCGACACGGCATTCCTGTAGTGCTTCCATAACTGCATCTAGCTCGACGGTGTCAAATGCTTTATGGAAATCTATGAAGGCCAGTACGAGTGGTCTGTTGTATTCAATACTTTTCTCGGCTATTGTTTTAACACTTTGTAGAAGGTCATTGGTTCCGTATCCTGTGCGAAATCCTGCCTGTTCCACTGGTTGGTAGAAGTCCAGTTTATTTTCAAGTCTATTTGTTATTATTCTTGTAAATAGTTTGTAGAGATGACTTAGAAGGCTTATCGGCCTATAGTTTTCTAGGTCAACTATATCTTCTTTTTAGTGCATTAAGATCACAATAGCGTCGTTCCATTCATTTGGTACTGTACTGTTGAACAGGCAAAGATTGAACAGGTCTCTGATTTTTCCTAGTAGGTGGACACCTCCGATTTTGATGGCGTCTGCGGTGACGTGGTCACCTCCGGGGGCTTTGTTTGTCTTCGTTTTACTTAAGGCTAATTCTATTTCATCTAAAGTAATATCTGGTAGTATTTCAGACCCTTGGTTTATGATGCCCTTTTTATTTGATACGATATCTGGTTCAGATTCCAGGATTGGTTCTTTTTGGCTTGTATATAGAAGTTGGTAGAATTCTTCAACGACATTTAGGATCTCCTCTCTGTTCGTTGTTATATTTCCTTGTTTATTTCTGAGTTTAGTTATTTGTCTCTTTCCGCTTCCCAGTTTTCTACGCAGGACCTTCATACTTTTGTTGTTTTCTATGGTTTTTTTGAATTTTATCTTTATTATGTGCTCTTATGTCGCGCCTTATTGCCTTCGATATCTGTTTATTTATCTCTCGTAGTTCTTCGATGGAGGTTGTCTCTTCACTTCTCATGTTTCTTCTACTTTGCATCAGCTGTATTGTTTCTTGGCTGAGTTTTTCTGAGGAAAAACCTGGTGCACGCTAAATCGCATCAGGAACCAACACGGCAGATGTGCATACTTCCTAAACAAATGGTGAAAATTACCAACCTGCTCATGCGATTGCGGAGAGGTCCAAACGATCAAACACATAACAGAGAAATGTCCCCACCAAACATACGAAGGACGAGCCGATGATTTCCTGACTGCAACTACAAACGCGATAGACTATAGGGGTAAATAGTACAGTTGTTGGTCAGTAGGTAGTGATTGGTCATAATTTGAAAACTATATAACTATAAGACAATCTTTTGGTGACATAATTGTTTATTAGCAGAAGAAAATTCTATATTCTTTTCTGTATTGGATACAACCCATAACTTTGTTATAACTTAACGTTTCATGTGTGTATTTAATTAATAAAATGACCAGTCCGAGATTTACGTCATTTTAGACAGAAATCTACAAAAAGTAACTTTACTATTTCTAGATATTTTCACGATTTAAAAATGATTCTTGTGCTCATTTCTGACATTTGTAAATGAATACAGGTTTAAATTATCGAAATAAAAAGTGTTTTGATAAAAATAAAGTACTGACTGTGAAAAATATGATAAGACAATAAATATCGCACGATAAACAGTTTTTATAGTGATAGGTCATCCGACCAATTAGTATTTTGACGTTAGAGAAACTGTGACAGTTATTCCTAGAGTGTTTAACCTACAAATAAGAGGACAAGAAAAATATTCAGTACACAATTTTAAAGCAATTAAAAATGTAAAATCTATTTTACTTGAATTTATTTATGTATTTGTTATTGTAGTTAGTAAAAATGCTAATTTATTTATTTCTAGGTTAAGTACGCGTGTGTTAATATACATAAAATGGCAAACGTAAGAAAAGGTCAATCTTAAAACAATCGGAACACAACCTGAATATATAAATATATTCAACCTTTCCGGAGCTTTATAAAAATTACTGAGTCTTTTTAGGACTACCAAAACAAAGCTCGTGTGAAATATGCCAGTTATTTACCAGTTTTATAAAAAAATATAGGGATAATCAAATTGAAGATGCTATTAATGCATTTTAAAATGGGATGTGACAATGCACAGCTTCAAAAAAGTATGGTAATTCCAAACCAACAATTTAATTTAGACTTAGTAATGCATTCATCAAATCTACTACAGGTCCGTCTCCTGTATAAGGATGCAATGAAAAGGACCTAGTACGTTGGATAATTGATTGTCAACGAAGAGGATTTCCTAGAAGAAAGATTATACAAGCTATTTAATTTTTGCGCTTCAGTTTATATTTTGAAGCATATTTAAGGTTCAGCTAATTTATTTTCAGGCAAATAAAAAGATGATAAATGATTATTTCCAAGTGTATTTGTAGCCACGCGAGAAGTTTCTAATCTTTTGTTAAATCCTGTGAAATAAAACACTTCATTTCCGAAAATATTAACAATTCCAGAGGTTGAATTATGTCATCTATAAATTAAACTGGAGAAAAAGCAAGTCCAGACTGTTTTAATTCCTTTCTGTCGGCTTTATTTTTCCAGATCCATCATGAGAGAGTCAGATGCACGATTTTACGCACGATGTGTTTGAAAAATAATACTTTTATTTTTAGCAACCCTCTGTCGTATTAAAAATTAATGCTACAATATAAATTACCAAAAAAAAACTAACAAAACACCCCGTACACTAAAAAAATGCCCCGTTGTAATAGATTAGGTGTTTAATATTTTATCAACGACCACTATTGTAAATGCCCATTATTGTACAGTTCGTGGACTATGTAAATACATCATAACACACACGTATGTAACAATCCGAGATTAATGTTAAGTTATGATTGATAACACACACGTGCGTTTAGTTTACGTTGCGTACGTTTATCAACGAATCGATTGGTTGAGAGCTGCTACTACGCGCTGGCGTACGTTTAGTGCCCCCCGTGCCACAATTAAAAGTAACGGAAATTGACATTGCGTACATTGGGTTGCCTATATCTATGATCACTCTTATTCCAGTTTAACCCAAATAAGTACTAAATAATAAGGTATATGTAACCCTTAAGAATGTATTTCTTTTCATTTCTATCAAGTTAAATAATGGCGAGTAACAGTAATATATGAAAATTCAACTGTTTGTTTATTATATTGTTATTAATGTACCTAATAAGAAATAAATTTGTTTCATCAAACATATTTTTCTTACTAAAAACAAAAATTAGTGTGGCCGTAGTACATAACTCGAATTGTAAGCCAATTACGTACTTGCGGAATTACGCACACCCCGCTACGCGGGTCGCGCTACGTAATATGCTATTAACCCTTTGCACTAGTATTTATATTTACAAAGACTTCGTCAACTCGGCTTTTTTTTTGATATTTGACCAAAATAAAAACAATCTTGTTCAAAAATATAATTATCTAAGTTGATCATTTAGTAAGTAAAATTAAAAATACACATTTTTTTCTTTGGATTCATCCACTTGAAGAATTGAAATTTATTATATAGGTATATATAGGTGTAAGCATATTTTCTTCTCGCATTGTAAATAATAATAATGATACTAATAAAAGTAATGATTAAAGGAACAACAATCAACAAAATAATGATGCACTAAATAAAAAATATAGATTTTGTGGTCAAAATATAGTACCGGCAAATGCACCATTACACACATTTGATTACATATCTTCAAAAAGATGATGGTAGGACAATATAAATGACTTGTATACAATACAGCTATGAAAGACCAAAATAATATAAGAAATATATAATATTACACAAACAATATAATATATAACAACATAAAAATACTAGCAAAAATAATATTACTCTAGATTCACAAATGTGAATAATATATGTACAATCACTAACATTAACACTATCGAACCTGTTATAGTTTATAGTTTTGAAGTGTATGATAGTGTTCGAAACAGTCTCCAACATGCAGTCCTAGCTTACGAGTACATGTACTGCAGTCATATCTCGTTTCGTATCTTCCATCTTCCATATTTCGCTTAGAACATACTAAACAGTCTTTTGTTCTGCCTTCATTTAGATGTAAAATGTACAATTTTCCATTTAGACGTTCTTCTTTGTCTACAGTCGATGGTCTACCTGGACTTTTGGATCCCTGGCGGTGGTCTGCTGATAATTCATCGACTAGCTCACGAACAAACTTTAGGTGTGTCATCATTCATTTTGGTGACGTTGTGTGCTTTTGTAGAGCAAATATGAATTTACACTACACAACCCAAACCCCCAAAAAAATAATTTTCGCCACCATTTCAATGATTTTCTGAGGAAGCAATATGATGCAGAATAGGAGTCTGCACCATCGACACCTCCCATATATTTATTGCAAAGTGTCCGGCAAAAATTTTCTATTATTTTGTATAGTTCCTGTTATATGAATATTTATCTTCAAGAGTTCATCTGCAAGTGGTAGACTTGTGTAATATCTGTCTGTGTAAATATGGTACCCTTTGCTACCTGGATGGTTATCTAATAAATTTTGGCATAGTTGCAATACAATCCTGGAACTTACGGGAAGATCAGGCCGTGTTAAATCTTCCATAATATGGTACAATTTAATATACATAGCCTGTATTAGCATCCGCCAGTACGTATACTCTAATTCCCCACTTGGTGGGTTTATTCGGGTTATAGGTCAGAAAACAAATTTTGCCTTTGAATCCTACCACTGATTCATTCACCGAAATTTCCCTTGATGGAACAAAATGTTCTCTGAATTGTTTATGTAAATATTCTAAATAGTGACTCACTTTCTGGTTTTTTTTTTTTTGCTCTAAGACTGATCGTTGGGATCAGTTTGATGTAAATGGAGCATCCAAAATATTTGCATGAAGCGTTCCCTTCTAAAGACCGCTCCAAAGTATGGAATTTTCGCATTAAAATATAGCGACCAGCATTCTGGAAGATTGCTAATTGTTATAGTTCCCATATTTTGGACAACACCAAGAAATGCCCTAAATTAATTTACAGTCACATCGACCCAGCTGTGCCAAGTTGATCTTTTTGATAGTCTCTTTTGAGCAATTTTTTGTCTTGAGTATAAATTGGTTTCTTCCACTATTTTTTCAACAAGTGTTTACGAATTGTGTGCATCTTTTTTCAAACAATACCTACAACTTACAGCGCCTGGCTATATTCTGTATACATTATTATGTATAGTGAACAATTGTTCATTGAATCATAGCAACAAAGTGTCTAAAGTGGGTTGGTCATCAAATGTGTGTAGACGCGTAATAAAAATATTTGAAATATTCGAGCAGTCGCTGTGAGCGGTCCCGGGTCTTTATGAGAGATTTAGTAGCTTGCACATGAACGCACTTTTGCAATTTTTGCCACCAAAATCTAGAGATGTTAACAAAAGTCTTTTTGATATTACTAATAACATTACATTAGTGTTGTACATCTAAAAAAAAATGCAGTTGTATTAGTTTCATTGATACATCATACCAAAACTGTTGATGAAGAGAGCACAAAACCTGAAATAATCATGTAGCTACTATAACAACACGAAGGGAGGGATTGATTCATTAGATCAAAAATGTGTCAATTACTTATCTTGACGTCGAACTAGGCGTTGGCCTATGGCGTTATTTTTTAGAGTGCTGGATATAAGTGCAAATAACGCGTTTGTTTTACATAATTCCTGTAAAGACACTCCCAACGCGACAAGATTCGATTTTATATCTCTTTTGGCAGGGCAGTTAGAAACACCACATATGCAAAGAAGACATGAAAACTTTCATTTACCATATGAATTTCGCGCATGCATCCGCAGAGTGCTAGGCATTCAAGTAGATACAAAACATAGAAATTACAAAACTTAAAAATAACAAAACCTGTTACATGTGTAGTTGAAAAGAAAAGCATACTACTTAACCATTGCTGCAGGAAACCACTGCGTTTAGAATGCACAAATAAGATTTGTCGTAACTGCAGCGAAAATATTTAGGGTGATATTAGTGCCTTTTAATGTTAAATTTGTATTTCTTCTTCTTCTTTCAAATAGGCCTACCTGGGACCACGCTTGTTCAACTGTTGGACTTTGACCTTTGCCCAGTATTGTCGCATTTTCTGCCGGTGTAACTCCTTTCTCTCATCTGTCCAGGGGGTACCTTTCCTTCGAGGTTTTTCCTGAAATCCACGGACTTCTTTCAAGATGTGTCTCACAGACTGCCTGTTTTTGAGATCTGTTATTCCCAGTTCTTTAATATCCTTCTAGGTCTCTGTCAACCAAGTGGTACGAAGCTTCTTGTTTTGCCAGAAGGTGAAAACACGGTTGGTTAGTCGATTTGGAGGCAATCTTGCAACATGGCCATAGAAAGCTACCCATCTTTTCCCTGAGCAGTCAGAAAGCATCTCAATATGTTCGTAGAGCTCAGAATTATGCCGCCTTCGGGATTCCCCATCTTCCGTTACCCGACCTAGGATCTTCCTGAGGATTCTTCTCTCTCTAAGAATATTATAATATATTAATTCTTAATAATTCTTTTCTCTCTGAAATTTCCAGTTTCGCTATTAGACTCCTTCGGTTCAAGGAAAGACACTCCATGCCATACAGGGCTTCTGGTCGTAAGACTTATGTGTAGTGCTTAAGTTTCAGGTTGCGTGACAGGCATTTCTTATTGCAAGTGTTCTTAGTCAGCCGATAGGCTAGTTCTAACTTGCTGACTCTCTTGGACAATGATGCTCTTTCTGATAAGTTGGGTTCAATCAATTCGCCAAGATACTTACATTTCTCAGTTGTCTTGATGTTTCCCTGTTCTAGTAACATCTCTCTGTCTGCTTCTCTGATGTTGATGAAGAATTCTGTTTTTTCCAGTGAAACTTGAAGACCCACTTTGGCAGCCTGTTTTCTGAGGCAGTTTACCTGCATTGTTGCCATCTCAAGAGAATCAGCAAACAGTGCCATGCCATCTGCAAAGGCCAGGCAATCTACAACCAGTCCATCGTACCTTACGTCCCAGGTAGATACCACTTTAAGCACCCAAATTTTCCAGTTCCTTGCGCTATTCTCTCATAATCTTTTCAAGGACACAGTTGAAGAGAAGTGGGGAAAGTGCATCTCCTTGTCTCAATCCAGTTTTTATTTCGAAGCTTTCTGAAATCTCGCCTCTAAATTTAACCTTCGAATGGGTGTTGGTCAAAGTTTCTAGGATGAGTCTACGGGTTTTGTTTTCTAGTCCCAGTTCCTGGAGTACTTTGTTAAGCGTTTCTCTATCAATGGAATATTTTTGTTTTCGAAAGTAGGAGATTACCACTACGATATCTTCAAATCTGTCAGTACCTACAATTACACGGAAATATTCTGTTACTCTTTGGCACACCCCGCTGAAAAAGCGTGGTGTGAGCCGTTCGCTGCGTCAAAGCAAGTAACGGGAACGGTCAAGACCGATTTGTGTCAGGGGCTAAAGGCCAACAGATGTTATGAAAGAGTAAAGGAAATAGAGTTCGAATTTGTGTAATTACTACCTTAGGGTCCAAGATAAGGAGATCTCGTCGGCTCCTCATCCAACGGGAACTCTTATCTAATGGCAAACTTGGATGAGGAGCCGACGAGATCTCCTTATCTTGGAAGGTAGTAATTACACAAATTCTAACTCTATTTCCTTTACTCTTTCATAACATCTGTTGGCCTTTAGCCCCTGACACAAATCGGTCTTGACCGTTCCCGTTACTCGCTTTGACGCAGCGAACGGCTCACACCACGCTTCTTCAGCGGGGTGTGCCAAAGAGTAACAGCAGATTTCCGTGTAATTGTAGCTACTGACAGATTTGAAGATATCGTAGTGGTAATCTCCTACTTTCAATTCCACTATTAATTTGGTTCAAACCATGACATCTCATTTTAAAATTTTTGTTTTCTTTAATAAAAAATGAATTTCTCATATTGCAGGAATTAGTAGTATTATTACAATTACTAAAGCACAAGTATTAAAACGCCAAACAAGTTATTTATATTCGTTAACAAAAACATTTATTTTTGCGAAGATCATTTTGATGTAAGTATGAACACAATCTATGTTTTAAACTAATTCACAATATTTGAATTTTGCAAAATCACTATTTGTCAAGTAGTTTTTAATAGAATATTATGTTTAAGTTCAACTTAAGTTAATTTTGGAATCTGATTTAAAATCTTCTTTTAGTGTCATATTTATTATAACTAGCACAGTTGCTTTTATTTATCTACTTGCCAAATGATATGGCTAATTACATGAAGTATCATATTATGGGAAAAGTACTCAGGAATCCTGCTTGTACTAAAAGTAAATTTGAATGTCAAGAAGAGGAAAACGGACGTGTCAAGAAGAAGAAAGCGGACGTGTAGCAGTTTAGAACGGCCATATATAGTAAAAAAGCAAAGAATGATGGCAATCGCTGAGTGTCTGAATGATTCTGAAAAAAAAGGGGTGTAATATTAGTTCGCCTCTCCGTGGTGCACCCTGGATAGCGCAGTTTATTACATGAAACGTGAACTAACTGAACTAACAACAGCTGGCAAGCAGACAATCCTCTGGATCTCTTGGTTAAGATCATGAGAATGTTTGAGAACGGCTGCAGAGCTGTAACACAAATGGGCAAGACAGTGAGCATTCGTGAACCATTAACACATTCTGGAACGCCCACTAAGGTCCTATCGAAGGCACATTATGAGTCCCTGAAAGCAACCGATAATGCAATTGAATATATCCTGTCATCTTTTATATGTATTACTATCAATATTGTGATGAGCTATACGATAAATAATAATAAATAATAATAATCTGAAAAAAGCTGTACATCTAGTACCTCTCCCAAACATACCTCTGCTACAAGTTCAAGTATGTATTTATTTATTGAATTGAAAATTAACAGTAATTGAAGTTAGTAAAATTAATGAAATTTTGCTTAATATTACAAAATAGTGGCCAATAACAACTCTTCCTGCTTGTCACAGTTTATATTATTGTAGTCGCACTCAAATGTACTTATGTTGTGAAAGTAAAATACTATATAACAAACAATATAATTTACGGACCAGATTTACGGACGAACGAGTCCCAAAGCTACAGAATCCTCAAAGGTAAAGTGGGTCAGCGGGTAGTGAAGAACGTACCCCACCTAGGAACAGGATTCATAAGCAGTCACAGGATACTGGATTCAGTCAACGACTTTACTTCCCCGAGTAGTCGTGTATCAATCCTTCCTCTCAAATGTGCAAACAAGGGCTACAGTATAGTCAATGTACATGCCTCAATCAACAGGACAACGGACGCAATCCAGACAGAACTAAAAAAATCTGGAAAGATTTAGAAGAGATTATCTCTAAACTTCCAGAGAGGCACAACGTCATACTGCTTGGTGACTTGAATGCTCAATTGGGAAGAGAGAAAAAAATACAGAAACATAGTGGGAAATTATCCGGCGCAGAATCGAACCAACCGCAACGAAGAACGATTGGTGGATCGTGTAGGAATTTTGGGTTGCTCATGAAGTCTGCAGCCTTCAAACACTTGCCAAGGAAGCAGAAGACTTGTATTTCACCTAATACCAAAAAGATACTAAACTCTGACCCACCCGGCGAAGACTTTGAATATAAACAAACCACACCAAACCCGGACTCGCTTCCCCATTTATTGGAAGAGGTTGACCAGATCATTCAACTTCTTAAGAATAATAAGGCAGCTGGAGAGGCCCCTATCATTGCTGAACTGTGGAAAGGTGCTGGAAACAATGCCGTGCGCAAGCTAAGCTAGATCATCCAGAACATCTGGGAAAACGAAAAATTACCACCCGATTGGAAATCTGCTCTGATCCATCCGCTTCACAAAAAGGGAGATTGTATTGATCTAAACAACTACCGTGGGATTTCTGTCGTCCCGGTAATATACAAAATTCTCTCGAAGGCGTTACAAGCAAGGGCAGAAAATCAGTTGGATAGTCAACTGGGAGAATACCAGGGGGGCTTCAGGAAAACCCGATCTTGTGTTGAACAGATCCTCAATCTTTAAACTGTAGTTGCAGACTCCAAGATGACAAACCGCAAGGTGGTCGTCACCTCTGTTGATTTTAGGAAGGCCTACGATTCCATTGATAGAGAAACGCTTAACAAAGTACTCCAGGAACTAGGGCTAGACAACAAAACCCGCAGATTCATCCTAGAAACTTCGACCAACACCCATTCCAAGGTTAAATTTAGAAGCGAGATTTCAGAAAGCTTCGAAATAAAAACTGGAGTGAGAGAAGGAGATGGACTTTCTCCACTTCTCTTCAACCATGTCCTTGAAAATGTTTTGACAGAATGGCGCAAGGTACTGAACAATTTCGGCGCTCAGAGTGGTATCTACCTGGGACGTAAAATCGTTGGGCTGGTTTTAGATTGCCTGGCCTAGAACAGGGAAACATCAAGAGCCCTGAGAAATTTAAGTATCTCGGCGAATGGATTGAACCCAACTTCAGATCAGAAAAGAATCAGAAAAGGCATCATTATCCAAGAGAGTCAATAAGTTAGAACTAACCCATCCACTGACTAAGAACACTTACAATAAGAAATGCCTGTCACGCAACCTGAAACTTAAGCACTACACATTAGTCTTACAACCAGAAGCCCTGTATGCCATGGAGTGTATTTCCTTGAACCGAAGAGGTCTAGTAGAGAAATGGAAATCCGAGAGAGGAGAATCCTCAGGAAGATCCTAGGCCCGGTAAAGGTAGATGGGGAATTCTGAAGGCGCATAACTCTGAGCTCTACGAACATATTCAGATGCTCTCTGTGCAAGGAAAAGAAGGGGAGCTTTCTAAGCCCGCGTTGCAAGATTGTCTCCAAACCGGCAAACCATCCGTCTGTTCACCTTCTGGCAAAACAAGAAAACCACATGCGCTTGGTTGACAGGAACCGAGAAGGATGTTAAAGAACTGCGAATGATAGATCTCCAAAACAGATAGTCTGAGAGACGCGCCCTGAAGGAAGTCCGTGGATTTCAGGAAAAAACCCGTAGGAAAGGTACCCCTTGGACAAAAGAGAGAAAGGAGTTACACCGGCAGAAGATGCGGCAATACTGGGCAAAAGTCAAAGCCCAACAGTTGAACAAGCGTGGTCCAAAGTAGGCCCATTCTAAACAAGAAGAAAAGTTGAAAGTTTGCAAATGATTTATTTATCTATGAAATGAATGAATTAATTAATCAGGAACATTTTTTTATAATATTACAAAATCTTTACTACATTCTGTGTAGTATCGATTTTGTAAAATTATAAAAAAAAATCTTTTTCAAGGTTTTCTTGAAACCCTTCTTTTTCAACCCTTTCTCAAAGTTTGTGCTGGACCACTTTTTTTCGGAGACGTAATTTAAAATAATAGATGTTACTAACGTTCTAAATATCAGTTCTCGAATAAACTGCAGAAAAAGAAAATATGTTTATTCGAAACAAAAAAGCAACAAAAGGCTATCGACCAATAGGTCTTTCAACGGGAGTTATACAGAGATATATAGAATATACAGAGATAGAATATACAGAAATTATAAAAGATACAAAATTGAAAAAACTGCAGGATCAACTGTTTATGAGGGACAATATGTAGAAAATTAATAATATAAATGGTTATGAGGGGTTTAGTGATAAGTAGGGCAACTAAAAATATGCAAGTGCATATATTTTCTCATTCTACTTATAAAAGAATGGACTAGCCAGAAATGTGTTTCTGCCTAAACTATGAATTTAGAGCCCTAATCGTACGGGCATATTTTTGCATATTTCACTAATAAGAGCATAAATTGAATATTGGTATGATATGGTTATGATAAGACATATTTAGAAATAACGGCATATTTTTAGTGCATATTATGCTCAATTTGACCTGACTTGCCTCGCACAGGGACTTCGTGAGTTTAGAGTTTGTGAACAAATTCGAGGAATTTATACTAATGTCGATCGTCTAATAGCCAATGTAAAAAAGTATTTTTGAAATCACCGTCGAGGGTAACGATTTTTAATGATTTGGTACCTGGCACTTCCTTCGCAACCAATAACTACTAGATGGGGAACATAGATTGATGCCGCAGTGTACTATGCCATCAACTTGCCATAATTGTGAAAGTGTTCAATGTACTGGACGAAGAAGAGGCCGCACCAATCAAAGGAACTACTAATTTCAAAAGAGTTACCAAATGACGGAGAAATAATTAATTTGGTTTAATTTTCATTGCCTCAAATTATGGATTCCTTAGCCCATCAATAAATTCACTTGAAACGTCTGGGCTACTGCTTGCTAAACAGATTATGTTAATAGAACATGCTATGATGTAATTAATGGCGGTAACGGTGAAGCAGCTAACTTTGTGAAAAAAAAACTTGTTATTTCAAAAAAATATGGTTTTCCATTATGAAGGAAATTCCAATAAAATTGTCTAGGTCTAGAGGTTTGTCTACAGCAGGGATGGCGAACAACCTCTGGTCGAGTCGGATACTGACCCACACAGGCTTTTAAAGTGACCCAGGCAATCATTTTAGAACTTTTATTACTTTCTTATTTAAGTTTCTCAACCACAAAGGTATGAATATTAAATATATCAAAAAGAAATTTCTTTTCCAATTATTGTGTTTTAAATATGTTTATCTACTCGCACATTAAAATGAAGACATTAATAAGTAAATTATTGTATAAAGAATATTATTATAATCGTATATAAAAGTATCCAAATCGTGTGTAAAAATCCAATGTAAATCAAATGGAGTTTCATTATTAAACGTTTTCTGTTTGTTGTTGCTATGGAAACAACTCGCGTCACTAAACAAAAAACATAGACGTAGTGAAAATTTTCTGCCTCCTCTATTAAAATTGAATTAATCTTATTATATTTTATTATATTACATAACTTAATCTAACCATAATCTAATCTAGATTAAACGTTTCTACGTGTACCTACGTTACTACTACGTTCTACGGTATACGTTTACCTAGATTACATCGACAACGACCAATTAGTGTTCCAGAGACTGTGCGTTTTTACTAGTTAGAAATTTTTGCCACGGAGGCGCTGAACGTTCTAAGAAATATTGGTCTCATTCTATAATATCTTAAGCAGAATATTCCACATCCTTTAAATGGATTTCATTGTATAATACCTAAGGAATTTTTATGGACTTACTCTTTGATATACATTTCTTGACTTCGACCTTTGCTCTCCACTTCCAAAGAAGAAGTTAGTAAAAGTTAGTAAAACAAAAAGGAAACTTGAATTTCGTAAAAGCCTTTAAAAGTGAGATCAAAAAAAGTAGTTTTTGACATCCCTCCTCTTTTCCAAGTGATGCCATTTACCTGGTGACCCACGAGCTAGTACTCAAAATATAATGAACAAAATTTGGCCCACTACTCAAAAAAGTTCGCCATATCTGATCTGGAGGTTCTACAACAATAGGCAATAAATATAGTATTATTGAAGCTTTGGCATTTAAATTTGTGCCTATAACTTCGGTTGATGTGGAACGAAGTTTTTCAATGTACAAAAATGTCCTACGATCAAACAGGAATAGATTTCTTAGAGAACTTAAATGAGATGTTTGTCATTATATTTTTTTAAATCCATATTTTTAATTTTATAGAGCATATTTTCATTTTTATAGAGCATATTTTAAGCGCTTAAAGTACTTATTTAAGAGCATATTTTTGGTTGCCCTAGTGATAAGTGATTCGTCTTGAGTGGGTGTCTGGGAGGGTTTGGTAGGGTCACATCTGATGCATAGGGGGTTTGTGATGGTCCAGTGAGTGTAGGTCTCTTTGTATTTGATCAGTAGTCGTTTGTGTCTGTCGGAGAGTCTCGGGATTTGGGTGAGTCTGTAAAGGAGTTCACTAAAGTGGTTATGGAGGATAGCGTAATTTGGAGATAGTGCGTAATGCTGTTCGTTCGGATGTTTCCAGTATGTTGTAGGTTTTGTTTTGGTGGTAATAGTCATTATTATGTGTAAACCTTGCAGTCCTTTGTAATGCAGATGCCCTGGTTTCTCTTGGCCAAGGAGCGGAAATGTTTAATTATTTTCGATAGTTTTGGTCTTGTTTTTTGTTGTTTATTTTCGAATGTCATGACCAGGTTTTTAATCTGAAATTGGTGTTTGAGGTCAATGGTGTCTAGGTGGATAGGTAGAGAATTGGGCGGAAATCTGTGATTATGGATGAGGAGTTGGCATTTGGAAGGGTTTTCAGTGAGTCTACAACGGTTAAACCAAATTAGGGTTCAGTCAGTGAGGGCTTGAAGTTCATCCCTCATTTTCTTGAGGGTTTTATTGTGGGATTTGAGGGCGGTGGCGAAGGCATATTGTAGGATTTCGGCGGAGAGGTTGATTTTGGAAATTGTCTACAATGTTATTATATTTTAAAGAGTAAAGGAGAGAGGGGGAGCCTCGGGGAAGACCGTGGAAAGAGATATATTCAGAGGCGAGGGCGTTGTCTTTCTTCTCTTTAAATCTTTATTAATTTGGAAGGATCTGTCATGAAGGAAAGGTTTATGGATATAAATGAGTTATTGATGGATAATTAGTTAGTGTATTTTGAACAGAAGTTCAGGATGCCACATTGTGAAAGCTTTGTTTATATCTAGGAATAGGGCAGCATAATGATCTTTATGGAGGCACGTGGTTTGTAGGTTATTGGTGAGGATATTTAGGCTAGGGTGGTAGAGTGGTATAGCTTCAATCCAAATTGGATTTCTAAATAATAGAATAGAGTTCTTGAGCAAATTTTATAATCTTTGTTTGAGAATC
The DNA here is from genome assembly GCA_944588485.1 of Phosphuga atrata. Classification (NCBI taxonomy): domain Eukaryota; kingdom Metazoa; phylum Arthropoda; class Insecta; order Coleoptera; family Silphidae; genus Phosphuga; species Phosphuga atrata. Next base: position 2,925,324 of record OX155901.1, read on the forward strand.
TTTTGCCCTGGACTGGAAGGAAGGTGGTACCTATTATAGAAGACATAACCGCCCTAATAGGAGGACTTATTAGGGCGGTAACTATTTAGCAAGGAATAATTTTGATGAGGTTTTGGGATGGTAATAATTATACCTTTTTTCCAAAATTTGGGAAAGGACATTTTATAGAGGCAGACGATAAACAGTTTAATTATATGAATATGGATACCATAGGCAAGGTTTCTAAGTAAGGATATTTTACCTCGGTCAGGGCCGGGTTGCACTATTTTTGCCATGGAAAAGAGCAGGTAGGTATTCGTCGTAGGTTATATCGTCCAGGTCTATATTGTCATTTAACAAAAATAGTCGTTGAACCATGAGTTTACTCTGTCGAAGATAGATTTGTCAAACGAGGGAGAGTTACGGGGGCTAAATGAATCTTTAATGTTTTGGAAAAGAGGGAAGCTTTTTGGGAGTCGGAGGTGTACTGGTGGTTAATATGGGAGATGTCGGGGATATAGAATGGTGGGCGCTATTTAGTGATCTTCTTAATTTTGTCAAAAAATAATTACATAACCAATAACTTAATCAGCTGCCATAGATGCTGTCGAGTTTGACGTTCAACATAAACAAAAATATATTGCTGTTATACGACTACCGCTCGATTTGTTACATTTTATAAGTTGATCGACTATTACTCGTAAACTAAAAAACCCAACTTAGCAAGTGATACTTTTCCTTTTAACTTCGTTATATATACTAGGATTGTGATTTTTTCACATATCCAGAAACAGCCGTTTAGCTGGCAGTGGGGGGACCTTTGACAGTAACCAAAATTAGCTTTTAAAAGAAATGTCTAATGAAATTATCCCAAATGTCTTAGAATATGTGAAATGTGTCCAAAATGTGTAGTTGTTTCTTGAAAGAGTTGTTCAAATTCTGTATTGAGGATCGTACCTTTAAAAAGACCCTACCCTTTTTTGAATGAGTGATAGGTGTTGTTATCAAGTAATATAGAATTAACTTTCTGAAAATATAAGAATTTTTTAAAAATAACTGTCCTATTACGTTTATCTGAAAATGTAATTAAAAGTTCTTCATGTGACCGTATAAAACTTGGCGAGGTTTAAATTCCAAAGAATCTAAATATATTAGGGTAACATACCAGTTGGGAATATAAATGATTTTTTCTTGAAACTCCTGGAGGCGAGGTTGGCAATTTCGAGTGTGATTTAAATGTAGTTAAATTCGATTACGAAAAGGAAAGTGAAGTTTGCGCGGCTAAATAGTAATCGCAGGTAGTTAGAATACGAGTAATTCTCGCATGGAGCCGCGCAATCAGGCAAACTTGGTTTCGTAGGAGTGGATAGGATTCGCAAGGGGAGCATTAATATGGGACGAGCGGAACTGACCATTACATTACTTAGACCTTCTGACCACAGGGAAATAGATATTGATTGTGGCAATCTACATGTACAAGTCCCATTATGGCTCCCCTGTTAGCAAATATATTTAGTCTAAATATTATACGAATAGTTTTTTTTTTCTCGTATAAACTAAACCAACGATGAATTCAAAATTATTATGTAAATTTAGTAAGATTAGTCTTCCTATCGAGTTATATGAATTATTATATCACTTACTCCACACGGAATTAGATATCAACTGCAGCAATCTCCATATAGAACGTACTATTTCCCCACATATTTCCCTTCAATATATTTAATAATACACATATCGCCAAGACACGAGGGATGAATATTGGCCGACGGGCAAAACAATTCAAACATCGATTTTTGCTGGAGTAATGAGCAGGGAGATATTATTTGGTCTCTATTCTGGTCTGGTCTTATCTGATCTAGAGAATGTGATCTGGTTCAGTCTTATCTGATTTAGCCCGGCCTAGTCTGGTATTAACTAATCTAGTCCGATCTGTTCTTATCTGATCTAGTCCGGTCTTGTCTAGTCTTCTGCATCTAGTCGGGTCTAGTCTGTTCTAGTCCGGGCTTGTCTATTCCTATCTGATCTCATCTAATATGTTCTAGTCTGGTTTTAGCTGATCTAGTCCGGCCTAGTCTAATCTAGTCTGGTTTTACATACTGATCTAGTCTGGTTTTATCTGATCTAGTCCGGCTTAGTCTGATCTAGTCTGGTTTTAGCTGATCTAGTCTGGTTCTCTGATCTATCTTTTTCAGGTTAGTCAGGTCTTGTCTATTCCTATCTGATCTCATCTAATGGTTCTGGTCAGGTTTTTAGCTAATATAGTCCGGACTAGTCTGATCTAGTCTGGTTTTATATACTGGTCTAGTCTGGTTTTAACTGATCTAGCTGATCTAGTCCGTCTAGTCTAGTATTATCTGATCTAGTCCGGTTTAGTCTAGTTTTCTGGAACCAACTGCACAAGATATTTTCTATCCCAATATCCGCTGATGTATGCAACCAACTATACGCAATTTTACTACGTTCAAATTGATGAATGAAACTCTACAACGGCCCCCCACCCTGCGCACTTTTGAATATATCCTGGCGCCATCTACACATCCACGCTCGGGCGCGTTCAAAACTACTGATAAATCGTGCCGCCATACACAGAGCCGCCATATACAGCCGCCATATACAGTCGTGCCTACACAGACTCGCTCGGTCGCGTTCAGAACTACTGGTCGGTCCAAAGGTCGGTGGAGATGAAGGGCCTAGAACAAACTATCTTTCCCTACTAACGATTTCGACAAATTTCGTACTCATGACATATTTCAAATAATGATAACAGTGATTTTAAAGATCGCCTTAAAAAAATCGCCCTATTCTTTCTTATTTTTTTATCAAAATTTAAAGAAGTTTACAAGCCACAGAGAAAATTATCGCTCCTCTTGATGAAAGCATCATGCCATGGAGAGGTTGTTTATCCTTCAAAGATTATAATGCTTCAAAAATTACCAAATATGGAATGCTCAAGAATGGTTTGTGAAGCTAAAACCGGCTACATTTGTAATATTCGCATTTACTGCCTTTTCACGGGGTGTCATTGTGGAGTAAACGTTGGCTCCCCAAAATCCCGATTTTCGTTAAAACATTAACAGGTAAGACCATCACCCTTGAGGTCGAGTCCTCCGATGCCATCGAGAAGGTGAAGGCAAAGATCCAAGACAAGGAAAGAATCTCCCCGGATCAGCAGCGTCTCATCTTCGCCGGCAAGCAGCTCGAGGATGGACGTACCCTTTCCGACTACAACATCTAGAAGGAATCCACACTCCACTGGGTCCTCCGCCTTCGAGGAGGAGCCAAGAAACGCAAGAAGAAGAATTACTCCACCCCAAAGAAAATAAAGCACAAGAAGAAGAAGGTGAAGTTAGCTGTTTTTAAATTTTACAAGGTTGAATGGAAAGAAAGAAAAATGGAAAGATTCATAGATTGAGGAGGAAATGTCCAAGTGAACAGTGTGGGGCTGTTGTTTTTATGGCTGCCATGGAGGACCGTCATTACTGCGGAGAGTTTATTTACTTTGGTCTTCTCTAAACTTGAAGACAAATAAATATGTTATATATAATACATTTATTGTAAAATAACATTTATTGTGATACTGTGGAGAAGGAAGCCGATTACAAGAAACAATTTTAAATCTTCTGCAGCCATATTTTAACTTATGGCATTTATAGCACATATACAGAGATACGAGCCAGAGCAACTGAGAATCTCGAGGCGCGCCTACAAACAATTAACAGTTACAATGACGACGACGTAAAGCTTAGAGCTTTGTTTTTTCAGTCGATAGGATAGTTCTAACTTGTTGACTCTCTTGGATAATGATGCTCTTTTCTGATAAGTTGGGTTCAAACTATTCGCCAAGATACTTAAATTTCTCAGACCTCTTGATGTTTTCCTGTTCTAGTAACATCTCTCTGTTTGCTTCTCTGATGATGGCGAAGAATTCTGTTATCTCCAGCGACACTCCAAGACTCACTTTGGCAGCCTGTTTTCTGAGGCAATTTACCTGTATGTTGCCATCTCAAGAGAATCAGCAAACAGTGCCATGTGATCTGCAAAGGCCAGGCAATCTGTAATCAATCTACAACTAGATACCACTCGGCGCACCCAAATTGTTTAGTTCCTTAACCTTAACATAACCTTTTCAAGAACACAGTTGAAGAGAAGTGGGAAAAGTCCATCTCCTTGTCTCACTCCAGTTTTTATTTCGAAGATTTCTGAAATTTCGCCTCTAAATTCAACCTTGGAATGGGTGTTGGTCAAAGTTTCTAGGACAAGTCTGCGGGTTTTGTTGTCTAGCCCTAGTTACTGGAGTACTTTGTTAAGCGTTTATCTATCAATGGAATCGTAGGCTTTCCTAAGGTCAACAAAGGTGACGACCACTTTGCGGTTTCTCATCTTGGAGTATCTTTTTTGTTTATGTATTGCTTTTACGCTAATCAAGAATTCAATGGTGTTAGATCAAGCAAATGATAAAAAAGTCTCATATACCACTTTTTACTTCTCATTGTGACCTTGTAACGACCCATCAAACTATCGAGGAGATCGACACCTCCCATATTAATATATAGATCGATTAAAACCTAAGGCAAATTATTTGGCTAACGTGGCAATTTGTAATAGATAAGCGCCAGTTACCTTCGAAATAGTTTCTTAGAGGAATATGTTCATTGTGCGGTCCATTTCCACCCCAAATACCCAGCGGCAATAACAGAACGCAGAACGCGAAAAACTACACAGCAACGTGTAGTAGTAAAGCCTATTGGAGCTACGAATCCTCAGCATACCACATAGAGCAAAATGCTATCAAGTGGTATACAGATGGTTCGAAGACAAAGGAAGGTACTGGTGCAGGAATATTTGGACCTCGTACCAAATACTTTGAATCCATGGGAACATCGCAAGTATCTTCCAAAAGATATGCACAGTTTTTCGACAGGAATTATCGCCAAAAACGAATTGATATCCTGTCAGATAGCCAAGCAGCCATTAAGGCCATTAGCTCATACACCATCAGATCAAATCAAATTGATCAAATTGATGATTTGATCAAACCAAACTGGTATGGGACTACGCGGGGAAGCTAAACAGGCTTAGCAAAGATAACAAAGTAACGCTATACAAGGTACCAGGACACACTGGTATAGACGGAAACGAAGAAACCGATCACCTAGCAAACAAGGGATCCAGTAGCCCCTTTTGCAGCATGAGTGTGAACACCATCCACAGAGGTTTAGATAAAGAAAGAAGAGGAAAATGGATGAAAACCTGGAAAGAACTTCCAAGGCAGCTAAGGTTGTCCTAAGTGATGCTGAGATCTTTTAACCAGAAGAGAACAAAAGCTTGCCTGAAATTAAGCAGGAGCAAGCTTAGAATTCTAAGAGAAGTCCTGACGGGACACTGCAGACTTAGAAAACATCGCAAGGCCGTAGTCCTAGAGGAGGATGACGGATGCAGATTCTGTGGCTCAGCAGAGGAATCCCCATACATCTGCTCAAAGACTGCGGAGCAATACTCCGCAAGAGACAGGATGTACCTTGGGGATCACTGCTTGAGCACAGAGGAGCTGCAGGCCTTGAATCCCACCCAGATCCTGAAATTCCTAAAGGAATCAGGATTAGAGGAGGCGCTCTAAATGGGTAAGTACATCAGCGCTTGGTGGAGGAGGCAGGAGGGATAATAGTTCTATAAAGGTCGCAGTACAAGTCATCACCACCATATCTACAATCTACAACAGAATGCTTTTGCCAATCATTTCTAAAATATTTAAACAATGACAGTCTTTATATTCCCGAATCATACTAGGATCTTCCTTATAAATTGTATTGTTGCTCTTCTTTCTGCTTCGTAACTAACTGTTGTACAATCTCCCAACCATGGTCTGCTTTGTTTAACCAAATCTATTTGGACCGTATTTTTAATTTTAAGTTCTTTCACCGGATGTGTCACGTAATCAATAGGTTAATTGCAGTTGTCCAACGTTTGCCTCGCCAATATTTTGATGATAAATTTCCTTTATATTTTGGAAAAATCTTCTTCGCAACTACATTCGTTAATATCGTCCACGATAGTTTATGGCATACGCCAGAAGTGCAACAGCAGTTTCGGCTTGTTCCAATTCTGTTTATCCGGAAGCAATTGTTTTTCGAGAGACCGGATGTTGAAATATTGTCTTTCCTATTTATACAAAAACCAATAGCTGATAAGTTAAATAAGTTGAAACAGGAAAATGCTCACTCGACAGATATGACATGATAAACACAGAGCAATTTCAAGAAACTGATTACGCGGCGTTTCCGGAACCGGAAGTGGAAGCGGAGGTTCCAGAAGGAATCATCTTTCCCTACTTACAGGATCTCAAATTTCATCAGTTTGTTGAACCACGTACATATTTTTTTGCAATTGGAGAAACGTCACCATCAAAACAAAACAAAATCACGCCTTTCATTGATTCAGCAAGAAACACAGATTGCGCTGTCTCGCATGAAAACTACAATCGGGCGTACCCTGGAAATGTTGAACCTGTTCAACGGCTAATTCATCGAACACCGGATCTACGATAAACGCAAATGAACAATGACATTACAACAAGCCTGCCAAGTTTCAAGGCCATTCTTGGTTACGATTTCAATTAATATTGAAGGAATTTCTAGTCTTAAGGAAGTTTTATTGGCGGACATGTGCTAGCAAACAGAATGCGACGTGCTTCTGGTACAGGAGATCCATCGAGGCATCACGCGGAACAGTCCAAGGATGGCTGGCATGAGGATTGTTGAGAGACCACATGATCAGTATAGCAGCGCTATTTTTGTCAAGTCTGGTATTGACGTCATCTCCACCTCCATGACAAATTTAGATAATATCGAGCTGCCGACCATCCGTACTCCAAATTTTTCAATGACGTCAGTGTACAAACCTCCGGATGTCAAGTTCTCAAACCCGAACGATTTCCGTCATCAGGACATCAACTTTGTCATCGGCGACAACTGCAAAAGCTTTGCCTGGGGCTCCAGTGAAACGGATGAGAATGGGACAGAGCTCGAAAAGTGGGCAAAAACCAACAAACTGCAGATAATACACGATCCCAAACTCCCATTCCACAGTGGCCGCTGGAGACGAGGATAGAACTCCGACAACATCTTCGTGCGTACAAGGGTAGCGGCACAATGCGAAAAGAACATCGAGGAACCAATACCGCGAACCCAACATAGACCGTTAATATGCTCCATCAGCGCCGTGGTAAAACCAGAGGATGTACCCTTCAAAAAAAGCTTTAATTTCAGGAAGGCTAATTGGAACAAGTTCAGCAAAGACCTCGATGTAGAGATAGCGAGAATCGCTCCTCAGCCAGAGATGTACGAAGCATTCATAAAATTGGTTGGGAAGGCCTCAAGAGACAACATTCCCAGAGGCTGTCGCACCGAGTACATCCCTGCTCAATCTGGAGATGCGAAACCTCTTCTTTCACGCTACCAAGAATTGTACGACGCAGACCCCTTTGCTGAGGAAACATCTGAGGCGGGAGAAATACTAATGACAAAAATGGCAGAGGACCGAACGGCCAAGTGGTGTAACATGATAGAAAACCTAGATATGAAAGTCAACAGCAGACGGGCATGGAACACCATAAAAAAACCTGAGTGGTGACGCCACAAAACCAGTTCGGAACTTTATTCCAGTCACTTCAGATCAAGTAGCCACCCAACTGCTACTGAATGGTAAAACAAAGGGCAAGAAGTCCAAAGAGGACATTAGCAGGGACCTGGAGCATGAGAACTCCCTCGGTGCCCCATTTTCCCTGACTGAACTTGTGGCTGGGATTAAAGGGATGAAACTCAACCGAGCGGCAGGCGTGGACGATCTGAGGGCAGAACAGATCAAGAACTTTGGACAACAGACCCTGCAATGGCTCCTCAATATGTTCAAGGTATGAGTCACGCAACTGAAGATCCCCAAAGAATGGAGGAAGGCTCGTGTGGTCACATAACTGAAACCTGGCAAGGAACCGACTGACCCTAAGAACTTCCCTTTTGTGCCAACTCTTCAAACTGCTGGAACGACTGATTCTAAACCGAACAGCGGAGATTTTGGATGCCAAGATTATCGAACAGCAGGCTGGCTTTCGTCCAGGGAAATCATGCTGTGGCCAAATCCTCAACCGAACTCAGCACATAGAGGATGGTTTTGAGAGAAGGAAGATTACTGGAGTGACGCTCATCGATTTAACAGCCGCTTATGACACTGTCAACCACAGGAGGCTGTTAATAAAGCTTTATGAGACAACAAAAGACTATAGGCTCACTATTGTCATCGGTATGGTATTCCTCCAGAACAGGAGATTTTATGTTTCACTCCAAAATAAGAATAGCAGATGGAGAGGCCAGAGGAATGTACTGCCGCAAGGCAGTGTCCTGTCCCCACTCTTGTACAACGTGTACACGAACGACCAACCGATTCCTGGTAATATAAGGCAATTCATATATGCCGATGATACTATGGCAGTCCAGGGCACCGAGTTTACCGAGGTGGAGGAGAAGCTTGAGGTCGCCCTTGAGGAACTGGCAATCTATTACCGGAAAAACCACCTAAAGCCGAATCCCAGCAAGACTTAGGTCTGCACCGTCCACCTGAAAAACAAAGAAGCCCGACGGGAGCTCGAGATAAATTAGCGAGCCCAACGACTGAAGCACTGCCCGACGCCGAGACACCTGGGCGTGACCCTGGACCGTACTGTGTCCTTCAGACAACACTGCATCTATACTAAAGGCAAAGTTAGTGCGCGTTATAGCATATTGCGAAAACTCACACGTACAGCATGGGAAGCTCAACCAGAAACGCTAAGAAGCTCGGCTTTGGCGCTCTGTGTGTCCACTGCGGAATGCGCCGCACCGGTTTGGGCAGCTTCAGCCCACGCGAAACATGTGGACATCGCTATCAACGAGACAGCAAGAATCGTGACAGGTTGTTTGTACCCACAAGTACCCACAATAGTTTGTACCCACTTATTGGCGTGACACCCCCATCTGTGCGAAGAGCCGTTGCCACGGATGATGAAAGGATGAAACAGGAAACCGATGCTCGCCATCCTCTGCACCAACACGAGTCAGCCAGTTGACGCCTAAGATCAAGGAAAAGCTTCATGGCAAGATCACACACACTCGAGGGGTCCATAGAAAATAACCGTATCAGTAGGTGGTCCCAACAGCTAACTACTCGGGAACCCCCAAGAGAAGAAATGGCCCCAGGCAAAGACCACCTCCCTTTCGCGGAATGGAAATCCCTAAATCGGACAGAAGTGGTAAGGTGCAAGAGAAATCTGTGCAGGTGGGGAATGTCTGAGAACGACGATGTGCTGTGTGCGTGTGGTCAGCCCCAGGATATGAGCCACATACTGGCCTGCCCACAACTGGAAAAAGGATGCACGCACGAAGACTTAATTTTATGTAAAGACAAGGCTATTGCAGCCGCTATTTTTTGAGAAGATGTCGTATGAGCCGGATACGGAAAGTAAGTAAAGCAAGAAACAGTAACTTTTGAAGATCTTCTTTTGGATAACATAAAAACAAAAGCGCCATATGTACTTAATAAGAGAAGAAAAGTTGCAAGAGGAGGTGGTGATTACAGTAGGAATTTATTACAGTAGGAAGGAGCATTACCGTACGGAAGTGATTACAGTAGAAGAGATTAAGAGTAGGATAGTCAAACATTTCAAAAATTCCTCATCCTATATTATTCCTCAAGTATTCCTCAGTATTCCTTAGTATTCCTCAATACGCTCCTCGTCCGTAGTGATCAGTATTTCATACTTATCAAAGTTTGGAATCAAAATATTATCGTGTTCTGTGTGTCTTTTATATATTTTCTCAACAATCTCTTTTGGATCCTCATCATCTTCCGTCTTTTTTAAAATGGTTACGTTGTAATGAAGAAAACCTACACATCTGTATGATATACAAGGATATTTATCTCCTAACCATTCGAATTACAAATCACAATATAATAGTTATCACTGAGAAATTCCAATTTTTGAGTCATCAAAAAATCTTCGAGTCCGTGACTATCTTGATGGTACATGGCCTCGATTATAAACTTTACGTTGACCGGTATATCTCTGCCGTGTTTTCTAAATGCCATTATTGCTTTCAACCAACACATTAAGGGTCCGAAATCTACCCCTCAACCATAAAGAAACTTTTTTTCTTCGACTACTTTCTAGGATCCGTAGCCCACATTTCCTGTATCGGTTCCTTCACATCAATGTTTAAATAAACGCACACCGTTTTACATCCAGATTTCGAGCTTTGATAGTTCCTACAATAACGGGAGGTAGTCTAACTTTTTTGCCACCCAACGTATGATATGCATTCATATATAAAAGCATTCATAACTAGCTCCCATATGGCTCTCAATAAATTCCTATCGTTCCTATACGTAATTCTTCCTGAAATCGACATGATCTCCACGGCTTATTGAAGATTGTGTATCAACTCCCTTCGATTCGAATCGATGTAATTGAGGATTTTCAACAGGGCTGGTTGGATTTTGATCTTTTTACTTTGCACCACAGCTTAGTAGTTCGCGTAGCAGTGGTTGGTTATGCGAGTTTCACTATGTTCGGTACGGTATGAATGCCGAAAAAACATTTTTCTTTACTACTTCTTGAGGAGGTCAGGGAATCGGATGAGGTAGTCTATGTAGAAATAGGCGTAAATGTATAGGCCACCTATTAAAATGTATTACAACAGACAGTGCAGACAGCGTAATGACATATCTCTCGCGGTATTCTTGTATTACAAATGGACATTACACATCAACCCAGATAGAACCAAACGTCCAATGGAAGTCCGTTTTTATCCACTGATTCAGAAAACGTTTAAGACCATACTGGACATTAAATGAATGTATATTATACATCCAATCATACTTCACATAACGATCATGCACGAGACACAATTAGTACATTTATTGGACGTCCATTTTTCGATTACTTTAACACGTTATTATGTGTCCATTACCTGGAAGTATATTGTATGTCTATAGACGGAAATATAATATACGTTCATAGAATTCATCCATTGGAGATCCAGTTTTTGGCTATGTTAACAGCTTATTAGGATTACATTAATTGGACATTCATTGGATGTCTATTTGCGGACTTATATTGTATGTCTATTAGGGTGGAGCATGGATGTATGCAAAATTTTTTTTTCGAGCTTTAAAGTTGTAATAGGGGGGCATTGGTGCATTATATTAAAGTTAAAATAAATATAATTTTTGAATAAATTTGATGAATATCTTCTGCCTTCGCACGGACCTCAAAAATTAATATTTAATGATAAAAGTCTAGTACAGTTCTGGTCAAATATTAAGCTTAATTGAATGATAAATGATACGATAAATGAATTCAGTTATATATTAATCACCTTTAATCAAAAATACACATTTTTTTTTATAAAAATATTTAAAAATAAAAACGGTTAATTTGATAGAATATCTCTGTTTGTGTCAAATTTATGCATTTCGTTCCATGATTCCAATTTAGCTTTTATTGCACCTATTCGTGACTTTTTTGTGCATTGAGAAGTGACAGCTATCGTCGTCAATTTTACAGCCCGTTCAACAGCTTGAGTATGGCATGGATGCTTCAAAAACAACACTTCACCCTTACCACCTGATTCAACAACAGACTGAATTTCTTGGTCAGGCAAGTTTTTCAGAATCGGTGGTTCACGTAATATTTCTTGCCAATTTATTAAATCAATCAATATATGTTGCATTGAAGCATTGTAATTTATAGGCGGCATTTCAAACATTCTAGGTGTTGAAGGTTGAGGCATCCTGCGTGCCTTTAATATGCGCCGGGCTGCTAGTTCTCGAATGTGCTTTCTGTCACCAGTTATCATTGTAAGGGCTCTCGGGATGTGCAAAATAACCATTGCGTTGAAGCACAGAATCAATAACCTTTTTTAGATCCTATGACAGGTACCTGGAGGCCTTAATTATGTTAAAATGTTCTTGCATTATGGTTTATTTTTAATGTAGAACGTAGATGGTGCGTAAAATTTTACAACAAATGTAAACAAAGTTGTCTAGTTTTCTGATGGTGTCTCTGTTGTTACATAAAAAACGTAGTATTCGGTTGGCACGTGTGTTGTATGAGCCGACGGACATGTGACATTTTACCTAGAGATTTGTTTGCCAAATCTTCTAGGAAATCACCTGAAAGTACCTCTGAGCCAATCTTGTGCAGGTACTATTGGTATGTACTTAAATCTTGAGCCATTTCTGGAAGCAATGTGCTGTGCCCTCAATGTGCTGCAATTTTTTAACAGGCAGTAGACGGAAACGAAGAAGCCGATTACCTAGCAAGCAAGGGATCCAGTAGCCCCTTTATAGGTACGGAACCCTTTTGCGGCATGAGTGTCAACACCATCCACAAAAGTTTAGATAAAGAAATAAGAGGAAAATGGATGAAAACCTGGAAAGAACTTCCTGGGCTAAGGCAATCCAAAGTGATGCTGGGATCTTTTAACCAGAAGAGAACAAAAGCTTGCCTGAAACTAAGCAGGAACAAGCTTACAATTCTGACAGGAGTCCTGACGGGACACTGCAGACTTAGGAAACACCTCAAGGCCCTAGGCCTAGAGGAGGATGACGGATGCAGATTCTGTGGTTTAGCAGAGGAAACCCCCATACATCTGTTCAAAGACTGCGGAGCATTACTCCGCAAGAGACCGATGTACCTTGAGGCTTACTGCTTGAACACAGAGCAGCTGCAGGTCTTGAATCCCACCCAGATCCTGAAATTCCTAAAAGAATCAGGATTAGAGGAGGCGCTCTAAATGGGTAAGTACACCACCACTTGGAGGAGGAGGGTGGGATACAATAGATCTATAAAGGTCGCAGTACAAGTCGTCACCACCATATCTACACTCTACAATCTACAACAGGCAATTGTTCACAAGTCTCACAAGAGTGCTTTCCCTAATGTCCCAGTGTAAGCCCCGAAGTACCTCCGTCAAGATGAAAAATCAAGTGTCTCAAATTAAGTTAGTTCATGAGAGTAAACACTGTTATGAAACTGTTATGTTATAAAATTTTCCACTGGAGTGGTTTTTGTAGCCTTTTATCAAGGATTCTTATAATACCCAGTATTTTTATTAGTACCATCACAACCGATTGCCGTAAGATGATGTTGGGGAATTCCTTCATGTGATAGAAACTTTGTCATCGCAGTTTCTATTTCTTTAGCTGAACCAACGTTAAGTACTACGTACCCCATGTTATAATAGATCCTGGCTCTTGAATTAGTGAGATGTGCTCCTCAAATGTCATAGTCCTGTAGCATTTACCACCTTTTTTAATAATCTTTAACGTTTTGTCTTTTCTCCCATCAAAATATAAAGCAGACAGTTTTGGGATCTCCTTAATTAACTTTTGTCTAGTTTTAGTTCTCTCTCTTCGTACTGTATGCCTGTCAATGCCCTCGATGTCAGACTTAATGTCGAATAAAACAGATGACGCAATCGCTGATGTTGCTCTATCTGATACAGCATACCTGTCGCAGATCTACAGGCCCAACTACAGCTTTAATACTTCGTTATCTGTTATAGAAGTTAGTACTTCTCCGGTATCGTCAGCGTCTGAAAGTCGTAGTAGTTCAGATAATTCCACTAACACCATAAACCAAAGCATTCCGAAAAAAAAGAAAAATTGTCTTTTCTTTCTGAACTACGACTTTCAGACGCTGACGAAACCGGAGAAGTACTAACTTCTTTAACAGATAACGAAGTATTTAAGGCTCAGTTGGGCGGTTTTCTCGTTCCTGTTTTAGGTCTCTTGCAACTTCTTCGTAGCATTTACGTCGATTCCACCTATTATAATACTTAAAGAGGTTCTTTGATCAATTAAAAAAGTATGTTCTTATTTGGGAACCTTTTTATCCTTGCGACAGATACGTTGAGGTAAATCTTTACACTTGCATGCTGCAATATCAAAAAGTACCTTACTACTTTGTCGAAAACTTTCTAACTTTTCCGGAGGGAGCCTTTTGACAGACTTGAGTAGGTTTTTGCATTTTAAATGGTAAGCTTTTAACATCTGTAGGGCCCGGCCCTTGTTCGTGTTACTATCGGAATAGATGGAGTTTGCCATATATTTTCAATTCCATTTGCTATTATATTTCTATATTTGCTATTTCTGAAAATGTGGGCCCTCTTGCAGTTTCCAATTGAAACTTTAGTTGAAGTCTTGTCCATTCATAGTATTTTATTACATCGTCGTAGGTAGAATATTGTCTCTTATCTCACAAATATCACCAAAAATAAGACATTTATAGACCCTTTGCGTGTTCTTTGCATGCTTGTTACGAAACAAAATTGAGGTTAGGTTACTTGTTAAATAACTAGCGCAAGTTCGCAAATTGCCAAAATTCGAGCCAAAACCGATAGTCGACTGACGACGCGACAAGTGTTCTAATTGTCCACTCCAGCGCTCCCCGACTCTTTTAGATTTTATATTATAAACTTAAGATCATGCATTTTTTTTTGTTTTCCATCGAAAATAAACTATAGTTGTAATAATTTCTGGGAATAAAATACGTCTGTTTAAAATAAAAATTCAATAACGTTGCGGAGGCTATTACTATAAATCAAATCAAATAATATTTTGCATGGATTAATTTGAGTCTAAAAGGCACCGATTTTTCACTATTAGATTACTCACAACCCAAAAAAAATATTTTGCTCCACCCTAATGTCTATGTACGGATATATAATATACGCTCATGGAATCCATATTGGACGAGTAAAATTGTGCATTGAGGTAAGTTTTACATTTTATTTTATGTTACCGTTGTTGAGTGTGAGCTGTTTGTTGTCCTTTCCCTAGAATGCGTAAAAAGCGTCCAAACGTTCATGCAGTGAATGTAGAGCCAGAAAATACAAGTGTTGGCAAACGGCAAGGCGATGCATTTAAAGGTAAATATAATAAGATATTTTTCCTTCCTTGTGCGAAGCAATTTCAAACATTAACAACATTATGTAAAATTTGACATCGGAGAAAATAGAATTAACGTGAGGCAATCTTGATAATAACGTTTTTAGGTAATTATAAATACGGGGAATTGAATATTGATTTCACAGCTTCTATGATTACCTCCAAATGTTATATACGCAATGAATTTTAACTGTGCCTTTATTTTAAATACAACAGAGATTAAATTTAAGTCTTTAAAATTAACATGTAAATGAAGCAACGAGTGAAATTAGTATTTCACATTGAGGAGTCGTAATGGGATTATCAGAGAAAACCCTTTTCGGTAAAGTTAAGAAGGGGAGAAATGCAACTTTCTTGGAGTCATCAAATGCAACTCGAGCAGACAAACCGACGCCGTCGGAGTGCTTGCACGCTTATAACAAATTGTTCTCGTCTGTAGATTCCTACGCGTACATACAAAACTTGCCATTAAAATTGACTAGTTGAGGAAATTGCTCGTTCTCGGAAATTTCATTTTAGTATTTAATATTCCAGAAACTCAATTTATTATTTTCTTTTTTATTTGCAAACATCTTTATGTAAACAAATTAATTAAATTAATTTAAAATACGCTAAAATAGACAAGCAGGCAAGACTAGATATAATATATAATATAATATAATCAGCCTAACAACACTATCCAGACAACATTGGTCTGACAACACTAGTCAGACAAGACCAGACAGAGAAGACTAGACTAGACAGACGAAACTAGACAAAGAAGATTAAACAGACCAGCCTAGATGGACAACACTAGACCGCAATGACTAGATAAACAACCTTAGACAGACAAGACTAGACAGCATATGTATTCTATATTAAAGAAATTGACCATGCTTGTGCTATATAATCTAAATAGACAAAATTTAATACGTAAACCAGATTGACTTAGTTGACTATATTAACTAAATCTAGGAAATTCAGTACGTTGATTATATTGTCTATTGTAGACTAAATCATGTTCATGATTGTTGTTGGCTTCTTAATAAGCTGTCCTTCATATGTCAGTCCCAATTCAATCGCGCTCGTTTCTCTCTCGCTCGGAGGTTCATCCACCACAAATTTTCAAGAACCGCTAAAAATCGCAATGAAAATAATTAAATGTTAATTACGTTGGTCAGCCTGATACCTGATCACCATCGAAGACGTGTCACGGTTTTCTTTGCTATCTATCGAAATACGCCGGGTAAAAATGATGCAGAAAGTTTTGAATTTGCGGAAAATAGCACAGCGTCTTGAGGGGAAAATGGGTTGCAACAGGAACTTCCGGTGCATTTTTAAATCTTGTTTTTAGGTTTCCGTTGTTATCAACAACGAACCCTTATAGTTTCGATATGTTCGTCCGTCCGCAGTTTAGCTCAGAGGCTATTAGAAATAGAAAGCTGTAAATCGGAACGGATATACAGATTAGTCACGCCGACAAAGTGGTAAAATAAAATCTTGAACAAAAAATTTTAGGGTACCTCCTCTTCACGTAAAGTGGGGACTTTTTTGGGCCGCAGGCGACCCGGACGTCGCAGCCCCGATCGGCGCACGTCGGCGCCTTCAGGATTCCTTCGGCCGCCAGGTCGCACCGACGCACCAGCGTCGAAGCCGCCCCCGCAGGCGGCGGTAGAGTCGCGCTCTAACTTTGCCGTTTTTCGGCCGATTTCCGGTCACGTGGTGTCGGAACGCGTGGCGTCGCGTCCCCGAGCCGACCGAATAAAAAAAATCGACATTTTTTACCGGGCGTCGCGACGCCTCCGGAATAAGACTTATGCCCGTCCGAGGAGGTGGCGCAGCGCCGCCGTTCCGCGACGGCACGAAAGCGGAGCGAATTCCCCGTCGACCCACGCACACGGATTTTAAAAATTCACCTGGGGGGCGGCACTATACTTGAAGGGCTCTGGAGTCGGCATCCTGCGACCGATTTCGGCTCGGGTCGCGCCAGCGCCGCACACGCTGGCGCGACCCGAGCCGCCCGCATCTTCGGAACCCCCATGTTTCGACGCGGACCGTCGGGTTTGGGGACCAGGTTCGAAAAATATCGAAAACGTGACCTCCACGCGAAAGCGCTTGGAGGGGCCATTTTGGCGATATTTCCGACGGGGACGGCATTTTTCGAGACAAATTCTGCATATGACAGAATACGCGGCACATTTCTCGGAAATGGTCTCGAACCAGGTCGGCTCGGCAAGTCAAAACTTTTTTGAAAAATATCCGGATTTCGTCTGACACCAAAACGGTCGGTGGGCCCCTTCGGTAGAAGTATTTTGGCACCGGCGCCGCTTTGCTGCGACGACGGAGTAACCCTCCAGTGCCTGAAACGTTGCCGATGGCGTTCCCGGTAGGTTTTTAACGGCAGCCGAACCAGTGACCCCTGGTTCGGCTGCCGTTTGGCAGTTTCCGGGCCCACGGACTCAAAATTACGCGCGTTCGATTCGGAAAGGATGCCTGCGTGTCCTTTGCATTTAAGAGTTCGCGATCCGAGCCGTCCCCTTAGAGCCGCTCTCGCATGCCTCCAACTTTTCCGTCCAGTTTTTCGAGTAAGCGCGAATCATTCCGGGACCGAATCCAACTTTTGCGGCACCATTCGATGCCCCTCGCCGCTTCGCGTGTTTTAATACCTCCCGTGGCCTCCTGCGGCCACAGGAAAAAATTTCGGATCCCATTTCAGACTAAATGTGCGGAGGAATTGTCGAAACGTACAAAGGACCGCTAAATAAGTTTCGATATTTTTCATAACCGGCGTCGCGACGCCCGTTTTAGTCGTTATTTTTGGACGTACTGGAAAACCGCCACGGCGCCGGGGTTTTTTCCGTTTCCGGACCAGAACTCGGTCGCGTTTTACAGACAATGGACGGCCAATTGCGATACCGGAAACCGGGGGCGGCCAACTTCAAGGGTGGCGGCGGCGTCCCTCCACGGATATGCCGTGAGGAGATGCCCCTGAAACGTGCCGCTTGCGGTCGGGTTTTTAAAAACGGCCGCCGCCGCGGGTGACGCCGCAAACCGCGTTCCTCTGCGACGCGTCTAAGCATCGCGATGCCCATTTTAAGCGTTAAAAGTACATCTGCGAGTTTACCGCCGTCTGGGTGGTCCTTGTGGCGGCCGATTTACGATTTTCCTTGCAGTTCCCTGGATTGAACCTTTGGCTTTGCGGCAGTGTACCGGGCGCGGCCCACGGGCATCGCGGCGCCGAGTTATAGGGGGCCAAAGACATCCAGATTTTACGACTTTTTTTTAACACGCCCGGAAGCCCGGTCTTTTTTCTGACTAAAAAAGGAACTCTCTCCCGATGTGGGTGTAATGTTTGTTCGCGGGGAAGACTAAACAACTAGCAATTGCTGGTATCCAAAGTATCATCATTATCTTTTGGCTACTTCAGATGGTACCTGTACCTCAAGAAGAAGATTGAAGACCTGTACCTCAAGAATAATTATTGTTGAAATCTCTGCCTAGACGGACTGATTTAATCAATTTGTTCTTCGGTTTTGTGTATCAGTTTTGTGTAAATTAGTCATTTTTTTTTCAAGATAATGCTCCCGCCGCGAGCTGATAGTGTGTTTCAAGTGCAAATAGTTTCAAACTATATAAAGTGTTTTAAGTGTTCTTTTCAAGTATTTCTATATAAAAATTATATCGAGAAGGTCAGAGAGAGTCAGCCACCTATACTAACAACGTAAGCTCTTACAATACTTGTCCAATCCTCCAAGGAAGTTCTGTTAGTCCCAAACCCAAAAAAAGCATTACAAGCAGTCTCAGGGATGATTCTCGCTGATTCTCTCATAAACCCGTTATTCTGGAAACCAGACCTTCAAACGATCTGCGTGCTGCAGCTCCTAGTAAACGTGGTTGGTATCATCTGAGCAACTTCGCACCTAAAAACAAGGAATCCCAACTGATAATATATATTAATTCTAACTTTAATATTTTGGACTGCGATTGTAAGTGCCTAGTCTCTAGTAGTAGACTCTGTACCTTTAAAGTTGGTGTCAATGAAAAGGATAAACATATATTCCTTAATGCAAAGTTATGTCTTGTTACTATTTCAATTAGGGTCTTTGTTTTCAACAAGTCAATTGGTTACCAGAGGCTTCCCAATACTATTCCTATTCGACCTTCGCATTATGTTGCTGATAAAACAACTAATAAAAGCTGTGATAATCCCCCTTTCTTATAATGGACATTTCGTTCACCACCTTGAAGTCATAATATTTCCGCCTTTACTATCAGAATGTTCGTAGCCTCAAATCGAAGTTTGTTTTTTTTATACCCGGCTATTTGTGACCTTGATTTCGATATCATTTTCGTGACAGAAACTTGCTTCACCCCAATGTTCTGAGCTGCGAACTTATGCATCCTCAATACACAATTTTCAGATCTGATCGTGACTTCATGAACTCGGCACTCTTTAAAGGTGGTGTAAACTTATAGTCTCAAACAATTATTTTTTTGAATGCAATCCTGTTAACATCTCAGTTGTCTCTAATGTTTGTGCTTCTATAGATGTAGTGGCCTGTTCTTGTTTGATTAGTCTTTCTGCCTATATATACCCCCTAATACCACGACTTCGAATTTCGAATGTTTTTTGAGCAACTCAAAATCTTCCTTTTAACCTGCTCTTATGACTCAATTATTATTACTGTCGATTTTAATATACCGCATAGTAACATATTTCTAAGAAAACATCTGCGCTAGATAATATCATCTCTCTGTGTGGTCTCAGACAGTGGAATACCATTAGCAATGCGAACAGCAGGTTGCTTGACCTAGTTCTAGGTGACCTATCAATTATTGTATTTAAGAAAATCTGTCCAGTTGTCCTCGAAGACGCTTATCACTCCGCCCTCTAGGCATTGATTTAAATTCATGCCAAACAAGAGGTGCCTAACTTTAGGAAAAATCATATGATGCATCCTATATCTAAATCCTATAATATCCGACGTGACGATCTTCCCTTGCTGTGTAAGGCTCTAAGCAAAAGGAAACTTTGCCGAAGTTCAACCATTACTAACTTATGGCACACTGCTATGTGGATATTCACCACAGATAGAAGCAACCTTATTGACACAAAAAAGAATTATCAGGGCAATAAGAGGAATCAGCATAACCGCCTCCTGTCGACCACATTTCGAGGAATTAGGCATTCTCACAGTCACCAGCTTCTACATACTTGAAATCACCTGTGACATCCATAAATATAGAGATCTCTTCCAAAAAAAACGTGGATATACACCACCACAGCACAAGAGGAAAGCATCTCTTATACCAACCCAAAACTAAGACTTGACTAGATAGACAAGACTCGACAGACAAAACTAGACAGACAAGACTAGACAGACACGACTAGACAGACAAGACCAGACAGACAAAACTAGACAGACAAAACTAGACAGACAAGACTAGACAGACAAGACTAGACAGACAAGACTAGACAGACAAGACTAGACAGACAAGACTAGACAGTCAAGACTAGACAGACAAGAGTAGACAGACAAGACTAGACAGACAAGACTAGACAGACAAGACTAGACAGACAAGACTAGACAGACAAAACTAGACAGACAAGACTAGACAGACAAGACTAGACAGACAAGACTAGACAGACAAGACTAGACAGACAAGACTAGACAGACAAGACTAGACAGACAAGACTAGACAGACAAGAATAGACAGACAAGACTAGACAGACAAGACTAGACAGACAAGACTAGATAGAAAATACTAGACAGACAAGACTAGAAAGACAAGACTGGACAGACAAGACTAGACAGACAAGACTAGACAGACAAGGCTAGGCAGACAAGACTAGACAGACAAGACTAGACAGACAAGACTAGACAGACAAGACTAGACAGACAAGACTAGACAGACAAGACTAGACAGACAAGACTAGACAGACAAGACTAGACAGACAAGGCTAGACAGACAAGACTAGACAGACAAGGCTAGACAGACAAGGCTAGACAGACATGAGTAGACAGACAAGACTAGACAGACAAGACTAGACAGACAAGACTAGACAGACAAGACTAGACAGACAAGACTAGACAGACAAGACTAGACAGACAAGACTAGACAGACAAGACTAGACAGACAAGACTAGACAGACAAGACTAGACAGACAAGACTAGACAGACAAGACTAGACAGACAAGACTAGACAGACAAGACTAGACAGACAAGACTAGACAGACAAGACTAGACAGACAAGACTAGACAGACAAGACTAGACAGACAAGACTAGACAGACAAGGCTAGACAGACAAGAGTAGACAGACAAGACTAGACAGACAAGACTAGACAGACAAGACTAGACAGACAAGACAAGACAGACAAGACTAGACAGACAAGACTAGACAGACAAGACTAGACAGACAAGCCTAGACAGACAAGAGTAGACAGACAAGACTAGACAGACAAGACTAGACAGACAAGACTAGACAGACAAGACTGGACAGACAAGACTAGACAGACAAGACTAGACAGACAAGACTAGACAGACAAGACTAGACAGACAAGACTAGACAGACAAGACTAGACAGACAAGACTGGACAGACAAGACTAGACAGACAAGACTAGACAGACAAAGTCTAGACACAAAAGACTAGACAGACAAGACTAGACATATAAGACTAGACAGACAAGAATGGACACACAAGACTAGACAGACAAGACTAGACAAACAAGACTAGACAGACAAGACTAGATAGACAGGAATAGACGGACAAGATTAGACAAACCACACTAGGCAGACAAGACTAGACAGACAAGACTAGACATACAAAAACAGACAGATAAGACTAGACAGACAAGACTAGATAGACTAGACTAGATAGACAAGATGAGTCAGACAAGACTAGACAGACAAGACTGGACAGACAAGACTAGACCAACAAGACTAGACAAACAAGACTAGACTGACAAGACTAGACAGACAAGACTAGACAGACAAGACTAGACAGACAAGACTAGACAGACAAGACTAGACAGACAAGACTAGACAGACAAGACTAGACAGACAAGACTAGACAGACAAGACTAGACAGACAAGACTAGACAGACAAGACTAGACAGACAAGACTAGACAGACAAGACTAGACAGACAAGACTAGACAGACAAGACTAGACAGACAAGACTAGACAGACAAGACTAGACAGACAAGACAGACAGACAGACAAGACTAGACAGACAAGACTAGACAGACAAGACTAGACAGACAAGACTAGACAGACAAGACTAGACAGACAAGACTAGACAGACAAGACTAGACAGACAAGACTAGACAGACAAGACTAGACAGACAAGACTAGACAGACAAGACTAGACAGACAAGACTAGACAGACAAGACTAGACAGACAAGACTAGACAGACAAGACTAGACAGACAAGACTAGACAGACAAGACTAGACAAACAAGACTAGACAGACAAGACTAGACAGACAAGACAATACAGACAAGACTAGACAGACTAGACAGACAAGACTAGATAGACAAGACTAGACAGACAAGACTAGACAGACAAAGTCTAGACACAAAAGACTAGACAGACAAGACTAGACATACAAGACTACACAGACAAGACTGGACACACAAGACTAGACAGACAAGACTAGACAAACAAGACTAGACAGACAAGACTAGATAGACAGGACTAGACGGACAAGATTAGACAAACCACACTAGGCAGACAAGACTAGACAGACAAGACTAGACATACAAAAACAGACAGATAAGACTAGACAGACAAGACTAGATAGACTAGACTAGATAGACAAGATGAGTCAGACAAGACTAGACAGACAAGACTGGACAGACAAGACTAGACCAACAAGACTAGACAAACAAAACTAGACAGGCAAAACTAGACAGACAAGATTAGAGAGACAAGGCTAGAAAAACTAGGCTAGATGGACGAGACTAGAGAGAAAAGATTAGAGAGTCAAGACTGTACAGTCAAGACTAAAGAGGCAAGAACAGAACAAAGTTACAGACCAGTCTGAACAGAGAAGATTGGACAGAGATTAGGTTAGGTTAGATTAGGTTAGGTATGGACAGTAATAAATTGACAATATAGGCAAATCTAGGCAGCCAAGACTAGACCGAAATATTAACTTATTTATATATTCTTTTACCATATCATTGTTTTGTTTATTCATTCTAGTTAGTGCATAGTATTGTTTAGCCAAGGGTCTTAAAATATAGTTCAAATAGCTTCATTGTTTTGTAGATGAAACATTAATCCGAGAATATAAGCAGTAGCTTATATTGCGCGGTTTAAACAGAAAAAGTATAAAAATTACGAGGTCTATTATTCTGCACAAAATATTCAACAGTACCAGCATATCTAAATTCAGTGAATAGTAAATGCGGCAAACAAACAACTACCTCGTATAATTTTATTTTTTCGAATAAAGCGTTGTTTATTCCAAAATAAAGTTTAGTTTTTAATAAAGAGGAAAATACCTAAAAGCTCCCGCATTAAAAACAGAAGACTTGAAAAACTAGTTACGTAATACATGTCGTCGTAATTTAGTGGTGGAAGTCAAGCGGTTAAAACAATTTGCATACCTAGCTGAGCTTGAATACGTTATCGTATGTGTTTATTCCAATTTACGTCCGTCGCCAAATATTGTCGCAAGCCAATAAAGGCTATGCAAATCTTACTGAGATTGCGCTTCACAAACTACAGCGACAAGGAAACACATATCAGAAGCACAATGCAATTTCGAAAATATTGGAACTAACTTTAATTCCTTAATTGAGTCGAGAGTTAGAGACTAATGATAATAAATAAACGTTTTATAGTGTAACGGGTGCCGTACATATGCGCCGCCTAGAATAAAGCTCTTCTAATAATAAGCCTAAAGCTCGGAACACACGGTATAGAAAACTAGCGTATAGTCGTGCTATTTTTTTTTAAGTTTGGTCCGATGTGGATGCCGGATATTAACCCTACAAACACTGCGGCCTACTTTTGGCCTATTGTATTTTGCATTCACATACACTTTTAGGCCCAGAAACCTAGTTGTTATTGTAAATTGCGCTAATTAATATTTTTCACATTTGTCTTCTGGTACAAATGCGGCCGGCACCGGGTGATAAAACTCGGTCCCTCTATACTTGTTAGTTTTACATGAGCGCTCTTACATGAGGCCACGAGCGTCACCTCTGCACCACTCGCGCCGGCTCTATACCACTCCCGCCGGCTAGTCGTGCTATAGTTTGACTATACCTGTGTGACCGTTTCGTATAGTTTAACTATACGAATAGTTTTAGACTATACGAAGGGGTCACACAGCTATAGTCAAACTATCGCACAACTATACGCCAGTTTTCTATACCGTGTGTACGTAGCTTAGGTAGGATCTCTCCTAGTTTCATGTAACACAGTTTTGTATAACATGGCTTTTTTGAGAAAACCTAATGTGTTATGGGAAGGTTATCTTTTCGTTTATGAGTAGATTACAAGTGATATTAATATTTAAAAAATGTACATAATTTACTTTCCAATTTTTTTTAAGAAAGAAACAAAATAAATCATATTATTACGTCTAAATCTTAAGATGACTATCTGAAAAACCTTCCCTTTTTGTATGCAAAATTATTTTATGATGGTAAAATGTTTATAATAAAGAGAAAGCCTCGTAGATTTATGTTACGGGTCGCGTTCCTTGCGTACGGAGACAATTGTAAAGAGACCATCATTTTTATATAAAGCAAGAGAACCGTCTAAAAGTCCGTGAAAACAGCTGCGCCAGGTTTATTCGTGCAACATGAAAGCAAAAGCGTGCCCCATAAACAAAAATCTCGTGTTCTTTATTCGCGTATAAGTAAGACCATCTTATTCTCTTTTTATGGTTGTTAATATAGTATACCCGGGCTTTAAGTAAAATTGAGCGAAATGTAAATTAAAATTTAAAAAAAATAGGAGATAATAATTAGATAAAATATATGTAGGTAATAATAAAAAAAAGTAATAAATTAGAAATAAAAATAATTAAAAATTAAAATTAAATTAAAATAAAATTTTTTAATTAAACACGCAGTTAATAACCCAGGCAATGGGTAGGTTCTTACCTTCGAAGGGTCAAGGAGGGTTCAAATTTTATAGATTGAGCGACCGCAGTTTGCTGACGTTCTTAAGATTTTCCTAATTATTGATAGTTCAAGAGATGTTGAATCATTGCAATATGACCTAAATAATTTTTCGCGTTGGTGCGATATTAATATGTTACAGTTAAACACTGATAAATGTCATAAAATCACTTTCAGCAGATTAAAACATTGTATACCGTCTGAATATAAAATCAGTTTGGAAACTGTTCTTGTTACAAAAAGGAACAGTTCTTGTTGAAACAGGAAATAGTTTTAACAGGATCTAGGAATTATATTTGATTCAAAAATGTCCGTCAAACAGTACATAAATGATGCGGCTTCACGCTCCTTGAAAATGTTGGTATTCATTCTCAGGAACTCGAAATCTTTCAATGTAACCATTGTCAAACTGTTATATTAC
Organism: Phosphuga atrata; assembly: GCA_944588485.1. Taxonomy (NCBI): domain Eukaryota; kingdom Metazoa; phylum Arthropoda; class Insecta; order Coleoptera; family Silphidae; genus Phosphuga; species Phosphuga atrata. Next base: position 2,950,827 of record OX155901.1, read on the forward strand.
TCATTGGTCAGGTGAATTATGGAATACAACTCTATTGTATGAAGCCCATATTATAGTACTGGAGTTTGATTCGAGAGTTTGAGTAAGTAAGACAAGAGTTTAAGAAAGTGTAGTTGAGAGTATAACCGCTGGTAGTTCGCTAGTGTCGAATTTCCAGTGCAGCGCTACGACAGATGGGGCCACGAAAACCCCTAAAAGCCTTATTTCTTAGTAATCATACCAGGTGAACAGGAAAGAGAAAAAGGGGCTGATTTTAAGAAAACAGAAAGAAGAAAGAAAAAGCAAAGATAACGGTAGCAGAAAAAGAAAAAAAAAGAAAGGATAACATGGAGTACAGTGAAAAGGAAAGCAGTGAACAGGCCAACGCATTCCAATCTATATAGCAAGTCACAACCAGTATGTGACTTGCTTGAGGGCAGAATAAGTTTTTGAGGTACTGTGCACACAGGTTGAGCTGTGCTAAAAGAGAGTGTGAATATGAAACAATCATGGAAATTCTGAATTTGAAAACATTAGAACATAGAAGGATGAGAGCAAATCTCATATTGATACACAAAATCATAAATGGGAAAACAAATTCACCGGAAATCTTAGAGCTCGTAAAATTTAATGTTAATGAGAGAAGGACACGAAATTCGGAAATATTTAAAATTCGCTTTTAGCAAACTAAGAATGGACAAAATGTGTCAATTGTTAAAATGCTGAACCAAGACAATAAGCACAGTTCTAAAATAGATGTCTCCAATGTCAAACATCTCATTAAAAAGAGTTGCAAAAACGTTATGAATACATATCTAGTTAGTTTTTCATCATATTATTTCGTTATCTTTATTTATTTAATAGTATAATCGATTTTCTCGCATTTCGTCGTTTCCGCGGTCTAGACTCCCCGTGTCGATGGTATTTCTTAAATGAAAATTTCCCATGGAATATTATATACGTTTTCGGATTAAATTTGGGACGCTGAATCAATTGGTGAAGACTAGAAGTCTCTGCGGTGGGCGCTTCAAAAGTTATAACAGCGTGATATCAGTCGGAAATGCGAGATGTATAGCGAAAAAATATATAAAATTTGTTTATTTGTAACTTTAGAGCGAAATAAACTGGAAAACCGTTTTCAGCACTTCGTGCTTCGTGTAACTAAAAAAAATCACGAAAAAAATTTGCAAACAAATTTTCCATCGAAATAATTTTCGTTCGAAAAATACATGCTTTTTCGGATTTTGTCGATTTTTTCGAAAACGGTAAAAGCAGCGAAATCATTTTGGGCACACAAAAACTACGCGACAAGACGAAGAAGTCGATGTGTAGATTGTCCAGAAATATTCAATAATTCGTCGATAAATTTCAAACTGAAATTTACCCGATTCTCGATTTGCTAAGTAGATATCTCGGAAACGGTTGTAGATAATTAAAAGCGGATTACGGCATCGTTTTCAGAAGGTCATTTTCCTATCGGTACACAAGATTGTCCGTGGGAAATTCACGACTTTCCGAGATCTCTACTAGCGTGCTGAAATTTCATAAAAATTTCTTCAATTTTTGGAGGCGAAAGTGAACCGAAAGAGCTAGCAAAATATCATTTGCATATCTGTAATCAGCAGCAAAAATCCTTTCGGAAACGTTTTTAAATTTTGCTGACTCAAAAATAAAGATTTTGAAAAAATTGATTTTCTCGCATTTCGTCGTTTCCGCGGTCTAGACTTCCCGAGTCGATGGTATTTCTTAACTGAAAGCTTCCCAGGGAATATGATATACGTTATCCGACTAATTTTGGGACGCTGATTCGATTGGTCTAGACTAGGAGTCTCTGTGGTGAGCTGTTCAAAAGTTATGACAGCGTGAAATCAGTCGGAAATGTGAGAATCATTCGACAGATTCATCATGATAATTCATGATGAATCATTCAATGAATCATAAGAATACGACTTGTTGGCATGGTCTAATACCTAATTATTGTGATCTCAGTAGATTAAGTAAAGTTTATTATGTTAGATTTAATAAAGTTAAATTCTAAAATTCTATCTTTGAAATTGAATTAGTTACCTACACTGTATTAGATTTCTTTTTGTTTGTCTATAAACTACCTATATAATACACTCACTCGATTATCTTGGAAACAGTCCCAATTTTGGAACGTAAGGAGAAAATTATCCTGATCGAATCTACTGAATTTCCATCGATCCGGATCCGGCCGGATCCGCCCGGATTGATGGAAATTTGGCCGGATCCGGCCGGATTGAGAATGACACGGGATTTCAATCTCTAATTAGTACGAAGGGCCGGAACAAGAAATTTTAAAGCTACAATGTTTGTAGCGATTTCTGCACAAATATGAGTAGACTTAAAATAACCTTTCAAACTAACCCCTTTTTCAAATTATCCTTTCTAGTTGTTCCGGTTTCGGCCTGTACATGAATCAGTATATAAAATTATATGTTTATAGTCTTTCGCATGTTCTTTAAGATGATTAATAAGGCAACTTGTTACATCTTGAGATCCCCGACCACCTTCAGTTTCGTCCGACATGTGCATGAACCCATTTCTTGAATTAAAAGAGTGAATCTCAAAATTGTTTAGGTAGATATATCTTTTTGTGGTTTGATGCGGAATGCGAAGAGGCAACTAAAAACAAAAATCAAGCATATCTAAGGCGATGAGAGCAAGTGGCATAACCCACAAAAACATAAAAATATCAATAAATGTAGATTTTGCATCTCAACTGTTGAGAATGCAAAATCTAGATTTATTGATATTTTCATATTTTTGTGGGTTAGGCCACTTTTGCTCTAATCGCCACTCCAATCTAAAGCGACAACGGACACATCACACAAGGGGAACTGAAACTACCTATAAAGAACTGAGAAATAAATAGAAGAATATCCACAATCGAAAAAGAAGGAATTCTTAAAGCAGGAACGGCAAACGATGGAACATCTAAATTCACAGGCAGAAACTCGAAAATTGTACAGAATACTGAATAACAGTAGAAAAGAGTTCAACCAAAAGAAAAAAAGAAGAAACACCACTATACACAGAGTCAGACAAGGAAACTTTCAAATCAAGGAAATTTTCTGTGAAACAGATAAGATACTAAACCGGCGGATAATTTCGAAGAACGTCTCAACACGTGCAACAAGGAAGACATCGATCAAGACAGTATGAACCCAAATCAAGATGACAGAGAACGAAACGAAATACGAACCATCAAAGATATTGAGAAACCCATTCAAAGGTTGAAGAACAACAAAGCACCAAGCAACGCTGGTATAGCAGCGGAGCTAAGCAAGGAAGGAGGTTAAGTACTCATAACGCATCCAAGAACTTATAGCGGAGATTTGGCGATAAGAAACTATACCAGAGGAATGAAATACGGGCATAATCATTCCTCTACATAAAAAAGGTGACCAACTAGATTGCAACAATTACAGAGGCATAACTCTCCGCAATACCGCCTACAAAGTACTAGCAAATATCTTATTCGACCGCATCCGACCTTATGCAGAGAAGGAGATCGGCAACTACCAATGCGGCTTCTGTCAAAATATGTCCACAATAGACCAGATGTTTACACTACGGCAGATCCTAGAGAAGACTCTGGAATATAACGTTAACACGCACCATCTATTTGATGACTCCTGAAGCGCGTATGACACTGTCAATCCAAAAGCACTATTGGAAGCAATGATTGAACTAGGCACAACTACTTCTTACGAAGGTAACTCTTTCAAGAGATAGGATCCAAATGAGTGTATCAAGATCTTTTACTACACACAGCGGATTACGGTAGGGAGACGCCCTATCATGCATCTTATTAAACATCTCCCTTGAGAAATTAATCAGGGAATCTGGAGTAAACAAAATAGATAGGCACGATAACAGTCACGAACACGAACAGTCTGAAAAGCTACTAGCTTCTTTACTAGCTAACAGTTTCTAGCATACGCGGACAATCTAGATATAATAACTAACTCGAAAAATAAGATGATCCAAGCATTCACGGGCATTGAAGCAGCAGGAGAAAGACTGGATCTAGTAATAAACACAGATAAGGCAAAATATATGCTTGTTCCTACGCGTGATGCACAAGTACAAACTCTAACTATCGGGTCACGTAACATATATAACGTATCGGAATTCATATACCTGAGCCCCCAAATTGCCAACACCAACAGCTGCAACAAAGAGATAAAAAGAAGATTATACCTTGCAAACAGAACATATTATGGACTAATACGACACCTAAAATCCGAGACTATATCCAGAAGAACCAAATGCCAAATCTATAGGAACCTAATAAGATCTGTACTGATATATGCAGCCGAAACCTGAACCCTAACCAAGGGGGAAGAAAGAATTTTGGGATGTTTTGAAAGGAAGATTCTAAGACACATATATAAAGGCGTACAGGAAAACAGAGATACAACGGCGATAATTTATAGGCTCGCTACACACGTACCGTGTGGATGTGTCCGGCGCAGGCCCGGCACCGGGTGGAGGGGGTGGTGTTGCATAGTCTAGCATGGAGGAGTTCAGACGTGCCGCGTGAGGCCATTCGGCGCCGGGCCGACTCATTTTGTCTTGTTGTCACCGGCCGGCCCCCACTGGTCGTCCGACTGCCGGGTACCGGCCCGGCTATTGTGGGCTATGGAACTATATTGAAGCTTGCACACATGCCGGTCCGGCAGCCTACCGTCTTCACATGCCGAGTGGGTGCACCTAATGTTTTCTTTGCTTTTTTTTCTTGCGAAGTAAGCGCCGATAATGTAAGCACATACAAATAGCTCTTTCGCGATCTATTTTGTACTGAAGTCAATTAAGTACACTGCTCGTAGCTCGACCTCGTGGGCCACCGGGCCGGTTCACCGTGCATGTGTGTAAGATATCCAACCCGGTGCCGCGCCGGCGCCGGACTCATCCACACGGTACGTGTGTAGCTAGCCTTACGATCACACGGATGTAGTTTACGGATGCAAATTCTATGAGGCCAAGACTCATAATGGGTCGTGGAGCCAAAGCTGATGATTAGGGCCCGGATTTATATGTAAATACGAAGTTTTTATTCAAATTATTTTCGGTCTTACTTTGTTTTCCACACAAATTATTACATTTGGAACGAGAAAATGTAATCTTTATTTGCAAATATCATAATTTGTTTAGAAAACTAAATAAAAACCGAATATAATTTGAATTAAAAATATATATTTACATATAAATCCGATGATAACATATTACTGCAATCCTACTGATGATAACATATTTCTTCTGTAGTAAGCCACAAATGTACTCAATTTTGGAAATGGTAGTGCCTTCTGCAAATCAAATGTTAATACATAATAAATTTATTTATGCTATTTTTTTATAATTTTTAAGAGCACATCTTGCTGTATCTGCTTATTTCAATTGCAAATTTAGTTTTATTTCTATATTTTTTTTTCTGCATCATTTACACCTTTTAACTTTAAATTACATATAAATTGAATTTAGCTGAAAAAACTTTGAAAACTGGAAAATTTTTCTATTACTGCAACCATCTCGGCTACATTTTTCTGTATACATTTCAAACATTTTACGAATGTATTCATCAGAATTTAAGAACTTCTTTTCAGGGTTATCATTCCTACTGTAATGGCTTTGGTGAGCAGAAAAACTTAAATAATTATCATCACTTTTGTTTAATGAAATATGTTTTCCTCATTTATCGGATACTTGTGCAATATGATGTTTTGCAAAGAGTCTTACTTTACTTAGTCAATAAAGTCTTACTACGCTTATCAAAAAGGTTTGCAAAAAGTATTGCTTTTGATAATTTTGAGAGACTTTACCATGTTGCGTGCACGCGTATATTGTGTTGTTCTGGAATCAACAATACCGTAAATAGAAGCATTTTAAGAAGTCTCCCAATTTCCAAAAAGATTGGTGTAATATTCACCTACAATTTTCTGTTTTATTATTACTATTTTCTTTTACACCCACATTCGTTATTCGCAAATACTTTTTCTGGAATTAATTGACCTTCTATTGATATGTATTCCTAATATGTGTTTATATTCTTATTCTTTCGAATAGGCCTACTTTGGACCAAGTTTGTTCAGCTGTTGGGCTTTGACCTTTGCCAAGTATTATCGCATCTTCTGCCGGTGTAACTCCTTTCTCTCTTCTGTCCAGGGGGTACCTTTCCTACGGGGTTTTTCCTGAAATCCACGGACTTCCTTCAGGGTGCCTCTCACAGACTGTCAGTTTTGGAGATCTGTTATTCCCAGTTCTTTAGTATCCTTCTCGGTTTCTGTCAACCAAGTGGTACGTACCTTCTTGTTTTGCCAGAATGTGAACAGACGGTTGGTTAGTCGGTTTGGAGGCAATCCTTGGAGCAATCTTGGCCATAGAAAGCTAGTCTTCTTTTCCTTGCACAGTCAGAGAGCATCTCAATATGTTCGCAGAGCTCAGAGTTATGACGTCTTCGGAATTCTCCATCTTCCTTTACCGGGCCTAGGATCTTCCTGAGGATTCTCCTCTCTCTGATTTCTAATTTTTCTACTAGACCACTTCGGTTCAAGGAAAGACACTCCATGGCATACAGGGCTTCTGGTCGTAAGACTGATGTGTAGTGCTTAAGTTTCAGGTTGTGTGACAGGTATTTCTTATTGCAAGTGTTCTTAGTCAGTCGATAGGCAAGTTCCAACTTGTTGACTCTCTTGGGTAATGATACTCTTGCTGATAAGTTGGGTTAGATCCATTCGCCGAGATATTTAAATTTCTCTGTCTTCTTGATGTTTCACTTTTATAGTCATCTCTCTGTTTGCTTCTCTGATGTTGGTGAAGAATTCTGTTTTCTCCAGCGACATGGCAGTTTTGGACAATGCAGTTTACCTGCATTGTTGCGATCTCAAGAGAATCAACAAACAGTGCCATGTCATCTGCAAAGGCCAGGCAATCAACAACCAGTCCTTCGTTCTTACGTCCCAGGTAGATACCACTCTGAGCACTCAAATTGTTCAGTTCCTTGCGCCATTCCCTCGTAACCTTTTCAAGGACACAGCTGAATAGATGTGGGGCAAGTCCATCTCCTTGTCTCACTCCAGTTTTATTTCGAAGCTTTCTGAAATCTCGCTTCTAAATTTTACCTTGGAATGGGTGTTTGTCAAAGTTTCTAGGATGAGCCTGTAGGTTTTGTTGTCTAGCCCTAGTTCCTCGAGTACTTTGTTAGGCGTTTCTCTATCAATGGAATCGTAGGCCTTCCTAAAATCAACAAAGGTAATGACCACCTTGCAGTTTCTCATCTTGGTGTATGCAAGTACAGTTTTTAGTTTGAGGATCTGTTCAACACCGGTTCGGGTCTTCCTGAAGCCCCTCTGGTATTCCCCAGTTAATTATCCAACTGATTTTCTGCCCTTGTTTGTAACGCCGTCGAGTGAATCTTGTATGTTATCGGGACGAGAGAAATTCTACGGTAGTTGCTTAGATCAGAAAAATCTCCCTTTTTGTGAATCAGATGGCTCAGAGCAGATTTCCAATCGGGTGGTAATTTTTCTGTTTCCCAGATGTCCTGGATGATCTCAGTTAGCTTGCGCAGGGAATTGCACCAGCACCTTTCCACAGTTCAGCAACGATAGACTCCTCTCCAGCGGCCTAATTATTCTTAAGAAGATGAATGATCTGGCAAACTTCTTCCAATGCAGGGGGAAGCGAGTCCGGGTTTGGTATGGTTTGTTTATAGTCAAAGTCTTCGCTGGGTGGGTCACAGTTGAGTAGATTTTTAAGGTACTGAGCCAAAAGTTGGCAGTTGTCCTTGTCGTTATAAGCCAGTTTGCCTTGTGAGTCTCTGAAGTGGAGGCTTGGTGGAACGTATTTTCGGAGTACCTGCTTGAAGGTTCCAAAGAAATCTCTGGAATTATTCTTAGCAAAGCTCTGTTTGATTTGGTTTAGTTGGTTTTGTGTCAAGGTTCGTTTGGTTCCTCGAATTATCTTGGCTGTAACTTTTCTTTGTTCCAAAAACTTATGCCAGTTTTCCTTGGTCTTTTTAGAAATCCACTTCACCCAGGCTATCTGTCTTTGGGCTATTGCATTGCCACAGTCTTCAGTCCACCACGGATGCTTCCTTCTTCTTTAGGGGCGAGTTCATTGGGTGCCTTGACAAGAGTCTCCTTCAGTTGGTCCCAGTTGTTTAGGTCTGTGTTGTTCAGTCTCTGACTTACTTCTTGGCTACTCTTGAGTAGCTCTACGTCAAATCTTACCATTTTGGAGGTTTTGTGTAATCTAGTGTTTCTAGGCTGGAGTCTTATTTTATTCTTTAAGAGGTAGTGGTCTGAGTCCATTAGCCCTTCTTAATAAATTCACGTTTTGTATTTCCTTTAGAGATTGTCGTGAAATGGCCACATTATCTATCTGGAATTCACCCAGGTTGGTATTAGTTGAAATCCAAGTCTTCTGCTTCCTTGGCAAGGGTTTGAAGGCTGTAGACTTCATGAGAAATCCAAAAGTCCTACACAGATCCACCAATCGTTCTCGGTTTATATTATAATATATTCTAACGTTTTCTAACATTTCTTTTTCAATCTTTAGCACTCTTAGTTCTCTTTTTGCCTCTCGTTACTTGCTTTGCCAATTCTTTTTTTTTTCTATAATTCTACCCAATCTATTTGCATAAACGAAACAATGTGCGGATATACAATAGGCCAATGGGCGGCAGTGTTTTAAGGGCTAACCACCCTGGACCCACATTAGTTAGAGGAAAAAAAATAAAAATACTTCTACCCTGCGGATGCCTTAGTGGTGCTTGTTCCGCCAGACCTTGTTCTCTTGAGTTTGAAGAGTGCAAAAGCTATTCGTTTTCTCTATCACTCATTTTTGGTTAGTTTATAGTTTCAAAAACAGTTTTAGTTTACTACAAATCAAAACAAACTTCGTAAAATATAACTTACACCGCTATTGCTCAGATTATTTCAAGTGAAACTGTCAAAGCTATTTACTTATTTCTTTACTTATTTCTTATTTCGACTTATTTCTATTTACTAAGTTCTTCTTCTTCTTTAATCCATAGCCGGCGCATGGAGAGGTGGTCGACCTCGTAGCCAGTACGCTGCTGTTGGTGCCGCTAGATTCCGTACTCCATTCACTATACGCTTCCATGCTAATCGATCAGTTGCAACGGTTCTTGCCTCAGCTGTTGTTATTCGCTGGTTTTTTAAATCGTTCTCTACGTGTTTCAACCATGTGGTCTTCGGTGCTTGTTTTTGTGTTCTCCAATCAAGAGGTCGTTTTTTCCATAGGAGTTTGTGCGGTACTCGATTGTCGCCCATCCTACAGATGTGGCCGAACCATCGTAATCGGCGTTTTTGAATTTCCTCAACAATCGGTGTCTGTTGGTCGCACCTTTCTCTGATTGTCTCATTTCGGAGGTGGTTGAGGAGTGAGACGCAGAGAATCTGTCTCAGGCATCGCATTTGGAAGGCCTCGAGCTTGTTAAGGTCTGGTTTGAGTAATGTCCATGTTTCCGATTCATAAAGAAGAATTGGGAGGATCAGCGTCCGGTATAGGCGTATTTTGGTTTTGATGGTAATATTCGTCCGCTTCCATATGCTCCACTTGAGTGAAGCAAACGTTGCTGTTGCCTGGCCTATCCGGCTGTGAACTTCGGCTGTCGAAGCTACTTTCTTCTCCACAACCAGTGATCCCAAATATTTGAACTGTGGTACCTGCTCGATTGTGGTTCCATCGAGGTAAACTCTGGCTTCAGATCCATCTGTTGTAAGCACTTTGGTCTTATCCGCATTGATTCTCAGTCCGTATGACTGGGCAATGCGGGAAATGTCATACAAGGTGTCTGTTGCTTCGGCATCTGTGTTGGCGAAAACCGCACTGTCATCGGCGAACATCAGATCGGTTAGGAAGTTTTTGTCATCATATCGAACTCCGCGTCGCCCATCAAACGCTTTTCGCATATTCGTGTCGATCACAATGTTAAAAAGGAGCGGCGAGGCCACGTCTCCTTGCCGGACTCCGGTTCGAATCGGGAATTCCTCAGACATGTCGTTTCGGATACGAACATTGCTGGTTGAGCCGTCGTACGATGCTTGAAGAAGTTGAATGATTTTCAGTGGCACGTGTTCGATCTTCAGGGCTTCCCACAAGCTTGTCCAATCGATGCAATCAAAAGCAGATTTGAAATCGATGAAGACGATGAGAGTTCGTTTGCCACATCGAATTCTTTCTTCCATTAGCTGACGGAGAGCAAATATCTGATCGATGCATCCTCGATGTGGTCGAAATCCAGCTTGTTCTTCCCGGCTTGTTTGCTCTCGATGTTTCTGTAGTCTTGATTGTATGATTTTCATAAATACTTTGCCGACGATCGAGAGGAATAAACACGGTAATTCTTGCATTCCCGACTGTCGCCTTTCTTCAAAATAGGCACAACAATCGCTTTCTTCCACACGGATGGAACACAATCTGAATGCCATATATGCACTGTGAGAACGTGAAGTTGATGTAATAAGAAGTCTCCCCCGGCTTTGATCATTTTGGCAGTTACTTGATCTCCTCCCGGCGCTTTACCATTTTTCAGGGATTTTATTGCCGTCTTCACCTCATTGATTGTTGGTTCAGTATCGGGAAACTGATTTATCGGCTGCTCAATAATCGGCAGTTCGGGTGCTGGACCTACTGGCGGATTGTGGTTGTACAGCTGATGAAAGAATTCTCTCCACCGCTGTAGACGTTCCTGAGGAGAGGTCACGAAAGTTCCATCCAATTTTTTGATATTGTCATTTGTTGATGTTGTTTTGCCACTTAACCGTCGGATTGTCTGGTACAGCGTCCGGTACTCATGCCTTGACGCTGCTTCTTCCATGTCAGCCGCGATGTTATTCCAGTAAGCTTCCCGTTCCAATTTCATTTTCTGTCGAACTTCTTTGTTCAATCGTCGGTATTGTTTGAAATCGACGTGTTTCATTTGCTTCCGCTGGTCGACTAGATTGAGACAGTCGTCCGAGATCCATTGCTGCGTCCGTCGACGGATGGGCGGACACAGCTCCGTTGCACACCCCACAATAGACTCAGAAAGTTGTTTTTCTTCTATGTTGATATCGACTGGTATCGTGAGTGCTGCAAATTTGTTGGATAATGCGATTTGAAATTTTCGGCTGGTTTCAGGGTCTCGCAGACAGACCCAGTTCCTCTTGGCTGATGGTGGTGCCTTTTTCTTTGCTCTTTGTAATTTCAATTGTAGTTTCACTCGTACAAGATAATGGTCTGATCCACAGTCGGGTCCACGCATCGCACGTACATCTTTGAGCGTCGATCGGAATCTGGTGTTGACCAAAATGTAGTCCAGCATCGCCGAATCGTTGCTAATAAATAAATTTACGTTGCTAATAAAGTAAAGTTACTCCAACTATGATTGTAAATAATAATCAATGACTTTCATCACTCAAACAATGAAAATATGTTACATTTGGATAATCATGAAGTCAAAAAAATGGCTTACACCACTTTGGCTATGAACCCTTCATTTACTACGAACCAAAGACTAAAAAGCAGAATAAAGGCAGCAGAAATGAGATACTTTAGAAGAATAGAAGGGGCAACAAGAGTGGATAGAATGAAAAACGAACTTGTTATTGCACATAGAAAGTATATAAAAAACTATAAAAAAAAACCGTTGGTTTGGTTCGGACACCTCAAAGGAATGTCAGAAGACAGCAAATCAGAAAGCATGTTTGATAAAATGATTCAAGAGGAAGACCATAAAAAAGATAGATGAACAACTTCAACAAAAAATAGATCGAAAACTTTTTGTTGGTTGCCTCGTGCTGTGCCGATCGGTTTGGTGTCCGACATTTTGCAAATAAAATAATAATTTTTAAACTCCGTAATTAAATTGACCATTAAGCGAGCAATGCGAGCAAATACAGTAGTTGTTATGCAATCTACAACTTTCTGTCAAGTTACATGATGTTATACGTCTTAATAAATTATTCATCACCTCCTTTGTAAGTAATTAAAAACATCTTTTACTTGTTTTTTGTAATTTCTGTAACAATTTTGAAGGTCTTGAAAAAGATTTAATTAATAAATTGAAACGTCGACTTAAGAAAAATTTGAGTTTATTTTTGTTGATCGTATTACCCGAATTCTACCGTTTCTGTAGTAAAAAATACAAATCTTTTACTCTTTAACTAATAACGATCTGCTTGAGATTGTGTGAGATTAAAAAGTTGGGTAAAGATTAGGTCTGTATGACATACCTAAAGATGTACAGACCTAATCTTTTCCCAACTTTTTAATCTCACCCAATCTCCTGCAGATAAGTCCACATCTACGGATAGACACCGAAACTCATGAAAGCACATGTATTTCAAACGACATATTTCTTTATGTTTGAAAATAGGTCGAAAACGACAAGATGGAACAAAGGAGGGCAGACAATATCAACCTAGGCCATACAAAAACAGAGAACAATCATATCATCTGACAAAATTTACTCAAAATTAGACGATATCAGACATATTTAGCCAAGTTGAGCCGTGACTAAGTAAAAGCATAAAAGACCAGACAAGAAGGTATTGTTGCGAGCAAGCGAGCGAGAGTTGGGTAAATTAAAGTTTTCTATAGTCATAATTACGTTTGATAAGACTTACATTTCATAAAAATCTCTGTATAAAATATTACACCTCTTTTTTCTTTATGGAATTCATTGTTGAAGGAAGAAAAAATGTTTATGTTACTTCTTGTCAATAAAATAAACCAAATATAAAAGTTTCCGATTTTTCCAACAAAACCTTGCAGGTTCCATGTACGTGTTGCATTTTTCCTGCCTGCTAAGATTATTCAAATATTTTCCATCCTCTCCACTGTGTCTGTACGTACTCTAAAAGATTTCCTCAAATCTTTGTCAGTTTCGAGAATTGTGTTTCGAATACGCAAGTTCACTTTCAATCCGACGTTTCATACAAACGTAAATTAAACCCGGTAATTTCCACCAGCTGCGGCCAAGGTGTTTGTCGTCTAGTAAATATGTGCCCTGGCATAATAATTTCGTGTCTGTAATTAAGCGCTAGTTAATCGGTTATCCTGCGTCGTTGTCGCGGATCTTAAAACGGTCGATAATAGCTTTAGTCGGAAAGTTGTTCATTACGAGGAGATTATAATTTTAATCTTTTTGTTCCTGTCTGTCTCTCATTACTTTATAATTTCAATTATAATAACAAACTATAACGAAAACAAACAAAATATAACGACGGAAATAAAAAATGAATTTAACTATTAACCCTATTTAACCCTAGCTCACTAAACATATTTTCGAGTTAGTCACTAAATAATAATAAGAATAATAACGTTTTTGACAGCTTTGTCGGACAAGTCATTAACAAGTGCATTAGCGTCTCTGGCGCCTTGCGGCGGGCCCTGCAGGTGGTATCAGGGACCTGTACATCCATCACGCGGCGACGATAGACCAAGGTCTTGATAACGTCATCTTGAATCCCTCGCTCTCCGCTGTGAGCCCGGTTGACCTCAGATAACCGAAGGTCAGCCTTGTCGACAGACCTTTTGGGTTGATGTGTCCATAAAAGACACCGTTCATCGGTCTATCGACATGCCGCCCGAACAACGTGTCCTGTTCGGCGGTCATAGTCTGGGCTCTTAGGCGACTCGTCTGCAACTCGGTGATCAACTCGGGGTTGCCACCTCGTCCGCCTCCTCGTCTAATTTCGGATTGGAGACCAAATTCTTCAGCGGCCTTGAAAATATACGCCGCCGCTCCCATATGTTCGTGATCCCTTACGAGAGATAGTAGCGGGAGCGGGAAAGGAGACAGTAAGGGTGAGAAGCGAGTTGAGATGCGTGGAACATAATGCTAAATAATGCCCTGCATTGCAACATCGCAATGAAAATACATCACATTTATGACACGAAAATATGTGCAGCTTTAATTATTTCCCCGCAGATTGGTGGCAATTGCACGGCGCGACGTTTCCTATTTGCAGTATATCCGAAACGTTAACTCGCAACTTAAATACCTCACGGTCGTGGTAAATCACGAAATTCTCTTCCACTCATTTCACCGGCTAAATAAAGTGTCAACATGAAATTTTATCTATTTTTTATCGCGACTGGAAAGAGAGTGTGTATGGCATGGAACGAAAAAAACAACACATATGACGATAAGCCAGCTCGATATTTTACGCAGCTGATATTAACCTCAGTCTTCGTAGTCCATTCATCTTTATCTAGCATGTTATCATAGCAAATGTATTCTGTTAGAATGACATAAGCTAAGGTGCGTGTTATGTATATATCTTATATTATAGTTCACATCTTGTATTCAGTTTTGTCAATGTCTCGTACAAATCAAGGCTTATCTATCGTTTTTTTTTCTTGCCTGCAACACAACTAATAACAATAGATGGCGTGTAAATATTTACATTATTATCAAATTTAGTCTTCTCTACCCCAATGGTCGGCAACTGTTTTTGTTTTAAGTTTGTTTTAAGTAAGGAGCCATTTCTTAACGAAAAAAATAACAAATCGTACAGATGAAAGTTTAAAATTGATATTTTTACCACTCATGCACAATATTACTATCTTGGTGCATGTTTTTTAGTGCGATAATTGCAAAAATATTAGTTGTATTTTACATAGTTTGAATAACGCACACAAATATTCAATATCGCTAGGTTATATTAAAATAAACAAATAAATAAAAATAAAAATAATACAATCAAGTCCTCGGTATTAAAAAAGTGACGTGAAGTGTCAGAATTTTATTTCATAACAAAGTAAAAATCAAAATTAAAAATTACGTTTTAAAATGTGGTGATACCAGAGACTGAGGAGAGTTTTTATGACGAATCCACACCACCTGAGACAATTGAAAAAGCAAATTCTTCAGTTTTTATTCGCATTTTTTTGTTATTGCAACTGGATCTCAAACATACACCCCCTAGCATGACTGATAAAAATTGTCAATTCTCGTCTCGAACGATTGCGCGCTCTCACTTCGTTCGTGCGCAAAACTTCGCTATCGAATCATATTGTCAACTTTTCGCCCTAGCTACAAAATCTACTATTAATAACGTTTTATTTGCTTTATACATATATTTTCACATATTGTGAAATAAATAATCAAGGCAAACAATTTAATAAAAACGAATACAAACATGACTGAGATTCTTAAGAGTGAAGTTCATGTTACTAGAAATCTGTTCACAATAATATGTGGATCTGAAAATTGGCAATAGTCCAAATGCCACCAGCTTAATTGATTGTAGCTTTCTGAAGGGCTATTATATATAAATTGATCATTTTCCCTTACATGTGTTCCAGTACTGTTTTAAAAAATGTAAATTTGACGTAAAAGTTTGACGACCAAACATATTTTTGTTTAAAATCTATAAATGTTCAAACCAAAGATCTATCAATCTCTCAAACTGTTAAGAATTTATTTTGTCAGTACAGCAAATGGATATGTCAAAATGGCAATGTTGTTTTTCCTTTCTGAATTCTGCAAATCGATTAACATAGTAATTAATTTTTTTCATAAAAAAACATACTTAGTGTTAATTACACTTTCTGCAAATAGATGGTTTTTTAAGCCACACAAATTAATTACATTTTCATTGTTGATATGTTGAATAGATAGATATAGATAATTGACTTTAGTCTAGCCAATCTAGTCTTGTCTGCATATTTTACTCCTTCTATCCTTATATATTTAATCTCTCTAGTCTTGTCTACCTATTCCTTTTTCTTCATTCTTATCTGTTCATCTTGTTTGTCTAGAGTTGTCTGTATAATCTTGTCTGTCCAGTTTTGCCTGTCAATTCTTATTTAGCTAGTTTTATCCACCTAGCTTCCACGGTTCATTATTGCTTCTTTAGTCTTGACTGTCTAGTCTTTGTCTCTAGTCCATTCTCTGTCTACCCAACATTGGAGAATACAAGAGCAGTAAACTCATACTGCTCAGTTACGGAGTACAAGCCACTATATTTTAGGAAGTAGCAATATGGGAAGAGAAAAACTTTTACAACTACTGTGTATACTATTTAATGCATGTCTGAAAAGTTTGTGTAACACCCGAGAAATGTAAAAAAGCTACTATTGTACTAATCCATATAAAGGAAGACATAGCGCAGATCCAAAATTATAGACCGATCCTGCTTTCCCAGATGTACAAATTGTTTATGAGTATCGTAACAAAGAGACTAACAGCGAAGCTGCATCTCTGCCAAGCACGAGAGCAAGCAGGTTTTTGTGATGGCTACGATGTTAATAACCACCATCACCTTCATACCTTCATTCTAATCGAAAAGTGCAGAATACAATAAACCCCTGGTTCTTGTCTTCATCGACTACGAAAAGGCTTTCGACACTATCAAACACAGCGCAATGTTTAAGTTTTAAGTTCTCGCTGATTGCAGAATTGACTGCCGATACACATACATCATTAAACACGTTTATAAATGCAACCGCTTGCATAAGACACTCCTGACTTCAAGATTGGGCAAAGCGTGCGACAGGGAGATGTTATTTCCCCACAAGTTATACATAACCCTCTTAGAATACATGTTTAAAAGTGTTAGCACCGATAACTTCGGAATCAGCATCAATGGCGAAAAGCTTGACCATCTACGCATCGCTGATGACAAAATATTGATAACAGATGCTACGTGAGCTAGAGTTAGCCTCCGAGAGGGTGGGCCTGAGTGTCAACGCCAGCAAAACTATGGTCATGACTAATTTAATTTGCAAACTCTCAACAACTCAAAAATAGAACAAGTATACTCGTGCACGTATCTGGGCCACGAGATTCGTTTGAGCAGAGACAACCAAATTTGTGGGTTTGCAAGAAGAATTGGACTAGCTTGGGCAGCCTTTCGAAAGCTAGGCTATGTCCGAAGATCCGATATTTCCATCTGCCTTGAAAGGAAAGTCTTCAATCAGTGCGTCTTAACTCTAGTAACATATGGGGCCGAAACATTAACCCTAACAAATCGCACAGCTAACAAACTCAGAGTAGAACAGAGAGCAATGCTGAGTCTGTCTCTGAGAGACAAGGTTGTTAACACAACTGTGAGGGGAAGAAGTGGAGTAACCGACGCCATCGAGAGAAATAATGAGAATAGCCAATGGATAGATAATGGATAAGTATAGCTGGATGATGATGATGATGTATATGGGCCAGAGCACTGGAAAAGCGAAGTAACACTCAAAAGCTCCTTACAATGCAAAGAATAATGAAAGTACACACATGTAACACTTACCGCACCATATCAAGGTAACCACATCTTGACCATTGCAGGTATGCCGCCAATAGACTTTCTGGTAAAACATATAATCGCAAAGAAAATTGCAAGAGAGTGGTCACAACAAACTTAAAAAAAAACTAGGAAAGATATCATTGAAGACGGGCAGCAAAGGAAGCATCGACATTAAGTATGGTGGCAGATCTTCGATTTCTGCGTCTACAACGACTAGACCATGACCAACCGGAGCGATAACCTTGACTCAAAACGGATAGAAGATCTAATGGATTTCATCTTTGTTTATTTAATATTATATAGTTTTTTTTTAATTCGCTATTGGTGTAATATCTTCTTCTTAGGACGCCATCACAACTGTCTATAATGGTGCGTGAAACCGTACATCTGGAAAACTTTATAGATGTCCATCGACGCAGATCCATTAGCCATGCGTTCTGTCGTCTACTCACAGATCGTTTACCCTCGATCGAGGTGATTCTGTCTACCCAGGATGTACGCAGTACACAGCGATACAAGTACGTCTCAAAGGCGTCAATGAGGCGCTTCATTGATTTGCTGAATGTCCAGCTCTCAGAGCTATAGATTATCACTGAAGAGGATCTTCACGGAGATGAATGTTATCCTGGCCTGCGCTATTCTTGATCTGTTTTCCATTTTAGGGTCACTGTTCTCGTTGACGAAGGCTCCAAGATATTTAACGAACAAATTTGTTGATATGAAAGACCGTTTGTCTTGGTTTCTTGGAGAATACAGGTCCTTGCAACTTTAATGTGTGGAATATACATGTTTAATTATAAGTTCCATCATATTCTGGAGATGTGTATATTATTAATGAGGATGTTGTTGATCTTGATGCCCTCTTTTATATCCACCAGTGCCTCTCGGAACACTGCCTCCGAGTATATATTGAAGAGGAGAGGAGACGCCCTTGTCAAACATCCCTCCTGATTTCTGTTTTTCGGATGTTATGCCCTCTAGCCTAATCTATGCAGTTTGATGCCAGTACAGCTGCGTGGTGATGTGCAGATCTCCCTAATCGACTCCGGTATATTTTAGAATCTCAATGAGCTTCTGGTACGAGGCACAGTCGAAAACTTTTCGGTAGTCAATACAGCAGTCGTATATATCGACATTCATGTCTCTGCATCGCTGTGCGAGAACGTTGAAAGAGAAGAGAGCCTCGCGCGTGCCCACTCCGTTAATAAATC
Organism: Phosphuga atrata; assembly: GCA_944588485.1. Taxonomy (NCBI): domain Eukaryota; kingdom Metazoa; phylum Arthropoda; class Insecta; order Coleoptera; family Silphidae; genus Phosphuga; species Phosphuga atrata. The sequence continues at coordinate 2,969,296 of OX155901.1, forward strand.
CAAATTGCGTTTCTCCAGCCTGTCCCTCGCATCTAATGTGTATGGAAGCGGACGAATATTACCATCAAAACCAAAATACGCCTATACCGGACGCTGATCCTCCCAATTCTTCTTTATGGATCGGAAACATGGACATTACTCAAACCAGACCTTAACAAGCTCGAGGCCTTCCAAATGCGATGCCTGAGACAGATTCTCTGCGTCTCACTCCTCAACCACCACCGAAATGAGACAATCAGAGAAAGGTGCGACCAACAGACACCGATTGTTGAGAAAATTCAAAAACGCCGATTACGATGGTTCGGCCACATCTGTAGGATGGGCGACAATCGAGTACCGCACAAACTCCTATGGAAAAAACGACCTCTTGATTGGAGAACACAAAAACAAGCACCGAAGACCACATGGTTGAAACACGTAGAGAACGATTTAAAAAACCAGCGAATAACAACAGCTGAGGCAAGAACGGTTGCAACTGATCGATTAGCATGGAAGCGTATAGTGAATGGAGCACGGAATCTAGCGGCACCAACAGCAGCGTACTGGCTACGAGGTCGACCACCTCTCCATGCGCCGGCTATGGATTAAAGAAGAAGAAGAAGAATGTGTATGCGAGTGTGGACGATACGGAGAAAGACCTTGAGGACATGAGACATCAGGCTTGTCATTCAGTGATCATCGCATTGAGAAGCGTGTTTTGGAACAATATTGAAGGTCGACCTTAGCCAGTCCATTGGTATTTTGCCAGTTTCGTATATTGAGTGGAACATGGATGTAAGAAGTTTTAGGCCCTTGACGATCAATTTCAAGATTTCACGTGAAACTGGTCTAGTCCTACAGCCTTGTCATTTTTCTGGTTTTTCAACTTTTGTTGCACGTTTTGTTCCTCTATCGTGATAGCAGGAATGGGCTCGTTAATATGATCGTCTGTAGGAGGTTTGTGGGGTTTTTGTTGAGGGCCTCAACATACTCCTTCCATATTTTTAGCTTTTCCTCAACGCTCGTTAAAATCTTGTTGTTAGTTCCTTAAAAATAACGTGGATCTGATAACGTTGTATATTTGTGAATTCGTTGACCGTTTTGTGGAGATTAAACGAGTCATTTGTGTGAATTCATTTTTTCTAGTGTCCCCATTTCATTGCATTTTTCAGCTAGCCATCCTTCCTTTGCTCTTAGGCTTTAATTTAATTTAATCGATTTATTGCTCAACAGTCACTCAAGACCAATAACAGAGCAAATTACAATGAGATTAAGTAAATAAAAATGTAAAACATGTCCACATGTACATGAAAATATATAAAAACATTTAAACATTTTTTTTAAACATAAACATTTTTGCACTAATCAAATAAAAGCAAAAATACAGGAATCCCTTGAAAATAAATTCAAAGAGAAGACAAAAAGAAAAAAGAACTAATCAAAATTACTAAGTCAAAATGTAGATAATTGGTGATATTAAAAAATAAATGAATATAGATAGATATATCTAAACAGGTTAATATTAAAAAAAAAACATAAAAATTGCACAATGCCGTGAAAACGGATGTTAGTGTCGGCGCCTACCTAGTATAGTTACAATCAGTGTTTTGTTTAATATATTTTCGCTTTAGTGTTTTGCTGACAATATGTTTGTATTTTTTTAACACAGATGTAAGCAGAGTTGCGGAAAAGCAGCGAGTGTGAGACCACTGAAATATATACTACCTGGAACGAGCGCTGGCCTCTTGGCATGTGCGGGCCGACAGAGAGGTCCCAAGGACATCCCTTCATCCTTGTTTAGCTAACAGTGTAGTCGAGAGTGGGAGGATGTGAAACAGTTAGAGCTAGGGTTGCCACCCGTACTTTATAATAAAGTATTTTACGTTATTTCTGGTAATTATACTCCATACTTTATGAGAAAAATAAAGTACGCAAAAATACTTTATTTCGCATGATTTGATTTCTGGGATTACAAAAAGTTTGGTCCTAAGCATTTTTGTGTAAAACGGATCCTTATCGATTGGTGCCGAATCGTTGGGTCGCCAGTCGCCAGCGCCACTTGAACGGTCGTTTTTATAATCTCTAAACGCAACCTAACCTCAAATGTCAACATTGTCAATGTCATTGTCAAAACTTCGTCTTTGTTTTGTGTAAAGCGGTTTGAGTGCAATAAGAATTCGATTTATCGGTTTTATAGATTAATGTTATAGTAAATCATGGATAAACAAAGTACTCCATGTACACCTTCAAAACAAAATTTTGATGGTGAAGCAGATCAAATAGATAGAGAATATGTTACACCGACAAAATGCGCTAAAAAAATGATACGAGGAAACAGAAAAGTAAACGATTGCAGAAGTATAAAAGTCAATGGGAAATCGAACATGGTCATTGGTTACATAATGATCCACAAAACGAATATAACGCAAAATGCAAATTGTGTGGAATTACATTTACAATTGCTTCAGCTGGAATAGGACAAGTAGAAAAATCTTTTTTTTTTTGGGTGTTTTACAATGAGCGTCGAAGGTCGAAGAATCCTACATTTTTTAACACTTATGTCAATACCCGAGTACCCTTTTTCATGTTCTTACTTACATATCTTTTGTATTTAACAAAAAATTATCAAATCCTTTCAGATTCTCGTTATTTGAGTCTATTGACATATACATTAATAATAAAATATGACAAAAAATATATAAACTTTTTGGACTTAAAGTCAAATACCCCGTTGTTCAATACCCAGGGTAGTACCCATATATAAATAAATAATTAAACTTAATTCTAGGGATACAAAATATTACTTAATATACAAATAAACGGATTTGTTTAACTTTTAATTAATTTTATTATAAAACTCATTATAAATTATACATAAAATATTTTTATATTCAATTTATTATTGGCAACATGCGTCACATTTTACAATTGCCTTTGAATGTTCATCGCAAACGGGTTTGTTACATTCTTTACACGATGTTCGTGTTTTCTCCGTTTTTTATAGACACCCTGGTAACAAATATGACATGTTCCTACAACACATTTTCGCCGAGTAGAATCTGTCTGTTCAGTAGACCCGCCTGACTTACTTGATGTTGCCCTACTTGTATGATCCATTGGTTTTCCATAGATGCTTTCTATGGCAATCCTAGTGGTGAAATTTGCATATTTTGAGATCGTTCTTGAATTGCTGGCATACGTAATTCTTCACTTAATTTTCGTAAAAATAATCGGCGCTCGTTTGTATTTTTTATCATTTTGTTATTTAGATGATAAATGATATAGCAAGCAAGACTGGCGATATCCAAAATATTAAAAAAAAAATGCGAGAGGCCCTCGGTTAGTCCGTCTGTGGGTTGTGTAATGGCCCAACACCTGATACATTATATCCACACCAATTTTTGTTTTATTATAATACTGAACAATTTATGGTTTCCTTTTTCTTGTCTTCGCTACAAATTGCTGCATCTCAGTGCATCGTAGATAGAAGTATAACAAATTAATTTTTTTAGGAACATAAGAGCATAGAGTAACTTTTTCATGAAACCCAAATAGAGAAGAGAATTTTTCACGATCTTTAGATACAAGCATGTCTACTAGAATGTTTTTTTTTTAAATTCAATGTTCCTACAATTGTTACGTTCCATGACAAACGCTTTGCTAAAAGTATAGTAAAAAAAAAATCCATTGTAATATTGCTTCTGGATCCTCTATATATTGCAGCTAAATCTTTTAGCACTCTTGCACCTTGATTTATTTCACGGCCAGATGTTGTTTTGCCAGTGTAAATTTGACCTTTCAATGGATATGAATTTTCAGCGTCGCATGTCTCACCATCTCACCATATTTTGATTCCATACTTTGCCCACCCGGCGGTTTTATTTATATAAATAGGGTTTCCCGGGTAGTGCAATTCTCTATGGGTAATCCCAAGTTGTAATGTGAAAGTCTCCGGGTATTAAAATTATTTTTGAATGGAATATCTATGCGAGTACCCGCGTACCCCGGGTATTAAACAACGTTGTAACGACTGGGTATTGACATAAGTGTTAATGTTACAAAATTAATACCTTGAAGAAAAGGCCTGCAAATGGGACGGGTGATTGATTATTGACTGGTAAGTTGAAACGGATTATTCTTATTATTTTCAAGTTAAACAACACTTGCAAACAAAACAACACAAATTAAAATTAGAAATGAAGAGAACATCTGGACTACTTGAGAAATTTCTTGACTCTTCTTCTGCAACTACATCGTCTAAACATACATTGAATTGAAAAATTCACTTTGTTTTTTACCACACTTATATTATGTAAAAATGTTATATAACTTATTATTCACAGTTATATAAATTTCTACACATATCACGACTCGAGTTTCGACGTTTGACGGTCATTTTCAAGTGACTTAACAAATTTATGAGGTTGAATATATACCTTATAGTTTTGGGGGGGGGGGGGGGGGGGGTTGTGTTTGTCCGAAGATGAGGACTTATCTGTTTGAGATTGGGTGAGATTAAAAAGTTGGGAAAAGATTAGGTCAGTTTGCTCGTTTAGGAGATTAACCGAGGGATTACGGTTTTTTTTTGAAAATTTCTAAAGACTAGGAGATTTAGTTTCGGGCCTTTGTTGTAATTATGCAAGATTTTTAGATTATCTATTTCTGGGAATTTATGATTGCATTCGAGACAATGGTTTGAAAAAGAACTAGTGTCTTTTTTCAGACGAAAAGCGCAAGAATGTTCTGAAAACCGTGTTGAAAAACCTCGTCCTGTCTGCCCTATGTACACGCTATTGCATTCGGAACAGAGAATTTCGTATACGCCGGATTTTTTAATGGGATCGATTTTATCTTTGGCATTAAACAATATGTTGGACAACTTAGAGGAGGGTTTAAATGCTATTTGAAGATTTTGCTTTCGAAGGACATTTGCGATGTGTTCGCTTGTTTTACCAAAATATGTCAGGGAGATGAAAGTTTTGTCTGAATTTGAGGTTTTCGGATAAATTTGGGCCATTGCGAATTGGGTTCGTTTATTATTGATAATGTTTTGGATGAGTTTCGTTGAAAAAACCATTCTCTGTAGCGATTGAAATGATGGTACTTAATTCTTTGATTCTCTTTTCTGTGGAAAGGGGGATTGAAAAGGTTCGATGTATCATTGAATGATAGGCCGCTAATTTGTGTGTTATCGGGTGAAATGATGAATACGGGATTGTAGAATTAACATTGGTGGGTTTTCTGTATATATCAAATTCTATTTTGTTGTTTTTGTGAATCAGAGTAAGGTCTAAGAAGTTTATTTTGTTGTCTGTTTCTACCTCGATGGTGAATTTAATTTTGGGATGAACGTTGTTTATTAGGTTGAGAAATTGGTCTAATTGACGTGTTGTACCACTAAAACACGCTATTACGTGTTTAAATCATACAAAATTTAATTGATAAAGCTAATTGTCATCATCTTATAAAATCTGAACTTTATGAAGCCCTGGAAACATGTGTTAATCAAAATTACTTTAAATTTAATAACACTTACTATCAGCAAACATCAGGTCTAGCAATGGGATCGCCATTAAGTCCCCTTTTAGCCGATCTATTCATGTCAACTATCGAAGAAAAAATCTTCAAACTAGATTTCTCCAAAAAACATATTTCATTTTGGTATAGATATGTCGATGACGTAATAGCGTGTTTTAGTGGTACAACACGTCAATTAGACCAATTTCTCAACCTAATAAACAACGTTCATCCCAAAATTAAATTCACCATCGAGGTAGAAACAGACAACAAAATAAACTTCTTCCATATCACACTGTAAAAAATAATTTGTCCTATAATAGCATGGATTGTACTATAAAATTCAATAACATTATTTATGCCAATTCAAGTACAGCTACAGGAATTCATCTAGCTAGAACAAAAATGGAAGCATTGGTTAAATTGGTGTTGGGCCCATATGCTATACACAATTTAATAGATGATATAAATACAGACAATTTATATTACTGCTTACAAACAGATGCTTCTAACAAAAAAAAAACTGTTTCCATTAGTGATACAATATTTTACTGCCAAAAATGGCATTCAAAACAAATTATTAGATTTTTATGAAAATAGCAACGAATCTGCTGATGGTATGTTTGAAGCAATTCAAAAATCATTAGAGCAATACAAATTATCTTTTCATAATGTATCTGGGCCAAGTGCTGACAACACAAATGCTAATTTTGGTGTCAACCTTTTTTTATTTACAAATATGAGAGATTTAGTGCCAGATTTGATTAAAGGAAATTGTCATGCACATATAGTGCATAATTGCATGAGACATGGGCTTTTTATCATATGGGCCATGGGCTTTTTATCATATGATATAGAAAATGTGATTTTGAAAATGTATGCTCATTTTTCACATTCTGCTGTAAGAAGAGAGGAACTGAAAAGATTTGTAGAATCAGATTTTAATGAAGTAAAACGCCATGTGGGAACAAGATGGCTCTCTCTTTTGCCATGCATTGATACATTATTATTAAATTGGTCACCTATTAGAAGTTATTTTGTAAGTTTAGACAACTGTCCAATGGTTTTACAAAACTTATTTATGCTCAACAACACTGAGAATGATCTGATTGAAATTTATTTCCATTTTTGTAGCCACATTTTAAATTTATTTAATAAAGCCATAAAATGTCTAGAAGGCAATTGCATAACGATTTTAGATATTTATGAGATTATGGTTAATCTTAGAGATGGATTAGCACAAAGGAAACAAGATCTCTTCTTTGGCTATGAAACAAGCAAAAAAAATAAACTGTTGTCTTCACAGGAACTGAATAGGGAAATTCACAAGATTTTTTTATTATTTATTGACAAAGCCTTAGAGTACCTAAATAAATGGTTTGATTTTAATGACACAAACTGTTTATTTACACTTGGAAATATAAATTTAAAGTGCAATGTTGAATATGATAATATTGTTAACCTAATAAAAGATTTAAATCTGCAAAAACTTAATATAGATATGGATGATCTTTATAGAGAAATTGCTTTATTAAACAAACTTTATGATAAGATAAATAATTGTAAGGGTTTTTCGGATTTATCTACTGCACAAAAATGGCAGCAAGTATTCAACTTCAACTTGAATAAAGTAATTTCATTTTTACTGTCTATTCTGGCCACGTCAGCGTTCATAGAGAGAGTTTTTTCTGTGATGAATAGCAAATGGCGAAACGAAAGAAACAAAGCGTCTCTAAATCTTATAAACTAATTATTTACTTTAACTTGAATATAGACTGTAAAGATGCTGTGCAATGGTGAAGCAGTGATAATAATTTGATACAACTTGCAAAAAGCAATGTACTTTAATTGCAACAAAAAAGGTGGCAACCCTAGTTAGAGCGAAAAGCTAGTGGTATTGAGTTGTATCAAGAAAGAGAGTGAGATCGTTCAATCGGTGAGCATATTATAAACTGAAGTTTATATATTTTAATTAGTTGTTAAACTTTTCAAAAAGACAATGGTAAAATACTGTTGTATTTGCAAGGAAAAATTGACGTCGGACAAACATTTATTTTTCATTTTGGACTGGACTAGACGAAGACAGAACGATACGAGAAACACCTTGATGATCTCTCTCTCGGCCCGCACAATGCAGGTCAGCGCTCGTTCCAGGTAGCATATATTTCAGTGTTTCAGAGAGACGGTTTTTAACCAAAAAACGTAGATAAAGACAAATTCTCAATTTTCTTCAGTTCAAGTGTTGTTATTTTACTTTTACTTGTTATATAATGTTATTAAACGGATAGATTTACATACGCTGTTTATATGAATATATTCCTAAAACGATATTTTAAACATAACTAGCGACATTAAATTACTTTGGCGTGTCGCGGTACAGTTCTCTACAGTTAGTAAGGCGTTTCATAGCATTTGATTTAAAATCTTTAAACGTCCCAAAAATATCACACTCGGAGCTGTTTGAGTTATAGGTAAAGCATATGTTATACAGGGGTGGTACGAAGGCCATAAGACCAAAATAAAACTGGTTATAAAATGAGTGTGCCTGTCAACTAGCAGCTTTAAGCACTAGAACATTCAAACGATTGATTGATCCCAGCAGAGTCAAGAACGTTTTGAACAAAAATACCATACTAACCAGAGATCGTCAAGTCTTTAGTGAGAAAAACCCTAAACTCAATCAGCAACACTGAGTGGTCGATATGAAGAGAAGGAGGACCTCCCCCCCCCCCCCAACGTTTAGAACCAGAGGAATTTTAAAAATTTGCTCTGAATATTCACCAACGCAGTGATTTATTTCATCAAATTAGTGTCCCAAATAATTGAGCCATACTATAAGATGGAGCTCGTGTAACTGCGTTAGAGTACTCTAAACGCTAAATTATTATTAAAGTTGCGAGAATTGCATATTATAAAACCCAGAGCTCTTGCAGCCTTGGACACTGTTGACAGTATGTGTTGCACAAACGAAAGTTGCCAATCAAATGTAATTCTAAGATCTATAATAGACTGAAAGCGATGAAGACAAACGTTAAACAAACTATGTCTGAACTCAAGAGGGTGTTGAAACAGAGTAAAAGTGACAATTGTGTACTTGCTTAGTTTCATATCTAACTTATTGCCATCAGACCATCTTACAAATATACAGGGTTATTATAAAAGAAATAGACACCTTTAGTATTGCATAAAACAAAAATTATTTGTGATATTGACATGCATTTTGCGCTGTCAGATTGAGGAACTGTAGAAGTTTCCTTAGTACAGTTGGTAGTATTTCGCAAGCATAATAGCTAGGATGGCAGCAAACTCTACTGAGAGAGCATATTGCGTGCTTGAATTTGCCAAAACCAACTCCGTAACTGTTGTCGAAACATATTTTCGAACACGTTTTGGAAAATCACCACCTATTAGACAATCGATCTACGATTGTTACAATAAATTTGAAACGACAGTGTATTTATGTATAGGCAAAAGTCCAGGAAGACCTCGTGTGTCAGAAGAAACAGTGGAACGTGTTCGTGCTGTTTACTAACGAAGTCCACAACACGTTCAAGTTTGGAACTCCAAATTCCGCAACCAACTGTGTGGAAAATTTTACATAAACGACTAAAACTGACGCCCTACATATTTCAGTTGAAAAAGTACGTGAAGATGACAAGCTAAAATGTAAAGATTTTTGCAATGGAATGCTGCAACTTAACGATTAAGATGAATTTTGCGAACGGATAATTTTCAGTGACTAAGGTTCATTTTCAGTGGCAAGGTGAATAAACACAACGTCCGAATATGAGGCACTGAACCTCCAAGAGTGTTGGTGGAGCATTTGCGTCATTCTCCAAAAGTGAACGTGTTCTGTGCTGTATCTCGCACAAAGCTGTATGGTCCTTTCTTTTTTGAAGAAAACACAATAACGGGAGCTAAATATCATCAAATGTTGATCAATTGGCTGATGCCTCAACTGCATTAGAACGGGGGGCTTTATATTCCAACACGATGGAGCGCCTCCTCACTGGCACCGTTTCCTTAAAAATTATCTGGACGAAACACTTCCACAGCTCTGGGAAGGCCGTGCAACAACCGACCTCTCGTACGGTCGCCACCAAGGAGCCCCGGTTTTACTCCTTGCGATTTTTTTCTATGGGGATTTGTGAAAGGCGTGGTTTACGTCCCTCCGTTTTCCCTCCTAGTGATTTAGAGTTAAAACAACGAATCGCGAGAGCAGTGGAAAGTGTCAAAGCAGATATGTTACACTGGGTTTGGAATGAACTAGACTATCGCCTTGATGTGTGCCGTGTTAGAGGAGGAGGCCCATATTGAGCAGCTATGAGTTCCCAAAGGAAACTTTAGGAATCACTGTGTAAAATAGTTTAAACGAATTCATAATAACGTTATTAGTTTTGGATTAATAAAACATTGAAAGTGTCTATTTCTTTTATAATTACCCTGTATTAAGGTTCGCTTGTAAAATAAAACAGTTAGAGGATGTATTCTTATCTGTCTAGTCTTGTGTGTCTAGCGTTATCTGTCTAGTCTTGTCTGTTTAGTGTTGTAAGTCTAGTGTTGTTTGTCTGTCTAGTCTTTTCTGTTCAGTTTTGTCTGTCTAGACTTTTCTGTTCAGTTTTGTGGGTCTAGTTTTGTATGTCTAGTGTTGTCTGTGCAGTCTAGTGTGTATAGTTTTGACTGTCTAGTCTTGTCCTTATAGTCTTGTCGGTCCCGTCTAGCCTATCTAGTCCTGTCTTCTAGCCTTGTCTGTTTAGTTTTGTCTATTTAGTCTTGCTTGCATTGTCTTATTTGTTTAGTCTTGCCTGTCTAGGCTTACGTGTCTAGTCTTGATTTTACAGTCTTGCTTGTTTAGTCTTGTCTGTCTAGTTTTGTCTGTCTAGTCTTGTCTGTGTAGTCTTGTCGGTCTAGTCTTGTCTGTCTATTCATGTATGTCTAGTCTTGACTTTTTAAGCTTGTCTTTTTAGCCTAGTCCGTCTTGTCTAGTTTATCTATCCAACCTTGTCTGCCTAATCTTGTCTGTTTAGTTGTGTCTGTCTAGCTTTGTCTGTTTAGTCTTGTCTATCTAGTTTTGTCTGTCTGGTCTTTTCTGTCTATCCTGTCTAGTTTCATCTGTCTAGTCTTGTCTGTCTAGTTTTGTGTATTTAGTCTTGTCTGTCTTATTTTGTCTATCTAGTTTTTTGGGTAGACTTGCCTGTCTTGTCTTATCTTTCTAATCTTCTTCCCTCTCTAGCCTAGTCTTTTGTGTCTAGTCCTGACTGTCTATTCTTGCCTGTTTAGTCTTGTCTGTCTAGTCTTGTCTGTCTACTCCTGTCTGTCCTTTGTCTAGTATGGTTTGTCTAGTTTTGTATGTCTAGTTTTGTCTGTCTATTCTTGTCTCTCTAGTGCGGACTGTCGATTCTTGTCTGTCTATTCTATTCTCACTAGCCTTGTCTGGCGATTCTGTTTTTCTAAGATCTATATTATTTATAATTGTTTCTAAAAATACTTACGATTTAATATCTTGTATTAAAACCAAGAGTACGCTTGTTTTCAAATTGATTAAATGTTATTAAACTTAAAATTAAATTAGGATTTGAGTTGCAATTTGGAATAAATGCAAACGTCATTACAAAATATTTCTCGTAGCGAATTAAAGAAGTTTCAGTTTCGCATGTGTTGAAAATTTAAAAGATATAAAAGGGACGTTACGGATCCAATAAACGAAACACTCTCCAACGAAAATTAGAATTACAAAACAGCGACTACCCTCGGGTAGTCTGTGTTTATACAAAAGTAGATTTCACCTTACCCTTTAATGCCCTACAGGCGGTTTCATCCCGAAACCTCTACTTTTTGCACACATTACACTTATCTAAAACTATGCTAATGCCACATTCTGATGTTAATCTGACAATGGCTGTAAGTTTGCCATGTGACACCTAATAATCTTTATCCCAAACTACCCCATAATTCTAATTAACCGCATATATATATATATATATATATATATATATATATATATATATATATATATATATATATATATATATATATATATATATATAACCAATATCGTTTAGACAATTATTTCTGGAAAATATTTAAGATAAAAACATAAATTGTTTTTGTTCAAAAGTTTCAAGTTTCTCAAGTTTATTGTATAAATACAACACATGCTTCGCCAACACTGTGGCCTCTTTAGGTAATGATATACAAATGATATACAAATTCTCGAATAAAATTAAAAAAAAATGAAACTATTTATGTTTTTTTTTTAGTATTGAAGTGAAGTTTCAACAAGTAACTCCACAATCAATCAATAATTCCTTGAAAAGATAAGAAACATCTCAGATAATTTTTTTATTGAATTTAAAGTTAATTTATCGACTAAAACTTAAAATTGCTATGGAACATGATGTTATAAATGATGTTTTAGTTTTTAAGCGAATAGCAAATAAGTACGTGGATTGCGCCGATTTATCAAATCGATCTCTATACGTCGGCCCCAATGAAGTAATTTAGGGATCGTATATCTTCGGTGCGTCTGTACGTTTTGCTATAAAACTTAGTTTTATTGGTTATTTAAATGAACATATCGTCGAAGTATTAGCATAAATACTGTTGGTTTTCCGCTTCGATACGGTTTTCCAAATAAAAGTTTACGGAAACTTAAAGAATTAGATCAGTTTTTATAACAATGTTTTGATGGTTCTTGATCAATTTTCTTTGTTAATGGTAGGGGAAAGGCCTGCACCTTGGGACGGTTCTACCTTGGCACAATCGCTATTACGATTTTTGTACTGTAGCGGCAAATCTAGGAACTACATCGTATGTCGCAAGTGTTTGTGAGTAAACAAACACATCCGATTGGTTGTTAGAATTCATTTATGGTGGAATATGGCGGTAGTGTGTTTTTCAAACCGTGAGGTAAAATTTACGAACGTTTTGAAGAAGTGCAGAACTCCGCAGTAAGTATTGTTACTCATATATTTTCACACCGCTTCATTGCTATATGATTCCTGTACACAATATGAAACATTTTGATGAAAATCTCTGCAGTTGTAATTTCCAGGTTATATTTTATAAAATATGTGCATCTTTGTACCTTGGGACACTGTTTTGGTTGCACCATGGGACGTGTCCCAAGGTGCAACCAGATATTTACCAGCAATCCGTCTCACTGGTAATGACATAATTGCAGATGGGGAGGAGTACTACAGGAAAGAAACCAGATGCAGAAGCGTTGGAGGCCGCTGCTAACGAACTTCTTGTAAACAAAGGAACGTTACGACAAGTTGCCAGCGCCTACGGAATTTCAAAAAGCACGCTCGCTAGACACATCAAAAAATATAAATTATCTGGAGAAACTAACTTCAAGTATGCTGCAAACAATGCGAAACATAAAGTATTCACCACTAATCAAGAGGAGGAATTGCTCTCATATATTATAAAAGCAGCACAATGGAACTATGGTGTTACCGTCGAAGAAATGAAAAAGTTAGCTTTTCAATATGCAAAACGTAAAAACATTAAGATGCCTGATTCGTGGAATGTTAATGAAACTGCTGGTCGACAGTGGTACAGGCACTTCAGAAAATCCCACGAAAGAAGAATATCTCTCCGCAAACCTGAAGCCACTAGCTTAGGAAGAATGGCCTGTTTTAACAAGGAAAATGTGACAGTTTTTTTCGATAAACTGAGGGATATCCATTTAAGATTTAAAGTCACACCTCAGAATGTGTGGAATCTGGATGAGACCGATTGTTCCACTGTTCACAAGCCTGTTCGTGTGCTGAGCGACATTAAGGCGAAGCAAATAGGAGCGGCCACTTCTGGTGAAAGAGGACTAAACGTAACCATGATAGCCTGCGTTAATGCTGCAGGAATATTCATCCCACCAGGCATTATTTTTCCGCGCGTCCACTTCAAGGACCACATGATCAATAATGCGCCACCTGGAACCATTGGCATGGCGAATCCAAGTGGATGGTCTAATGCGGAGTTGTTTGTGCAATATCTTCAGCATTTTATTTCCATCGTAAAGCCTTATGTGGACAACAAAGTGTTGCTTCACCTTCATCACCTTTCAATAGCTGCTATAAATGTAGCAAGGAAAAATGGAATAATATTCTTGACTTTTCCCCACACACGAGCCACAAGCTGCAGCCGCTTGATAGATCAACCTTCGGGCCGTTTAAAAGCTACTACAATAGGGCCAGCAAAGCCTGGATGCTCAACTATCCTGGCAAACCTATTTCAATTTATGATGTATCGACATCGAGCATTTCCATTGGCTTTCACACCGAACAACATCTCAGCGGGATTCAAAGTTTCTGGTATATGGCCATACAATGCAGATGTGTTTGAAGACCATGAGTTCTTGCCAGCTGAAATGACAAACAGACCGTTCGAACCTCATGATGAAAGCATAATTCAAGAAAAGGAGCCGAACGTAGAAACGCCATCAACAAGAAGTGCACCTATCACAGCGAAGACTCCTTAGGAACTTCGTCCATTTCCGAAAGCACCACCTCGCAAACGTGGTGTAAGGGGCCGAAAACCTAAAAAATGCATGATTGCGACCGACTCATCAGAATTTGAAGAACTCAAGCTGAAGAAAATGAAAAATAACAAGCCTTTTGCTCCGCCAAAACAGACGAGTTTTAGTTCCATCGTCATCTGAAGATGAAGAAGAATCCGAACTTCAAGACAGCTCCGATGGAAGTCGTTTCGCTGACAGCTCTGATAACGAAGAACACGAGTCGGATTTCTTCGACGCAGCTCCACTGAACTGTTCCAAGGACAGTTGGGTGTTGGTCAAGTTCGATGTCTCTGGGAAACCTTCGTCGAACAGTGTCTATTATGCCGGTATAGTCGAAGATGTTACAGAATTAGAGGTTATAGTGAAATTTCTGCGAGTGCAGAAAGTTCACTTTGTTTTTCGCGACGTTGAAGATGTCGCTGTCGTTAGTAAGCCCTGCATAGTGAAGATATTGCCTGAGCCTACCATACATCGAGGACAGCATTCCTTCAACATCAAGTTTCCTGAATGAATATTAACGAATGAATATTGTAATAATGAATATTATGAATATTAATGTATAGATTTCATTATAAACATTTCTATACACTATTTTTCTATAATTAAAATGAATTCAATGTACATATGTATTTATACAATATAAATCTATCCCTGTCCCAATGTACAACCACCCCTGTCGCAAGGTACAAGGCCTGTTTGTACCTTAGGACAAATTGCTCTGCATTATTATATGGTGAGTACCGACTTCTTTACTGATGTATTCGTCAATGGGTATTGATCATTTACTAGCCAAAACTTCATTCTTTCACGGGGAATAATTACAATTCAATTTTACAAACAAGCCAAAAATAAAAAAAATGAAAAGAAAATTCTGTCCCAAGATACACGCCTTTCCCCTACAGTGCTGGTTATGCTCGATAAAATATATTCATCTTTATGTGAATTTTGTGAATTTTATGTGAATTTTTTTCTTCGATTCTTTTAACATAAATTTCAAACTGGTGGACTGGGCCGAGGTCCATAATATTCAACTAGTCTTTAGTGCCAAACACTGAGGCACCTTCCACTCAGCCAGATGGGGTACCGAGACAAATCCAGACCTATGCTTCGTGTCACCTGATCAAGAGGGATAACCTATCCCAGTGAACTGACATGCTCTTGTGGCTTTCCCGCATAGCCAACACCGTCCGGTGCTGCTGGAAGTGGGCACCCAGATCCCAATCATACGCGGCTCCGACCTTGCGAGATGGAACTTCTCAAAGGCGAACTGGCAGAGATACTCGACCACGATAAAAACATCCGATTAATTGCTCCAATGCCAAATAACTACCAAAGATTTGTAAAGAGGGTAATATCCACGGCCAAGAAACACATACCAAGAGGAGTAAGAAAAAAATACATACCATGCTGGACCGAGGCCAAAGAGATCCTCTACGCTGACTACTTAGAAAACGGCAGATCGGATGTTGCGGACTCCCTATTACACTATATATATATATATATATATATATATATATATATATATATATATATATATATATATATATATATATATATGTTGTATTTCCTAGTATGCGTCTAACCGTTGACCCGCACGGACGCATATATCTCTTGAGAATGGCGAATGTTAGTTCGCCGAAACGTCGAGAATCCGGTTCTTTTCAGAACCAACCCTCAACATCAACGCGGAATCCCCGAGAAAACAATACAACACACATATATATATATATATATATATATATATATATATATATATATATATATATATATAGTTAATTAGAATTATGGGGTAGTTTGGGCTGAAGATTATCAGGTGTCACATGGAAAACTTACAGCCATTATCAGATTAACAACAGAACGTGGCATTAGCATAGTTTTAGATAAGTGTAATGTGTGCAAAAAGTAGAGGTTTCGGGATGAAACCGCCTGTTGGGCATTAAAGAGTAAGGTGTAATCTACTTTTGTATAAACACAGACTACCCGAGCGTAGTCGCTGTTTTGTAATTCTAATTTTCGTTGGAGAGTGTTTCGTTTATTGGATCCTTAACGTCCCTTTTATTTCTTTCAAATTTTCAACACATGAGAAACTGAAACTTCTTTAATTTGCTACCAGAAATATTTTGTAGTGCCGTTTGAATTTTTTCCAAATTGCAAATAAAATCCTAATTTAATTTCGCATTTAATCAAATTAGAACAATTTTTAAACAATCGTACTTTTAGGCTTTAATTCAAATTATGTAAACCTGAATTTTAGAAACAATTAAATAATATAGATCTTAGAAAAACAGATTCTTCAGACAAAGCTAGTCAGAAAAAATAGATAGACAAGAATAGACAGAAAGACTAGACTAGATAGAGAAGAATCTAAAGACAGAACTAGGGAGACAAGAATAGACAGACAAAACTAGACAGAAAAATCTAGATAGACAAGACTAGACCGACAAGACTGGACAGATAACAGTTGATGGACAAGACTAGACAGACAATACTAGACAGACAAGATTATGAAGTACTCACGAGGCAGTACTCACGAGGCAGCGAACGCGAGTGGTTGCACGCGAGAGTACCGCAGAGAGAAATATTAATTTTTATTAATTTTATTATTAACTTGATAAACATTTAAAAAAAAAAAATCGAAAAGGGAATTACGATCAAACATCTCAGCTGAAAAATCGTATGATCCAATCATTGATTACTTGAATAGTGCTGCATTTGAAGAAATCATTAGTCGCATAATAAAGAAGGAAGTTGAACCTCTGAAAAAACAGATTTGTAATCAAACTGACGAAGTGCAACGGTTTAAACCCAAAAATGAGAAGCTAAATGATATAATGAACAAAACACAATTAAACATATCTTGGAAAAACCGGGTAACAAACATCGAAGTCCTCCACAGTTTAAAGAAAGAGAAGGAGATCATGGACACCATCAAAACCCGCAAGCTCCAATATCTAGGCCACATCATGCGGAACGAGGACAGATACGCCCTATCACAAGCCATCATTCAAGGCAAGATACACGGAAAACGAAGACCTGGACGGAGGAGAATTTCATGGTTGCAGAATCTCAGGGCGTGGTACGGGAAGATTTCGAACGAGCTCTTTAGAATAGCAACCAATAAAGTGAAAATAGTCATGCTCATCGCAAACATCCGAAATCGGATATGCACATGAAGAAGAAGAATTAAACATCGTAGAGCCGAATGTAGTTATTTTAGAAGAAGAATCTCTACGTGCGGAGAAAGTCGCTAAACCCACTATAGATAAACAATTATCGCGGAGCGATAAGTCAACTCGCACAGAGCATAAAAACCCAAAATAAAACCAAAGACCACCCCGATAATGCCGATCCAATTCAAAACAAAGCAAATGTAGAGAATTGGCAAATTCAAAATAAGTACAAGAGAAGAACACGCAATAACAATATTATAATCGGTTCAAACTCTGAAAACTTAAATATAAGAGCTGTAACTAGATATGCACATTTACATGTTTCAAAGCTGGAACCACAAATAACAGAAGATGAATTAAGGGATTATCTACAAAGTAAAAACTTCTCATCTGTATTTTGTAATAAATTAACATCAAATCGGCCGGAGGAGTATGCTTCGTTTAAAGTATCTGTCCCAATAGATAAGCTAGAGGAAGTAAAGAATCCCGAATTATGGCCCGAAAATACTTATATAAATCGTTTTTTTCTTCATCTGGAGAAGACCAAAATGAACAAATAAATATTAACCCAGTTACAACGAAGTATGCACGAAATTCAGATAAGTTTTTATTATATATTAATATACAAAGCATTAAATCAAAACTCCTTCAGCTCGAATTATTATTGAAAGATCATGAGCCATATTTCTTATGTTTAGCTGAAACATGGTTATCAGCAGACACTGTACAACTGATTAGTGTCCCCAAATATAAATTTATTTCATCGTACAGCAGAGCTAAATCTAGTGGCGGTGCAGTAGCAATTTGGGTGAAAGATGTATTCCGTAATTGCTGCAATCCTATTGACTTCGCTAGTAAATCTATAGAAAAACATATCGAAATTTGTGGTGCTATATGGAAGTATGGACCTGACATCGAAACCATAATTACATTATATAGACCACCTTTAGTCTGAA